>CM028688.1:49998859-51284731 GCA_016771965.1 Brassica carinata
GACGATCCTTTACTCCGACAGCATCTAGGGTTCCTCGAACAATGTGATATCTCACACCGGGTAAATCCTTAACCCTTCTGTGGGAACCGAAATCCACACCGTCAATTTCCGATAAATAAGATTGCGGAGGAAAGCCAAGTAAACCCGACTTTCCTTGAAGGTCCGGATTCTCTGCGTTGCCACACGAAATCGAGAAAGTTTAATAGATAAATATAAGAATTGTAATATTTGCCCAAAGGCGTTTTATTAGATGAAAGATACGAGTACAGGGATTCTCCGAAAGACAGAGAGATTCGCGATTAAAGAAAAATATAGAGTCACAGGCAGCCAAACGTCCTAAGCCTTGCTCCGCTAGTCTAACCGCCTAAGCCCTAATTCTTCTAAGCTAGCAGAATGCTCTAAGTCTAATTTTCGGATCTCCTTCTCCTTTGCTCTTGCTCTCCTTATATACGCGCTCCTAGGTCGATTTGCCTTAAGATGATGGACCTCGCCTTTGGGCCCACGATTATCTCTTCAGGAAATATTCCATTTTCGTCGATCTTCGTAATTATCCTCGAGTTTTCCGCTATTTTTCGGTGACTTGATGTTTATCCGATGTTCGGGAAATCGGATAAACCGTGATAGCCTTATTGGGCCTGAATTCTTAAAATCGTAAGTAAGTCCGTGGACTTGTCTTAAGTCGTTGAACGTTTTGCACGATTTCTCGAAAAGACCATCTTTCTCGTAAAATAAACCGTATAGCCTAAAGGATCGATGTTCTGGTTAATCGATCTTTGTTTTATACGATATCTTCTACGAGAAATCCAATCCTTCTAGCTTTTGTCGTAAAACATTGAGGACGATTCCAACCGAATCGAAAGATGTTCATTCCGTAGCCGTGATCGTACCAAACTCACGAGGATCGATCCAAACAAGCCAAGATGGGATCAGACCGAGCATGATGGGATCGAGACCAGGACAAGGGCCGTCGACCGACGTCAGGGGGCTTGCCGCCGGTGCCAGGCGAGTGCCGCCGGCGCCAGGCGAGTGCCGCCGGCGCCAGGTCGGGTGCCGCCGGCGCCAGGCGAGTGCCGCCGGCGCCAGGCGAGTGCCGCCGGCGCCAGGTCGGGTGCCGCCGGCGCCAGGCGAGTGCCGCCGGCGCCAGGTCGGTGCCGCCGGCGCCAGGCCGGGTGCCGCCGGCGCCAGGCGAGTGCCGCCGGCGCCAGGCGAGTGCCGCCGGCGCCAGGCGAGTGCCGCCGGCGCCAGGCCGCCCGCTGCGGACGCTGCGTGCCACCGCACCAGGGTTCTTTGCGCTGTGGGTTTTCCGTTGCCCGATCTTTCCCCGTTAGTCGTTCGTGCGGGAAATCTTTGAGTTTGGAAGGATCTTTAGCTGTAGATTTCGAGATAAACGTTTTTGACCCCAACAGTTAGCCCCCCAGCTCGTAAGATCGGAGACGATTTTGCGGACGAATAGTTAGAATTTTCTGAAAATCGAAATTTTCGGCTAAAGATTCTTTTCCGCGAGAAACCTATGTCATCTCCCCCCTTTTCTTATAAATAGCCAGCCTTCTCTTCTCATTCTTCACATCTTTTCAAATCCTCTCTTCTTCTCTCTCAAGAAAGAAAATGTCTTCATCCCAAGTTGAAAAGAATGATTCTGATGTTGAGATGGGCGAGGCCAGCCAAGCTCCGTCGGTTCCGGCCGGTTCCGGCCAGCCAAGCTCCGGCGGTTCCGGCCGTTCAGGACGCTACTCCGTCCCTCATTGATGGGTTTGATTCTTTCAAGGCTAAGCTATCCCGGCGCAGTGCTGCGAAAGGCTCGAAGCGGGCGAGGACTGAGACGCCCGATGTTCCTTCCGCGGCTCCAACTCCATTGCCTGTTCCTCCGATTTCTTTTCCTGCTCCTTCGGCCTCTTCGCCTGTTCTTCCGGCGTGGACGAGGCGGGCAGTGGCGATGCGACCGAGGGAGGCGACGGCGAGGCTATCCCTGTCGCGAGTGAGTTCGAGGATGAAGGTGACGCTCCTGGGAGCGTCTAGATTTATCAATCCCTTCTGGGATTTTATATGTGTTTCGGCCGTTAAGAGGCCATGATGTATTTACCGGAACTGGCCGTTGGTGGCTTTGAATCCCTGCCTCTTTTCGGGGTTTTGTTTGAACTTTTGCGGTCTCAATCTATGAAACGTTTTTTCATTATTTATGAACTTCAGGTTTTTGAAGTATGAGAAAGAGGGTGTGAGTTGTCGTCTCATTCCTAGTTCCCTGATGATCACCGTACCTATTGTTTGCATAAAGCGAGATTTTCAGCGGTTTACCGATTCTGTGAAGTCCGTGAAACAAATAGGCTTAAGTGAAGAGACAAATTTTTGGATCTCGTATACCATACTATGTCTGTGAGATGTCAAGATCCAGCGTGGCTGGGTTTAGGGCAAGACCTAGGTTTACTCTCGGACTGAGGCTTTGCGATGACAAATCGTTTTGCCTGTTTGCGATTTTAACCTGACTCGTACCGTTTAAAATCCGGGAATTATTGTCGGCTTATATAATTTGTTTGGGCGCGAGTCGAGCTACTTCCTTTACGAAGAGCTAGACCAAAATTTTGGATTTCTAGTATAGCGCGCTATGTTTATCCTTGTCGGATGTAAGAGAGCCTACCCCTTGAAGGGCGGCTATTTGTCTGTTTAGGACGTTAGAGTTCGTTTGTTGTGATCAGCAACAACGAAATGATACCGTTTTGAGTTGCGTTTGTATGTTCAGAGACGAAGATTTCGTCTGTAATGTTTTGCGGAAAAGAATGTCCTTCACGCGTTAGCGACGTCTCGCAGTGCTGAAGGTCGATTTTTCCTTATGCCGCATTTCGTGATTGAAACGCTTGCGGGCTTTGGGGATGTCTTTGCGAATGTTCGCAGCCAGAAAACTGTTGTTTCCGTTTTGGATGCGGGACCAAGGGGTCGCGTAAATTTGACCCAGGGAGAAAAGTCTACATTCACTTTGCTTCGTGAAGTGTTGGCCCTCCGGGTTTGTTTTTTGGATGTGATAATCGCTTAGTGGATACTAGATCCGTTGTTGTTGCCGTTCAGTAGTTGGCGAAATGCGTTGTCTAGAAAGAGTTTTGAAAGTTTCAGAATTTTCTAAATTCATGGGAGTATACGAGTATACGCACCCCACTCCCCACTGTCGGGGATAGCTGAAACCGCCCGGTTAGCGAGTTGCCTACGTACCCTTTTTCGGGGATCAAGCCGTCTCGTAGTTCTTTTGTACCACGTTTTATCGTTTAGTGGTAGTATTTTTTGAGGTGCATCGCATTCCAAGTTCTCGGGATTTTGACGTCTTGCATGTTTGCGATTTGGTTTGAACCTGGTCGGACTACTTTTATGACTTTGTATGGTCCTTCCCGGTTTGCTCCGGTTTTCCTGCGTTTGGATTCGGCAGTGTTTTGGAAGACTTTGGCGAAGACTAAATCGCCTTCTCTGAACCTGAGATGGCGACGATTGAGTTGTAGTACCTTGCGACGGCGTGCTGGTAATTTTGATTCAATGAGCCTGGTCACGGCGCTCATTGATAAGATCGAGATTGTCCAGCATCATAGCGCTGTTTAGATCTTCTCGCTCGGGAGGAATCTTCTCGCACTCGGGAATTCTACTCGCTGGGATCATGCATTCCGCTCCATAAACGAGCTTAATGGAGTTTCACCTGTAGCCCGCCTTGGGTTGTACGATGTGACCAAAGAACTCCTTCGAGCTCCTCGCCCATCGCCTTTTGGCGTCTGGCTTTTAGTCCGTCAAGGGCGGTCTTGTTGATGGTTTCTGCCTGTCCGTTGCATTGCGGATACCTGGGGGTTGACTTTGTAAGTCGTATTTTCAACTTTTCGCAGAATGCTTCGAATCGAGCAGAGATAAATTGAGATCCATTTTCTGTTACGATTTCGTATGGGACCCCATGTCTAGTTATGATATGTTTCCAGACGAAGTTCTTGACTTGTGTGTCTTTGATACTTGCGTAGGATTCTGCTTCTACCCATTTGGAAAAGAAATCCGTGGGGACTAGGAGGAAGCGTTTTTGTTTTGATGGGTTCATCGGTCCGACAATGTCCATGGACCATCGCATGAAAGGATAAGGGGACGAGATTGAGGAGAGGATTTCCGCGGGTTGATGGATTGTTGGAGCATGCCTTTGGCATTTCTCGCACTTCCGGGCAAATTTCTCGCAGTCTTTTATCATGGTTGGCCAATAATAACCGTGGCGTTTGATTTTGACTGCGAGAGATCTTCCGCCAGAATGATTTCCGCATGATCCAGAATGGACCTCTTCCATCATTCTTCTTGCCCTTTCTCCTTCTGCGCATGTCATGAGAGGACCGGAGAAACACCACTTATAAATTTCTCCCTCTTTCGTCACGTACCGTGCCGCTTGGGTTTTCATTTTACGGGCCGCCCATTTTTCGGCGGGTAAGGTTCCATTCACGATATAGGCTCGGATTGGTTCTAACCAAGGGCTGTCGCAGCCGTACTCGGTTGGGTCCACACCCGCTTCCGGTTGATCCTCGACTTCTTCCGCATCTTTAATCTCTCCCCGGATTAGATTGACGACCACCGGTGGTCCGATGCTTGGATGTTCGATGAATTCGACCGGGATTATCCTTTGGAGCCCTGGATCTGAGCATGAGGCGAGGGCAGCCAAGGCGTCGGCCTGGACGTTTTCCGAGCAAGGAATTCTGGTCAGGGCGAACTGGTCGAAACTACGAGCCAGTTCTTGGACGAGTTTTAGATATGCGTCCATCCTTTCGTCTCTTGCCTCATATTCTCCGCTGTATTGATTGGCGACTAACTGAGAATCGCAGTAAGCGTGAATATTACGGATTTTTAATCCATGGGCCAGCCGCAAGCCTGCGACGAGTGCTTCATTTATGCAAATCAAAAACATTTGGGGCCAAAACGAAAGAAGATAGTAATTCAGGGACCAAGGCTGCAATTTGGAAATATTCGCTTGGGTTAAATTTCACAATCAAAATTTCATGGATTAATTCGAGGGATGTTTCTGACTATACAACAGTTTTGGGGTCTTTTCGTGAATAGCCAAAAATTGAAGGGCAAGATGTGCAAAAGAGCTAAAGATCACCATTGACGCAAGCTTTCACCTCCCATCCTCGATGAAGGCTTGATTCCAGTGGTTACTGTTGCTTGAAGACGACGGCGAGGCTTGGAAAGAGTAATCTGTGGGTCTGGATCAAAGAAGAAGTTCCGCGGCGGTGATTGGTGAATCACGACGATGGAGAAGGAGATGGATGTAAATGAGACGAAAGAACTTACAGCTGAGCACGGTGGAGGAGCAGAGACGACCCAGGGCACGGCGGTGATGAGCTAAGGACCATGATTGTAATCTGGTTTGGTCTGGCTACGACGGTGAGCATGGCGAGAAGATGAAGCTGGCCACAGTGATTCCTAAATCTCGATCTCCAATGGCTTCGATGGCGGGACGAACTGATGACGGTAGGAGAAGGCAAGGAGGAATCACGGTGTTGGCGAGCAGAGGATCTAGTGGTGTGCGGCTTTAGAAGCCACAGATCAGATTGACATCCACGAAGAAGAAGACCAGACGTTGTAGTGATGACTCCATGATTCAAAGCGAGATTGAGAAGTACCACGAGGAAGAAGTCAGGCTCGAGCATAAGCGGGTCAATTGCATCGAGTAAGAGATACCGCTCGCAACATGTCGAGGACGATGGCAGCGGCTTAGTGAAACGGGATGCATAACCCGCTCGGGAGAAGACAAAGACGCGAAATCAAATGGTTGACCGGTTATCTCCGGTTTGACCCGGTTTACTTCAACTGAACCAGGACGAATTTGGACCTCTTATAAATAGTTTTAGTCTCCAAAAACCCTAATCTATCTCATTTTCTCTCAAGACTTTGCCTCATATTGTAAAAGCTTGAATCTTTTTATCAATCTAAGGAAGCTCTTCATCTTATATCTTGTTTCTCCTTCTCACAAACATGATTAGCCTTGAATCTCACATAGATTTAAGGTTTTTCATGGAGATTAGTGAGTAGACACATTTTGGATCCATGGATTAGGGTGACTAGGGTGATTAAGTGAAGATCTAGGATGTTTTAGTGTAGATCTTTCTTTTCCTTGCTTGATTGAGTGTTCTTAATGCTATATTTGAGTTGGCTTCTCAAACATAGAGCTTCAGGCATTTCCGTCCAGAAGGTGTTCAATGAAATGACTGAATCAACTCATCTATGCTTTTAGCTTTCTTTACCTAAGGGATTAGTTGTTAAAGAAGCTAAGATTTTTATTAGACTCATTCTTAATGTTTGTGTTGATCATTACAGTCAAAGGGATTTGATGTATTTGGGTGATTGATGCAAAAAAACATTCATCTAGAGATAGAGCTTGTTTAGTACTGTGTCTAGGCATAAGGAAAGTGTTTGATTGATAGCTTGCCACCTCTAAATTGGATCTACATCACCTAAAGTAAAATTCCTACTCCCATGGATTCCACCTTAGCATTTGATTCAGTTATTGCACTTGTTTCTTGATTGGATTTGAGATCACCTTGTTTATAGGATATTAGCTTGTTACCTTAATCCATCTTCTTGTTTGCTTAGATTAAGGAAGCTTGTGTATTCTTGGTGCTATAAGTCTCTTGTTCTCTGTGGGTTCGACAATCTTTTATACCACATTGATTTGATCTTGGACCCTTGAAAAGTCATGTATCAAATTTGGCGCCATTGCCGGGGATCGAACCCAGGTCACCCGCGTGACAGGCGGGAATACTTACCACTATACTACAACGACATATTATTGTTTTGGTTATGAGTTCCATCCTTTTAATATTAAGAAGAGCTTCTTTTGGTTATGAGTCCCCTCCTTCAAGCCTCTCCTCCTTAGTTTTTGAAAGTTTACTTGTGGACAAGTAAAGGACTAGTGTGGGGGAGTTGATGTCTTGCATATTTTCATTGTTTTAGCAACCCATTTTATGAATTTTGATCATGTAAGCTAGATATTAGACATCTTTAGGATCCATTTTGCATTCATACGTCCTTATCAGGTGTTGAAGTGTTCCTTGGAGTAAAAGAAGGTGTTGAGCGTCATTATGATGCAAGAATAAGATAAAGAAGGTGCTTGGCCAAGTTTGGGCAGAGACAGCCTCGATTTGAATCAGCTGGACGTGACCAAGGCGTGGTGAACGGATGGACGAAGTCGGGACGCGTGATATGCGCGGGCCAGGATGCTCGAGACGTAGCACCCGCGCGGCCAGGACGTGACTTGGACGAGGGAATCATGCGGTCAAGGGCCACGGGTCAGCTTACCCGCGAGGCCGTCCAAGAAGATTGAATGGACTGATGCGCGGGGGTGTATGCGTGAGGAGACACACCCGCGCGGAATCAGAACAATCCGAAGCTGGACGGACATGCGCGGGCGAACATGCGTGGTACGACACACCCGCGCGGGACAAACGGCTCGACAACAGGACGTGCGCGGGCCGATACACGCGGGACAACACACCGGCGCGGGACGACGAACGGTACGAAGAGAGGACACGCGCGGGCCGCCTTACCCGCGTGGGACGAGGAACAGACCAAGACGACGTGCGTGGGCTGGTCATGCGCGGGTCGGACGGGTCCAAGCCCTCCTGAGTGTTTTTGATAGTTTTCTCCTATTGGTCGAAGCCTATTTGATTCCAGGGACCTTTTAGTAATTTTTAATGATGTTTTTAGGTTTTCTAAGCCAAGTATAAATACTCTTGTTAGCCCCAAAGTGGGACTTATGCTATTTTCTCTCTAAGAACACAAAACAATTTGGTGAAATTTTTTCTTTGAATCATAATCTCATCTTATCTTAGTGTTCTTGAGTGTTTGATTTCATCTTCTTTCTTTCTACATCATTATGTTTGAATCTCTCATGGGTTTAAGAGTAAGCATGTGGATTAGTGAGTAGATCCATCTAAGATTCATGGGTTAAGGTGATTGAGAGTGATTAAATGTAGATCCAAGGTGTTTAGTGTTAGATCTATCTTTTCCACCAGTTATCCCATGATTTTCAATGTTTTAACATTGGTTTCTTAATCATATTAGTGTTTTGAATTGCATTTAGGTGTCTACATTGCATATATTTGTTCATTGTTGGTGTCAAAATCGGTCACAACGGAATCAATGACTGAAAGTCTCTCGAAAGTATTTCAAAACAAAAGTCTCGGATAATTTGAAAAGAAGTTATACGAGATTTTCAAATTAGAATATCCACTCTCGGTGAGGTCGAAAACAGTTATCTCGAAATCTACGGCTAAAGATCCTTCCAAACTCAAAGATTTCCCGCACGAACGACTAACGCCGAAAGATCGGTCCGCCGCCAAGGACATCAAGATTCGATCACCACAAAAACTCTAAACACAAAAGAATCTGCCTCGAAACTTGAAGAGGTCGTTCTATCAAACCGTGAGGAACCAGAAAACGATCAAGATATCAAATCAAGCACTTCGCCGAGATCTTCAAAACGCCCGCTGGCACCGACGCTTTGCGCCGGGCGGCACTCGCCTGGCGCCGGGCGGCACTCGCCTGGCGCCGGCGGCACTCGCCTGGCGCCGGCGGCACTCGCCTGGCGCCGGGCGGCACTCGCCTGGCGCCGGCGGCACTCGCCTGGCGCCGGCGGCACTCGCCTGGCGCCAGCAGCACACTCCGCCTGGTGCCGGCGGCACCGACCTGGCGCCGGCGGCACTCGCCTGGCGCCGGCGGCACTCGCCTGGCGCCGGGCGGCACGATTCCGAAGCCGCCTGGCGCCGGTCGACGGCCCCTGTCCTGGTCTCGGTCCTTTCATGCTTGGTCTGATCCCATCTTGGCTTGTTTGGATCGATCCTCGTGAGTTTGGTATGATCACAGCTATGGAATGAACATCTTCGATTCGCTGGAATCGCCCTCGATGTTTTACTTAACAAAATAGAAGGATTGATTTCGTAGAAGATATCGCGATAGAACAAGATCGATTAACTCAACATTGATCCTGTAGGCTATGCGGTTTATTTTACGAAAGATAGTCTTTCAGAAATCGTATAAAGCGTTCAAGGACTTAAGACAAGTCCACGGACTTACTTACGATTTTAAGAATTCAGGCCCAATCAGGCAATGACGGTTTATCCGATTTCCAACATCGGATAAACATCAAGTCACCAAAAATAGGGGAAAACTCGAGGATAATTACAAAGATCGATTTAAAAATGGAATACTTCCTGAAGAGATAAACTTGGGCCCAAATGCGAGGTCCATCATCCTAAGGCAAACCGACCTAGGAGTGGGTATATAAGGAGAGAAAGAGCAGAGGTGAAGAGGATCCGAAAATCCTAGAATCTAGACTTAGAGAACTCCTGCTAGCTTAGAGAACTTAGAACTTAGGCGGTTAGGCCAGCAAGGCAGGACTTAGAGCGTCAGGCGCCTCTTGTTCTAGTTTTATCTTCTCCGGAGACCCTTTTAGGTTATCTTCTTCGACATGCCTGTTTCTATGACAACGCCATACTAGATCGAACCCGCCCAGATGGTTCGATCTCTTGTTCAACTCTTTCTAATCTGAACTACGTCCGACTTGATCCTCGAAGGTAATGAGGCAGCCTTTCTTAAGGTCCAGTCCCAAATCTTAACAAAACCTTTTCCGCATTATTCGGTCACTTGTCGTTGGCTGTCGCGAGAATCCGGACCTTCAAGGAAAGTCGGGTTTACTTGGCTTTCCTCCGCAATCTTATTTATCGGAAATTGACGGTGTAAATTTCGGTTCCCACAGTTTGCCGCTAGAAGGAGGGGCGGATTACTCTTACTCATACGGCCGCAAAGCGCTTGATCAAACTGATGTCCGGAATATGAAAGAAAAAGTTGCAGTTTGCGCCAACGATGGTAGAACAACTCCAGCAGCGACTGTTCCTATGGCCAACGCTCACGCAAACGCCACGGTGCTCGAGAAAATAAAAACCTAGCCGCTGCTTTCCGCCACAGGAAGAGCACGAAAACGAAGCTCACAATTTCTATCTAAACAGAAAGGGCAACGATAAAATCTATCAAACCCCAAAATTCGCCTTGTTACCAAGTTAGAGAAATCGCAACGAGCAAGGTTTCTACAAAAACGCTTTTCGAGAACCTCTCGAAAAATAAAAATTATTCTCCTCGAAACCTTGGGAAACCCTATATTACTCGTGAACAGAAGCACGGCAAATCGGTTCACCAATTCCCACCGCCATACTTTTACAAACAACTCGAGGAACAAACGGAAAACGAAGGAGGTCGGAGCTTGATCTTACTAGGACGACTTGCCATAGGGTAAGATCAGTCTTCCCAGTCCGCCTTGGACGAGGGAATCATGCGGTCAAGGGCCACGGGTCAGCTTACCCGCGAGGCCGGCCGAGAAGATTGAATGGACTGATGCGCGGGGGTGTATGCGTGAGGAGACACACCCGCTGGATTAGAATGATCCAAACTGGACGGACATGCTGGCTTAACATGCGTAACGCACACACCCGCTGCAGGACAAACGGCTCGACGACAGACGCGCGCTGGCCGATACACGCTGGACAACACACCGCACGGACGCATTTAACGGTACGAAGAGAGGACGCCATCGCTTTTACCCCGCGGGACGAGGAACAGACCAAGACGACGTGCGCGGGCTGGTCATGCGCGGGTCGGACGGGTCCAAGCCCTCCTGAGTGTTTTGATAGTTTTCTCCTATTGGTCAAGCCTATTTGATTCCAGGGACCTTTAGTAATTTTAATGATGTTTTAGGTTTTCTAAGCCAAGTATAAATACTCTTGTTAGCCCCAAAGTGGGACTTATGCTATTTTCTCTAAGAACACAAAACAATTTGGTGAAATTTTTCTTTGAATCATAATCTCATCTTATCTTAGTGTTCTTGAGTGTTTGATTTCATCTTCTTTCTTTCTCTACATCATTAAGTTTGAATCTCTCATGGGTTTAAGAGTAAGCATGTGGATTAGTGAGTAGATCCATTTAAGATTCATGGGTTAAGGTGATTGAGAGTGATTAAATGTAGATCCAAGGTGTTTAGTGTTAGATCTATCTTTTCCACCAGTTATCCCATGATTTTCAATGTTTTTAACATTGGTTTCTTAATCATATTAGTGTTTTGAATTGCATTTAGGTGTCTACATTGCATATATTTGTTCATTGTTGGTGTTAAAATCGGTCACAACGGAATCAATGACTGAAAGTCTCTGGAAAGTATTTCTCAAAACAAAAAGTCTCGGATAATTTGAAAAGAAGTTATACGAGATTTTCTTAAATTAGAATATCCACTATCTGGTGAGGTCGAAAACGGTTATCTCGAAATCTACGGCTAAAGATCCTTCCAAACTCAAAGATTTCCCGCACGAACGACTAACGCCGGAAAGATCGGTCCGCTCACCCAAGGACATCAAGATTCGATCACCACACAAACTCTAAACACAAAAGAATCTGCCTCGAAACTTCGAAGAGGTCGTTCTCTCAAACCGTGAGGAACCAGAAAACGATCAAGATATCAAATCGAAGCCCTCGCCGAGATCTTCAAAACGCCCGTGCTGGCACCAGACGCTTTGCGCCGGCGGCACTCGCCTGGCGCCGGCGGCACCCGACCTGGCGCCGGCGGCACTCGCCTGGCGCCGGCGGCACCCGACCTGGCGCCGGCGGCACCCGACCTGGCGCCGGCGGCACCCGACCTGGCGCCGGCGGCACTCGCCTGGCGCCGGCGGCACGCTGCCACGCTGGCCGCCTGGCGCCGGCGGCACCCGACCTGGCGCCGGCGGCACCCGACCTGGCGCCGGCGGCACCCGACCTGGCGCCGGCGGCACCCGACCTGGCGCCGGCGGCACTCGCCTGGCGCCGGCGGCACTCGCCTGGCGCCGGTCGACGGCCCTTGTCCTGGTCTCGGTCCCATCATGCTCGGTCTGATCCCATCTTGGCTTGTTTGGATCGATCCTCGTGAGTTTGGTACGATCACGCTACGAATGAACATCTTCTCCGCAGACCCTTGTTCCTCGGAAGGATCTAACAGTTCTTTTACCTCGAGCTCCGCACATAGAAACCCTAGGTATTATCTTCGACATGCCTGTTTCTATGACAAACGCCATACTAGACCTAACCAGGCCCTAGAACGCCTGGTCAGCCTCGCTGCAAATCTCGCTCCTCTCGGAAGGATCGGACAATTCTTTACTTCAGAGCTCCTCACATAGAAACCCTAGGTGTTATCTTCGACATGCCTGTTTCTATGACAAACGCCATACTAGATTGAACCCGCCCAGATGGTTCGATCTCTTGTTCAACTCTTTCTAATATGAACTACGTCCGACTTGATCCTCGAAGGGTACGAGGGCAGCCTTTCTTAAGGTCTAGTCCCAAATCTTAACAAAACCTTTTCCGCATTATTCGTCACTTGTCGTTGGCTGTCGAGAGAATCCGACCTTCAAGGAAAGTCGGTTTACTTGGCTTTCCTCCGCAATCTTATTTATCGAAATTGACGGTGTGAATTTCGGTTCCCACAGTTTGGCGCTAGAAGGAGGGGGACGGATTACTCTTACTCATACGGCCGCAGCTTGATCAAACCGATGTCCGAAATATGAAAGAAAAAGTTGCAGTTCGTCAGCGATGGTAAAACAACACCAGCAGTGACTGTTCCTATGGCCAACGCCACGAAACGCCACGGTGCTCGAAAGCAAATAAAACCTAGCCGCTGCTTTCCGCCACAGGAAGAGCACGAAAACGAGCTCCCAATTTCTCTATCTAAACAGAAAGGGCAACGATAAAATCTATCAAACCCCAAAAATTCGTCTTGTTACAAAGTTATAGAAATCGCGAACGAAAGCAAGGTTTCTACAAAAACGCTTTTCGAACCTCTGAAAAATAAAAATTATTCTCCTCGAAACCTTGGGAAACCCTATATTACTCATGAACAGAAGCACGGCAAATCGGTTCACCAATTCCCACCGCCATACTTCTTACAAACAACTCTCGAGGAACAAACGGAAAACGAAGGAGGTCGGAGCTTGATCTTACTAGGACGACTTGCCATAGGGTAAGATCAGTCTTCCCAGTCCGCCTTAGTAAGAGCCCACTTTTTCTCCTTTGTGTCTAGGTAAAATGGCTTTCGTTTCATCTCAATCGGAGTTTCTGTTGAGATTTTACGAAGAGAACAAAGTCACTGTCCCGGCCACCTCGCCGTGGGCAAGGACAAACATTACCGAGGTCACCTCACCCTCCGACATGGCTACCTCGCGACAGGGCTTAACTCACCTTCGTTATCCTTTGAGTCTAGATCAAAGTGGCTTTCGCTTCATCTCAATCGGAGTTTCTGCTGAGATTTTACTAAGAGAACAAAGTCACTGTCCGGCCACCTCGCCCGTGGGCGAGAACAACCATCACCAAGGTCGCCTCGCCCATGGCCACCTCGCCTGTATAAACCTCACTTTTCTCTCCTTTGAGTCTAGGTCAAGATTGTTTTCGCTTTCGCCTCAATCGGAGTTTCTGCTGAGATTTTACGAAGAAAACAATGTCGCTGTCTCGACCACCTCACCCATGAGAAGGATCTCTCTGTCCCGTCATAGGGCCGAGACCGGTCCTGTCTCAGTACCATGCATCTTTGCCTGAGTTTTGTAACTCGATCTTTGAGTCCGTGGAGCCCGGGGATCGACGGCGAAGCAACAGCAGCATCGGGCGGACGCTGACACGGCATCGGCGGTAAGCTGGTTTATCGCGCACGCTACGCTGAGTCGCCTGGCGCCGGCGGCACTCGCCTGATGCCGGGCGCATACGCGACACGCAGGCGCCTTATGCCGCGTTTGGCCTATGCCGGGCGTACTTGGCTCGCGCCGGCGGCACTCGCCTGGCGCCGGCGGCACTCGCCTGGCGCCATGCACGCCGACACGCTGGCCGGACTGGCGCCGGAGGCAAGGGTCCTGGCTACCATCCGCAGTCGCCTTCGCGGATCTCGGCAACGGCAACATCTTGGTCCCTTAAACCCATGTTCGATTGTTCAAAACATGACGATTCTTCCGCAAAGCCTTCTCGATTGTTTAACAAAGTTCATATTATAAAATCAAGCTCGCAATATTTTACTTAAACGCCATTCGTAAAGTCATACAAGATCATATGAAACGATAAGGACCTAACCAGTTCGCCATAGCCTGACGAGCTAAGAGCCTCACCGAAAGTATGCCTTGCCCAATGTCTCCATTTGTCTAAAGCACCCACCTTAGCCTTCTTCGAGTTATCGCCTACTTCTCCTCCCTTTGTTTCAACGATTCTGTAATATTCCTTCGGACACATTGTCAATTTAACCAGCAGTACGAAGAAACGAGAACAGGAACTTGGGCGTTCATATCTCTCTTTCGCTCCGATATTCTCGTCAGAATTTCATCAAAAAACCGATTCTCGTTCAGTATCAAACTTTTCAAAGTCCTTTGACGATGAACCGTTAAAAGTCACGAAACAAAGAGGAACGGGTAAGAGGCAGCCTTGAACGATCGATGAGACTAAGGCAGAATATGCAAACCGATCTAGTCTCTCGAAAAACCGAGACACGATCGCCCCGCGTTGTAAAAGCATACTCATCCCGCTTCCTAAAAGAAAGAAAAAATGTACACAAGCCTTCGGAAGAACGGCTAACCCGTTTTCTTTCGTAAAAAGAAAAGGAAAGTAGGTACGTATAATCCCATCTTCGAAAAGTTTTTGCTTCAGCATCAAGACAACGCTTTTGACAAAGCAAACTCTCGCAGCAATAAGATTCGTCTAAAAGACGCTAGCGGCATAGCCCAACCGCTACAAACATAGTCTTGAAAACTTACGCCGCTCTCGCCGCGAACTCGCGAACTAGAACGTACCAACGCCAGACTAATAGCACGACGGTGAACTACAAAATAACGTAAATAACCTTCGTAAAACTCCATGAGTGAACAGTTCGAAGCAGCTTTCGTCCAAAGGTCGAAATCATAGCGGAAACATCTCCCGTGTAATCCTCGGAAACATCGCTACTTTAACAATCTGCGATTTTCTATCTCCATGAAACCGGTCATCCATTACTTTCAGATAACAAGAACATTTTAAAACAAAACAGCCTATGGAAAAACATGATCGGTCTCATGCAAAACGATTTCTAAAGACGCAAAAGTGAATGAGGAAAACATAATCCGTGGTCGCGAAAGTATCGCAAGTAATTTGTGAGAAACACTCTCCGGTTACCTTTGCGAAAACCCCTCTTACATCACTTTTACGAAAAATCCTATGTATGGTCGAAGTCAATTCATACAAAGCAACTTTCGTAAAATAAACATAATGGGTCCAACGGGTAACTGTCATAGACAGTTTTGCTCCACAAGGTTTCTAGCTCCTGCTTTCACTCCTAGTTACGCCTCGGAGCAGGAAATAA
Source organism: Brassica carinata (assembly GCA_016771965.1). NCBI lineage: Eukaryota > Viridiplantae > Streptophyta > Magnoliopsida > Brassicales > Brassicaceae > Brassica > Brassica carinata. The sequence continues at coordinate 50,014,236 of CM028688.1, forward strand.
TCACGCAGACTAACCCGACGGTCCGCGTTGATCCCTTAAACTTTGTCCCCTCGGATAAAATGAAACGATTTTCATGCAACAAAAATTTTTATCTGAACCATTCATCGTGATAACTGAGACCTAAAGTGGAAGATCGCTTCTAAAGCCATCAGCCATAACTCAGAAAACTCCGCTATGCTTGGCATGTCTATCTCGCAACGCTATTTGGCCCTCGCCAACTATCTTCCAAGCCCGGACCTGAATTCAGCATCCCCATTAAGGACAATCAGAACTAATATGACCTTAATAAGGGTCATGGTCTGATCGCTTACCAACAGCTTCCTTGGCGATACGGCTGAATCTAGCCTCCATGCAAATCCAAAGTTATCGACTGAAGCAACGCCCAATCACTTAACGGCTAAAAACAACAATCCACGATTTGTTCATAGAACGCCAAGTGACTATTACGCAAGCAATTTGTCGATAACCCAGAATCGAAATCATACGATAAACTCTTCATACCAAAACTCAGTCCTAACAACCATATGGTTAACGGAAGATTTAAACTCATCGTCAATCGATTAAGTTCTATCGCCCGTAAACCGCGGCATGAAAAGAAACACTCGTGACAAGGCTCCAAGAGTTATACGAGTCATCCTTAATATATACAAACAAATCTCGAAGGCCAACGCTTCAATGGCACTGTCAATGTAGACGCTTCTCTGGTCGAACTTACGACCTCTTGGTCCTGCATCCAAACCGAAACAACAGTTTCTGGCTGCGAACATTCGCAAAACATCTCCAAAGCCCGCAACATTTCAACCACCAAATGCGCACAAGGGAAACTCGACCTTCAGCATCATAGACGCCGCTAACGCCAAAACATTCCGCATTTAAATCCTCGCCTCTAGAACTCAAAACATACAAACACACCTCTAAACGGTAACAAACGAACTCTAACGCCCTAAATGCACAAATAGCCGCCTTCAAGGGTAGGCTCTCTTGCATCCGACAAGGATAAACATAGCTATACAAGAAATCCAAATTTTGGTTTAGCTCTTAAGTAAAGGAAGTAGCTCGACTCACGCCAAGACAAATCATATAAGCCGACAACAATTCATGGATTTTAAACGTAATGAGTCAGGTTAAAATCGCAAACAGGCAAAACGAAAGCCGATTTGTCATCGCAAAGCCTCACCGAGAGTAAACCTAGGTCTTGCCTAAACCCAGCCACGCTGGATCTTGACATCTCACAGACATAGTATGGTATACGATCCAAAATTTGTCTCTTCACTTAAGCCTATTCGCTTTCACCTAACTTTTCACAGAATCGGTAAACCGCTGAAAATCTCGCTTTATGCAAACAATAGGTACGGTGATCATCGGGGAACTAGGAATGAGACGACAACTCACACCCCTTTCTCATACTCAAAAACTGAAGTTCATAAATAATCGAAAACAAATACATCAACAGCATCATGCTCGAAAGTCTCTCATGACACATAACCAGACCATATAAGTCTCGCTGGAAAACAGATCACAAGGGTCTTAAAATCCAAAACTAACTACGGAAGGCTTGATCCCTACAAAAGGGTAATGAGGGCAGCCTCAAAGGCGGAGCTCCAAACTTACCACTTTCAACGGAGCCTTTCAACCATTAATTCCGCTATCTTACCTGACATGTCTTATCGCCGCAAGAACATCACGAAGGTTCTAACGAGATGGGGGCTAACTGTTGGTGTCAAAATCAGTCACAACGAATCAATGACTGAAAGTCTCTGGAAAGTATTACTCAAAACAAAAGTCTCGGATAATTTGAAAAGAAGTTATACGAGATTTTCAAATTTGAATATCCACTCCTCGTGAGGTCGAAACGGTTATTCGAAATCTACGGCTAAAGATCCTTCAAACTCAAACATTTCGCATCGAACGACTAACGCCGAAAGATCGGTCCGCTTCAAGGACATCAAGATTCGATCACCACAAAACTCTAAACACAAAAGAATCTGCCTCGAACTCAAGAGGTCGCTTTTCAAACCGCGGAGGAACCAGAAAACGATCAAGATATCAAATCGAAGCCCTCACCGAGATCTTCAAAACGCCGTGCTGGCACGGACGCCTATGCCGGGCGCACCCTGGCCTGGCGTCGGCGGCACCCGACCTGGCGCCCGGCGGCACCCGCCTGGCGCCGGCGGCACGCTGCCACGCTGGACGCCTGGCGCCGGCGGCACGCTGCCACGCTGGACGCCTGGCGCCGGCGGCACCAGCCTGGCGTCGGCGGCACCCGACCTGGCGCCCGGCGGCACCCGACCTGGCGCCCGGCGGCACCCGACCTGGCGCCCGGCGGCACCCGACCTGGCGCCCGGTCGATGGCCCTGTCCTGCTCGGTCCCATCATGCTCGGTCTGATCCCATCTTGGCTTGTTTGGATCGATCCTCGTGAGTTTGGTACGATCACAACTACGAATGAACATCTTTCGATTCGGTTGGAATCGCCCTCGATGTTTTACGACAAAAATAGAAGGATTGATTTCAGAAGATATCGATGTAACAAGATCGATTAACTCGAACATCGATCCTTTAAGCTATGCGGTTTATTTTACGAAAGATAGTCTTTCCAGAAATCGTGATAAAACGCTCAACGACTTAAGACAAGTCCACGGACTTACTTACGATTTTAAGAATTCAGGCCCAATCAGCGATGACGGTTTATCCGATTTCCAACATCGGATAAACATCGTCACCGAAAATAGGGGAAAACTCGAGGATAATTACAAAGATCGACGAAAATGGAATACTTCAAGAGATAAACTTGGGCCCAAAGGCGAGGTCCATCATCCTAAGGCAAACCGATCTAGAGTGGGTATATAAGGAGAGCAAGAGCAGAGGTGAAGAGGATCCGAAAATCCTAGAATCTAGACTTAGAGAACTCCTGCTAGCTTAGAGAACTTAGAACTTAGGCGGTTAGGCCAGCAAGGCAGATTTAGAACGCCAGGTCACTTTGTTCTAGTTTTATCTTCTCCGCACTTTGTTCCTCCTCGGGATCTAACAATTCTTTTACCTCGAGCTCCGCACATAGAAACCCTAGGCATTATCTTCGACATGCACGCTTTATGACCAACGCCATACTGACGCTAACCAGGCCCTAGAACGCCCAGCCTCCTCACAAGAATCTCCTTCTCTCGAAGGATCGGACAATTCTTTTACCTCGAGCTCCGCACATAGAAACCCTAGCGTTATCTTCGACATGCCCGCTTTCTATGACAAACGCCATACTAGATCGAACCCGCCAGATGGTTCGATCTCTTGTTCAACTCTTTCTAATCTGAACTACGTCCGACTTGATCCTCGAAGGGGTAATGTGAGGCAGCCTTTAAGGTCCAGTCCCAAATCTTAACAAAACCTTTTCCGCATTATTAGGTCACTTGTCGTTATCGCCGCAGAGAATCCGGACATTCAAGGAAAGTCGGGTTTACTTGGCTTTCCTCCGCAATCTTATTTATCGGAAATTGACGGTGTGAATTTCGGTTCTACATTCATTTGCATATCATAGGGGCTAGAGTGTACATTTGAGAGTTTTGGGGCGAAATTGAAGTGTCATTTATGCAAATCAGAAACATTTGGGGCCAAAACAAAAGAAGATAGTAATTCAGGGACCAAGGCTGCAATTTGGAAATATTCGCTTGGGTTAAATTGCACAATCAAAAGTTCATGGATTAATTCGAGGGATATTTCTGACAATAGAAGAGTTTTGGGGTCTTTTCGTGAATAGCCAAAATTGAAGGGCAGGATGTGCAAAAGAGCTAAAGATCACCATTGACGCAAGCTTTCACCTCCCATCCGCGGAGAAGGCTTGACTCCAGTGGTTACGGTTGCTTGAAGACGACGGTGAGGCTTGGACAGAGTAATATGTGGGTCTGGATCGAAGAAGAATCTCTGCGTCGGTGACTGGTGAATCACGACGATGGAGAAGGAGATGGATGTAAATGCGGCGGAAGAACTTACGGCTGAGCACGGTGGAGAAGCAGAGACGACCCAGGCACGGCGGTGATGAGCTAAGGACCATGATTGTAAGTCTGGTTTGGTCTGGCTACGACGGTGAGCATGGCGAGGAGATGAAGCTGGCCACAGCGATTCCGTAATCTCGATCTCCAATGGCTTCAACGGTGGGACGAACTGACGATGGTAGGAAAAGGCAAGGAGGAATCACGGTGTTGGCGAGCAGAGGATCTAGTGGTGTGCGGCTTGAGAAGGCACGGTTCAGATTGACATCCACGAAGAAGAAGACCAGACGTTGTAGTGATGACTCCATGATTCAAAGCAAGCTTGAGAAGTACCACGAGGAATAAGCCAGGCTCGAGTATAAGCGGGTCCATTGCAGTGGGTAAGAGACACCGCTTGCAACATGTCGAGGATGATGGAAGCGGCATAGTGAAACGGGATGCATAACCCGCTCGGGAGAAGACAAAGACACGAAATCAAATTGTTGACCGGTTATCTCCGGTTTGACCCGGTTTACTTCAACTGAACCAGGACGAATTTGGACCTCTTATAAATAGTTTTAGTCTCCAAAAACCCTAATCTATCTCATTTTCTCTCAAGATTTTGCCTCATATTGTAAAAGCTTGAATCTTTTTATCAATCTAATGAAGCTCTTCATCTTATATCTTGTTTCTCCTTCTCACAAACATGATTAGCCTTGAATCTCACATAGATTTAAGGTTTTTCATGGAGATTAGTGAGTAGACTCATTTTGGATCCATGGGTTAGGGTGATTTCGGTGATTAAGTGAAGATCTAGGGTGTTTTAGTGTAGATCTTTCTTTTCCTTGCTTAATTGGATGTCTTTAATGCTATATTTGAGTTGGCCTCTCAAACATAGAGATTTAGGCATTTCCGCCGGGAAGGTGTTCGATGAAATGCCTGAACCGACTCATCTATGCTTTTAGCTTGCTTTACCTAAGGGATTAGTTGTTAAAGAAGCTAGGATTGCTATTAGACTCATTCTTATTGTTTGTTTTGATCATTACAGTCAAAGGGATTTTGTGATTGGGATCACCAAAAAGAGCATTCATCTAGGGATCGAGTTTGTTCAAGCATAGTGTCTAGGCATAAGGAATTAGATTGATTGAAAATTTGGCATCTTGGATTGAACCTTAATCACTTAAGATCAAGTCCCTATACCCATGGATCTCATTTCCTCATATTGAAAGAAAGTTTCATCTTTTATTGCATTTAAGTATTGTCTTAGTTTAAAAATCATCTCTCTTAATGGTTGCATTTAGATTAAGCATAGACTTGCATTCCCTTTGCTTTGTGATCACTTAGAACTTGTTTGACATCCTTTATACTATAGCACTTGGTTAGGATCCTTGAAAAGTCCTAACATCATATTGGCCTGTCTGGGAACAAGTAGATTTATCATTAGGATTTCAATCTTTCTTGAGACTAAGCTTTATTTTCTTGCTTTGTTTTGCTTTTGTATAGTTAATAACTCTTTATTCTAATTCGTTTGTTGTTATAGTGATGGCCTCAAGCTACTTTGAGTGTTATAGTGATGGCCTCAAGTTATTTTGAGGGGCCACAAGAAGAGGAAGATCACATTGAAGATGAGCCATATGTGTATGTGGAGCCACCACCCTTTGATGCAAGTATACTCACACCAGAACAGCTTGTGAAGTTATATGAGCTTCAGAAGAACCCGGGTTGACAAAGACATCCCTAGCAAGGATCCGGTGGAGCTTATTAGGATCGAAAGAGCTTGAAGGAAGGGAGGTTACACAAGATGAGTTTAATGTTGCTTATGACCTTAAAGAGGTAATGTATTGGGTTCGACCACCCCAGCTGGAAGGTACAAGCATTTCCACTTTAGAACTTCAACTTGAAGAAATTTGCTTGCCTTATGGTTGGGTCTAAGGCTAGACAAGAGGTGAAAGGGCCAAGCAACGCAACTCTAGACACTTCCTTTATATCCGCTTCAGCCTATCTCTCCGGTGGCACAAACCGAGCCAAGGGTCCTCTACCACTCAATTCAGCCAATAGCTCCAAGTTAGTGTCACTCCAACCTTGTACATATTTTGTTATCATGTTTATTTCTTTCTCTTAGACCTCTTCTTTGAGGTTATTCTCACACAAGGAACGTGGAAGTGTTTGGGGAGAGTCTGCTATCTCACGTTGTTTTCTGTTTTGTCTATTTGTCATGAGTCTCATGCATTGCATTGAATACTTATTTTCATAGAAAACCCATAAAATTGAATTTTTTTGAAAAATGGCATTTAGTTGCATCATTTGCATCTTTAGGATTAAGTCTGAAGCATATAGATTGCATTCATGCATTGGGAGAAAGCCTTGTAAAGAACTCATGCTAAGTACTCAATATGATACCCTTTGAAATCATGGCAATTAGCTTGAGAATTCTTTTGAAAACTTGTAGACTTCGAGCCTTGAAAACTCTTCTTGAAACTCATTAATTGTTGATACTCACTCTCTTTAACTACAACCTTATTTTTGAATGAACTTAATGCATTTTGCTTATGGTCCTTTGTGTGCTGAGTCATAGCTATACACACTTGAGTTGTCTCACATATTTTGCTAATCTTTTGACAAACTCAATTGGTAGTCCATTCCCTTAATCTCTTCCCTCCTTTCAAGCCATCATTGATTGTTGAGTAAGGCCTTTTTGGAAAGCTTTACATGTACATAATGTTGAGAGTATGGGAAACGACAATGCTTGGTCTCCATTATTTGCTAGCTTTGAGACTCATTTTGTCTAGCTTGTAGGATGGTATGGGAGCGTGTTATAAATTTTGATCTTGGGAGTGTGAAAAAGAGAGGAAAGAAAAGGTAGACTCATAGAACTCAAAAGTGATTAAGTCTTTAGTGGATAAGGAAATGAAAAATCTAGCTCAAGTTTGTAATGAAAGTCTTGGCCCCCATATAAAAAAAAAGAGAGATGAATAAAAAAGGGGGCTAGCCAAAGTTAGTATGAGCTAATAAGTGTTTAAAAAGTGTAAAAATCCCTTGTAGACTTCAAAAAGTGAAAAGTTCTAAGTGAGAAAATGTTCTTGAGAGTTTGAGAAATCTTTGGGTGAATGAAGAGAGAGTGAGGCTTGGCATTGGGGAATAGAGTAGAATTTGCTTTCATGTTTAGGAAAAGGGTAGGACAATGGAGATTGAGCATTGAATGCATGAGTTGATCCCTTTCTTATATATATTATGTGCAATGTCAAAGCTACTTTGTTTTGAGAGTAAACCACCTTGAAAGATGATCTTGAACCTCTTGATTCGCTTTGGACTAAAGCCTTTCCTTACCAAACCAAATGATTTGGAACAATTGACCATTTGCAAGAATTCACTTATGATTTTGCTTAATGAATGTGAGAGTTGGCTCATTTATTGTTTGTGGATTCATGATGATGAGTTTATAGATCAAAAGAGTTAAGATAGGCCTAGAGAAATTATTGTTTGTCAAAGTCTTTGCTTTTGCTATTTGATATGATTATGTAAAGATATCATGTTGATGACTAAGAAGAGTTTCTTGTGGTTATGAGCTTCCATTTTAAATCTCTCCTCCTTTGTTTTTGAAAATTTACTTGTGGACAAGTAGCAAGGGTGTGTGGGGAGTTGATATCCCATGATTTTCAATGTTTTAACATTGGTTTCTTAATCATATTAGTGTTTTGAGTTGCATTTAGGTGTCTACATTGCATACATTTGTTCATTTGCATATCATAGGGGCTGGAGTGCACATTTATGCAAATCAGAAACATTTGGGGCTTAAATTGAAGTGTCATTTATGCAAATCAGAAACATTTGGGGCCAAAACGAAGAAGATAGTAATTCAGGGACCAAGGCTGCAATTTGGAAATATTCAAGTTAAATTGCACAATCAAAAGTTCATGGATTAATTCGAGGGATGTTTCTGACTATACAAGAGTTTTGGGGTCTTTTGTGAATAGCCAAAATTGAAGGGCAGGATGTGCAAAAGAGCTAAAGATCACCATTGATGCAAGCTTTCACCTCCCATCTGCATTTAAGGCTTGATTCCAGTGATTACGGTTGCTTGAAGACGACGGCAAGGCTTGGACAGAGTAATCTGTGGGTCTGGATCAAGAAGAAGCTCTGCGGCTGTGATTGGTGAATCACGACGATGGAGAAGGAGATGGATGTAAATGCGGCGGAAAAATTACGCCTGAGCACGGTGGAGGAGCAGAGACGACTCCGGCACGGCGGTGATGAGCTAAGGACCATGATTGTACCTCCGGTTTAGTCTGGCTAAGACGGTGAGCATGGCGGAGATGAAGCTGGTAAGAGCAATCGCAATCGATCTCCAATGGCTTCGACGGTGGGACCTAACTGACAACGGTAGGAGAAGTCAAGGAGGAATCACGGTTGGCAAGCAGATGATCTAGTGGTGTGCAGCTTGAGAAGCCACGGTTCAGATTGACATCCACGAAGAAGAAGACCAGACATTGTAGTGATGACTCCATGATTCAAAGCGAAGCTTGAGAAGTACCACGAGGAAGAAGTCAGGCTCGAGATAAGCGGTCCATTGCAGCTGGTAAGAGGCACCGCCAAGGACGATGGCAGCGCTTAGTGTAACAGGATGCATAACCCGCCGAGAAGACAAAGACACAAATCAAATGGCTGACCGTTCTCTCCGGTTTGACCTGGTTTACTTCAACTGAACCAGTACAATTTGGACCTCTTATAAATAGTTTTAGTCTCCAAAACCCCTAATCTATCTCATTTTCTCTCAACACTTGGCCTCATATTGTAAAAGCTTGAATCTTTTAATTAATCTAAGGAAGTTCTTCATCTTATATCTTGTTTCTCCTTCTCACAAACATGATTAGCCTTGAATCTCACATAGATTTAAGATTTTTCATGGAGATTAGTGAGTAGACACATTTTGGATCCATGGGTTAGGTGACTAGGGTGATTAAGGAAGATCTAGGATGTTTTAGTGTAGATCTTTCTTTTCCTTGCTTGATTGAGTGTTCTTAATGCTATATTTGAGTTGGCTTCTCAAACATAGAGCTTCGTGCATTTCCGCCCGAAGGTGTTCAATGAAATGACTGAATCAACTCATCTATGCTTTTAGCTTTCTTTACCTAAGGGATTAGTTGTTAAAGAAGCTAAGATTTTTATTAGACTCATTCTTAATGTTTGTGTTGATCATTACAGTCAAAGGGATTTGATGTATTTGGGTGATTGATGCAAAAAAACATTCATCTAGAGATAGAGCTTGTTTAGTACTGTGTCTAGGCATAAGGAAAGTGTTTGATTGATAGCTTGCCACCTCTAAATTGGATCTACATCACCTAAAGTAAAATTCCTACTCCCATGGATTCCACCTTAGCATTTGATTCAGTTATTGCACTTGTTTCTTGATTGATTTGAGATCACCTTGTTTATAGGATATTAGCTTGTTACCTTAATCCATCTTCTTGTTTGCTTAGATTAAGGAAGCTTGTGTATTCTTGGTGCTATAAGTCTCTTGTTCTCTGTGGGTTCGACAATCTTTTATACCACATTGATTTGATCTTGGACCCTTGAAAAGTCATGTATCAAATTTGGCCATTGCGGGGATCGAACCTGTGTCACCCGCGACGCGGAATACTTACCACTATACTACAACGACATATTATTGTTTTGGTTATGAGTTCCATCCTTTTAATATTAAGAAGAGCTTCTTTTGGTTATGAGTCCCTCCTTCAAGCCTCCTCCTCCTTAGTTTTTGAAAGTTTACTTGTGGACAAGTAAAGGACTAGTGTGGGGAGTTGATGTCTTGCATATTTTCATTGTTTTAGCAACCCATTTTATGAATTTTGATCATGTAAGCTAGATATTAGACATCTTTAGGATCCATTTTGCATTCATACGCCCTTATCAGGTGTTGAAGTGTTCCTTGGAGTAAAAGAAGGTGTTGAGCCATTATGATGCAAGAATAAGATAAAGAAGGTGCTTGGCCAAGTTTGGGCAGAGACAGCCTCGATTTGAATCAGCTGGACGTGACCAAGGCGCAGTGAACGGATGGACGAAGTCGGACGCTGATATGCGCTGGCCAGGATGCTCGAGACGTAGCACCCGCCGCCAGGACGCGGACTTGACGAGGGAATCATGCGGTCAAGGGCCACGGTCAGCTTATTACGCAGGCCGCCCAAGAAGATTGAATGGACTGATGCGGGGTGTATGCGGAGGAGACACACCCGCTGAATCAGAACAACCGGGTTGACGGACATGCGCTGGCTAACATGCGCGGTACGACACACCCGCTGACAAACGGCTCGACAACAGGACGCGGCGCTGGCCGATACACGCTGGACAACACACCGCCGGACCGAACGGTAATGAAGAGGACACGCTGGTCGCCTTTACCGCGGACGAGGAACAGACCAAGACGACGCGTGGGCTGGTCATGCGCTGGTCGGACGGGTCCAAGCCCTCCTGAGTGTTTTGATAGTTTTCTCCTATTGGTCGGCCTATTTGATTCCAGGGACCTTTTAGTAATTTTAATGATGTTTTAGGTTTTCTAAGCCAAGTATAAATACTCTTGTTAGCCCCAAAGTGGGACTTATGCTATTTTCTCTAAGAACACAAAACAATTTGGTGAAATTTTTTCTTTGAATCATAATCTCATCTTATCTTAGTGTTCTTGAGTGTTTGATTTCATCTTCTTTCTTTCTCTACATCATTATGTTTGAATCTCTCATGGGTTTAAGAGTAAGCATGTGGATTAGTGAGTAGATCCATCTAAGATTCATGGGTTAAGGTGATTGAGAGTGATTAAATGTAGATCCAAGGTGTTTAGTGTTAGATCTATCTTTTCCACCAGTTATCCCATGATTTTCAATGTTTTAACATTGGTTTCTTAATCATATTAGTGTTTTGAATTGCATTTAGGTGTCTACATTGCATATATTTGTTCATTGTTGGTGTCAAAATCGGTCACAACGGAATCAATGACTGAAAGTCTCTGGAAAGTATTTCTCAAAACAAAAAGTCTCGATAATTTGAAAAGAAGTTATACGAGATTTTCAAATTAGAATATCCACTCTCCGGTGAGGTCGAAAACAGTTATCTCAAATCTACGCTAAAGATCCTTCCAAACTCAAAGATTTCCCGCACGAACGACTAACGCCGAAAGATCGGTCCGCTTCAAGGACATCAAGATTCGATCACCACAAAAACTCTAAACACAAAAGAATCTGCCTCGAACTTCAAGAGGTCGCTCTATCAAACCGTGAGGAACCAGAAAACGATCAAGATATCAAATCGGCACTTCGCCGAGATCTTCAAAACGCCGCTGGCACCGACGCTTTGCGCCGGGCGGCACTCGCCTGGCCGCGGCACTCTCGCCTGGCGCCGGGCGGCACTCGCCTGGCGCCGGGCGCACCTCGCCTGGCGCCGGGCGGCACGATTCCGAAGCCGCCTGGTGCCGGCGGCACTCGCCTGGCGCCAGCAGCACACCTCGCCTGGTGCCGGCGGCACGCTGCCACGCTGCCGCCTGGCGCCGCTGCACTCGCTCATGCCGGGCGCACCTCGCCTGGCGCCGGCGGCACGATTCCGAAGCCGCCTGGCGCCGTCGACGCCCCTGTCCTGGTCTCGTCCTTTCATGCTTGGTCTGATCCCATCTTGGCTTGTTTGGATCGATCCTCGTGAGTTTGGTATGATCACAGCTATGGAATGAACATCTTCGATTCGTTGGAATCGCCCTCGATGTTTTACTTAACAAAATAGAAGGATTGATTTTAGAAGATATCGCGATAGAACAAGATCGCATTAACTCAACATTGATCCTGTAGGCTGGCGCGGTTTATTTTACGAAAGATAGTCTTCCAGAAATCAGATAAAACGCTCAAGGACTTAAGACAAGTCCACGGACTTACTTACGATTTTAAGAATTCAGGCCCAATCAGTAATGACGGTTTATCCGATTTCCAACATCGGATAAACATCAAGTCACCAAAAATAGGGGAAAACTCGAGGATAATTACAAAGATCGACGAAAATGGAATACTTCCTCAAGAGATAAACTTGGGCCCAAATGCGAGGTCCATCATCCTAAGGCAAACCACCTAGGAGGTATATAAGGAGAGAAAGAGCAGAGGTGAAGAGGATCCGAAAATCCTAGAATCTAGACTTAGAGAACTCCCTGCTAGCTTAGAGAACTTAGAACTTGGCGGTTAGGCCAGCAAGGCAGGACTTAGAACGCCAGGCCTTCTTGTTCTAGTTTTATCTTCTCCCGGACCCCTTTTAGGTTATCTTTCGACATGCCTGTTTCTATGACAAACGCCATACTAGATCGAACCGCCCAGATGGTTCGATTGTTCAACTCTTTCTAATCTGAACTACGTCCGACTTGATCCTCGAAGGTAATGAGGCAGCCTTTCTTAAGGTCCAGTCCCAAATCTTAACAAAACCTTTTCCGCATTATTCGTCACTTGTCGTTGGCTGTCGCAGAGAACCGGACCTTCAAGGAAAGTCGGTTTACTTGGCTTTCCTCCGCAATCTTATTTATCGGAATTGACGGTGTAAATTTCGGTTCCCACAGTTTGCCGCTAGAAGGAGGGGGACGGATTTTACTCATAATGGCCGCAGCTTGATCAAACTGATGTCCGAAATATGAAAGAAAAAGTTGCAGTTTGCGCCAACGATGGTAGAACAACTCCAGCAGCGACTGTTCCTATGGCCAACGCCACGCAAACGCCACGGTGCTCGAGAAAATAAAAACCTAGCCGCGTTTTCCGCCACAGGAAGAGCACGAAAACGAAGCTCACAATTTCTCTATCTAAACAGAAAAGGGCAACGATAAAATCTATCAAACCCCAAAATTCGCCTTGTTACCAGAGAAAGAGAATCGCAAGCAAGGTTTCTACAAAAACGCTTTTCGAGAACCTCTCGAAAATAAAAATTATTCTCCTCGAAACCTTGGGAAACCCTATATTACTTCGTGAACAGCACGGCAAATCGGTTCACCATTCCCACTCGCCATACTTTTTACAAACAACTCGAGGAACAAACGGAAAACGAAGGAGGTCGGAGCTTGATCTTACTAGGACGACTTTGCCATAGGGTAAGATCAGTCTTCCCAGTCCGCTTTGACGAGGGAATCATGCGTCAAGGGCCACGGTCAGCTTACCAGCGAGGCCGTCAAAGATTGAATGGACTGATGCGCGGTGTATGCGGAGGAGACACACCCCGCTGATTAATGATCCAAACTGGACGGACATGCGCTGGCTAACATGCTATACGCACACACCCGCGCAGGACAAACGGCTCGACAACAGGACGCGGCCGATACACGCTGGACAACACACCGCACGGACGCATTTAACGGTACGAAGAGAGGACACGCTGGTCGCCTTTACCGCTGGGACGAGGAACAGACCAAGACGACGCGGCGCTGGCTGGTCATGCTGGTCGGACGGGTCCAAGCCCTCCTGAGTGTTTTGATAGTTTTCTCCTATTGGTCGGCCTATTTGATTCCAGGGACCTTTTAGTAATTTTAATGATGTTTTAGGTTTTCTAAGCCAAGTATAAATACTCTTGTTAGCCCCAAAGTGGGACTTATGCTATTTTCTCTAAGAACACAAAACAATTTGGTGAAATTTTTTCTTTGAATCATAATCTCATCTTATCTTAGTGTTCTTGAGTGTTTGATTTCATCTTCTTTCTTTCTCTACATCATTATGTTTGAATCTCTCATGGGTTTAAGAGTAAGCATGTGGATTAGTGAGTAGATCCATTTAAGATTCATGGGTTAAGGTGATTGAGAGTGATTAAATGTAGATCCAAGGTGTTTAGTGTTAGATCTATCTTTTCCACCAGTTATCCCATGATTTTCAATGTTTTAACATTGGTTTCTTAATCATATTAGTGTTTTGAATTGCATTTAGGTGTCTACATTGCATATATTTGTTCATTGTTGGTGTTAAAATCGGTCTAGCGGAATCAATGACTGAAAGTCTGGAAAGTATTTCTCAAAACAAAAGTCTCGGATAATTTGAAAAGAAGTTATACGAGATTTTCTCAAATAGAATATCCACTCTCCGGTGAGGTCGAAAACAGTTATCTCGAAATCTACGGCTAAAGATCCTTCAAACTCAAAGATTTCCCGCACGAACGACTAACGCCGGAAAGATCGGTCCGCTTCGCCCAAGGACATCAAGATTCGATCACCACAAAAACTCTAAACACAAAAGAATCTGCCTCGAAACTTGAAGAGGTCGTTCTATCAAACCGTGAGGAACCAGAAAACGATCAAGATATCAAATCGAAGCACTTCGCCGAGATCTTCAAAACGCCGCTGGCACCGACGCTTTGCGCCGGCGGCACTCGCCTGGCCGGCGGCACCTCGCCTGGCGCCGGCGGCACTCGCCTGGCGCCGCGCACTCGCCTGGCGCCGGCGGCACTCGACGAAGCCGCCTGGTGCCGGCGGCACCGCCTGGCGCCAGCAGCACACCTCGCCTGGTGCCGGCGGCACTCGCCTGGCGCCGGCGGCACTCGCCTGGCGCCGGGCACCCGACCTGGCGCCGGCGGCACCCGACCTGGCGCCGGCGGCACTCGCCTGGCGCCGGCGGCACCTCGCCTGGCGCCGGTCGGCCCCTGTCCTGGTCTCGGTCCTTTCATGCTTGGTCTGATCCCATCTTGGCTTGTTTGGATCGATCCTCGTGAGTTTGGTATGATCACAGCTATGGAATGAACATCTTTCGATTCGGTTGGAATCGTCCTCGATGTTTTACGAACAAAAATAGAAGGATTGGATTTCTCGTAGAAGATATCGCATAGAACAAGATCGATTAACTCGAACATTGATCCTGTAGGCTATGCGGTTTATTTTACGAGAAAGATAGTCTTTCCGAGAAATCGTATAAAACGTTCAAGGACTTAAGACAAGTCCACGGACTTACTTACGATTTTAAGAATTCAGGCCCAATCAGGCAATGACGGTTTATCCGATTTCCCGAACATCGGATAAACATCAAGTCACCGAAAAATAGGGGAAAACTCGAGGATAATTACAAAGATCGACGAAAATGGAATACTTCCTGAAGAGATAAACTTGGGCCCAAATGCGAGGTCCATCATCCTAAGGCAAACCGACCTAGAGTGGGTATATAAGGAGAGAAAGAGCGAGGTGAAGAGGATCGAAAATCCTAGAATCTAGACTTAGAGAACTCCTGCTAGCTTAGAGAACTTAGAACTTAGGCGGTTAGGCCAGCAAGGCAGGACTTAGAACGTCAGGCCGCCTCTTGTTCTAGTTTTATCTTCTCCGGAGACCCTTTTAGGTTATCTTCTTCGACATGCCTGTTTCTATGACAAACGCTCATACTAGATCGAACCCGCCCAGATGGTTCGATCTCTTGTTCAACTCTTTCTAATCTGAACTACGTCCGACTTGATCCTCGAAAGGGGTACGTAGGCAGCCTTTCTTAAGGTCCAGTCCCAAATCTTAACAAAACCTTTTCCGCATTATTCGTCACTTGTCGTTGGCTGTCGCGAAGAATCCGGACCTTCAAGGAAAGTCGGGTTTACTTGGCTTTCCTCCGCAATCTTATTGCTCGGAAATTGGCGGTGTAAATTTCGGTTCCCACAGTTTGCCGCTAGAAGGAGGGGCGGATTACTCTTACTCATACGCCGCAAAGCTGATCAAACTGATGTCGGAAATATGAAAGAAAAAGTTGCAGTTCGTCAGCGATGGTAGAACAACTCCAGCAGCGACTGTTCCTATGGCCAACGCCACGCAAACGCCACGGTGCTCGAGAAAATAAAAACCTAGCAGCGGCTTTCCGCCACAGGAAGAGCAGCGAGCTCACAATTTCTCTATCTAAACAGAAAGGGCAACGATAAAATCTATCAAACCCCAAAATTAGTCTTGTTACCAAGTTAGAGAAATGCATAGCGAGCAAGGTTTCTACAAAAAGCGTTTCTTCGAGAACCTCTCGGAAAAATAAAAATTATTCTCCTCGAAACCTTGGGAAACCCTATATTACTCGTGAACAGAAGCCGCGGCAAATCGGTTCACCAATTCCCACTGCCATACTTTTACAAACAACTCTCGAGGAACAAGCGGAAAAGCGAAAGGAGGTCGGAGCTTGATCTTACTAGGACGACTTGCCATAGGGTAAGATCAGTCTTCCCAGTCCGCCTTGGACGAGGGAATCATGCGGTCAAGGGCCACGGGTCAGCTTACCCGCGAGGCCGGCCGAGAAGATTGAATGGACTGATGCTGGGGTGTATGCGTGAGAACACACCAGCGGGATTAGAATGATCCAAACTGGACGGACATGCGCGGGCGAACATCGTTATGCGACACACCAGCGCAGGACAAGCGGCTCGACAACAGGGCGTCGCGCGAGCGATACAGCGGGACAACACACCGGCGGGGACGGCGAGCGATGCGAAGAGGACAGCGGGCGCCTTACCGTGGGGCGAGAACAGACCAAGGCGACGTGCGTGGGCTGGTCATCTTGTGAATCGGGCGGGTCCAAGCCCTCCTGAGTGTTTTTGATAGTTTTCTCTATTGGTGAAGCCTATTTGATTCCAGGGACCTTTTAGTAATTTTTAATGATGTTTTTAGGTTTTCTAAGCCAAGTATAAATACTCTTGTTAGCCCCAAGTGGGACTTATGCTATTTTCTCTCTAAGAACACAAAACAATTTGGTGAAATTTTTTCTTTGAATCATAATCTCATCTTATCTTAGTGTTCTTGAGTGTTTGATTTCATCTTCTTTCTTTCTCTACATCATTATGTTTGAATCTCTCATGGGTTTAAGAGTAAGCATGTGGATTAGTGAGTAGATCCATCTAAGATTCATGGGTTAAGGTGATTGAGAGTGATTAAATGTAGATCCAAGGTGTTTAGTGTTAGATCTATCTTTTCCACCAGTTATCCCATGATTTTCAATGTTTTAACATTGGTTTCTTAATCATATTAGTGTTTTGAATTGCATTTAGGTGTCTACATTGCATATATTTGTTCATTGTTGGTGTCAAAATCGGTCTAGCGGAATCAATGACTGAAAGTCTCGGAAAGTATTTCTCAAAACAAAAAGTCTCGGATAATTTGAAAAGAAGTTATCACGAGATTTTCTCAAATTAGAATATCCACTCTGGTGAGGTCGAAAACAGTTATCTCGAAATCTACGGCTAAAGATCCTTCCAAACTCAAAGATTTCCCTTACGAGCGACTAGCGCCCGGAAAGATCGGTCCGCTCGCCCAAGGACATCAAGATTCGATCACCACAAAACTCTAAACACAAAGAATCTGCCTCCGAAACTTGAAGAGGTCGTTCTATCAAACCGTGAGGAACCAGAAAGCGATCAAGATATCAAATCGAAGCACTTCGCCGAGATCTTCAAAAGCGCCAGCTGGCACCGGACGCCTTCGCGCGGCACCCGACCTGGCCGGCGGCACCCGACCTGGCCGGCGGCACCCGACCTGGCCGGCGGCACCCGACCTGGCGCGGCGGCACCGACGCATAAGCGACCTGGTGCCGGCGGCACCCGACCTGGCGCCCGGCGGCACCCGACCTGGCGCCCGGCGGCACCCGACCTGGCGCCCGGCGGCACCCGACCTGGCGCCCGGCACCCGACCTGGCGCCGGCGGCACCCGACCTGGCGTCGACGCATATTCATAAAGCGGCCTGGCGCCGGTCGGCCCCTGTCCTGGTCTCGGTCCTTTCATGCTTGGTCTGATCCCATCTTGGCTTGTTTGGATCGATCCTCGTGAGTTTGGTATGATCACAGCTATGGAATGAACATCTTTCGATTCGGTTGGAATGCGTCCTCGATGTTTTACGAACAAAAATAGAAGGATTGGATTTCGTAGAAGATATCGCATAGAACAAGATCGATTAACTTCGAACATTGATCACGTAGGCTATGCGGTTTATTTTACGAGAAAGATAATCTTCAGAAATCGTATAAAGCGTTCAAGGACTTAAGACAAGTCCACGGACTTACTACGATTTTAAGAATTCAGGCCCAATCAGGCAATGGCGGTTTATCGATTTCCCGAACATCGGATAAACATCAAGTCCCGAAAAATAGGGAAAACTTCGAGGATAATTACAAAGATCGGCGAAAATGGAATACTTCTGAAGAGATAAACTTGGGCCCAAATCACGAGGTCCATCATCCTAAGGCAAACCGACCTAGGAGTGGGTATATAAGGAGAGAAAGAGCAGAGGTGAAGAGGATCCGAAAATCCTAGAATCTAGACTTAGAGAACTCCTGCTAGCTTAGAGAACTTAGAACTTAGGCGGTTAGGCCAGCAAGGCAGGACTTAGAACGTCAGGCAGCCTCTTGTTCTAGTTTTATCTTCTCCGGAGACCCTTTTAGGTTATCTTCTTCGACATGCCTGTTTCTATGACAAGCGCTCATACTAGTCGAACCCGCCCAGATGGTTCGATCTCTTGTTCAACTCTTTCTAATCTGAACTTCGTCCGACTTGATCCTCGAAAGTGCGTAGGCAGCCTTTCTTAAGGTCCAGTCCCAAATCTTAACAAAACCTTTTCCGCATTATTCGGTCACTTGTCGTTGGCTGTCGCAGAGAATCCGGACCTTCAAGGAAAGTCGGGTTTACTTGGCTTTCCTCCGCAATCTTATTGCTCGGAAATTGGCGGTGTAAATTTCGGTTCCCACAGTTTGCGCTAGAAGGAGGGGCGGATTACTCTTACTCATCTGACGCAAAGCAGTCAAACCGATGTCGGAAATATGAAAGAAAAAGTTGCAGTTCGTCAGCGATGGTAGAACAACTCCAGCAGCGACTGTTCCTATGGCCAGCGCTTACGCAAAGCGCCACGGTGCTCGAGAAAATAAAAACCTAGCAGCGGCTTTCCGCCACAGGAAGAGCACGAAAACGAGCTCCCAATTTCTCTATCTAAACAGAAAGAACAGCGATAAAATCTATCAAACCCCAAAATTAGTCTTGTTACCAAGTTAGAGAAATGCATAGCGAGCAAGGTTTCTACAAAAGCGTTTCTTCGAGAACCTCTCGGAAAAATAAAAATTATTCTCCTCGAAACCTTGGGAAACCCTATATTACTCGTGAACGAAGCCGCGGCAAATCGGTTCACCAATTCCCACGCCATACTTTTACAAACAACTCTCGAGGAACAAGCGGAAAAGCGAAAGGAGGTCGGAGCTTGATCTTACTAGGGCGACTTGCCATAGGGTAAGATCAGTCTTCCCAGTCCGCCTTGGGCGAGGAATCATGCGGTCAAGGGCCCGCGGGTCAGCTTACCCGCGAGGCGGCGAAGGTTGAATGGACTGATCTGCTGGGGTGTATGCGTGAGAACACACCAGCGGGATTAGAATGATCGAAACTGGGCCGGACATGCGCGGGCGAACATCGTTATGCGACACACCAGCGCGGACAAGCGGCTCGGGCAGACGTCTGAGCGGTCTGGAGACAACCACCGGCAAGGACGGCGAGCGATGCGAAGAAGAGAAGGGCAGCGAACATACCCACCTGGGGACGGGAACAGACCAAGGCGGCGTCGCGCGGGCTGGTCATCTGCGCGGGTCGGGCGGGTCCAAGCCCTCCTGAGTGTTTTGATAGTTTTCTCCTATTGGTCGAAGCCTATTTGATTCCAGGGACCTTTTAGTAATTTTTAATGATGTTTTTAGGTTTTCTAAGCCAAGTATAAATACTCTTGTTAGCCCCAAAGTGGGACTTATGCTATTTTCTCTCTAAGAACACAAAACAATTTGGTGAAATTTTTTTCTTTGAATCATAATCTCATCTTATCTTAGTGTTCTTGAGTGTTTGATTTCATCTTCTTTCTTTCTCTACATCATTAAGTTTGAATCTCTCATGGGTTTAAGAGTAAGCATGTGGATTAGTGAGTAGATCCATTTAAGATTCATGGGTTAAGGTGATTGAGAGTGATTAAATGTAGATCCAAGGTGTTTAGTGTTAGATCTATCTTTTCCACCAGTTATCCCATGATTTTCAATGTTTTTAACATTGGTTTCTTAATCATATTAGTGTTTTGAATTGCATTTAGGTGTCTACATTGCATATATTTGTTCATTGTTGGTGTTAAAATCGGTCACAACGGAATCAATGACTGAAAGTCTCTGGAAAGTATTTCTCAAAACAAAAGTCTCGGATAATTTGAAAAGAAGTTATCACGAGATTTTCTTAAATTAGAATATCCACTATCTGGTGAGGTCAGCGGTTATCTCGAAATCTGACTAAAGATCCTTCCAAACTCAAAGATTTCCCGCCGCGAGCGACTAACGCCGGAAAGATCGGTCCGCTCACCCAAGGACATCAAGATTCGATCACCACACAAACTCTAAACACAAAAGAATCTGCCTCGAAACGAAGAGGTCGTTCTCTCAAACCGTGAGGAACCAGAAAACGATCAAGATATCAAATCGAAGCCCTCGCCGAGATCTTCAAAACGCCGTGCTGGCACCAGGCGCCTTGCGCCCGGCACCGACCTGGCGCCGGCGACGCAGCGTTCATAAGCCGACCTGGCGCCGGCGGCACCGACCTGGCGCCCGGCGGCACCGACCTGGCGCCGGCACCGACCTGGCGCCGGCGGCACCGACCTGGCGCCGGCACCGGCCTGGCGCCGGCGGCACCGACCTGGCGCCGGCGACGCAGCGTCCGCGCAGGCCGACCTGGCGCCGGCGACGCAGCGTCCGCAGGCGGCCTGGCGCCGGCGGCACCGACCTGGCGCCGGCGACGCAGCGTTCATAAACCCGACCTGGCGCCGGCGGCACCGACCTGGCGCCGGTCGGCGGCCCTTGTCCTGGTCTCGGTCCCATCATGCTCGGTCTGATCCCATCTTGGCTTGTTTGGATCGATCCTCGTGAGTTTGAATGCGATCACGCTACGGAATGAACATCTTCTCCGCAGACCCTTGTTCCTCGGAAGGATCTAACAGTTCTTTTACCTCGAGCTCCGCGCATAGAAACCCTAGGTATTATCTTCGACATGCGCGTTTCTATGACCAGCGCTCATACTAGGCGAACCAGGCCCTAGAGCGTCTGGCGCCTCACGCTTCGCAAATCTCGGCTCCTCTCGGAAGGATCGGACAATTCTTTTACTTCAGAGCTCCTCACATAGAAACCTAGGTGTTATCTTCGACATGCCTGTTTCTATGACAAGCGCTCATACTAGATTGAACCGCCCAGATGGTTCGATCTCTTGTTCAACTCTTTCTAATATGAACTACGTCCGACTTGATCCTCGAAGAGTGCGTAGGCAGCCTTTCTTAAGGTCTAGTCCCAAATCTTAACAAAACCTTTTCGCATTATTGGTCACTTGTGGTTGGCTGTCGCGAGAGAATCCGGACCTTCAAGGAAAGTCGGGTTTACTTGGCTTTCCTCCGCAATCTTATTTATCGGAAATTGGCGGTGTGAATTCCGGTTCCCACAGTTTGGCTAGAAGGAGGGGGCGGATTACTCTTACTCATCACGGCCGCCAGCAGTCAAACCGATGTCGGAAATATGAAAGAAAAAGTTGCGGTTCGTCAGCGATGGTAAAACAACACCAGCGGTGACTGTTCTATGGCCAGCGCTTACGCAAAGCGCCACGGTGCTCGAGCAAATAAAAACCTAGCGGCTTTCATACAGGAAAACCGCAACGAGCTCCCAATTTCTCTATCTAAACAGAAAGGGCAGCGATAAAATCTATCAAACCCCAAAATTAGATCTTGTTACAAAGTTATAGAAATCATAGCGAGCAAGGTTTCTACAAAAGCGTTTCTTCGAGAACCTCTCGGAAAAATAAAATTATTCTCCTCGAAACCTTGGGGAAACCCTATATTACTCGTGAACAGAAGCACGGCAAATCGGTTCACCAATTCCCACTGCCATACTTCTTACAAACAACTCTCGAGGAACAAGCGGAAAGCGAAAGGAGGTCGGAGCTTGATCTTACTAGGACGACTTGCCATAGGGTAAGATCAGTCTTCCCAGTCCGCCTTAGTAAGAGCCCACTTTTTCTCCTTTGTGTCTAGGTAAAATGGCTTTCGTTTCATCTCAATCGGAGTTTCTGTTGAGATTTTCTGAAGAACAAAGTCACTGTCCGGCCACCTCGCCGTGGGCAGGACAAACATTACCGAGGTCACCTCACCCTCCGACATGGCTACCTCGCGACAGGGCGAACTCACCTTCGTTATCCTTTGAGTCTAGATCAAAGTGGCTTTCGTTTAGTCTCAATCGGGTTTCCGTTGAGAATTTCTGAAGGAACAAAATCACTCTCCGGCCACCTCGCCGTGGGCGAGAACAACCATCACCAAGGTCGCCTCGCCCATGGCCACCTCGCCTGTATAAACCTCACTTTTCTCTCCTTTGAGTCTAGGTCAAGATTGTTTTCGTTTCGTCTCAATCGGAGCTCCTGTTGAGATTTTACGAAGAAAACAATGTCGCTGTCTCGACCACCTCACCCATGAGAAGGATCTCTCTGTCCCGTCATAGGGCCGAGACCGGTCCTGTCTCAGTACCATGCATCTTTGCCTGAGTTTTGTAACTTCGATCTTTGAGTCCGTGGAGCCCGGGGATCGACGGCGAAGCAACAGCAGCATCGGCGGGCCGGGACGGCCGCAGGCTGCAGCTGGCCTGGCGCCGGCGGCACCGACCTGGCGCCGGCGGCACTCGCCTGGCGCCGGCGGCACCGACCTGGCGCCGGCGGCACCGACCTGGCGCCGGCGGCACTCGCCTGGCGCCGGCGGCACTCGCCTGGCGCCGGCGGCACTCGCCTGGCGCCGGCGGCACCGACCTGGCGCCGGCGGCACCGACCTGGCGCCGGCGGCACCGACCTGGCGCCGGCGGCACTCGCCTGGCGCCGGCGGCACTCGCCTGGCGCCGGCGGCACCGACCTGGCGCCGGCGGCACCGACCTGGCGCCGGCGGCACCGACCTGGCGCCGGCGGCGCTGCAGCGGGCGGACTGGCGCCGGAGGCAAGGGTCCTGGCTTCATCCGCAGTCGCCTTCGCGGATCTCGGCAACGGCAACATCTTGGTCCCTTAAACCCATGTTCGGATTGTTGAAAAACATGGCGATTCTTCCATAAAGCCTTCTCGATTGTTTAACAAAGTTCATATTATAAAATCAAGCTCGGCAATATTTTACTTAAACGCCATTCGTAAAGTCATACAAGATCATATGAAGCGATAAGGACCTAACCAGTTCGCTCATAGCCTGACGAGCTAAGAGCCTCACTCGAGTGGCGTCTTGCCCAATGTCTCCATTTGTCAAAGCACCCACCTTAGCCTTCTTGAGTTATCGCCTACTTCTCCTCCCTTTGTTTCAACGATTCTGTAATATTCCTTGGACACATTGTCAATTTAACCAGCAGTGCGAAGAAGCGAGAACAGGAACTTGGCGTTCATATCTCTCTTTAGCTCCGATATTCTCGCCGAATTTCATCAAAACCGATTCTCGCTCAGTATCAAACTTTTCAAAGTCCTTTGACGATGAACCGCTAAAAGTCACGTAAACAAAGAGGAACGGGTAAGAGGCAGCCTTGAACGATCGATGAGACTAAGGCAGAATATGCAAACCGATCTAGTCTCAAAACCGAGACACGACGCCTACTGCTAAAAGCATACTCATCCCGCTTCCTAAAAGAAAGAAAAATGTACACAAGCCTTCGAAGAACGGCTAACCCGCTTTCAGAAAAGAAAAGGAAAGTAGGTAACGATAATCCCATCTTCGAAAAGTTTTTGCTTCAGCATCAAGACAACGCTTTTGACAAAGCAAACTCTCGCAGCAATAAGATTCGTCTAAAAGACGCTAGCGGCATAGCCCAACCGTTACAAACATAGTCTTGAAAACTCTACGCCGCTCTCGCCGCGAACTCGCGAACTAGAAACGGTACCAACGCCAGACTAATAGCACGACGGTGAACTACAAAATAACGAAATAACCTTCGTAAAACTCCATGAGTGAACAGTTCGAAGCAGCTTTAGTCAAAGGTCGAAATCATAGCGAAACATCTCCGTGTAATCCTCGAAACATCGCTACTTTAACAATCTGCGATTTTCTATCTCCATGAAACCGGTCATCCATTACTTTCGTATAACAAGAACATTTTAAAACAAAACAGCCTATGGAAAAAACATGATCGGTCTCATGCAAAACGATTTCGCAGTACGCAAAAGTGAATGAGGAAAACATAATCCGTGGTCGCGAAGTATCGCAAGTAATTTGTGAGAAACACTCTCCGTTACCTTTGCGAAAACCCCTCTTACATCACTTTTACGAAAAATCCTATGTATGGTCGAAGTCAATTCATACAAAGCAACTTTCGTAAAATAAACATAATGGGTCCAACGGGTAACTGTCATAGACAGTTTTGCTCCACAAGGTTTCTAGCTCCTGCTTTCACTCCTCATGTTACGCCTGGAGCAGGAAATAATCACGCAGATCTAACCCGCACGCGTCCGCGTTGATCCCTTAAACTTTGTCCCCTCGGATAAAATGAAACGATTTTCATGCAACAAAAATTTTTATCACGAACCATTCATCGATAACTGAGACCTAAAGTGGAAGATCGTTTCTAAAGCCATCAGCCATAACTCAGAAAACTCCGCTATGCTTGGCATGTCTATCTCGCAACGCTATTTGGCCCTCGCCAACTACTCTTCCGTAAAGCCCGACCTGAATTCAGCATCCCCATTAAGGACAATCGTGAACTAATATGACCTTAATAAGGGTCATGGTCTGATCGTTTACCAACAGCTTCCTTGGCGATACGGCTGAATCTAGCCTCCATGCAAATCCAAAGCTACTGAGCGAGCAACGCTCCAATCACTTAACGGCTAAAAACAACAATCCACGATTTGTTCATAGAACGCCAAGTGACTATTACGCAAGCAATTTGTCGCATAACCCAGAATCGGAAATCATACGATAAACTCTTCATACCAAAACTCAGTCCTAACAACCATATGGTTAACGGAAGATTTAAACTCATCGTCAATCGATTAAGTTCTATCGCCCGTAAACCGCGGCATGAAAAGAAACACTCGTGACAAGGCTCCAAGAGTTATACGAGTCATCCTTAATATATACAAACAAATCTCGGAAGGCCAACGCTTCACGAAGCACTGTCAATGTAGACGCTTCTCCCTGGGTCGAACTTACGCGACCTCTTGGTCCTGCATCCAAACCGAAACAACAGTTTCTGGCTGCGAACATTCGCAAAACATCTCCAAAGCCCGCGAACATTTCAACCACGAAATGCGGCACAAGGGAAACTCGACCTTCAGCACTGCGAGGCGTCGCTAACGCTCAAAACATTCCAGACGAAATCCTCGTCTCTAGAACTCAAAACATACAAACACACCTCTAAACGGTAACAAAGCGAACTCTAGCGTCCTAAGCGGACAAATAGCAGCCCTTCAGGGTAGGCTCTCTTGCATCCGACAAGGATAAACATAGCGCTATACAAGAAATCAAATTTTGGTTTAGCTCTTAAGTAAAGGAAGTAGCTCGACTCCGCCAAGACAAATCATATAAGCCGACAACAATTAGCGGATTTTAAGCGGTGCGAGTCAGGTTAAAATCGCAAACAGGCAAAACGAAGCCGATTTGTCATCATGAAGCCTCAGTCGAGTAAACCTAGGTCTTGCCTAAACCCAGCCACGCTGGATCTTGACATCTCAGACATAGTATGGTATCGAGATCCAAAATTTGTCTCTTCACTTAAGCTATTCGTTTCACGAACTTTTCGTAAATCGGTAAACCGCGGAAAATCTCGCTTTATGCAAACAATAGATGCGGTGATCATCGGGAACTAGGAATGAGGCGACAACTCACACCCCTTTCTCATGCCGAAAAACTGAAGTTCATAAATAATCGAAAAACAAATACATCAACAGCATCATGCTCGAAAGTCTCTCATGACACATAACCAGACCATATAAGTCTGCTGGAAAACAGATCACAAGGGTCTTAAAATCCAAAGCGAACTACGGAAGGCTTGATCCCTACAACAAAGTGCGTAGGCAGCCGAAAAGCGCAGCTCAAACTTACCACTTTCAACGGAGCCTTTCAACCATTAATTCCGCCTATCTTACCTGACATGTCTTATCGCCGCAAGAACATCACGAAGGTTCTAGCGAGATGGGGGCTAACTGTTGGTGTCAAAATCAGTCTAGCGGAATCAATGACTGAAAGTCTCTGGAAAGTATTACTCAAAACAAAAGTCTCGGATAATTTGAAAAGAAGTTATCACGAGATTTTCTCAAATTGAATATCCACTCTACGGTGAGGTCGAAAGCGGTTATCTGAAATCTACGGCTAAAGATCCTTCAAACTCAAACATTTCCCGCTACGAGCGACTAACGCGGAAAGATCGGTCCGCTTCGCCCAGGACATCAAGATTCGATCACCACAAAACTCTAAACACAAAAGAATCTGCCTCGAAACCCGAAGGTCGTTCTCTCAAACCGTGAGGAACCAGAAAGCGATCAAGATATCAAATCGAAGCCCTCACCGAGATCTTCAAAACGCCGTGCTGGCACGGACGCCTGGCGCGGCACCTGGCCTGGCGTCGGCGGCACCGACCTGGCGCCGGCGGCACCGACCTGGCGCCGGCGGCGCAGCGTCCGCAGCGGGGCGGCCTGGCGCCGGGCGGCACGCTGCCACGCTGGCCGCCTGGCGCCGGGCGGCACCTGGCCTGGCGTCGGCGGCACCCGACCTGGCGCCGGCGGCACCCATCCTGGCGCCGGGCGGCACGCTGCCACGCTGGCCGCCTGGCGCCGGGCGGCACCCTGGCCTGGCGCCGGTCGATGGCCCTGTCCTGCTCGGTCCCATCATGCTCGGTCTGATCCCATCTTGGCTTGTTTGGATCGATCCTCGTGAGTTTGGTACGATCACAACTACGAATGAACATCTTTCGATTCGGTTGGAATCGCCCTCGATGTTTTACGACAAAAATAGAAGGATTGGATTTCGTAGAAGATATCGATAGAACAAGATCGATTAACTCAACATCGATCCTTTAAGCTATGCGGTTTATTTTACGAAAGATAGTCTTTCCGAGAAATCGTGATAAAACGCTCAACGACTTAAGACAAGTCCACGGACTTACTTACGATTTTAAGAATTCAGGCCCAATCAGCGATGACGGTTTATCCGATTTCCAACATCGGATAAACATCAAGTCACCAAAAATAGGGGAAAACTCGAGGATAATTACAAAGATCGACGAAAATGGAATACTTCAAGAGATAAACTTGGGCCCAAAGGCGAGGTCCATCATCCTAAGGCAAACCGATCTAGGAGTGGGTATATAAGGAGAGCAAGAGCAGAGGTGAAGAGGATCCGAAAATCCTAGAATCTAGACTTAGAGAACTCTGCTAGCTTAGAGAACTTAGAACTTAGGCGGTTAGGCCAGCAAGGCAGGACTTAGAGCGTCAGGCAGCCTCTTGTTCTAGTTTTATCTTCTCCGCACTTTGTTCCTCTCGAAGGATCTAACAATTCTTTTACCTCGAGCTCCGCACATAGAAACCACAGGCATTATCTTCGACATGCACGCTTTATGACCAACGCCATACTGTATCTAACCAGGCCCTAGAGCGTCGGCGCCTCCTGCTCGCAAATCTCCGCTCCTCTCGGAAGGATCGGACAATTCTTTTACCTCGAGCTCCGCACATAGAAACCACAGGCATTATCTTCGACATGCACGCTTTATGACCAACGCCATACTAGATCGAACCCGCCAGATGGTTCGATCTCTTGTTCAACTCTTTCTAATCTGAACTACGTCCGACTTGATCCTCGAAAGTGCGTGGCAGCCTTTAAGGTCCAGTCCCAAATCTTAACAAAACCTTTTCCGCATTATTCGGTCACTTGTCGCTATCGCCGCAGAGAATCCGGACATTCAAGGAAAGTCGGTTTACTTGGCTTTCCTCCGCAATCTTATTTATCGGAAATTGACGGTGTGAATTTCGGTTCCCACATTCATTTGCATATCATAGGGGCTAGAGTGTACATTTGAGAGTTTTGGGGCGAAATTGAAGTGTCATTTATGCAAATCAGAAACATTTGGGGCCAAAACAAAAGAAGATAGTAATTCAGGGACCAAGGCTGCAATTTGGAAATATTCGCTTGGGTTAAATTGCACAATCAAAAGTTCATGGATTAATTCGAGGGATATTTCTGACAATAGAAGAGTTTTGGGGTCTTTTCGTGAATAGCCAAAAATTGAAGGGCAGGATGTGCAAAAGAGCTAAAGATCACCATTGACGCAAGCTTTCACCTCCCATCCGCGGAGAAGGCTTGACTCCAGTGGTTACGGTTGCTTGAAGACGACGGTGAGGCTTGGACAGAGTAATATGTGGGTCTGGATCGAAGAAGAATCTCTGCGTCGGTGACTGGTGAATCACGACGATGGAGAAGGAGATGGATGTAAATGCGGCGGAAGAACTTACGGCTGAGCACGGTGGAGAAGCAGAGACGACCCAGGGCACGGCGGTGATGAGCTAAGGACCATGATTGTAAGTCTGGTTTGGTCTGGCTACGACGGTGAGCATGGCGAGGAGATGAAGCTGGCCACAGCGATTCCGTAATCTCGATCTCCAATGGCTTCAACGGTGGGACGAACTGACGATGGTAGGAAAAGGCAAGGAGGAATCACGGTGTTGGCGAGCAGAGGATCTAGTGGTGTGCGGCTTGAGAAGGCACGGTTCAGATTGACATCCACGAAGAAGAAGACCAGACGTTGTAGTGATGACTCCATGATTCAAAGCAAGCTTGAGAAGTACCACGAGGAATAAGCCAGGCTCGAGTATAAGCGGGTCCATTGCAGTGGGTAAGAGACACCGCTTGCAACATGTCGAGGATGATGGAAGCGGCATAGTGAAACGGGATGCATAACCCGCTCGGGAGAAGACAAAGACACGAAATCAAATTGTTGACCGGTTATCTCCGGTTTGACCCGGTTTACTTCAACTGAACCAGGACGAATTTGGACCTCTTATAAATAGTTTTAGTCTCCAAAAACCCTAATCTATCTCATTTTCTCTCAAGATTTTGCCTCATATTGTAAAAGCTTGAATCTTTTATCAATCTAATGAAGCTCTTCATCTTATATCTTGTTTCTCCTTCTCACAAACATGATTAGCCTTGAATCTCACATGATTTAAGGTTTTCATGGAGATTAGTGAGTAGACTCATTTTGGATCCATGGGTTAGGGTGATTTCGGTGATTAAGTGAAGATCTAGGGTGTTTTAGTGTAGATCTTTCTTTTCCTTGCTTAATTGGATGTCTTTAATGCTATATTTGAGTTGGCCTCTCAAACATAGAGATTTAGGCATTTCGTAGGAAGGTGTTCGATGAAATGCCCGAACCGACTCATCTATGCTTTTAGCTTGCTTTACCTAAGGGATTAGTTGTTAAAGAAGCTAGGATTGCTATTAGACTCATTCTTATTGTTTGTTTTGATCATTCTGATCAAAGGGATTTGTCAGATTGGGGATCACCGCAAAGAGCATTCATCTAGGGATCGAGTTTGTTCAAGCATAGTGTCTAGGCATAAGGAATTAGATTGATTGAAAATTTGGCATCTTGGATTGAACCTTAATCACTTAAGATCAAGTCCCTATACCCATGGATCTCATTTCCTCATATTGAAAGAAAGTTTCATCTTTTATTGCATTTAAGTATTGTCTTAGTTTAAAAATCATCTCTCTTAATGGTTGCATTTAGATTAAGCATAGACTTGCATTCCCTTTGCTTTGTGATCACTTAGAACTTGTTTGACATCCTTTATACTATAGCACTTGGTTAGGGATCCTTGAAAAGTCCTAACATCATATTGGCGCCGTTGCCGGGGAACAAGTAGATTTATCATTAGGATTTCAATCTTTCTTGAGACTAAGCTTTATTTTCTTGCTTTGTTTTGCTTTTGTATAGTTAATAACTCTTTATTCTAATTCGTTTGTTGTTATAGTGATGGCCTCAAGCTACTTTGAGTGTTATAGTGATGGCCTCAAGTTATTTTGAGGGGCCACAAGAAGAGGAAGATCACATTGAAGATGAGCCATATGTGTATGTGGAGCCACCACCCTTTGATGCAAGTATACTCACACCAGAACAGCTTGTGAAGTTATATGAGCTTCAGAAGAAGTACCCGGGGTTGACAAAGACATCCCTAGCACGAAGGATCCGGGTGGAGCTTATTAGGGATCGAGCAGAGCTTGAAGGAAGGGAGGTTACACAGTATGAGTTTAATGTTGCTTATGACCTTAAAGAGGTAATGTATTGGGTTCGACCACCCCAGCTGGAAGGT
The DNA here is from genome assembly GCA_016771965.1 of Brassica carinata. Lineage (NCBI taxonomy): Eukaryota > Viridiplantae > Streptophyta > Magnoliopsida > Brassicales > Brassicaceae > Brassica > Brassica carinata. The sequence continues at coordinate 50,044,481 of CM028688.1, forward strand.
ACAAGCATTTCCACTTTAGAACTTCAACTTGAAGAAATTTGCTTGCCTTATGGTTGGGTCTAAGGCTAGACAAGAGGTGAAAGGCGGCCAAGCACTGCAACTCTAGACACCCGCCTTCACTTATCCGCTTCAGCCTATCTCTCCCGGTGGCACAAATCCGAGCCCAAGGGTCCTCTACCACTCAATTCAGCCAATAGCTCCAAGTTAGTGTCACTCCAACCTTGTACATATTTTGTTATCATGTTTATTTCTTTCTCTTAGACCTCTTCTTTGAGGTTATTCTCACACAAGGAACTGTGTGAAGTAAGTTTGGGGGAGAGTCTGCTATCTCACAGTGTTTTCTGTTTTGTCTATTTGTCATGAGTCTCATGCATTGCATTGAATACTTATTTTCATAGAAAACCCATAAAATTGAATTTTTTTTTGAAAAATGGCATTTAGTTGCATCATTTGCATCTTTAGGATTAAGTCTAGAAGCATATAGATTGCATTCATGCATTGGGAGAAAGCCTTGTAAAGAACTCATGCTAAGTACTCAATATGATACCCTTTGAAATCATGGCAATTAGCTTGAGAATTCTTTTGAAAACTTGTAGACTTCGAGCCTTGAAAACTCTTCTTGAAACTCATTAATTGTTGATACTCACTCTTTGAAGCGAACTACAACCTTATTTGAACTGAATGAACTTAATGCATTTTGCTTATGGTCCTTTGTGTGCTGAGTCATAGCTATACACACTTGAGTTGTCTCACATATTTTGCTAATCTTTTTGACAAACTCAATTGGTAGTCCATTCCCTTAATCTCTTCCCTCCTTTCAAGCCATCATTGATTGTTGAGTAAGGCCTTTTTGGAAAGCTTTACATGTACATAATGTTGAGAGTATGGGAAACGACAATGCTTGGTCTCCATTATTTGCTAGCTTTGAGACTCATTTTGTCTAGCTTGTAGGATGGTATGGGAGCGTGTTATAAATTTTGATCTTGGGAGTGTGAAAAAGAGAGGAAAGAAAAGGTAGACTCATAGAACTCAAAAGTGATTAAGTCTTTAGGGATAAGGAAATGAAAAATCTAGCTCAAGTTTGTAATGAAAGTCTTGGCCCCCATATAAAAAAAAAGAGAGATGAATAAAAAAGGGGGCTAGCCAAAGTTAGTATGAGCTAATAAGTGTTTAAAAGTGTAAAATCCCTTGTAGACTTCAAAAGTGAAAAGTTCTAAGTGAGAAAATGTTCTTGAGAGTTTGAGAAATCTTTGGGTGAATGAAGAGAGAGTGAGGCTTGGCATTGGGGAATAGAGTAGAATTTGCTTTCATGTTTAGGAAAAGGGTAGGACAATGGAGATTGAGCATTGAATGCATGAGTTGATCCCTTTCTTATATATATTATGTGCAATGTCAAAGCTACTTTGTTTTGAGAGTAAACCACCTTGAAAGATGATCTTGAACCTCTTGATTCGCTTTGGACTAAAGCCTTTCCTTACCAAACCAAATGATTTGGAACAATTGACCATTTGCAAGAATTCACTTATGATTTTGCTTAATGAATGTGAGAGTTGGCTCATTTATTGTTTGTGGATTCATGATGATGAGTTTATAGATCAAAAGAGTTAAGATAGGCCTAGAGAAATTATTGTTTGTCAAAGTCTTTGCTTTTGCTATTTGATATGATTATGTAAAGATATCATGTTGATGACTAAGAAGAGTTTCTTGTGGTTATGAGCTTCCATTTTTAAATCTCTCCTCCTTTTGTTTTTGAAAATTTACTTGTGGACAAGTAAAGGGCTAGTGTGGGGGAGTTGATATCCCATGATTTTCAATGTTTTTAACATTGGTTTCTTAATCATATTAGTGTTTTGAGTTGCATTTAGGTGTCTACATTGCATACATTTGTTCATTTGCATATCATAGGGGCTGGAGTGCACATTTATGCAAATCAGAAACATTTGGGGCGAAATTGAAGTGTCATTTATGCAAATCAGAAACATTTGGGGCCAAAACGAAAGAAGATAGTAATTCAGGGACCAAGGCTGCAATTTGGAAATATTCGCTTGGGTTAAATTGCACAATCAAAAGTTCATGGATTAATTCGAGGGATGTTTCTGACTATACAAGAGTTTTGGGGTCTTTTTGTGAATAGCCAAAAATTGAAGGGCAGGATGTGCAAAAGAGCTAAAGATCACCATTGATGCAAGCTTTCACCTCCCATCTGCGACGAAGGCTTGATTCCAGTGATTACGGTTGCTTGAAGACGACGGCAAGGCTTGGACAGAGTAATCTGTGGGTCTGGATCGAAGAAGAAGCTCTGCGGCTGTGATTGGTGAATCACGACGATGGAGAAGGAGATGGATGTAAATGCGGCGGAAAAAATTACGTCTGAGCACGGTGGAGGAGCAGAGACGACCCAGGGCACGGCGGTGATGAGCTAAGGACCATGATTGTACCTCTGGTTTAGTCTGGCTAAGACGGTGAGCATGGCGTGGAGATGAAGCTGGTAAGAGCAATTCCGTAATCTCGATCTCCAATGGCTTCGACGGTGGGACGAACTGACAACGGTAGGAGAAGTCAAGGAGGAATCACGGTGTTGGCGAGCAGATGATCTAGTGGTGTGCAGCTTGAGAAGCCACGGTTCAGATTGACATCCACGAAGAAGAAGACCAGACATTGTAGTGATGACTCCATGATTCAAAGCGAGCTTGAGAAGTACCACGAGGAAGAAGTCAGGCTCGAGTATAAGCGGGTCCATTGCAGCTGGTAAGAGGCACCGCTCGCAAGGACGATGGCAGCGGCTTAGTGTAACAGGATGCATAACCCGCTCGGGAGAAGACAAAGACACGAAATCAAATGGCTGACCGGTTCTCTCCGGTTTGACCTGGTTTACTTCAACTGAACCAGTACGAATTTGGACCTCTTATAAATAGTTTTAGTCTCCAAAACCCCTAATCTATCTCATTTTCTCTCAACACTTGGCCTCATATTGTAAAAGCTTGAATCTTTTAATTAATCTAAGGAAGTTCTTCATCTTATATCTTGTTTCTCCTTCTCACAAACATGATTAGCCTTGAATCTCACATAGATTTAAGATTTTTCATGGAGATTAGTGAGTAGACACATTTTGGATCCATGGGTTAGGGTAATTAGAGTGATTAAGTGAAGATCTAGGGTGCTTTAGAGTAGATCTTTCTTTTCCTTGCTTGATAGAGTGTTCTTAATGCTATATTTGAGTTGGCCTCTCAAACATAGAGCTTCAGGCATTTCCGCCCGGAAGGTGTTCGATGAAATGCTTGAATCAACTCATATATGCTTTTAGCTTTCTTTACCTAAGGGATTAGTTGTTAAAGAAGATAAGATTGTTATTAGACTCATTCCTAATGTTTGCATTGATCATTACAGTCAAAGGGATTTGATGTATTGGGGTGATCATTGCAAAAGAACATTCATCTAGGGATAGAGCTTGTTCAGTATTGTGTCTAGGCATAAGGAAAGTGTTTGATTGATAGCTTGCCACCTTTAAATTGGATCTACATCACCTAAAGTCAAATTCCTAGTCCCATAGAATCCATCTTAGCATTTGATTGAGTTCTTGCACTGTTTTTTGATTGGATTTGAGATCACCTTGTTTATATTTCTAGGATATTAGCTTGTTACCTTCATCCATCTTCTTGTTTGCTTAGATTAAGGAAGCTTGTGTATTCTTGGTGCTATAAGTCTCTAGTTCTCTGTGGGTTCGACAATCTTTTATACCACATTGATTTGATCTTGGACCCTTGAAAAGTCCTGCATCAAGCATGACAAAAATCGTGGAGTTTGTTGTCTTCGATCAACCTACATCGTGTAACGCGATTGTAGAAACTCCGTGGCATAATTCGATGCAAGAAGTCCCGTCGACGTACCATATGTGTCTCAAGTTCCCGACCCCTCGCGAAATCAAGACCATCTGGGGAGATTGAAGAATCTCGCAGGTCTGCTTCGCCGCAGAGTTAAAACGAAAAAAAAAACTCGTCGGCGGAGATTCCACCCAACAAGAAAAAGAGATCGTCTGCCGTCGACGATGCCTCAGAACAAGATAACTCTGAAGTCTTTTGGCAGTCACGAACGGCAGAAGCTCTGGATGGGAAACACGAGCCAACCTGCGAGCCCGTAATCTCAGTATGTTTGGACGAAGCCTTCCCAGACCGCTGCGTGGAAGTTGGCGCAAACCTGAGCGAGTCACTGAAGGTCGAGCTTATAGCTTGCCTGAAAAAAAACTTGCACACGTTCGCATGGTCCGCAGAAGATATGCCTGGAATTGACATCAAGGTCACATGTCACGAACTAAACGTTGACCCAGCTTTCAAACCTGTCAAACAGAAAAGGCGGAAATTGGGACCCGAACGCGCAGAGGCGGTCAACAACAACGTCGAAAAACTCCTCAAAGTTGGATCCACAACGGAAGTTAGGTATCCTGACTGGCTCGCCATCCCAGTCGTCGTCTAGAAGAAAAACGGGAAGTGGCGAGCCTGCGTCGATTTCACTGACCTCAATAAAGCGTGTCCAATAGATAGCTTCCCGCTGCCACACATCGATCGCCTGGTCGAAACAACGGCAGGGAACAAACTATTGTCCTTTATGGACGCGTTCTCCGGGTACAATCAGATCATGATGAACCCCGACGATCAAGAGAAAACCGGGTTCATAACTGACTGCGGCACTTACTGCTACAAGGTAATGCCGTTCGGTCTCTAGAATGCTGACGCAACTTATCAGCGGCTCGTCAACCGAATGTTTTCCGAACAGCTCGGAAAAACAATGGAGGTCTATATTGATGATATGCTCGTAAAATTCCTCAACCTACACAATATGAAACTTAACCCTGCAAAGTGTAGGTTTGCAGTAGCATCGGGAGAGTTCTTGGGATACCTTGTCACCTTCCGCGTTATGGAGGCCAACCCGAAACACATCACTGCACTCATCGAAATGGCGTCCCCGAGAACAAAGCGAGAGGTGCAAAGATTAACCGGGAGAGTCTCAGCACTCAATTGTCTCATCTCGCGATCGACTGATAAATGTTTACCTTTCTACGACACTCTGAGAGGGAACAACAAATTCGAGTGGACCGAGGAATGCGAAAAGGCCTTCCAACAACTAAATCACTACCTAGCCACCGATACTCGCGAAACCCGTAGAAGGAGAGCCGTTATTCCTGTACATCGCGGTATCAGTTACAGACGCAAGTGGCGTCCTCATCCGTCAGGAACGCGGAGAGAAAAAGCCTATCTTCTACATAAGCAAAACTTTACTCGATGGGGAGATTCGCTATCTTATGATGGAAAAACTGGCACTTGCGGACCACGAAAGCTAAGGCCGTATATCCAATCTCATACGGTAGTAGTGCTCACGTCGTTCCCAGTACGGACGATCTTGTACAGTCTCAGTTAATCTGGGAGGTTAGAAAAATGGGCAATCGAATTAAGTGAGTACGATATCGAGTATCGAGTGAAAACCTGCGCAAAGTCGCAAGTGCTTGCCGATTTCTTAGTAGAACTCCCCACAGGATATACTACCAACCAAGAACCCGATTCGTTGTGGACCCTCCATGTCAACGGATCCTCGTCAAAACAAGGTTCCGGAATCGGGATCAGACTCACGTCACCAACTTGAGAAGTGCTGGAACAGTCATTCTGACTCATTTTCCACACCTCCAACAACGAAGCCGAGTACGAAGCCATAATCGCAGGTTTACGATTGGCTCATGGCCTAAAGATACGCAACATTAATGCTTACTGCGATTCCCAGCTTGTGGCGAGCTAATATAGTAGGGAATACAAAGCAAGGGATGAAAGAATGGATGCCTACTTAAAACTCGTAAAAAGTCTGGCCCGAACTTTCGACTGAGAACACACAGGCCGACGCCTTGGCCGCCTTGGCGTCAAGCTCAGATCCAGGTCTATGCAGGGTAGTTCCCGTAGAATTCATAGAACATCCTAGCATTGGACCTTGTCATCATAAACTTAATCAATTCGCCTAACGGGGACGACGAAACTGACGTCCAGACAACTCAAGATTCTGGACAATCCGACTACAGATTCGACAAACCTTGGATAGAGACGATCCTGGCATACATCGCCGACGGAAAACTCCCTGCGAGAAATGGACGGCCCGAAAGATTAGAACCCAGGCCACACGATACGTGTTGGTCGACGGAGAACTCTACAAGTGGAGGTTTTCCGGACCACTCATGACCTGTGTAGAAGGAGAAAATGCAAGAAAGATAATGCAAGAGTGGTGTGACCCTGATAAGTTCCATACTAAAGAACCTGAAGTCAAGGAAAGAAGGAGCTAGGAAATGGATAAAGGAACGACCTGATGAGCTTTATGGAAAGCTAAAAGGCTTGATCCATGAGGTACTGGACCGAGAAAAGGCTATGGGCCTTGATGTGGACTTTATAAAGCATGGACTGACTTTGGACAATCATGGACGACCTGTGACAACCCTGATTGACAAGGAAATGGATAGGATGAAGCTGGTTAGACAGGAAATGGAATGGGAGATTCAGTCTGATCGAGAAATGGACTGGTCAAACCGACATATACGAGAATTGAGTTGGAAATGGAAGATTGAGAACCAGAGCAGGAAATGTAACATGATGAGGACCTTTATCATCCAAATGAGCATAAGGAGCAGCTTGGTCGGACCTGGAACAAGATGGATCGGGCCCAAGAAAGAGTTGTTCGAAAAAGGCCTTTATCGGCCCAAAAAGTGGAAGAACAAGCCAGATTGGTTTATGATTGGCCCAATATGATTATGCACGACCATTATGGTCTATTTTAAGTGTATTTGGTTTTATTATTTATGTAAACTCATTAGGAAGAGGTTTTGGGCTTTATAAACCCATTAGAATTCGGTTTGGTGTTTTAAATCAATTAGCAATAGGTTTGGTTTTGGTTTTCTAAACCACATTGGTTTAGGCTTAGGGTTTTATGTTTTATGCTTTTAAACAGCAGCACCACGTCCATGTAACTTTCAATCATTATTTTTATCAATAAACTTCTTTTGGTGCAAACCGGTCTTGAGACGACACTTGTCTCCTTTGTTCACAAGTGGTGAGCGTTTCTATATCACACTAAGGAGAGTTAATCTTCTGCGATCCATCCTAGACATCAAGCAGGGCCCCTGTGTCTGAGGAGTAGCATAACCAACCTCTGAGCAATCCATAGCTTGAAGGTGAAGTCCATCCGCCATCCAAGAGACCTACAATCTCTTGATCCTTTCACCCACCCTTCAAGTGTTTCAGGGACTAGACAGCCTATCCAGGGCCGTACCAAGTGGTATCAGAGCCTCTTGAAGGTTAGGGTTTGAAGTTTTCACCTAGAACACGACATCTATCAGTTACCTAGAGATCTTCTATGTCGGATATGAAGAAGGGCTCACAATTCCATCTTTCTATGGAAAGATTGATACAGATGCATACCTTGATTGGGAAAAGAAGATGGAGTTTCTCTTTGGACTCCAATACTACACTGAAAAGAAAAAGGTATGTCTAGCAGTCACTGGACTCTATGGAAGTGCATTCTCATGGTGGCAAAGAGTTTCTCAGACTAAGAGATTTGGAAAAAAACCACAAATTACTTCATGGGTTGAGATGAAGACCTTGATGAAGAAGAGGTTTGTCTCGCAGTGGATACTTCTAAACTAAAACCAGAAGCAGCAACAAAGCTTACTACTTTAGATCAGCCTGCCTGTTGGTCTGAATTGCCATCAAAACCGGCTGAGAGAAGATCGTGGTTCTGTTCTATCATTGAAACAAGAGGAGGAAAAGCTGCAAGGTTCTATATTAGCTTCACAAATAAAACAGATTGAGAATAGTCATGAAACTGAACCAGAACCAAAATTCCTTGTCTAAAACTAGAGGAGGAGGCACAAGTTTCAGAAACTGAGTGTGTACGTGCCTGATCAAAGAAAACAAGAAGAAAAAGTTCACGGAGGGTCATCAATGCTCTTGAATTGGTGCTTTCTCTTGTTGAGCAAGGTGAAAGCTTTCAGTCTTTATCTTCTGGCTTACTGACCTGGTATACTTTAGACTTCCAGACCAGCTTAGTGGAGTATTTGAGAGATGTTAAGGGCTTGCAGTAAGTTGTTTTTAAACCAGGAGGAAGCTTCAGTGTTAGTATAAGAAGTAACAACAATCTGGTGCAGAAAACAGTTTCATACAAGCTTGATCAGCAAGGTTTCTTCACTCCTGGAAAACAAGATTTGAGGTCAAATCTTTTTGAAGGGAGAGAGGATGGTGTGATCTTCAGTATCTGCAGTAAAAATAGAGGAGAAACAGGAGGTAACACGCCCTTGATCAGTCCCATAACTGATCAGAACCAGCTGAGAGTAACAAAACAGAAACTTGCTGTGGTTAAAAAGATGCCAAAGCTTGAGAATGAATATGGGGATCATTACACACGACCACCAGACCCTATGCAGCATGAGAACCAAGTTATAATGAGCATTGGGCAAGGTGTATTGAGAAAAATCATAGATATTCTCCTAGGCAGCCACAAGGAGCTAGTTCGGCCACCAGATCAATCAGCAAGGTTTCTGCTTGTTTTTAGAGATCTAATGCTCTCATTCTATCCGGGAGAGCATATAACACATGCTGAGACAGCCATGGTTGAGGCGTGCTTATGGAGTAAATGGAGAGAAGCTTTTGCAGCAGGAGCTGGTTATGAGTTAAATGGAAAGGAAAGTTTTGTTTGCTACATACTAAGGAACGTGAGGAGCTTAGAGATGATTGAGCAAGGTTCCAAGAGCTTGCTGAAGCATGGAAAAGGATTGCAGTCCTGGGTATTTGATCCAGGAGATGATCATGTTTCTATTATCTTACAGGTCTCGGATTTGAGGACAAATCCTTTTGAAGGGAGAGAGGATGGTGTGACCCTGATCAGTTCCATACTAAAGAACCTGAAGTCAAGGAAACAAGGAGCTAGGAAATGGATAATGGAACGACCTGATGAGCTTTATGGAAAGCTAAAAGGCTTGATCCATGAGGTACTGGACCGAGAAAAGGCTATGGGCCTTGATGTGGCCTTTATAAAGCATGGACTGACTTTGGACAATCATGGACGACCTGAGACAACCCTTATTGACAAGGAAATGGATAGGATGAAGCTGGTTAGACAGGAAATGGAATAGGAGATTCAGTCTGATCGAGAAATGGACTGGTCAAACCGACATATGCGAGAATTGAGTTGGAAATGGAAGATTGAGAACCAGAGCAGGAAATGTAACATGATGAGGACCTTTATCATCCAAATGAGCATAAGGAGCAGATTGGTCGGACCTGGAACAAGATGGATCGAGCCCAAGAAAGAGTTGTTCGAAAAAGGCCTTTATCGGCCCAAAAAGTGGAAGAACAAGCCAACTTGGTTTATGATTGGCCCAATATGATTATGCACGACCATTATGGTCTATTTTAAGTGTATTTGATTTTATTATTTATGTAAACTCATTAGGAAGAGGTTTTGGGCTTTATAAACCCATTAGGAGTCGGTTTGGTGTTTTAAATCAATTAGCAATAGGTTTGGTTTTGGTTTTCCTAAACCACATTTGTTTAGGCTTAGGGTTTTATGTTTTATGCTTTTAAACAGCAGCACCACGTCCATGTAACTTTCAATCATTATTTTTATCAATAAACTTCTTTTGGTGCAAACCAGTCTTGAGACGACATCGTCTCCTTTGTTCACAAGTGGTGAGCGTTTCTATATCACACTAAGGAGAGTTAATCTTCTGTGATCCATCCTAGACATCAAGCAGGACGCCCCTGTGTCTGAGGAGTAGCATAAACAACCTCTGAGCAATCCATAGCTCGAAGGTGAAGTCCATCTGCCATCCAAGAGACCTACAATCTCTTGATCCTTTCACCCACGCCCCTTCAAGTGTATCAGGGACTAGACAGCCTATCCAGGGCTGTACCAAAGAGGTCCACTCTGGATCCTGCGGAAGCCACTCTGGTGAAAGATCCCTCGCCATCAAAATCAAACACCACGGACATTATTGGCGAACGATGATAAAAGACTGCGAAGTCTATGCGCGGAAATGTGAAAAATGCCAGAGGCAAGCACCTACTATCCACCAACCTGAAGATGTCCTTTCATCGATCTCAGCACCATATCCGTTCATGCGATGGTCGATGGACATAGTTAAACCCATTCATAGATAAAAAAAAAGCGATTCTTGCTGGTTTTGACGGACTTTTTCTCAAAATGGGTCGAAGCAGAATCCTACGCAAGCATTAACGACTCTCAGGTTGAAAGCTTCGTATGGAGGAACATTATCTGCAGACACGGAGTCCCTTAAGAAATTGTAATGGACAACGGGTCTCAGTTCATCACGACCAGATTCGAAGCCTTCTGTTAAAAATGGAAGATACGATTGACCAAATCGACTATTAGATACCCGTAATGCAACGACCAAGCCAAAATGACCAACAAAACCATCCTTGACAGACTTTAAAAATGGCTGGATGCTAAAAAGGGCAGATGGGCCAAAGAACTCGAAGGAGTCTTATGGTCGCATCGCACTACACCTAGACGCTAACGGAGAAACTCCATTAAGCCCTCGTTATCTGAGCAGAATGCATGATACCAGCGGAAGTCGAATTTCCCGGAGTTTGTAGAAGATTACTCCCGGAGCGGGAAGAATCGAACAATCTAATGTTGCTCGACAAGCTCGATCTAATCAACGAACGGTGGGATCAAGCCCTTATACGAATTCAGAACTATCAACAGGCGGCTGCAGAGTACTACAACGCTAATGTACGTGGCCGCAGGTTCAAAGAAGGCGACTTAGTCTTACGAAAAATTTTCCAGAACACCGCTGAGAGGAACGCAGAAAAACTCGGGGCAAATTGGGAAGGACCTTACAAAATCATAAAGGTAGTTCGACCAGGCTCGTACGAAATCACAAACAAGCAGGATGTCAAAATTCCAAGAACTTGGAATGCGATGCACCTCAAGAAATACTATCACTAAACTACACCTTCACTGAACTACGAGACGGCTTGATCCCTTAACTGGGTACGTAGGCAATTCGTCGCATGACGAGCTCAGCTGTCCCCCCACTTAAAAGGGGGGAGGAGTGGGTGCGTATACGTATACTCGTAAACTCCCCAAGAAATTCGAAATATCCGCAACTTTAAAACTTATTAATGCAGCGAAATGTTTTCCAAAAACTCATCTAACATCATAATAAACGAAAAAAGTTCTACCTTCGGTAGAAGCAAGACGTCGCTAACGCTCGAACCCCTTTTCGTCTAAAAACTTTCCGAAAAGGAATACTCACTCAAAAACAGTCTGCCCGCGACTATAAAACACAAACCCCTTCTTGACACGTATCCTTCGCGAAGAATCGAAAACGGTAATATCTACCGATAAGTTTGTTGCTGATCACAACAAACTCTTAACGTCCTAAACAGAATAAGCTACCTCGTAGAGATAGCTCTCGTACACCCGACACAAGGATAATAGCGTTATAAAAGAAATCCAAAATTTTGTTCAGCATTTTCGGGAGACTTAAAAATTGTCCCCGAAGAGATGCTCGATTCCTACCATTCAAGTCATATAATCCGAGAACATATCGCGGACTTTAAAGCGGGACGGAATCAGGTCGAAAACAATATAGGAAACGTAAGTCGAAGTAGTCATCGCACCCCCTAAAGCCGTGATTAGACCTAGGTCTTACCCTAAACCCAGCACACTGGTCTCTAACATCTCCAGGCATAGTATCAAATACCCTGATAAGAGATCCCAAAATTTGTCTCTTGGCTATTATTCGCGCATCTGCAGAAACCTCTTAAGCTGTCATGTTGCAGAAAGCTCTCGAAACAGGTCACGAATATAAGCAGTTCACCCAGAGTTAGATTACGAGATGACAACTCATAATCTTCCCTTTACACCTATGTTAGTGAATGACTCAACAAGCTATTGAAAGAAATACGAGGTTCATTCTAATAAAAAAGTCGCAGAAGCGACGGAGATTCAAAGCCACAAGCGGCCAGTCCCAAGATACAAAACATGGTCATACTCGGTCAGAAACAGAAACATAAAAAAACAAAGTCTCGCATGAGACTACCAACTCGATCATACCCCTGGATTCGGAACTGCGCTACCACCACCCTCTTCAGCTATGGGATCCTGACGCTCAGACGCTCCTGAACAGGGCAAAAGGGTGCACTCGGTCTTCAGGCCGGCGAGGATATGATGTAAGTCACCCTCCTCGTCAGCTAACTCCGCCCTACGGGCCGAAATCTAAGCTTCTTCCGCTCGTAGAGATGGGGGTGCCTCGCCGAGAAACAGCTCAATCTAACTCATCCCTCTGTCAACGCCCGCTAGGGACATCTCCCTGACATGAACGATCACCAGGGAATCGAGAGCATCTGAGATCCTTGCCAAACGGATCCTAAACTCAGTACGCACAGATTCCTTGGCCTCCTCGATTACACAGGCCGTTGACTCCTCCACACTCTTGACCTTACGCTTTAGTCGATGCAACTCTGAGGATTTGGCCACCTTCGCCTCTTTTGCCTTAAGTAGAGAACTTGCGGTCTTGCCAAGATCCCGCTCAAGTTCGCTGATCCGAGACTCAAACTGAGTCACTTCAAGGGAATGAGCGTCTTTGATAACCTTCAGCTGCCGGTAAAGCTGCGATGACCTTTCTCGTGATAACGCTAACTCCTTAGCGAGACGTTCAACCTCTGATCCAGACTCAGCGATCATCCCATCGATCAATGAAACAAACTGCGAGATAAAATCAAGAACCGATTGGAGCACAGACAAAAAAAGGAACCTTGGCACGTTGTCTTGGCACCAGTCCCGAACCGGCCTCGAAATCCTTGGTGCACCACTTCTTCTTAGCCGCGTCAGGATTAGCACATGGCCTTTTTCGACTCTTTGGCATAGCAGTCGAGATCATGCTTGGGGCAGGCAATCCCAAGACAGTCACTCTCTTGGCTGGAGGAGGAGGAGGCATCGATTCAGGAGCCGGCTCGACGTCAACAATGAGAACCGGAGTCGAAGAAGATCCCGATGGATGAAACTCGGTCTCAGGCACCGACGTGTCAGCAACGATCACCCCTTCGGCGGGAACGCCAGGAGTTAGGACGACGGTCGGAAATGCATCCCGTGTAGGATTTTCCGTTTCCTCAGCCTCACTGCGAGCTAGCTCGCTCTGAAAAGAGAGGAACTCCGCAATATGGGCAGGAACAGCTTCCACGGTGGTTTCCTCCGATGAATGTTCGCCGGCAGCCTTGCTCTCTCCGGCGTCACAATTCTTCTGAACATTGCTGCAAGAAGACATCTTGATGGGGAGAGCTTTCTAGGAGGAAAAGAGAAACTTGAGAGTTGAGAGAATGTGAAGAGAATGGAGAGGAGAAGCGTAATATTTATAGAAAAAGTTGAAAGAATTTTTCGCATTAAAGTAATAATGGAAAGATTCCTCGGGAAAATCAAATTTTAATCGCAGATTCCGATTACACGCAAACCACTGGCCCGCAAGAATCACGCTTGAAACTTGCTAGCGGGGGGCTAACTGTTGGGGTCAAAAATGGTTTTCTCGAAATCAACATCTAAAAATTTCATCCTCGTATACTCTCGACAAAAGATTTTTGACCAAAAGACTCAAGGAAAACATACAACTCGCCAAGATGGCGAGTTTAATCTCCCAAATCTCTTCCAAACTAGTCAAGATGGCGAGTTGGACCTACCGAAGCACTTCTAACTCACCAAGATGGAGAGTTGGAGTTCTCGAAACACTTCCAACTCGCCAAGATGGCAAGTTCAAGCTTCCAAAACACTTTCAACTCGCCAAGATGGCAAGTTCGAGCTTCCGAAACACTTCCAACTCGCCAAGATGGCAAGTTCGAGCTTCCGAAACACTTCCAACTCGCCAAGATTGAGAGTTGGAGCTCCCGAAGCACCTCTAACTCGCCAATTTGGCGAGTTGGAGCTCCCGAAGCACCTCCAACTCGCCAAATTGGTGAGTTGGAGCTTCGAAGCATCTCCAACTCGCCAATTTGGCGAGTTGGAGTTTCCGAAGACTTCCAACTCGCCATATTGGCGAGTTAGATCAAATCATGTGCCTTCCATCGGACCTCGACAGGATCAGTCTCTCATTTCGTCTCGATCGGAGCTACCATTAGAATCTTACGATAAAAACCATCAAGGTCCATACTGTTGGGGTCGAAAACGGTTATCTCGAAATCAACGGCTAAGATCATTTCCTGTCTGCGAACTTTCCGCAAAAAGGATCAACAAAGGTTGGATCGGAAAATAACAGGCATGACCAAGGTCCCGGGCGCCGGGCGCCGGCTCGCCCGTGCTGGCATCGGCCGCCGGGCGCCGGCTTCGCCGATGCTAGCACCGGCGCCGGCTCACCTGTGCTGGCACCAAGCACCGGGCGCCGGCTTCGCCGATGCTGGCACAGGCGCTGGCTTCGCCGTGCTGGCACGGGCACCGGCTTCTTTCGCCCGTTCTGGCACGGGCGCCGGGCTCCGGCTTCGCTTCGTGCTGGCATCGGCGCCGGAACCGGCTTCGCCGTGCTGGCACTAAGCGGCGCCCGGCTAACCGATGCTGGCACAGGCGCCGGCGCCAGCTTCGTCAGCGCCGGGCACCAGCTTCGTCCAGGAGCGAGCCAGCTCGCCCGTGCTGGCATCGGCGCCGGCGCCAGCTCGCCCGTGCTGGCCGGCGTCAGCTTCGGCAGTGCCAGCTTCGCCGTGCTGGTCGGCGCCAGAACATCCAGTCTGTTCCCAGCCCATCCGATTTAGATCGCAACTCATGGCTTCCGTGAAGTCATAGCACCTTAGCTACGGACCTAACGTTCCTCGATTTAACTTCGATTGGAGTTATCCTCAGTGTTACAACTAGAGCTAGGAAGATTAGTTCTTCCGAAGTGTATCGTGTAAAACAAGGACGATCAACTCGAACATCGATTCTTTAGTCTATACGATTTATTTTGCGGAAAAGATAATCTTCCGAGAAATCGTATGAACGTCCGAGGGCTTGAAACTTGTCCATGGGCTCACTTACGATTCTGGAGACCCAAGCCCAGTAAGAGCTATGACGGTTTATGCTAACTTATTACAGTAGGATAAATGTCAAGTTTCCGCAGATAAATGTCAATGTTCGAGGATAGCAACGAAGATTGACGGAAAATGGAATATTTCCAAAAGAGATAAACTCAGGCCCAAAGGCGAAAAGTTAAACGGGCCACTGACCTAAAGTGACTATATAAGGAGGGTTGGGGCAGAAGAGAAGAGGATCCGAGATTTTAGACTTAGAGAACTCCTGCTAGCTTAGAGAACTTTAGACTTAGGTGGTTAGACTAGTACGGCAAGGCTTAGACGTCTTGACCGCCTCTTGTTCTGTTGTTTCGATAAGTTATCATATTTCTACTCCTCTCGGAGAAATCTTGTACTCTTACTTTTAATAAAAACGCCTCTGAGCGACCATTCATCTTTTATCTTACTATCTATCTTTTATCAATTCGAAAAAGTGATTACGCAGAGAAGTCAGACCTTCAAGGAAGATCGGGTTAACTCGGTCTTCCTCCATAATCGTTTATCGGAAATTGACGGTGTGAATTTCGGTTCCCACAGTTTGGCGCTAGAAGGAGGGTGGAACGAATTCTCTAACTCGAAAGTCACTAAGCAATAAAAGATATAGGATGTCCGCTCCAGGAGCCAGCGATGTTTTTTCTTTCAAGGATCAGGCAACGGCCGACCAGGCCAAACCCTACAACGATCTCCTTGTAATCGAACTAACGATCCAGGACATCGATGTAGAAAGAGTGTTAGTCGACACCGGATTCTCGGCCAACATTATCTACAAAAGTACCCTCGAGAGAATGGAGGTCGACCTGTGCTCCGTCACAGAAGAACCTAATCCAATATTCAGACTCTCGGGAGATGCTACTATGACTCTCGGCTCGATCAGCCTCTTGGTTAAAGCCGGGACTATCGCCAAAACCACGGAATTCTTAGTCGTCGACCGTCCAACATCGTATAACGCGATCATCGGTACTCCGTGGCTGAATTCCATTCGAGCGATCCCCTCGATTTTCCATCTGTGTCTAAAGTTTCCAACCCCTCGCGGAATCGAAACTATACAAGGAAATCGCAGGATGGCGCAAGTATGTTTTGCCGCCGAGCTGAAAAGAAAAAACTCGGCAGTCGAAGCCTCCCAAAGCAAGAAGGTAAAGACTAATCCCGATGGGAATGCCCTAGAACAAGACTCGAACGTCTTCTGGCAATCTCAGAGGATCGAAGCCCTAGACGGGAAGCACGAACCAACTTGCGAACCAGTGATCTCGGTCTGCATAGACGAATCGTCCCCGGAACGATGCGTCGAGATCGGAGCCAACCTCCGCGATCCTCTGAGAACAGAGCTCATAGCCTGTCTCAAAAAGAACCTCAGCACATTCGCTTGGGCCGCGGAGGATATGCCAGGAATCGACATCGGCATAACATGCCGCGACCCCGGTAAACGAGGAAGTTGAAAAACTCCTTAAAGTAGGGTCAATAACGGAAGTCAGGTATCCAAACTGGCTCGCTAACCCAGTCGTGGTCAAGAAGAAAAACGGAAAATGGCGAGTCTGCGTCGACTTCACCGATCTCAACAAGGCCTGTCCGAAAGATTGCTTTCCACTCCCGCATATCGACCGACTTGTCGAAGCAACAGCAGGAAACAAACTTTTATCATTTATGGACGCCTTCTCCGGGTACAATCAAATTATGATGAACCCACACGATCGCGAGAAGACCGCATCATCACTGACCACGGGACGTATTGCTACAAAGTAATGCCCTTCGGCCTCAAGAACCCAGGCGCTACTTACCAGCGACTCGCCAACCGATTTTTTCCGAACATCTCGGAAAAACTATGGAGGTATACATCGATGACATGCTCGTAAAGTCCCTTGACGAACACGACCACGTTTCCCATTTGGAAGAGTGTTTCACAAGGTTGAATTTGCACAACATGAAATTAAACCCGGCTAAATGTAGATTCGCCGTGGCATCGGGAGAATTTCTCGGCTACCTAGTCACTGATATCTTGCATATTTACATTTTTTTAGCATCCATATCTCATGCATTTTGATCATATAAGTTAGGCATTAGGCATCTTTAGGTCCATTTTGCATTCATTTGTCCTTATCAGGTGTTGGAGTATGCTTTGGTGTGATTTGAGGTGTTTGGTAGCCTTATGGCCCAAAAAGAGATGAAGAATCAAGTTTGGCCATGAAAAGAGAAGTCAATCTATGATCTGGTCAAGAAAAAGATGAGCATGGACGGAGGCCTTAGAGATATCTTCTAATGCTAAGATTTGGTGGAGACACAGCATTTTGAGTTATCTTTCCAACGGAAGTGGTTTCAAGTCATTTGGAGCCATATTGGAGAAGTTATGATTGATTCATTAGAAGCATGTCAAGACACCCGACCTGGAAACCCGACCTAACCTACCCGCACGGGTTGGGCGAGAGATGATGGACGCCAGGGAGTGTACCCGGCCTCACACACCCGGGATGAGAACCCCGCGACGGCTCCACACACCCGGCCTGGCATCTGCGGCCTGAAGGACCCGCACGGATCAACATGAGATACGCGGGTCGGCATACGCGGGTTGGGACTCGACCACCTTACCCGGATATCGGCCAGTTTCTTCCTTCTTGCTGGATTCTGATTGGCTGAAGACTTAATGACCTCAAGGACTTTTTAGACTTTCTCATTTATGTTTTCTAAGGGTTTCCAAGCCCCATATAAATACTCTTGTATCCCCTTTGAGGGACTTGTCTCTTTTTTCTCTCAAAAAACACATTTGGATCTTGAATAAAGTTTGGATCTTGGATCCTTTTTCTTCTTTTATTCTTGTGTTCTTGAGCATCTGTTGCTCTCTAATCATGGTTAACCTTGAATTCTTCATGGGTTTAAGGGAAATCATGTCTATTAGAGAGTAGATCATCTTAAGGTTCATGGGCTTGGGAGATTTAGGGTGATTAAGTGTAGATCCAAGGTGCTTAGTATTAGATCTATCCTTTCCTTGCATTGATTTGGTGTTCTTAATGCTATATTTGGGTTGACCTCTCAAACATAGAGCCATAGGCATTTCATGCCCGAAAGGTGTTCTATGAAATGCCTGAACCAACTCATCTATGATTTTAGCTTGCTTTGCCTAAGAGATTAGTTATCAAAGAAGCTAGGATTGCTATTAGACTCATTCTTTATGCTTGCTTTGATCATTACAGCCAAAGAGATTTGGTGTACTTGGGTGATCATTGCAAAAGAGCATTCATCTAGAGATAGAGCTTGCTTAGTTTTGTTGTCTAGGCATAAGGTTGATAGATTGAATGTTGCTGCCACCTTTATATTGAAGCTTGATCACCCAAGGTCAATTCCCTTGCCCCATGAGTCCTATTGCTTCATATTGAAAGAGAGATCATTACTTTATTGCATTTTAGTTTAGTTTTAGTTCATTTCACTCCACTATATTGATTGCACTTAGATTAAGCATAGACTTGCATTCCCTTTGCATTGAAATCACCTAGGATTGGTTCGACAATCTTTTATACTACATCATTTGATTAGGACCCTAGAAAAGTTCTTTCATCAAATTGGCGACGTTGCCAAGTTCTAGTTTGATTTTGACATTGCGATTTAGTCACTTGCTTGAGACTAAGTCATGTTACCTTTATCTAGTTACTAACTCCCTTTCAAGTGGTTGTTCTTTTAAAAGGTACATTCACAAGAGAGGAAGATCATGTCTCTTGACTTGGAATCAATGTTCAAGGCTATTTTAGAGGGTCAAGAAAGGATAATATCTAGAAGCTCCACTTATTGTGACAGAGCTTATGAGCCAACCACCCAATTGGAGTACCAACCACATGGAAATCTTGGTCAAGATAGCCAATATGGATATAGTGAGAGATACCAACCTTGGGCTTTATAGTATGAAGAACAAGAAGTCAAATCCCATCAAGCCTCCAATGAAGAACACATCACCAACATGCTTGAGAAGTTGTTGGAGAATCAAGAAAGAGGAAGGCTTGAGATACAAAGGCAAATGAGTTCTCTTTCCACCAAGGTAAATGCTCATGGAAAGACTCTTAGCTCAAGGATGGATGAAACTATAACACATGTGAAGTCTATCAACAACAAACTGTCTCACATCATTGAAGATCAAGAAGAAAGCATCATTCCCCTTTACAACACCAACACTTGTGAAGAATGTTCCATGGATATGGAAATTGATGTTGAAGAGGACATGCAGCTCAAGGATGGATTTCAACAAGAAGCTGAAAACTCTATACATGAGCTTGAATTACTCCTTGGATGCATGGTAGATGAAAATCTTGGGCAAAGATATGAAGAGCAAGTTGAATAACAACATTCAAGAGTTATTCAACAAGAAGAAAGGATGATGAAGTAAGCTTGGTTGGAAGAATCTTTGAAGACCTTTGTGATGATGGTTTGGTTGTTGAATGCATAGAGGAGATAAGAGAGATCTCATTGGTTATGGATGAGTTCTCAATCAAGGAGGAAACACATGTGAAGTTTACTTCCAAGGAAGGAACAAGGGGTGAAGAGTCTATGGAGAATCAAGTTATTCACATTGAAGAATCCCTCAAAGATATGCACCAAGAAGACTCTCCTATGGACAAGTCCTTTGCCTACCATTTTGGTATACTCTCTACCACGGAGCTCATTGTTGATGATCCAAGGAAGGTACCCTTTGAAGAAATCAGGATGAATGATTTTAGGGGTTGGTTCTATGATGAGTATGATCCTGGTGATCCGGTTTGGCAAGAAGGCTTTCATTACATGGGTAAGGAGCCTAGACACACCAGCCTTCACTAGCCAAAGGAAGGAAAGTCAAGCTAGTGACTCAAAACAAGCTCACTTGGGAGGAAGTCCCATGACTATCCTTTTACATATTTCACTAGGATTTTTGGTTTTAAAGACCCATGGGCTGATGAGGCAGGCAACCAGACATTGCTCCCCTAGGCACCACACCCAACACTCCTTATGTGGTATCACTCCAACCCTTCTTGTATATACATTTGCTTTTGTCTTGTTGGGGTATCTCCTTCTCTCTTACTCACACAGAGACTGTGTGATTTAAGTGTGGGGGAGGTACCAAGTATTTGATCCTGTTTGCTTTGTGATTTTGAGTCTCATGCATAGCATTGTTCATTCATATTTGCATAAAAAAAATTTGAATTTTTGAATCATGTAGATTGCATCACTTGCATCCTTAAGATAGAGTCTATAGCATATAGGTTGCATTCACTTGCACATGGAGCATTGCCTTGTAAAGAAAACTTGTTTGCACTCAATTTGGCACTCTAGTTAAGCATATCAAGTAGCTTAAGCATCTTTTGAAAGGCTTGCATGCTTTGAGCCTTGAAAACTCTTCTTGAAACTTGCTTGCTTGCTTGATATTGGCATTGTTCTTGAAACCAGCTCCATCCTGAACTTAGACTTGAATGAACTTAATTTCTCTTGCATATGGGCATTTGCATACTTGATCATGGATCTCATACACATTTGGGTTATCTTTTCCCATTGTACCACTCTATGTTAACCCAAATGGCACTTCCATACCCTTGAGCCCTATCCATTCTTTGAAGCCTACATTGATTTGCATGAGTGAGGCCTTTTCTGATAGTTTGTCATGTGAAAAATCTTGAGAGTATTGGGGGCGACATGGATTTGTTCTCATCTCTTGCTAGCATAGGGTCATCATTTGAGCTAGCTTCTAGGATGGTGAGTGGGGTTTTTGTTCCTTAATGGTCTAATTCTTGGGTTTGGAATGTAACAATGTTGAGATTGATGAACAAATGAGTATCATAAGAAAGAAGAACCCTAGGGACCTAAAATAATAAGATAAGAAGCTCTTGATTGATGTTTTTGACCTTTCCCCTTCATGTATAAAAAAAAAGAAAAGTAAAGAAATATGAAAAGAAAAGAAAAGAAAAGAAAAAGAAAAGAAAAGAAAAAGAAAAAGAAAGATTCAATTAGATAGTGGGGAAGGAAAAACTTAAAGAGTTAGAGCTTAGAAAAGTGAATAGAGGTCCTTAGTGGTTGAATTTCAAAGGAAAGAAAGTTGTTCATGGGGTGAGTGATGTGAGAATGTTTTCAATTTTGGGGTGTGAGATGAATAAAAGGGGTGTAGATCTTGTAATCACTTAGGAATTGGGTAGAATGATGAGGATGGATCCATGTATGCATGAATTGCTCCTAGTCTTAGATAAATTTTGCATAATGATCAAGCTCCTTGATTCTTGAGTGATTGCCACCTTAAAAAGATGCATTGAACCCTCATTTTCATCCATATTAGACCATTTGATCACCTAGCCAAATGATTGAGATCATGCGCCCATTTGTGAGACTTCACCTTGTGTGTGTGTGTGAATCAATGTGAGGGCTGGTTAAGAGAACATGTTGGTTGATAGGCATTGCATCTTGTGTAGAGGCATAAGAGTAATTGATATGCCTTGTGAAGCTAGAACATAATAAGAAAGTTTTGCTCATGCTATTTGCTATGTTTCTTTTGGATGTCAAGTTGATTGCTATGAGTGTTTCTTTTGGCTTTGCTTACATCTCTATGTCTCTTCTCCTTGTGTTTTGAAAAGATTTCCTGAGGACAAGTAAAGGTCTAGTGTGGGAGAGTTGATATCTTGCATATTTACATGCTTTTAGCATCCATATCTCATGCATTTTGATCATATAAGTTAGGCATTAGGCATCTTTAGGTCAATTTTGCATTCATTTGTCCTTATCAGGTGTTGGAGTATGCTTTGGTGTGATTTGAGGTATTTGGAAGCCTTATGGCCCAAAAAGAGATGAAGAATCAAGTTTGGCCATGAAAAGAGAAGTCAATCCATGATCTGGTCAAGAAAAAGATGAGCATGGACGGAGGCCTTAGAGATATCTTCTAATGCAAAGATTTGGTAGAAACACAGCATTTTGAGTTAGCTTTCCAACGGAAGTGGTTTCAAGTCATTTGGAGCCATATTGGAGAAGTTATGATCGATTCATTGGAAGCATGTCAAGACACCCGACCTGGACACCCGACCTAACCTACCCGCACGGGTTGGGCGAGAGATGATGGACGCCAGGGAGTGTACCCAGCCTCACACACCCGGGATGAGAACCCCGCACGGCTCCACACACCCGGCCTGGCATACGCGGCCTGAAGGACCCGCAGGGCTCACATACGCGGCCTGAAGGACCCGCACGGATCAACATGAGATACGCGGGCCGGCATACGCGGGTCGGGACTCGACCACCTTACCCGGGTATCGGCCAGTTTCTTCCTTCTTGCTGGATTCTGATTGGCTGAAGACTTAATGACCTCAAGGACTTTTTAGACTTTCTCCTTTATGTTTTCTAAGGGTTTCCAAGCCCCATATAAATACTCTTGTATCCCCTTTGAGGGACTTGTCTCTTTTTTCTCTCAAAAAACACATTTGGATCTTGAATAAAGTTTGGATCTTGGATCTTTTTTCTTCTTTTATTCTTTTGTTCTTGAGCATCTGTTGCTCTCTAATCATGGTTAACCTTGAATTCTTCATTGGTTTAAGGGAAATCATGTCTATTAGAGAGTAGATCATCTTAGGGTTCATAGGCTTGGGAGATTTAGGGTGATTAAGTGTAGATTCAAGGTGCTTAGTGTTAGATCTATCCTTTCCTTGCATTGATTTGGTGTTCTTAATGCTATATTTGGGTTGGCCTCTCAAACATAGAGCCATAGGCATTTCATGCCCGAAAGGTGTTCTATGAAATGCCTGAACCAACTCATCTATGATTTTAGCTTGCTTTGCCTAAGAGATTAATTGTCAAAGAAGCTAGGATTGCTATTAGACTCATTCTTTATGCTTGCTTTGATCATTACAACCAAAGAGATTTGGTGTACTTGGGTGTTCATTGCAAAAGAGCATTCATCTAGAGATAGAGCTTGCTTAGTTTTGTTGTCTAGGCATAAGGTTGATAGATTGAATGTTGCTGCCACCTTTAGATTGAAGCTTGATCACCAAGGTCAATTCCCTTGCCCCATGAGTCCTATTGCTTCATATTGAAAGAGAGATCATTACTTTATTGCATTTTAGTTTAGTTTTAGTTCATTTCACTCCACTCTATTGATTGCACTTAGATTAAGCATAGACTTGCATTCCCTTTGCATCGAAATCACCTAGGATTGGTTCGACAATCTTTTATACTACATCATTTGATTAGGACCCTAGAAAAGTTCTTTCATCAGTCACATGTCGCGGGATCGAGGCTAATCCCAAACAGATAAACGCGTTAATAGAAATGGTCTCGCCCAAAACCAAAAGGTAAGTCCAAAGGCTGACAGGAAGAGTCGTCGCCTTAAACCGTTTTATCTCGCGTTCAACGGACAAATGCCTTCCTTTCTACGACATGCTAAAAGGGAACAAGAAATTCGAGTGGACAGAGGAGTGCGAAAAAGCTTTCCAACAGCTAAAGCATTACCTGGCCACTCCTCCCGTCCTCGCAAAACCAGTGGAGGGAGAACCGTTGTTCCTGTATATCGCAGTATCCACGACAGCAGTAAGCAGCGTTTTGATAAGAGAAGAACGCGGTGAGCAGAAACCGATCTTCTACATAAGCAAAACGTTGCTGGACGCCGAGACCCGGTATCCCCTGATGGAAAAGCTAGCATTTTCAGTCGTAACATCAGCAAGAAAACTCCGGCCGTATTTTCAGTCGCAAACCATTGTGATCCTCACCACCTTCCCCTTGCAAACGATTTTGGACAGTCCGAGTAAGTCAGGAAGACTCGAGAAATGGGCAATCGAACTAAGTGAGTACAACGTAGAGTACCGCCCAAGAACCTGCACAAAGTCTCAAGTATTGGAAGACTTCTTGGTGGAACTGCCCATGGGAGAGATGACAAACGCGGAACCAAACTCGACTTGGATCCTTCATGTCGACGGATCATCGTCCAAACAAGGGTCCGGGATCGGAATCCGGCTCACGTCTCCGACTGGCGAAATCTTGGAACAGTCGTTTCGATTGGAGTTCCATGCGTCAAACAACGAGGCCGAATACGAGGCGCTCGTTGCAGGCTTACGACTAGCCCAAGGGCTGAAAATCCGCAATATTCACGCTTACTGTGACTTTCAGTTACTCGCAAATCAGTACAGGCGGGTATACGAAGCAAGGGACGAAATAATGGACGCATATCTTAAACTCATCCAAGATCTCTCCCGAAACTTTGACCATCTCCCGAAACTTTGACCATTTCGCCCTCACAAGGATTCCTCTCTCAGAAAACACTCAGGCGGATGCCTTGGCCGCACTCGCGTCAAGTTCAGATCCTGGGCTAAGTCGGGTAATTCCTGTCGAATTCATTGAACATCCAAGCATCGGACCACCGGTGGTCGCTAACCTTATTCGACCACAAATCGAAAACGCGGAGGAAATAGACGACCCACCGGGAGAAAACGTGGATCAGTCGGAATACGGCTGCGACAGCCCTTGGCTGGAACTGATCCGAGCATACATAATCGACGGAACGCTTCCCACCGAAAAATGGGCAGCCCGCAAAATCAAGACCCAGGCCGCACGGTACATAACGGTAGAAGGAGAAATCTACAAATGGAGATTCTCCGGCCCACTCATGACCGGCGCCGAAGGCGAAAAAGCGATAAGAGTAATGGAGGAGGTCCATTCCGGGTCATGCGGAAACCATTCCGGCGGAAGATCTCTCGCAGTCAAAATAAAACGCCACGGATATTACTGGCCAACTATGATCAAAGACTGCGAGAAGTTCGCTCGAAAGTGCGAAAAATGCCAAAGGAACGCACCGACAATCCATCAGCCCGCGGAAGTCCTCTCGTCCATCTCATCCCCGTATCCCTTTATGCGATGGTCCATGGACATCGTCGGGCCGTTGCATAACTCGAAGCAGAAACGTTTTCTTCTGGTCCTCACGGATTTCTTCTCAAAATGGGTGGAGGCAGATTCCTACGCAAGTATCAAAGACGTACAAGTCGAGAACTTCGTATGGAAGAACATAATCACCAGACACGAGGTCCCTTACAAAACCGTAACAGACAACGGGTCTCAATTCATCTCTACTCGGGTCGAGGCATTCTGCGAGAAGTGGAAAATACGACTTACTAAGTCAACTCCCAGATATTCGCAGTGCAACGGCCAGGCAGAAACCATCAACAAGACCGTCCTTGACAGACTAAAAAAGCGCCTAGACGCCAAAAAGGGGAGATGGGCAGAGGAGCTCGAAGGAGTTCTTTGGTCACATCGTACAACCCCGAGACGGGCTACAGGTGAAACCCCATTCACCCTCGTCTACGGAACGGAATGCATGATCCCCGCGGAAGTAGAATTCCCCGGAGTACGGAGAAGATTCATCCCCGAACGAGAAGATTTAACAACGCTATGATGCAGGAAAATCTCGATCTTATCAATGAACGCCGCGATCAGGCGCTCATTCGAATCCAAAATTACCAGCACGCTGCCGCAAGGTACTATAACTCAAACGTACGCCATCGCAGGTTCAGAGAAGGCGATTTAGTCTTACGCAAAGTCTTCCAAAACACTGCCGAGCGAAACGCAGGAAAACGTGGAGCAAACTGGGAAGGACCATACAAAGTCATAAAAGTGGTCCGACCAGGTTCGTACCAAATAGCGAACATGCAAGACGTAAAAATCCCAAGAACTTGGAACGCGATGCATCTTAGAAAATACCATCACTAACAATGACCTGATACAAAGAACTACGAGATGGCTTGATCCCCGAAAAGGGTACGTAGGCAACTCGCTAACCGGCGGGTTCAGCTATCTCCCCCGGATTAAAAGGGGGGGGAGTGGGGTGCGTATACTCGTATACTCCCACGAATTCCGAAAATTCTGAAACTTTCGAAACTCTTTATAGACAACACATTTCGCAAAACGGCAACGACAACGGATCTAGTATCCACTAAGTGATTATCACATCCAAAAAAACAAATACCGGAAGGCCAACACTTCACGAAGCAAAGTGAATGTAGACGTTTCTCCCTGGGTCAAATTTACTGCGACCCCTTGGTCCCGCGTCCAAACGAAAACAACATTTTTCTAGCTGCGAACATTCGCAAAACATCCCCAAGCCCGCAAGCGTTTCAACCACGAAATGCGGCACAAGGAAAAATCGACCTTGAGCACTGCGAGACGTCGCTAACGCTTGAAGAACATTCTTTTCCGCAAAACATTCCAGACGAAATCTTTGTCTCTAGAACTCAAAACATACAAACGTACCTCAAAACGGTATCATTTCGTTGTTGCTGATCACAACAAGCGAACTCTAGCATACTAAGCGGACAATAAGCCACCCTCTAATGTAGGCTCCTTACATCCGACAAGGATAACATAGTCGCTATACAAGAAGTCCAAAATTTTGGTTATCTCTTCCAAGCGAGTAGCTCGGTCGCACCTAAACAAATCATATAAGCCTATAACAATTCGCGGATTTTAAAACGGTACGAGTCAGGTTAAAATCGCAAACAGGCAAAACGAAAGCCGACTTGTCATCGCAAAGCCTCAGTCCGAGAGTAAACCTAGGTCTTGCCCTAAACCCAGCCATGCTGGATCTTGACATCTCATAGGCATAGTATCAGTACCCGATACAAGATCCCAAAACTTGTCTCTTCACTTAAGTCTATTCGTTTCACGAACCTTCGCGTAAATCAGTAAACCGCAAAAAATCTCGCTTTGTACGATCGATGGGTACGGTGATCATCTGAGGGGCAGGAATGAGACGACAACTCACACCCTGTCCCTCTAACGGCCAGTCCCGAAAAATACATCATGGCCTCATAGCAGCCGCAACACAAACAAAATAAAAATCCCTCAAGGGATTGGTAAACCTAGACGCTCATCGGAGCATCACCTTCATCCTCAAACTCAACCGCAGCGGGAACGGCCTCGCCATCAACTCCCTCGGTCGCACCTCCACTGCCTGCCTCATCCGCGCCAGCCTCACGATCCTCTGCTGCATGGACCTGATCCTCCGAGCCCTCCGAATCCGGTACCAGTGTGCACTCGGACTTCAGACCAGCGAGAATCGAGTCAAAGTTCCCTTCGGAAGCCGCCAACTCTTCTTTGCAAGATAACAGCCTGGCTTCTTCGGAATCCAGAGTTAGGGCCTCGTTGCCCCTAAACAGCTGAAGCTCGCCCAAGCTCCCTTCGATTCCCGCCAAAGCTAAGTCCCTGTTACGGACAGCTATCAGAGTGTCGAACAAACTGGCCATCTTCGTCAAACGAGCAAAGAAGTCGCCGCGGGGATCAACAGTCTCTGCCGACTTGCGAGCACTTGTCTCTTCATAGTTCTGGATCGTCTGTTGGAGACGACGGACTTCCGAGGATTTCTGTTTCTTATCCTTCTTCAATTTCAGCAACGAATTCGCGGTCTTCCTGAGGTCACGTTCGAGGTCGCCGATTCAAACTTCAAGCTAAGACGTCTGGGCAGCATGGGTGTTTTCGATGGTCTGCAATGCAGCCTCAGCACGCTTCAACGCTTCCTGCGACGACTCCAACTCCTTCGACAAACGCGCAACCTCCAATCTGCATTTACCAAGCATCCCATCGACCAGCGACACAAACTGTCCGCAAAAGAAAGGGTAAGGATCATCGAAAAAGAAAGAAAAGAAGAATTACAGATAAATCAAAATCAAAACCTTGGAACGATGTTGCGACAACAATCCCGAAGGCTCGCCCGCTTCGCTCTTAGCGCACCTCTTTCTCTTCGCCTTGGTTGCGGCACCGCCCCTCGAACGCCCCTTGGGCAATGGTGCAGCACTGGGCGCTGGGAGTCCCAAAACGATCTTCGAAGCCGGAGGTGCAGACTCGACCACATAATCCCGACCAGAAATTATGATCGGAGCGGTAGAGGAGCCTGAAGGACGATCCTGGACGTCGGGAATCTGCTCGGGGACGACCGCCCTTCCCACGGGCAAGGGGGCATCGGATGGAACCTCAGGACAAGGGATTGGGGATGAAGGCACGTGCGGAGAAGGAGCACTAGGTGCTTCAGTTCTCACTCGGTTCGAGCCTTTCGTAGCGCTGCGCCGCGACAGTCTTTCCTTGACAGAGTCAAAACCAGCAATGAGAGATGGAGTGGCTTCGTGAACAGCTAAAACCGGCGAGGCCTGGCTGGCCTCACCCATCTCGACGTCAGAATCTTTCTTCTCAACTGGAGAGGAAGACATCTTCTTTGAGAGAGAAAAAGAGAGAGAAGTTGAGAAAAGGAGGAGTGTGTGAAGAATGAGGAGTAATGAGATACTACTTATAAAGAATATGGGAATTTTCGCAATAAAAATACTCTTAGCCAAAAATTTCGATTTTCAAACTTAAGTCATTAGAAAAATCGCCCGGCTCTCCGTGCTGGCACCGGCGCCGGCTTCGCCGTGCTAACACCGGCGCCGGCTTCGCCCGTGCTAACACCGGCGCCGGCTTCGCCGATGCTGGCACCGGCGCCGGCTTCGCCGATGCTGGCACCGGCGCCGGCTTCGCCGATGCTGGCACCGGCGCCGGCTTCGCCGATGCTGGCACCGGCGCTGGCTCATCCGTGCTGGCACCGGCGCCGGCTTCGCCGATGCTGGCACCGGCGCTGGCTCATCCGTGCTGGCACCGGCGCCGGCTTCGCCGATGCTGGCACCGGCGCCGGCTTCGCCGATGCTGGCACCGGCGCCGGCTTCGCCGATGCTGGCACCGGCGCCGGCTTCGCCGATGCTGGCACCGGCGCCGGCTTCGCCCGTGCTAACACCGGCGCCGGCTTCGCCCGTGCTAACACCGGCGCCGGCTTCGCCGATGCTGGCACCGGCGCCGGCTTCGCCCGTGCTAACACCGGCGCCGGCTTCGCCCGTGCTAACACCGGCGCCGGCTTCGCCGATGCTGGCACCGGCGCCGGCTTCGCCGATGCTGGCACCGGCGCCGGCTTCGCCGATGCTGGCACCGGCGCCGGCTTCGCCGTGCTGGCCCTGGCGCCGGGCGCCAGCTTCGCCCGTGCTAACACCGGCGCCGGCTTCGCCGATGCTGGCACCGGCGCCGGCTTCGCCGATGCTGGCACCGGCGCCGGCTTCGCCGATGCTGGCACCGGCGCCGGCTTCGCCCGTGCTGGTCCCGAGCGCCAGTACATCCGGTCTGTTCCCAGCCCGTCCGAAATAGATCGCAACTCGTGGCTTCCATGAAGTCATAGCACCTTAGCTACGGACCTAACGTTCCTCGATTTAACTCGATTGTAGTTATCCTCGAAGTGTTACAACTAGAGCTAGGAAGATTAGTTCTTCCGCGAAGTGTATCGTGTAAAACAAGGACGATCAACTCGAACATCGATTCTTTAGGCTATACGATTTATTTTGCGGAAAAGATAATCTTCCGAGAAATTGTATGAACGTCCGAGGGCTTGAAACTTGTCCACGGGCTCACTTACGATTTTGGAGACCCAAGCCCAGTAAGAGCTATGACGGTTTATCCTAACTTATTACTGTAGGATAAATGTCAAGTTTCCGCAGATAAATGTCAATGTTCGAGGATAGCAACGAAGATCGACGGAAAATGGAATATTTCCAAAAGAGATAAACTCAGGCCCAAAGGCGAAAGGTTTAACGGGCCACCGACCTAACGTGACTCTATAAGGAGGATTGGGGCAGAAGAGAAGAGGATCCGAGATTTTAGACTTAGAGAACTCCTGCTAGCTTAGAGAACTTAGGACTTAGGTGGTTAGACTAGTACGGCAAGGCTTAGACGTCTTGACTGCCTCTTGTTCTGTTGTTTCGATAAGTTAGCATATTTCTACTCCTCTCGAAGAAATCTTGTACTCTTACTTTTAATAAAAACGCCTCGGAGCGACCATTCATCTTTTATCTTACTATCTATCTTTTATCAATTCGAAAAGTGATTACGCAGAGAATTCGGAACTTCAAGGAAGATCGGGTTAACTCGGTCTTCCTCCATAATCGTTTATCGGAAATTGACGGTGTGAATTTCGGTTCCCACACATACTCTTGAATGAAGTTCATAGTTTTCGTAAAAACGAAAACGGTTAACTAAAACACCATATTCGTCTAAACTACATGGGAAGTATGAACTTCCTCGTTAAATCAACATCGTACCAAAAGAGCGCGCTTTTAAAGAACTCGTAAAACGTTCAAGTCGGAAGACGGTCCGAAGAGGCCTAGAACACTGCCTGAAACCACTTACGGTTCCATTTGAGATCAAGCGCAACAATGTTATGACGGTTTATCTTGCTTGCATGATAGGGTCAAATCTCACAAACTTACTTTCGATATTCTGTTTGTCAAATCTCACAAAATTACTTACGGTTCCATTTAAGATCAAGCCCAACAATGTTCGCCATGTTTCTCGAAAATTCTGTAACTTTGTTCTTATCAATCAATAATACGCCTCTGTGAAACTTACTTTCGATATTCTGTTTGTCTATTTCGTTTTTTCATGTGTTTTAGCAGATATCCTGGACCTCTGTGAAATTAGAACTTTCCTAACTTTCCTAAATCGAAAGAAATCGACAGTGCGAATTTCTGTTCCCACAGATCTAAAGTTATGGCTTACAAAAGTATTTATACTAGGCTTGGAAAACCTAAAAACATCAAGAGAAATGGCCAAAAGGTCCCTGAAATCACTTAAGTCTCGACCAGCTTCAGAAACGCGCCCCGGGTAAGGTCATGGTCCAGCCCGCGGTGATCTACCCGCACTGGGTCGTCCTGGGTCGTCCGCACGGGTCATCCAACCCGTCCTGGGTCGACCAAAGTTGATATGCCTCTAGTAAATCGATCATAACTCTTCCAATACAGCTCCAAATGACTTGAAACCACTTACATTGCAAATTTAACTCAATTTACTATGTCTTCCCAAAATCTTAGCAACTGAAGATATCATAAAGGCCTCCACCCATGTTCATCGTTTACCCTTTTGCACCACAAATGTCTCTAAACACCTCCAAGAACTCTATAGCACACTCCAATACCTGATAAAGACATATGAATGCAATATGGACCCTAAAGATGCCTAATTCATAATCTACATGATCATAATGTACAAAGAATGATGGCTAAAATCATGTAAATATGCAAGAAATCAATAGGTTCTCGGCTTATACGACTTGTCTGGTTGGAGTCTAGCATCTCTTCGGGGAAAATTTTTAAGTCTCCCGAAATACTGACCAAAATTTCAGATTTCTTTTATAGCGCGCTGTTTTATCCTAGTCGGATGTAAGAGGATCTATCCTTAGGATGGATCTAAATGCGGTTGTTTAGGACGGCTAGAGTACTCGACTCGGCCAATCAACGAGCGTTTGTGATTTATAGTTGCTAATGGACTGATAGCATGTTTTCGAAGATCTAGCGATGTCTCGCTTGTTTCTTTGAAAATGAGCTTTATGTTAATGGTTTTTCGGGTTTTGGTCGGGAATTAGAATCGACGACGTGACCGAGATATGTTGGCGAGGGAGCTTTTGCGGTTGAGTTGATCCCTTCCGAGATAAGACGATTATTCGTGAGTTTCCGTTCACCGGTTCATATGATGATTGTTTTACTCGTTGGTGGACGTTTTCCGAAACTATAAAGAGGAATTTTGCAAGATTCGAATGAAATCTTTATTGCCAAAAAAGTTTTGAAAATATCGAGTACAAGGCAGACACTTAAAATGCGGGAATCTACGAGTATTCTTATATGTTCCCATTCCCCCCCCCCCCTTTTGAGAGGGGTGGGTCATTAGACGAGCTGCCTACGTACCCCTTTCGGGGATCAAGCCATCTTGTAGTTCTGTTGGTTTGCGCGAGTATGTTTACTCGCCTGTTGTGTTTGCGTCGATCGCGTTAGTTGCAGGATCGACATCTTCTACCGGGTTTGTCTCCTCCGGCTGGTTGGAAGCTTTAGCTCCGAAACTGGTAGTTCTTCGGCTGTTGCTTGAGTTGACGATTTCTGATCGTCTTTCTTTGAAGCGTTTTCAGTCGGTGTGTAAGTTAGATTCACTCGTTTGGATTTTACCATTGCAGTGGCCGTCATTTGCCGTAGCTTGTGTTCAGCCAGGAAGCAATGTCTCGACTTTTTTTGGCATCCCCAGATTGCAGCGATTCCGTTATTGGCGGGAATTTGATGTCCAGGTGATCATTTGGCAGGACCGCTTTCATGGTGTTTAGCAAAGCTGTGCCCATGATTACATTGTAAATGGCCGGGTGGTCGATGACCGCAAAATCGACGATCTTGGTGACTTCTTTTGCTGCAACGGGAAGTTTGATTGATCTGAGAGTCATTGACGTCGTGCCTGAGAAGTCAGTCAGAGGCTTGGGCAATGATACGACTTCCCCTAACTTGATGTTCATTCTCCTGAGAGTATCGCGGAAAATGACCTTGACCGCGCTACCCGTATCGATGAGGATCCTGGTGACCTCCATATCTCTTATAACAAGGTCGATACCGAGAGGGTCACAGTGGGGCTGATCGATACATGAGGATCCTGGTGACAGGCCTCTTCTTCGTCGAAGGTGATTGCTTGTCTTGGGATGTCGCCGGGGTTGAATCGGAATAAAGAGTTTGCGCTCGCTTCGATCTTGCTCTGGAAGGCTTTGATGGCCGAGACAGTATTGCTGCAGTATTGTTACCCTCCTATCATCATACTTACTCTACGGCGACAATTATCGTTGCCTTTCTTGTCGTGCCTTCTCCCCCGCTTCTCTCCTTATTGTGAAGAGTTCTCCACTTGAGGAGCCTTGTTTTTCTTTGGGGGACGGTCGGAATTGAGGAGGAGATCTTTTATGCTGGTCACCCTGGCGAGTTCTCCCACAAACAGTCTTGTGGTCAACCTTGCGCCGAGAACTTTGCAGTTTACGGTTGAGTGGCCGCGCGCATGGTGAAAGTCACAAAAGACAATTTCGTCGTAACCCGTATTCCGGATTCACGTGTTGCCCGTTGTCCGACCTTGCTCCGGTCCGGAGTTTATGGTTTAGTTGTGGGCTCCCAGGGTCTCTTCTTCCTCGTGATGGACGTTCTTGTCGTTGCGGGGGTTTTTCTTTTTTTGTTTCTGGTCTGTCCCATGATCCCTTGACGATGTCTTAACCATCTTCAGCATCTGCGACAAAACCTTCGTCTCTTCTTCGATGATTATGTAGTCCGTGGCTTTGTGGAGCGTGTCATGGATCGTGCGCGGCTTTTCCAAATCTATCCACTTCCTTAGTTTCGACTTGTACCAGACTGTATTTCGGAGCTCGTCGATGGCCACTTTGTCGCTTATTTCGCTGACCCTAGCCATAACGGTCTTGAACCATTTGATGAAGTCACGGAGAGATTCGTCTTCTCCCTGGGATAGACTCCAGAGCTCGACGTCGGAGGTGTCTCGATCAATGACCATCAAGTACTGCTTGAGAAATTCCGAGGTGAGTTGGCGGAAACTCCCGATGGAATTCCGTCTTAGACGAGAGAACCACTTGAGCAATGCTCCTCGGAGGTTTTCGACAAAGAGGCGTCATCCGCCGGCATCTCTTTTGCTATCCCTGAACTTGGCTCTCCCCATCGCGATTTGGAAAGCCTGCAAGTGTGCCTTCGGATCAGTCGTACCGTCATAAGATGCAACTTTGACCTTTCCGGGGTCCGAAACCCTAGTTCCGGTGATTCGAGCAGTGAAGGGCGTTTTCTAAGCCTCCTCGCGCAGTAGATCGATCTCAGGTGCGGTGCTAGTAGCGTGATGAATTTGCGATTTCACCTCTTTAACTTCTGCCACCATTTTCATGAGGTGATCGTGGAGGTAGCGAATCTCGGGGATTTCGCTGGCAGATTTCCAACCTTGTCGGTGTTTGCCGGGAGTGCTACGAGTTTGCTCCCCAGCCAGTTTTCCTGTTTGTCCCAGAAGATTGCTTCTTCTTCCACGGACATTGGATCGTCAAACTGGGAATCGTCCCGAGCCGCACGGCTCCTTGTGCGACGCGGATGTACGTCTGCGTCTTCGTCCGTAGGCTCGGATTGACTGCTGGAGTCCAAGTTAACGCGCTAGACGTTGTTTACTTCGTTTTCCCCAGTGGGAGGTTGAAGATTCTCCGTGGTTGGCTGCGCGCCTGGAGGGATTGTTTCGTCGGGGACGTTTCCTAACGGATCCTTTTCGGCACTCGCAACCCGAATTCCTGGAGTTGTGAAATCGAGTCTTCTGCCGCTGCGGACCCTGTTAGTTCCGCGTGGATGTCTACTCTTGGTTCTTGCCGTTAAGGTTTTGACCTGTTTGGCGAGAGATCCCATGAGTTTTTCCTGTTCGTCCGACATCTTTGGGCGGAAGCGAACATCTCTTTCATCTGGTTGAACATCGCGGTGTTAGCGTCTGCAGTGACCGTCAAATTGTTTCCTGATGGTGTTTTCTCAGTGTTGCCATCGACGAAGGTTCCGTCGTGCGGTTGTTGATCTTTGTCAGTATTTCCGGTCATATCTAATCGACCGTTGGTGTCTGAGAGTTAGATTGATCTGTACCCCCCCCCTGATACGCCCTAAATTAGATCACTCGACCGGTAAGGGTTTGATATGAACTCCGAAGAGAACTGATGGAATGAATGACGACACAAGAGGTGCG
The DNA here is from genome assembly GCA_016771965.1 of Brassica carinata. NCBI lineage: Eukaryota > Viridiplantae > Streptophyta > Magnoliopsida > Brassicales > Brassicaceae > Brassica > Brassica carinata. The sequence continues at coordinate 50,079,082 of CM028688.1, forward strand.
GAATGACTCTTGATACTGCCAATGGTGCTTTATTGTCGCCTGATATGACTCACAGGTCCGACAAGGAAGCAAACTCGATCTGTTTCCGGATGTTACGCACCGGTCCAACAAGAAACAGGATCGAAACATGGAGATAACCTCACTAAGAAACTAAGAAATGTTCTAAGCAAAGAACAAAGTGATAAACTCATAAAAAGGGGAAAACAATCTGATTTATTTCGTGGCTCTTAGGACTTATATATAGGATTACAAGTTGTAGAAAGCCAAAAAAGAATGTGCTAAAAACAAGACAAAGAAGACCGAAAATAGAGACTTTTACTAAAGACCGAAATTAATGATTTTTGTTGAATTCTTTTTCCCATGCACGACCAAGACTTTCTTGCTGACTCCCTCTTGGTATTCTTGATGAGAATGGGCTTGAAATGGACTGAGGAAAGGGCTGGTCGAATTTGGAAAGGAACAAATCAATATTGCACTTTTTATGAACTTTTCCTTGGGTTGAACAATGCCCATTTCGTCCAGCAGCTAAACCAACTCTATCTTCAGTGTCACTTAGCTCACTCAGCTCCAAAGTAGTATCACTTAGCTCATCCAGCTCCGAAGTAGTGTCACTTAGCTAACTCAGCTCATCTACTCTCACTTCAGCTGGTTTTGGCTCATGCACACTCTCTTCAGCTGGTTTCAGCTTGTCCTCAGTGTCATCAGCTGGCCTTAGCTCGTCCAAGGTTGCATAGATGATAAGGGAATTGGCATGATCTGATGAGAAAACCTCGGTTAGGTCTATCTGGTCGACAAGATCGCCACCTTGGACCGTGTCCATGATCCAAGCAGGTCGGTGCAGGAACCGGGGCACATCATACTCTCCCTCTTCAAAAGGATTTGTCCTCAAATCTATTTTACCTGAATCAAAAGAAAATGAATCAGACAAAAAGAATTTTAAAATCATGTAAAACTCAATGAAGAAGAATTTTGGATAGAAACTTCCTTGGAGTTTTGAAGTTGTTTTCGTGAAGTACTTCTATCTCCATATTTTAGGCTGATAAGAACGGTTTATTCTTTCACTTCTCTGTGGCTGAAACTGTTTATCCTGGGCACTCAAAACAAACATTAAAATACCAGGATCATATGTGCAAGACATGTACTTGTTCAACTCAGAAATCAAGATCTCTTTCCCTAGAACAAGTAGCACAAGTTTTAGATCATCATGAAGCCTATCAAAGAAAGTGTTGTAAATCAGAATGGTTTCAAGTCATGAAATACTATAGAACAATTTCAAAATGTTCCTATCATGATCAAAATCAGAACACCAAAGTTCAAGATCAGTTTCAGAGAAAGAATGGACATGTTTCAAAACAGAATCACAAAAATCGGTTTTAGCTCTAAGTGATATCTGTTCCAGCAAAGTCCTACCCATAAATTCGTCCAAGGCACAACTGGATGCAAACAAATCACCAATGATAAGTTCATGACTAGAAAAACTCAGATCAAAGCCATTATCCTTAAAACAAACAAAGGAATCACAAGGTTTTCGGAAACAAAAATCTGGTTGTTGCAAAACAAGGTGAAATGATTTTTCAAGATGATCAAAACCTTTGTAATGTTTCAGAAACTGATAAAAACTCAAAAAAATACCAGAAGGGATGTTATTGCCATTTATAAAATGTTTTTGATCAAAAAGTTTATCAGGTTCGAGTTTCTTAAAAGAATGAATCATGTTATCAAAAACAGAATTTGAAACACAAAATTCTTTTACTTTTTCAAAACCAAAACGTTTTATGTCACTGGAGCTGAGTTTAACAAACAAATCAGGCACAGAACTGATGATAATAAGTTCCTTACAGTGCTCTTGTGGGTTAGGAGACAAAAGGGCAGGAATTGTGCCGGGATCAAAGCAAAGATGATTATCCATGTTGATAGATGTGATGCTTGGTGCTTTCTCCTCAAAGGTTGGACCAAGTTTGTCCAAGTGATCTTCTTCCTCATCAAAGATGGAACATAAGTCAACGTCCATGGGTCTCCTGGTGCCAAGAAGTCGTCCTTGATGTGGGTAGTTGAATTGCTCATCCTTCCACACTTGTGAAACTAGAACAAGACTACTCGGATACTCCGGTTCAAAACATGTTAGTCCATTAGTCACTTTATCATCAAACATAAGATCAGATTTTGGAGAAGGAAGATCACATTCATCCTCACAAATTATCAAACTTTCCAATAGATTTTCATCATATTCATCATAGATGGGTAAAGAATTTGAAAAATCTTTTAGATCTTCAAAGTTGTTTTCAGATGTACCTTTGGGTGTTTCACTGATGAATAATGATGGCTCAGCTACATGTGCACGCGTGGATGTGCTCTTCTTATGGATCTTGCTGATGTACATAATTGTTTTCAACATCTCTTTCTCAAAGTTGTCACAAAACTTTTGGACATCAAACTGAAGCAATCGCCTCTTTGGATCAGTCACATCTCTAGTCGTTTTGATTTGCTCTTTGCACCTTCGGTTTGGCTTTTCCTGCACACTAACAAACTCATCAAAATTATTCAAAGGATATTTAAAAGGAGTTTGAGAGACAGTTTGTTGTGATGGTTTCTCTTTGCTACTTCACCTTTGAAGACCAAACATCATAACCTGAAAATCTCAACACAAAAGTTAGTAGATAAAAATCTCACACTCTCAAGTGTTTAATCTCACCCACTCAAGTGTTTCTCTCTGATTTTATGGTGATCACACAAGCTTTTTCTCAAGGTTCTAAGAGAACAGATCAAAGAATCCGAAAAGGTAGATCCAAGAAAAACCCCAAGAGTGTTTAAGAAAGACAGTTAAGAGAATTGGTTTTGGGAACCCGCCTTAACCACCTCAAAGGCTGGATTACTCCTCAGCCAGCAGGCTTTCTCTTCCACCACAACACCACAAATCGAAATCTTTTGAATTTTTTTTTAACTATATCTTTTCTTTTCTCTTTTTTTTTTATATGGTGGGTAATGAGGGGCCCGGGTTCAAGATAGGTAGAAGAAGAATATTGTAGTAAGAAGATGGGAAGATGAGAAAATGGAATGAAAAAGATGATACCGGTTGAGTGGCTCTGATACCACTTGATACGCCCTAAATTAGATCACTCGACCGGTAAGGGTTTGATATGAACTCCGAAGAGAACTGATGGAATGAATGATGACACAAGAGGTGCGGAATGACTCTTGATACTTCCAAGGGTGCTTTATTGTCGCATGATATGACTCACAGGTCCGACAAGGAAGCAAACTCGATCTGTTGCCGGATGTGACGCACCGGTCCAAGAAGAAAGAGGATCGAAACTTAGAGATAACCTCACCAAGAAACTAAGAAATGTTCTAAGCAAAGAACAAAGTGATAAACTCATAAAAAGGGAAAAACAATCTGATTTATTTCGTGCCTCTTAGGCCTTATATATAGGATTACAAGTTGTAGAAAGCCAAAAAAGAATGTGCTAAAAACAAGACATAGAAGACCGAAAATAAAGACTTTGACTAAAGACCGAAATTAATGATTTTGGTTGAATTCTTTTTCCCATGCACGACCAAGAATTTTTTGCTGACTCCCTCTTGGTATTCTTGATGAGAATGGGCTTGAAATGGACTGAGGAAAGGGCTGGTCGAATTTGGAAAGAAACAAATCAATATTGCACTTTTTATGAATTTTTCCTTGGGTTGAACAAGGCCCATTTCGTCCAGCAGCTAAACCAACTCCATCTTCAGTGTCACTTAGCTCACTCAGCTCCAAACTAGTATTACTTAGCTCATCCAGATCCAAAGTAGTGTCACTTAGCTAACTCAGCTCATCTACTCTCACTTCAGCTGGTTTCGGCTCATGCACATTCTCTTCAGCTGGTTTCAGCTTGTCCTCAGTGTCATCAGCTGGCCTTAGCTCGTCCAAGGTTGCATAGATGATAAGGGAATTGGCATGATCTGATGAGAAAACCTCGGTTGGGTCTATCTGGTCGACAAGATTGCCACCTTGGACCGTGTCCATGATCCAAACAGGTCGGTGCTGGAACCGGGGCACATCACCCCCACCTTCTAGCACCAAACTGTGGGAACAGAAATTTGCACTGTCGATATCCTTTGATTTAGGAAAGGTAGGAAAATCCTAATTTCCCAGAGGTCCCGGATATCTATTGCTCTAAAAGTTAGTTTTTTGCTGTGAGTTCGAATTCCTTTGCATCTTCAACCTCGATATCCTTATATACTCCTCCTAAGGCGGTTTGCTCTTTCCCTTTCTGCTCTTGATCGATTTTATCGCTCTGCGGTAATATTCCATTTCTCTCTGATCTTCCTCTTTATCTTTGGAAACTTCACATTTATCCTCCGAACTTGACATTTATCTTCTCTTGCATACAAAAAAGATAAACCGTTGTAACGATTGGGTTTGATTTCGCACAAAATTGAGATATGGCTTTTAGACGGGTTCTGGACCCATTCGGGCCGTTTTCCGACTTAAGCGTTTTTCGATTTTATCGGAATTGCGTATTTTAAGAAACGACGTCGATTTACGAAAATTCAAATTTATCGTATAGTGGAGGCAGTTCAAGGTGTTTAGTCGACCGTTGCCGTTTTATACAATCAATTCGAGTTCCATAAACAGAAACAAGTTCTTGCGGTTTTTCTCGTAAGGTTCCGATGGTGGCCTCGATTGAGATGGAACAAGAAAGAGCTTGATCCGATTCCGAAGGACAAAGCTATGAGGATGGAGTGAAGGTTGATTGGGAAATCCAACTCGCCAAAATAGCGAGTTGGCCATCATGCTTGGTCCAACTCCCCATTTTGGCGAGTTGGGAGTGATCCAACTCGCCAAAATGGTGAGTTGGCCATATTTCTTGGTCCAACTAGCCATTTTGGCAAGTTGGAAGTGATCCAACTCGTCAAAATGGCAAGTTGGCCATGCTTCTTGTTCTAACTCGCCATTTTCGCAAGTTGGAAGTGATCCAACTCGCCAAAATGGCGAGTTGGCCAAGTTTCTTGGTCTAACTCGCCATTTTGACGAGTTGGAGGTGACCCAACTCGCCAAAATGGCGAGTTGGCCATGTGTCTCGGTCCAACTCACCATTTTGGCGAGTAGGGGCTCGTCCAACTTGCCAAAATGACGAGTTGGTTGTCATGCTTAGCCTGATTCATTCGTTTGGTGAGTCTGTTGGTATGTTCGGAAAATCGAACCTTTGTAATCGTTTCGTTGTCTGAGGCTTAGAGTAGTCTCTCTCGAGTTTTTTTATTTTCTAATTCTACTTCGAAACTGATTTGAAACTCGATTTAGATTTTTGCGCTCTTTTTATCTCTATTTTTCAAAGGACGATATTATTCAAAAAGTTTTTGACGTTTGATTTTGCGTGACCGATTTTGACCCTCCCTGATGATCACCGTACCTATTGTTTGCATAAAGCGAGATTTTCCGCGGTTTACCGATTCTGTGAAAAGTTAGGTAAGCGAATAGGCTTAAGTGAAGAGACAAATTTTGGATCTCGTATACCATACTATGTCGTGAGATGGCAAGATCCAGCGTGGCTGGGTTTAGGGCAAGACCTAGGTTTACTCGGACTGAGGCTTTGCGATGACAAATCGGCTTCGTTTTGCCTGTTTGCGATTTTAACCTGACTTCATTACCGTTTAAAATCCGCAATTGTTGTCGGCTTATATGATTTGTCTAGGCGTGAGTCGAGCTACTTCCTTTACGAAGATCTAAACCAAAATTTGGATTTCTTGTATAGCGCGCTATGTTTATCCTTGTCGGATGCAAGAGAGCCTACCCCTTGAAGGGCGGCTATTTGTCTGTTTAGGACGTTAGAGTTCGTTTGTTGTGATCAGCAACAACGACATGATGCCAGTTTAGAGGCATGTTACCGTTTAGAGGTGTGTTTGTATGTTTTGAGGAAAAGAATGTCCTTGGCGTTAGCGGCGTCTACATGATGCTGAAGGTCGAGTTTCCCTTATTACGCATTCGTGGTTGAAATGTTCGCGGGCTTTGGAGATGTTTTTGAATGTTAGCAGCCAGAAACTGTTGTTTGGTTTGGGCCTTAGGACCAAGGGGTCGCGTAAGTTCGACCCAGGGAGAAGCGTCTACATTCACAATGCTTCGTGAAGTGTTGGCCTTCCGGGATTTGTTTGTATATATTAAGGATGACTCGTATAACTCTTGGAGCCTTGTCACGAGTGTTTCTTTTCATGCCGTGTTTACGGGGCGTATAGAACTTAATCGATTGACGATGAGTTTAAATCTTCCGTTAACCATATGGTTGTTAGGACTGAGTTTTGGTATGAAGAGTTTATCGTATGATTTCCGATTCTGGGTTATGCGACAAATTGCTTGCGTAATAGTCACTTGGCGTTCTATGAACAAATCGTGGATTGTTGTTTTTAGCCGTTAAGTGATTGGAGCGGTGCTCGCTCAGTAGCTTTAGATTGGCATGGAGGCTAGATTCAGCCGTATCGCCAAGGAAGTTGTTGGTAAACGATCAGACCATGACCCTTATTAAGGTCATGTTAGTTCTGATTGTCCTTAATTGGGAATGCGAATTCAGGTCCGGCTTTCTGGAAGGCGTAGTTGGCGAGGCCCAAATAGCGTTGCGAGATAGACATGCCAAGCATAGCGGAGTTTTCTGAGTTATGGCTGATGGCTTTTAGAAACAATCTTCCACTTTAGGTCTTAGTTATACGATAAATGGCTCGTATAAATTCTTTTTGTTGCATGAAAATCGTTTCATTTTATCCGGGGAAAAAGTTTAAGGGATCGACGAGGACATGTGCGGGTTAAGCCTGCGTGATTATTTCCTGCTTTCGGGCGTAACAGCGGGGAGTGAAAGCAGGAGCCAGAAACCTTGTGGAGCAAAACTGTCTATGACAGTTACTCGTTGGACCCATTATGTTTATTTCACGAAAGTTGCTTTGTATGAATTGACTTCGACCATACAGAGGATTTTTCATAAAAGTGATGTAAGAGGGATTTTCGCAAAGGTAACCGGAGAGTGTTTCTCACAAATTACTTGCGATATTAGCGACCACGGATTATGTTTTCCTCATTCACTTTTGTGTACTCTTGAAGTCGTTTTGCATGAGACCGATCATGTTTTTCCATAGGCTGTTTTGTTTAAAATATTCTTGTTATAGGAAAGTAATGGATGACCGGTTTCATGGAGATAGAAAATCGCAGATTGTCAAAGTAGCGATGTTTCCGCTGATTGCACGGGAGATGTTTCGCTATGATTTCGACCTTTGATCTAAAGCTGCTTCGAACTACTCATGGAGTTTTACGAAGGTTATTTCGTTATTTTGTAGTTCACCGTCGTGCTATTAGTCTGACGCTGGTACACGCTTCTAGTCGCGAAGTTTATGGCGAGAGACGACGTAGAGTTTTCAAGACTATGTTTGTAGCGGTTGGGCTATGCGTAGCGTCTTTTAGGCGAATCTTATTGCTGCGAGTTTGCTTTGTCAAAAGCGTTGTCTTGATGCTGAAGCAAAAGTTTTCGAAGATGGGATTATCGTTACCTACTTTCCTTTTCTTTTACGAAGAAAACGGTTAGCCGCTCTTCCAAAGGCTTGTATGCGTTTTCTTTCTTTTAGGAAGCGGGATGAGTATGCTTTTACAACGCGGGGCGATCGTGTCTCGGTTTTTCGAGAGACTAGATCGGTTTGCATGTTCTGCCTTAGTCTCATCGATCGTTCAAGGCTGCCTCTTGCCCGTTCCTCTTTGTTTCGCGGACTTTAACGGTTCATCGTCAAAGGACTTTGAAAAGTTTGATACCGAGCGAGAATCGGTTTTTTGATGAAATCTGACGAGAATATCGGAGCGAAAGAGAGATATGAACGCCCAAGCTCCTGTTCTCGTTTCTTCGTACTGCTGGTTAAATTGACAATGTGTCCGAAGGAACATTACAGAATCGTTGGGCAAGACGCCACTCGAGTGAGGCTCTTAGCACGTCAGGCTATGAGCGAACTGGTTAGGTCCTTATTGTTTCATATGATCTTGTATGACTTTACGAATGGTGTTTCGTAAAATATTGTCGAGCTTTATTTTAAAATATGAACTTTGTTAAACAATCGAGAAGGCTTTGCGGAAGAATCGTCGTGTATCTCGAACAATCCGAACATGGGTTTAAGGGACAAAGATGTTGCCGTTGCCTGAGATCACGAGACGACTGCACGGATGGGCGCCAGGACCCTTGCCGCCGGCACCAGACGGGAAATGACGGGCCTGCCGCCGGCACCAGACGGGAGAGGACGAGCCTGCCGCCGGAGGGTGAGGTGACCTCGGTAATGTTTGTCCTTTCCCACGGCGAGGTGTCCGGGACAGTGACTTTGTTCTCTTCGTAAAATCTCAACGGAAACTCCGATTGAGATGAAACGAAGCCATTTTGACCTAGACACAAAGGAGAACAAAGTGGGCTCTTACTAAGGCGGACTGGGAAGACTGATCTTACCCTATGGCAAGTCTTCCTAGTAAGATTAAGCTCCGACCTCCTTTCATTTTCCCGTTTGTTCCTCGAGAGTTGTTTGTAAGAAGTATGGTAGTGGGAATCGGTGAACCGATTTGCCGTGCTTCTGTTCCTTGAGTAATATAGGGTTTCCCCAAGGTTTCGAGGAGAATAAGTTTTATTTTTCCGATAGGTTCTCGAAGAAACGCCAGAGAAACCTTGCTTTCGTTCGCGATTTCTCTAACTTGGTAACAAGGCGAATTTTTGGGGTTTGATAGATTTTATCGTTGCCCTTTCTGTTTAGATAGAAATTGCGAGCTTCGTTTCGTGCTCTTCCTGTGGCGGAAAGCAGCGGCTAGGTTTTGATTTGCTCGAGCATTGTGGCGTTTGCGTGGCGTTGGCGTGGAACAGTCGCTGCTGGAGTTGTTTTACCATCGCTGACGAACTGCAACTTTTTCTTTCATATTTCCGACATCTGTTCGATCAAAGCTTTCGGCTGTATGAGTAAGAGCAATCCGTCCCCCTCCTTCTAGCGCCAAACTGTGGGAACCGAAATTCGCACTGTCGATTTTAATGAATAAAAACGGAGGAAAGCCAAGTGATGTGCCCTGAATCAGCAGCAGAAACAAATCAAGAAAGTTTGGCTTTTGGGCTTGAGTTTTAAACGAGATGGGCTTGACGATTTATGAAAATATGTTTATGAACATGCTTCAGCCCAAAGAAAGAAAGGCCCAACAAGAAATTAGAAGGTATGGTCAAATAATATATCAATCTGACGGCAATCGAGAGCCCGTCGACCATGCAAAAAGACGAGATCAGCCGAAGAGTTTTGAGACCACAAATTCCCATTTTCGGTCAAAAGTTTGGTCTTTGGTCTTTGGTCAAGTCTTCCTTGTTTTTATAAGTTGCTAATTTCTATGTTTGACTAGTCTTTTGTATTCCAACCTTTTGTATGCTTTGCCTATTATATAAAGGCCATTTGATCAATGAAATAAAATAAGTTTTGAGTGATTATTTTTGGAACCTTGAGAGGGAATCTCACTTTTCTTGTTCTTGGTGTGGTTAGCTCCAAGTAACTCTCTCTTTCTCGTTGGACCGGTGCGTCATATACGGCAACAGATCGAGACTGCCCTTTTGTTGGACCGGTGCGTCACATCCGGAAACAAATTGGCTTCGGGAATATCAGCAGCCTTCGCATCAGCTGTGCGACCCTTCGATCCATCTATATCTCCTTTTTGTTGGACTTGTGCGTCATATCAAGCAACAATCGGAGTTCGGGAATATCAACAGCCTTCCGCAACTGTTGTGCGACCCTTCAATCCATCATTTCTCATTCAATCTGTCTGAGATCATATCCCCTTATCAGTCCGGTCGAGTGATCCTAATTTAGGGTGCATCAAGTGGTATCAGAGCCACTCAACCGGTACTTGTCTGTTCATTTTTTTCTCATCTTTCCATCTTCTTCATCCATCTTCTACCTTTCATCTTCTTTTCTAAAAAAAAAAAAGAGTTCTACGAAAAGCCAAGAGATCATTCTATCTGAAGTTAAGGAAAGACAGATTTGAGGGCAAATCTTTTTAAAGAAGGAGGGAATGATGTGCCCTGAATCAGCAGCAGAAACAAATCAAGAAAGTTTGGCTTTTGGGCTTGAGTTTTAAGCGAGATGGTTTTGGCGATTTATGAAAATATGTTTATGAACATGCTTCAGCCCAAAGAAAGAAAGGCCCAACAAGAAACGAGGAGGTATGGTCAAATAATATATCAATCTGACGGCAATCGAGAGCCCGTCGACCATGCAAAAGGACGAGATCAGCCGAAGAGTTTTGAGACCACAAATTCCCATTTTCGGTCAAAAGTTTGGTCTTTGGTCTTTGGTCAAGTCTTCCTTGTTTTTATAAGTTGCTAATTTCTATGTTTGACTAGTCTTTTGTATTCCAACCTTTTGTATGCTTTGCCTATTATATAAAGGCCATTTGATCAATGAAATAAAATAAGTTTTGAGTGATTATTTTTGGAACCTTGAGAGGGAATCTCACTTTTCTTGTTCTTGGTGTGGTTAGCTCCAAGTAACTCTCTCTTTCTCGTTGGACCGGTGCGTCATATACGGCAACAGATCGAGACTGCCCTTTTGTTGGACCGGTGCGTCACATCCGGAAACAAATTGGCTTCGGGAATATCAGCAGCCTTCCGCATCAGCTGTGCGACCCTTCGATCCATCTATATCTCCTTTTTGTTGGACTTGTGCGTCATATCAAGCAACAATCGGAGTTCGGGAATATCAACAGCCTTCCGCAACTGTTGTGCGACCCTTCAATCCATCATTTCTCATTCAATCTGTCTGAGATCATATCCCTTATCAGTCGGTCGAGTGATCCTAATTTAGGGTGCATCAAGTGGTATCGAGCCACTCAACCGTACTTGTCTGTTCATTTTTTCTCATCTTTCCATCTTCTTCATCCATCTTCTACCTTTCATCTTCTTTTCTAAAAAAAAAAAAGAGTTCTCACGAAAAGCCAAGAGATCATTCTATCTGAAGTTAAGGAAAGACAGATTTGAGGGCAAATCTTTTTAAAGAAGGAGGGAATGATGTGCCCTGAATCAGCAGCAGAAACAAATCAAGAAAGTTTGGCTTTTGGGCTTGAGTTTTAAGCGAGATGGTTTTGGCGATTTATGAAAATATGTTTATGAACATGCTTCAGCCCAAAGAAAGAAAGACCCAACAAGAAGCGAGGAGGTATGGTCAAATAATATATCAACTGACGGCAATCGAGAGCCCGCCGACCATGCAAAAGGACGAGATCAGCCGAAGAGTTTTGAGACCACAAATTCCCATTTTCGGTCAAAAGTTTGGTCTTTGGTCTTTGGTCAAGTCTTCCTTGTTTTTATAAGTTGCTAATTTCTATGTTTGACTAGTCTTTTGTATTCCAACCTTTTGTATGCTTTGCCTATTATATAAAGGGTATTTGATCAATGAAATAAAATAAGTTTTGAGTGATTATTTTTGGAACCTTGAGAGGAATCTCACTTTTCTTGTTCTTGGTGTGGTTAGCTCAAGTAACTCTCTCTTTCTCGTTGGACCGGTGCATCATATCCGGCAACAGATCGAGACTGCCCTTTTGTTGGACCGGTGCGTCACATCCGGCAACAAATTGGCTTCGGGAATATCAGCAGCCTTCCGCATCTGCTGTGCGACCCTTCGATCCATCTATATCTCCTTTTTGTTGGACTTGTGCGTCATATCAAGCAACAATCGGAGTTCGGGAATATCAACAGCCTTCCGCAAATGTTGTGCGACCCTTCAATCCATCATTTCTCATTCAATCTGTCTGAGATCATATCCCCTTATCAGTCCGGTCGAGTGATCCTAATTTAGGGTGCATCAAGTGGTATCAGAGCCACTCAACCGGTACTTGTCTGTTCATTTTTTTCTCATCTTTCCATCTTCTTCATCCATCTTCTACCTTTCATCTTCTTTTCTAAAAAAAAAAAAGAGTTCTACGAAAAGCCAAGAGATCATTCTATCTGAAGTTAAGGAAAGACAGATTTGAGGGCAAATCTTTTTAAAGAAGGAGGGAATGATGTGCCCTGAATCAGCAGCAGAAACAAATCAAGAAAGTTTGGCTTTTGGGCTTGAGTTTTAAACGAGATGGTTTTGACGATTTATGAAAATATGTTTATGAACATGCTTCAGCCCAAAGAAAGAAAGACCCAACAAGAAACGAGGAGGTATGGTCAAATAATATATCAACTGACGGCAATCGAGAGCCCGCCGACCATGCAAAAGGACGAGATCAGCCGAAGAGTTTTGAGACCACAAATTCCCATTTTCGGTCAAAAGTTTGGTCTTTGGTCTTTGGTCAAGTCTTCCTTGTTTTTATAAGTTGCTAATTTCTATGTTTGACTAGTCTTTTGTATTCCAACCTTTTGTATGCTTTGCCTATTATATAAAGGGTATTTGATCAATGAAATAAAATAAGTTTTGAGTGATTATTTTTGGAACCTTGAGAGGGAATCTCACTTTTCTTGTTCTTGGTGTGGTTAGCTCCAAGTAACTCTCTCTTTCTCGTTGGACCGGTGCATCATATCCGGCAACAGATCGAGACTGCCCTTTTGTTGGACGGTCGTCACATCCGCAACAAATTGGCTTCGAATATCAGCAGCCTTCCGCATCTGCTGTGCGACCCTTCGATCCATCTATATCTCCTTTTGTTGGACTTGTCGTCATATCAAGCAACAATCGGAGTTCGGGAATATCAACAGCCTTCCGCAAATGTTGTGCGACCCTTCAATCCATCATTTCTCATTCAATCTGTCTGAGATCATATCCCTTATCAGTCCGGTCGAGTGATCCTAATTTAGGGTGCATCACCGGTGCGGCGCCGGTGCGGCGCCGGCTTCGCCGATGCTGGCCCGGCGCCGGCTTCGCCGTGCTGGCCCGGCGCCGGCGCCAGCTTCGCCGTGCTGGCCCGGGCGCCGGCGCCAGCTTCGCCGTGCTGGCCCGGGCGCCGGCGCCAGCTTCGCCGTGCTGGCCCGGGCGCCGGCGCCAGCTTCGCCGTGCTGGCCCGGCGCCGGCGCCAGCTTCGCCGTGCTGGCCCGGGCGCCGGCGCCAGCTTCGCCGTGCTGGCCCGGGCGCCGGCGCCGGCTTCGCCCATCCTGGTAACGGGCGCCCTCATACGGACTACTCGACAGGTGCGACCTTTTCCCCGCAAAACTGTCTCGACAACTAGTCCAACTCTATAATTTGTATCTTTGCTCGAAGACTCACCGTTCAACGCCTAGAAGACATGAAACATGAGAACCCCATTTCGTTCTGGTCGAAATAAATCGGGAAGGCTTCGGAAGACCACCAAAAGTTCGGTTGACGAATGGATTTCGATTCATCGTATAAAACGATCATGGTTATTCTAAAAACACCAAGTCATCTAGACTATACGAGAAGTTGGGGTTCCTTAGGTAAAACAAGTACCATGGCAGGATAGTTTCTCGCGAAACCGTATAGCGTCCACGGTCGAAGCAATGGCCCCGGAAGGCCCAAACGCGACCAAGCGGCCCACTTACGAGATCAAGTCGAAATGGACTTGACGGCCCATGTTTATCTCTACATAAAGATATAAATTTCAAGTTTCCCGAAGATAAATGTCAGATTTCTTGAAGATAAATGTCAAGTTTCCCGATAAGCATGAAGACCGACGAAAATGGAAGAATCCCGATCCACGACAGATTCGGCCCAGAGGAGAAATAGACCGTCTTAAGAGGAGTATATAAGGAGAGCTTGGGACGAGGAGCAAAAAAAGAACTTTTTGAGAGCAACATAGCACTAAGAGCAACTTAGGCACTTTTTTCCGTTTTTACTAGCGAGCTGCGAATCAACTAGGTTAGAACTTAGGTTGCTAGACTAGCGAACTTGCCGACAGCTCTTTTAGCCAAGGTTTTTACCTGTTGTTCACGCTCAAACGCGGATTCGAAAATAAGATCTTTTGCTCTATCTTTTTCTTACGATTTTCATATTTCTTTTCTTTATCTTTCCGTCGTATTGATTGTGTCGTGTGTGGACCAGCAGATAACCGGGACCTTCAGGGAAGGGTAGGTTTACTTGGCTTTCCTCCAAATCAACTAAAATCGACAGTGCGAATTTCGGTTCCCACAGTTTGGCTTGAAGGAGGGGGGTTACGGATCTATCTCACTCGCAACCACACACGCTCGGTCTGATATGGCGACAACCACTGACAACCCGCAAACGCACTACGGAACTCCCCTCGATGCCAATGCAACCAACACTCCAGCTTGAAACGTATCAACGGTCACCGCTGACACCACGATACTGACCAGATGAAAGAAATGTTCGCCTCCGCTCAAAAACATGCGGACGAACAAGGAAAACTTGTGGCCTCTCTCGCAAAACAGGTGGAAATCTTAACGGCGAAGGCCAAGAGCAAGGCCCCGCGAGGGATCACAAGAGCCCGCAGCGGCAGAAGACTCGATTTCGAGACTCTGGGCGATCGAGCTGCACGCGCAGACAAGACTTCTTCAGGCCAGAACCCTGACGAACCTCTCAAACCGGGTGCGCAACCGACCACGGAGAATCTTCCACCTCCCGCTGGGGACAACGAAGAGATAAACGTCGAGCGAATCAACTTGGACATTAGCGATCGATCCGATCATTCGGACGATAGCGCTGACGTCCATCCTAGAAGGACCCGAAGTCAATCTGCCCGACAGACGGTCTCCTTTGAAAAACCCATGACAGAAGAGGAAGAAGACCTCTACTGGATGGAACAGGAAGAACTGGCGGAGGATCAAACTCGGATCCATTGTAACCAGCGCCGACAAACTCGGAAAAACGCAGGTAGCGATAGCGAGATCCACGATCTCCGCGAGTCTCTCGCAAAAACAGTTGCCGAGGTAAAAGCGGTGAAATCACAAATTCACCAGGCAACTAGTGCCGCTCCCGAGATCGATAGACTTCTCGAGGAAGCACGAAAAACGCCGTTCACCGCTCGGATCACAGAGACACTCATCTCTGACCCTGGGAAGATCAGGATTCCCGTCTACGACGGAACCACAGATCCGTAGGTATACTTACAGTCCTTCCAGATCGCAATGGGAAGATGCAAACTCCCGGAGTGTGAACGAGACGACGGTCACTGCCTTCTCTTTGTCGAAAATCTCAGGGGCGCCGCGCTCGACTGGTTTTCTCGGCTCAAAAGAAACTCCATCGGAAGTTTCCGCCAACTAGCCTCAGCGTTTCTCAAACAGTACTCCATGTTTATGGATAGAGAGACTTCCGACGTGGACTTATGGAGTCTGGCTCAAAAGGAAGACGATTCACTTCGCGACTTCATGAGAAGGTTCAAGCTGGTGATGGCCAGAGTGACGGGTATCAGCGACAAAGTCGCAATCGACGCCCTGAGAAAAACTCTCTGGTACAAGTCAAAGTTCCGAAAGTGGATATTTCTGGAGAAACCACGAACGATCCAGGATACCCTCCACAAAGCAACAGACTTCATCGTCATGGAGGAAGAGATGAGAGTCCTATCGCAAAAGCATGGACCGCAGAAAACGTCCTCAAAGAAGAAACCCTCTCGTAACGACAAGTACGTCCATCACGAAGGGGAAGACGTCCAAGGCGAACATAACTACGCCATCAACTCGGAGCAGGGCAAAACCTCAGGAAACACCTGGACCAGGAACCAGTACAAGGATAATTCCTACTGCGAGTTCCACGACACCAGAGGTCACTCCACCGCGAACTGCAAGGTTCTCGGCGCTATGCTTGCCGCAAAACTCCTCGCCGGCGAACTGTCGAAGGTCAAGAGTATAAAAGACTTGCTCCTGGAGTCCGACCGCCCAAAAACCAACAAAACTGTCTCCGAGAACCACGCGCCTGAAAGCCAAACGGGTGAGAAGCGCGGAAGGAGACAAGACGACCATGGGAACAACAGTAGTCGCCAGAGGGTAAATATGATCATCGGAGGGTCGCTGGTCTACCAAGACTCGGTCTCGTCGATCAAAGCCTACGGGTGAAGGACCGAGACGAGTTCCAACTGGCTTCCGGATAGCGATGTTTCCAACCACGCGATCGTTTTCGAGGAACAAGAAACTGTCGGGATCGACAAACCTCATTACGATCCTCTAGTCATAGACTTGGTGATCCAAGATCTCGAAGTTGGCCGCATCCTTGTCGATACAGGAAGTACGGTCGACGTCATCTTCCGCGACACCCTCTATAGGATGAACATCCCACTAGGAGAAGTCATCCTAGAGCCAAAACCTTTGACTGGGTTTTCGGGCGTCACCTCCATGACCCTCGGGGGTATCAAGCTCCCGGTCATGGTTAAGGAAGTTACAAAGATCGTCGAGTTCGCAGTAGTTGATAACCCGGCTATCTACAACGCAATCATGGGAACCCCTTGGATCAAGTCCATGAAGGCAGTCATGTCCCCATATCACCTCGGCATCAAGTTTCCGACTCCAACCGGAACCGCAGAAATCTAGGGAAGTCAGAAACAGTCAAGACTCTGCTACCTAGCCGAGTTCAAACTGCGAAAAGATCGGAACGCCCCTACCGCTAACCCGAAACGAGCAAAGGAATCACACAACATTCCCGAAAACTCGAAAATGATGATCTACAATCATCCAAAAAGGCAATGATTCAAGACAGCAAC
Organism: Brassica carinata; assembly: GCA_016771965.1. NCBI lineage: Eukaryota > Viridiplantae > Streptophyta > Magnoliopsida > Brassicales > Brassicaceae > Brassica > Brassica carinata. The sequence continues at coordinate 50,095,682 of CM028688.1, forward strand.
GAAGTCTCTGAGTCCATCGCCGTAAAAGCAGACAACTCGACCCCCGCACAGGCCACTGATCCGGCTAGTACGATCGAATGGCGACACACGGGAGTAAAATGTCGCAGCAACAATCAGAACTTCTGAGATGGCTTGATCCTCGAAGAGGTATCGAGGCAGCTCGTCGAAACCCGGCGAAGTTCAGCTGTCCCCTCACCAAAAGGGGAGGGCACGATACTCCTATACTCCCACAAAAACGCGAAATACCCGCACATGTATTCGAAATTTTTGAAACTTTTTCAATAAAATTCTTTCTATCAACCTTTCAATGTGTTCTTAATATAGTAACGCATAAAAACTTTGGAAAAACGAAAATCATATCTTTTGGGAAACGCGAGACGTCGCAATTTCCCAAAGGTATCAAAATCGCATCATCCATCAAAACTGTCCACCTGCAACTTAAAAAAACAAACGCCCGTTGATTGGCCCCGACGGACGAACACAGAAACGTTTCACTAATACAAAACCGTAGTCAGACCTTTTCACAAGAATAAGGTCCTCTTACATCCGACAAGGATATCATAGCGCCCTATACAAGAAAACCCGAAATTTTGGTTTAGCACTCCGGATATTCTCTGGAGATAGCTCGATTCTTACTACACAAGTCGCATAAGCCGGCGCCAAGTCGCGGACTTTAATCAGTAAGAATCAGGAAGAAATCACTAACAGGCAAAACGAAAGCCGATCAGTCATCGCATAGCCTTAAAGCTGAGAGTAAGCCTAGGTCTTGCCCTAAACCCAGTCTTTCTGGATCTTGACATCTCACAGACATAGTATCGACACCAGATACGAGATCCAAAAACATGTCTCTCATCGCTAACACCTAAAACACTCACTACAAAGTAGTACACGGACCTAGCGACAAAATAAGAGTTAGAATACGAAGTGACTACTCGAATTCTACCCTCTACACTTGACAAAAGTATAAATCAAATCACAAGGCAAATTTCTGAAAAATTCACATAATATATATGCAAGCCTTGGCGGCGGGGATTGAAGCCACCAACGGCCAGTCCCGAAATATGCAAAAGTTACGCAACCTCCTACGGTCGCGGAATATACAAATAAATGGCCATATCCGACCAAGCACACAATCATCTAGATAAAGGGATACGATCCCAACGATCCTCAGTAATCAACGTCTAAAAATCCGGACATGGAGATCCCGAACGAAGTCACAGGCTGGTCAATTTTTTCATCTACGCCTTCCGCGTTTCCACCTGCTCCGGCCTCCACCGTGTCCTCCGAAACCTCGATAGGGTCCCAAAGCTTCCGGACCCTTCCCTCAATCGGAGGAACCAAGGATTCGGCGTGAGCACATTCGCTCATGAGACCTTCCATATCAGCGATCTCGGAGGAGAAGGAGATGCCCGGGTTCTGCGATTTGTGAAGGTTAGCGACCGACACTCGCGGAAATCACTCACAAACTCTTGAGCTTCCTTCAAGCTCTCGAACTCGGTGGCAAACGATTCAGCCCTCCGCGCCATCTTGGCAGCGATCGCTCTCCTTCCTCTCCTTTCCGCACGCACGAGGGCTCGAGAATGAAGTTCGGCCTGCTTCCGGCTTTGTTCCTCAACCTCTTTCTGGAAACGGAAGAGTTCGCGTTCGGCTTCCTCGACTTTGAAGCGAGAGATCCTCGATCCTCGAAAGCTTCCATCGAGCGCCGCTCCGAACACCGCCATTCCCTGTATGGACTTAGGATCAGAAAAGTATATATGCAGCAATGGTAATATATATGATCAAAGTTCAAAGGATAAACCTCATTGATCAGACGAGAACCCTCGACAAACACTTTCTTCTTCGCGTCATCCTCGAGCGATTCACCATTAGTAAACGCTGGAGGGAGACCGTCGAAAAAGTTGCTGGGCAGGGGAAACTCGCTGGTTCCACCCCCTTCCCCTGGAACGAAGCTAGGATCTCCTCCTAACGGCGAAGGATCTCCCGAGACCGTCTCGCATTCGACCTCTCTGCCTTTCCTAGACCTATGTCTCCGCCTCCGAACAGGCAAGAAGGCAATCGGCTCGACGTCGCACGGAACATCGGAAGGCTGAAGAGTGACTCGGGATCGATGGAGCTCCACCGCACTTCGGATCCGCTCAACGGAAAAGGTAGTCCAGAAGAATGGCCTTTCCCGAAGAAGGTCTCGTTTGACGAAAATATCAGCATGAGTATGCGCAACGGTCCTGTTCACTGCACGATCAACGAAAGATTTTATCTTCATGCACGTTCAAAAGTAAGAAAACGAAAAAACAGGATTAGTCGTGTTACCGCGATCGAAGTTCCACTCCTAAGGGAATAAGTGAAGGCAGCTTTCCTCGACGGACTCCCCGTCTATTCGGACAAAGAAGAAGCGATCGAACCACGATTTAGGGTTCGAAGTAGTCCCCTGAATTATGGCCATGTCCTTCCTTGGGATCACGGAATACGCACCTTCAATCGACATTGGCTTTGTATACCAAAGTCCCTCGAAATCGCTAGGACTAAGGTCCATGCCTAACTCGTAACTCGAGACTAGCACGCCAAGCCAATTCTCTAAGGACGGGACGGCGAGCTGGCTGATCGAAATTCCAAAAAGACAAAGCGCACGGACAATTGTACCAGGGATCGGGAACCACATGCGGCAGTACGCGAGAAAGGCTTCATAACAAGTAAAGAAGCCCTACTGAGGTACTCGGGAGAGACCATGCTTGGTGAGAATGGCGCGCCCGGCACCCTCGGAGGTCTCCTGGGGATGGGGATGTCCCGCGGAGGCGGACTCGAGCCACATAAAGCTCTGTAGTATGCCTCCCTCGTATCTTCCTCAACTTCTTCCTCGTGCTTTGGCGCAACCACTTCATCGACGGGAGAATCACCCGAAGATGAGTGAGAAGGAGAATTTCTTTTAGAGGATCTTGATCTTGAAGACATATTTTCTTGAGAGAGAAACTCTAGAAGGTGAAATTCTTGAGATAAGTAAGAAAAGTTACTATTTACTCCATCCTTATAAAGAAAGAAAAGTTACTATTTACTCCGACTTTCGGCAAACGATTACGTCTCCACACCTTCCTATCTAGCCATACCGCAAGCTAGGACCTGTTACCAAAAATCACGATCCTAGCTAGCTGGGGGGCTAACTGTTGGGGTCAAAATCGGTCAAAGACGCAATCAACACCTGAAAGTCCTCGGAAGGGATCAAGTGACGAATAAAACCAAGAAATACTAGTTATTCAACAAAGCGTCGGAGGGATGATCGCATCGTGGTCCCGGACACCAGCAGGAGCTGCCAGGCCCGGCGCCCGGCTTCGCCGTGCTGGCCCGGCGCCGGCTTCGCCGATGCTGGCACCGGCTTCGCCGTGCTGGCCCGGCGCCGGCTTCGCCCGTGCTGGCCCGGCGCCGGCTTCGCCGATGCTGGCCCGGCGCCGGCTTCGCCGTGCTGGCCCGGCGCCGGCTTCGCCCGTGCTGGCCCGGCGCCGGCTTCGCCCGTGCTGGCCCGGCGCCGGCTTCGCCGTGCTGGCCCGGCGCCCGGCTTCGCCGATGCTGGCCCGGCGCCGGCTTCGCCGATGCTGGCACCGGCTTCGCCCGTGCTGGCCCGGCGCCGGCTTCGCCCGTGCTGGCCCGGCGCCGGCTTCGCCGATGCTGGCACCGGCTTCGCCCGTGCTGGCCCGGCGCCCGGCTTCGCCCGTGCTGGCCCGGCGCCCGGCTTCGCCCGTGCTGGCCCGGGCCCGAGCGCCCGGCTTCGCCGTGCTGGCCCGGGCCCAGGCGCCGGCTTCGCCCGTGCTGGCCCGGCGCCGGCTTCGCCGTGCTGGCCCGGCGCCGGCTTCGCCGTGCTGGCCCGGCGCCCGGCTTCGCCGTGCTGGCCCGGCGCCGGCTTCGCCCGTGCTGGCCCGGCGCCGGCTTCGCCGATGCTGGCACCGGCTTCGCCGTGCTGGCCCGGCGCCGGCTTCGCCCGTGCTGGCCCGGCGCCGGCTTCGCCGTGCTGGCCCGGCGCCGGCTTCGCCGATGCTGGCCCGGCGCCGGCTTCGCCGATGCTGGCACCGGCTTCGCCGTGCTGGCCCGGCGCCGGCTTCGCCCGTGCTGGCCCGGCGCCGGCTTCGCCCGTGCTGGCCCGGCGCCGGCTTCGCCCGTGCTGGCCCGGCGCCGGCTTCGCCGTGCTGGTCATGGGAGCGGGCGCCAGCTCGCCTATCCTGGTCACGGCGCCCGCGCTCTGACTCGACATAATGCGACCTTCTCCTGCAAAACCGTCTCGACAACTAGTCCAACTCTATATTTTGTATCTTTGCTCGAAGACTCACCGCTCAACGCCAAGACATGAAACCTGAGAACCCCATTTCGTTCTGGTCGAAATAAATCGGTAAGGCTTCGGAAGACCACCAAAAGTTTGGTTGACAAATGGATTTCGATTCATCGTATAAAACGATCACGGTTATTCTAAAAACACCAAGTCATATAGACTATACGAGGAGTTGGGGTTCCTTCGGTAAAACAAGTAACATGGCAGGATAGTTTCTCGCGAAACCGTAAAGCGTCCACGGTCGAAGTAATGGCCCCGGAAGGCCCAAACGCGACCAAGCGGCCCACTTACGACTTTCGAGGAGATCAAGTCGAAATGGATTTGACGGCCCATGTCTACCTCTACATAAAGAGATAAATGTCAATTTTCCCGAAGATAAAAGTCAGATTTCTTGAAGATAAATGTCAAGTTTCCCGATAAGCATGAAGACCGACGAAAATGGAAGAAGCCCGATTCACGACAGATTCGGCCCAAAGGAGAAATAGACCGTCTTAAGAGGAGTGTATAAGGAGAGCTTGGGGCGAGGAGCAAAAACAGAACTTTTTGAGAGCAACATAGCACTTAGAGCAACTTAGGCACATTTTTCTGTTTTTACTAGCGAGCTGCGACTCAACTAGGTTAGAACTTAGGTTTCTAGACTAGCGAACTTGCCGACAGCTCTTGTAGACGAGGCTCTTACCTGTTGTTCACGCTCAAACGCGGATTCGGAAATAAGATCTTTTGCTCTATGTTTTTCTTACGATTTTCATATTTCTTTTCTTTATCTTTCCGTCGTATTTATTGTGTTGTGTGTGGCCCAGCAGATAACCGTGACCTTCAGGGAAGGCTAGGTTTACTTGGATTTCCTCCAAATCAACTAAAATCGACAGTGCAAATTTTGGTTCCCACAATGAGTTGATCATTTTCTTAGATAAATTATGTGCAATGTCAAGGCTACTTGTTTTGAGAGTGAACCACCCATTGAAAAATCCTTTTGAACTTCTTGTTTTACTTTGCATCAAAGCCTTTTTCACCAAACCAAATGAGTTGGACCATTTGACCATTTGCAATAGATCTTTTGAGTTTGCTTAATGATTGTTAGAGAGTAAATGGATTTGTGGTTTGTGGATTCATGATGAATGAGTGTAGGGATCAAAAGAGTTAAGATAGGCCTTGAGAACTTAGAGTTGTATAAAGTGTTTGCTCTAGCTAGTTGGTATGATTATAAAAGGTTATCAAGTTGAGAACTAAGAAGAGCATTCTTTTGGTTATGAGTCCCCTCCTTTAAACCTCTCCTCCTTAGTCCTTGCTAGTTTACTTGTGGACAAGTAAAGGACTATTGTGGGAGAGTTGATGTCTTGCATATTTTCATTGATTTAGCCATCTTTATTATGTATTCTTTGTCTTGTAGGTTAAGGTTTCGGCATCTTTAGGAACCATTTTGCATTCATAAGTCCTTATCAGGTATTGGAGTGTCCCATGGAGTAAAAGAAGGTGTTGAGAGTGGTTTAGATGCAAGAATGAGATAAAAAGGGATTTGGCCTAGTGTGGGCAAAGATGGCTTCGGTTTGACTCGGCCGGACCAGACAGATAGACATGCTCGGTCTTGTTCACCCGCGCATGGAGAGCTGGACGGACACACGGACGTGCGGCCTAGAACGCTTGGGTTCACTTACCCACGCGGGACGGAACGGATCCATGGATGGATTGAAGCAGGCTGGTGCACGGACTCATCTGCTCGGAATGTGTTACCCGCGCGGCTTGGATGTGCCGTACGTAGCACCCGCACGGGACGAGAAGGATCGAGACAGATGGATGCGCGGTCTTGGACGTGCGGTACGTAGCACCCGCGCGGGACGAGAAGGATCGAGACAGCCGGATGCGCGGTCTGGGACGCGCGCTACGTAGCACCCGCGCGGGACGAGAAGGATCGAGACAGCCGGATGTGCGGCTGGACGAACGCAGTACGTAGAACCCGCGCGAGATGAAGCCAGACGAAGCTTCACGGATGAGTGGGACGGGACGCTCGGGTCAGCACACCCGCGCGGGACGAGAAACGGACCGGGCGGTCCTGCGCGGGTCGGACATGCCCGGGCCGGACCGTCCAACCTCTCCCTGAGCGTTTTTCACCCTGATTTCCTATTGGTCGAGACCTAATTGCTTCCAAGGACCTTTTAGTCAATTTCTATGATGTTTTTAGGGCTTTTAAGCCAAGTATAAGTACCCTTGTTATCCCTAATTTGGGACTTATGTTATTTTCCCTCTAAGAACACAAACCTTTGAATAAAAAGCTTTATCTTGAATCATAATCTCTTCTCATCTTTGCGTTCTCGAGTGTTTGATTTCATCTTCTTTCTTTCTCTGCATGTTTAAGCTTGAATCTCTCATGGGTTTAATAGTAAGCATGTGGATTAGTGAGTAGATCCATTTAAGATTCATGGGTTAGGGTGATTGAGAGTGATTAAGTGTAGATCCAAGGTGTTTAGTGTTAGATCTATACTTTCCTTGCATGATTTGGTGTTCTTAATGATATATTTGAGTTGGCCTCTCAAAAATAGAGCTATAGGCATTTCATGCCCGTAAGGTGTTCTATGAAATGCCTGAACCAACTCATATATGCTTTTAGTTTGCTTTACCTAAGGGATTAGTTGTTAAAGAAGCTAGGATTGCTATTAGACTTATTCTTAATGTTTGCATTGATCATTACAGTCAAAGGGATTTGATGTACTTGGGTGATTATTGCAAAAGAGCATTCATCTAGGGATAGAGTTTGTTCAAGCATAGTGTCTAGGCATAAGGAATTAGATTGATTGAAAAGTTGGCATCTTGGATTGAACCTTAATCACTTAAGGTCAAGTCCCTATACCCATGGGTCTCATCTCCTCATATTGAAAGAAAGTTTCATCTTTTATTGCATTTAAATATTGTCTTAGTTTAATAATCATCTCTCTTAATAGTTGCATTTAGATTAAGCATAGGCTTGCATTCCCTTTGCTTTGTGATCACTTCAAACTGGTTTGAAATCTTTTATACTATAACATTTGATTAGGAGCCTTGAAAACTCCTATCATCAGGCACCTTCCTGTAGTGGGAAGTACTTGCTTTGCCGAATATCTCCTTCTTATCTCTTCTCGAGGAGAAAGGGTTTCTTGTTAGGAGATTTGACCCTTGCCCCAACTTAGTGGGGGGTCTCCTCGCGGTGTTCATGCCCCAGTTTCTTTGGCGATGCACGGTCCGCTTTTTGATGTCTCCGATCCTTGGGCATTGGAAGTGCCTTGTGTTCTCAGAAACTGAGTTTTTCCTGCTAGAAGGAGGCCTGGGACTTCCCTTGCGGAGTTCTCTAGAATTTCTTTCGGCTTGCTGACGTATGGTGCCTCTTAGATTCTATAGTGGAGAAGATCTCAGATCAATTCTCTTTTCAAGGTTGTGATCGGGGTCCGAGTGCGGCCTGACAATGGAGGTTGCGTTGCCTGGTGACCCTCCGGGTGTCCTTGATCGACGAGGTCTAGGAGGGAAGTTCCTCGCCCGCCTGATAGCCTTGAGATGCAGAGTCCAATTGCTTTTGGCCGGCAAGGCGCCACTTACCCTTCCACTTCCTGGTCCTCCGAGGTTTTGGACCGGGGGACTGTTCTGTAATTGCTATAAAGCCTTGGTCTTCCCTTTTAGGTTAGTTTGGTAGCAGGAGCGAGAGTTCTCCTGGTCTCCTCTGATCGCTTTTATGCCCGAGGGTGTGGGAAACTTGACCACTTTGTGCAGCGTCGAGGGAATGGCCCCCATCTCATGGATCCAGGGTCGTCCCAAGATTATGTTGTACGATGATCGGCAGTCAACATCGAGGAATGATGTCTTGCATATTTTCATGTATTTAGCCATCTTTTTATTGCATTCCTTTAGTTATAGGCTTAAGTTTAGGCTTGTCTAGGATCATTTTGCATTCATTTGTCCCTATCAGGTGTTGGAGTATGTTTTGGTGAGATTTGAGGTGTTTGGAGACCTTATGACCCAAAAAGAAGTGAAGAATCAAGATTGGCTATAAGAAGAGAAGTAAAACCAAGAGAAGAGGGTTAGACCGGGTAGCCTTGACCGGCTACACACACCCGGGCGATGAAGACTGCTGGACGGCCGGGGAGACATGTCCGGTACGCATAACGGACGGAAGAACAAGCGTCCGAGAAGCGTCAGGGGAACGCGTCGGGTAGGAGCACCTGGACGATGAAGACTGCTGGACGGCCGGGGAGACACGTCCGGGTAGGAGCACCCGGACGATGAAGACTGCTGGACGGCCGGGGAGACATGTCCGGGTACGTACATCCGGACGGGCGAACAAGACACATCCAAGCTGAGGACGACCGGGGTGGCCTGTCCGGCTAGGAGTACCCGGTCGTGAAGAAGGTACTGGTGACCGGGGTGAGGCGACCGGGGAGAGACGGACGGCGTGGAACCCGGACGGAGCAAAGAACGCGGCCAGCTTGGACGGCCGGGTAACCTAGACCGGGTTGGATGGTGTTGCTGCTACCCTGACCGAGTTTTGTGCCTCTTTCCTATTGGTTTAGACCCATCTAGCTTAAGGGCTTTTTAGTAATCTTAATCTATGTTTCTAGGGCTTTTAAGCCTAACTATAAGTACCCTTATTATCCCTAATGTGGGACTTATCTCATTTTCTATCTAAGAATACATAAACCTCTTGAGTAAAGTTTCATCTTGATTCATAATATCATCTTGTCTTTGTGTTCTTGATTGTTTGATTTCATATCCTTTCTTTCTCTATATGTTTAAGCTTGAATCTCTCATGGGTTTAAGAGTAAGCATGTGGATTAGTGAGTATATCCTTCTAAGATCCATGGGTTAGGGTGATAGAGAGTGATTAAGTTAGATCCAAGGTGTTTAGTGTTAGATCTATCATTTCCTTGCATAGATTTGGTGTTTTTAAAGCTATATTTGAGTTGGCCTCTCAAACATAGAGCTATAGGCATTTCATGCCCGAAAGGTGTTATATGAAATGCCTGAACCAACTCATCTATGCTTTTAGCTTGCTTTGCCTAAGAGATTAGTTGTCAAAGAAGCTAGGATTGCTAATAGATTCATTCTCCTTGTTTGCTTTGATCATTACAGCCAAAGAGATTTGGTGTACTTGGGTGATCATTGCAAAAGAGCATTGATGATAGAACTTTTCAGATTCTAATCAAATGATGTAGTATAAAAGATTGTCGAACCAGTCCTAAGTGACAATGAAACAGAGGGAATGCAAGCCTATGCTCAATCTAAATGCAACCATTAGAGAGAATGATGATTAAACTAGAACAATGAGTAAAACACAACAAAAAGCAAACTTTCTTTCTTATGAGGAGAGCAAGACCCATGGGTGTAGGGACTTGATATCAAATGATTAAGCTTCAATCCAAGATGCTAACTTTTCAATCAATCTAATCCTTATGCCTAGACAACTAAACTAAGCAAGCTCTATCCCTAGATGAATGCTCTTTGCTATGATCACCCAAGTACACCAAATCCCTTTGGCTGTAATGATCAAAGCAAACAATGAGAATGAGTCTAATAGCAATTCTAGCCTCTAAGACAACTAATCCCTTAGGCAAAGCTAGCTAAAAGCATAGATGAGTTGGTTCAGGCATTTCATAGAACACCTTCCGGGCATGAAATGCCTATAGCTCTATGTTTGAGAGGCCAACTCAAATATAGCTTTAAAAACACCAAATCTATGCAAGGAAATGATAGATCTAATTCTAGACACCTTGGATCTAACTTAATCACTCTCTATCACCCTAACCCATGGATCTTAGAAGAATCTACTCACTAATCCACATGCTTATTCTTAAACCCATGAGAGATTCAAGCATAAACATAAAGAGAAAGAAAGGAGATGAGATAAACAATCAAGAACACAAGATGAGATGAGATTAATAATTCAAAGATGAAGTTTTACTCAAAGGTTTTGTTCTTAGATCATAAATAACATAAGTCCCAAACTTGGGTTAATGAGAGTATTTATAGTAGGCTTAAAAGCCCTAAACACAATAAAGGAGAAAGTCTAAAAAGCCTTTGGCCAAGTGATTTTCGACCAATGAGAAACAAGGAGAAAGGAAGAAACTCAGCCACCCGGGTCAGCTAGTGCCTGTCCAAGCCGGGTATGCCGAGGTCGGGTATGGCTTGCTCGTCCGGCGTCCAGGCGTCGCGGCCTCTAGGCCGGGTGTGTTGACGGCGTGGTGGGTGTCCAGCAGCTAGCAGGGCGTGCGGGTGTGCGTGGCGGGTGGTGCTAGTCGGTGTGCAGGCTGGTACGCTGGTAGAGGAATTGTGGGGCGTCCGAGTGTCCTGGTCGGGTGTGTTCGGCCGCGTCCGGAGCTCGCTCTAGCATCAGATCGGGCGGGTCGCCCAGGTCGGGCAAGTGCTGTCGGGTGTCTGCTGGTACGCTGGTAGAGGAATTGTGGGGCGTCCGAGTGTCCTGGTCGGGTGTGTTCGGCCGCGTCCGAGCTCGCCTAGCATCAGATCGCGCGGGTCGTCCAGGTCGGGCAAGTGCTGTCGGGTGTCTGCTGGTACGCGGGTGAGGCAAGGTCGGGTGCGTCCTGAGCTCGCGTCCAGTCCGTCCCGTGCGGGTCCTTGTGCTCGGGTGGTATGGACCGCGTCCGTTCTAGGCGTTCAGCACAATCGGGACGTGCGGGTGCTTGTCCCCGGGTCGTCCTGGTCGCGTCCTGAGCTTGTCCAGGCGAGGAAGGATGGTTGGACTCGGGTGTGCTCACCCGGGTTGCTTGACATGCTTCCACTCAACTGATCATAACTCCTCCAATATGGCTCCAAATGTCTTGAAACCACTTCCATTGGAAAGCTAACTCAGAATGCCATGTCTCCACCAAATATTAGCATCAGAAGGTATTCCTAAAGTCTCTGTCCATGTTCATCTTTATACCCTTCTTTTTCATCACAAAACTCCCAAACATCTTCAATATCTCCAAAGTGTGCTCCAACACCTAATAGGGACTTATGAATGCATAATGAGCCTAAAGATGCCTAAAGCCTAATCTAAATGAGCAAAAATGCATAAGATATGATAACTAAAAACATGTAAATATGCAAGACATCAACTCCTCCACACTAGTCCTTTACTTGTCCACAAGTAAACTTGCAAGGACTAAGGAGGAGAGGTTTGAAGGAGGGGACTCATAGCCAAAAGAATGCTCTTCTTAGTTCTCAACTTGATAACCTTGCACAAGCATACCAAGTAGCAGGAGCAAGAACTCAATCCAACTCTAACTCAACAAGGCCTATCTTAACTCCTTTGATCCCTACACTTACTCATCATGAATCCACAACCCACAATTCCATTTGCCCTCTAACAATCATTAAGCAAACTCAAAAGACTTCTTGCAAATGGTCAAATGGTCCAAGTCATTTGGTTTGGTGGTAGAAGGTTTTATTCAAGTGAAACAAGGGGTTCAAAGGGATCTTTCAAGGGTGGTTCACTCTCAAAACAAGTAGCCTTGACATTGCACATAATATATCTAAGAAAGGGATCAACTCATGCATACAATGCTCAATCTCCATTGTTCTACCATTTCCCAAAATACATAGATCACATCTTTATTCCCAATGCCAAAATGCCACTCACATCTCTCACCCAAAGATTTTCCCCAAATGCTCAAAATATTTTCTCATTTGAAACTCCTTCTTAATGAAGTCTACAAGGGAATTTACACATTTCAAACTCTTTTCAGCTCTTTCTAGATATTGCTAGCCCCCTTTCATTATTATTATTTTTTTTTTCTCTTTCTTTTTTTTTTTTTTTTTTTTATATATATATATATATATATATATTTTTTTTTTATGGGGGCCAAGACTTTTCAAACTATTTGGAGCTTACAATCTTTCATTCCTCTTATCCCTTCTAGACTTAATCACTTATAACAATGGAGTCTCATGAGTCAACCTTTTCTTTCATAAACCTTTCATTTCCTCAAGATCATACCATACAACACTCACCCCCATCCTAGAAGCTAGACATTAATGAGTGTCTAATCTAGCTAAAATGGAGATCAAGCATTGTCGCTCCCAATACTCTCAACATTATGCACATGTAAAGCTTTCTAAAGAAGGCCTCACTCAACAAATAATGAAAGCTTGAAAGGAGGTAAGGGTTTTAGGGCGTGGAGTGCCACTTGAGCTTGTCCAAAAAGATAGACAAAGAATGGGAGGGACAGCTCAAGTGTTCTATCCATGACTTAGTACACAAGGGACCATGAGCAAGAGACTAGAGTCTAAATATGACAGGAGCAAACTTCAAAGAGATGGCATCAATCAATCAAATAAGCTTTAGGAAGAGATTTCAAGGCAAAAAGTTTACAAGCCATCCTAAGATTGCTCAAGCTACTTACTATGCTTATGAAGGGTATCACTTTAAGAACTTAGCATGAGCATCTTTTCAAGGCAACTATCATCCTTGTCCCCTTATGCATGATGCAACCTATATGATGATTTTTTTTTTTTATGCAATTGAATGATCTAGACTCAATCCTAATGCAACTACATGATTCTTTTTGTGCTTTTCAAAATTTTTCAAATTTTTTTTGGTTTTTCTATGCAATAACTATCTACAAATGCATGCTCATGACATAAAACACAAGATGATCAGCAACTTGGCACCTCCCCCACACTTAATTCACACAGTCTCTGTGTTTGTTAAATGTTGAGAAGGGCCTAAAGGAAGAAAAATAAAGCTAAATGAAATGATGAATGGTATATACAATGGTAGGGTGTTGGAGTACCTCTATGGAGCATGGGAAGAGGCTGATGCCTCACCCTCAGACTCGTCTTCATCAGCAGTGGTGCTTAGGCTTGGTGACTTGTTTCCGGACGCGGATGGGGCGATGTAGGGGTTCCTCAAGCTGCGGAGGGCTTGCTTCTCGGTTTGTGGTGTGTTTGGGTCGAGAATGGGTAGAGGAAGTGGTGCAAGGAAAGTCTCAAGATCGAAGTCCTCAGCCTTGCAGCCTGCTACAGCTCCCTTAGTCAGGACATCAGCAACCTTTCTCATGAACTTAGCTGAAGCTTCAGCTTGTCTCTTTACAGTTTTCCTCAATTCCTTGCACTTCTTGGTGAGCTTGAAGATGGTCCTATCTTGAGCTCTGTTCCACCTTTGCAGTGTGCTAATCTGGTCATGAGCTTGGCGAATGGGACCAAAAGGCAAAGCACCTGTGCATTGCTCAAACGTATAGCGAGGAGGACCAAAGAGATGAGCTGTGGCTCTGCTTGAGTATCCCTGATCAAACTTAGCTGCCTTTGCTGCTGCTTTCTCATTCATCTTCAATGTCATAGGGCCAAGAGCTCCATGACTGCCCAGGAGATGCTGCTCACTGATATCAAAACTCATAGTACCGGTGTGCTTAAAGTAGTGAGCTCATAGTTAGGGAGAAGCAGCTCAACTGGTGGGGCCTCTCAAGTACGAGTAAACACACTTCCCATCGTATCTTCCAGAGAAGTAATGAGCTGACTTTAAGTAGGTGAGATCAATGAAAGAGGGACCGGATGCATCATCTCCCAAATCAATACCCTGGTGCGCAAGTAAAGGTGTGATCAAGCCGCCTATTCCAATCTGAGCCTCTGGATCCCTGTTTGTCCAAGCATACTCCTTGTAGTACATAAGGAGCCTCACAAAGTAACCAACCATACCAAACTCAGCGTAGAAATCAGTGGGAACTTCAGGTAGGTGAGGAGGTAAGGCAAAGTGTTGGATGGCCTGGTGCATGAGGTTCAAGTCTTCTCCATTCACGTTGCTTTGCTCCTTCCTTGGGTAGATGGTGTTGACAATCAGCCTATGAAGGTAGCGGACTGATGGATGTCTGATAGATGCATTCTTGTCTCTGCTGGACACCCTATCCTTGCCTGATAAGAACTTGTAAGTGAAGTGGGCAAGTGTCTTTCCTTTAGGAAGTCCTTTCAGCTTAGGCAAAGATGACTCCTTCAAATCCTTGAGGCCTAGCACCTCTCCAATCTCAGTGAAGGTCATGAAATAAGGCTTCTCATCTATCTTGAAGCTGATTCTTCCCCACCCTTGTTCCTCATGTTGAGAAGAGTGGAATGTGACCTCCAAGGATGCCAAGAATTGGCAAGAGACTTCTTTAAATGTTGGGTAAGCCATTGAATAGAAGCTGTCCATGTTCATGAGAGCAAGCAAATCCTTTATGTCTTGGTCAATTTCTAGCTCCCTCATTAGCCTCTCATCAGCAAATCTGGTTGGAGGCCAAGATACTCCTTGCCTCATCTCCTCCAATAGTTCAACTTCAGTCGGCTTCCTTTGTCGATCTCTACGAGGGTTGAAACCTAACTTTTCGAAAGTTTCTTGCTCAGCCTCACTTTCAATTGGAGAGGATGCTTCTTCAACAGTTGTATCTACTGGCACCAAGGGTGGAGGTGCCAATGGCTTTGGGTTTGGTGCTTTGATTCTGATCTTTGTGGGAAGTTTGGGTTTCTCAGCATCTTTCTTTGTGTTCTTCTCCAAAACAAGAGGTCCCACACTTTGAGATCTTGGAGCTCTAGCTTTCTTTGAAGGGGTGCTCTTATCATCACCAACAGCCACCCTCTTGCCATCTTTCTTGGCTTTCTTGTAAGCATCATCAAGCACTCTCTCATCACTAGCCAACCTCTTGCCATCCTCCTTGCTAGTCTTATTACCAACATCAGCCACTCTTTTTCCTTCATCCTTGTGTTTCTTTGCTGCCCCATCAACCAATCTGTGTCTAGCCTTCTTGGCTTGTGCCTTCTCTCAACATAGCCAGAGCTTGTTGCCTACGTTCTTCCTCGGATTCAGGCATAGAGCCTAGCGCTTTTCGAACTTAGCGGTGTGGTTCTTAGCAGCCTCGGCCTTCTCTTGTGCAATCAGTTTCTCATCTTTCCTTCCCATT
This sequence comes from Brassica carinata, assembly GCA_016771965.1. Classification (NCBI taxonomy): domain Eukaryota; kingdom Viridiplantae; phylum Streptophyta; class Magnoliopsida; order Brassicales; family Brassicaceae; genus Brassica; species Brassica carinata. Next base: position 50,110,874 of record CM028688.1, read on the forward strand.
GGAACCTGAAAAATATCAAGACTTGGACAAGATAAAGCACAAGGAAGAGAGAATATGCTGGAAAAGAGAAAGTATGGAATGAACACTTGCAAACCTAGTCTAGAACCAGCAACCTAGCAAGACTATCAAAGTAACCAAGCTCCCAAGTTCACAAGATGCAAAAAATTTTTTTTTTTTTTTTTTTTATGAACAAGGGAACTTAATCAAGTTGAAATTCAAGTAAACACATCAAGCTAGCTGAAATTGAATGCTAAACAAGCTCTAGAACATCAATTCCAATCAACCTAGACCATAATCAACCCAAAGTAAGAGCCTTTCCAAAAACCCCCAAATCTCATGAACCCTAATTTGCCAAAGTTCAAATTAATCTCAATTCCACCATGAAATCAACTACCCAGCATGATATACAAGCAATCCCTAGTCTAATTTACAAGAAATTAGCAAGAAAAAGCTCAAATTTCAAGTTCAAATTTTTAGGGTTCATGAGGGTTACGAATTTGAACTTAGAAATACCATACCTTGCTTTGGATGAAGGATAGAGATGAAAGGGTTCAAGGAATTAGGTCTAGGGGAGGAAGGTCTTGATGTGGGAAGAAGAAACTTGTGATTTGGTTAAGATTTGGCAAAGTTATGGGAATTTTTGTTCTTGGAGGCTAGAGAGGATTTTGATGTGAGGAAGAAGATGGAATGAGGAAAGAGGGGGTGGCCTAGGGTTTTAAAATGTGTCTGGGTCGGGTGGGGTTGGTTCTGGGCGGGCTTAGATGGGTTTGGGTCGGAAATAAGGGAAGAAGCACTTACCTGGGCCGGCTAATGCTGTGGGGATACGGTGAAAATGGGGCGGGTGTTGGGCGTTCGGACTGGCTCGGTACGCATACCCGCGTGTGCTCGATCATCCTCGGCATGTGGCGCATCCCGCTGTAGGTCCACCCGGTGCTCGCCTGTCCCGCTGCGGTGTTGGCGCCCCGGTAGGTCGATCCGGTGTGTCCGCCCCATTCAGCATCGCATCGCCCGCGGTGCTGGGCGGCCCCGGTAGGTCAACCCGGCACGCCCGCCCTGCTCCCAAGTCTGAATTTCACCTAGTTTAAACCACTTCCTTTCATGTCTCTTCCATCTCAAAACCGCAGTGAACTCATCTCCAAAACTCCCAATCTAGCCCCATCATCATTCAAAGGACTTTTTGATGAAAAATAAAAAGAATCCTAATGCAATATGTACAAGGATAACCATGGGACTTCCTCCCAAGTGAGCTTGTTTAAAGTCACTAGCTTGACTTTGCCTCCTTTGAGGTTAGGCAAGGGGAGCATCAGAGAGTGGGGTTGATGTCCAATCCTCCTTTGGTACTGTGGTCATGTATTCCTTGAGTCTTTGGCCATTCACTGTGAAGTCTCCACCATCCTTGTTCCAAAGCACAATGGCTCCATAGGGTCTCACTTCTTTGATCACAAATGGACCAGACCACCTTGACTTTAACTTTCCTGGAAATAGCTTAAGTCTAGAGTTGTAAAGAAGCACTTGATCTCCTGCCTTGAACTCTCTCTTGAGGATGTGCCTATCATGGAAGGCCTTTGTCTTTTCCTTGTAGATCCTTGAGTTCTCAAAAGCATCCATCCTTATCTCATCCAGCTCATTGAGTTGAAGAAGTCTTTTCTCCTTTGCACACTTGATGTCAAAGTTTAGAAGCTTCACAGCCCACAATGCCTTGTATTCAAGCTCAACTGGCAGGTGGCAAGACTTTCCATAGACAATGTTGAAGGGAGTGGTGCCTAGAGGAGTCTTGAATGCTGTTCTATATGCCCAAAGAGCATCATCAAGCTTGGCTGACCAATCCTTCCTTTTGGTTCCTACAACCTTTTCCAAGATCCCTTGATTTGCTTGTTGGAGACTTCCACTTGGCCACTAGTTTGAGGGTGATAAGGTGTTGCAACCTTGTGCTTTACTCCATTCCTCTTGAAGACTCTCAAATACCTTGTTGATGAAGTGTGAACCTCCATCACTTATGACCACTCTTGGAACTCCAAATCTTGGGAAAATAGTGCTCTTGAACATTTTGACCACTACTCTTGAATCATTTGTAGGACTTGCTATTGCTTCCACCCACTTTGATACATAGTCCACAGCCACCAAGATGTATTTGTTGCCATAGGAAGAGGGGAAGGGTCCCATGAAATCAATCCCCCAAACATCAAACACTTCCACTTCAAGGATTGGGTTTTGAGGCATCTCATTTCTTTTAGTAATGTTCCCACTCCTTTGGCAAGAGTCACATCTTGAAATGAAGTCTTGTGAGTCCCTGAACATGTGTGGCCACCAAAATCCAGCTTGTAACACCTTTGAGACAGTCTTGAATGGAGCAAAATGGCCTCCATAGGGAGATCCATGGCAATGTGAGAGGATTCCTTCAACTTCTTCTTCAGCCACCACTCTTCTATAAATCTGATCCTTGCATAGGGTGTAGAGGTATGGTTCATCCCAATAGTATCTCTTCACATCCTTGTAGAACTTCTTCTTCTCATACCCTGCAAGTCCCAATGGCTCTTTTCCAGTGGCTAAATAGTTAACCAAATCAGCATACCAAGGTCCGTTCTCTTCAGCTGCCTTAACCTCTTCAATCTTTTTTCCAGTCTCAATGGCTGCTACCACTGACATGATGGCTAGGACATGCTCTTCTCTGAGGCCCTCATCAATAGGGATTCCACCTTCAATTCTCAACCTGGACAAGTGATCAGCAACTCCATTCTCAATCCCTGGCTTGTCTCTAATCTCCAAGTCAAACTCTTGAAGCAAAGGATCCACCTTAGTAGTCTTGGCTTGGCATCCTTCTTTGCTAGGAGATGTCTCAAAGCTGCATGGTCAGTATACACAATGACCTTAGAACCCACCAGGTAGCTTCTGAATTTCTCAAAGGCGAAGACAATGGCCAGCATCTCTTTCTCTGTTGTGGCATACCTCATCTGCGCATCATTCAATGTTTGGCTAGCATAATAAATGACATGAGTTTTGCCATCCTTCTTCTGCCCCAGGACAGCCCCAACAGCAAAATCACTAGCATCACACATTATCTCAAAGGGTAGGTCCCAATCAGGTGGTTGAACAATGGGAGCACTAACAAGGTCACCCTTTATCTTCTTGAAAGCCTCAAGACAATCTTCATCAAAGCTGAAAGCAGCCTCCTTGCACAGCAACTTGGTCATTGGTCTAGCAATCTTTGAGAAGTCCTTGATGAATCTTCTATAGAATCCAGCATGGCCAAGGAAGCTCCTGATGTCTTTCACTGTCTTTGGTGGGGGCAAGCTGACCATCACCTCAATCTTAGCTTTGTCCACTTCAATACCCTTTTCTGAAATCTTGTGTCCCAGCACAATTCCCTCTTTGACCATGAAATGACACTTCTCCCAATTCAGCACTAGGTTGGTGTCTTCACATCTCTGTAGGACCCTGCACAAGTTGGACAAACAAGCAGAAAACGAAGATCCGTAGACAGAGAAATCATCCATGAATACCTCCACTATATTCTCAATGAGATCGAGAAGATAGACATCATGCACCTTTGAAAGGTTGCTGGAGCATTACATAACCCAAATGGCATCCTTCGATAAGCAAAGGTGCCATAGGGGCATGTGAATGTTGTCTTCTCTTGATCATTGGGATGTATGTGGATTTGGAAGAACCCTGAATACCCATCAAGAAAACAATAGAAAGGATGGTTTGCAAGTCTCTCAAGCATTTGATCAATGAATGGCAATGGAAAATGATCCTTTCTAGATGCTGAGTTGAGCTTTCTATAATCAATACACATCCTATGGCCAGTTATGGTTCTAGTTGGTATCAATTCATCCTTGTCATTTTAACCACAGTGATACCACCCTTCTTTGGAACTACATGCACAGGAGATACCCATTTAGAATCTGAAATAGGGTAGATAACACCAGCATCTAAGAGCTTAAGAATCTCCTTCTTTACAACATCTTTAAGGTTAGGATTCAACCTCCTTTGATGCTCTATAGAAGTCATTGATTCATCCTCGATGTATCCTATGCATGCACAAAGAAGGTCATATCCCTTAATATCATCTAGTGAGTATCCAATTGCTTTTCTAAACCTTTTAAGTGCATTTAAAAGTTGAGAAAACTCAAGTTCAGTAAGTTCACTACTCACAATGACAGGATATGTCTCATTAGGGCCTAGAAATCGTGCCTTACACCATGGGGAAGAGGTTTTAGCTCCACTTTGGTGCCTTGAGCTCACTCCAATCATCTTGTTTGGTGTTCTCTTGTTGAGTGGCTGAAACAGCTTGGTGCACCTCTTGTTTGAGCTCCTCATACTGGCCTCTATCAACAATCTTCTTTCGAGAATCCAGCATGGCTGCAATAGCCTCACTCTCTTTGTTTTCAACCACTTGGACCTCTTTATCCACTGTCAAAGCATGCTGCAAACGAAGATCCGTAGACAGAGAAATCATCCATGAATACCTCCACTATATTCTCAATGAGATCGAGAAGATAGACATCATGCACCTTTGAAAGGTTGCTGGAGCATTACATAACCCAAATGGCATCCTTCGATAAGCAAAGGTGCCATAGGGGCATGTGAATGTTGTCTTCTCTTGATCATTGGGATGTATGTGGATTTGGAAGAACCCTGAATACCCATCAAGAAAACAATAGAAAGGATGGTTTGCAAGTCTCTCAAGCATTTGATCAATGAATGGCAATGGAAAATGATCCTTTCTAGATGCTGAGTTGAGCTTTCTATAATCAATACACATCCTATGGCCAGTTATGGTTCTAGTTGGTATCAATTCATCCTTGTCATTTTAACTACAGTGATACCACCCTTCTTTGGAACTACATGCACAGGAGATACCCATTTAGAATCTGAAATAGGGTAGATAACACCAGCATCTAAGAGCTTAAGAATCTCCTTCTTTACAACATCTTTAAGGTTAGGATTCAACCTCCTTTGATGCTCTATAGAAGTCATTGATTCATCCTCTCGATGTATCCTATGCATGCACAAAGAAGGTCATATCCCCTTAATATCATCTAGTGAGTATCCAATTGCTTTTCTAAACCTTTTAAGTGCATTTAAAAGTTGAGAAAACTCAAGTTCAGTAAGTTCACTACTCACAATGACAGGATATGACTCATTAGGGCCTAGAAATCGTGCCTTACACCATGGGGAAGAGGTTTTAGCTCCACGTTTGGTGCCTTGAGCTCACTCCAATCATCTTGTTTGGTGTTCTCTTGTTGAGTGGCTGAAACAGCTTGGTGCACCTCTTGTTTGAGCTCCTCATACTGGCCTCTATCAACAATCTTCTTTCGAGAATCCAGCATGGCTGCAATAGCCTCACTCTCTTTGTTTTCAACCACTTGGACCTCTTTATCCACTGTCAAAGCATGCTGCAAAGGGTCCTCTATTGTCAACTCTCCAAGTGCCAATTCTTCAAGGAGCTCATCAGCAAGAGCTTCCATCTCCTCTATATAAAACACTTGGCCTTGCACAGTTGACCTCTTCATAACCTCATTGACATCAAAATGGAGAGTGTGCTCTTTCCCCAAATGAAGCTCAATCTTGCCTTCCTTCACATTGATAAGGGCTCCTGCTGTCGCTAAGAATGGTCTTCCAAGGATCAAGGGGTCTCTAGCTTCTTCATCCATCTCAAGAACAACAAAATCAGTGGGGATTTCACAATTTCCCACCATTACAGGGAGGTCTTCAAGGATACCAATGGGGAATTTTACTGAGCGGTCAGCAAGCACCAAAGAGAGTTTGCACTTCTTGTATTGACTAAACCCAAGCTTCTTGGCAACAGATAGAGGCATGAGACTGACACTAGCTCCCAAATCACATAGACATCTCTCAAACATTAAAGGACCAATGGCACAAGGTAGGGTAAAGCAGCCTGGATCCTCTAGCTTCTTAGGGATTGTCAATCTCTGAATGATGGCACTGCACTCATGAGTAAGAACCATCATGCCTTCCATTTCCTTCTTCTTGGCAGCCATAGCATCCTTCAAGAACTTGCTGTATTGAGGAACAAGCATGAAGGCATCAATGATTGGCATTGTAACTTGAACTTCACTCAATTGCTTCTCAAAGAGTGCTTTGTACTTCTCCAAAGTTGCCTCTTGAATCTTCCAGGAAATGGCAGCTTAGGTTCATAGGAGGAGGAACAAAGAAGACTCCTTTGTTGGAGTAGTAACTTCACCATGCTTTGGTGTTTGCTTCTCTTCTCCAACCTTTCCTTTTCCCTTAGCTTCAACAATCTTTTCTAAAATCTCCTCATCAACTTTCTCATCCACAATCACAACATCATCATCAATGTTGATAGCCACCCCCCCACTTAGTTTCTCACCATCCTTGGGGAGAGTTCTTGGAGGTAGCTCTCTACCACTTCTCAAAGTGATTGCCTTCATTGGTTCTTTGGGGTTTTGCTCTGGCTTTCCTGGTAATGTTCCTTGTTGGCGACTTGGCTGAGAGTTCATAGAAGCAAATTGATTCTCCAAAGCTCTAATCTTGTTGTTTAGCTCAGTGTAGCTGCTGTCTATCTTGGAGTGAACAGTCTTGAACTCATGGCCAATGTCTTTGGCTGCTCTAGCTTGACCTTCCAACAATTTTTTGAACATAGCTTCCATAGATGAATCTGGAGCTTTAGCTTGGGAGGAGCTTCCTTGAGCTTGAGTAGATTGATTGCCATGGTTTGCAAAACCAGGAGGAGGATTCTGCCTAGGCTGGTAGCTTCCTTGTTGAGTGTTTTGCTTTGGTGGATAACCTCCTTGCTGGTTGTTGGTGTAGCCTCCTTGCTGGTTGGTGGGGTAAGACCTTTGCTGGTAATTGTTGTACTGAAAGTTAGGTTCCTTCCTGTACCAAGAACCATTGTTGTTGATGAAGCAAAGCTCTTCTTGCCCTTCTAACCCTTCAACTTCATTAACCTTAGGAGGAGTTTCTTGATTTGGACCACCCACAAAGTGAATCTGCTCCTGCTTGGCTTGGTTAGCAATCAGCAAGTCTATCTTATCTTGCAAGGATTTTATTTCCTTCTTGGTCTGGTTGTCATCACCTCTGGTTGTTCTATCAGCCCTGTCATGTTCTCCACTGTAGACTGAGTCACTCTTGACCATATTGTCCACCAGCTCCTCAGCATCTTCTTCAGACCTGCCCAGGAAGAAACCATTGCTTGCTGTATCCAATCTTGCTCTAAACTCAGGAAGGGCACCTCTATAGAATGTGCTCAGTAAACTCTCCTTTGAGAAGCCATGGTGTGGGCACTTAGCTTGATATCCCTTGAACCTTTCCCATGCTTCACTAAAGCTTTCCAAGTTCTTCTGCTGGAAACTAGAGATCTCATTCCTCAGCTTGGCTGTCCTTGATGTGGAGAAAATTTCTCCAAGAAGGCCTTCTTACAATCATCCCAAGTAGTGATGGAGTCACTAGGTAGAGATTTCTCCCATTGGCGTGCCTTGTCTCCTAGAGAGAATGGAAACAACTTGAGCTTGAAGGCATCTTGGACACACCATTGGTCTTGGACAAGCCACAATAGCTATCAAACTTGTCCAAGTGATCAAATGGGTCTTCTACAGCCAAGCCATGGTACTTGTTGTTCTCAATCACATTCAACAAGCCTGACTTGATCTCAAAGTTATTAGCTTCCACAGCTGGTGCACGGATACCTGTCTGTTGCCATGAATGTGAGGGCGGTCATATGTGCCAATGGCTCTAGCTGGCAGCTGTGGGTGTTGTTGTTGCTGGCTGTGGTCTAAGGTTGTCAGCTCCTTGACCATTGCCTTCTTGGGGTTGATGATCATCCATCTCAAACCCCAATCTCTGAATGTGAGCTTGTTGCTCCTCTTCTCTTCTCCTTCTTGCTATTTCCCTCTCAAGTGTAGCTATCTCTTCAACAGTGGGAACCAGGTTAGTTGCACCCCTGCTTCTTGTGTTCATACACCTGAAAATCAAAGGAAAATGCAAAAGGAGAATCAATATCACAAGAAAAGAAAAATGATTTAGTCTCAAGCAAGTGACTAAATCCCAATGTCTAATCAACTTAGAATTTGTAACGGCGCCAATTTGATGATAGAACTTTTCAGATTCTAATCAAATGATGTAGTATAAAAGATTGTCGAACCAGTCCTAAGTGACAATGAAACAGAGGGAATGCAAGCCTATGCTCAATCTAAATGCAACCATTAGAGAGAATGATGATTAAACTAGAACAATGAGTAAAACACAACAAAAAGCAAACTTTCTTTCTTATGAGGAGAGCAAGACCCATGGGTGTAGGGACTTGATATCAAATGATTAAGCTTCAATCCAAGATGCTAACTTTTCAATCAATCTAATCCTTATGCCTAGACAACTAAACTAAGCAAGCTCTATCCCTAGATGAATGCTCTTTTGCTATGATCACCCAAGTACACCAAATCCCTTTGGCTGTAATGATCAAAGCAAACAATGAGAATGAGTCTAATAGCAATTCTAGCCTCTAAGACAACTAATCCCTTAGGCAAAGCTAGCTAAAAGCATAGATGAGTTGGTTCAGGCATTTCATAGAACACCTTCCGGGCATGAAATGCCTATAGCTCTATGTTTGAGAGGCCAACTCAAATATAGCTTTAAAAACACCAAATCTATGCAAGGAAATGATAGATCTAATTCTAGACACCTTGGATCTAACTTAATCACTCTCTATCACCCTAACCCATGGATCTTAGAAGAATCTACTCACTAATCCACATGCTTATTCTTAAACCCATGAGAGATTCAAGCATAAACATAAAGATAAAGAAAGGAGATGAGATAAACAATCAAGAACACAAGATGAGATGAGATTAATAATTCAAAGATGAAGTTTTACTCAAAGGTTTTGTTCTTAGATCATAAATAACATAAGTCCCAAACTTGGGTTAATGAGAGTATTTATAGTAGGCTTAAAAGCCCTAAACACAATAAGCGAGAAAGTCTAAAAGCCCTTGGCCAAGTGATTTTCGACCAATGAGAAACAAGGAGAAAGGAAGAAACTCAGCCACCCGGGTCAGCTAGTGCCTGTCCAGGCGGGTATGCCCAGGTCGGTATGGCTTGCTCGTCCGGCGTCCAGGTCCGGCGGCCTCTAGGCCGGGTGTGTTCGCCGCGTGGTGGGTGTCCAGCAGCTAGCAGGACGCGGCGGGTGTGCGTGGCCGGGTGGTGCTAGTCGGGTGTGCAGGCTGGTGCGGGTAGGAGGAATTGTGGGGCGTCCGAGTGTCCTGGTCGGTGTGTTCGGCGTCCGAGCTCGCCTAGCATCAGATCGCGCGGGTCGCCCAGGTCGGGCAAGTGCTGTCGGTGTCTGCTGGTACGCTGGGTGAGGCAAGGTCGGGTGCGCCCCGAGCTCAAGGCCCAGTCCGCCCGTCCCCGCAGGGTCCTTGTGCTCGGGTGGTATGGACGCGTCCGTTCAGGCGTTCAGCACAACCAAGCCAAGCAGGAGCAGATTCACTTTGTGGGTGGTCCAGATCAAGAAACTCATCCTAATGTTAATGAAGTTGAAGGGTTAGAAGGGCAAGAAGAGCTTTGCTTCATCAACAACAATGGTTCTTGTGTTCATACACCTGAAAATCAAAGGAAAATGCAAAGGAGAATCAATATCACAAGAAAAGAAAAATGATTTAGTCTCAAGCAAGTGACTAAATCCCAATGTCACAATCAACTTAGAATTTGTAACGCGCCAATTTGATGATAGAACTTTTCAGATTCTAATCAAATGATGTAGTATAAAAGATTGTCGAACCAGTCCTAAGTGACAATGAAACAGAGGGAATGCAAGCCTATGCTCAATCTAAATGCAACCATTAGAGAGAATGATGATTAAACTAGAACAATGAGTAAAACACAACAAAAAGCAAACTTTCTTTCTTATGAGGAGAGCAAGACCCATGGGTGTAGGGACTTGATATCAAATGATTAAGCTTCAATCCAAGATGCTAACTTTTCAATCAATCTAATCCTTATGCCTAGACAACTAAACTAAGCAAGCTCTATCCCTAGATGAATGCTCTTTTGCTATGATCACCCAAGTACACCAAATCCCTTTGGCTGTAATGATCAAAGCAAACAATGAGAATGAGTCTAATAGCAATTCTAGCCTCTAAGACAACTAATCCCTTAGGCAAAGCTAGCTAAAAGCATAGATGAGTTGGTTCAGGCATTTCATAGAACACCTTCCGGGCATGAAATGCCTATAGCTCTATGTTTGAGAGGCCAACTCAAATATAGCTTTAAAAACACCAAATCTATGCAAGGAAATGATAGATCTAATTCTAGACACCTTGGATCTAACTTAATCACTCTCTATCACCCTAACCCATGGATCTTAGAAGAATCTACTCACTAATCCACATGCTTATTCTTAAACCCATGAGAGATTCAAGCATAAACATAAAGATAAAGAAAGGAGATGAGATAAACAATCAAGAACACAAGATGAGATGAGATTAATAATTCAAAGATGAAGTTTTTACTCAAAGGTTTTGTTCTTAGATCATAAATAACATAAGTCCCAAACTTGGGTTAATGAGAGTATTTATAGTAGGCTTAAAAGCCCTAAACACAATAAACGAGAAAGTCTAAAAAGCCCTTGGCCAAGTGATTTTCGACCAATGAGAAACAAGGAGAAAGGAAGAAACTCAGCCACCCGGGTCAGCTAGTGCCTGTCCAGGCCGGGTATGCCCAGGTCGAGTATGGCTTGCTCGTCCGGCGTCCAGGCCGTGCGGCCTCTCTAGGCCGGGTGTGTTCGGCCGCGTGGTGGGTGTCCAGCAGCTAGCAGGACGTGCGGGTGTGCGTGGCCGGGTGGTGCTAGTCGGGTGTGCAGGCTGGTACGCGGGTAGGAGGAATTGTGGGACGTCCGAGTGTCCTGGTCCGGGTGTGTTCGGCCGCGTCCGGAGCTCGTCTAGCATCAGATCGTGCGGGTCGTCCAGGTCGGGCAAGTGCTGTCGGTGTCTGCTGGTACGCTGGTGAGGCAAGGTCGGTGCGCCCTGAGCTCGCTGGCCCAGTCCGGCCCGTCCCTGCGCGGTCCTTGTGCTCGGGTGGTATGGACCGCGTCCGTTCTAGGCGTTCAGCACAACCAAGCCAAGCAGGAGCAGATTCACTTTGTGGGTGGTCCAGATCAAGAAACTCATCCTAATGTTAATGAAGTTGAAGGGTTAGAAGGGCAAGAAGAGCTTTGCTTCATCAACAACAATGGTTCTTGGTACAGGAAAGAGCCTAACTTTTCTGTACAACAATTACCAGCAAAGGTCTTACCCCAACAACCAGCAAGAAGGCTATCAACCAAAGCAAAACACTCAGCAAGGGAACTACCAGCCTAGGTAGAATCCTCCTCCTGGTTTTGCAAACCATGGCAATCAATCTACTCAAGCTCAAGGTAGCTCCTCCCAAGCTAAAGCTCCAGATTCATCTATGGAAGCTATGTTCAAACAATTGTTGGAAGGTCAAGCTAGAGCAGCCAAAGACATTGGCCATGAGTTCAAGACTGTTCACTCCAAGATTGACAGCAGCTACACTGAGCTAAACAACAATATTAGAGCTTTGGAGAATCAGTTTGCTTCTATGAACTCTCAGCCAAGTCGCCAACAAGGAACATTACCAGGAAAGGCTGAGCAAAACCCCAAAGAACCAATGAAGGCAATCACTTTGAGAAGTGGTAGAGAGCTACCTCCAAGAACTCTCCCCAAGGATGGTGAGAAACTAAGTGGGGGGGTGGCTATCAACATTGTTGATGATGTTGTGATTGTGGATGAGAAAGTTGATGAGGAGATTCTAGAAAAGATTGTTGAAGCTAAGGGTAAAGGAAAGGTTGGAGAAGAGAAGAAAACACCAAAGCATGGTGAGGTTGCCACTCCAACAAAAGAGTCTTCTTTTGTTCCTCCTCCCTATGAACCTAAGCTGCCATTTCCTGGAAGATTCAAGAGGCAAATTTTGGAGAAGTACAAAGCACTCTTTGAGAAGGAATTGAGTGAAGTTCAAGTCACAATGCCAATCATTGATGCCTTCATGCTTGTCCCTCAATACAGCAAGTTCTTGAAGGATGCTGTGGCTGCCAAGAAGAAGGAAATGGAAGGCGTGATGGTTCTTACTCATGAGTGCAGTGCCATCATCCAGAGATTGACAATCCCTAAGAAGCTAGAGGATCCAGGCTGCTTTACCCTACCTTGTGCCATTAGTCCTTTGATGTTTGAGAGATGTCTATGTGATTTGGGAGCTAGTGTCAGTCTCATGCCTCTATCTGTTGCCAAGAAGCTTGGGTTCAGCCAATACAAGAAGTGCAAACTCTCTTTGGTGCTTGCTGACCGTTCAGTCAAATTCCCCATTGGTATCCTTGAAGACCTCCCTGTGATGGTTGGAAATTGTGAAATTCCCACTGATTTTGTTGTTCTTGAGATGGATGAAGAAGCTAGAGACCCCTTTATCCTTGGAAGACCATTCTTAGCGACAGCAGGAGCCCTTATCAATGTGAAGGAAGGCAAGATTGAGCTTCATTTGGGGAAAGAGCACACTCTCCATTTTGATGTCAATGAGGTTATGAAGAGGTCAACTGTGCAAGGCCAAGTGTTTTATATAGAGGAGATGGAAGCTCTTGCTGATGAGCTCCTTGAAGAATTGGCACTTGAGAGTTGACAATGAGGACCCTTTGCAGCATGCTTTGACAGTGGATAAAGAGGTCCAAGTGGTTGAAAACAAAGAGAGTGAGGCTATTGCAGCCATGCTGGATTCTCGAAGAAGATTGTTGATAGAGGCCAGTATGAGGAGCTCAAACAAGAGGTGCACCAAGCTGTTTCAGCCACTCAACAAGAGAACACCAAACAAGATGATTGGAGTGAGCTCAAGGCACCAAACGTGGAGCTAAAACCTCTTCCCCATGGTGTAAGGTACGCATTTCTAGGCCCTAATGAGTCATATCCTGTCATTGTGAGTAGTGAACTTACTGAACTTGAGCTTTCTCAACTTTTAAATGCACTTAAAAGGTTTAGAAAAGCAATTGGATACTCACTAGATGATATTAAGGGGATATGACCTTCTTTGTGCATGCATAGGATACATCGAGAGGATGAATCAATGACTTCTATAGAGCATCAAAGGAGGTTGAATCCTAACCTTAAAGATGTTGTAAAGAAGGAGATTCTTAAGCTCTTAGATGCTGGTGTTATCTACCCTATTTCAGATTCTAAATGGGTATCTCCTGTGCATGTAGTTCCAAAGAAGGGTGGTATCACTGTAGTTAAAAATGACAAGGATGAATTGATACCAACTAGAACCATAACTGGCCATAGGATGTGTATTGATTATAGAAAGCTCAACTCAGCATCTAGAAAGGATCATTTTCCATTGCCATTCATTGATCAAATGCTTGAGAGACTTGCAAACCATCCTTTCTATTGTTTTCTTGATGGGTATTCAGGGTTCTTCCAAATCCACATACATCCCAATGATCAAGAGAAGACAACATTCACATGCCCCTATAGCACCTTTGCTTATCGAAGGATGCCGTTTGGGTTATGTAATGCTCCATCAACCTTTCAAAGGTGCATGATGTCTATCTTCTCGGATCTCATTGAGGATATAGTGGAGGTATTCATGGATGATTTCTCTGTCTACGGATCTTCGTTTTCTGCTTGTTTGTCCAACTTGTCCAGGGTCCTACAGAGATGTGAAGACACCAACCTAGTGCTGAATTGGGAGAAGTGTCATTTCATGGTCAAAGAGGGGATTGTGCTTGGACACAAGATTTCAGAAAAAGGCATTGAAGTGGACAAGGCTAAGATTGAGGTGATGGTCAGCTTGCCACCACCAAAGACAGTGAAAGACATCAGGAGCTTCCTTGGCCATGCTGGGTTCTATAGAAGATTCATCAAGGACTTCTCAAAGATTGCTAGACCAATGACCAAGTTTCTGTGCAAGGAGGCTGCTTTCAGCTTTGATGAAGATTGTCTTGAGGCTTTCAAGAAGATAAAGAGTGACCTTGTTAGTGCTCACATTGTTCAGCCACCTGATTGGGACCTCCCTTTTGAGATCATGTGTGATGCCAGTGATTTTGCTGTTGGGGCTGTCCTAGGGCAGAAGAAGGATGGCAAAACTCACGTGATTTATTATGCTAGCCAAACCTTGAATGATGCACATATGAAGTATGCCACAACAGAGAAAGAGATGCTGGCCATTGTCTTCGCCTTTGAGAAATTCAGAAGCTACCTGGTGGGTTCTAAGGTCATTGTGTATACTGATCATGCAGCTTTGAGACACCTCCTAGCAAAGAAGGATGCCAAGCCAAGACTACTAAGGTGGATCCTTTTGCTTCAAGAGTTTGACTTGGAGATTAGAGACAAGCCAGGGATTGAGAATGGAGTTGCTGATCACTTGTCCATGTTGAGAATTGAAGGTGGAATCCCTATTGATGAGGGCCTCAGAGAAGAGCATGTCATGGCCATCATGTCAGTGGTAGCAGTCATTGAGACTGAAAAAAAGATTGAAGAGGTTAAGGCAGCTGAAGAGAAGGGACCTTGGTATGCTGATTTGGTTAACTACTTAGCCACTGGAAAGGAACCATTGGGGCTTGCAGGGTATGAGAAGAAGAAGTTCTACAAAGATTTGAAGAGATACTATTGGGATGAACCATACCTCTACACCCTATGCAAGGATCAGATTTATAGAAGAGTGGTGGCTGAAGAAGAAGTTGAAGGAATCCTCTCACATTGCCATGGATCTTCCTATGGAGGCCATTTTGCTCCATTCAAGACTGTCTCAAAGGTGTTACAAGCTGGATTTTGGTGGCCACACATGTTCAGGGACTCTCAAGACTTCATTTCAAGATGTGACTCTTGCCAAAGGAGTGGGAACATTACTAAAAGGAATGAGATGCCTCAAACCCAATCCTTGAAGTAGAGGTGTTTGATGTTTGGGGGATTGATTTCATGGGACCTTTTCCTTCTTCTTATGGCAAAAAATACATCTTGGTGGCTGTGGACTATGTATCAAAGTGGGTGGAAGCAATAGCAAGTCCTACAAATGATTCAAGAGTAGTGGTCAAAATGTTCAAGAGCACTATTTTCCCAAGGCTTGGAGTTCCAAGAGTGGTCATAAGTGATGGAGGTTCACACTTCATCAACAAGGTATTTGAGAGTCTTCTCAAGAGGAATGGAGTGAAGCACAAGGTTGCAACACCCTATCACCCTCAAACAAGTGGCCAAGTGGAGGTCTCCAACAAGCAAATCAAGGGGATCTTGGAGAAGGTTGTAGGAACCAAGAGGAAGGATTTGTCAGCCAAGCTTGATGATGCTCTTTGGGCATATAGAACAGCATTCAAGACTCCTCTAGGCACCACTCCCTTCAACCTTGTCTATGGAAAGTCTTGCCACCTGCCAGTTGAGCTTGAATACAAGGCATTGTGGGCTGTGAAGCTTCTAAACTTTGACATCAAGGATGCAAAGGAGAAGAGACTTCTTCAACTCAATGAACTGGATGAGATAAGGATGGATGCCTTTGAGAACTCAAGGATATACAAGGAAAAGACTAAGGCTTTCTATGACAGGCACATCCTCAAGAGAGAGTTCAAGGCAGGAGATCAAGTGCTTCTTTACAATTCTAGACTGAAGTTGTTTCCAGGAAAGTTAAAGTCAAGGTGGTCCGGTCCATTTGTGATCAAAGAAGTGAGACCTTATGGAGCCATTGTGCTTTGGGATAAGAAGGGTAATGACTTCACAGTGAATGGCCAGAGACTCAAAGAATACATGGCCACAATACCAAAGGAGGATGGGACATCGACCCCACTCTCTGATGCTCCCCTTGCCTAACCTCAAAGGAGGCAAAGTCAAGCTAGTGACTTTAAACAAGCTCACATGGGAGGAAGTCCCATGGTTATCCTTGTAAATATGCATTATGATTTGTTCTTTTTCAAATAAGTCACTTGGAGAATGGTGATAGCTTGGGGATGAGTGCATAAAGCTTTGAGAAGAGGTTAAAAAAAAAATGGTTTGGAGGTTGGACCGGGTAGGGTGGACCAGGGACGCCTACCCGGACGGACGCGCAGCATGCTGAACTATCGGACCGGGGTGCGGTGTCCAGGTGAAAGCACCCGGTCGTGAAGTGGACGGACGGACGAAAGGGACAGACCGGGGACAGGGCGTCCGGTAGAAGAACCCGGTCGGAAACAAGCAGAACGGACCGACGGTACGCCCGGTAAAGGTACCCGTCAGCAGCGATGGGACGGACGGACCGGGATGCATCGTCCGGGTAACAGCACCCGGTCGTGGAGGCAGCAAGACGGACCGGGGACGACCGTCCGGGTAGGCTTGCCCGGTCGTTCTCCGCATGACCAAGACACTCGAGCAACCCGACGACCCGCGCATGACCCGGCCGCGACCCAAGGTAAGTTTCTTCCACCTAAACCGACCCAAACCCACCTAAACCGACCGGAACACCCATCCACCCGACCCAGAAACATTTTAAAACCCTAAGCCACCCTCTCTCTCCTCACTTCATCTTCTTCCTCACATCATAATCCTCTCTAGCCTCCAAGAGCATAAATCCCCATAACTTTGTCAAATCTCAACCAAATCACAAATTTCTTTTTCCCACATCCACTCCTTCCTTCTCTAGCTCTAATTCCTTGAATCTTTTCATCTTTATCCTTCATCCAAAGCAAGTTTCAGGTACCAATGGGGCGAAAGAATTAAGCTGATCTTGAAGTTGAGAAGCAAGAGCGTGCAGCAAGACACACTGCTCAGTTTGGGAAATCTTTGGGTTCACAGCCTGGTTGAGAGGAAGAGCGCCGCCAGCAAGCCTTGGCTCTGCTAAGGAAGAAGGCACAATCCAAGAAATAAGGGAAGAGAGTTGTGGTTGATAAGAGTGTGGCTGAAAGTGCTTACAAGCAAGCCAAGAAAGATGGGAAGAAAGTTGTTGCTGATAAGAGTGTGGCTGATGGTGCTCACAAGCAAGCCAAAAGGGATGGAAAGAGATTAGCTGTTGGAGACAATGGGGCTGATGGTACTCACATGCAGGCTCCTCCAAAGAGAGCTAAGGCACCAAGAAATTCTGGTGTGGGAGCTCTTGTGATTGAAAAGACAAGCAACAAAGGTGATCATACCCTTGCTCACACTATGAGGGCTATGACTCCACCTAGGAGAACACCAAACCCTGTGCAAGAAGTTGTAGAGAGCCTTAACCAGCACAACAAGGAAGAGAAGTTGGCAAGGGCTAGAGCAAAGAAGCAAGGCAAGAAACCAATGATTGCAGAAAATGAAGGTGAAGAGGATGAGATATCTTCTAATGATGAGCATGCTGATCCTAAATCAAGGTATGACAAGAGGGATAGGTCCAAGACACCTACTGAAGATGAGCTGCTAGACTTTTTGAGGAATGGCATTGCTTGGGTCCCCACCAGATTTGTTCATAAGATGATTTTGCAAGAGCTGTACCTTGATGATGATGTTGAAGAAATGCTTAAGCACATTAAGGTGGGCAGCCTCTATTCAGCAGCTTACCCCACTCACAAGGAAGTCTCTTGCCAATTCTTGGCTACACTAGAAGCAACTTTTCACACTTCCAAGCATACACAGCAAGGATGGGGAGAGATCAAATTCAAGATTGAGGGTGAGGTGTACTCCATGTCTTTCAAAGAGATTAGTGAAGTTCTTGACCTTGAGGATCAGAAAAACCCTTCACTTCCAACACTCAAGACAGCCTCTAAGGAGAAGACCATTGCTGAATCAATGTGGACCTTATTGACAGGACAAGGAAAAGGGGGCCAAAAGAAGGAGAAGAATGGAGCTATTAGGCATCCCACTATGCGCTACCTCCACAGGTTGCTTAACCACACCCTCTTCCGTAAGAAGGAAGTAGGGAATGTTGCTGGAGACGAAGTTGAGATTCCTTCACCAAACCGCCCGCCACTTTGTTTCCTCTCCTCAGCTCCCTAGTGTCCCGGATGATTTCTACTCAGAGTTTGGTATGGTTGGTTTCCTTGTACAGCCTCATGCACTACAAGAGCTGGGCTTGGACAAACCGTGACTCCGGACCTCAGATTGGTATTGGTGGCTGGATAACCCCATTAATAGCTTACGAAGGGATTGATTTGGGTGAAGATGGAATAAGTCCTACTTTCTTGGATGGAGCTTACCTAAGGAAGGCTCAATTTCTAAGTGGACGATTTAAAGGGAGATGTGTCTACTCTTACTCAAGGGGTGGCAAGAAGGCTGAGCTCTTGCTTCCTAGCCCACAACTCACTTCCTTGAGCACTACAAGAGACATCAGCTTTGACATCAGTGAGGAACACCTCCTTAGGAGTCATGGACCCCTTTGCCCTGTGAACATTCCCAAAGGTGATAAGGATGCAAGCAAGCAGAATGCTTATGAAGAGGAGTACACCAGAAGCACCACTGCTCATCTTTTTGGCCCTCCTCGTTACAAGCTTGAGCATTGCACCAGTGTCCTGCCCCTTGGACCCCTACGCCAGGCTCATGACCACATTAAAATCCTCCAGAGGTGGAACAAGGCTCAAGATAGGACCATTTTCAAGCTCACCAACAAGTGCAAAGAGCTGAAAAGGACTGTGAAGAGGCAAGCTGAAGTTTCAGCCCGGTTATTGAAGAAAGTGGCTGATGTTCTAGCTAGGGGGGCTGTAGCTGGCTGCAAGGCTGAGGACTTTGATCTTGATGCTCTCAATGCACCCCCTCCTCAGCCACTTATTGACTCCTCTGCACCAAAATCCAGCAAGCAAGCTCTCCGCCGTTTGAGGAACCCTTACATCGCCCCATCCGAGTCCGGAAACAAGTCACCATCCCTAAGCACCACTGCTGATGAAGATGACTCTGAGGGAGGGGCATCAGCCTCATCCCATGCTCCATAGAGGTACTCCAACACCCTATCATTGTATATACCATTCATCATTTCATTTAGTTTTATTTTTCTTTCTTTGGGCCCTTCTCCACATTTAACAAACACAGAGACTGTGTGAATTAAGTGTGGGGGAGGTGCCAAGTTGCTGATCATCTTGTGTTTTATGTCATAAGCATGCATTTGTAGATAGTTATTGCATAGAAAAGCCATAAAAATTTGAAAAATTTGAAAAGCACAAAAAGAATCAAGTAGTTGCATTAGGATTGAGTCTAGATCATTCACTTGCATAAAAAAAAGAGAAAAATCATCATATAGGTTGCATCATGCATAAGGGGACAAGGATGATAGTTGCCTTGAAAAGATGCTCATGCTAAGTTCTTAAAGTGATACCCTTTATAAGCATAGTAAGTAGCTTGAGCAATCTTAGGATAGCTTGTTAACTTTTTGCCTTGAAATCTCTTCCTAAAGCTTATTTGATTGATTGATGCTATCTCTTTGAAGTTTGCTCCTGTCATATTTAGACTTTAATTCTCTTGCTCATGGTCCCTTGTGTACTAAGCCATGGATAGAACACTTGAGTTGTCCCTCCCATTCTTTGCCTATCTTTTTGGACAAGCTCAAGTGGCACTCCACACCCTAAAACCCATACCTCCTTTCAAGCTTTCATTATTTGTTGAGTGAGGCCTTCTTTGGAAAGCTTTACATGTGCATAATGTTGAGAGTATTGGGAACGACAATGCTTGGTCTCCATTTTAGCTAGATTAGACACTCATAATGTCTAGCTTCTAGGATGGGGGTGAGTGTTGTATGGTATGATCTTGGGAAAGTGAAAGGTTTATGAAAGAAAAGGTTGACTCATGGGACTCTAAAGTTATAAGTGATTAAGTCTAGAAGGGATAAGAGGAATGAAAGATTGTAAGCTCTAAGTTGTTAAAAAAGTCTTGGCCCCCATAAAAAAAAAAAAAAAGAAGAAGAAAAAGAGAAGAAGAAAAAAAATAATAATGAAAAGGGGGCTAGCAATGTCTAGAAAGAGCTGAAAGAGTTTAAAATGTGAAAATTTCCTTGTAGACTTCATTAAGAAAGAGTTTCAAATGAGAAAATATCTTGAGTATTTGGGGGGAATCTTTGGGTGAGAGATGTGAGTGGTATTTTGGCATTGGGAATAAGGATGTAATTTATGTATTTGGGGAAAGGGTAGAACAATGGAGATTGAGCATTGTATGCATGAGTTGATCCCTTTCTTTGATATATTATGTGCAATGTCAAGGCTACTTGTTTTGAGAGTGAACAACCCCTTGAAAGATCCCTTTGAACCCCTTGTTTCACTTGAATAAAACCTTCTACCACCAAACCAAATGACTTGGACCATTTGACCATTTGCAAGAAGTCTTTTGAGTTTGCTTAATGATTGTTAGAGGGCAAATGAAATTGTGGGTTGTGGATTCATGATGAGTAAGTGTAGGGATCAAAGGAGTTAAGATAGGCCTTGTTAAGTTAGAGTTGGATTGAGTTTTTGCTCCTGCTACTTGGTATGTTTATACAAGGTTGTCAAGTTGAGAACTAAGAAGAGCATTCTTTTGGCTATGAGTCCCCTCCTTCAAACCTCTCCTCCTTAGTCCTTACTAGTTCACTTGTGGACAAGTAAAGGACTAGTGTGGGGGAGTTGATGTCTTGCATATTTTCATGTATTTAGCCATCTTTTTATTGCATTCCTTTAGTTATAGGCTTAAGTTTAGGCTTGTCTAGGATCATTTTGCATTCATTTGTCCCTATCAGGTGTTGGAGTATGTTTTGGTGAGATTTGAGGTGTTTGGAGACCTTATGACCCAAAAAGAAGTGAAGAATCAAGATTAGCTATAAGAAGAGAAGTAAAACCAAGAGAAGAAGGTTAGACCGGCTAGCCTTGACCGGCTACACACACCCGGACGATGAAGACTGCTGGGCGGCGGGGAGACATGTCCGGCACGCATAACGGACGGAAGAACAAGGCGCCATCCGGCCGAGAGACGCCCGGGAGACACGTCCGGTAGGAGCACCGGACGATGAAGACTGCTGGACGGCCGGGAGACACGTCCGGTAGGAGCACCGGACGATGAAGACTGCTGGGCGGCGGGGAGACATGTCCGGCACGCATAACGGACGGATGAACAAAGCGTCGAGCGAAGGCGTCGGGGAGACACGTCCGGGTAGGAGCACCCGGACGATGAAGACTGCTGTACGGCCGGGGAGACACGTCCGGGTAGGAGCACCCGGACGATGAAGACTGCTGGACGGCCGGGGAGACATGTCCGGCACGCATAACGGACGGATGAACAAAGCGTCGAGCGAAGGCGTCGGGGAGACACGTCCGGGTAGGAGCACCCGGACGATGAAGATTGATGAACGGCCGGGGAGATGCGTCCGGGTACATGCATCCGGACGGGCGAACAAGACACATCCAAGCTGAGGACGACCGGGGTGGCCTGTCCGGCTAGGAGTACCCGGTCATGAAGAAGGTACTGGTGACTGGGGTGAGGCGACCGGGGAGAGACGGACGGCGTGGAACCCGGACGGAGCAAAGAACGCAGCCAGCTTGGACGGCCGGGTAACCTAGACCGGGTTGGATGGTGTTGCTGCTACCCTGACCGAGTTTTGTGCCTCTTTCCTATTGGTTTAGACCCATCTAGCTTAAGGGCTTTTTAGTAATCTTAATCTATGTTTCTAGGGCTTTTAAGCCTAACTATAAGTACCCTTATTATCCCTAATGTGGGACTTATCTCATTTTCTATCTAAGAACACATAAACCTCTTGAGTAAAGATTCATCTTGATTCATAATCTCATCTTGTCTTTGTGTTCTTGATTGTTTGATTTCATATCCTTTCTTTCTCTATATGTTTAAGCTTGAATCTCTCATGGGTTTAAGAGTAAGCATGTGGATTAGTGAGTAGATCCTTCTAAGATCCATGGGTTAGGGTGATAGAGAGTGATTAAGTTAGATCCAAGGTGTTTAGTGTTAGATCTATCATTTCCTTGCATAGATTTGGTGTTTTTAAAGCTATATTTGAGTTGGCCTCTCAAACATAGAGCTATAGGCATTTCATGTCCGAAAGGTGTTCTATGAAATGCCTGAACCAACTCATCTATGCTTTTAGCTTGCTTTGCCTAAGAGATTAGTTGTCAAAGAAGCTAGGATTGCTAATAGATTCATTCTCCTTGTTTGCTTTGATCATTACAGCCAAAGAGATTTGGTGTACTTGGGTGATCATTGCAAAAGAGCATCCATCTAGAGATAGAGCTTGCTTAGTTTTGTTGTCTAGGCATAAGGATTAGATTGATTGAAAAGTTAGCATCTTCGATTGAAGCTTAATCATTTGATATCAAGTCCCTATACCCATGGGTCTCACTCTCCTCATAAGAAAGAAAGTTTTTACCTTTTGTTGCATTTTGCTTATTGTTTTAGTTTAATCATCATCCTCTCTAATGACTGCATTTAGATTGAGCATAGGCTTGCATTCCCTCTGTTTCATTGTCACTTAGGACTGGTTCGACAATCTTATATACTACATCATTTGATTAGAACCTTAGAAAAGTTCTTTCATCAAGGAACTTGGTCGCCATGTTGACTTTCTCTGCGTAGACAGGCAATGTCACATCTCCTGAAGTCTGCTTGACCTCTCCGCTGAATCCGATGAGGGGAGTCACTCTTCGTGTGAGGGCACTTTCTTCCAGCCCTAGGTCCTGATGTGCAGTTTGAAAAATGATATTGCTAGACCTTCCATTATAAACCAGGATCCTTCTCACAAGGCAATTTGCCACGGTGAGTGAGATAACTAAGGCGTCATGGTGAGGAGTGAGTATTCTCTCTTGCTCCTTGGCTGTGAAGCTTATCTCGTCGGTACCTAGGAGTAGACGCTTGGGTTGTGTCGATTTCAGGCCCTGTGTTAGCATTCCTCGTTCTTCTTTCCGCAGCTGCATGGCTCACACCGCTCACCTCCAAACCGCCAGATATGACATGAATTACCCGGTCTTGTCGAGGCGGTGAAGCATGAGTAGCCTTCGTGGGTTTCTCGGATGTCTCCTTGCTCAGATGTCCCTTAGCCTTTTCAGAGAGGAACTCCAGGAGATGTCCCTTCTGGAGCAGTTCATTGACTTTAATTCGTAGGGCGATGCAGTCCTCTGTCCTATATCCTTGATCGCGATGGAATTCACACTAGAGATCCGGGTTCCGGAAAGAATCGGGTGCCTTCATATTATGTGGCCACTTGACTTGTTGCCCCATCTGCCTCAAGACGTTGACTAGTTCCGGCTTGGATATGGAGAGATGAGAGATGTCGTGCCATGTGGACACGGACATCCCTTCCATTTTGTCTGCTGATCGGCTTGGACATCTGCCTCGGTTCCAACTTCCGGAGTCTCTAGCTGGTCTCTGAGAGGTTCTCGCATCTTGATCGTTCTTATCAGACTTGACAGCCTTCTGGTCTTGTTTTTGCTCTGATTTGGCGCGGCTGGCGACATCTTCTTCCCATTTTACTTTAGCCCAGGCTCGGGACAGTGATGATGGACTTTTCAAGGGCCCAATCAAATGTTGTAGTATACAAGATGTCAATCCAATTCTAAGTGATTCTAATGCAAAGGGAATGCAAGCCTATGCTTAATCTAAAAGCAACCATGATAAGAAGATGATTATGAACTAAGACAATATTAAAAATGCAATAAAAGAGTGAACTTTCTTTCTCAATGAGGCAAAGGGATTCTTGGGACAAGGGAATTTACTTTGGGTGATCAAGCTTTAATCTAAGATGGAAAACATTCAATCAATCTAACACCTTAAGCCTAGACACAATCCTAAGCAAGCTCTATCTCTAGATGAATGCTCATTCACAAACATATCTCAAGCATCTAATCTCTTAGGTTGACTAATATGAAAGCAATCATTAAGAACTAGTCCATTAGCTATCTTAACACCTTTAACAACAAATTTCTTTGGTAAAGAATGTTAAAAGTATTGAAGAGTTGGTTCAAGCATTTCATAGAACACCTTTCGGGCATGAAATGCCTATGGCTCTATTTTTAAGAGGCCAACTCCAAAATAGCATGAAGAACACTCAATCAAGCCAGGAAAAGATATATCTACAATAAAAAATCTTAGATCTACACTTAATCACCCTTAGTCTCCCAAGCCCATGAACCCTAGATAGATCTACTCACTAATAGCCATGGAAAACCTCAAAATCAATGATGATTCAAGGTTAAACATGATTAGAGAAGAAGATAATCTAATAAACACAAAAGAAATGAGATGAAAAGGATCAAAGATCCAAACTTTCTTCAAGATCTAATTATGTTTTTGAGAGAAAAGAAGTTAGATCTCCAAAAGAGATTACAAGAGTATTTATACAAGGCTTGAAAGCCCTTAGAAACATAAGAGAAAAGTCCAAAAGGTCCTTGGTGCCACATGATTATCGACCAATCAGAAGCCAAGGAAAGGAAGAAGCTCTAGCCACTCGGGTCAGGTGATGTTGTCCAACCCGGTCCTGCTCACCCGGTCCATGTCTTGATCATCCTTCCCGACCAGGTGCATGAAGCCGGTCCGTCTGTCCCGGTCATGCCCCACATCCCGACCGGCTGTTCAAACCCGGACTGATCTACCCGGTCGTCCCATGCCTTGGACGCGTCGTCACTTCCCGACCGGGTGTCCCTTCCCGGACTGCTCTCCCCGGCCTGGTCTCGTCCAGCACTTCTCTCCGACCGGGTGTCCCTTCCCGGCCTGCTCTCCCCGGCCGTCCGTTCTGCTGGCGTCCTTCCCGACCGGGCATGTCTAGCCGGTCCGTTTGCCCCGTCCAGACGCGTCTTGCTCGGCACCCATCCGACCGGGTATGTGTACCCGGTCTGGTCTCCCCGGACCATCTCTCCATCTCATGATTTCACTTCTCTTTTCAAGGCCAAACTTGAATCTTCCCTTCTTTTTAGGTCATAAGGCTTCCAAACACCTCAAATCACACCAAAGCATACTCCAACAACTGATAAGGACAAATGAATGCAAAATGGACCTAAAGATGCCTAATGCCTAACTTATATGATCAAAATGCATGAGATATGGATGCTAAAAACATGTTAATATGCAAGATATCAACTCCCCCACACTAGACCTGTACTTGTCCTCAAGTAATCTTTTCAAAACACAAGGAGGAGAGACATAGAGATGGAAGCAAAGCCAAAAGAAACACTCATAACACTCATCTTGACATCCTAAAGAAACATAGCAAATAGCATGAGCAAAACTCTCTTATTATGCTCTAGCTTCACAAGGCCTATCAATTACTCTTATGCCTCTACACAAGATGCAATGCTTATCAACCAACAAGTTCTCTTAACCAGCCCTCACATTGATTCACACACACACACACAAGGTGAAGTCTCACAAATGGGCACATGATCTCAATCATTTGGCTAGGTGATCAAATGGTCTAATATGGATGAAAATGAGGGTTCAATGCATCTTTTTAAGGTGGCTATCACTCAAGAATCAAGGAGCTTGATTATTATGCAAAATTGATCTGAGACTAGGAGCAATTCATGCATACATGGATCCATCCTCATCATTCTACCCAATCCTAAGTGATTACAAGTTCTACATCCATTCTATTCATCCCATAACCCACAATGAAAAAAATACTCACATCACTCACCCAATGAACAATTTTCTTTCTTCAAGATTCAACCACTAAGGACCCTTTTATTCCCAATTCACATTTCTAAGCTCTAACACTTTTTGTTTTCCCTTCCCCACTATCTTATTGAATCTTTTTTTTTTCTTTTTTTTTTCTTTTCTTTTCTCTTTTTTTTTTTTAATATATATGAAGGGGGAAGGTCAAAAACATCAATCAAGAGCCTCTTAATATTTCTATTCTAGGTCCCTAGGGTGTTTCTTTCTCAATACATTATTTGTTCATCAATCTCAACATTGTTACATTCCAAATCCAAGATATAAACCATTAAGTAACAAAGACCCCACTCACCATCCTAGAAGCTAGCTCAAATAATGACCCTATGCTAGCAAGAGATGAGAACAAATCCATGTCGCCCCCAATACTCTCAAGATTTTGCACATGACAAACTATCAGAAAAGGACTCACTCATGCAAATCAATGTAGGCTTCAAAGAATGGATAGGGCTCATGGGTATGGAAGTGCCATTTGGGTTAACAAAGTGTGGTAAAATGGGAAAAGATAACCCAAATTTGAATGAGATCCATGATCAAGTATGCAAATGCCCATATGCAAGAGAAATTAAGTTCATTCAAGTCTAAGTTCAGGATGGAGCTGGTTTCAAGAACAATGCCAATATCCAGCAAGCAAGCAAGTTTCAAGAAGAGTTTTCAAGGCTCAAAGCATGCAAGCCTTTCAAAAGATGCTTAAGCTACTTGATATATTTAACTAGGGTGTCAAATTCAGTGCAAACAAGTGTTCTTTACAAGGCAATGCTCCATATGGAAATGAATGCAACCTATATGCTCTAGACTCAATCTTAAGGATGCAAGTGATGCAATCTACATGATTCAAAAATTTAAAATTTTTTGGATTTTCTATGCAAATATGAATGTACTATGCAATGCATGAGACTCAAAATCACAAAGCAAACATGATCAAATACTTGGTACCTCCCCCACACTTAAATCACACAGTCTCTGTGTGAGTAAGAGAGAAGGAGATACCCCAAAAAGACAAAATCAAATGTATATACAAGAAGGGTTGAAGTGATACCTAAAAAGGAGGTTTGGGCATGGTGTTTGGTGCCGGGGCTAGGAGCTGGCATGGTTCATAGCAACTAGAGGAGGATGCTACATGGCAATCATAGGGCTCAGGTGGTAATCACCTTTCTTCTCTCCTCTAGTGCTTGGCTCAACCTGAAATCCTTGACCACTTTTATTAAAAAAAAAACTAGGAAAATTGAAATTGCAAAGCTATGTACAAGGATAACCATAGGACTTCCTCCCAAGCGAGCTTGTTTTGAGTCACTTAGCTTGACTACCTTGTCTCTTGAACTAGTGAGAAGGAGGATCCTTCCCACCTTCAAGTGTGATGGTGAGGACCTGAGAGAGAAGCTCTTGAAGTTTATTGGGTCATCTTGGAGCTGAGGAGTGATGATGGTTCTAGCACTTGAAAATGGTGTCGACCTGCCCTTATGCTTGATCTTGTACTCAATGACACCAGCCTTGAGCTTCTTAGGATGGAGAGTAAGGGTGTGTGGGAGCAAATCAAGAGGTGGGGGATGAGGCTCTTTCACCATCTTCTTCTTGCCATGAGTGGCCTTTGAGGCTCCACTCATCCCCTTTGTTTTAGCACTTTCCAAGTGCTCATCACACAACTCTTTTGAAGACTCTCCATCACGACCTTCTTTCTTACCCACAACCTCTTCATCTTGGGGCTTCTCAACAGCTTGTGCATCACAAGTGATTGTCCCACAATAGTCTGATTCCATTGGAGGTTGGAGAGGATAGGAGACAGCTTTGTTGACATGCATGAGGGTGACCTTCTTGTTGGGAAAGTCAATGCAAGCTCAACCTGTTGTGCGGAAAGGAGTGCAAAGGATCAAAGGGACTCTCTCTTCAGATGCCATCTTCAAAACAGTGAGGTCAATAGGTATGGTGCTGGATCCAATCTTCAAGGGGAATTCCTTGATTATGCCAAGTGGGGTTGTTGAAGAAGAATCCCCAAAGGTGAGAGGAGGATTATCTGGTTCCATGATTTCAATCCCAAGACCCTTCACCATATCCAAGGAGATGACATTCACACTAGCACAATTATCAACAAGAGCATCATCCATAGTTAGTGTACCAAGAGAGCAAGACAAGGTGAACTTCCCTTGAGACTCAAGCTTAGGGAGGGACTTTGGAGGGGTTGGGGGATCAATCTTCAGAATGGAGATGTCCAAAAGCTCAGCCACTTCAGCCTGGTGGTCTAGAATGTCCTTGATGAGCATCATCTAGACATGAGCTTCACGCATACCTGATATCTCTGGAAACTTGACTCCAACATCACTAAGATATTTCCTGAACTTTGAGGTCACCTTCTTTTGAGCTTTGGTGAGAACTCTGTGGGGAAAGCGGAGCTTATCATATGGTGATAGCTCAAACTCAGTGTCTTCCTGCTTCACTTCTTTCAGCTTGTTGTCTGCTCTCTTCACAGTTGGTGTCTCAGCTCTAGGCTCAGCTTGCTGCAGACTCTTTACCTCAGCCTTCTTGGCAGCATCCCTCAGAATATGTGCTTCAGCTGTGGCCACAACAAATCTCTCAACATCCCAAAACTCAGTGCCAAACATTTCAATCTCATCCTTCTCTTTCTCATGAGTGCACATCTCAATCTTTGAAGAAGTAGTAGAGAGGATGACATTGCAAGATTCCTTGGGATTTTTTTCTGGTTTTCCTGGTAGAGATCCCATTGGGCTCTTGGAGGATGAAGACATAGAAGCAACCTAGCTCTCCAAAGCTTTGAGATGAGAAGCAAGTTGCATGTACTTGTTGTTGAGGTCAGAATAGGTTCCATCAATCTTGGCATGGATGTTCTTGAACTCATCACCAATGTTCTTAGCATTCATTTCTTGAGACCAATAGCCTTTGAACCTCTCCCATGCTTCACTAAAGCTCTCAAGGTTCTTCTGCTGAAAGTTAGAGATCTCATTTCTGATCTTGGCTGTTCTTGAGGTAGAGAAAAATTTCTCTAGGAATGCCCTCTTGCCCTCATTCCAAGTTGTGATAGAGTCACTTGGAAGAGCCTTCTCCCATAGATGTGCCTTGTCTCCAAAAGAGAAGGGAAACAACCTCAGCTTGAAAGCATCTTCAGAGACTCCATTAGTCTTGGACAAGCTACAGTAGCTATCAAATGTGTCCAAGTGATCAAGGGGATCCTCCACAGCAAGGCCATGAAACTTGTTGTTCTCAATCAAATTCAGCAGCCCTGAGTTGATCTCAAAGTTGTTGTTCTCCACAGCTGGTGCTCTTATCCCCAACCTATGACCATGAATGTGAGGTTGATCATAGGCTCCAATGGCTCTAGCTTGGCGATGTGGCTGTTGTGGCTCGCGCTGTGGTCTTATGTTGTCAGCTCCTGGACCATTGCCCCCTAGGGCATCACCATCTTGAGGCTGATTCTCCATATAAAACCCCAATCTCTGCAAGTGAGCCTGTTGCTCTTCTTCTCTTCTCTTTCTTGCAATCTCCCTCTCAAGTGTAGCAATTTCTTCAACAGTGGGTGTCAAGTTTGATGCACCTCTGCTTCTAGTTATCATACACCTGAAATGCAAAGGGAAAAGAGCAAGGAGAAGCAATAACACAATAAAAGAAAAAAATGACTTAGTCTCAAGCAAATGACTAAATCCCAATGTCAAAATCAACTTAGAACTTGGCAACGACGCCAATTTGATGATGGACTTTTAAGGGGCCAATCAAATGTTGTAGTATACAAGATGTCAATCCAATTCTAAGTGATTCTAATGCAAAGGGAATGCAAGCATATGCTTAATCTAAGTGCAACCATGATAAGAAGATGATTATGAACTAAGACAATATTAAAAATGCAATAAAAGAGTGAACTTTCTTTCTCAATGAGGCAAGGGATTCTTGGGACAAGGGAATTGACTTTGGGTGATCAAGCTTTCATCTAAGATGGAAAAAATTCAATCAATCTAACACTTTAAGCCTAGATACAATCCTAAGCAAGCTCTATCTCTAGATGAATGCTCATTCACAAACATATCTCAAGCATCTAATCTCTTAGGTTGAATAATACGAAAGCAATCATTAAGAACTAGTCCATTAGCTATCTTATCACCTATAACAACAATTCTCTTTGGTAAAGAATGTTAAAAGCATTGAAGAGTTGGTTCAGGCATTTCATAGAACACCTTTCGGGCATGAAATGCCTATGGCTCTAATTTGAAGAGGCCAACTCCAAAATAGCATGAAGAACACTCAATCAAGCAAGGAAAAGATAGATCTACACTAAAACATCTTAGATCTACACTTAATCACCCTTAGTCTCCCAAGTCCATGAACCCTAGATAGATCTACTCACTAATAGCCAAGGAAAACCACAAAATCAATGATGATTCAAGGCTAAACATGATTAGAGAAGAAGATAATCTAATAAACAAAAAAGAAATGAGATGAAAAGGATCAAAGATCCAAACTTTCTTCAAGATCTAATTATGTTTTTGAAAGAAAAGATGTTAGATCTCCAAAAGAGATTACAAGAGTATTTATACAAGGCTTGAAAGCCCTTAGAAACATAAGAGAAAAGTCCAAAAGGTCTTTGGTGCCACATGATTTTCGATCAATCAGAAGCCAAGGAAAGGAAGAAGCTCTAGCCACCCGGGTCAGGTGATGTTTTCCGACCCGGTCCTGCTCACCCGGTCCATGTCTTGATCATCCTTCCAGACCGGGTGCATGAAGCCGGTCCGTCCGTCCCGGTCATGCCCCACGTCCCGACTGGCTGTTCAAACCCGGACTGATCTACCCGGTCTTCCCATGCCTTGGACGCGTCTTCACTTCCCGACCGGGTGTCCCTTTACGGACTGCTCTCCCCGGCCTGGTCTCATCCAGCACTTCTCTCCGACCGGGTGTCCCTTCCCGGCCTGCTCTCCCCGGCCATCCGTTCTGCTGGCGTCCTTCCCGACCGGGCATGTCTAGCCGGTCCGTCCGCCCCGTCCAGACGCGTCTTGCTCGGCTCCCAGCCGACCGGGTATGTGTACCCGGTCTGGTCTCCCCGGACCATCTCTCCATCTCATGATTTCACTTCTCTTTTCAAGGCCAAACTTGAATCTTCACTTCTTTTTAGGTCATAAGGCTTCCAAACACCTCAAATCACACTAAAGCATACTCCAACACCTGATAAGGACAAATGAATGCAAAATGGACCTAAAGATGCCTAATGCCTAACTTATATGATCAAAATGCATGAGATATGGATGCTAAAAACATGTAAATATGCAAGATATCAGACAGCACGTCCTCCATGGTTCTGCAGGTATATTTAGTGAGTTCCTTATAAAGCTCTCCGTCTGGAGTAGACCTCTCTTGAAGGCTGAGATCACTGTAGGGGTGCTACATTCGGGGATTGCCACTTTCTCTTGGTTGAAGCGAGCTATGTTGGTGTGCAAAGGTTCCGACCGATGCTGGAGGATCTCGTAGAGGTTGTCAGATGTTTTCTCTAGGTCCCGACTACTTACGAACTCTTCCACGAACTTGTCGCTGAGAACTGCAAAAGAAGATATTGACCTAGAGGGCAGATTGATGTACCACTGGAGTGCGGGTCCGATCAGGGTAGAACCGAACCCCTTGCACATGGTAGCTTCGCGAGATTCCCTTGGAAGTTCTACTGCTAGCATCTTTTGTTTGTACTGGGCGATATGATCGTCCGGGTCTCCGGTTCCGTCATACATCTTGATGTTTGTTAAAGAGAACTTCCTTGGCATCTCTATCAGGGCGATCTCGTCCGCGAACGGAGATTCTGTGTTCGTCGAGCTTCTCCTTTAGGCTTTGTACCTCTGAAGAGAGCTCCGGGTCGTCTGTAGCTCTTTCCCGAGCCTTGTGCAGCTCGTTGACTTGATTCCGTAGACCGTAAAGCTGTCTCTGAAGTTCGACTTCTCTCGGAGTAGCTTCGGGTAGATCATTTTGCTCTTCCACCGTCACCATCATGTAGTTTGGATTACTCCCCTCCCTCTAGCGCCAAACTGTTAGGGGATTTTTGTGCAGGTCCTTTTTGAGTACTACGGAACGGGGGTTAAGCTATTATTTCGTGAGTGTTTAGAGAGATTTGCAAGGATAAAGACTTGAAGAGATGTTTTATTAGGTAGGCAAACGAGAATTACATGATGCTTGAATAAGAACCCTAACTCTAGCCGCCTAAGTCTAATCTCTAATTCTTTTGATGTTGATGAGTCAATCTCTGGCTGTAGGGTTTAGATTCGCCTTTTATAGTCGTCTTTAGTTCGGCTTTAGTCGGTCTGAGTAAGGGGAAATCTTCCATATTCGGAAATATGGAAGATTCTCTTTGTCGGAAGTTTTCCATTTTCCCGGGGGAAAGAGTAGTTCCTGAGTTCCTGAGTTCCTTTCTCTGAGAACCCGGGGTACTCTTTTGCGGGGACCCGGAGGTTTGGGTCCTGCCCGGAGCCTGGTGGAAATTGATACCTGAGTATTTTTCCCCAACAGTTACATTGCACGCTTCAACCAGGAGAAGGTGGCGATCCCCGGGTGCAACATCCCTACGGCGATATCCGCCTTCAAGAGAGGTCTACTCTCAGACGGGGACCTCTACAAAGGGCTGACTAAATATCAGTGCAAGATGATTGAAGACATGCTATCCCGAGCCTGGGCTCAGGTCAAATGGGAAGAAGACGTCGCTGGTCTCTGAGAGGTTCTCTTCCGCCTATCACCATCATCACGTAGTATATGACTGCCCCTCCTTCTAGCGCCAAACTGTTAGGGTATTTTCGTGTACAAGTGATTCGTGCTCAGTTCTACGGAATGATAAGAAGAAGGAGACTGGTCGTTGTGGTACTTTCTCCTGCTTCGGTCGTGGATAAGCCAGGATATCCTGCTCTGAGGGTAGTGCCATACAGGTATGGGCCGCTGCGTATCGTCAGTGCCTTAGTAGCAGTAGGGAAGGTCGGTTGTTAGGCAGGAACTGCCTATCTGTAGTGGAGATCGCAGGGTCTTCATGGTCTATAGTCGATAGTCCTAGCCCCATGGTCGGTCCTTGGGATCTAAGCGTAGGACCATGGAAGGTGTTTGGTTTTATATCTGCATCCTTCAGTGGGGATTGCCTACGTATCCTTCAGTGGGGGATCAAGCCATTCGTAGTTCATGTATTGGAGGCGCGTAGCCTAGATGGAGGCACGTAGCTTGATGGAGGCGCTTAGCCTGATGGAGGCGTGTAGCCTAATGGAGGCGCGTGGCCCAGTGGAGGCGCGTGGCCTAGTGGGAACATGGCCTAAGGAGCATGTGGCTCTGTAAATGGTAAGAATCATCTGTTCTAGAGGGCACATGGCCGGAACAGATGATAGATTCGTCGAGGTGCTGCAGTGAGTATGGAGTCTTGGTTTACTTCAATGAGCCAAGGGAGTTCCTGCTGATGGGCTGGAGATCGTGGCCTGAGCCAGTAAGTAAGTAGAGTATTAGGCGTGCTGCAAGGAGCATAGAACTTCATCTTCTTGATAGTAATCACCGGGATTTGCCTCTTGTTGTACATCTCAATGAAGGTGGTCTTCTAGGTCTGAGATCTTTCCTTGGCGGCTGTAGAGATGATGAGCTCTGTAGATGGACGTGTCGAAACACTCGCTACAAAGTAGTACACGGACCTAGCGACAAAATAAGAGTTAGAATACGAAGTGACTACTCGAATTCTACCCTCTACACTTGACGAAAGTATAAATCAAATCACAAGGCAAATTTATGCAGAACCTACACATAATATATATTCAAGCCGCGGAAACGGCAGGGATTCAAAGCCACCAACGGCCAGTCCCGAAAATATACAAAGTTACGCAACCTCCTACAGTCACAGAATATACAGAAAACGGCCACATCCGGCCAAGCATACAATCATGAAGATAAACGGATATAATCCCAACGATCCTCAGTAATCAACGTCTAAGAATCCGGACATGGAGATCCCGAACGAAGTCACAGGCTGGTCAACTTCTTCATCTACGCCTTCCGCGTTTCCACCTGCTCCGGTCTCCACCGTGTCCTCCGAAACCTCGATGGGGTCCCAAAGCTTCCGGACCCTTCCCTCGATCGGAGGAACCAAGGATTCAGCGTGAGCACATTCGCTCATGAGACCTTCCATCTCAGCGATCTCGGATGAGAAGGAGAAGCCCGGGTTCTGCGACTTGTAAAGGTTAGCGACTGAACCCCGACACTCGCGTAAATCGCCCACAAACTCTTGAGCTTCCTTCAAGCTCTCGAACTCGGTGGCAAACGATTCAGCCCTCCGAGCCATCTCAGCAGCGATCGCTCTCCTTCCTCTCCTTTCCGCACGCACGAGGGCTCGAGAATGAAGTTCGGCCTGCTTCCGGCTTTGTTCCTCGATCTCTTTCCGGAAACGGAAGAGTTCGCGTTCGGATTCCTCGGCTTTGAAGCGAGAGATCCTCGATCCTCGAAAGCTTCCATCGAGCGCCGCTCCGAACACCCTCATTCCCTATATGAACTTAGGATCAGAAAAATATATGTACAGCAATGGTAATATATATGATCAAAGTTCAAAGGATAAACCTCATTGATTAGACAAGAACCCTCGGCAAACACTTTCTTCTTCGCGTCATCCTCGAGTGAATCATCAGTAGTAAACGCTGGAGGGAGACAATCGAAAAAGTTGCTGGGAAGGGGAAACTCGCTGGTTCCACCCCCTTCCCCCGGAACAAAGCTAGGGTCTCCTCCTAACGGCGAAGGATCTCCCGAGACCGTCTCACATTCGACCTCTTTTCCCTTCCTAGACCTATGTCTCAGCCTCCGAACAGGCAAGACAGCAATCGGCTCGACATCGCATTGATCATCGGAAGGCTTAAGAGTGACTCGGGATCGATGGAGCTCCACCGCACTTCGAATCCGCTCAACGGAATTCTCTGCGTAACCACTTTAGAACGATAAGAAGATAGACAGCAAGATAAAAAAATGGTCGCTCAGAGGCGTTTTATTAATTGAATAGTATGAGTACAAGATTTCTCCGAGAGAAGTAGAGATATACTAACTATCGGAACAATAGAACAAGAGGCGGCCAAAACATCCTAAGCCTTATCGTGCTAGTCTAACCACCAAAGTCCTACGTTCTTTAAGCTAGCAAGAGTTTTCTAAGTTTAAATTCTCGGGTCCTTCTCTCTCTTCTGCTCCAGCCCTCCTTATATAGTCGTTTTAGGTCGGTGGCCCGTTTACCCTTTCGCCTTTGGGCCCAAGTTTATCTCCTTTTGGGAATATTCAATTTTCCGTCGATCTTCATAGTTATCCTCGAGTCTTTCACATTTATCTTCGGAAACTTAAAATTTATCCTACTTTCGCGAGTAAGGATAAACCATCATAGCTCCTATTGGGCTTTTATCTTAAAAATCGTAGATTGGCCTTCAGACACGTTCATGTCCTAGCGGGCCGTTTCTAGGCCTTCCGAACGAGACGGAACGAGAAGTAAAGGGTCCAAAAACCGGATAACGCAACTATACGGATGACGCAGGAGTCAAAACTAGTCGGACTGACCGGGATCGGATCGTCCTTGCCCGTGGACGAGACGACCTCGGCACAGATCGTCCTCGCCCGTGGGCGAGGCACCTTGGTGCGGGCCATCCTCGCCTGTGGGCGAGGCGACCTCAGTGCAGGCCGTCCTCGCCCGTGGGCGAGGCGACCTTGTTGCGGGCCATCCTCGCCCATGGGCGAGGCGACATCGGTGCGGGCCGTGCTCGCCCGTGGGCAGACTGCCGCCCAGGTCGATCCTGGCCGTGGGCGGCGACCTCGGTGCGGGCCATCCTTTCCCGTGGGAGAGGTGGCTTTGGCATGGATCGTCCTCGCCTAGGGCAAGGCGGATTGGTCTGGATAGCCTGGCATTCGGGTCTCGGTCCGTCTTCATTTCGAACCAATCTTCTCGGAGACCCTCATCCATGGATACTTGTATTCTTCCGATCTTTCTCTGGAGAAGTATTTCGTGAAGAATTCGGAGAGATGATAATCTTAGCCGTTGATTTCGAGATAACCATTTTCATCCCCAACAGTTAGCCCCCCAGCCTGCAAGACTCGGAGACGATTTTGCCGGCAAGTGAAGTGTTTTTAATCGAAATCTTCGGTTAAGAGTATGTTTTCTCGTAGATTGTCTTTGGAGATTATTTTATTGCGGAAATCCACGTCACCCATCATATCCTTATAAGTAGTAGCCTCTCATTCCTCATTCTCTACACATCTCATTCCCTCAAACGTTTCTCTCTTTTACTTAATAACGAATGTCTTCCCCCTAAAACGAGAAGAAAGATCCCGGCCGCTCATGAAGCCACCCCGTTCTTTGTTGCCGGATTCCTATCTTTTAAAGAGAGGTTATCGAGGCATAGTGCTGACAAGGAGGCGAATATGACCCAGGTCGAAGCGTCGGTTATCCCTTCTTTGTCCGCACTGTCGTCCTCGGCCGAAGGGAACAAGTCTTCGGGCGATGCTACATCTCTCGCAGGAACGGACATGGCCCCCGTGCAAGTTTCGGAGGTCCCAGCTCAGCCTTTGGGTTCTTCTACTACACCAGTCCTCGTTTTAAAGGAAAAACAAGAGACGGAGTTGATGCCTCCACCTTCGGACAGGAAAGAGAACGTCCTAGGGCTTCCCGCTCCCAGTGCTGCTCCTCTGTCCAAAGGTCGCAAAAGGAGTGGTGCCGCGACTGAGGCTGCTAAGAAGAGAAGGGGCACCAAAGGTGCGGAAGGAGAGCCTTCGAGACTTTTGCCGCAACACCGCGCTAAGGTTTGTTTCGATGATTACATATATGTATTTTGATGCAGGATACTTTTTTCTACGATTATTCTGACTTTTATCTCTTGCGCAGTTTGTGTCGCTGATTGGCGGGATGATTAGCGACTGCGGCTCAAAGATAGAGCGTCTGACAAAGGACCTGGCGGAATCACGGGAGGCACTGAAACGAGTCAAGGCCACGCTGAAATCTGCTGAGGACGCTCACGCTGCTGAGACTTCGCAGTTGGAAACTCGGGTTAGCGATCTCGAGCGGGATCTCGGAAAGTCAGCAAGCGCTTTATTTAAGATGAAGAAATAGAGGAGAGCCAAGGCTTCCGAAGTCCGTCGTCTCCAGCGCGAAATCCAGAGTCAGGAGGAACCAAGGACCCCTGAGTCAGCGGGGACTGTTGTCCCGCGGGACGAGTTCTGTGCCCGTTTGACAAGGATGGCCGTTCTGTTTGATTCGCTCATGACAGTCCGTAAGAAGGATTTGCCCTGGCGGGTGTCGAGGGAAGTTTGAACGAGATCCAGCTGCTCGAGGCGAAGCGGCTCCGACTTTGGACTCTGAAGAGGCTAGACTGTTTTCCTGTAAGGAGGTGTTGATTGCCTCTGAAGGAGACTTCGATTCCATCCTCTCTCAGCTGAAGGCCGAGTGCACCCTTACGCCATGTTTGGGAGAGCCAGAGGGACGAGATCACGCAGTCGAGGAAGGCGGGGACGGTACGGCCGAGACACGTGACGGTGAAGCGGCTGAGGGAGGCGATGGCAATGCGATCCCGAGTTCTGAGGAGGTTGAGGATGAAGGCGGTGCTCCGAGGGGTGCCTAGGGTAACAATCCTTTTGGGGATTTTTTATTTGTGTTTTTGTTCCGGCCTGTTTATGAAGCCTTGATTTGTATGTCTTGAGACTGGCCGTTGGTGGCTTTGAATCCCTGCCCTTTTTAAGGCTTTTGTATGAACTTGGCTCAATCTATAAAACTTTCTGTTTGTTATGAATCGAGAGAACTTCTGTTTCTTGAAGTTAGAGGGATAGGATATGAGTTGTCGTCTCATTCCTATCTCTCGGATGATCACCATATCTGTCGCTTGTCGAAGATGAGAGTTCCCGAAGTCCTTTGGTTTGCGGGGTCTCATAAACGTGCAAATATAATTGAAGAGACAATCTTTGGGATTTCGTATCGGGGTGTCGATACTATGTCTTAGAGATGTCAAGATCCAGCGTGGCTGGGTTTAGGGCATGACCTAGTTTTAATCTCGGACTAAGACTATGCGATGACAAGTCCGCTTTCGTTTTGCCTGTTTGCGATTTCAACCTGATTCGTACCAATATAAAGTCCGCAAATTGTTATCGGCTTATATGACTTGTCTTGGCACGAACCAAGCTACTTCTAAAGGCCGTTTGGAGGTGCTGACCAAAATTTCGGATTTTTTGTATAGCGCGCTATGGTATCCTTGTCGGATGTAAGAGAGCCTATCCTTTCGAGGGCGGCTGATGTCTGTTTAGGACGTTAGGGTTCGTTTGTTGTGATCAGCAACAAAGAAAAGATGCCATTTTTAAAGGCATTTTATTGTTAATGGTGTACTAGTTTTGTTTTGGAAACGAGAACGTCGCTTATATAAATGTCGGGAAAATCGTAACTTCTAGCGTTTAGCGACGTCTCGCAGAGTCGAAAGTTGATTTTTCCTATTGTGCCGCTTTTGTTCGCGGGCTTTCTCCGAAGGATGCTTCTTTTATGAGCATTTAGGGGTTCGTTGATTTTAGTTTTGGTAGCTAACCGTTTTTTGTTTTAGGTGTTCTGGGCGAGTTCTGGACTGCCATTTTGGTCGTTCGGTAAATAGCGGGGCTGGCGACCGTGAGGTCGCGTTCTTCCACGAAAAAGTTTCGAAACGGTCGAGTTTTTGAAAGTGGTTGGAGTATACGAGTATATGTACCCACTCCCCCCCCCCCTTTTTTTAAGATGGGGGGATAGCTGAACTCGTTTGACGAGCTGCTTACGTACCCTTTTTTTTGGGGATCAAGCCATCTCGTAGTTCTCAGGTCCCACGTCGCGGTTAGTGGTAGTATTTCTTAAGATGCATCGCGTTCCAGGTTCTTTGGATCTTGACGTCCTGCATGTTTGCGATTTGGTATGATCCTTGTCGGACTACCTTTATGAACTTGTATGGTCCTTCCCAGTTTACCCCCAGTTTTCCTGTGTTACACTCGACAGTGTTTTGGAAGACTTTGTGCAAAACCAGATCGCCTTCCTTGAACCTCCGGTGGGGGACGTTTGAGTTGTAGTATTTCGTGGCAGCATGCTGGTAATTTTGGATTCGTATGAGTGGTTGGTCTCACGCCATAATGAGATCGAAGTTCGCCCAGCAGCATCGCTGTTGAGATCTTTCTCGCTCAAGGAGGAATCTTCTCCGCCCTCCGAAATTCTACTCCGGGATCATGCATTCCGGCCCCGTGAACGAGGGCGGGGTTTCGCAGAGTCCATCTCAAGTCGCACAATGTGACCAAAGAACTCCCTAGAGCTCCTCTGCGCATCGCCCCGTTTTGGCTTCTAAGCGCTTTTTTAACCCGTCGAGTACGGTCTTGCTGATGGTCTCCGCCTGGCCGTTACACAGTGGATATCTGAGATATGACTTGGTCAGTCGTATCTTCCACTTCTCGCAGAATGCTTCGAATCGGGTAGAGATGAACTGAGATCCGTTGTCTGTTACGATTTCGTAAGGGACCCCATGTCAGGTGATGATGTTTTTCTATACGAAGTTCTCGACTTGTATGTCTTTGATACTTGCGTAGGAATCTTCCTCTATCCACTTTGAGAAGAAATCCGTGAGAACCAGGAGGAAGCATTTCTGCTTTGAGTTATGGATCGGTCCAACGATATCCATGGACCATCGCATAAAGGGATATGGAGATGAGATGGACGAGAGGACTTCTGCGGGTTGATGGATTGTCGGCGCGTGCCTTTGGCATTTTTCGCACTTCGGTGCAAATTTTTCGCAGTATTTGATCATAGGTGGCCAGTAATAACCGTGGCGTTTTATTTTGACGGCGAGAGATCTTCTGCCGGAATTGTTCCTGCACGATCCGGAATGGACCTCCTCCATTACTCTTCTCGCTTTTTCCCCTTCGGCGCAGGTCATGAGTGGGCCGGAGAATCTCCATTTATAGATTTCTCCCTCTACCGTTACGTATCGTGCGGCCTGGGTCTTAATTTTGCAGGCCGCCCATTTCTTGGCGGGTAGCATTCCATCGATTTATAAGCTCGGATCAGCTCTAGCCATGGGCTGTCGCAGCTGTATTCTGACTGATCCACGTTTTCTTCTGGTGGATCTTCGATTTCCTCTGCATCCTAGATTTGTGCTCTAATCAGATTGGCGATCACTGGTGGTCTGATGCTTGGATGTTCAATGAATTCGACGGGGATTACCCGTTTCAGTCCAGAATCCAAACTTGACGTGAGTGCGGCCAAGGCATTCTGCCTGAGTATTTTCCGAGGGAGGAATTCTAGTGAGGGCGAAATTGTCGAAATCTCGGGACAGGTCCTGGACGAGTTTTACATATTCGTCCATTCTTTTGTCCCTCGCTTCAAATTCTCCGCTGTACTGATTCGCGACTAACTGAGGGTCACAGTAAGCGTGGACGTTGCAACCTGCGACGAGCGCTTCATATTCAGCCTCGTTGTTTGACGCATGGAATTCTAACCGAAACGATTGTTCCAAGATTTTGCCGGTTGGTGACGTGAGCCGGATTCCAATTCCGGATCCTTGTTTGGACGATGATCCGTCGATGTGAAGGACCCAAGTTGAATCTGGTTCCGTGTTTTTCATATCCCCCGTGGGCAACTCTACCAAGAAATCCGCTAGTACTTGAGATTTTGCGCAGGTTCTTGGGCGGTACTCCACGTTGTACTCGCTTAGTTCGATTGCCCATTTCGCGAGTCGTCCTGACTTACTCAGACTCTGCAAGATCGTTCGCGGGGGAAGGTGGTGAGGATCACTATGGTATGAGACTGGAAGTAAGGCCTGAGTTTTCTAGCTGATGTTACAACTGCGAATGCTAGTTTCTCCATCAGGGGATATCGGGTCTCAGCGTCCAGAAACGTTTTGCTTATGTAGAAGATCTGTTTTTGTTCACCGCAATCTTCTCTGATCAAAACGCCCCTTACCGCTGTTGCGGAGACCGCGATGTACAGGAATAAAGGTTCTCCCTCTACTTGTTTCGCGAGGACGGGAGGGGTGGCCAGGTAACGCTTTAGCTGTTGGAAAGCTTTTTTGCATTCCTCCGACCATTCGAATTTCTTGTTCCCTTTCAACGTGTCGTAGAAAGGAAGGCACTTGTCCGTTGAGCGCGAGATAAAATGGTTCAAGGATGCGACTCTTCCGGTTAGCCTTTGGACTTCCCGTTTTGTCTTTGGCGAGACCATTTCTATCAATTCGTTTATCTGTTTGGGGTTAGCCTCGATCCCGCGACACGTGACTAGGTAACCGAGAAATTCTCCCGATGCTATGGCGAACTTACATTTTGCCGGGTTCAATTTCATGTTGTGTAAGTTCAACCATGCGAAGCACTCTTCCAAGGGGGATATGTGATCGTGTTTGTCAAGAGATTTTACGAGCATGTCATCGATGTATACTTCCATAGTTTTTCCGAGTTGCTCGGAGAACATTCGATTGACGAGTCGCTGGTAAGTAGCGCCCGCGTTCTTGAGACCGAAAGGCATTACTTTGTAGCTATACGTTTCGCGGTCGGTGATGAATGCGGTCTTCTCGTGATCGCCGTGGTTCATTATGATTTGATTGTACCCGGAGAAGGCGTCCATAAACGATAAGAGTTTCTTTCCTGCTGTTGCTTCGACCAGTCGGTCGATGTGCGGTAGCGGAAAGCAATCTTTTGGACAGGCTTTGTTGAGATCGGTGAAGTCGACGCACACTCACCATTTGCCGTTTTTCTTTTTGCCAGTCCGGGTATTTGACTTATGATATTGACCCTACTTTGAGAAGTTTCTCCATTTCTTCTTTTACCGCAGTGGCATGCTCTGGTCCTAGCTTCTGTCTTTTTTGCTTGACGGGTTTGTAGGTTTGTTCAATGTTGAGCTCATGGCAAGTGATGCCGATGTCGATCCCTGGCATATCCTCCGCGGCCCAAGTGAACGTGCTGAGGTTCTTTTTAAGACAGACTATGAGCTCTGTACTCAAAGGTTCGCGTAGGTTGGCTCCGATCTCGATGCATGATTCCGGAAAGGATTCGTCGAGGCAGACCGAGATTACCGGTTCGCAAGTTGGTTCGCGCTTTCCTTCTAGAGCTTCGACCCTCTGCGACCGCCAGAAGACTTCCGAGTCTTGTTCAAGGGCGCCCTTATCGTGAGTCATCTTTCTTTTCTTATTGCGGGAAGGTTCGATCGCCGAGTTCTTTCTTTTCAGCTCAGCTGTGAAACATACTTGCGCCATCCTGCCGTATCCTTGTATTGTTTCTACTCCATGAGAGGTTAGAAACTTAAGGCACAGATGGAATGTCGAGCGGATCGCTCGCATGGAATTCAGCCACGGAGTACCAATGATTGCATTGTATGATGTTGGGCGGTCAACGACTAAGAATTACACAATTTTGACGACGCTCCTGGCTTTAACCATGAGGTTGATCGAGCCGAGGGTCATAGTAACATCTTCCGAGAGTCCGAATATCGGACTGGGTTCTTCCGTGATGGCGCACAGGTCGATCTCT
Source organism: Brassica carinata (assembly GCA_016771965.1). Lineage (NCBI taxonomy): Eukaryota > Viridiplantae > Streptophyta > Magnoliopsida > Brassicales > Brassicaceae > Brassica > Brassica carinata. The sequence goes on from CM028688.1 coordinate 50,152,888, forward strand.
ATTCTCTCGAGGGTGCTTTTATAGATAATATTGGTCGAGCATCCGGTGTCGACCAATACTCTCGCTACGTCGATGTCCTGGATTGTCAGCTCGATGACAAGGAGATCGTTGTGAGGTTTGGCCTGGTCGGCCGTTGCTCGGTCCTTGAAAGAGACGACATCACTAGCTGCTGGATCGAACATCCTGTATCTTTTATCGTTCAGTGGTTTTCGAGTTAGAGAATTCGTTCCCCCCTCCTTTTAGCGCCAAACTGTGGAAACCGAAATTCACACCGTTGATTTTAATGAGTAAATACGGAAGAAAACCGAGTGAACCCGATCTTCCCTGAAGATCCGAGTTCTCTGCTTAACCACTTTAGAACGATAAGAAGATCGACAGCAAGATGAAAATAAATGGTCGCTCAGTGGAGTTTTATTAATTGAATAGTATGAGTACAAGATTTCTCCGAGAGGAGTAGAGATATACTAACTATCAGAACAATAGAACAAAAGGCGGCCAAAACATCCTAAGCCTTACCGTGCTAGTCTAACCACCAAGTCCTACGTTCTCTAAGCTAGAAGGAGTTCTCTAAGTCTAAATTTTCGGGTCCCTCTCCCTTCTGCTCCAGCCCTCCTTATATAGTCGATTTAGGTCGGTGGCCCATTTACCCTTTCGCCTTTGGGCCCAAGTTTATCTCCTTTTGGGAATATTCCATTTTCCGTCAATCTTCATAGTTATCCTCGACTCTTTCATGTATATCTTTGGAAACTTAACTTTTATTGTACTTTCACGAGTAAGGATAAACCATCGTAGCTCCTATTGGGCTTGGATCTTCAAAATCGTAGATTGGCCTTCAGACACGTTCAGGTCCCTGCGGGCAGTTTCTAGGCCTTCCGAGCTTTTCTACGATTTTCTCGGTCTTAGTCTTAAAACTTCGGAAATAACTCCGAACGAGACGAAACGAGAAGTATAGGGTCTAAAGGCTGGATAACGCAACTATACGGAGGACGCAGGATTCGAAACGAGTTGGACTGACCGGGATCGGATCGTCCTTGGCCATGGACGAGACCACCTCGGCACGGATCGTCCTCGCCCGTGGGCGAGACGACCTTGGTGCGATTCGTCCTTGCCCGTGGGCGAGGCGGTCTCGGCACGGTTTGTCCTCACCAGTGGGTGAGGTGGCCTCAGCACAGGCCGTCCTCACCCGTGGGCGAGGCGACCTCGGTGCGGGCCGTCCTCGCCCATGGGCGAGGCGACCTTGGTGCAGGCCGTCCTCACCCGTGGACGAGGTGACCTCGGTGCGAGCCATCCTCGCCCGTGGGCGAGGCGACCTCGGTGCGGGCCGTCCTTTCCCGTGGACGAGGCGACCTCTGTGCGGGCCGTCGCCGCCCGTAAGCTAGGCGACCTCGGTGCGGGCCGTCCTCGCCTGTGGGCGAGGAGGCTTTGGCACGAATCATCCTCGCCAAGGGCGAGGCGGATTGGTCTGGATAGCCTGGCATTCGGGTCTCGGTCTGTCTTCTTTTCGTACCAATCTTTCCGGAGACCCTCGTCCATGGATACTTGTATTCTTCCGATCTTTCTCTCGAGAAGTATTTCGTGAAGAATTCGGAGAGATGATAATCTTAGCCGTCGATTCGAGATAACCGTTTTCGACCCAAACAATATCCGCCTTCAAGAGAGGCCTACTCTCAGACGGGGACCACTACAAAGAGCTGACTAAATACCATTGCAAGACGATGGAAGACGTGCTATCCCGAGCCTGGGCTCAGGTCAAATGGGAAAAGACGTCGCTGGCCGCGCCGAGGTGATATACCATGGATTTTACCTGTTTATACCCATGGTATATGAGTATTTTTATTACTATAATCTATGTTTTGGAGTCTATTAGGTATGTTTTCAGGCTCAGGAGCATTTTGGAGAAAAGTGATGTTTTAGGTGACTTTTTGGAGCTTAAAGAAGAGTTCACCTGAGATCAGACCTTAGGTCGACATCCGGAGTTACACATCGATCGATGCACATTCCGTGCTATCGATCGACACACATTTGCCGAAGGACGATACATCGAGATCATAATCGATCGATGTACACCCAGTACTATCGATCGATATCGAGCGGCTAAAAGAAGACAAGTTGGACTTGGCCGAACTTGAAGCCCACGACATCACATTTTTACAAGATTGCCCCTGACGAGTTTTTAACCTAATGAACTCATATTTATATTTGCCTAAGTGTTTTTGGCAGAGAGAGCTTCTTTTTACGACCATCTTTTCTACACATTTCTTTTACTATTGTTGCATTAGTTTGCAAGTTCTCAATAATGTTCTATTCTGTTCTTACTAGTTCTTCTTAACAAAGGTTATAGGATTCTAGATCTAGAGGAGAGATCCAAAGAGATTTGTGATTGGAACTTAAGTGTTCACTCCTCTAATAGATCTATGAACTCTTATTATTACCTTGTTACTATGAATCACTTAGCCATGTCTGAGTAGATTCATTTGTTAGATTTAGGGTTTAAATAGGATATGAGGGATTAGCCCCAGCCTACATCTTCTATAGTTGTGATATTTATTGTTAAGAATGTTCACTAATGCTTTTCCTAGATTAGCTAACTAGAACATGAACTTGGATTGCATTTTTCATTCAATACAATTCCTGATAACATCCTAAACTTGCTATGACCCTCTTGAGACAAGCGAAAGCTGATCTAAGATCATGGTGAGCACTGTATCAACTCGCGCAAAAGTTCTGCTTAGAGCCGTATCGATCGATACTCCTATAGAGTAATCGATCGACGTAGCTAGAGGTGTATCGGTCGATATTCCTATCGAATAATCGATCGATATTGTCGGCGATATAGCTAACCACAAACACCATTTAGCATCTAAGTAATAGATGGTCTAAATATTGCGAGAGGTGATTGATTCATTTAATAGTGTTGAGCTCTGACATATCATGCAAGCAACTTGTTAGCATTTGTAGTATTTATAATCCTGAATTCCTGAATACCTACCCTGAATCTAACTACTTTTCTTTATTGTCTTAAACCAAAACCTTTCAACTGAGTAATCTCACCATAACTCAAAAACCTGCATTTTACTTTAAACCATTTTCAACCTAGCATAGTCACTAATATTGCATCTTATTTGTACACTAGCTCTCTGTGGATTCGATCCCTAAGTACTACAACTGAACCTCTTATTTCAAAGAGTAAAGTCACTCCTTAGGGTAATTTGAGTGATATCAAATTTGGTGCCGTTGCCGGGGAGCTTTGATACAATTAGATTTAATCTGATTAGGTCAAGGTTATTTTTACTTTAAATTGTTTTCTGACACAATTTTTTTTTTCTTGTCTTTTCAGGTACATGCCCAGCAGTATTAGAAGTAACAAGGCATCTCAACTTTTGTTCTCAGAAGACCCTGCTAGCTTGGAACGCTCAATCCGCACGAAAACGCTCCGCATCGACCGACATCAACAACCGTCGACCGATACCGACGCACCACCGCCGAATCGAGACACCGCTCTTCGTCGATCGATACTCGCACCTTCCTGTCGACCGACACTACTTCACCGTCTACCGACACGTTTCATCCGACATCGATCGATACCCCTAACCGTATATCGATCGATATATTCCGCGAGTCATGGTTGCGCCGATTATTCTAAAACGAGATGAGAATGGAGACTTGCGTGACCAAGAAGGTCACCTTCGTAATGAAGCAGGTCAGAAGCTCAATGCTCAGAATGAAGTAATCCCTAAGCCAGAAACTGCACCTACAGGAGCTGTTCAACCTGTAGAAGAGGCTGCTCGAACACTAGCTGACTACAACCGTCCAGATCAGTTCTACACCAACAGATCAGCCATTCGTCCCCTTGCTATTCAGAGAGGCGATTTCGAGCTCAAGCCGCAGTACTACACCCTTGTGGGACAGACACCCTACTGTGGGCTGTCCAATGAGCATCCCATGGACAATCTGGAGAGGTTCGAGGATCTCATATCTGCTATCAAAGCAAATGGAGTCCCCGTGGACTACCTTCTCTGTAAGCTCTTCAAGGACTCTTTATCTGGAGAAGCTTTACAGTGGCTTAAGCAGCTACCACCGGGATCTCTTACATCCTGGAGCGACATCAAAAACGCATTTATGCGTAACTTCTTTGATGAAGCGCGCGCTGAAGACTTAAGGAGGAAAATTTCCACATTCAACCAGGAGCCTGGAGAGTCATTCAAGGATACCTGGATCAGATTCAAGTCTTACCAGCGATATTGTCCACACCATGGATTCACCAAGGTGCAACTGCTCTGCACTTTCTTCAGAGGCATCACGCTGAAATATCAGATGGCTCTGGATACTGCAAGTGAGGGAAACTTCACCACAAGGAATCCTGAAGATGATGTGAAGCTAATAGACAACTTAGCATCCAACAACAGCACGAAGAACATTGTAAAAGCTAGATCTGCAGCATTCCTTGGAAAGGAACAGATGAATGAGGTACAGGCTACACTTGACAATGTTCAGAAGCTCCTAAACAAGCAAATTTGCTCAGTGGAGCATGCAGAAGCTGATGAAGAAGATGACTACGTAGAAGCAGAAGTCAACTGGATCAATGGAACTGGATTTCAGAGATCTGGAAACCAAGGAAACAGAAACTTCTCAGGACAAAGAGGCAACTTCAACAGCAGCAACCCCAACAACAACATGAGTTATGGTAACTCATCTTACATGAAGCCACCCACACCAACCCCAGAAGGAAAGCTAGAAGACAAGCTCCGCAAAGTTCTTGAAAGCCAGCAGAAGTTAGAGGTGAACTTCAATGGAAAGATCGACGATGTCTACACCACCTTAAACACAAAGCTTGATGCTTTGAGCACTCATGTGAAGAAACTAGAGACTCAAGTGAGTCAGACAGGAGAAGTTGTTAAGAAGCAGGAAGCCTTAGGAAAAGGGGCTGGAGAAGAAGCAACATGCTAAAACGTCAATGCTATCATAGATGACGATTTTTGGAGAGTGGTGAAGCATGAGAAGCTGCAAGAGGGAGACTTCCAGATCGAAAGTTCCATGAGTATTGGCGGGGACCATTGATATCGACCGATGTCCGGACATGACTATCGATCGATGTACGCCAACTCAAATCGAACGATGAACTCAGACGAGCATCGACCGATGGACCTTGACGAATCCACTCACAAGTGCAACGCCGTAAAGATACTTACTCACGAGGAGTTCGCAGCAAAGCACCCACATCCGCCCAGCCCTTACAGCATCGATCGACTTGACAGACGTCCCATCGATCGACCAGAGGATAAGGAAATTGATCGTCATAGTCCAGCACCTGTCGATCGATATTCAGTTATCACACGCCGAATGCAACTTCCCAAGATAGATGTTGCACGACTTACTGCACTCAGGGAGCAATCTAAACCCTCCAAAAGCCCACCAGAAGTTATCTTGAAGAAACCCACGAATACCCTAGAACCCATGGAGTTACAACAAGAAACCAAAGGCCGTACTCTCAGAAAAAGGAAAGAGAAGGTTCCTAAGCACCTTAAAAAGGGGGTCAACGAGAAAGAATTGGAAAGCTTCAGAAAGAGAGTTCTAAGAATACCTAAGGAGAAACCGTTCGAAGAAGCATACTACACACAAATTGTTGATGTTTTTCAGAGAAACAAAAGAAACTGATGTCTTCAATATTTACATGTTTTTAGCATCCATATCTCATGCATTTTGATCATATAAGTTAGGCATTAGGCATCTTTAGGTCCATTTTGCATTCATTTGTCCTTATCATGTGTTGGAGTATGCTTTGGTGTGATTTGTGGTGTTTGGAAGCCTTATGGCCCAAAATAGATGAAGAATCAAGTTTGGCCATGAAAAGAGAAGTCAATCCATGATCTGGTCAAGACAATTATGAGCATGGACGGAGGCCTTATATATATTTTATAATGCTAAGATTTGGTGGAGACACAGTATTTTGAGTTAGATTTCCAATTGAAGTGGTTTCAAGTCATTTGGAGCCATATTGGAGAAGTTATGATCGATTCATTGGAAGCATGTCAAGACACTCGACCTGGACACCCGACCTAACCTACCTGCACGGGTTGGGCGAGAGATGATGGACGCCAGGGAGTGTACCCGGACTCACACACCCGGGATGAGAACCCCGCACAACTCAACACACCCGGCCTGGTATACGCGGCCTGAAGGACCCGCACGGCTCACATACGCGGCCTGGCATACGCGGCCTGAAGGACCCGCACGGCTCACATACGCGGCCAGCACACGCGGTCTGAAGCACCCGCACGGCTGGAAGGCTGGACGAGAGTCATGTACGCGGGTCGGCATACGCGGGTCGGGACTCGACCACCTTACCCGGGTATCGGCCAGTTTCTTCCTTCTTGCTGGATTCTGATTGGCTGAAGACTTAATGACCTCAAGGACTTTTTAGACTTTCTCATTTATGTTTTTAAAGGCTTTCAAGCCACCTATAAATACTCTTGTAATCTCATTAAGAGATCTTAACTTCTTTTCTCTCAAAAACATAATAAGATATTGAAGAAAGTTTGGATCTTTGATCCTTTTTTATCTCATTTCTTTTGTGTTTAATAGATTATCTTCTTCTCCAATCATGTTTAGCCTTGAATCATCATTTATTTTGAGGTTTTCCATGGCTATTAGTGAGTAGATCTATCTAGGGTTCATGGGCTTGGGATACTAAGGGTGATTAAGTGTAGATCCAAGGTGCTTAGTGTTAGATCTATCATTTCCTTGCATTGATTTGGTGTTCTTCATGCTATATTTGGGTTGGCCTCTCAAACATAGAGCCATAGGCATTTCATGCCCGAAAGGTGTTCCATGAAATGCCTGAACCAACTCATCTATGCTTTTAGCTTGCTTTGCCTACGAGATTAGTTGTCAAATAAGCTAGGATTGCTATTAGACTCATTCTTTATGCTTGCTTTGATCATTACAGCCAAAGAGATTTGGTGTACTTGGGTGATCATTTCAAAAGAGCATTCATCTAGAGATAGAGCTTGCTTAGTTTTGTTGTCTAGGCATAAGGTTGATAGATTGAATGTTGCTGCCACCTTTAGATTGAAGCTTGATCACCCAAGGTCAATTCCCTTGCCCCATGAGTCCTATTGCTTCATATTGAAAGAAAGATCATTACTTTATTGCATTTTAGTTTAGTTTTAGTTCATTTCACTCCACTCTTTTGATTGCACTTAGATTAAGCATAGACTTGCATTCCCTTTGCATTGAAATCATCTAGGATTGGTTCGACAATCTTTTATACTACATAATTTGATTAGGACCCTAGAAAAGTCCTATCATCAAATTGGCGCCGTTGCCAAGTTCTAAGTTGATTTTGACATTGGGATTTAGTCATTTGCTTGAGACTAAGTCATTTTTATTTATTTTTATTATCTTGTGATATTGGTTCTCTTGCTTCTTCTATCTTTGACTTTCAGGTGTATGATCACAAGAAGCAGAGGGGCATCTAACTTGGTTCCTATTGTTGAAGAGATTGCTGCACTTGAGAGGGAGATAGCAAGACAAAGAAGAGAAGTAGAGCAACAGGCTCATCTTCAAAGGTTGGGGTTTGAGATGGAGAATCTGCCTCAAGATGGTGATGTCTTAGTGGGAAATGGTCCAAGAGCTGACAATCCTAGACCACCACGCCAGCAACATCACCAACCACGCCAAACAAGAGCCATTGGAGCCTATGACCAACCTCACATTCATGGTCATAGGTTGGGAATCAGAGCACCAGCTGTGGAGAACAACAACTTTGAGATCAAATCAGGGCTGCTCAATGTGATAGAGAACAACAAGTTTCATGGCTTGGCTGTGGAGGATCCACTAGATCACTTGGATCAATTTTACAAGTATTGTGGTTTGTCCAAGACCAATGGAGTCTCTGAAGATGCTTTCAAACTTAGATGTTTCCTTTCTCTCTAGGAGACAAAGTTCATCAGTGGTAGAAGGCTCTTCCAAGTGACTCTATCATCACTTGGAATGATTGCAAGAGGGTATTCCTAGAGAAGTTCTTCTCTTCCTGACGGACAGCTAAGATCAGAAATGAAATCTCTGGTTTTCAACAAAAGAATCTTGAGATGTTCAGTGAAGCATGGGAGAGGTTCAAGGGCTATTGGTCTCAGTGTCAACATCATGGCTTCACCAAAGAGAGCTTGCTTAGCACCTTCTATAGAGGAGCTCTACCACAGTGCAGAAATAGGCTTGATACTGCTAGCAATGGTTTCTTCTTGGGAAGAACTGAAGAGGATGCTGAAGAACTAGTAGAGAACATGGCCAAGAGTGGCTCAGTTTATAGTGAGGAGCATGATAGAGCCAATAGAATTGATGAACAGCACACAAGGAAGGAAATCAAGACCTTGCAAGAAAAGATAGATTTGCTTCTCTCCACCCAAGCTAAACAAGAACAGATGAATTTTGTGGGTGCTCCTAGTCAAGAGGTTCCTCCTATAATCAATGAGGTTGATGGTTTAGAAGGCCAAGAGGATTTGTGCTTCATCAATGCTAATGGCACATGGTATAGGAAGGAGCCAAACTTCCAATACCAAAACAACTATCAGCCAAGACCTCACTACAACAATCAACAAGGAGGCTACCAAACAAATCAGTCATCTCAGCCTCAAGGAAGTTCTTCCCAAGCTCCAAGCTCAAAAATGGAGTCCATGTTCAAGCAACTCTTAGAAGCTCAAGAAAGAAATGCTAAGAACATTTGTGATGAGTTCAAGAACATCCATGCCAAGATTGATGGAACTTATTCTGATCTCAACAACAGGTACATGCAACTTGCCTCTCACCTAAAAGCTTTGGAGAGCCAAGTTGCCTCCATGTCTTCATCCTCCAAGAATCCAATGGGATCTCTACCAGGAAAACCAGAGAAGAACCCTAAGGAGACTTGCATGTTATCCTCTCCACTTCCTCAAGGATTGCGTTGAGTGATCATAGGAATGATGTTGATGAGATTGAGAGGCTAGTGCTTGGAAATCAGATTGAAAATGATAAGAGACTGGTTGTGGCCACAGCTGAAGCTAGAGTTGTGAAGAGAGCTGATAAGAAGGTTCAAGGAAAGATTCTGAAGATTGATGAGCCTACGGTTGAAACACAAGTTGAGAAGAGTGCTACCCTCAAGCTGAAAGAAGTGAAGGAAGAGGACAATGAGGTTGAGCTATCACCCTATGATAAGCTCCCTTTCCCTAAAAGGTTCCTTACCAAAGCTCAGAAAAAAGTGGTCTCCAAATTCAGAAACGACCTAAGTGATATTGGGGTCAAGCTTCCAGAGATCACCAATCTGCATGCTGCTCATGTCCAAATGATGCTCATACAGGACATTCTCACCCACCAAGCTGAAGTGGCTGAGCTTTTGGACATCTCACTTCTGAAGATTGATCCACCAATCCCTCCAAAGTCCCTCCCTAAGCTTGAGTCTCAAGGGAAGTTCACCTTGTCTTGCTCTATTGGTAAACTAACTATGGATGATGCTCTTGTTGATAGCGGTGCTAGTGTGAATGTCATCTCCTTGGATATGGTGCAGAGTATTGGGATTGAAAGCATGGAACTAGATACTCCTCCTCTCACCTTTGGGGATTCCTCTTCTACAATCCCACTTGGCATAATCAAGGACTTCCCCTTGAAGATTGGATCCTGCACCATACCTATTGACCTCACTGTTTTGAAGATGGCATCTGAAGAGAGAGTCCCTTTGATCCTTGGCACTCCTTTCCTCACAACAGTTGGAGCTTGCATTGACTTTCCCAACAAGAAGGTCACCCTCATGCATGTCAACAAAGCTGTCTCCTATCCTCTCCAACCTCCAATGGACTCAGACTATTGTGGGACAATCACTTGTGATGCACAAGCTGTTGAGAAGCCCCAAGATGAAGAGGTTGTTGGTAAGAAAGAAGGTCTTGATGGAGATTCTTCAAAAGAGTTGTGTCATGAGCACTTGGCAAGTGATAAAACAGAGGGGATGAGTGGATTCTCAAAGGCCACTCATGGCAAGAAGAAAATGGTGAAAGAGCCTCATCCTCCACCTCTTGATTTGCTCACACACACCCTCACTCTACATCCCAAGAAGCTCAAAGATGGTGTCCTTCAGTACAAGATCAAGCACAAGGGAAAATCCACACCATTCTCAAGTGCTAGAGCCATCATCACTCCTCAGTTCCAAGATGACCCAATCAAGCTTCAAGAGTTTCTCTCTCATCTCTCAGGTCCTCACCATCACTCTTGAAGGTGGGAATGATCCTCCTTCTCACTAGTCCAAGAGAAAAGGTAGTCAAGCTAGTGACTCAAAACAAGCTCACTTGGGAGGAAGTCCCATGGTTATCCTTGTATATAGCTTTGCAATTTCAAATTTCCTTTTAAGTTTTTAATAAAAGTGGTCAAGATTTTCAGGTTTAGCCAAACACTAGAGGAGAGAAGAAAGGTGGTAAACCACCTAAGCCTTATGATTGCCATGTAGCAGCCTCCTCTAGTTGCTATGAACCAAGCCAGCTTATAGTCATGACACAAGCACCATGCCCAAATATCCTTGTGTGGTATCACTCCAACCCTTCTTGTATATACATTTGCTTTTGCCTTGTTGAGGTATCTCTTACTCTCTTACTCACACAGGAAACTGTGTGATTTAAGTGTGGGGGAGGTACCGGATATTTGATCATGTTTGCTTTGTGATTTTGAGTCTCATGCATTGCATTGTACATTCTTATTTACATAGAAAATCAAAAAAAAAAATTAAATTTTTGAATCATGTAGATTGCATCACTTTCATCCTTAGGATTGAGTCTAGAGCATATAGGTTGCATTCATTTGCATATGGAACATTGCCTTGTAAAGAGCACTCGTTTGCACTGAATTTGACACCCTATTTAAACATATCAGGTAGCTTGAGCACCTTTTGAAAAAGCTTGCATGCTTTGAGCCTTGAAAGCTCTTCTTGAAACTTGCTTCCTTGCTTGATATTGGCATTGTTCTTAAGACCAGCTCCATCCTGAACTTAGACTTGAATGAACTTAATCTCTCTTGCATATGGGCATTTGCATACTTAGTCATGGATCTCATACACATTTGGGTTATCTTTTTCCATTGTACCACCCTTTGTTAACCCAAATGGCACTCCCTTACCCTTGAACCCTATCCATTCTTTGAAGCCTACATTGATTTGCTTGAGTGAGGTCTCTTTTGATAGCTTGTCATGTGCAAAATCTTGAGAGTATTGGGAGCGACATGGATTTGTTCTCATCTCTTGCTAGCATAGGGTCATCATTTGAGCTAACTTCTAGGATGGTGAGTGAAGTGTTTGTTACCTAATGGTTTACATTTTGGGTTTGGGATATGACAATGTTGAGATTGATGAACAAAGAAAGTTTTGAGAAAGAAAAAAAACCCTAGGGACCTAGAAATGAAAAATGAAAAGCTCTTGATTGATGTTTTTGACCTTCCCCCTCATGTGAATATATAGATATATATAAAAAAAAGAAGAAATAAAAGAAAAAGAAAAAGAAAGATTCAATAAGATAGCGGGGAAGGAAAAACTTAAGAGTTAGAGCTTAGAAAGTGAATGGAGGTCCTTAAAGGTTGAATCATGAGAAAGAAAATGTTCATTGGGTGAGTGATGTGAGTATGTTTTCATTTTGGGTTATGGGATGAATAAAAAGGGTGTAGATCTTGTAATCACTAGGGAATTGGGTAGAATGATGAGGATGGATCCATGTATGCATGAATTGCTCCTAGTCTTAGATAAATTTTGCATAATGATCAAACTACTTGATTCTTGAGTGATTGCCACCTTGAAATGATGAATTAAACCTTCCTTTTCATCCATGTTAGACCATTTGATCACCTAGCCAAATGATTGAGATCATGTGCCCATTTGTGAGACTTCACCTTGTGTGTGTGTGTGTGAATCAATGTGAGGGCTGGTTAAGAGAACATGTTGATTGATAGGCATTGCATCTTGTGTAGATACATAAGAGTAATTGATAGGCCTTGTGAAGCTAGAGCATAATAAAAGAGTTTGCTCATGCTATTTGCTATGTTTCTTTAGGATGTCAGGTTGAGTGTTATGAGTGTTTCCTTTGGCTTTGTTCCCATCTTGCATCCATCCCCCTTGTGTTTGAAAAGTTTACTTGAGGACAAGTAAAGGTCCAGTGTGGGGGAGTTGATGTCTTGCATATTTACATGTTTTTAGCATCCATATCTCGTGCATTTTGATCATATAAGTTAGGCATTAGGCATCTTTAGGTCCATTTTGCATTCATTTGTCCTTATCAGGTGTTGGAGTATGCTTTGGTGTGATTTGAGGTGTTTGGAAGCCTTATGGCCCAAAAAGAGATGAAGAATCAAGTTTGGCCATGAAAAAAGAAGTCAATCCATGATCTGGTCAAGACAAAGATAAGCATGGACGGAGGCCTTAGAGATATCTTATAATGCTAAGATTTGGTGGGGACACAGTATTTTGAGTTAGCTTTCCAATGGAAGTGGCTTCAAGTCATTTGGAGCCATATTGGAGAAGTTATGATCGATTCATTGGAAGCATGTCAAGACACCCGACCTGTAAACCCGACCTAACCTACCCGCACGGGTTGGGCGAGAGATGATGGACGCCAGGGAGTGTACCCGGCCTCACACACCCGGGATGAGAACCCCGCACGGCTCTACACACCTGGCCTGGCATACGCGGCCTGAAGGACCCGCACGGCTCACATACGCGGCCTGGCATACGCGGCCTGAAGGACCCGCACGGCTCACATACACGGCCAGCACACGCGGCCTGAAGTACCCGCACGGCTGGAAGACTGGACGAGAGTCTGGTATGCGGGTCGGCATACGCGGGTCGGGACTCGACCACCTTACCCGGGTATCGGCCAGTTTCTTCCTTCTTGCTGGATTCTGATTGGTTGAAGACTTAATGACCTCAAGGACTTTTTAGACTTTCTCCTTTATGTTTTTAAGGGCTTTCAAGCCACCTATAAATACTCTTGTAATCTCATTAAGAGATCTTAACTTCTTTTCTCTCAAAAACATAATAAGATCTTGAAGAAAGTTTGGATCTTTGATCCTTTTTTATCTCATTTCTTTTGTGTTTAATAGATTATCTTCTTCTCCAATCGTGTTTAGCCTTGAATCATCTTTGATTTTGAGGTTTTCCATGGCTATTAGTGAGTATATCTATCTAGGGTTCATGGGCTTGGGATACTAAGGGTGATTAAGTGTAGATCCAAGGTGCTTAGTGTTAGATCTATCATTTCCTTGCATTGATTTGGTGTTCTTCATGCTATATTTGGGTTGGCCTCTCAAACATAGAGCCATAGGCATTTCTGTGGGAACCGAAATTCACACCGTCAATTTCCGATAAATAAGATTGCGGAGGAAAGCCAAGTATACCCGACTTTCCTTGAAGGTCCGGATTCTCTGCGTTGCCACACGAAATTGAGAAAGTTCAATAAAAATAAGAGTTGAAATATTTGCCCGAAGGCGTTTTATTAGATGAAAGATACGAGTACAGGGATTCTCCGAAAGACAGAGAGATTTGCGATTAAAGAAAAATATAGAGTCGCAGGCAGCCAAACGTCCTAAGCCTTGCTCCCCTAGTCTAACCACCTAAGCCCTAATTTTTCTAAGCTAGCAGAATGCTCTAAGCCTAATTTTTGGATCCCCTTCTCCTCTGCTCTTGCTCTCCTTATATACCCGCTCCTACGTCGGTTTGCCTTAAGATGATGGACCTCGCCTTTGGGCCCAAGCTTATCTCTTCAGGAAGTATTCCATTTTCATCGATCTTCATAATTATACTCGAGTTTTCCCCAATTTTCCGGTGACTTGATGTTTATCCGACGTTCGGGAAATCGGATAAACCGTCATAGCCTGATTGGGCCTGAATTCTTAAAATCGTAAGTAAATCCGTGGACTTGTCTTAAGTCGTTTTATACGATTTCTCGAAAAGACTATCTTTCTCGTAAAATAAACTGTATAGCCTAAAGGATCGATGTTCAAGTTAATCGATCTTTGTTTTATACGATATCTTCTACGAGAAATCCAATCCTTCTAGTTTTTGTCGTAAAACATCAAGGACGATGCCAACCGAATCGAAGATGTTCATTCCGTAGCCGCGGATCGCATTCAAACTCACGAGGATTGATCCAAACAAGCCAAGATGGGATCAGACCGAGCATGATGGGACCAAGACCAGGACGAGGGCCGTCGACCGGCGTAAGGGGGCTTGCCGCCGGCGCCAGGCTGTCTTGCAGAACGCATGCCGCCGGCACCAGGTCGCTTGCCGCCGGCGCCAGGCGGCTCAGCGTGGCGATGCCGCCGGCGCCAGGCCGCTCGCGGACGCTGTGTCAGCCGGGCGCCAGGTCGGTGCCGCCGGCGCCAGGCCGGGTGTCATTCGCTCATCGGCGAACTAGAGTCGTCGCAGGAAGCTGAAGCGTACCAAGGCTGCATTGCAGACTGTCGAGGACACCATGCCGCCCATACGCCCCAGCTTGAGGTTCAGATCAGCGATCTTGAGCATGACCTTGGGATGACCGCGAGTTCGTTACTCAAGGTGAAGAAGGAGAAGAAGAGCAAATCCTCGGAAATCCGCCGCCTTCAGCAGAAGATCCAGACTTATGAGGAGATGAACGCCCGTAGATCCTCGGAGGTTGCCGATACTCGTGACGACTTCTTTGGTCGTCTGACGAGGATGGCCATCCTATTTGAGTCCTTGATAGCTGTCCGCAAGAGGGACTTGGCTTTAGCGGGGATCGAGGGGAGTCTGAGCGAGTTCGAGTTGCTTCGAGGTGACGAGGCCCCGTCTTTGGATTTGGAGGAGGCCAGACTATCGTCCTGCAAAGGAGAGTGGGCGGCCACCGAAGGAGATTTCGATTCAATCCTTGCCGGCCTGCAGTCCGAATGCACCCTTGCGCCGACCTCCGAAGACTCAGAAGATCAGGAGCGCACGGGAGAGGATTGCGAGGCTGGCGTGGACGAGGCGGGTAGTGGCGATGCGACCGAGGGAGGTGACGGCGAGGCTATCCCTATCGCGAGTGAGTTTGAGAACGAAGGTGGCGCTCCTGGGAGCGTCTAGGTTTACCAATCCCTTATGGGAATTTTTATGTGTTTCGGCCGTTAAGAGGCCATGATGTATTTACCGGGACTGGCCGTTGGTGGCTTCTAATCCCTGCCCCCTTTCGGGGTTTTGTTTGAACTTTTGCGGTCTCAATCTATGAAACGTTTTTCGATTTTTTATGAACTTCAGTTTTTTCCAAGTATGAGAAAGAGGGTGTGAGTTGTCGCCTCATTCCTAGTTCCTGATGATCACCGCATCTATTGTTTGCATAAAGCGAGATTTTCAGCGGTTTACCGATTCTGCGAAAAGTTCGTGAAACGAATAGGCTTAAGTGAAGAGACAAATTTTGGATCTCAGATACCATACTATTTCTGTGAGATGTCAAGATCCAGCGTGGCTGGGTTTAGGGCAAGACCTAGGTTTACTCTCGGACTGAGGCTTTGCGACGACAAATCGGCTTTTGTTTCGCCTGTTGATGAAAGGCAACAGGATAGGGGGACGAGATTGAGGAGAGGATTTCCACGGGTTGATGGATTGTTGGAGCATGCCTTTGGCATTTCTCGCACTTCCGGGCAAATTTCTTGCAGTCTTTTACCATGGTTGGCCAATAATAACCGTGGCGTTTGATTTTGACTGCGAGAGATCTTCCGCCAGAATGATTTCCGCATTATCCAGAATGGACCTCTTCCATGATTCTTCTTGCCCTTTCTCCTTCTGCGCATGTCATGAGAGAACCGGAGAAATACCACTTATAAATTTCTCCCTCTATCTTGACGTACCGTGCCGCTTGGGTTTTCACTTTACGAGCCGCCCATTTTTTGGCGGGTAAGGTTCCATTCACGATATAGGCTCGGATTGGTTCTAACCAAGGGCTGTCGCAGCCGTACTCGGTTGGGTCCACATCTGCTTCCGGTTGATCCTCGACATCTTCCTCATCTTCAATCTCTCCCTGGATTAGATTGACGACCACCGGTGGTCCGATGCTTGGATGTTCGATGAACTCGACCGGGATTATCCTTTGGAGCCCTGGATCTGAGCTTGAGGCAAGGGCAGCCAAGGCGTCGGCCTGGACGTTTTCCGAGCGAGGAATTCTGGTCAGGGCGAACTGGTCGAAACTACGAGCCAGTTCTTGGACGAGTTTTAGATATGCGTCCATCCTTTCGTCTCTTGCCTCATATTCTCAGCTGTATTGATTGGCGACTAACTGAGAATCGCAGTAAGCGTGAATATTACGGATTTTTAATCCATGGGCCAGCCGCAAGTCTGCGACGAGTGCTTTGTATTCTGCCTCATTGTTTGAAGCATGAAAAGCCAATCGGAAAGTCTGTTCTAGGATTTCCCCGTTAGGAGAGGTGAGTCCGTATTCTGATTCCGGATCCATGTTTGGACGAAGATCCGTCAACGTGGAGGACCCAAGCCGAGTTTGGTTCCTCGTTAGTCATGTCTCTAGTGGGTAACTCTACCAAGAAATCCGCAAGTACTTGGGACTTTGCATATGTCCTTGGGCGATATTCGACGTCGTACTCACTCAGTTCGATTGCCCATTTTGCGAGCCTACCAGATTGGCTTGGACTGTGCAGGATTATCCGCAGTGGGAACGTGGTGAGAACCACTATAGTATGAGACTGGAAATATGGTCTTAGTTTTCTTGTCGAGGTTATGACGGCGAATGCTAATTTTTCCATTAGCGGGTATCGGCTTTTGTTCGCCGCGTTCTTCTCGTATCAGGACGCCACTGACTGCTGTTGCGGAAACTGCGATATAGAGGAAAAGAGGTTCACCTTCCACCGGTTTTGCGAGAACTGGTGGAGTGGCCATGTAAAGTTTCAACTGTTGGAAAGCTTTTTCACATTGCTCGGACCATTCGAATTTCTTGTTTCCCTTTAATGTTTCGTAAAACGGTAGGCACTTATCCGTGGAGCACGGGATGAAACGGTTCAAAGCCGCGACTCTTCCGGTTAGCCTTTGGACTTCTCGCTTGGTTCTCGGGGAGGCCATCTCTATCAGTTCGTCGATTTGTTTAGGGTTGGCCTCGATTCCGCGATACGTTACGAGGTATCCGAGGAATTCTCCAATTGCCACCTCGAATCTACATTTCGCCGGGTTGAGTTTCATGTTATGCTGGTTGAGTCGTGCAAAACATTCCTCTAGGTGGGCTACATGATCGTGTTCGTTAAGAGATTTTACGAGCATATCATCGATGTATACCTCCATAGTTTTTCCGAGTTGCTCAGCAAACATTATGTTGACGAGTCGTTGATACGTTGCACCCGCGTTTTTAAGACCGAAAGGCATTACCTTGTAGCAATACGTTCCGCGGTCTATGATGAATGCAGTTTTTCGGTCGCCGATTCATCATGATTTGATTGTATCCGAAAAGCGCCCATGAATGACGAAGCTTGTTTCCGCGGTTGCTTCGACCAGTCGGTCGATGTGCGGAAGCGGAAGCAGTCCTTTGACAGGCTTTATTCAGATCCGTGAAGTCGACACAGACTCGCCACTTGCCGTTCTTATTTTTTACCACGACAGGGTTGGCAAGCCAGTCTGGATACCTAACTTCCGTTATCGACCCTATGTGGGAACCGAAATTCACACCGTCAATTTCAATGAATAAGATTGCGGAGGAAAGACAAGTTAACCCGACTTTCCTTGAAGGTCCGGATTCTCTGCGACAGCCAACGACAAGTGACCGAATAAATGCGGAAAAAGATTTGTTAAGATTTGAGACTGGACCTTAAGAAAGGCTGCCTACGCACTTTCGAGGATCAAGTCGGACGAAGTTCAGTTTAGAAAAGAATTGAACAAGAGATCGAACCGTCTGGGCGGGTTCGATCTAGTATGAGCGTTTGTCATAGAAACAGGCATGTCGAAGATAATGCCTAGGGTTTCTATGTGTGGAGCTTTGAAGTAAAAGAATCGTCCGATCCTTCCGAGGACCGATATTTATGCAGCGTGAGGCAGCCAGACGCTCTAGGGCCTGCCTTGCTAGTCTAACCGCCTAAATTCTAAGTTCTATCAGCTAACAGGAGCTCTCTAGGTCTCCAATCTAGGATTTTCGGATCCCCTTCTCTTCGCTCTTGCTCTCCTTATATACTCACTCCTAGGTCGGTTTGCCTTAGGATGATGGACCTCGCCTTTGGGCCCAAGTTTATCTCTTCGGAAATATTCCATTTCGTCGATCTTCATAATTATCCTCGAAGTTTTCCCTATTTTTCGGTGGCTTGATGTTTATCCGATGTTCGAAATTGATAAACCGTCATAGTCTGATTGGGCCTGAATTCTTAAAATCGTAAGTAAGTCCGCGGACTTGTCTTAAGTCGTTGAACGCTTTATACGATTTCTAAAAGACTATCTTTCTCGTAAAATAAACCGTATAGCCTAAAGGATCGATGTTCAAGTTAATCGATCTTTGTTTTATAAGATATCTTCTACGAAATCCAATCCTTCTAGTTTTTGTCGTAAAACATCGAGGGCGATTCCAATCGAGTCGAAGGATGTTTATTCGTAGCCGTGATCGTCCCAAACTCACGATGATTGATCCAAACAAGTCAAGATGGGATCAGACCGAACACGATGGGACCGAGACCAGGGCGAGGGCCGTTGACCGGCGCCAGTCGGTGCCGCCGGCGCCAGGTCGGTGCCGCCGGTGCCAGGCCAGCCCCGGAGTGCCGCCGGCGCCAGGTCGGTGCCGCCGGCGCCAGGTCGGTGCCGCCGGGCGCCAGGTCGGTGCCGCCGGCGCCAGGTCGGTGCCGCCGGGCGCCAGGTCGGTGCCGCCGGCGCCAGGTCGGTGCCGCCGGCGCCAGGTCGGTGCCGGCGCCAGGTCGGTGCCGCCGGCGCCAGGTCGGTGCCGCCGGGCGCCAGGTCGGTGCCGCCGGCGCCAGGTCGGTGCCGCCGGCGCCAGGCCGCCGGGCGCCAGGTCGGTGCCGCCGGCGCCAGGTCGGTGCCGCCGGGCGCCAGGTCGGTGCCGCCGGGCGCCAGGTCGGTGCCGCCGGCGCCAGGTCGGTGCCGGCGCCAGGTCGGTGCCGCCGGCGCCAGGCCGCCCGCTGCGGACGGTGCCGCCGGTGCCAGGCCGGGTGCCGGCGCCAGGCTGAAGATCTCGGCGAGGGCTTCGATTTGATATCTTGATCGTTTTCTGGTTCCTCACGGTTTGAGAGAACGACCTCTTCGAATTTTCGAGGCAGATTCTTTTGTGTTTAGGGTTTTTGTGGTGATCGAATCTTGATGTCCTTGAGCGAGCGGACCGATCTTTCCGGGGACTCTCGTCCGCCAAGACCGTAGTCTTCCGATCTCACAGAGAGTGGATATTCTAATTTGAGAAAATCTCGTATAACTTCTTTTCAAATAATCCGAGACTTTTGTTTCAAGAAATACTTTCTAGAGACTTTCAGTCATTGATTCCGTCGTGACCGATTTTGACACTAACAGTTAGCCCCCCAGCTCGTTAGAACCTTCGTGATGTTCTTGCAAGCGATAAGACATGTCAGGTAAGATAGGCGGAATTAATGGTTGAAAGGCTCCGTTGAAAGTGGTAAGATTGGGGCTGCGCTTCGAAGGCTGCTGTACCCTTGTTGTAGGGATCAAGCCTTCCGTAGTTCGTTTTGGAGTTTAAGACTCTTGTGATCTGTTTTCCAGCGAGACTTATATGGTCTGGTTATGTGTCATGAGAGACTTTCGAGCATGATGCTGTTGATGTATTTGTTTTTCGATTATTTATGAACTTCAGTTTTTCAAGTATGAGAAAGAGGGTGTGAGTTGTCGCCTCATTCCTAGTTCCCTGATGATCACCGCATCTATTGTTTGCATAAAGCGAGATTTTCCGCGGTTTACCGATTTACGAAAAGTTCGTGGAAACTAATAGGCTTAAGTGAAGAGACAAATTTTGATCTCGTGATACCATACTATGTCTGTGAGATGTCAAGATCCAGCGTGGCTGGGTTTAGGCAAGACCTAGGTTTACTCTCGGACTGAGGCTTTGCGATGACAAATCGGCTTCGTTTTGCCTGTTTGCGATTTTAACCTGACTCGCACCGCTTAAAACCGCTAATTGTTGTCGCCTTATATGATTTGTCTGGCGTGAGTCGAAGCTACTTTACGTAAGAGCTAAACCAAAATTTGATTTCTTGTATAGCGCTATGTTTATCCTTGTCGGATGCAAGAGAGCCTACCCTTGAAGGGCTGCTATTTCTCTGTTTAGGGCGTTAGAGTTCGTTTGTTGTGATCAGCAACAACTAAATGATGCCAGTTTAGAGGCATGTTACCGCTTAGAGGTGTGTTTGTATGTTTTGAGTTCTAGAGGCGAGTATTTCGTCTGGAACGTTTTGAGGAAAAGAATGTCCTTCGAGCGTTAGCGACGTCTCGCAGTGCTGAAGGTCGAGTTTCCCTTGTGCCGCATTTCGTGGTTGAAATGTTCGCGGGCTTTGGAGATGTTTTGCGAATGTTCCCAGCCAGAAACTGTTGTTTCGTTTGGACGCAGGACCAAGAGGTCGCGAAGTTCTACCCAGGGAGAAGCCGCCTACATTCACAGTGCCGTGAAGTGTTGGCCTTCCGGATTTGTTTGTATATATTAAGGATGACTCGTATAACTCTTGGAGCCTTGTCACGGTGCTTCTTTTCATGCCGTGTTTACGGGCGATAGAACTTAATCGATTGACGATGAGTTTAAATCTTCCGCTAACCATATGGTTGTTAGGACTGAGTTTTGGTATGAAGAGTTTATCGTATGATTTCGATTCTGGGTTATGCGACAAATTGCTTATGCATAGTCACTTACGCTCTATGAACAAATCGCGGATTGTTGTGTTTAGCCGTTAAGTGATTGGAGCGGTGGTCGCTCAGTAGCTTTGGATTGGCATGGAGGCTAGATTCAGCCGTATCGCCAAGGAAGTTGTTTGGTAAACGATCAGACCATGACCCTTATTAAGGTCATGTTAGTTTACGATTGTCCTTAATGGGGATGCGAATTCAGGTCCGGGCTTTACGGAAGGCGAATTGGCCGAGGGCCAAATAGCGCTTGCCGAGATAGACATGCCAAGCATAGCGGAGTTTTCTGAGTTATGGCTGATGGCTTTAGAAACGATCTTCCACTTTAGGTCTCAGTTATACCATGAATGGTTCGTGATAAAATTTTTTGTTGCATGAAAATCGCTTCATTTTATCCGAGGGGACAAAGTTTAAGGGATCGACGCGAAGACACGCGGCGGTTCGTCTGCGTGATTATTTCCTGCTCGGACGTGAACCGCTGAGAGTGAAAGCAGGAGCCAGAAACCTTGTGGGCGAAAACTGTCTATGTCAGTTACCCGTTGGACCCATTATGTTTATTTTAATAAAGTTGCTTTGTATGAATTGACTCTACCATACAGAGGATTTTTCGTAAAAGTGATGTAAGGGGTTTTCGCAAAGGTAACCGGAGAGCTTCTCACAAATTACTTGCGATATTAGCGACCACTGATTATGTTTTCCTCATTCACTTTTATGCATCGCTAAATTGTTTTGCATGAGACCGATCATGTTTTTCCATAGGCTGTTTTGTTTTAAAATGTTCTTGTTATACCTAAAGTAATGGATGACCGGTTTCATGGAGATAGAAAATCGCAGATTGTTAAAATAGCGATGTTTCCGCTATGATTTCGAACTTTGGACGAAAGATGCTTCGAACTACTTATGGAGTTTTATCGAAGGTTATTTCGTTATTTTCGTAGTTCACCGTCGTGCTATTAGTCTGACGTTGGTACACGCTTCTAGTCGCGAAGTTTGCGACGAGACGACGAGAGTTTTCAAGACTATTTTGTAACGGTTGGGCTATGCCGTTAAGCGTTTTAGGCGAATCTTATTGCTGCAGAGTTTGCTTTGTCAAAGCGTTGTCTTGATGCTGAAGCAAAAGTTTTGAAGATGGGATTATCACGGTATAGTATCGCACCTACTTCCTTTTCTTTTTACGAAAGAAAGCGGGTTAGCCGTTCTTCAGAAGGCTTATGCGTTTTCTTTCTTTTAGGAAGCGGGATGAGTATGCTTTTAGAAGCGTCGTTTCTCGTTTTTCGAGAGACTAGATCGGTTTGCATGTTCTGCCTTGACAATCAAGGAACGATGGAACAAGACTGGAAATTTCGCCTAAGACTTAGCTTGCTAGACTATCCACCTAGGTTCTAAGTTCCCTAAATTCTACGGCAGTTTTTCAAGACGTTTTTGTTCCTGTCCTACAAAGAATTAAAACCTTTACAAAATTTTTCGAGAAAATAGTCTTTTGAAGGTTTGGCATTTCGAAGGAATCCTCATTTCCTCGTATAGTCGAGGCGATTGGTGTTTAGAATAACCGCGGATCGCACTAAACTTAAGGTTGATCCAACAAGCCAAGATGGGATCAGACCGGCACGATAGGACCGAGATCAGGGCGAGGGCCATGGACTGGCGCCAGGCCGGTGCCGCCGGCGCCAGGCCGCCCGCTCTGGGTGGACGGAAAGCCGGGCGCCAGGCCGGTGCCGCCGGCGCCAGGTCGGTGCCGCCGGGCGCCAGGCCGCCCGCTGGGATTTGGTGCCGCCGGGCGCCAGGCCGCCCGCTGATCGGTGCCGCCGGGCGCCAGGTCGGTGCCGCCGGGCGCCAGGTCGGTGCCGCCGGGCGCCAGGTCGGTGCCGCCGGGCGCCAGGTCGGTGCCGCCGGGCGCCAGGTCGGTGCCGCCGGGCGCCAGGCCGCTCGCGGACGCAGTGCCGCCGGTGCCAGGCCATCTTGCCGCCTGTGGGTTTTTCGCTTTTCGATCTTTCCCCGTTAATTAGTTTGCGGAAAATCTTTGAGTTTGGGAAGATCTTTAGCCGTAGATTTCGAGATAATCGCTTTCTAATCCAACGAGACTCGCCAGTATCGGGATTGAGATGGACTTGGATTTGTAGACTTTTCGCCTCGAGGGTTTGAGTAATGAGGCTTCGAACTTAGATTCTAGAATATGAGCTTTGTTAAACAATCGAAGGTTTTATGGAAGAATCGCCGTGTTTCGAACAATCCAAACATGGGTTTAAGGGACCAAGATGTTGCCGCTGCCCGAGATCACGAACGACTGCACGGATGGGCGCCAGGACCCTTGCCGGCGCCAGACGGAACGATGGGCCTGCCGCCGGGCGCCAGGCCGCCCGCTGCGGACGGTGCCGCCGGGCGCCAGGCGCTCGCCGCCTGCTATGTCCCGCCCGCCGATGCTGCTGTTGCTTGCCTTCGTCGATCCTTGGGGCTCACGGACTCAAAGACCGAGTTATGAAAACTCAGGCAAAGATGCATGGTACTGAGACAGGACCGGTCTCGTCCTATGACGGGACAGAGAGATCCTTCTCATGGGCGAGGTGGTCGAGACAGCGACATTGTTTTCTTCGTAAAATCTCAACGGAAGCTCCGATTGAGATGAAACGAAAACCATCTTGACCTAGACTCAAAGGAGAGCAAAGTGAGGTTTCCACAGGCGAGGTGGCCATGGGCGAGGTGACCTTGGTGATGGTTGTTCTCGTCCACGGGCGAGGTGGCCGGGAGAGTGATTTTGTTCCCTTCGTAAAATCTCAACGGAAACTCCGATTGAGACGAAACGAAAGCCACTTTGATCTAAACTCAAAGGATAACGAAGGTGATTTTGCCCTGTGGCAAGGTAGCCATGTCGGAGGGTGAGGTGACCTCGGTAATGTTTGTCCTTGCCCACGGCGAGGTGGCCGGGACAGTGACTTTGTTCTCTTCGTAAAATCTCAACGGAAACTCCGATTGAGATGAAACGAAAGCCATTTTGACCTAGACACAAAGGAGAACAATGTGGGCTCTTACTAAGGCGGACTGGGAAGACTGATCTTACCCTATGGCAAGTCGTCCTAGTAAGATTAAGCTCCGACCTCCTTTCGTTTTCCCGTTTGTTCCTCGAGAGTTGTTTGTAAGAAGTATTGCAGTGGGAATCGGTGAACCGATTTGCCGTGCTTCTGTTCCTTGGTAATAAAGGTTTTCCCAAGGTTTGAGGAGAATAAGTTTTATTTTTCGAGAGGTTCTCGAAAAGCGTTTTAAGTAGAAACCTTGCTTTCGTTCGCGATTTCTCTAACTTGGTAACAAGATGAATTTTGGGGTTTGATAGATTTTATCGTTGCCCTTTCTGTTTAGATAGAGAAATTGCGAGCTCGTTTCGTGCTCTTCCTGTGGCGGAAAGCCGCGGCTAGGTTTTTGATTTGCTCGAGCACCGTGGCGTTTGCGTGGCGTTGGCCGTGGAACAGTCACTGCTGGAGTTGTTTTACCATCGTTGGCGCAAACTGCAACTTTTTCCTTCATATTTCCGACATCGGTTCGATCAGCTTTCGCGGCGTATGAGTAAGAGTAATCCGTCCCCCTCCTTCTAGCCAAACTGTGGGAACGAAATTCACACCATCAATTTCAATGAATAAGATTGCGGAGGAAAGCCAAGTTAAACCGACTTTCCTTGAAGGTCTGGATTCTCTGCGACAGCCAACGACAAGTGACCGAATAAATGCGGAAAAAGATTTGTTAAGATTTGAGACTGGACCTTAAGAAAGGCTGCCTACGTACCCCTTTCGAGGATCAAGTCGGACGAAGTTCAGTTTAGAAAGAATTGAACAAGAGATCAAACCGTCTGGCGGGTTCGATCTAGTATGGCGTTGTCATAGAAACAGGCATGTCGAAGATAATGCCTAGGGGTTTCTATGTATGAGCTTTGAAGTAAAAGAATCGTCCGATCCTTCGAGAGAATGGGATATTCTTGACAAGAGCCAGCCAGGCGTTCTAGGGCCTGCCTTGCTAGTCTAACCGCCTAAATTCTAAGTTCTATCAGCTAACAGGAGCTCTCTAGGTCTCCAATCTAGGATTTTCGGATCCCCTTCTCTTCTGCTCTTGCTCTCCTTATATACTCACTCCTAGGTCGGTTTGCCTTAGGATAATGGACCTCGCCTTTGGGCCCAAGTTTATCTCTTCAGGAAATATTCCATTTCCGTCGATCTTCATAATTATCCTCGAGTTTTCCCTATTTTTCGGTGGCTTGATGTTTATCCGATGTTAGGAAGTGGATAAACCGTCATAGTCTGATTGGGCCTGAATTCTTAAAATCGTAAGTAAGTCCGTGGACTTGTCTTAAGTCGTTGAACGTTTTTTACGATTTCTCGAAAAGACTATCTTTCTCGTAAAATAAACCGTGATAGCCTAAAGGATCGATGTTCAAGTTAATCGATCTTTGTTTTATAAGATATCTTCTACGAAATCCAATCCTTCTAGTTTTTGTCGTAAAACATCGAGGACAATTCAATCAGTCGAAGGATGTTTATTCGTAGCGTGTCGTCCCAAACTCCGCGATGATTGATCAAACAAGTCAAGATGGGATCAGACCGAACGATGGGACCGAGACCAGGGCGAGGGCGTCGACCGGCGCCAGGCCGGATGCGGACGGTGCCTCCGGCGCCAGGTCGGTGCCGCCGGGCGCCAGGTCGGTGCCGCCGGGCGCCAGTCCAGCCCGCGGACGGTGCCGCCGGGCGCCAGTCCAGCCCGCGGACGGTGCCGCCGGGCGCCAGGTCGGTGCCGCCGGGCGCCAGGTCGGTGCCGCCGGGCGCCAGGTCGGTGCCGCCGGGCGCCAGGTCGGTGCCGCCGGGCGCCAGGTCGGTGCCGCCGGGCGCCAGGTCGGTGCCGCCGGGCGCCAGGTCGGTGCCGCCGGGCGCCAGGTCGGTGCCGCCGGGCGCCAGGTCGGTGCCGCCGGCGCCAGGCGAGGATGCCGCCAGCGCCATGCTGAATCTCGGCGAGGATTCGATTTGATATCTTGATCGTTTCTGGTTCCTCACGGTTTGAAAGCGACCTCTTGAAGTTTGAGGCAGATTCTTTTGTGTTTAGGGTTTTGTGGTGATCGAATCTTGATGTCTTTGGAAGCGGCGGCTAGGTTTTGATTTGCTTTTCGAGCACCGTTTCGCGTAGCGTTGGCGTGGAACAGTCACTGCTGGAGTTGTTTTACCATCGTTGGCGCCAAACTGCAACTTTTTCCTTCATATTTCCGGACATCCGGTTCGATCAAAGCTTTCGCGACCGTATGAGTAAGAGTAATCCGTCCCCCTCCTTCTAGCCAAACTGTGGGAACGAAATTCACACCATCAATTTCAATGAATAAGATTGCGGAGGAAAGCCAAGTAAACCGACTTTCCTTGAAGGTCTGGATTCTCTCCGACAGCCAACGACAAGTGACGAATAAATCGCGGAAAAAGATTTGTTAAGATTTGAGACTGGACCTTAAGAAAGGCTGCCCTCACGTACCCTCGAGGATCAAGTCGGGGCGTAGTTCAGTTTAGAAAGAATTGAACAAGAGATCAAACCGTCTGGGCGGGTTCGATCTAGTATGGCGTTGTCATAGAAACAGGCATGTCGAAGATAATGCCTAGGGTTTCTATGTGCGGGCTTTGAAGTAAAAGAATCGTCCGATCCTTCGAGAGGAAGCGGATATTCTTGACAAGAGCCAGCCAGGCGTTCTAGGGCCTGCCTTGCTAGTCTAACGCCTAAATTCTAAGTTCTATCAGCTAGCAGGAGCTCTCTAGGTCTCAATCTAGGATTTTGGATCCCCTTCTCCTCTGCTCTTGCTCTCCTTATATACTCACTCCTAGGTGGTTTGCCTTAGGATAATGGACCTCGCTTTGGGCCCAAGTTTATCTCTTCGAAATATTCCATTTCCGTCGATCTTCATAATTATCCTCGAGTTTTCCCTATTTTGGTGGCTTGATGTTTATCCGATGTTGGAAGTGGATAAACCGTCATAGTCTGATTGGGCCTGAATTCTTAAAATCGTAAGTAAGTCCGTGGACTTGTCTTAAGTCGTTGAGCGTTTTTCACGATTTCTCGAAAAGACTATCTTTCTCGTAAAATAAACCGTATAGCCTAAAGGATCGATGTTCAAGTTAATCAATCTTTGTTTTATAAGATATCTTCTACGAAATCCAATCCTTCTAGTTTTTGTCGTACAACATCGAGGACAATTCAATGAGTCGAAGGATGTTTATTCGTAGCGTGATCGTCCCAAACTCCGATGATTGATCAAACAAGTCAAGATGGGATCAGACCGAACGATGGGACCGAGACCAGGGCGAGGGCGTCGACCGGCGCCAGGCGGGATGCGTGGCAGTGCCTCGGCGCCAGGTCGGTGCCGCCGCGCCAGGTCGAGTGCCGCCCGGCCAGTCCAGCCAGCGTGGCAGTGCCGCCCGGCGTAGGCCAGCCAGCGATGCGCCCGGCGCCAGGTCAGTGCCGCCCGGCATCAGGCGGCCAGCGTCCGCAGTGCCGCCGGCGCCAGGTCGGTGCCGCCGCGCCAGGTCGAGTGCCGCCCGGCGTAGGCAGTGCCGCCGGCGCCAGGCGGCCAGCGTCCGCAGTGCCGCCCGGCATCAGGCGGCCAGCGTGGCAGTGCCGCCGGCGCCAGGCGAGAATGCCGCCAGCGCCATGCTGAATCTCGGCGAGGATTCGATTTGATATCTTGATCGTTTCTGGTTCCTCACGGTTTGAAGAGCGACCTCTTGAAGTTTGAGGCAGATTCTTTTGTGTTTAGGGTTTTGTGGTGATCGAATCTTGATGTCTTTGAAGCGGCGGACCGATCTTTCGGGGACTCTCGTCAGCGCCGCCCGTAGTCTTCGATCTCACAGAGAGTGGATATTCTAATTTGAGAAAATCTCGTATAACTTCTTTTCAAATAATCCGAGACTTTTGTTTCAAGAAATACTTTCTAGAGACTTTCAGTCATTGATTCGTCGTGACCGATTTTGACACCAACACCCTACTTTGAGGAGTCTTCGACTTCCTCGTTGACTCTTGATGGCGCGCTCAGGTCCCAGCTTTCATCTCTTTTGTTTTCTGGGTTTGTGAGTGGTCGATGTTAAGTTAAGTGACATGTTACGCTAATGTCGATTCGGCATATCCTCTGCAGCCAGCGAACATACTGAGGTTCTTTTGAGGCATCGCGATGAGCTCTGTTTTTATTGGTTAGCGGAGGTTAGCTCGATTCGGCCTTTGGTCGGAAGGAATCGTCGAGGCAAATGAGACTGCTGGTTCGTGGGTTGGTTCAGCTTCCCTTCCAGGGCCTCAGCTCTTTGGGACTGCCAGAAGGTTCCGTGAGTCGTGAATCGTTTGCTTTTCGAGGTCTTGATTTGAATTTTTCGTTTTAGTTGATGGCGAGGTAGATCTGTGCTGCTCGTGACTACCATGTATTGTTTCAACCGAAGCGTCGGGAACTTGAGGCATAGGTGGAATGTTGATGGGATCGCTCTCATGGAGTTTAGCCAGGAGTTCCAACTATCGGCGTTGTAAGATGTTGGACCATCGATCACCAGAAATTCCGTGTTTTGGCGGCGCTCCTGGCTCTGACTAGGAGGTTAGTCGAACCGAGGTCATAATTTCTCAGAGTCGAATCTGGGCAGGGTCATCTGTAAGGATGCTTCATCGGCGCCCATCCTCTCGAGGGTGCTTTTATATATAATACTAGCCGAGCATCGGTGTCGACTAATACCCTTGCTCGTCAATATCCTGGATCATGAGTTCTATTCACGAGGAGATTGTTGTGAGGTTTAGCCAAACTGGCGTTGCTCGATCCTCGAAGGATCACGATGTTGCGGGCTGTGAAGAAGCCATACTGAATTTCGATCGATTGGTGGTTTTCGAAGTTAGAGAATCACCTCCTTCTAGCCAAACTGTGGGAACCAAATTCAGACCGCCAATTTCCGATAAATAAGATTGCGGAGGAAAGCCAAGTAAACCGACTTTCCTTGAAGGTCCGGATTCTCTCGCGTTGCCACCGAAATTGAAAAGTGCAAATAAAAATAAGGTTTTAAATATTTGCCGAAGGCATTTTATTAGATGAAAGATACGAGTACAGAGATTCTCCAAAGACGAGAGATTTGCGATTAAAGAAAAATATAGAGTCGCAGGCAGCCAAACGCCCTAAGCCTTGCTCGCTAGTCTAACCACCTAAGCCTAATTTTTCTAAGCTAGCAGAATGCTCTAAGTCTAATCTTCGATCCCCTTCTCCTCTGCTCTTGCTCTCCTTATATACCCGCTCCTAGGTCGGTTTGCCTTAGGATAATGGACCGCTTTGGGCCCAAGTTTATCTCTTCGGGAAATATTCCATTTCCGTCGATCTTCATAATTATCCTCGAGTTTTCCCCTATTTTGGTGGCTTGATGTTTATCCGATGTTAGGAAGTGGATAAACCGTCATAGTCTGATTGGGCCTGAATTCTTAAAATCGTAAGTAAGTCCGTGGACTTGTCTTAAGTCGTTGAGCGTTTTTACGATTTCTCGAAAAGACTATCTTTCTCGTAAAATAAACCGTATAGCCTAAAGGATCGATGTTCAAGTTAATCAATCTTTGTTTTATAAGATATCTTCTACGAAATCCAATCCTTCTAGTTTTTGTCGTAAAACATTGAGTACAATTCCAACCGCATGTTCATTCCGTGAGTCGCGGATCGCACTCAAACTCACGAGGATTGATCCAAACAAGTCAAGATGGGATCAGACCGAACGATGGGACCGAGAGACCAGGGCGAGGGCGTCGACCGGCGCCAGGCGGGATGCGTGGCAGGTGCCTCGGCGCCAGGTCAGTGCCGCCCGGCGCCAGGTCAGTGCCGCCCGGCGCCAGGCGGGATGCGTGGCGAGGTGCCTCGGCGCCAGGTCAGTGCCGCCCGGCGCCAGGTCAGTGCCGCCCGGCGCCAGGTCGAGTGCCGCCCGGCATCAGCCGGCCAGCGTCCGCAGTGCCGCCCGGTAGGTCGAATGCCGCCCGGCGCCAGGTCAGTGCCGCCCGGCGCCAGGTCAGTGCCGCCCGGCGCCAGGCGACCACGTCCGCGGTGCGCCCGGCGCCAGGCGGCCAGCGTGGCCAGTGCCGCCGGCGCCAGGCGAAGTGCCGCCAGCGCCATGCTGAAGATCTCGGCGAGGATTCGATTTGATATCTTGATCGTTTCTGGTTCCTCACGGTTTGAAGAGCGACCTCTTGAAGTTCGAGGCAGATTCTTTTGTGTTTAGGGTTTTGTGGTGATCGAATCTTGATGTCTTTGGCGGCGGACCGATCTTTCGGGGACTCGTCAGCGCCGCCCGTAGTCTTCGATCTCACAGAGAGTGGATATTCTAATTTGAGAAAATCTCGTATAACTTCTTTTCAAATAATCCGAGACTTTTGTTTCAAGAAATACTTTCTAGAGACTTTCAGTCATTGATTCGTCGTGACCGATTTTGACACCAACACCCTACTTTGAGGAGTCTTCGACTTCCTCGTTGACTCTTGATTGCAGCTCAGGTCCCAGCTTTCATCTCTTTTGTTTTCGGGTTTGTGAGTGGTCGATGTTAAGTTAAGTGACATGTTACGCTAATGTCGATTCGGCATATCCTCTGCAGCCAGCGAACATACTGAGGTTCTTTTGAGGCATCGCGATGAGCTCTGTTTTTATTGGTTAGCGGAGGTTAGCTCGATTCGGCACCGTTCGGAAGGAATCGTCGAGCAAATGAGACTGCTGGTTCGTGGGTTGGTTCAGCTTCCCTTCCAGGGCCTCAGCTCTTTGGGACTGCCAGAAGGTTTCGGCGAGTCGTGAATCGTTTGCTTTTCGAGGTCTTGATTTGAATTTTTCGTTTTAGTTGATGGCGAGGTAGATCTGTGCTGCTCCGTGACTACCATGTATTGTTTCAACCGAAGCGTCGGGAACTTGAGGCATAGGTGGAATGTTGATGGGATGCGCTCTCATGGAGTTTAGCCAGGGAGTTCCAACTATCAGCGTTGTAAGATGTTGGACCATCGATCACCAGAAATTCCGTGTTTGGCGGCTCCTGGCTCTGACTAGGAGGTTAGTCGAACCGAGGTCATAATTTCTCAGAGTCCGAATCTTGGGCAGGGTCATCTGTAAGGATGCTTAATCGGCGCCCATCCTCTCGAGGGTGCTTTTATATATAATACTAGCCGAGCATCGGTGTCGACTAATACCCTTGAGTACAATTCCAACGCATGTTCATTCCGTGAGTCGCGGATCGCACTCAAACTCACGAGGATTGATCCAAACAAGCCAAGATGGGATCAGACCGAGCATGATGGGACCGAGACCAGGGCGAGGGCGTCGACTGGCGTCAGGGGCTTGCCGCCGGCGCCAGGCGAGTGCCGCCGGCGCCAGGCCGCCCGCTGCGGACGTCAGCCGCCGGCGCCAGGCCGGGTGCCGCTGCACCAGGACGCCCGCTGCGGATCGCGGTCGCCGGGCGCCAGGCCGCTCGCGGACGGGTGCCGCGCCAGGGTTCTGCCGCCCGTGGGTTTTCCGTTGCCGATCTTTCCCCATTAGTCGTTAGTGCGGGACATCTTTGAGTTTGGAAGGATCTTTAGCCGTAGATTTCGAGATAACCGCTTTTGACCCCAACAATTTCATGCCGTAAGGTGTTCTATGAAATGCCTGAACCAAGTCATCTATGCTTTTAGCTTGCTTTGCCTAAGAGATTAGTTGTCAAAGAAGCTAGGATTGCTATTAGACTCATTCTTTATGCTTGCTTTGATCATTACAGCCAAAGAGATTTGGTGTACTTGGGTGATCATTTCAAAAGAGCATTCATCTAGAGATAGAGCTTGCTTAGTTTTGTTGTCTAGGCATAAGGTTGATAGATTGAATGTTGCTACCACCTTTAGATTGAAGCTTGATCACCCAAGGTCAATTCCCTTGCCCCATGAGTCCTATTGCTTCATATTGAAAGAGAGATCATTACTTCTATTACGAGGAGATTGTTGTGAGGTTTGGCCAAACTGGCGTTGCTCGATCCTCGAAGGATCACGATGTTGCGGGCTGAAGCCATACTGAATTTGATCGATTGGTGGTTTTGAGTTAGAGAATCCGCCCCCTCCTTCTAGCGCCAAACTGTGGGAACGAAATTCAGACCGTCAATTTCCGATAAATAAGATTGCGGAGGAAAGCCAAGTAAACCGACTTTCCTTGAAGGTCCGGATTCTCTCGCGTTGCCACCACGTGAGAAAGTGCAAATAAAAATAAGGTTTTAAATATTTGCCCGAAGGCATTTTATTAGATGAAAGATACGAGTACAGAGATTCTCCGAAAGACAGAGAGATTTGCGATTAAAGAAAAATATAGAGTCGCAGGCAGCCAAACGTCCTAAGCCTTGCTCCGCTAGTCTAACCACCTAAGCCCTAATTTTTCTAAGCTAGCAGAATGCTCTAAGTCTAATCTTCGGATCCCCTTCTCCTCTGCTCTTGCTCTCCTTATATACCGCTCTAGAGTGGGTTTGCCTTAAGATGATGGACCTGCCTTTGGGCTTAAAGCTTATCTCTTCAGGAAGTATTCCATTTTCGTCGATCTTCGTAATTATTCTCGAGTTTTCCCCTATTTTCCGGTGACTTGATGTTTCTTAAAATCGTAAGTAAATCCGTGGACTTTTCTTAAGTCGTTTTATACGATTTCTCGAAAAGACTATCTTTCTCGTAAAATAAACCGTATAGCCTAAAGGATCGATGTTCAAGTTAATCGATCTTTGTTTTATACGATATCTTCTACGAAATCCAATCCTTCTAGTTTTTGTCGTAAAACATTGAGTACAATTCCAACCGCATGTTCATTCCGTGGCGTGATCGTACCAAACTCACGAGGATTGATCCAAACAAGCCAAGATGGGATCAGACCGAGCATGATGGGACCGAGACCAGGGCGAGGGCGTCGACTGGCGTGGGGCTTGACGCCGGCGGAACAGACCCGGCATGAAGCCGGCCAGCGTGGCGCCCTTATGAGCGAGTGCCATGCGACACCAGGGCGGCCAGCGTGGCGCCGCCCGGCGCCAGGCGGCTTCGCGTGGCAGTGCCGCCGGCCAGGGGTTCTCGCCGTGGGTTTTCCGTTGCCGATCTTTCCCCATTAGTCGTTAGTGCGGGACATCTTTGAGTTTGGAAGGATCTTTAGCCGTAGATTTCGAGATAACCGTTTTTGACCCCAACAATTTCATGCCCGTAAGGTGTTCTATGAAATGCCTGAACCAAGTCATCTATGCTTTTAGCTTGCTTTGCCTAAGAGATTAGTTGTCAAAGAAGCTAGGATTGCTATTAGACTCAT
The DNA here is from genome assembly GCA_016771965.1 of Brassica carinata. NCBI lineage: Eukaryota > Viridiplantae > Streptophyta > Magnoliopsida > Brassicales > Brassicaceae > Brassica > Brassica carinata. The sequence goes on from CM028688.1 coordinate 50,185,986, forward strand.
TCTTTATGCTTGCTTTGATCATTACAGCCAAAGAGATTTGGTGTACTTGGGTGATCATTTCAAAAGAGCATTCATCTAGAGATAGAGCTTGCTTAGTTTTGTTGTCTAGGCATAAGGTTGATAGATTGAATGTTGCTACCACCTTTAGATTGAAGCTTGATCACCCAAGGTCAATTCCCTTGCCCCATGAGTCCTATTGCTTCATATTGAAAGAGAGATCATTACTTTATTACATTTTAGTTTAGTTTTAGTTCATTTCACTCCACTCTTTTGATTGCACTTAGATTAAGCATAGAGTTGCATTCCCTTTGCATTGAAATCATCTAGGAAGTGTTCGACAATCTTTTATACTACATAATTTGATTAGGACCCTAGAAAAGTCCTATCATCAGAAACAGAAGAAGATATGAGAAGGATGTTCAATCAGGTCAGAGAAACCATGATCAGGAGGATCAAACTTGAGAAGAAGGGTGATCTAGGGAAGTTCGTTGTCCCTTACTCAGTCCATGGGATCAATTTCCCACGTGCCTTATGTTACACATGATCTGGAGTCAGCATCCTACCCAAGGTGATAGCAGATCATCTAGGTTTGAAGATAGAACCCACAGATGAATCATTCATCTTCGTGGATTGCTCTCAGCAAAACTCTGGAGGTTAACATAGGAGAAACCCTAATTCCAGTAGACTTCCATGTCTTGGATGTTAAGGTAACCCTAACTACTTCTTTGCTACTTGGAAGAGCCGTCCTAGCCACAGTTGGAGCTGTCTGCAACCTTCAGACAAACAAATTGTGCCTAACCCTGATCAATCCTACGGTCTACTATGATCCGGTACGAGTCATCAAAGTTCCTGAGAAGATCCAAGACGGCTCAGACCTCGTAGCTGTTTGCTATTGTGGAGATGAATATGATTCACAAGACGCATACGAGACGGAGTACGATGAATCGATCGATAGTGGTACTGCCGCATCGATCGATACTCGTGAAACGACATCGATCGACAGACATACATGGTCATCGATCTATTCACGTTTCAACCAGATCGAGGAGGAGTTTCCAGGCGGTGACTTGAGGTAAGCGAGTGGGAAGCGACTACATCCCAGCACATGCTGTAGATACTACTCACATTGAGGAGTATACTGATGATTACGAGGAGGAGAGAGCTATAGAGTATCACAACCTTCTAGAAGATGAAGATAGACCACAACCTCATAATCAACACATTGGTCGATCGGACCTTCTCTCCATCGATCGATACCACTTGCCTCGCATCATTCGACAACACTGTCAACAACAAGCGAGACGGAGACCACTCAATCAGGAGAGGGGCAAGTGATTACCAGCACGAGAGCTTCGCGGTCGAAACCGCAACACCAACATACATCACTCAACCCGAGGAAGTCTCATCGATCGACACGGCACCATCACAATCGACCGATAGGCCTGAACAACCATCGACCGATCCCAGATCTGTGCCATCAACTGATACATTCATCAAACCATCCCAGGTAACAAATTCACCTGTACCCGACGTTCAGGATCGTCCTTCAGGATCCTCTACCGCTCCGATCATAATTTCTGGTCGGGATGACGTGGTAGAGTCCACGCCTCCGGCTTCGAAGATCATTTTGGGACTCCCAGCACCTAGTTCTGCACCGTTGCCTAAGGGGCATTTGGGGGTCGGTGCCACAACTGGGGCGAAGAGAAAGAGGTGCGCTAGGAGCGAAGCGGGCGAGCCTTCGGGATTGTTGTCGCAACATCGTTCCAAGGTTTGATTTTGATTTATCCGCAATTCTTCTTTTCTTTTCTTTTGCGATGATCCTTACCCTTTCTCTTTGCGGACAGTTTGTGTCGCTGATTGATGGGATGCTCGGTGACTGCGGATCAGAGGTTGCGCGTCTCTCGAAGGAGTTGGAGTCGTCGCAAGAAGCGTCGAAGCATACCGAGGCCGCATTGCACACCATCGAAAACGCCCATGCCGCCCAGACGTCTCAGCTCAAAGTTCGAATTGGTGACCTCGAACGCGACCTCGGGAAGACTGCGAGTTCCTTGCTCAAAGTGAAGAAAGAGAAGAGACACAAATCCTCGGAAATCCGTCGTCTCCAACAACAGATCCAGAATTACGAAGAGATGAGTGCTCGCAAGTCGACAGAGACCGTCGATCCCCGCGGCGACTTCTTTGCTCGTTTGACGAGGATGGCCAGTTTGTTCGAGTCTCTGATAGCTATCCGCGAGAGGGACTTAGCTTTGGCGGGAATCGAAGGGAGCTTGAGCGAGCTTCAGCTGCTTTGGGGTAACAAGGCCCTATCTCTGGATTCCGAGGAAGCCAGGCTGCTGTCTTGCAAGGGAGAGTTGGCGGCTTCCGAAGGGAAATTTGACTTGATTCTCTCTGGTCTGAGGTCCGAGTGCACCCTTGTACCGGATTCGAGGGCTCGGAGGATCAGGTTCAGGCAGCAGAGGATCGTGAGGCTGGCGGATGAGCAGGAGTGGAGGTGTGTCGAGGAGTCGATGGCGAGACCGTTCCGCTGCGGGTGAGTTTGAGGATGAAGGTGATGCTCCGAGAAGCGTCTAGGTTTACCAATCCCTTGAGGGATTTTTATTTTGTTTGTGTTGCGGCTGCTATGAGCCCATGATGTATTTTTTCGGGACTGGCCGTCGGTGGCTTTGAATCCCTGCCCTTTTTAGGGCGTTTGTTGAACTCGCGGCTCAATCTAAAATATTTTGGTTTTTATGACGTTTAAATGAACTTATGTTTATCGAAGTTAGAGGGACAGGGTGTGAGTTGTCGTCTAATTCCTGCCTCTCAGATGATCACCGTATCCATCGACTGTACAAAGCGAGATTTTTCACGGTTTACTGATTTACGCGAAGGTTCGTGAATCGAATAGACTTAAGCGAAGAGACAAGTTTTGGGATCTCGTATCGGGTACTGATACTATGCCTATGAGATGTCAAGATCCTGCTTGGCTGGGTTTAGGGCAAGACCTAGGTTTACTCTCGGACTGAGGCTTTGCGATGACAAGTCGGCTTTCGTTTTGCCTATTTGCGATTTTAACCTGACTCGTACCGTTTTAAAATCACCGTTTTAAAATCCGCGAATTGTTATCGGCTTATACGAATTGTTTAGGTGCAAATCGAGCTACTTCCGTTTGGAAGAGCTAACCAAAATTTTGGGCTTCTTGTATAGCGCGCTATGTTATCCTTGTCGGATGAAAGAGAGCCTACCTTAGGGGGTGGCTTATTGTCTGTTTAGGACGTTAGAGTTCGTTTGTTGTGATCAGCAACAACGAAATAATACCGTTTGAGGTGTGTTTGTATGTTTTGAGTTAGAGGCGAGGATTTAGTGCGGAATGTTTTGAGGAAAAGAATGTCCTTCGCCGCTAGCTACGCCTCGCAAAGGCTGAAGGTTGAGTTTTCCTTGTGCCGAATTTTGTGGTTGAAATGTTTGCGGGCTTGGAGATGTTTTGCTAATGTTCGCAGCCAGAAAACTGTTGTTTCAGTTTGGACGCAGGACCAAGGGGTCGCGTAAATTTGACCAGGGAGAAAAGTCTACATTCACATTAGCCGTGAAGTGTTGGCCTACAGGATTTGTTTTGGATGTGATAATCGCTTAGTAGATACTAGATCCGTTGTCGTTGCCGTTTAGTAGTTGGTGAAATGTGTTGTCTATAAAGAGTTTCGAAAGTTTCAGAATTTTCGAAATTTGTGGGAGTATACGAGTATACGCACCCGATTCCACCCTCCCTTTTAATCGGGGATAGCTGAACCCGCCGGTTAGCGAGTTGCCCTCATTACCCTTTTAGGGGATCAAGCCATCTCGTAGTTCTTTGTACCGCGTCGTTGTTAGTGATAGTATTTTTAAGATGCATCTGTTCCAAGTTCTTGGGATTTTTCGTCTTGCATATTAGCGATTTGAGTGCGAACCTGGTGGGACCACTTTTATGACTTTGTATGGTCCTTCGGTTTGCTCCAGTTTTCCGTATTTTGTTGGCGGTGTTTTGGAAGACTTTGCGTAAGACTAAATCGCCTTCTCTGAACCTACGATGGCGTACGTTTGAGTTGTAGTACCTAGCGGCAGCGTGCTGGTAATTTTGGATTGAATAAAGCCACAATGGCGTTCATTGATAAGATCGGGATTGTCCAGCATCATGGCGTTGTTTAAATCTTCGTTAGGGAGGAATCTTCTCCATTACTCGTGGAACTCTACTTCGGGGATCATGCATTCGCTCCGCAAACGAGGGCGTAATGGGGTTTCACCGTAGCCCGTCTCCGAGGTTATGCGATGCGACCAAAGGACTCGCCGAGCTCCTCGCCCATAAGCCCTTTTGGCGTCTAAGCGCTTTTCAGTCCGTTAAGGGCGGTCTTGTTGATGGTTTCTGCCTGGCCATTGCATTGCGGATATCTGGGAGTCGACTTGATAAGTCGTATCTTCCACTTCATGAGCATACCGAACGGGTAGAGATGAACTGAGACCGTTGTCTGTCCGCGATTTCGTAAGGGACCCGTGTCTGGTGATTATGTTCTTCCATCTGAAGTTCGACTTATGCGTCTTTGATACTTGTATAGGAATCTGCCTCCACCCATTTTGAGAAGAAATCCGTGAGGACTAGGAGAAAACGTTTCTGCTTCGAGTTATGCAATGGCCCGAAGATGTCCATGGACCATCGCATAAAGGGATACAGAGATAAGATGGACGAGAGGACTTCCGCGGGCTGATGGATCGTCGGTGCGTGCCTTTGGCATTTTTCGCACTTTCGAGCGAACTTCTCGCAGTCTTTGATCATAGTTGGCCAGTAATAACCGTGGCGTTTTATTTTGATTGCGAGAGATCTTCCGCCGGAATGGTTTCCGCACGAGCCTCTTCCATTACTCTTCTCGCTTTTTCGCCTTCAGCGCAGGTCATGAGCGGGCCGGAGAATCTCCATTTGTAGATTTCTCCTTCTAACGTCACGTATCGTGCGGCCTGAGTCTTGATTTTGCGGTCTGCCCATTTTTCGGCGGGAAGTGTTTCGTCGGATTGGTTCCAGCCAAGGGCTGTCGCAGCCGTATTCCGACCGATCCACGTTTTCTTCCGGTGGGTCATCCATTTCTTCCGCATTTTCGATTTGTGCTCGAATAAGATTGGTGATCACTGGCGGTCCGATGATTAGATGTTCAATGAACTCGACTGGGATTACCCGACTTAGTCCAGGGTCTGAACTTGACGCGAGTGTGGCCAAGGCATCTGCCTGAGTGTTTTCCGAGCGAGGAATCCTAGCGAGGGCGAAGTGGTCGAAGTTTTGGGAGAGATCTTGGATGAGTTTAAGATATGCGTCCATTCTTTCGTCCCTTGCTTCATATTCCCCGCTGTACTGATTTGCGACTAACTGAGAGTCACAGTAAGCGTGGATGTTACGGATCTTCAGCCCTCGGGCTAGCCGTAAGCCCGCAATGAGTGCCTAATATTCGGCCTCGTTGTTTGACGCATGGAACTCCAATCGGAACGACTGCTCCAAGATTTCGCCAGTCGGAGACGTGAGCCGGATTCCGATCCCGGATCCTTGTTTGGACGATGATCCGTCGACGTGAAGGATCCAAGTTGAGTTTGGTTCTGTGTTCGTCATATCTCCTATGGGCAATTCCACCAAGAAGTCCGCCAATACTCGAGACTCTGCGCAGGTTCTTGGGCGGTAGTCCACGTCGTACTCGCTTAGTGCGATCGCCCATTTTGTGAGGCGTCCTGACTGACTCGGACTGTGCAAAATCGTTCGCAAGGCGAAGGTGGTGAGGATTATGATGGTATGCGACTGAAAATACGGCCGGAGTTTTGTTGCCGACGTTACAACCGCAAATGCCCGCTTCTCCATCAGGGGATATCGGGTCTCCGCGTCTAGCAACGTTTTGCTTCAGTAGAAGATTGGTTTCTGCTCACCGCGTTCTTCTCTAATAAAAACGCCGCTTACCGCTGTTGTGGATACTGCGATGTACAGGAACAAGGGTTCTCCCTCTACTGGTTTTGCGAGGACGGGAGGAGTGGCCAGGTAATGCTTTAGCTGTTGGAAAGCTTTTTCGCATTCCTCTGTCCATTCAAAATTCTTGTTCCCTTTCAATGTGTCGTAGAAAGGAAGGCATTTGTCTGTTGAGCGGGAGATAAAATAGTTTAAGGCGGCGACTCTCCCTGTTAGCCTTTGGACTTCCCTTTTTTTTGGGCGAGACCCTTTCTATTAACGCGTTTATCTGTTTGGGGTTAGCCTCGATTCCGCGACACCTGACTTGGTAGCCGAGATATTCTCCCGATGCCACGGCGAATCTACATTTAGCCGGGTTCAATTTCATGTTGTGCAAATTCAACCTTGCGAAACACTCTTCCAGATGGGTAACATGGTCGTGTTCGTCAAGGGATTTTACAAGCATGTCATCAATGTATACCTCCATAGTTTTTCCGAGCTGCTCAGAAAACATTCGGCTGACGAGTCGCTGGTAAGTAAGCGCCTGCGTTTTGAGGCGAAAGGCATTACTTTGTAACAATCGTCCAGCGGTCAGTGATGAATGCGTCTTCACATCGTCCGGTTCATCATGATTTGATTGTACCCGGAGAAGGCGTCCATGAATGATAAAAGTTTGTTTCCTGCTGTTTCTTCGACAAGTCGGTCGATATGCGGGAGTGGAAAGCAATCTTTTGGACAAGCCTTGTTGAGGTCGGTGAAGTCAACGCAAACTTGCCATTTTCCGTTTTTCTTTTTGACCACGACTGGGTTAGCGAGCCTGTCCGGGTACCTGACTTCCGTTATGGACCCCACTTTAAGGAGTTTTTCAACTTCCTCGTTTACCGCGGTAGCATGCTCTGGTCCTAGTTTCCGTCTTTTTTGCTTGACGGGTTTGTAGGTTGGGTCAATGTTGAGCTCATGGCAAGTTATGCCGATGTCGATCCCTGGCATATACTCCGCGGCCCAAGCGAATGTGCTGAGGTTCCTTTTGAGACAGGCTATGAGCTCTGTTCTCAGAGGTTTGCGGAGGTTGGCCCCGATCTCGACGCATCATTCCGGGAACGATTCTTCTAGGCAGACCAAGATTACAGGTTCGCAAGTTGGTTCGCGCTGCCCGTCTAGGGCTTCGATCCTCTGAGATTGCCAGAAGACGTTCGAGTCTTGTGCTGGGGCATTCTTATCGGGAGTAGGGATGTCTTGCATATTTACATGTTTTTAGCTATCATATCTTGTGCATTTTTACTCATTTATATTAGGCATTAGGCATCTTTAGGCTCATTTTGCATTCATAAGTCTCTATCAGGTGTTGGAGTATACTTTAGAGATATTGGAGATGTTTGGGAGTTTTGTGATGAAAAAGAGGGGTTTAAAAATGAACATGGACGGAGGCATTAGAGAAATCTTCTGATGCTAAGATTTGGTGGAGACATGGAATTTTGAGTTAGCTTTCCAATGGAAGTGGTTTCAAGTCATTTGGAGCCATATTGGAGGAGTTATGATCAAAACACTGAGGGCATATCAGTTCCACCCGGGTGAGCATACCCGAGGACGACCATCCAACCATGCCTGGAAGAGCTCCGGACGCGGCCAGGACGACCCGGGGACAAGGACCCGCACGTCCTGATGATGCTGGATGCCAAGAACGCACGCGGACTGGAGACACCCGGGCAGAGACACCCGCACGGCTTGCTGGACGATGGACGAGCAGGACACCCGGACGTCCCACCCGGCCGTTCCTGCCAGCGCACTTGCTGGACGATGGACGACCTGGACACACCCGGCTTCAACCACCCGACCTGCCACTCACCCGCGTACAAGACAACCGACCATGCACACCCGACTGCTCCCACCCCGCACGGCTGGACTTCTTTTCTCTCAAAAACATAATAAGATCTTGAAGAAAGTTTAAATCTTTGATCCTTTTTATCTCATTTCTTTTGTGTTTAATACATTATCTTCTTCTCTAATCATGTGTAGCCTTGAATCATCATTGATTTTGAGGTTTTCCATGGCTATTAGTGAGTAGATCTATCTAGGGTTCATGGGCTTGGGAGACTAAGGGTGATTAAGTGTAGATCCAAGGTGCTTAGTGTTAGATCTATCCTTTCCTTGCATTGATTTGGTGTTCTTCATGATATATTTGGGTTGGCCTCTCAAACATAGAGCCATAGGCATTTCATGCCCGAAAGGTGTTCTATGAAATGCCTGAACCAACTCATCTATGCTTTTAGCTTGCTTTTCCTAAGAGATTAGTTGTCAAAGAAGCTAGGATTGCTATTAGACTCATTCTTTATGCTTGCTTTGATCATTACAGCCAAAGAGATTTGGTGTACTTGGGCGATCATTGCAAAAGAGCATTCATCTAGAGATAGAGCTTGCTTAGTTTTGTTGTCTAGGCATAAGGAATTAGATTGATTGAAAAGTTGGCATCTTGGATTCAACCTTGATCACCCAAAGCCAATTCCCTTGTCCCAAGAATCCCCTTGCCTCATTGAGAAAGAAAGTTCAATCTTTTATTGCATTTTTAATATTGTCTTAGTTTCATAATCATCTTCTTATCATGGTTGCACTTAGATTAAGCATAGGCTTGCATTCCCTTTGCATTAGAATCTCTTAAAATTGGATTGACATCTTGTATACTACAACATTTGATTAGGACCTTAGAAAAGTCCTTTCATCAAATTGGTGCCGTTGCCAAGTTCTAAGTTGATTTTGACATTGGGATTTAGTCACTTGCTTGAGACTAAGTCATTTTTATTTTCTTGTGATATTGATTCTCTTGCTTCTTCTATCTCTTACTTTCAGGTGTATGATCACAAGAAGCAGAGGGGCATCTAACTTGGTTCCTACTGTTGAAGAGATTGCTGCACTTGAGAGGGAGATAGCAAGACAAAGAAAAGAAGTAGAGCAACAGGATCATCTTCAAAGGTTGGGGTTTGAGATGGAGAATCTGCCTCAAGATGGTGATGTCCTAGGGGGCAATGGTCCAAGAGCTGACAATCCTAGACCACCACGCCAGCCAGATCACCAACCACGCCAAGCAAGAGCCATTGGAGCCTATGACCAACCTCACATTCATGGTCATAGGTTGGGAATCAGAGCACCAGCTGTGGAGAACAACAACTTTGAGATCAAATCAGGGCTGCTCAATGTGATAGAGAACAACAAGTTTCATGGCTTGGCTGTGGAGGATCCACTAGATCACTTGGATCAATTTGACAAGTATTGTGGTTTGTCCAAGACCAATGGAGTCTCTAAAGATGCTTTCAAACTCAGACTGTTTCCTTTCTCTCTAGGAGACAAAGCTAATCAGTGGGAGAAGACTCTTCCAAGTGACTCTATCATCACTTGGAATGATTGCAAGAGGGTATTCCTAGAGAAGTTCTTCTCTTCCTCAAAGACAGCTAAGATCAGAAATGAAATTTCTGGTTTTCAACAAAAGAATCTTGAGAGCTTCAGTGAAGCATGGGAGAGGTTCAAGGGCTATTGGTCTCAGTGTCCACATCATGGCTTCACCAAAGAGAGCTTGCTTAGCACATTCTATAGAGGAGCTCTACCACAGTGCAGGAATAGGCTTGATACTGCTAGCAATGGTTTCTTCTTGGGAAGAACTGAAGAGGATGCTGAAGAACTAGTAGTGAAAATGGCCAAGAGTTACTCAGTTTATAGTGAGGAGCATGATAGAGCCAATAGAAGTGATGACCAGCACACAAGGAAGGAAATCAAGACCTTGCAAGAAAAGATAGATTTGATTCTCTCCACCCAAGCTAAACAAGAACAGCTGAATTTTGTGGGTGCTCCTAGTCAAGAGGTTCCTCCTACAATCAATGAGGTTGATGGTTTAGAAGGCCAAGAGGAGTTGTGCTTCATCAATGCTAATGGCACATGGTATAGGAAGGAGCCAAACTTCCAATACCAAAACAACTATCAGCCAAGACCTCACTACAACAATCAACAAGGAGGTTACCAAATAAATCAGTCATCTCAGCCTCAAGGAAGTTCTTCCCAAGCTCCAAGCTCAAATATGGAGTTCATGTTCAAGCAAATTTTAGAAGCTCAAGAGAAGAATGCTAGGAGCATTGGAGATGAGTTCAAGATTATCCATGCCAAGATTGATGGAACTTATTCTGATCTCAACAACAAGTACATGCAACTTGCCTCTCACCTCAAAGCTTTGGAGAGCCAACTTGCCTCCATGTCTTCATCCTCCAAGAATCCAATGGGATCTTTACCAGGTAAACCAGAGAAGAACCCTAAGAGACTTCCAATGTTATCCTCTCCACTTCTTCAAGGATTGAGTTGAGTGAACATAAGAATGATGTTGATGAGATTGAGAGGCTAGTGCTTGGAAATCAGATTGAAAATAATAAGGGACTGGTTGTGGCCACAGCTGAAGCTAGAGTTGTGAAGAGAGCTGATAAGAAGGTTCAAGGAAAGATTCTGAAGATTGATGAGCCTACGGTTGAGACACAAGTTGAGAAGAGTGCTAACCTCAAGCTGAAAGAAGTGAAGGAAGAAGACAATGAGGTTGAGCTATCACCCTATGATAGGCTCCCTTTCCCTAAAAGGTTCCTCACCAAAGCTCAGAAAAAAGTGGTCTCTAAATTCAGAAAAGACCTAAGTGATATTGGAGTCAAGCTTCCAGATATCACCAATATGCATGATGCTCATGTCTAAATGATGCTCATACAGGACATTCTCACCCACCAAGCTGAAGTGGCTGAGCTTTTGGACATCTCACTTCTAAAGATTGATCCACCAATCCCTCCCAGGTCCCTCCCTAAGCTTGAGTCTCAAGGGAAGTTCACCTTGTCTTGCTCTCTTGGTAAACTAACTATGGATGATGCTCTTGTTGATAGTGGTGCTAGTGTGAATTTCATCTCCTTGGATATGGTGAAGAGTCTTGGGATTGAAAGCATGGAACCAGATACTCCTCCTCTCACCTTTGGGGATTTTTCTTCTACAACCCCACTTGGCATAATCAAGGACTTCCCCTTGAAGATTGGATCCTGCACCATACCTATTGACCTCACTGTTTTGAAGATGGCATCTGAAGAGAGAGTCCCTTTGATCCTTGGCACTCCTTTTCTCACAACAGTTGGAGCTTGCATTGACTTTCCCAACAAGAAGGTCACCCTCATGCATGTTGTGGGAACCTAAATTCGCACCGTCAAATTAAGTTGATTTGAAAGAAAGCCAAGTGAAACAAGCCTTCCCTGAAGGTCCCGGATATCTGCTGGGCTGCACACGACACAATCAGTACGACAAAGAAAATAAGAAAACGAAATAAAATCGTAAGAACAAAGAATAGAGCAAAAGATCTTATTTCCTAATCCGCGTTTGAGCGTGAACAACAGGTAAGAGCCTTGGCTAAGAGAGCTGTCGGAAAGTTCGCTAGTCTAGCAACCTAAGTTCTAACCTAGTTGAGTCGCAGCTCACTAGTAAAAACGGAAAATAATGCCTAAGTTTGCTCTAAGTGCTAAGTGCTCAGGAAGTTTTTTGTGATGATTTGCTCCTCGCCGAAAGCTCTCCTTATATACTCCTCTTAAGACGGTCTATCTTCTTTCGGGCTGAATCGGGCTTTTTCCATTTTTGTCCATCTTCGTGTTTATCGGAAAACTTGACATTTATCTTCTGGAAACTTGACATTTATCTCTTATGTGAGGATAAGGATAAACCGTCATAGTTACCCTTCCTTTTCGGAAAATCGTAAGTGGGCCATTTTGGCCATATCGGGCCATTTAGACGTTTTTACGGTTTTTCGAAAGAATAGTCTTTGAAGGTTTTGGCATTTCTGAAGGAACCCCAATTCCTCGTATAGTCGAGAAGTTTGGTGTTTAGAATAACCGTGATTGTACCAAACTCACGAAGATTGATCCAAACAAGCCAAGATGGGATCGGACCGAGCATGATGGACCGAGACCAGGGCGAAGGCCGTCGACCGGCGTCGGGGTTACCGCCCGGCATCAGGCGGCTTCAGCGTGGCAGCGTGCTGCCGGCACCAGGCGGCCAGCGTGGCGATGCCGCCGGCGCCAGGCGAGTGCCATCGGCGCCAGGCGGCCAGCGTGGCAGCGTGCCGCGGCGCCAGGCGGCTTCAGCGTGGCAGCGTGCCGCCGGCGCCAGGCGGCTTCAGCGTGGCGATGCCGCCGGCGCCAGGCGAGTGCCATCGGCGCCAGGCCGGTGCCGCTGGCGCTAAGCCGCCCGCTGCGGATTTAGTGCCGCTGGCGCCAGGCCGGTGCCGCTGGCGCCAGGCCGGTGCCGCTGGCGCTAAGCCGCCCGCTGCGGACGCTGCGCCACCGTGCCAGGGTTCTCTGCCGCCCGTGGGTTTTCCGTTGCCGATCTTTCCCGTTAGTCATTCGTGCGGAAATCTTTGAGTTTAAAAGGATCTTTAGCCGTAGATTTCGAGATAAACGTTTTTGACCCAACAGGATCTTCGAGATTCCTCGAGTATCGGGATGGACTTGGATTAAGTAGATTTTCCGTCTTCAAGGGTTTGAGTAATGAGGCTTGAACTTTAGGCGTTTAAAATATGAACTATTAAACAATCGAGAAGGCTTTGCGGAAGAATCATTGTAGTTCTCGGACAATCCGGACATGGGTTTAAGGGACCAAGATGCAGCCGTTGCCCGAGATCACGAGACGATTGCATAGATGGGCACCAGGACCCTTGCCACCGGCGCCAGACGGACAGGACAAGCCTGCCGCCGGCGCCAGACGGACAGGACAAGCCTGCGCCCGGCAGAGGCATCCTGCCGTCCGTGCGTGTCCTGCGTCCGCTGGTGCCTGCTGTTGCTTGCCTTCGTTGATCCCCGGGGCTCACGGTCCGTTCATGCCTTCTTGTGAGTTCATCGAGTGACGACCCGTTTCTTGGTTTTGATCGTCACTTGGTTTTCTTTCGAGGACTTTCGGGTGACGATTTCGTCGTTGACCGATTTTGACCCCAACACATGTCAACAAAGCTGTCTCCTATCCTCTCCAACCTCCAATGGAATCAGACTATTGTGGGACAATCACTTGTGATGCACAAGCTGTTGAGAAGCCCCAAGATGAAGAGGTTGTTGGTAAGAAAGAAGGTCTTGATGGAGAGTCTTCAAAACAGTTGTGTGATGAGCACTTGGAAAGTGCTAAAACAGAGGGGATGAGTGGAGTCTCAAAGGCCACTCATGGCAAGAAGAAGATGGTGAAAGAGCCTCATACTCTACCTCTTGATTTGCTCCCACACACTCTCACTCTCCATCCAAAGAAGCTCAAGGATGGATTCATTGAGTACAAGATCAAGCACAAGGGCAGATCCACACCATTCTCAAGTGCTAGAGCCATCATCACTCTTCAGCTCCAAGATGACCCAATCAAGCTTCAAGAGCTTCTCTCTCAGGTCCTCACCATCACACTTGAAGGTGGGAAGGATCCTCCTTCTCACTAGTTCAAGAGACGAGGTAGTCAAGCTAAGTGACTCAAAACAAGCTCACTTGGGAGGAAGTCCCATGGTTATCCTTGTACATAGCTTTGAAATTTCAATTTTCCTTTTAAGTTTTTTTTTTAATAAAAGTGGTCAAGGTTTCCAGGTTGAGCCAAGCAGTAGAGGAGAGAAGAATGGTGGTGAACTACTTGAGCCCCATGATTGCCATGTAGCAGCCTCCTCTAGTTGCTATGAACTAAGCCAGCTCCTAGCCCCGACACCAAACACCACGCCTAAACCTCCTCATGTGGTATCACTCCAATCCTTCTTGTATATACATTTTCTTTTATCTTGTTGGGGTATCTCCTTCTCTCTTACTCACACAGAGACTGTGTGATTTAAGTGTGGGGGAGGTACCGGATATTTGATCATGTTTGCTTTGTGATTTTGAGTCTCATGCCTTGCATTGTACATTCATAAGTGCATAGAAAATCCAAAAAATGTTTTTAAAATTTTTGAACCATGTAGATTGCATCACTTGCATCCTTAGGATTGAGTCTAGAGCATATAGGTTGCATTCATTTGCATATGGAACATTGCCCTGTAAAGAACACTCGTTTGCACTGAATTTGACACCCTAGTTAAACATATCAGGTAGCTTAAGCATATCTTGAAAAGCTTGCATGCTTTGAGCCTTGAAAACTCTTCTTGAAACTTGCTTGCTTGCTTGATATTGGCATTGTTCTTAAGACCAGCTCCATCCTGAACTTAGACTTGAATGAACTTAATCTCTCTTGCATATGGGCATTTGCATTGTACCACCCTTTGTTAACCCAAATGGCACTCCCTTACCCTTGAAACCTATCCATTCTTTGTAGCCTACATTGATTTGCTTGAGTGAGGCCTCTTTTGATAGCTTGTCATGTGCAAAATCTTAAGAGTATTGGGAGCGACATGGATTTGTTCTCATCTCTTGCTAGCATAGGGTCATCATTTGAGCTAGTTTCTAGGATGGTGAGTGAAGTGTTTGTTAGCTAATGGTTTACATTTTGGGTTTGGGATATGACAATGTTGAGATTGATGAACAAAGAAAGTTTTGAGAAAGAAAAACCCTAGGGACCTAGAAATGAAAAATGAAAAGCTCTTGATCGATGTTTTTGACCTTCCCCCTCATGTGTATATTAAAAAAAAAAAAGGAAAAGAAAAAGAAAAAGAAAGATTCAATAAGATAGTGGGGAAGGAAAAACTTAAGAGTTAGAGCTTAGAAAGTGAATAGAGGTCCTTAGAGGTTGAATCATGAGAAAGAAAATGTTCATTGGGTGAGTGATGTGAGTATGTTTTCATTTTAGGTTATGGGATGAATAAAAAGGGTGTAGATCTTGCAATCACTAGGGAATTGGGTAGAATGATGAGGTCGACCATCCAACCATGCCTGGAAGAGCTCAGGACGCGGCCAGGACCACCCGGGGACAAGGACCCGCACATCCTGATGATGCTGGACGCCAAGAACGCAGGCGGCCTGGAGACACCCGGGCAGAGACACCCGCACGGCTTGCTGTACGATGGACGAACAGGACACCCGGACGTCCCACCCGGCCGTTCCGGCCCGCGCACTTGCTAGACGATGGACGACCTGGACACACCCGGCTTCAACCACCCGACCTGCCACTCGCCCGCGTACAAGACAACCGACCATGCACACCCGACTGCTCCCACCCGCACGGCTGGACGGTCTGGACGAAGGAGAGCACCCGGCTGGTCACACCCGGCCATGGACCAGCACAGCCTGACCCGGGTGGCCTAGCTTCTTCCTTTCTCCTTGTTTCTGATTGGTCGAAAATCACTTGGCACCAATGACCTTTCGGACTTTTTCTTTATGTTTTAAGGGTTTTCCAAGCCCCATATAAATACTCTTGTATTCCCTTTGAGGGACTTAACTTCTTTTCTCTCAAAAACATAATAAGATCTTGAAGAAAGTTTGGATCTTTGATCCTTTTTATCTCATTTCTTTTGTGTTTAATAGATTATCTTCTTCTCTAATCATGTTTAGCCTTGAATCATCATTGATTTTGAGGTTTTCCATGGCTATTAGTGAGTAGATCTATCTAGGGTTCACGGGCTTGGGAGACTAAGGGTGATTAAGTGTAGATCCAAGGTGCTTAGTGTTAGATCTATCCTTTCCTTGCATTGATTTGGTGTTCTTCATGCTATATTTGGGTTGGCCTCTCAAACATAGAGCCATAGGCATTTCATGCCCGAAAGGTGTTCTATGAAATGCCTGAACCAACTCATCTATGCTTTTAGCTTGCTTTGCCTAAGAGATTAGTTGTCAAAGAAGCTAGGATTGCTATTAGACTCATTCTTTATGCTTGCTTTGATCATTACAGCCAAAGAGATTTGGTTTACTTGGGCGATCATTGCAAAAGAGCATTCATCTAGAGATAGAGCTTGCTTAGTTTTGTTGTCTAGGCATAAGGAATTAGATTGATTGAAAAGTTGGCATCTTGGATTGAACCTTGATCATCCAAAGCCAATTCCCTTGTCCCAAGAATCCCCTTGCCTCATTGAGAAAGAAAGTTCAATCTTTTATTGCATTTTTAATATTGTCTTAGTTTCATAATCATCTTCTTATCATGGTTGCACTTAGATTAAGCATAGGCTTGCATTCCCTTTGCATTAGAATCTCTTGAATTGGATTGACATCTTGTATTCTACAACATTTGATTAGGACCTTAGAAAAGTCCTTTCATCAAGTAGGCTTTACTTTTTTGCTTCGAGAGGCTTCGCCTGTCGAGTTTTTTCTTTTCAGCTCGGCGGCGTAACATACTTGCGCCATCCTGCGATTTCCTTGTATAGTTTCGATTCCGCGAGGGGTTGGAAAGTTTAGACACAGATGGAATGTCGAGGGGATCGCTCGCATGGAATTCAGCCATGGAGTTCCGATGATCGTGTTATACGATGTTGGACGGTCGACGACTAAGAATTCCGTGATTTTGGCGACGCTCCCGGCTTTAACCAAGAGGCTGATCGAGCCGAGAGTCATAGTAGCATCTCCTGAAAGTCCAAATATCGGGCTAGGTTCTTCTGTGATGGCGCACAGGTCGACCTCCATTCTCTTGAGGGTACTCTTGTAGATAATGTTGGCCGAGCATCCGGTGTCGATTAACACTCTCACTACGTCGATGTCCTGGATCGTCTGTTCGATTACAAGGAGATCGTTGTGGGTTTGGCCTGGTCGGCCGTTGCCCGATCCTTGAAAGAAACAATATCGCTGGCTACTGGAGCGGACATCCTATATCTTTTATTGCTTAGTGACTTTCGAGTTAGAGAATTCGTCCCCCCCTCCTTCTAGCGCCAAACTGTGGGAACTGCAATTCACACCGTCGATTTTCGATGAACGATTATGGAGGAAAACCGAGTTAACCCGATCTTCCTTGAAAGTCCGAATTCTCTGCGTAATCACTTTTGGAATTGATAAAAAATAAGTAGCAAGATAAAAGATGAATGGTCGCTCAGAGGCGTTTTATTAGTTAAAAAATAGGAGTACAAAATTTCTCCGAGAGGAGTAGAGTTATGCTAACTATCGGAACAACAGAACAAGAGGCGGCCAAGACGTTCTAAGCCTTGCCGTACTAGTCTAACCACCTAAGTCCTAAGTTCTCTAAGCTAGAAAGAGTTCTCTAAGTCTAAAATCTCGGATCCTCTTCTCTTCTGCCCCAGCCCTCCTTATATAGTCACTTTAGGTCTGTGGCCCGTGTAACCTTTCGCCTTTGGGCCCAAGTTTATCTCTTTTGGAAATATTCCATTTTCCGTCGATCTTCGTAGTTATCCTGGAGCATTGACATTTATCTGCGGAAACTCAACATTTATCTTACTTTAATAAGTTAGGATAAATCGTCATAGCTCTTATTGGGCTTGGTCTGCAAAATCGTGAGTGAGCGCGTGGACAACCCTCAAGCCCTCGAACGTTCGTACGATTTCTCGGAAAGATTATCTTTTCCGCACAATAAATCGTATAGCCTAAAGAATCGATGTTCGAGTTGATCGTACTTGTTTTACACGATACATTTTGCGGAAGAACCATCCTTCCTAGCTTCAGTTGTAAAACTTCTAGGATAACTCCAATCGAGTTGAACCGAGGAACGTTAGGTCCATAGATAAGGTACTATGACTTCACGAACACCACGAGGTGCGATCTAAATCGGACGAGCTGGGAACAGACTGGATGCACCGGTGCGGGACCAGCAGACGAGCTGGCGCCGGCACTGGTGCCAGCAGGCGAGCGGCGCCGGTGCCTGGTGCCAGCATCGGCGAAGCCGGCGCCGGTGCCTGGTGCCAGCATCGGCGAAGCCGGCGCCGGTGCCTGGTGCCAGCATCGGCGAAGCCGGCGCCGGTGCCTGGTGCCAGCATCGGCGAAGCCGGCGCCGGTGCCTGGTGCCAGCATCGGCGAAGCCGGCGCCGGTGCCTGGTGCCAGCATCGGCGAAGCCGGCGCCGGTGCCTGGTGCCAGCATCGGCGAAGCCGGCGCCGGTGCCTGGTGCCAGCAGGCGAGCGGCGCCGGTGCCTGGTGCCAGCATCGGCGAAGCCGGCGCCGGTGCCTGGTGCCAGCAGGCGAGCGGCGCCGGCGTCGGGACGCTGAGCGGCGCTGTTCTTTTCGATCCGACCTTTGTTGATCCTTTTGCGGAAAGTCCGTAGATAGGAAATGATCTTAGCCGTTGATTTCAAGATAACCGTTTTCGACCCCAACAATGATTCGCAAGACAGAGGTGTAGATCAGATGTATTTCCCGCTAAACAACAAAGTTGGCAGAATGGAATCTAGCATAGAAGGGATGCAAAAAGGAATCAGAGCCATTCAGAGGCAGCTTGCGAGCAGGCCTGCACCCTTAGCATCGATCGACAGAAGACCAAGCGCATCGATCGACGGACCTCAACAGCCATCGACCGACAATTCAACAAAGGAATCGATCGATTCCAGCTCTATCCACGAAAAATGATCCAACGCCTTGATTCAATGCAAGCAAAGCTCAGTGATCTTTCAGAACATGCCTATGAGAAATTATGATGGCACGAGCTCAGCATTGAAGGTCATGCAGAAAGGATTCAGAGGATCAATGATGAGGTAATTGAGATAAAGAAGAAACGAACCAGAGAATATGAAGCCACAAGAAGCTTATTTGACTCATGGTTCGGTGAGAAGAAGGATACAGAGGATACTTGTTTCCCAACAAGTACCTGGACTTCACCTCAGTAGCTCATTCCATCTAGAGTCAAGCTAGATGACTATAATCAAATGAGTGGAAGGCAACCCACTGTTAGGTAATTTTTAATTTAGTTTTTATCTTTAGGATTTTATTTTTCGTATTTGTTTTTCTTTGTAGTTACGACTAGACGATTACCACTGAAATCGACCGACATGACATTGTCGATATCGATCAACATACACCAAACAATAAAGATCGACGAAGGCGACTCAACATCGATCGATATGGATCACAGTCATATATTTCGTTCAACTTTTTTGATATCAGTATATTTTCATTTTTGCCTACGCCTTCACCGGACTGGTTATACACTGGGGACAGTGTATGATTTAAGTCTGGGGGGATGATTACTGATGCTGTTTACCTTTTGACTTCATCTAAAATGTTTTCAAAATGGTTTCTATTGAGTCAAGAAAGGGATAATGATATTTTAAAAATTTTCACTTTTTATCTAACCAATCTTTTAGGCACCATTCTTAGATTTGTTGATGTAGAATGTACTATAAATGCTAAAGTTGATCACCTATCAGCTATGACAACGCTTTCATTGATTGTCTGGAGGAACCAAAGCTGATTTCCAATCTAACCTGACATTCTCTGCTTGTCTTGGGGCTTGGTATACATGGGATCGGATGCTTCAAACAAGTCTGGAAGGTAAAGCCTTGTGTAGACAGTTTTATCACCCTTTCTCTCTCATTTTTGAATTTAGATTTAATTTTATTCAGTTAAAAAATCGAAAATAAGCTTAAATATATGTTCTAGGACTAGTTAGTTATTACTTAGGAAGGAATTCGAATAGGACTTGGCGGTTACCCCCCTCAAGACTTGATTCATAAGAATTAAATAGGTAAAGGATTCGAACAGGGCCTGGTGGTTAACCCCTTCAAGACTTTCTTCGCAATGAATCCTAGGATATAGGTCAAAAAGAAGTGAACAGGACTTGGTGGCTACAACCATTAAAGCTTGATTCATGGAAGCATGTCCAATATTGGTCAGTGTCTTGCAAATAAAAGCAGACTTGACTAGGAGAGAAATAGTAGAGAGAGAGGATAGGAACTAATTTTTATCTGCAGGTCTAGATACTTGTTTGAGCAACCTTGTATCATGTGATCGATACTCCCAAGGTTAAGCCTGCACTTTCATTTTTATGTACAGAAATGAAATCAGTAGAGGGGTTAGTGATGATGGAACTTTTCAAGTGTCCAATCAAATGTTGTAGAATACAAGATGTCAATCCAATTTTAATTGATTCTAATGCAGAGGGAATGCAAGCCTATGCTTAATCTAAGTGCAACCATGATAAGAAGATGATTATGAACTGATATCTTGCATATTTACATGTTTTTAGCATTCATATCTCATGCATTTTGATCATATAAGTTAGGCATTAGGCATCTTTAGGTCCATTTTGCATTCATTTGTCTTTATCAGGTGTTAGAGTGTGCTTTGGTGTGATTTGAGGTGTTTGAGAGCCTTATGACCCAAAAAGAAGAGAAGATTCAAGATTGGCCATGAGAAGAGAAGGGAAATCAAGAGATGGAGAGTTGGACCGGGGAGACCAGACCGGGTACACATACCCGGTCGGATGGAGATCAATCAAGACGCATCTGACCGGGGATCACGGACCGGTGTGATGAACCCGGTCGGGAAGAAGCCAGCAGAACGGACGGCCGGGGAGGATGGTCGGGCTTGATGAACCCGGACGGGAAGAAGCCAGATCAAGGCGCATCCGAACAGGCCGGGGACAATGGACCGGCTTGGTGCACCCGGGTGATGAAGCACAGAGAATGGACCGGGGAGCCCAGACCGGCTTGGTGTACCCGGTCGGGAGAAGCATACGCGCAGGACGTCCGGACGACCGGGGAGACGTGTCCGGCTTGGTGAACCCGGACGGGATGAGACGCGGCCAGAACAGGACCAGACCGGGTACCATGGACCGGGATGGTGATTTTCGGTCTAACCAGATCGAATTTCTTGCTGCTTTCCTATTGGTTGAGACTCATTTGACTCCAAGGACTTTTTAGTAATTTTTCATGATGTATCTAGGTTTTCTAAGCCTAGTATAAATACCTTTGTTATCCCTAATATGGGACTTATGTTATTTATCTCTAAGAACACAAACCTATGAGTAAAGTTTTATCTTTGAATCATAATCTCATCTCATCTTTGTGTTCTTGATTGTTTGATTTCATCTCTTTTCTTTCTCTACATGTTTAAGCTTGAATCTCTCATGGGTTTAAGAGTAAGCATGTGGATTAGTGAGTAGATCCATTTAAGATCCATGGGTTAGGGTGATTGAGACTGATTAAGTGTAGATCCAAGGCGCTTAGTGTTAGATCTATCCTTTCCTTGCATGATTTGGTGTTCTTAATGCTATAATTGAGTTGGCCTCTCAAACATAGAGCCACAGGCATTTCATGCCCGGAAGGTGTTCTATGAAATGCCTGAACCAACTCATCTATGCTTTTCGCTTGCTTTACCTAAGGGATTAGTTGTTAAAGAAGCTAGGATTGCTATTAGACTCATTCTTAATGTTTGCTTTGATCATTACAGTCAAAGGGATTTGATGTACTTTGGTGATCATTGCAAAAGAGCACTCATCTAGGGATAGAGTTTGTTCAAGCATAGTGTTTAGGCATAAGGAATTAGATTGATTGAAAAGTTGGCATCTTGGATTGAACCTTAATCATTTAAGATCAAGTCCCTATACCCATGGGTCTCATTTCCTCATAAAAAAAGAAAGCTTTTTATTTTATTGCAATTTAGATATTGTCTAAGTTTAATAATCATCTCCCTTAATGATTGCATTTAGATTAAGCATATGCTTGCATTCCCTTTGCTTTTTGATCACTTAGAACTGGTTCGACAATCTTATATACTACATCATTTGATTAGGACCCTTGAAAAGTCCTTTCATCAAATTGGCGCCGTTGCCGGGAATCGAACCCGGGTCACCCGCGTGACAGGCGGGAATACTTACCACTATCCCCGGCACCAAACACCACACCCAAACCTCCTTCTTAGGTATCACTCCAACCCTTCTTGTATATACATTTGCTTTTGTCTTGTTGGGATATCTCCTCCTCTCTTACTCACACAGAGACTGTGTGATTTAAGTGTGGGGAAGGTACCAAGTATTTGATCATGTTTGCTTTGTGATTTTGAGTCTCATGCATTGCATTGTACATTCATATTTGCATAGAAAAATTCAAAAAAAAAATTAAATTTAAATTTTTGAATCATGTAGATTGCATCACTTGCACCCTTACGATTGATTCTAAAGCATGTAGGTTGCATTCATTTGCATATGGAGCATTGCCTTGTAAAGAACACTTGTTTGCACTGAATTTGGCACCCTAGTTAAACATATCAAGTAGCTTAAGCATCTTTTGAAAGGCTTGCATGCTTTGAGCCTCGAAAACTCTTCTTGAAACTTGCTTGCTTGCTTGATATTGGCATTGTTCTTGAAAGCAGCTCCATCCTAAACTTAGACTTGATTGAACTTAATTTCTCTTGCATATGGGCATTTGCATACTTGATCATGGATCTCATACACATTTGGGTTATCTTTTTCCATTGTACCACTCTTTGTTAACCCAAATGGCACTTCCATACCCTTGAACCCTATCCATTCCTTGAAGCCTACATTGATTTTCATGAGTGAGGCCTTTTCTGATAGCTTGTCATGTGCAAAATCTTGAGAGTATTGGGAGCGACATGGATTTGTTCTCATCTGTTGCTAGCATAGGGTCTTCATTTGAGCTAGCTTCTAGGATGGTGAGTGAGGTGTTTGTTACTTAATGATTTGTATCTTGGGTTTGGAGTGTAACATTGTTGAGATTGATGAACAAATGAGTATCATAAGAAAGAAGAACCCTCGGGACCTAAAATAAAAAGATAAGAAGCTCTTGATTGATGTTTTTGACCTTCCCCCTTCATGTATATAAAAAAAAAAAAAAGAAATGAAAAAGAAAAAAAAGATCCAATAAGATAGTGGGGAAGGAAAAACTTAAAGAGTTAGAGCTTAGAAAAGTGAATAGAGGTCCTTAGTGGTTGAATTTTAAAGGAAAGAAAGTTGTTCATGGGGTGAGTGATGTGAGAATGTTTTTTCATTTTTGGGTTATGGGATGAATAAAAGGGGTGTAGATCTTGTAATCACTTAGGAATTGGGTAGAATGATGAGGATGGATCCATGTATGCATGAATTGCTCCTAGTCTTAGATAAATTTTGCATAATGATCAAGCTCCTTGATTCTTGTGTGATAGCCACCTTAAAAAGATGCATTGAACCCTCATTTTCATCCATATTAGACCATTTGATCACCTAGCCAAATGATTGAGAACATGTGCCCATTTGTGAGACTTCACCTTGTGTGTGTGTGTGTGAATCAATGTGAGGGCTGGTTAAGAGAACTTGTTGGTTGATAAGCATTGCATCTTGTGTAGAGGCATAAGAGTAATTGATAGGCCTTGTGAAGCTAGAGCATAATAAGAGAGTTTTGCAAATGCTATTTGCTATGTTTCTTTAGGATGTCAAGTTGAGTGCTATGAGTGTTTCTTTTGGCTTTGCTTCCATCTCTCTGTCTCTCCTCCTTGTGTTTTGAAAACATTACTTGAGGACAAGTAAAGGTCAAGTGTGGGGGAGTTGATATCTTGCATATTTACATGTTTTTAGCATCCATATCTCATGCATTTTGATCATGTAAGTTAGGCATTAGGTATCTTTAGGTCCATTTTGCATTCATTTGTCCTTATCAGGTGTTGGAGTGTGCTTTGGTGTGATTTGAGGTGTTTGAGAGCCTTATGACCCAAAAAGAAGTGAAGATTCAATATTGGCCATGAGAAGAGAAGTAAAATCAAGAGATGGAGAGTTGGACCGGGGAGACCAGACCGGGTACACATACCCGGTCAGATGGAGATCAACCAAGACGCGTCTGACCGGGGATCACGGACCGGTGTGATGAACCCGGTCGGGAAGAAGCCAGCAGAACGGACGGCCGGGGAGGATGGTCGGGCTTGATGAACCCGGACGGGAAGAAGCCAGATCAAGGCGTATCCGAACAGGCCGGGGACAATGGACCGGCTTGGTGCACCCGGGCGATGAAGCAAAAATAATGGACCGGGGAGCCCAGACCGGCTTGGTGTACCCGGTCAGGAGAAACATACGCGCAAGACGTCTGGACGAACGAGGAGACGTGTCCGGCTTGGTGAACCCGAAAAGGATGAGGCGCGGCCAGAACAGGACCAGACTGGGTACCATGGACCGGGATGGTGATTTTCGGTCTACCCAGACCTAATTTCTTGCTGCTTTCCTATTGCTTGAGACTCATTTGACTCCAATGACTTTTTAGTAATTTTTTATGATGTATCTAGGTTTTCTAAGCCTAGTATAAATACCTTTTTAGTAATTTGACTCCATTGACTTCTCTTTTCATGGCTAAACTTGATTCTTCAACTCTCTTTGGGCCATAAGGCTTCCAAACACCTCAAATCACACCAAAGCATACTCCAACACCTGATAAGGACAAATGAATGCAAAATGGACCTAAAAATGCCTAATGCCTAACTTATATGATCAAAATGCACAAGATATGGATGCTAAAAACATGTAAATATGCAAGACATCAGTCCTCAAGTAATCTTTTCAAAACACAAGGAGAAGAGACATAGAGATGGAAGCAAAGCCAAAAGAAACACTTATGTTGGTGTCAAAATCGGTCACGACGGAATCAATGACTGAAAGTCTCTAGAAAGTATTTCTTGAAACAAAACGTCTCGGATAATTTGAAAAGAAGTTATACGAGATTTTCTCAAATTAGAATATCCACTCTCTGTGAGATCGGAAGACTACGGGCGTGCGCGGACGAGAGTTCCCGGAAAGACCGGTCCGCTCGCCCAAGGACACAAAGATTCGATCACCATAAAAACCCTAAACACAAAAGAATCTGCCCGAAACTTCGAAGAGGTCGTTCTCTCAAACCGTGAGGAACCAGAAAACGATCAAATATCAAATCGAAGCCCTCGCCGAGATCTTCAGCCTGGCGCCGGCGGCACTCGCCTGGCACCGGCGGCACTCGCCACGCTGGCCGCCTGGCGCCGGCGGCACTCGCCACGCTGGCCGCCTGGCGCCGGCGGCACTGCCACGCTGGCCGCCTGGCGCCGGCGGCACTCGCCTGGCACCGGCGGCACTCGCCACGCTGGCCGCCTGGCGCCGGCGGCACTCGCCTGGCGCCGGCGGCACTCGCCACGCTGGCCGCCTGGCGCCGGCGGCACTCGCCTGGCACCGGCGGCACTCGCCACGCTGGCCGCCTGGCGCCGGCGGCACTCGCCACGCTGGCCGCCTGGCGCCGGCGGCACTCGCCTGGCACCGGCGGCACTCGCCACGCTGGCCGCCTGGCGCCGGCGGCACTGCCACGCTGGCCGCCTGGCGCCGGCGGCACTCGCCTGGCGCCGGTCGACGGCCCTCGCCCTCGCCTCGTCCCATCGTTTGGTCTGATCCCATCTTGGCTTGTTTGGATCAATCATCGTGAGCTTGGGACGATCACGCTACGAATAAACATCCTTCGACTCGATTGGAATCGCCCCGATGTTTTACGACAAAACTAGAAGGATTGGATTTCGTAGAAGATATCAGATAAAACAAGTTCGATTAACTCGAACATCGATCCTTTAGGCTATACGGTTTATTTTACGAGAAAAATAGTCTTTCCGAGAAATCGTATAAAACGTTCAACGACTTAAGACAAGTCCACGGACTTACTTATGATTTTAAGAATCCAGGCCCAATCAGGCAATGACGGTTTATCCGATTTCCCGAACATCGGATAAACATCAAGTCACCGAAAACTCGAGGATAATTACGAAGATCGACGAAAATGGAATACTTCCTGAAGAGATAAGCTTGGGCCCAAAGGCGAGGTCCATCATCTTAAGGCAAACCGACCTAGGAGTGAGTATATAAGGAGAGCAAGAGCAGAGGAGAGGAAGATCAAAAAAATTAGACTTAGAGCATCCTGCTAGCTTAGAGAACTTAGAACTTAGGCGGTTAGGCCAGCGAGGCAGGACTTAGAACGTCTGGCCGCCTCTTGTTCTAGTTTTATCTTCTCCGCAGACCCATGTTCCTCTCGGAAGGATCTAACTATACTTTTACTCAGAGCTCCGCACATAGAAACCCTAGGCATTATCTTCGACATGCCCGCTTCTATGACCAACGCTCATATTAGACCTAACCAGGCCCTAGAACGCCTGGTCAGCCTCCTGCTCGCAAATCTCCGCTCCTCGGAAGGATCGGACAATTCTTTACTTAAGAGCTCCGCACATAGAAACCCTAGGCGCTATCTTCGACATGCCCGCTTCTATGACCAACGCCATATTAGACCTAACCAGGCCCTAGAGCGTCTGGCGCCTCTTGTTCTAGTTTTATCTTCTCCGCAGACCCATGTTCCTCTCGGAAGGATCGGACAATTCTTTACTTAAGAGCTCCGCACATAGAAACCCTAGGCATTATCTTCGACATGCCCGCTTCTATGACCAACGCTCATATTAGGCGAACCAGGCCCTAGAACGCCTGGTCAGCCTCCTGCTCGCAAATCTCCGCTCCTCGGAAGGATCGGACAATTCTTTACTTAAGAGCTCCGCACATAGAAACCCTAGGCGCTATCTTCGACATGCCCGCTTCTATGACCAACGCCATATTAGACCTAACCAGGCCCTAGAGCGTCTGGCGCCTCTTGTTCTAGTTTTATCTTCTCCGCAGACCCATGTTCCTCTCGGAAGGATCGGACAATTCTTTACTTAAGAGCTCCGCACATAGAAACCCTAGGCATTATCTTCGACATGCCCGCTTCTATGACCAACGCTCATATTAGGCGAACCAGGCCCTAGAACGCCTGGTCAGCCTCCTGCTCGCAAATCTCCGCTCCTCGGAAGGATCGGACAATTCTTTACTTAAGAGCTCCGCACATAGAAACCCTAGGCATTATCTTCGACATGCCCGCTTCTATGACCAACGCCATATTAGACGAACCCGCCAGACGGTTCGATCTCTTGTTCAATTCTTTCTAACTGAACTTCGCCCGACTTGATCCTCGAAGAGTGCGTAGGCAGCCTTTCTAAAGGTCCAGTCTCAAATCTTAACAAATCTTTTTCCGCATTTATTCGGTCACTTATCATTGGCAGTCGCAGAGAATCCGGACCTTCAAGGAAAGTCGGATTAACTTGGCTTTCCTCCGCAATCTTATTCATTAAAATTGACGGTGTTAATTTCGGTTCCCATAGTTTGGCGCTAGAAGGAGGGGGGGACGGATTACTCTTACTCATACGGCCGCAAAGCGCTTGATTGAACCGATGTCCGGAAATATGAAGGAAAAAGTTGCAGTTTGCGTCAACGATGGTAAAACAACTCCAGCAGCGACTGTTCCTACGGCCAACACTTACGCAAACGCCACGGTGCTCGAGCTAATCAAAAACCTAGCCGCGGCGTTCCGCCACAGGAAGAGCACGAAAACGAGCTCGCAATTTCTCTATCTAAACAGAAAGGGCAACGATAAAATCTATCAAACCCCAAAAATTCATCTTGTTACCAAGTTAGAGAAATCGCAACGAACAAGGTTTCTACGAAAAACGTTTCTTTCGAGAACCTATATAAAACTTATTCTCCTCGAAACCTTAGGGAAACCCTTTATTACTCGCGGAACAGAAGCACGGCAAATCGGTTCACCGATTCCCACTGCCATACTTCTTACAAACAACTCTCGAGGAACAAACGGGAAAACGAAAGGAGGTCAGAGCTTAATCTTACTAGGACGACTTGCCATAGGGTAAGATCAGTCTTCCCAGTCCGCCTTAGTAAGAGCCCACTTTGTTCTCCTTTGTGTCTAGGTCAAAATGGCTTTCGTTTCATCTCAATCGGAGTTTCCGTTGAGATTTTACGAACAGAACAAAGTCACTGTCCCGGCCACCT
The DNA here is from genome assembly GCA_016771965.1 of Brassica carinata. NCBI lineage: Eukaryota > Viridiplantae > Streptophyta > Magnoliopsida > Brassicales > Brassicaceae > Brassica > Brassica carinata. The sequence goes on from CM028688.1 coordinate 50,213,574, forward strand.
CGCCGTGGGCAAGGACAAACATTACCGAGGTCACCTCACCCTCCGACATGGCTACCTCGCCACAGGGCAAACTCACCTTCGTTATCCTTTGAGTTTAGATCAAAGTGGCTTTCGTTTCGTCTCAATCGGAGTTTCCGTTGAGATTTTACGAAGGGAACAAAATCACTCTCCCGGCCACCTCGCCCGTGGACGAGAACAACAATCACCAAGGTCACCTCGCCCATGGCCACCTCGCCTGTGGAAACCTCAATTTGCTCTCCTTTGAGTCTAGGTCAAGATGGTTTCGCTTCGCCTCAATCGGAGCTTCCGTTGAGATTTTACGAAGAAAAAATTGTCGCTGTCTCGACCACCTTGCCCACGAGAAGGATCTCTCTGTCCCGTCATAGGACGAGACCGGTCCTGTCTCAGTACCATGCATCTTTGCCTGAGTTTTTCATAACTCGGTCTTTGAGTCCATGAGCCCCGGGGATCGACGAAAGCAAGCAACAGCAGCATCGGCGGACGCGGGACACGGCACGGGCGGCAGGGCGCTGGCGCCGGGCGGCACTCGCCTGGCGCCGGGCGGCACTCGCCTGGCGCCGGGCGGCACTCGCCTGGCGCCGGGCGGCAAGGGTCCTGGCGCCCATCCGTGCAGTCGTTCGTGATCTCGGACAACGGCAACATCTTGGTCCCTTAAACCCATGTTCGGATTGTTCGAGAAACACGACGATTCTTCCGCAAAGCCTTCTCGATTGTATAACAAAGCTCATATTCTAGAATCTAAGTTCGAAGCCTCATTACTCAAACCCTCGAAGACGGAAAGTCTACAAATCCAAATCCATCTCAATCCCGATACCGAGGAGTCTCGTTGGATTAGAAACGATTATCTCGAAATCTATGGCTAAAAGATCTTCCCAAACTCAAAGATTTCCGCAAACGACTAACGGGAAAGATCGAACAACGAAAACCCACAGACGGCAAGATGGCCTGGCACGGGCAGCGTCCACGAGCGACCTGGCCCGGCGACGCGGGGCGCAGGCGACCCTGGCGCCCGGCGGCACCTGTCACGCTGACGCTGGCCGCCTGGCGCCGGGCGGCACTCGCCTGGCGCCGGGCGGCACTCGCCTGGCGCCGGGCGGCACTCGCCTGGCGCCGGGCGGCACTCGCCTGGCGCCGGGCGGCACTGCCACGCTGGCCGCCTGGCGCCGGGCGGCACTCGCCTGGCGCCGGGCGGCACTCGCCTGGCGCCGGGCGGCACTCGCCTGGCGCCGGGCGGCACTCGCCTGGCGCCGGGCGGCACTCGCCTGGCGCCGGGCGGCACTCGCCTGGCGCCGGGCGGCACTCGCCTGGCGCCGGGCGGCACTCGCCTGGCGCCGGGCGGCACTCGCCTGGCGCCGGGCGGCACTCGCCTGGCGCCGGGCGGCACTCGCCTGGCGCCGGGCGGCACTCGCCTGGCGCCGGGCGGCACTCGCCTGGCGCCGGGCGGCACTCGCCTGGCGCCGTCCACGCCCTCGCCCTGGTCTCGGTCCTATCGTGCCGGTCCGATACCATCTTGGCTTGTTCGATCAATCTTCGTAAGTTTGGCACGATCACGGTTATTCTAAACACCAATCGCCTCGACTATACGAGGAAATGGGATTCTTCGAAATGCCAAACCTTCAAAAGACTATTTTCGAAAAATTTTGTAAAGGTTTTAATTCTTTGTAGGACAGGAACAAAAGCGTCTTGAAAACTGTCGTAGAATTTAGGGAACTTAGGACCTAGGTGGATAGTCTAGCAAGCTAAGTCTTAGGCAAAATTTCCAGTCTTGTTCCATCGTTCCTTGATTGTCCAGGCAGAACATGCAAACCGATCTAGTCTCTAAAAATCGAGAAACGACGCCACGCCGCTTCTAAAAGCATACTCACCCGCTTCCTAAAAGAAAGAAAAACGCATACAAGCCTTCGAAGAACGGCTAACCCGCTTTCTTCGTAAAAGAAAAGGGAAGTAGGTAATGATACTATACCCGTGATAATCCCATCTTCAAAACTTTTGCTTCAGCATCAAGACAACGCTTTTAACAAAGCAAACTCTCGCAGCAATAAGATTCGTCTAAAAAACGCTAACGGCATAGCCCAACCGTTACAAACATAGTCTTGAAAACTCTACGTCACCTCTCGTCGCAAACTCGCGACTAGAAACGTGTACCAACGTCAGACTAATAGCACGACGGTGAACTACGAAAATAACGAAATAACCTTCGGTAAAACTCCATAAGTAGTTCGAAGCAGCTTTCGTCCAAATGTCGAAATCATAGCGGAAACATCTCCCATGTAATCCGCGGAAACATCGCTACTTTAACAATCTGCGATTTTTTATCTGCATGAAACCGGTCATCCATTACTTTCGTATAACAAGGACATTTTAAAACAAAGCAGCCTATGGAAAAAACATGATCGGTCTCATGCAAAACGATTTCGCAGTACGCAAAAGTGAATGAGAAAAACATAATCCGTGGTCACGAATATCGCAAGTAATTTGTGAGAAACGCTCTCCGGTTACCTTTGCGAAAACCCCCTTACATCACTTTTACGAAAAATCCTCTGTATGGTCGAGTTAATTCATACAAAGCAACTTTCGTAAAATAAACATAATGGGTCCAACGGGTAACTGACATAGACAGTTTTCGCCCACAAGGTTTCTAGCTCCTGCTTTCACTCCCCGCGTTACGCCCGAAAGCAGGAAATAATCACGCAGACAAACCCGCGTGTCCTGCATCGATCCCTTAAACTTTGTCCCCCTCGGATAAAATGAAACGATTTTCATGCAACAAAAAAAAATTTTATACGAACCATTCATCTTATAACTGAGACCTAAAGTGGAAGATCGTTTCTAAAAGCCATCAGCCATAATTCAGAAAACTCTGCTATGCTTCGCATGTCTATCTCGCAACGCTTATTTGGCCCTCGCCAACTACGCTTCCGTAAAGCCGGACCTGAATTCGCATCCCCATTAAGGACAATCGTAAACTAACATGAACTTAATAAGGGTCATGGTCTGATCGTTTACCAAACAACTTCCTTGGCGATACGGCTGAATCTAGCCTCCATGCCAATCCAAAGCTACTGAGCGACCACCGCTCCAATCACTTAACGGCTAAAAACAACAATCCACGATTTGTTCATAGAACGCCAAGTGACTATTACGCAAGCAATTTGTCGCATAACCCAGAATCGGAAATCATACGATAAACTCTCCATACCAAAACTCAGTCCTATCAACCATATGGTTAACGGAAGATTTAAACTCATCGTCAATCGATTAAGTTCTATACCGTAAACACGCATGAAAAGAAACACTCGTGACAAGGCTCCAAGAGTTATAATGAGTCATCCTTAATATATACAAACAAATCCCGGAAGGCCAACACTTCATGAAGCACGTGAATGTAGGCGCTTCTCCCTGGGTCGAACTTCGCGACCTCTTGGTCCTGCGCCTAAACCAAACAACAGTTTCTGGCTGCGAACATTCGCAAAACATCTCCAAAGCCCGCGAACATTTCAACCAAAAATGCGCACAAGGGAAACTCGACCTTCAGCACTGCAAGACGCCGCTAACGCCAAGGACATTCTTTTCCTCAAAACATCCTGCACTAAATCCTCGCCTCTAGAACTCAAAACATACAAACACACCTCTAAACGGTAACATGCCTCTAAACTGGCATCATTTCGTTGTTGCTGATCACATCAAACGAACTTTAACGTCCTAAACAGACAAATAGCCGCCCTTCAAGGGGTGGGCTCTCTTGCATCCGACAAGGATAAACATAGCGCTATACAAGAAATCCAAATTTTGGTTTAGCTCTTCAGAAGGAAGTAGCTCGACTCACGCCAGACAAGTCATATAAGCCGAAAACAATTTATGGATTTTAAACGGTACGAAGTCAGGTTAAAATCGCAAACAGGCAAAACGAAGCCGATTTGTCATCGCAAAGCCTCAGTCCGAGAGTAAACCTAGGTCTTGCCCTAAACCCAGCCACGCTGGATCTTGACATCTCACAGACAGAGTATGGTATACGAGATCCAAAATTTGTCTCTTCACTTAAGCCTATTCGTTTCACCTAACTTTCCACAGAATCGGTAAACCGCGGAAAATCTCGCTTTATGCAAACAATAGGTACGGTGATCATCAGGGAACTAGGAATGAGACGACAACACACACCCTCTTTCTCATACTTCGAAAAAACTGAAGTTCATAAATAATCAAAAAACAAATACATCAACAGCATCATGCTCGAAAGTCTCTCATGACACATAACCAGACCGTATAAGTCTCGCTGGAAAACAGATCACAAGGGTCTTAAACTCCAAAACGAACTACGGAAGGCTTGATCCCTACAACAAGGGTACGTAGGCAGCCTTCGAAAGGCGCAGCCCCAATCTTACCACTTTCAACCATTAATTCCGCCTATCTTACCTGACATGTCTTATCGCCGCAAGAACATCACGAAGGTTCTAACGAGCTGGGGCTAACTGTTGGTGTCAAAATCGGTCACGACGAATCAATGACTGAAAGTCTCTAGAAAGTATTTCTTGAAACAAAAAGTCTCGGATAATTTGAAAAGAAGTTATACGAGATTTTCTCAAATTAGAATATCCACTCTCTGTGAGATCGGAAGACTACGGGCGTGCGCAGACGAGAGTCCCCGAAAGACCGGTCCGCCGCCAAGGACATCAAGATTCGATCACCACAAAACCCTAAACACAAAAGAATCTGCCTCAAACTTCAAGAGGTCGTTCTTCAAACCGTGAGGAACCAGAAAACGATCAAGATATCAACTCAAGCCCTCGCCGAGATCTTCAGCCTGGCGCCGGCGGCACCCGGCCTGGCGCCGGGCGGCACTCGCCACGCTGGCCGCCTGGCGCCGGGCGGCACTCGCCTGGCGCCGGGCGGCACTCGCCTGGCGCCGGGCGGCACTCGCCTGGCGCCGGGCGGCACTCGCCACGCTGGCCGCCTGGCGCCGGGCGGCACTCGCCTGGCGCCGGGCGGCACTCGCCTGGCGCCGGCGGCACCCGGCCTGGCGCCGGCGGCACTCGCCTGGCGCCGGGCGGCACTCGCCTGGCGCCGGGCGGCACTCGCCTGGCGCCGGGCGGCACTCGCCACGCTGGCCGCCTGGCGCCGGGCGGCACTCGCCTGGCGCCGGGCGGCACTCGCCACGCTGGCCGCCTGGCGCCGGGCGGCACTCGCCACGCTGGCCGCCTGGCGCCGGGCGGCACTCGCCACGCTGGCCGCCTGGCGCCGGGCGGCACTCGCCACGCTGGCCGCCTGGCGCCGGGCGGCACTCGCCTGGCGCCGGGCGGCACTCGCCTGGCGCCGGGCGGCACTCGCCACGCTGGCCGCCTGGCGCCGGGCGGCACTCGCCTGGCGCCGGGCGGCACTCGCCACGCTGGCCGCCTGGCGCCGGGCGGCACTCGCCTGGCGCCGGGCGGCACTCGCCACGCTGGCCGCCTGGCGCCGGGCGGCACTCGCCACGCTGGCCGCCTGGCGCCGGGCGGCACTCGCCACGCTGGCCGCCTGGCGCCGGGCGGCACTCGCCACGCTGGCCGCCTGGCGCCGGGCGGCACTCGCCACGCTGGCCGCCTGGCGCCGGGCGGCACTCGCCACGCTGGCCGCCTGGCGCCGGGCGGCACTCGCCACGCTGGCCGCCTGGCGCCGGGCGGCACTCGCCTGGCGCCGGGCGGCACTCGCCACGCTGGCCGCCTGGCGCCGGGCGGCACTCGCCTGGCGCCGGGCGGCACTCGCCTGGCGCCGGGCGGCACTCGCCTGGCGCCGGGCGGCACTCGCCTGGCGCCGGGCGGCACTCGCCACGCTGGCCGCCTGGCGCCGGGCGGCACTCGCCTGGCGCCGGGCGGCACTCGCCACGCTGGCCGCCTGGCGCCGGGCGGCACTCGCCACGCTGGCCGCCTGGCGCCGGGCGGCACTCGCCACGCTGGCCGCCTGGCGCCGGGCGGCACTCGCCTGGCGCCGGGCGGCACTCGCCACGCTGGCCGCCTGGCGCCGGGCGGCACTCGCCTGGCGCCGGGCGGCACTCGCCACGCTGGCCGCCTGGCGCCGGGCGGCACTCGCCACGCTGGCCGCCTGGCGCCGGGCGGCACTCGCCACGCTGGCCGCCTGGCGCCGGGCGGCACTCGCCTGGCGCCGGGCGGCACTCGCCTGGCGCCGGGCGGCACTCGCCACGCTGGCCGCCTGGCGCCGGGCGGCACTCGCCACGCTGGCCGCCTGGCGCCGGGCGGCACTCGCCTGGCGCCGGGCGGCACTCGCCACGCTGGCCGCCTGGCGCCGGGCGGCACTCGCCACGCTGGCCGCCTGGCGCCGGGCGGCACTCGCCACGCTGGCCGCCTGGCGCCGGGCGGCACTCGCCTGGCGCCGGGCGGCACTCGCCTGGCGCCGGGCGGCACTCGCCACGCTGGCCGCCTGGCGCCGGGCGGCACTCGCCTGGCGCCGGGCGGCACTCGCCTGGCGCCGGGCGGCACTCGCCTGGCGCCGGGCGGCACTCGCCTGGCGCCGGGCGGCACTCGCCTGGCGCCGGGCGGCACTCGCCACGCTGGCCGCCTGGCGCCGGGCGGCACTCGCCTGGCGCCGGGCGGCACTCGCCACGCTGGCCGCCTGGCGCCGGGCGGCACTCGCCTGGCGCCGGGCGGCACTCGCCTGGCGCCGGGCGGCACTCGCCACGCTGGCCGCCTGGCGCCGGGCGGCACTCGCCACGCTGGCCGCCTGGCGCCGGGCGGCACTCGCCACGCTGGCCGCCTGGCGCCGGGCGGCACTCGCCACGCTGGCCACCTCTTGTTCTAGTTTTATATTCTCCGCAGACCCATGTTCCTCTCGGAAGGATCTAACTATACTTTTACTCAGAGCTCCGCACATAGAAACCCTAGGCATTATCTTCGACATGCCCGCTTTATGACCAACGCCATATTAGACCTAACCAGGCCTAGAGCGTCTGGCGCCTCCTGCTTTCGCAAATCTCCGATCCTCTCGGAAGGATCGGACAATTCTTTACTTAAGAGCTCCACACATAGAAACCCTAGGCGCTATCTTCGACATGCCAGTTTCTATGACAACGCCATACTAGACGAACCCGCCAGACGGTTCGATCTCTTGTTCAATTCTTTCTAACTGAACTACCGACTTGATCCTCGAAAGGGGTACGTAGGCAGCCTTTCTTAAGGTCCAGTCTCAAATCTTAACAAATCTTTTTCCGCATTTATTCGGTCACTTATCGTTGGCTTTTGCAGAGAATCCGGACCTTCAAGGAAAGTCGGGTTAACTTGGCTTTCCTCCGCAATCTTATTCATTAAAATTGACGGTGTGAATTTCGGTTCCCACAACTTTAGCACTCAACTTGACATCCTAAAGAAACATAGCAAATAGCATGAGAAAAACTTTCTTATTATGCTCTAGTTTCACAAGGCCTATCAATTACTCTTATGCCTCTACACAAGATGCAATGCTTATCAACCAACAAGTTCTCTTAACCAGCCCTCACATTTATTCACACACACACACTCAAGGTGAGTTCTCACAAATGGGCACATGATCTCAATCATTTGGCTAGATGATCAAATGGTCTAATATGGATGAAAATGAGGGTTCAATGCATCTTTTTAAGGTGGCAATCACTCAAGAACCAAGGAGCTTGATCATTATGCAAAATTTATCTAAGACTATGAGCAATTCATGCATACATGGATCCATCCTCATCATTCTACCCAATTCCTAAGTGATTACAAGATCTACACCCTTTTTATTCATCCCATAACCCAAAAATGAAAAACATTCTCACATCACTCACCCCATGAGCAACTTTCTTTCCTTTGAAATTCAACCACTAAGGACCTCTATTCACTTTTCTAAGCTCTAACTCTTTAAGTTTTTCCTTCCCCACTATCTTATTGAATCTTTCTTTTTTTTTTTTTTCTTTTCATTTTTTTTAATATATGAAAGGGAAAGGTCAAAAACATCAATCAAGAGCCTCGTTTTATTTCTATTCTAGGTCCCTAGGGTGTTTCTTTCTCAATACATTCTTTGTTCATCAATCTCAACATTGTTTCATTCCAAACTCAAGATATAAACCATTAAGTAACAAAGACCCCACTCACCATCCTAGAAGCTAGTTCAAATGATGACCCTATGCTAGCAAGAGATGAGAACAAATCCATGTCGCCCCCAGTACTCTCAAGATTTTGCACATGACAAACTACCAGAAAAGGCCTCACTCATGCAATCAATGTAGGCTTCAAAGAATTGATAGGTCTCATGGGTATGGAAGTGCCATTTGGGTTAACAAAGTGTGGTAAAATGGGAAAAGATAACCCAAATGTGAATGAGATTCATGATCAAGTATGCAAATGCCCATATGCAAGAGAAATTAAGTTCATTCAAGTCTAAGTTCAGGATGGAGCTGGTTTCAAGAACAATGCCAATATCAAGCAAGCAAGCAAGTTTCAAGAAGAGTTTTCAAGGCTCAAAGCATGCAAGCCTTTCAAAAGATGCTTAAGCTACTTGATATGTTTAACTAGGGTGTCAAATTCAGTGCAAACAAGTGTTCTTTACAAGGCAATGTTCCATATGCAAATGAATGCAACTTATATGCTCTAGACTCAATCTTAAGGATGCAAGTGATGCAATCTACATGATTCAAAAATTCAAATGTTTTTGGATTTTATATGTAAATATGAATGTACAATGCAATGCATGAGACTCAAAATCACAAAGCAAACATGATCAAATACTTGGTACCTCCCCCACACTTAAATCACATAGTCTCTGTGTGAGTAAGAGAGAAGGAGATGCCCCAACAAGACAAAAGCAAATGTATATACAAGAAGGGTTGGAGTGATACCTAAGAAGGAGGTTTGGGCGAGGTGTTTGGTGTCGGGGCTAGGAGCTGGCTTGGTTCATAGCAACTAGAGGAGGCTGCTACATGGAAATCATAAGGCTTAGGTGGTTCACAACCTTTCTTCTCTCCTCTAGTGCATTGCTTAACCTACAAACCTGGACCATTTTTATTAAAAACTTAAAGAAAAATAGAAATTTCAAAGCTATGTACAAGGATAACAATGGGACTTCCTCCCAAGTGAGCTTGTTTTGAGTCACTAGCTTGACTACCTTTCCTCTTGGACTAGTGAGAAGGAGGATCCTTCCCACCTTCAAGAGTGATGGTGAGGACCTGAGAGAGAAGCTCTTGAAGCTTGATTGGGTCATCTTGGAGCTGAGGAGTGATGATGGCTCTAGCACTTTAGAATGGTGTGGACCTGCCCTTATGCTTGATCTTGTACTCAAGGACACATTCTCTGAGCTGCTTTGGATGGAGAGTGAGGGTGTGTGGTAGCAAATCAAGAGGTGGAGGATGAGGCTCTTTCACCATCTTCTTCTTGCCATGAGTGGCCTTTGAGGCTCCACTCATCCCCTTTGTTTTAGAACTTTCCAAGTGCTCATCACACAACTCTTTTGAAGACTCTCCATCAAGACCTTCTTTTTTACCAACAACCTCTTCATCTTGGGGCTTCTCAACAGCTTGTGCATCACAAGTGATTGTCCCACAATAGTCTGATTCCAATGGAGGTTGGAGAGGATAGGAGACAGCTTTGTTGACATGCATTAGGGTGACCTTCTTGTTGGGAAAGTCAATGCAAACTCCAACTGTTGTGAGAGAAGGAGTGCCAAGGATCAAAGGGACTCTATCGTCAGATGCAATCTTCAAAACAGTGAGGTCAATAGGTATGGTGCAGGATCCAATCTTCAAGGGGAAGTCCTTGATTATGCCAAGTGGGGTTGTAGAAAAAGAATCCCCAAAGGTGAGAGGAGGTGTATCAGGTTCCATGCTTTCAATCCCAAGACTCTTCACCATATCCAAGGAGATGACATTCACACTAGCACCACTATCAACAAGAGCATCATCCATAGTTAGTTTACCAAGAGAGCAAGACAAGGTGAATTTCCCTTGAGACTCAAGCTTAGGGAGGGACTTTGGAGGGGTTGGTGGATCAATCTTCAGAATGGAGATTTCCAAAAGCTCAGCCACTTCATTCTGGTGGTCTAGATTGTCCTTGATGAGCATCATTTGGACATGAGCTTCACTCATACCTGATATCTCTGGAAGCTTGACCCCAGCATCACTAATATCTTTCCTGAACTTTGAGATCACTTTCTTTTGAGCTTTGGTAAGAACTCTTTGGGGAAAGGGGAGATTATCATATGGTGATAGCTCAAACTCAGTGTCTTCCTGCTCCACTTCTTTCAGCTTGTTGTCTGCTCGTTTCACAGTTGGTGTCTTAGCTCTAGGCTCAGCTTGCTGCAGACTCTTTACCCCAGCCTTCTTGGCAGCATCCCTCAGAATATGTGCTTCAGCTGTGGCCACAAAAAATCTCTCAACATCCCCAAACTCAGTGCCAAACATTTCAATCTCATCCTTCTCTTTCTCATGAGTGCACATCTCAATCTTTGAAGAAGTAGTAGAGAGAATGACATTGCAAGATTCCTTGGGGTTTTTCTTTGATTTTCCTGGTAGAGATCCCATTGGGCTCTTGGAGGATGAAGACATAGAAGCAACCTGGCTCTCCAAAGCTTTAAGATGAGAGGCAAGTTGCATGTACTTGTTGTTGAGGTCAGAATAGGTTCCATCAATCTTGGCATGGATGTTCTTGAACTCATCACCAATGTTCTTAGCATTTCTTTCTTGAGCTTCTAAGTGTTTCTTGAACATGGACTCCAAATTTGAACTTGGAGCCTGAGCTTGAGAAGAGCTTCCTTGGGGCTGAGTAGGCTGGTTGGCTTGGTAACCTCCTTGCTGATTGTTGTTTTGGTACTAGAAGTTGGGCTCTTTCCTGTACCATGTCCCATTAGCACTGATGAAGCACAGCTCCTCTTGACCTTCTACACCATTGACCTGATTAGTCCCAGCAGGCTGCTTTTGTTGCTGGTTCCTAGTGGAGTTAATCTGCTCCTGCTTAGCCTTCTCTGCAATAATCTTGTCCAACTTCCCTTGGAGAGATTTCAGCGCCTTCCTTGTGTGCTGATCATCTTCATCAGCGCCTTTGTTGACCCTATCATGCTCCTCACTGTAGACTGAGTCACTCTTGGCCATGTTCTCCACCAGCTCCTCAGCATCCTGCTCAGTTCTGCCCAAGAAGAACCCATTGCTAGCTGTGTCCAATCTGCTCCTGAACTCTGGATGAGCACCTCTGTAGAAGGTACTAAGAAAACTCTCCTTGGTGAAGCCATGATGTGGGCATTGAGACCAATAGCCCTTGAACCTCTCCCATTCTTCACTAAAGCTCTCAGGGTTCTTCTGCTGAAAGCTAGAGATCTCATTTATGATCTTGGCTGTTCTTGAGGTAGAGAAGAATTTCTCTAGGAATGCCCTCTTGCACTCATTCCAAGTTGTGATAGAGTCACTTGGAAGAGCCTTCTCCCATAGATGTGCCTTGTCTCCCAAAGAGAAGGGAAACAACCTCAGCTTGAAAGCATCTTCAGAGACGCCATTAGTCTTGGACAAGCTACAGTAGCTATCAAATGTGTCCAAGTGATCAAGGGGATCCTCCACAGCAAGGCCATGAAACTTGTTGTTCTCAATCAAATTCAGCAGCCCTGATTTGATCTCAAAATTGTTGTTCTCCACAGCTGGTGCTCTTATCCCCAACCTATGACCATGAATGTGAGGTTGATCATAGGCTCCAATGGCTCTAGCTTGGCGCTGTGGCTGTTGTGGCTAGCGCTGTGGTCTTATGTTGTCAGCTCTTGGACCATTGCCCCCTAGGACATCACCATCTTGAGGCTGATTCTCCATGTCAAACCCCAATCTCTGCAAGTGAGCCTGTTGCTCTTCTTCTCTTCTCTTTCTTGCAATCTCCCTCTCAAGTGTAGCAATTTCTTCAACAGTAGGTGTCAAGTTTGATGCACCTCTGCTTCTAGTTATCATACACCTGAAATGCAAATGGAGAAGAGCAAGGAGAAGCAATAACACAAAAAAAAAGAAAGAAAAATGACTTAGTCTCAAGCAAATGACTAAATCCCAATGTCAAAATCAACTTAGAACTTGGCAACGGCGCCAATTTGATGATGGAACTTTTCAAGTGTCCAATCAAATGTTGTAGAATACAAGATGTCAATCCAATTCTAAGTGATTCTAATGCAGAGGGAATGCAAGCCTATGCTTAATCTAAGTGCAACCATGATAAGAATATGATTATGAACTAAGACAAAGTTAAAAATGCAATAAAAGAGTGAACTTTCTTTCTCAATGAGGCAAGGGGATTCTTGGGACAAGGGAATTGACTTTTGGTGATCAAGATTCAATCTAAGATGGCAAACATTCAATCAATCTAACACCTTAAGCCTAGACACAATCCTAAGCAAGCTCTATCTCTAGATGAATGCTCGCTCACAAACATATCTCAAGCATCTAATCTCTTAGGTTGAATAATATGAAAGCAATCATTAAGAACTAGTCCATTAGCTATCTTAACACCTTTAACAACAAATCTCTTTGGTAAAGCCATGATGTGGGCATTGAGACCAATAGCCCTTGAACCTCTCCCATTCTTCACTAAAGCTCTCGTGGTTCTTCTCGCTGAAAGCTAGAGATCTCATTTATGATCTTGGCTGTTCTAGAGAAGAATTCTCTAGGAATGCCCTCTTGCACTCATTCCAAGTTGTGATAGAGTCACTTGGAAGAGCCTTCTCCCATAGATGTGCCTTGTCTCCCAAAGAGAAGGGAAACAACCTCAGCTTGAAAGCATCTTCAGAGACGCCATTAGTCTTGGACAAGCTACAGTAGCTATCAAATGTGTCCAAGTGATCAAGGGGATCCTCCACAGCAAGGCCATGAAACTTGTTGTTCTCAATCAAATTCAGCAGCCCTGATTTGATCTCAAAATTGTTGTTCTCCACAGCTGGTGCTCTTATCCCCAACCTATGACCATGAATGTGAGGTTGATCATAGGCTCCAATGGCTCTAGCTTGGCGCTGTGGCTGTTGTGGCTAGCGCTGTGGTCTTATGTTGTCAGCTCTTGGACCATTGCCCCTAGGACATCACCATCTTGAGGCTGATTCTCCATGTCAAACCCCAATCTCTGCAAGTGAGCCTGTTGTTTCTTTCTTCTTTCTTGCAATCTCCCTCTCAAGTGTAGCAATTTCTTCAACAGTAGGTGTCAAGTTTGATGCACCTCTGCTTCTAGTTATCATACACCTGAAATGCAAATGGAGAAGAGCAAGGAGAAGCAATAACACAAAAAAAAAGAAAAAAAAATGACTTAGTCTCAAGCAAATGACTAAATCCCAATGTCAAAATCAACTTAGAACTTGGCAACGGCGCCAATTTGATGATGGAACTTTTCAAGTGTCCAATCAAATGTTGTAGAATACAAGATGTCAATCCAATTCTAAGTGATTCTAATGCAGAGGGAATGCAAGCCTATGCTTAATCTAAGTGCAACCATGATAAGAATATGATTATGAACTAAGACAAAGTTAAAAATGCAATAAAAGAGTGAACTTTCTTTCTCAATGAGGCAAGGGGATTCTTGGGACAAGGGAATTGACTTTTGGTGATCAAGATTCAATCTAAGATGGCAAACATTCAATCAATCTAACACCTTAAGCCTAGACACAATCCTAAGCAAGCTCTATCTCTAGATGAATGCTCGTTCACAAACATATCTCAAGCATCTAATCTCTTAGGTTGAATAATATGAAAGCAATCATTAAGAACTAGTCCATTAGCTATCTTAACACCTTTAACAACAAATCTCTTTGGTAAAGAATGTTAAAAGCATTGAAGAGTTGGTTCAGGCATTTCATAGAACACCTTTCGGGCATGAAATGCCTATGGCTCTATTTTTAAGAGGCCAACTCCAAAATAGCAAGAAGAACACTCTACAAGCAAGGATTAAGAAGGATCTACCCTAGAACATTTTAGATCTACACCTAATCACCCTTAGTCTCCCAAGCCCATGAACCCTAGATAGATCTACTCACTAATAGCCATGGAAAACCTCAAAATCAATGATGATTCAAGGTTAAACATGATTAGAGAAGAAGATAATCTAATAAACACAAAAGAAATGAGATGAAAAGGATCAAAGATCCAAACTTTCTTCAAGATCTAATTATGTTTTTGAGACAAAAGAAGTTAGATCTCCAAAACAGATTACAAGAGTATTTATACCAGACTTTAAAGCCCTTAGAAACATTAGAGAAAAGTCCAAAAGGTCCTTGGTGCCACATGATTTTCGACCAATCGGAAGCCAAGAAAAAGGAAGAAGCTCTAGCCACCCGGGTCAGGTGATGTTGTCCAACCCGGTCCTGCTCACCCGGTCCATGTGTTGATCATTCTTCCCGACCGGGTGCATGAAGCCGGTCCGTCCGTCCCGGTCATTCCCCTCGTCCCAACCGGCTGTTCAAACCCGGACTGATCTACCCGGTCGTCCCATACCTTGGACGCGTCTTCATTTCCCGACCGGGTGTCCCTTCCCGGACTGCTCTCCCCGGCCTGGTCTCGTCCAGCACTTCTCTCCCGACTAGGTGCCTCTCCCAGGCCTAGTCATCCCGGACCACTCTCATCCAGCTGCTCTTTTCCCGACCGGGTTGCTCATCCCGGACCACTCTCCCCGGTCAGCTTGATGTGCTTCTAGTAAACTGATCATAACTCCTCCAATATAGCTACAAATGACTTGAAACCACTTCCATTGGAAAGCTAACTCAATTTTCTGTGTCTCCACAAAATCTTAGCAACAGAAGACATCTCTAAGACCTCTGTCCATGCTCATCTTTATCTTGACCAGATCATGGATTGACTTCTCTTTTCATGGCCAAACTTGACTCTTCACCTCTTTTTGGGCCATAAGGCTTCCAAACACCTCAAATCACATCAAAGCATACTCCAACACCTGATAAGGACAAATGAATGCAAAAAGGACCTAAAAATGCCTAATGCCTAACTTATATGATCAAAATGCGCAAGATATGGATGCTAAAAACATGTAAATATGCAAGACATCAGTTAGTTAGACAGGATTGCTAAGATTGTTGGCTAGATGATCAAGGTTGTTTAATTAGGATATTGCATAATGTACTTCTGTGATTGACAGATTCTTAGATGTGGTTTGCAACAAAGTAGAGGTTATGATTCTAAGTTTGAATTTGATTGAGTCCCTGCTTTTTAAAACCTCTTTCATAAAGACTGCCTGTGTGTTTGCTTGAGGACAAGCAAAAGGTTAAGTCTGGGGGAGTTGATATACCATGGATTTTACCTATTTTTATCCAAGGTATATGAGTATTTTTATTACTATTATCTATGTTTTGGAGTCTATTAGGTATGTTTTCAGGCTCAGGAGCATTTTGGAGAAAAGTGATGTTTTAGGTGCCTTTTTGGAGCTTAAAGAAGAGTTCACCCGAGATCAGACCAGAGGTCGACATCCGGAGTTACACATGGATCGATGCACATTCCGTGCTATCGATCGACACACATTTGCCGAAGGACGATACATCGAGATCATAATCGATCGATGTACACCCAGTACTATCGATCGATATCGAGCGGCTAAAGAAGACAAGTTGGACTTGGCCGAACTTGAAGCCCACGACATCACATTTTTACAAGATACCCCTGACGAGTTTTTAACCTAATGAACTCATATTTATATTTGCCTAAGTGTTTTTGGCAGAGAGAGCTTCTTTTTACCACCATCTTTTCTACACATTTCTTTTACTGTTGTTTCATTACTTTGCAAGTTCTCAATAAAGTTCTATTCAGTTCTTACTAGTTCTTCTTAACAAAGGTTATAGGATTCTAGATCTAGAGGAGAGATCCAAAGAGATTTGTGATTGGAACTTAAGTGTTCACTCCTCTAATAGATCTATGAACTCCTATTATTACCTTGTTACTATGAATCACTTAGCCATGTCTGAGTAGATTCATTTGTTAGATTTAGGGTTGTTGGTGTCAAAATCGGTCACGGCGGAATCAATGACTGAAAGTCTCTAGAAAGTATTTCTTGCAACAAAATGTCTCGGATAATTTGAAAAGAAGTTATACGAGATTTTCTCAAATTAGAATATCCACTCTCTGTGAGATCGGAAGACTAAGGCGTCTTGGCGGACGAGAGTCCCCAGAAAGACCGTCCGCCGCCAAGGACATCAAGATTCGATCACCACAAAACCCTAAACACAAAAGAATCTGCCTCAAACTGAAGAGGTCGCTCTCAAACCGTGAGGAACCAGAAAACGATCAAGATATCAAATCGAAGCCCTCGCCGAGATCTTCAGCCTGGCGCCGGGCGGCACTCGCCTGGCGCCGGGCGGCACTCGCCACGCTGGCCGCCTGGCGCCGGGCGGCACTCGCCTGGCGCCGGGCGGCACTCGCCACGCTGGCCGCCTGGCGCCGGGCGGCACTCGCCTGGCGCCGGGCGGCACTCGCCACGCTGGCCGCCTGGCGCCGGGCGGCACTCGCCTGGCGCCGGGCGGCACTCGCCACGCTGGCCGCCTGGCGCCGGGCGGCACTCGCCACGCTGGCCGCCTGGCGCCGGGCGGCACTCGCCTGGCGCCGGGCGGCACTCGCCACGCTGGCCGCCTGGCGCCGGGCGGCACTCGCCTGGCGCCGGTCGACGGCTCCTCGCCCTGGTCTCGGTCCCATCGCGGAACTACGCCCGACTTGATCCTCGAAGGGGTAATGAGGCAGCCTTTCTTAAGGTCCAGTCTCAAATCTTAACAAATCTTTTTCGCATTTATTCAGTCACTTATCGCTATTGTCGCGAGAATCCGGACCTTCAAGGAAAGTCGGGTTAACTTGGCTTTCCTCCGCAATCTTATTCATTAAAATTGACGGTGTGAATTTCGTTCCCACAGTTTGGCTAGAAGAAGGAGGGGCGGATTACTCTTACTCATCACGACGCAAAAGCAGTCGAACCGATGTGGAAATATGAAGGAAAAGTTGCAGTTTCGTCAGCGATGGTAAAACAACTCCAGCAGCGACTGTTCCTCGACCAGCGCTTACGCAAAATGCCACGGTGCTCGAGCAAATCAAAACCTAGCCGCTGCTTTCCCCGGGAAGAGCAGCGAGCTCATGATTTCTCTATCTAGCGAAGAACAGCGATAAAATCTATCAAACCCCAAAAATTCATCTTGTTACCAAGTTAGAATCGCGAACAAGGTTTCTCTGGCGTTTCTTTTCGAACCTCTCGGAAAAATAAAACTTATTCTCCTCGAAACCTTGGGAAACCCTTTATTACTGCTGAACAGAAGCACGGCAAATCGGTTCACCGATTCCCACTGCCATACTTCTTACAAACAACTCTCGAGGAACTTGAAAGCGAAAGGAGGTCGGAGCTTAATCTTACTAGGACGACTTGCCATAGGGTAAGATCAGTCTTCCCAGTCCGCCAGGAGCGAAACGCGAAATCGGTTCACCGATTCCCACTGCCATACTTCTTACAAACAACTCTCGAGGAACTTGAAAGCGAAAGGAGGTCGGAGCTTAATCTTACTAGGACGACTTGCCATAGGGTAAGATCAGTCTTCCCAGTCCGCCTCAGTCTTCGGACGATGGTAAAACAACTCCAGCAGCGACTGTTCCTACGATAGCGCTTACGCAAAGCGCCACGTGCTCGAGCAAATCAAAACCTAGCGGCTTTCCCCACAGGAAGAGGCAGCGAGCTGCAAATTCCTCTATCTAAACAGAAAGGGCAACGATAAAATCTATCAAACCCCAAAAATTCATCTTGTTACCAAGTTAAATCGCGAACAAGGTTTCTCTGAAAAGCGTTTCTTCAGAACCTCTCGGAAAAATAAAACTTATTCTCCTCGAAACCTTGGGAAACCCTTTATTACTGCTGAACAGAAGCACGGCAAATCGGTTCACCGATTCCCACTGCCATACTTCTTACAAACAACTCTCGAGCGGAAAGCGAAAGGAGGTCGGAGTTGATATACCATGGATTTTACCTATTTTTATCCAAGGTATATGAGTATTTTATTACTATTATCTATGTTTTGGAGTCTATTAGGTATGTTTTCAGGCTCAGGAGCATTTTGGAGAAAAGTGATGTTTTAGGTGCCTTTTGGAGCTTAAAGAAGAGTTCACCGAGATCAGACCAGAGGTCGACATCCGGAGTTACACATGGATCGATGCACATTCCGTGCTATCGATCGACACACATTGCCGAAGGGCGATACATCGAGATCATAATCGATCGATGTACACCCAGTACTATCGATCGATATCGGCTGACTAAAGAAGACAAGTTGGACTTGGCGAACTTGAAGCCCACGACATCACATTTTACAAGATACCCACGGCGAGTTTTAACCTAATGAACTCATATTTATATTTGCCTAAGTGTTTTGGCAGAGAGCTTCTTTTACCACCATCTTTTCTACACATTTCTTTTACTGTTGTTTCATTACTTTGCAAGTTCTCAATAAAGTTCTATTCAGTTCTTACTAGTTCTTCTTAACAAAGGTTATAGGATTCTAGATCTAGAGGAGAGATCCAAAGAGATTTGTGATTGGAACTTAAGTGTTCACTCCTCTAATAGATCTATGAACTCCTATTATTACCTTGTTACTATGAATCACTTAGCCATGTCTGAGTAGATTCATTTGTTAGATTTAGGGTTGTTGGTGTCAAAATCGGTCACGGCGGAATCAATGACTGAAAGTCTCTAGAAAGTATTTCTTGCAACAAAATGTCTCGGATAATTTGAAAAGAAGTTAACGAGATTTTCTCAAATTAGAATATCCACTCTCTGTGAGATCGGAAGACTAAGGGCGTGCGCGGACGAGAGTCCCCAGAAAGACCGGTCCGCTCGCCCAAGGACATCAAGATTCGATCACCACAAGAACCCTAAACACAAAAGAATCTGCCTCGAAACTTCGAAGAGGTCGTTCTCTCAAACCGTGAGGAACCAGAAAACGATCAGGATATCAAATCGAAGCCCTCGCCGAGATCTTCAGCCTGGCGCAGGCGGCACTCCGCGCCTGGTACCGCGGCGGCCGCAGCGCCAGCGGGCGGCCTGGCGCCGACAGCACCCGGCCTGGCGCCGGCGGCACCGTCCGCAGCGGGCGGCCTGGCGCCGGCGGCACCGACCTGGCGCCGGCGGCACCGTCCGCAGCGGGCGGCCTGGCGCCGGCGGCACCGACCTGGCGCCGGCGCGTTCAAATCCGCGGGCGGCCTGGCGCCGGCGGCACCGTCCGCAGCGGGCGGCCTGGCGCCGGCGGCACCGACCTGGCGCCGGCGGCACCGTCCGCAGCGGGCGGCCTGGCGGCGGCACCGACCTGGCGCCGGTCGGCGGCCCTCGTCCTGGTCTCGGTCCCATCGTGAACTTCGCCCGACTTGATCCTCGAAGGGGTAATGAGGGCAGCCTTTCTTAAGGTCCAGTCTCAAATCTTAACAAATCTTTTTCGCATTTATTCAGTCACTTATCGTTGGCTGTCGCGAGAATCCGGACCTTCAAGGAAAGTCGGGTTAACTTGGCTTTCCTCCGCAATCTTATTCATTAAAATTGACGGTGTGAATTTCGGTTCCCACAGTTTGGCTAGAAGGAGGGGCGGATTACTCTTACTCATACGGCCGCAAAGCTGATCGAACCGATGTCCGGAAATATGAAGGAAAAAGTTGCAGTTTCGCGTCAACGATGGTAAAACAACTCCAGCAGCGACTGTTCCTACGACCAGCGCTTACGCAAACGCCACGGTGCTCGAGCAAATCAAAACCTAGCCGCTGCTTTCCCCACAGGAAGAGCAGCGAGCTCGCAATTCCTCTATCTAAACAGAAAGGGCAACGATAAAATCTATCAAACCCCAAAAATTCATCTTGTTACCAAGTTAGAGAAATCGCAACGAACAAGGTTTCTACGAAAAACGTTTCTTTCGAGAACCTCTCGGAAAAATAAAACTTATTCTCCTCGAAACCTTGGGGAAACCCTTTATTACTCGCGGAACAGAAGCACGGCAAATCGGTTCACCGATTCCCACTGCCATACTTCTTACAAACAACTCTCGAGGAACGGGAAAACGAAAGGAGGTCGGAGCTTAATCTTACTAGGACGACTTGCCATAGGGTAAGATCAGTCTTCCCAGTCCGCCTTAGGAACAGAAGCACGGAAATCGGTTCACCGATTCCCACTGCCATACTTCTTACAAACAACTCTCGAGGAACTTGAAAACGAAAGGAGGTCGGAGCTTAATCTTACTAGGACGACTTGCCATAGGGTAAGATCAGTCTTCCCAGTCCGCCTCAGTCTTCCCGGACGATGGTAAAACAACTCCAGCAGCGACTGTTCCTACGGCCAACGCTTACGCAAACGCCACGGTGCTCGAGCAAATCAAAAACCTAGCCGCTTTCCCCACAGGAAGAGCAGCGAGCTCGCAATTCCTCTATCTAAACAGAAAGGGCAACGATAAAATCTATCAAACCCCAAAAATTCATCTTGTTACCAAGTTAGAGAAATCGCAACGAACAAGGTTTCTACGAAAAACGTTTCTTTCGAGAACCTCTCGGAAAAATAAAACTTATTCTCCTCGAAACCTTGGGGAAACCCTTTATTACTCGCTGAACAGAAGCACGGCAAATCGGTTCACCGATTCCCACTGCCATACTTCTTACAAACAACTCTCGAGGAACGGGAAAACGAAAGGAGGTCGGAGCTTAATCTTACTAGGACGACTTGCCATAGGGTAAGATCAGTCTTCCCAGTCCGCCTTAGTAAAATCCCACTTTGTTCTCCTTTGTGTCTAGGTCAAAATGGCTTTCGTTTCATCTCAATCGGAGTTTCCGTTGAGATTTTCTGAGGAACAAAATCACTCTCCCGCCACCTCGCCGTGGGCAAGGACAAACATTACCGAGGTCACCTCACCCTCCGACATGGCTACCTCGCCACAGGGTGAACTCACCTTCGTTATCCTTTGAGTTTAGATCAAAGTGGCTTTCGTTTCGTCTCAATCGGAGTTTCCGTTGAGATTTTACGAGGGGAACAAAATCACTCTCCCGGCCACCTAGCCCGTGGACGAGAACAACCATCACCAAGGTCACCTCGCCCATGGCCACCTCGCCTGTGAAAACCTCACTTTTCTCTCCTTTGAGTCTAGGTCAAGATGGTTTTCGTTTCGTCTCAATCGGAGCTTCCGTTGAGATTTTACGACGAAAACAATGTCGATTTCTCGACCACCTCGCCCATGAGAAGGATCTCTCTGTCCCGTCATAGGACGAGACCGGTCCTGTCTCAGTACCATGCATCTTTGCCTGAGTTTTTCATAACTCGGTCTTTGAGTCCGTGAGCCCCGGGGATCGACGAAGGCAAGCAACAGCAGCATCGGCGGACGCGGGACACGGCACTGGCGGCAGGGCGCCTGGCGCCGGCGGCAGACCGACCACGCCGCGCCTGGCGCCGGCGGCAGGCCCATCGTTTCCCGTCTGGCGCCGGCGGCAAGGGTCCTGGCGCCCATCCGTGCAGTCGTTTTGTGATCTCGGGAACGTCAACATCTTGGTCCCTTAAACCCATGTTCGGATTGTTCGAGAAACACGACGATTCTTCCGCAAAGCCTTCTCGATTGTTTAACAAAGCTCATATTCTAGAATCTAAGTTCGAAGCCTCATTACTCAAACCCTCGAAGACGGAAAGTCTACAAATCCAAATCCATCTCAATCCCGATACTCGAGGAGTCTCGTTGGATTAGAAACGATTATCTCGAAATCTACGGCTAAAAGATCTTCCCAAACTCAAAGATTTCCCGCAAACGACTAACGGGGGAAAGATCGAACAACGAAAAACCCACAGACGGCAAGATGGCCTGGCACCGGCGGCACTCGCCTGGCGCCGGCGGCACTCGCCTGGCGCCGGCGGCACTCGCCTGGCGCCGGCGGCACTCGCCTGGCGCCGGCGGCACTCGCCTGGCGCCGGCGGCACTCGCCTGGCGCCGGTCCACGGCCTCGTCCTGGTCTCGGTCCTATCGTGCCCGGTCCGATCCCATCTGGGCTTGTTCGGATCAATCTTCGTAAGTTTGGTATGATCACGGTTATTCTAAACACCAATCGTCTCGACTATACGAGGAAATAGGATTCCTTCGGAAATGCCGAAACCTTCAAAAGACTATTTTCTCGAAAAATTTTGTAAGGGTTTTAATTCTTTGTAGTACAGGAACAAAAACGTCTTGAAAAACTGCCGTAGAATTTAGGGAACTTAGGACCTAGGTGGATAGTCTAGCAAGTTAAGTCTTAGGCAAAATTTCCAGTCTTGTTCCATCGTTCCTTGATTGTCCAGGCAGAACATGCTAACCGATCTAGTCTCTCGAAAAACCGAGAAACGATCGCCACGCGTTCTAAAAGCATAATCACCCGCTTCTAAAAGAAAGAAAACGCATACAAGCCTCGAAGAACGGCTAACCCGTTTTCTTTAAGTAAAAGAAAAGGGAAGTAGGTATGTATACTATACCCGTATAATCCCATCTTCGAAAACTTTTTGCATCAGCATCAAGACAACGCTTTTAACAAAGCAAACTCTCGCAGCAATAATATTCGTCTAAAAAACGCTAACGGCATAGCCCAACCGTTACAAACATAGTCTTGAAAACTCTACGTCACCTCTCGTCGCAAACTCGCGACTAGAAACGTGTACCAACGTCAGACTAATAGCACGACGGTGAACTACGAAAATAACAAAATAACCTTCGTAAAACTCCATAAGTAGTTCGAAGCAGCTTTAGATCAAAGGTCGAAATCATAGCGAAACATCTCCGTGTAATCAGCGGAAACATCGCTACTTTAACAATCTACGATTTTTATCTCCATGAAACCGGTCATCCATTACTTTCGTATAACAAGAACATTTTAAAACAAAACAGCCTATGGAAAAAAACATGATCGGTCTCATGCAAAACGATTTCCCAGTACGTAAAAGTGAATGAGAAAAACATAATCCGTGGTCACGAATATCGCAAGTAATTTGTGAGAAACGCCCGTTACCTTTGTAAATTCCCCTTACATCACTTTTACGAAAAATCCTCTGTATGGTCGAGTTAATTCATACAAAGCAACTTTCGTAAAATAAACATAATGGGTCCAACGGGTAACTGACATAGACAGTTTTTGCTCCACAAGGTTTCTAGCTCCTGCTTTCACTCCCCGCGGTTACGTCCGAGCAGGAAATAATCACGCAGACGAACCCTCACGTGTCCTGCATCGATCCCTTAAACTTTGTCCCCCTCGGATAAAATGAAACGATTTTCATGCAACAAAAAAAAATTTTATACGAACCATTCATCGTATAACTGAGACCTAAAGTGGAAGATCGTTTCTAAAATCCATCAGCCATAATTCAGAAAACTCTGTTATGCTTCGCATGTCTATCTCGGCAAACGCTATTTGGCCCTCGGCCAACTACGCCCTTCCGTAAAGCCCGGACCTGAATTCGGCATCCCCATTAAGGACAATCGTAAACTAACATGAACTTAATAAGGGTCATGGTCTGATCGTTTACCAAACAACTTCCTTGGCGATACGGCTGAATCTAGCCTCCATGCCAATCCAAAGCTACTGAGCGACCACCGCTCCAATCACTTAACGGCTAAAAACAACAATCCACGATTTGTTCATAGAACGCCAAGTGACTATTACGCAAGCAATTTGTCGCATAATCCAGAATCGGAAATCATACGATAAACTCTCCATACAAAAACTCAGTCCTAACAACCATATGGTTAACGGAAGATTTAAACTCATCGTCAATCGATTAAGTTCTATACGCCCGTAAACACGGCATGAAAAGAAACACTCGTGACAAGGCTCCAAGAGTTATACGAGTCATCCTTAATATATACAAACAAATCCCGGAAGGCCAACACTTCACGAAGCACTGTGAATGTAGACGCTTCTCCCTGGGTCGAACTTACGCGACCTCTTGGTCCTGCGTCTAAACCGAAACAACAGTTTCTGGCTGCGAACATTCGCAAAACATCTCCAAAGCCCGCGAACATTTCAACCACGAAATGCGGCACAAGGGAAACTCGACCTTCAGCACTGCGAGGCGTCATTGCTTTCGAAGGAAATTCTTTTCCTCAAAGCGTTCCAGACGAAATCCTCGTCTCTAGAACTCAAAACATACAAACACACCTCTAGCGGTAACATGCCTCTAAACTGGCATCATTTCGTTGTTGCTGATCACAACAAGCGAACTCTAACGTCCTAAACAGACAAATAGCAGCCCTTCAAGGGTAGGCTCTCTTGCATCCGACAAGGATAAACATAGCGCGCTATACAAGAAATCAAATTTGGTTTAGCTCTTCGTAAAGGAAGTAGCTCAACTCCATGAACAAGTCATATAAGCCGAAAACAATTCGCGGATTTTAAACGGTACGAGTCAGGTTAAAATCGCAAACAGGCAAAACGAAAGCCGATTTGTCATCACAAAGCCTCAGTCCGAGGGTAAACCTAGGTCTTGCCCTAAACCCAGCCACGCTGGATCTTGACATCTCACAGACAGAGTATGGTATACGAGATCCAAAAATTTGTCTCTTCACTTAAGCCTATTCGTTTCACGAACTTTCAGCGTAATCGGTAAACCGCAGAAAATCTCGCTTTATGCAAACAATAGATGCGGTGATCATCAGGGAACTAGGAATGAGGCGACAACTCACACCCTCTTTCTCATACTTGAAAAACTGAAGTTCATAAATAATCAAAAAACAAATACATCAACAGCATCATGCTCGAAAGTCTCTCATGACACATAACCAGACCATATGAGTCTCGCTGGAAAACAGATCACAAGGGTCTTAAACTCCAAAACGAACTACGGAAGGCTTGATCCCTACAACAAGGGTACGTAGGCAGCCTTCGAAAGACGCAGCCCCAATCTTACCACTTTCAACGGAGCCTTTCAACCATTAATTCCGCCTATCTTACCTGACATGTCTTATCGCTCGCAAGAACATCACGAAGGTTCTAACGAGCTGGGGGGCTAACTGTTGGTGTCAAAATCGGTCACGACGGAATCAATGACTGAAAGTCTCTAGAAAGTATTTCTTGAAACAAAAAGTCTCGGATAATTTGAAAAGAAGTTATACGAGATTTTCTCAAATTAGAATATCCACTCTCTGTGAGATCGGAAGACTACGGGCGTGCGCGGACGAGAGTCCCCGGAAAGACCGGTCGGCTCGCCCAAGGACATCAAGATTCGATCACCACAAAAACCCTAAACACAAAAGAATCTGCCTCGAAACTTCGAAGAGGTCGTTCTCTCAAACCGTAAGGAACCAGAAGACGATCAAGATATCAAATCGAAGCCCTCGCCGAGATCTTCAGCCTGGCTCCAGCGGCACCTCGCCTAACGCCGGCGGCACGCGCCACGCGGGCGGCCTGGCGCCCGGCGGCACCGTCGCAGCGGGCGGCCTGGCGCCCGGCGGCACCGTCGCAGCGGGCGGCCTGGCGCCCGGCGGCACCGTCGCAGCGGGCGGCCTGGCGCCCGGCGGCACCGTCGCAGCGGGCGGCCTGGCGCCCGGCGGCACCGTCGCAGCGGGCGGCCTGGCGCCGGCGGCACCCTGGCCTGGCGCCGGTCGGCGGCCCTCGTCCTGGTCTCGGTCCCATCGTGTTGGTCTGATCCCATCTTGGCTTGTTTGGATCAATCATCGTGAGCTTGGGGCGATCCGCTTCTGAATAAACATCCTTCGACTCGATTGGAATCGTCCTCGATGTTTTACGACAAAAACTAGAAGGATTGGATTTCTCGTAGAAGATATCGTATAAAACAAGGTCGATTAACTTGAACATCGATCCTTTAGGCTATACGGTTTATTTTACGAGAAAAATAGTCTTCAGAAATCGTATAAAGCGTTCAACGACTTAAGACAAGTCCACGGACTTACTACGATTTTAAGAATCCAGGCCCAATCAGGCAATGGCGGTTTATCCGATTTCCCGAACATCGGATAAACATCAAGTCACCGAAAACTCGAGGATAATTACGAAGATCGACGAAAATGGAATACTTCCTGAAGAGATAAGCTTGGGCCCAAAGGCGAGGTCCATCATCTTAAGGCAAACCGACCTAGGAGTGAGTATATAAGGAGAGCAAGAGCAGAGGAGAGGAAGATCAAAAAATTAGACTTAGAGCATCCTGCTAGCTTAGAGAACTTAGAACTTAGGCGGTTAGGCCAGCGAGGCAGGACTTAGAACGTATGGCCGCCTCTTGTTCTAGTTTTATCTTCTCCGCAGACCCATGTTCCTCTCGGAAGGATCTAACTATACTTTTACTCAGAGCTCCGCACATAGAAACCCTAGGCATTATCTTCGACATGCCCGCTTCTATGACCAACGCTCATATTAGACGAACCAGGCCCTAGAACGTCTGGCCGCCTCCTGCTCGCAAATCTCCGCTCCTCTCGGAAGGATCGGACAATTCTTTTACTTAAGAGCTCCGCACATAGAAACCCTAGGCATTATCTTCGACATGCCCGCTTCTATGACCAACGCCATATTAGACCTAACCAGGCCCTAGAACGCCTGGCGCCTCCTGCTCATAAATCTCCGCTCCTCGGAAGGATCGGACAATTCTTTTACTTAAGAGCTCCGCACATAGAAACCCTAGGCGTTATCTTCGACATGCCTGTTTCTATGACAAACGCTCATACTAGACGAACCCGCCCAGACGGTTCGATCTCTTGTTCAATTCTTTCTAACTGAACTATGCCTGACTTGATCCTCGAAAGGGGTACGTAGGCAGCCTTTCTTAAGGTCCAGTCTCAAATCTTAACAAATCTTTTTCCGCATTTATTCGGTCACTTATCGTTGGCTGTCGCAGAGAATCCGGACCTTAAAGGAAAGTCGGGTTAACTTGGCTTTCCTCCGCAATCTTATTCATTAAAATTTACGGTGTGAATTTCGGTTCCCACACTTCGTAATGAATCCTAGGATATAGGTCAAAAAGAAGTGAACATGACTTGGTGGCTGCAACCATTAAGGCTTGATTCATGGAAGCCTGTCCAATCTTGGTCAATGTCTTGCAAATGAAGCAGACTTGACTAGGAGAGAAATAGTAGAGAGAGAGGATAGGAACTAATTTTTACCTGCAGGTCCAGATACTTGTTTGAGCAACCTTGCATCCTGTGATCGATACTCCCAAGGTAAAGCCTGCACTTTTGTTTTTATGTACAGAAATGAAATTAGTAGAGGGGTTAGTCAGACATGATTGCTAAGTTGTTGGCTAGATGATCAAGGTTGTTTAATTAGGATATTGCATAATGTGCTTCTGTGATTGACAGACTCTTAGATGTGGTTTCAACAAAGTAGAGGTTATGATTCTAAGTTTGAATTTGATTTAGTCCCTGCTTTTCAAAACCTCTTTCATAAAGTCTGCCTGTGTGTTTGCTTGAGGACAAGCAAAAGGTTACGTCTGGGGGAGTTGATATACCATGGATTTTACCCGGTTTTACCCATGGTATATGAGTGTTTTTACTACTATTATCTATGTTTTGGAGTCTATTAGGTATGTTTTCAGGTTCAGAAGCATTTTGGAGAAAAGTGATGTTTTAGGTGCCTTTTTGGAGCTTAAAGAAGAGTTCGCCCGTGATCAAGACCAGAGGTCGACACCAGAGTTACACATTGATCGATGCACACTTTGTGCAATCGATCGACACATATTAGCCGAAGGATGATACATCGAGACTATAATCGATCGATGTACACCCTGTACTATCGATCGATACTGAGGCAGCAGAAAGACAAGTTGGACCTGGCCGAACTTGAAGCCCAAGATATCACATTTTACAAGAATGCCCCTGACGAGTTTTTAACCTAATGAACTCATATATTTATATGCGTATGTGTTTTGACAATATATACAAGCTTTTACATACAAGATATACAAGTTTTAAGTTTTAAGTTTTCTACAAGTTTCTTCTTCTTCTACTTATTTCTTTTCAGTTCTCTTGATAACAAAGGTTATAGAATTCTAGACCTAGAGGAGAGATCCAAAGATATTTGTGATTGGAACCTAAGTGTTCACCCTCTAACAGGTCTATGAATTTCTATTATTACCTTGTTGCTATGAACTACTTAGCCATGTCTGAGTAGATTCATTTGTTAGATTTAGGGTTTAAATAGGATATGAGGGATTAGCCCCAACCTATAAATGCTATAGTTGTGATATTTATTGTTAGGATTGTTCACTAATGCTTTTTCTAGCTTAGCTACCTAGAACATGAACTTGGATTGCATTGTTTATTACATGCAATACCTGACAACATCCTAAACATGCTATGACCCTCTTGAGATATGCGAAAGCTGATCTAAGATCATGGTGAGCATTGTATCAACTCGCGCATAAAGCTTACTTAGAGCCGTATCAATCGATACTCTCTAAATCATGGTGAGCATTGTATAACCTCGCGCATAAAGCTTGCTTAGAGCCGTATCGATCGATAATCCTATAGAGTAATCGATCGACATAGCTAGAGGTGTATCGGTCGATATTCTTATCGAACCATCGATCGATACTATCGGCAGAGTAGCCGACCGCAACACCATTTAGCATCTAAGTAATAGATGGTCTAAATAATGCGAGAGCTGATGGATTCATTTAATAAGTGTTGAGCTCTAACATATCATGCAAGAAACTTGTTAGCCTTTATAGTATTTATAATCCTGAATTCCTGAATACTTACCCTGAATCTAACTACTTTTCTTTACTGTTTCAAAACCAAATCCTTTCAACTCAGTAATCTTATCCTTACTCAGCAAACCTGCACTTTACTTTAAAATATTTAGAACCTAGCATAGTCATTAAGATTGCATCTTATTTGTACACTAGCTCTCTGTGGATTCGATCCCTTAGTACTACAACTGAACCTCTTATTTGAGAGAATAAAGTCACTCCTTAGGGTAATTTGAGTGATATCAATCTCTTTTGGAAATATTCCATTTTCCGTCGATCTTCGTAGTTATCCTCGAGCATTGACATTTATCTGCGGAAACTTAACATTTATCCTACTTTAATAAGTTAGGATAAATTGTCATAGCTCTTATTGGGCTTGGGTCTCTGATGTCTTGCATATTTACATGTTTTAAGCATCCATATCTTATGCATTTTGATCATATAAGTTAGGCATTAGGCATCTTTAGGTCCATTTTGCATTCATTTGTCCTTATCAGGTGTTGGAGTATGCTTTGGTGTGATTTGAGGTGTTTGGAAGCCTTGTGGCCCAAAAAGAGGTGAAGAATCAAGTTTGGCCATGAAAAGAGAAGTCAATCCATGATCTGGTCCAGACAAAAATTAGCATGGACGGAGGCCTTAGACATATCTTCTGATGCTAAGATTTGGTGGAGATACAGAACTTTGAGTTAGCTTTCCAGTGGAAGTGGTTTCAAGTCATTTGGAGCCATATTGAAGAAGTTATGATCGATTCATTAGAAGCATGTCAAGACACCCGACCTGGACACCCGACCTAACCTACCCGCACGGGTTGGGCGAGATGATGGACGCCAGGGAGTGTACCCGCCTCACACACCGGGATGAGAACCCCGCGGCTCCACACACCCGCCTGGCATACGCTGCATGAAGGACCCGCGACGGCTCACATACGCTGCCTGGCATACGCTGCATGAAGGACCCGCGACGGCTCACATACGCTGCCAGCACACGCTGCCTGAAGCACCCGCGACGGCTGGAAGGCTGGACGAATCTGGTACGCTGGTCAGCATACGCTGGTCGGGACTCTCACCACCTTACCCGGTATCGGCCAGTTTCTTCCTTCTTGCTGGATTCTGATTGGCTGAAGACTTAATGACCTCAAGGACTTTTAGACTTTCTCCTTTATGTTTTAAGGGTTTCCAAGCCCCATATAAATACTCTTGTATCCCCTTTGAGGGACTTATCTCATTTTTCTCAAGACTTTGCCTCATATTGTAAAAGCTTGAATCTTTTATCAATCTAAGAAAGTTCTTCATCTTATATCTTGTTTCTCCTTCTCACAAACATGATTAGCCTTGAATCTCACATAGATTTAAGTTTTTTCATGGAGATTAGAGAGTAGACACACTTTGGATTCATGGGCTAGGGTGGTCAAAGGTTATTAGTGAATATCTAGGGTGATTAAGTGAAGATCTAGGGTGTTTTAGTGTAGATCTATCTTGTTCCTTGCTAGTAGAGTGTTTTTAATGCTTCTTTTGAGTTGGCCTCTCAAAGGTTGAGTTCTAGACATTTCTCACCCACAAGGTGTTCTATGAAATGTCTGAACCAACTCTACTAAGCTTTTAACATTCTTTACCAAAGACCATTTGTTGTAAAGGTGTTAAGATGGCTAGTAGGCTTGTTCTTAATGATTGCTTGCATGTTATTCAGCCAATGACCATTTGATGTTTGAGATGTGTTAGCAAATGAACATTCTTCTTGACCATGGAGTTTGTTTACACTTGTGCCTAGGCCTAAGGTTGTTAGATTGATTGAAAGCTGCCACCTTTAGATCGGATCTACTTGTTTCCTTGCTTGTTGAGGGTTCTTAATGCTATTTTGGTCTTGATCATATCAAAATAGATCTATAGGCATTTCATGCCCGAAGGTGTTCTATGAAATGCCTGAACCAACTCATCAATGCTTTTAGCTTGCTTTGCCTAAGAGATTAGTTGTCAAAGAAGGTAGGATTGCTATTAGACTCATTCTTTATGCTTGCTTTGATCATTACAGCCAAAGAGATTTGGTGTACTTGGGTGATCATTGCAAAAGAGCATTCATCTAGAGATAGAGCTTGCTTAGTTTTGTTGTTTAGGCATAAGGAAAATGTTTGATTGCTTGCCACCCTTAGATTGGATCTTAATCATCTAAAGTCAAGTCCCTAGTCCCATGGATCCTACCTTAGCATTTGATTGAGTTCTTGCACTTGTTTCTTGATTGGATTTGAGATCACCTTGTTTATATTTTTAGGATCTTGGCTTGTTACCTTCATCTTTCTTCTTGTTTGCTTAGATTAAGGAAGCTTGTGTATTCTTGGTGCTATAGATCACTAGTTCTCTGTGGTTCGACAACCTTTCTATACTATCATTTGACTTGGGAGCCTTCAAAACTTCCACTATCAAATTGGCGCCGTTGCCGGGGAACTAGTAGATTTTTCATTAGTATTTCAATCTTTCTTGAGACTAAGCTTTATTTTCTTATGCTTTCTTTTGATTTTGTATAGTTACTAACCTTTACTTCTAGTTTTTGTTCTTGCAGTGATGGCTTCAAACTGCCTTGAAAAGCCACAAGAAGAGGAAGATCACATTGAAGATGAGCCATATGTGTATGTGGAGCCACCACCCTTTGATATACGCATACTCACACCAGACCAAAGGGTGGAGTTGCATCGGCTTCAGAGAATGAAAGAGAATAGGGGCAAGCCAATGAGATCCCTGGCACGAATGATCGGGTACACCTCATTAGGGATCGAGCAGAGTTTGAAGAAAGGGAGGTTACACAACATGAGTTTGATGTTGCTTATGACCTTAAAGAGGTAATGTATTGGGTTCCACCACTCCAACTGGAAGGTACAAGCATTTCCACTTTAGAACTTCAACTTGAGGAAATTTGCTTGCCTTGTGGTGAGAATATTTCCCATGATCTTGATTCTCATGTGCTCATAAATGAATGTCTTGATCTGATATGTGAAACTAGGAAACTAGATGAGTTGAGAATAGAAAAGCTTGTTAGAGATCATATGGAAGTTTGTTTTGACAAGAGTTATCTATGTGCTTCATTTGATCTTGAATCTGAGTTTTTCATTCTTAATGAACCTAGACCTCTTCTTGCACTTGCTGATCTAGGGGATGAACTTGATGTGGATAAGCTCTTGCTTGAGATAGAAAACCCCCATGCTGAAAATTATCATGAGAATGTGAACATTGTGTATTATTTGGTTGATGGAGATAGAGTTGACAACTTTGTTAAAACTTCGTTTGAGCCTGTAGTTGACTTTGTGTTTCCACCAAATGCTTTTGATTCTCATGACCATTTGAACCTCAAAGAGCATCTTATGATTCATGATACATCTTTAGTGAAGCTCTTTGATGAAAAATCTGTCTATTTTCTATGGACAGTAGTGTGCTCCTTTGCATACTTGGTTCCTTGTTCTCATAGGAGAAGGACAAACGGTGCATTGGCTCAACCTTTTGATACTTATGATTAGCAAGCACACAAAGTCAAGCTAGAGACTTAAAACAAGCGCGCTTAGGAGGCATTCCCATGTTTATCCATTTTAGATATCTCTTTATCTTTCTTTCTTTTGAAGCTTTTTAATAAGGATAGTTGAGGTTTTTCAGGTTGGGTCTAAGGCTAGACAAAAGGTGAAAGACGGCCAAGCATTGCAACTCTAGACACCCGCCTTCACTTATCCGCTTCAGCCTATCTCTCCCGGTGGCACTAATCCGAGGCCAAGGGTCCTCTACCACCCAATTCAGCCAACAACTACAAGTATGTGTCACTCCAACCCTTCTTGTATATACATTTTCTTTTTTCTTGTTGGGGTATTCTCCTTCTCTCTTACTCACACAGAGACTGTGTGATTTAAGTGTGGGGGAGGTACCAGGTATTTGATCATTTTTGATTTGTGATTGAGAGTCTCATGCATTGCATTGTACATTTATATTTGCATAAAAAATTTTTGAATCATGTAGATTGCATCACTTGCATCCTTAAGATTGAGTCTAGAGCATATAGGTTGCATTCATTTGCATATGGAGCATTGCCTTGTAAAGAACACTTGTTTGCACTGAATTTGACACCCTAGTTAAGCATATCAAGTAGCTTAAGCATCTTTTAAAAGGCTTGCATGCTTTGAGCCTTGAAAACTCTTCTTGAAACTTCCTTGCTTGCTTGATATTGGCATTGTTCTTGAAACCAGCTCCATCCTAAACTTAGACTTGAATGAACTTAATTTCTCTTGCATATGGGCATTTGCATACTTGATCATGGATCT
This sequence comes from Brassica carinata, assembly GCA_016771965.1. NCBI lineage: Eukaryota > Viridiplantae > Streptophyta > Magnoliopsida > Brassicales > Brassicaceae > Brassica > Brassica carinata. Next base: position 50,246,523 of record CM028688.1, read on the forward strand.
CATACACATTTGGGTTAGCTTTCCCCATTATACCACTCTTTGTTAACCCAAATGGCACTTCCATACCCTTGAACCCTATCCATTCTTTGAAGCCTACATTGATTTGCATGAGTGAGGCCTTTTCTGATAGCTTGTCATGTGCAAAATCTTGAGAGTATTGGGGGCGACATGGATTTGTTCTCATCTCTTGCTAGCATAGGGTCCACATTTGAGCTAGCTTCTAGGATGGTGAGTGGAGTTTTTGTTCCTTAAAGGCTTATGTCTTGGGTTTGGGATGTGACAATGTTGAGATTGATGAGCAAAAAAAAAATGTATTTAGAAAGAAAAACCCTAGGGACCTAGAATAGAAAGATAAGAAGCTCTTGATTGATGTTTTGACCCTCCCCCTTCATATAAAATAAAAAAAAAAAGAGAAAAGAAAAAAAAAAAGAGAAGAAAAAGAAAAAAAAAAGAGAAGAAAGAAAGATTTAATAAGATAGTAGGGAAGGAAAAACTTAAAGAGTTAGAGCTTAGAAAAGTGATTTGAGGTCCTTAGTGGTTGAATCTAAAAGAAAGAAAGTTGTTAATTTGGGTAAGTGATGTGAGAATGTTTTCATTTTGGGTTATGGGATGAATAAAGAGGAGTAGATCTTGTAATCACTTAGGAATCGGGTAGAATGATGAGGATGGATCCATGTATGCATGAATTGCTCCTAGTCTTAGATAAATTTTGCATAATGATCAAGATCCTTGATTTTTGAGTGATTGCCACCTTGAAATGATGCATTGAACCCTCCTTTTCATCCTGATTAGACCATTTGATCACCTAGCCAAATGATTGAGATCATGTGCCCATTTGTGAGACTTCACCTTGTGTGTGTGTGTGTGAATCAATGTGAGGGCTGGTTAAGAGAACTTGTTGGTTGATAAGCATTGCATCTTGTGTAGAGGCATAAGAGTCATTGATAGGCCTTGTGAAGCTAGAGCATAATAGGAAGTTTTGCTCATGCTATTTGCTATGTTTCTTTAGGATGTCAAGTTGAGTGCTATGAGTGTTTCGTTTGGCTTTGCTCCCATCTCTATGTCTCTCCTCCTTGTGTTTTGAAAAGATTACTTGAGGACAAGTAAAGGTCTAGTGTGGGGGAGTTGATGTCTTGCATATTTACATGTTTTAAGCATCCATATCTTATGCATTTTGATCATATAAGTTAGGCATTAGGCCTCTTTAGGTCCATTTTGCATTCATTTGTCCTTATCAGGTATTGGAGTATGCTTTGGTGTGATTTGAGGTGTTTGGAAGCCTTGTGGCCCAAAAAGAGGTGAAGAATCAAGTTTGGCCATGAAAAGAGAATTCAATCCATGATCTGGTCAAGACAAAGATGAGCATGGACGGAGGCCTTAGCCATATTTTCTGATGCTAAGATTTCGTGGAGATACAGAATTTTGAGTTAGCTTTCCATTGGAAGTGGTTTCAAGTCATTTGGAGCCATATTGGAGAAGTTATGATCGATTCATTAGAAGCATGTCAAGACACCCGACCTGGACACCCGACCTAACCTACCCGCACGGGTTAGGCGAGAGATGATGGACGCCAGGGAGTGTACCCGGCCTCACACACCCGGGATGAGAACCCCGCGACGCTCCACACACCCGCCTGGCATACGCTGCCTGAAGGACCAGCCACGGCTCACATACGCTGCCTGGCATACGCTGCCTGAAGGACCAGCACGGCTCACATACGCTGCCTGGCATACGCTGCCTGAAGCACCCGCACGGCTGGAAGGCTGGACGAGAATCTGGTACGCGGGTCAGCATACGCGGGTCGGGACTCGACCACCTTACCCGGGTATCGGCCAGTTTCTTCCTTCTTGCTGGATTCTGATTGGCTGAAGACTTAATGACCTCAAGGACTTTTTAGACTTTCTCCTTTATGTTTTTAAGGGTTTCCAAGCCCCGTATAAATACTCTTGTATCCCCTTTGAGGGACTTATCTCATTTTCTCTCAAGACTTTGCCTCATATTGTAAAAGCTTGAATCTTTTTATCAATCTAAGAAAGTTCTTCATCTTATATCTTGTTTCTCCTTCTCACAAACATGATTAGCCTTGAATCTCACATAGATTTAAGTTTTTTCATGGAGATTAGAGAGTATACACACTTTGGATTCATGGACTAGGGTGGTTAAAGGTGATTAGTGAAGATCTAGGGTGATTAAGTGAAGATCTAGGGTGTTTTAGTGTAGATCTATCTTGTTCCTTGCTAGTAGAGTGCTTTTAATGCTTCTTTTGAGTTGGCCTCTCAAAGGTTGAGTTCTAGACATTTCTCACCCACAAGGTGTTCTATGAAATGTCTGAACCAACTCTACTAAGCTTTTAACATTCTTTACCAAAGACCATTTGTTGTAAAGGTGTTAAGATGGCTAGTAGGCTTGTTCTTAATGATTGCTTGCATGTTATTCAGCCAATGACCATTTGATGTTTGAGATGTGTTAGCAAATGAACATTCTTCTTGACCATGGAGTTTGTTTACACTTGTGCCTAGGCCTAAGGTTGTTAGATTGATTGAAAGCTGCCACCTTTAGATCGGATCTACTTGTTTCCTTGCTTGTTGAGGGTTCTTAATGCTATTTTGGTCTTGATCATATCAAAATAGATCTATAGGCATTTCATGCCCGAAAGGTGTTCTATGAAATGCCTGAACCAACTCATCAATGCTTTTAGCTTGCTTTGCCTAAGAGATTAGTTGTCAAAGAAGGTAGGATTGCTATTAGACTCGTTCTTTATGCTTGCTTTGATCATTACAGCCAAAGAGATTTGGTGTACTTGGGTGATCATTGCAAAAGAGCATTCATCTAGAGATAGAGCTTGCTTAGTTTTGTTGTTTAGGCATAAGGAAAATGTTTGATTGCTTGCCACCCTTAGATTGGATCTTAATCATCTAAAGTCAAGTCCCTAGTCCCATGGATCCTACCTTAGCATTTGATTGAGTTCTTGCACTTGTTTCTTGATTGGATTTGAGATCACCTTGTTTATATTTTTAGGATCTTGGCTTGTTACCTTCATCTTTCTTCTTGTTTGCTTAGATTAAGGAAGCTTGTGTATTCTTGGTGCTATAGATCACTAGTTCTCTGTGGTTCGACAACCTTTCTATACTATCATTTGACTTGGGAGCCTTGAAAACTTCCACTATCAGTCTCCAAAATCGTAAGTGAGCCCGTGGACAAGCTTCAAGCCCTCGAACTTTCGTACGATTTCTCGGAAATATTTTATTTTCCGCAAAATAAATCGTATAGCCTAAAGAATCGATGTTCGAGTTGATCTTCTCTGTTTAACACGATACATTTTGCGGAAGAACCATCCTTCCTAGCTCTAGTCGTAAAACTTCGAGGATAACTCCAATCGAGTTGAACCGAGGAACGCAGCCCATAGCTAAGGTACTATGACTTCACGGACACCACGAGGTGCGATCTAAATCGGACGAGCTGGGAACAGACTGGTGCACCGGCGCCCGGGCCAGCATCGGCGAAGCCGGCCCGTGCCTGGGGCCAGCATCGGCGAAGCCGGCCCGTGCCTGGGGCCAGCATCGGCGAAGCCGGCCCGTGCCTGGGGCCAGCATCGGCGAAGCCGGCCCGTGCCTGGGGCCAGCATCGGCGAAGCCGGCCCGTGCCTGGGGCCAGCATCGGCGAAGCCGGCCCGTGCCTGGGGCCAGCACGAAATTAGCGGGCGAGTGTCTTGAGTTTGAAAATCGAAATTTTTGGCTAAGAATATTTTATTGCGAAAATCGTCATATCCTTATAAGTAGTACCTCATTACTTCTCATTCTTCACACACTCCCCCTTTTCTCAACTTCTTCCTTTTTTGCGCTCTCAAAGAAGATGTCGTCCTCTCAAGTTGAAAAGAAAGATTCCGACGTTGAGATGGGTGAGGCCAGTCAGGCTCCGCCGGTCTTGGCTGTTCATGAAGCCACTCAGTCTTTCATTTCTGGGTTTGACTCTTTCAAGGAAAGATTCTCGCGTCGCAGCGCTGCGAAAGACTTGACCCGGGCGAGAACCGAAGCACCCAGCGTTCCTTCTTCGCTTGTGCCTTCGTCCCCAGCTCCTCGCTTCGAGGTTCCGCCTGATGCTCCCTTGCCTGCGGGAGGGGCAGTCGTTCCCGAGAAAATTCCCGACGTTCAGGATCGTCCTTCAGGCTCCTCTACCGCTCCGATCATAATTTCTGGTCAGGATGACGTGGTAGAGTCCACGCCTCCGGCTTCGAAGATCGTTTTGGGACTCCCAAAACCTAGTGCTGCACCATTGCCTAAGGGGCGTTCGAGTGCCGGTGCCACAACTGGGGCGAAGAGGAAGAGGTTTGCTAAGAGCGAAGCGGGCGAGCCTTCGAGATTGTTGTCGCAACATCGTTACAAGGTTTGGTTTTGATTTATCCGCAATTCTTCTTTTCTTTTCTTTTGCGATGATCCTTACCCTTTCTCTTTGCGGATAGTTTGTGTCGCTGATTGATGGGATTCTCGGTGACTGCGGATCGGAGGTTCGCGGCGTCTGTCGAAGAGTTAGATGCGTTGCAGAAGCGTTGAAGCGTCTGAGGCGCATTGCAGACCATCGAAAATGCCCATGCTGCCCAGACGCCTCAGCTCGGTTCGAATTGGCGACTAACGCACTCGGAAGACCGCGAGTTCAATGATCAAAGTGAAGAAAGAGAAGAGACACAAATCCTCGGAAATCCTCCGTCTCCAACAAAAGATCCAGAATTACGAAGAGATGTGTGCTTGCAAGTCGACAGAGACCGTCGATCCCCGCGGCGACTTCTTTGCTCGCTTGACGAGGATGGCCAGTTTGTTCGAGTCTTTGATAGCTATCCGCGAGAGGGACTTAGCTTTGGCAGGAATCGAAGGGAGATTGAGCGAGCTTCAGCTGCTTAGGGGTAACGAGGCCCTATCTCTGGATTCCGAGGAAGCCAGGCTGCTGTCTTGCAAGGGAGAATTGGCGGCTTCCGAAGGGGACTTTGACTCGATTCTCGCTGGTCTGAGGTCCGAGTGCATCCATGTACCGGATTCGGAGGGCTCGGAGGATCAGGTTCAGGCAGCAGAGGATCGTGAGGCTGGGCGGATGAGGCAGGCAGTGGAGGTGTGATCGAGGGAGTCGATGGGGAGACCGTTCCTGCTGCGGGTGAGTTTGAGAATGAAGGTGATGCTCCGAGGAGCATCTAGGTTTACAGCATCTAGGTTTACCAATCCCTTGAGGGATTTTTATTTTGTTTGTGTTGCGGCCGTTATGCGGCCATGATGTATTTTTTCGGGACTGGCCGTTGGTGGCTTTGAATCCCTGCCCTTTTTAGGGCGTTTGTTGAACTCGCGGCTCAATCTAAAATATGTCGGTTTCTATGACGTTTAAATAAACTTCTGTTTATCGAAGTTAGAGGGACAGGGTATGAGTTGTCGTCTCATTCCTGCCTCTCATATGATCACCGTATCCATCGATTGTACAAAGCGAGATTTTTCACGGTTTAATGATTTACGCGATGGTTCGTGAATCGAATAGACTTAAGCGAAGAGACAAGTTTTGGGATCTCGTATCGGGTACTGATACTATGCCTATGAGATGTCAAGATCCAGCGTGGCTGGGTTTAGGGCAAGACCTAGGTTTACTCTCGGACTGAGGCTTTGCGATGACAAGTCGGCTTTCGTTTTGCCTGTTTGCGATTTTAACCTGACTCGTACCGTTTTAAATCCGCGAATTGTTATCGGCTTATACGATTTGTTTAGGTGCGAATCGAGCTACTTCCGTTTGGAAGAGCTAACCAAAATTTTGGACTTCTTGTATAGCGCGCTATGTTATCCTTGTCGGATGTAAGAGAGCCTACCTTAGGAGGTGGCGTATTGTCTATTTAGGACGTTAGAGTTCGTTTGTTGTGATCAGCAACAACGAAATGATACCGTTTTGAGGTGTGTTTGTATGTTTTGAGTTCTAGAGACGAGGAGTTTGTCTGGAATGTTTTGAGGAAAAGAATGTCCTTCAAGCATTAGCGACGTCTCGCAGTGTTGAAGGTCGAGTTTTCCTTGTGCCGCATTTCGTGGTTGAAATGTTTGCGGCTTGGAGATGTTTTGCTAATGTTCGTGAGCCAGAAAACTGTTGTTTCAGTTTGGACGCAGGACCAAGGGGTCGCAGAATTTGACCCAGGGGAAACGCCTACATTCACCGTAAGCTTCGTGAAGTGTTGGCCTTCGATTTGTTTTTGATGTGATAATCGCTAGTGGATACTAGATCCGCTGTCGCTGCCGCTAGTAGTTGGCTTAAATGTGTTGTCTATAAAGAGTTTCAAAGTTTCAGAGTTTTCAAATTGCGGGAGTATAATGAAAAGACTCCACTCCCTTTTAATCGGGGATAGCTGAACCCGCCGGTTAGCGAAGTTGCCTACGCACTTTTCGGGATCAAGCCATCCTGTAGTTCTTTGTACCACGCCGTTGTTAGTGATAGTATTTTTAAGATGCATCGCTCCAAGTTCTTGGATTTTTCGTCTTGCGTGTTAGCGATTTGGTACGAACCTGGTCGGACCACTTTTATGACTTTGTATGGTCCTTCCCAGTTTGCTCCCAGTTTTCCTGCATTTCGTTCGGCAGTGTTTTGGAAGACTTTGCGTAAGACTAAATCGCCTTCTCTGAACCTACGATGGCGTACGTTTGAGTTGTAGTACCTTGCGGCAGCGTGCTGGTAATTTTGGATTCGAATGCGCGCCTGGTCGCGGCGTTCATTGATAAGATCGAGATTGTCCAGCATCATAGCGTTGTTTAAATCTTCTCGTTCGGGGAGGAATCTTCTCCGTACTCCGGGGAACTCTACTTCCGCGGGGATCATGCATTCCGTTCCGTAAACGAGGGCGAATGGGGTTTCACCCGTAGCCCGTCGGGGTTGTACGATGCGACCAAAGGACTCCTTCGAGCCCTCGCCCATCGCCTTTTGGCTTCTAAAGCTTTTCAGTCCGTCAGGGCGGTCTTGATGATGGTTTCTGCCTGGCGTTGCATTGTGGATATCTGGGAGTTGACTTGGTAAGTCGTATCTTCCACTTCTCGCAGAAGCATACTCGAATCGGTAGAGATGAACTGAGACCCGTTGTGCATCCGCGATTTCGTAAGGGACCCCGTGTCTGGTGATTATGTTCTTCCATACGAAGTTCTCGACTTGGACGTCTTTGATACTTGCGTAGGAGTCTGCCTCCACCCATTTTGAGAAAAATCCGTGAGGACCAGGAGAAAACGTTTCTGCTTCGAGTTACGCAATGGCCCGACGATGTCCATGGACCATCGCATAAAGGGATACGGAGATGAGATGGATGAGAGGACTTCCGCGGGCTTAATGATCGTCGGTGCGTGCCTTTAGCATTTTTCGCACTTTCGAGCGAACTTCTCGCAGTCTTTGATCATAGTTGGCCAGTAATAACCGTGGCGTTTTATTTTGACTGCGAGAGACGTTCTGCCGGAATGGTTTCCGCACGACCCGGAATGGACCTCCTCCATTACTCTTCTCGCTTTTTCGCCTTTAGCGCAGGTCATGAGCGGGCCGGAGAATCTCCATTTGTAGATTTCTCCTTCTACCATCACGTATCTTGCGGCCTGAGTCTTGATTTTGCGGGCTGCCCATTTTTCGGCGGGAAGTGTTCCGTCGATTATGTATTGATTGGTTCCAGCCAAGGGCTGTCGCGGTATTCCGACTGATCCACGTTTTCTTCGGTGGGTCATCCATTTCTTCAGCGTTTTCGATTTGTACTCGAATAAGATTGGCGATCACTGGCGGTCCGATGCTTGGATGTTCAATGAACTCGACGGGGATTACCCGACTTAGTCCATGGTCTGAACTTGACGCTAGTTCGGCCAAGGCATCTTCCTGAGTGTTTTCCGAGCGAGGAATCCTAGTGAGGGCGAAGTGGTCGAAGTTTCGGGAGAGATCTTGGATGAGTTTAAAATATGCGTCCATTCTTTCGTCCCTTGCTTCATATTCCCCGCTGTACTGATTTGCGACTAACTGAGAGTCACAGTAAGCGTGGATGTTACGGATCTTCAGCCCTCGGGCTGAGCGTAAGCCGCGAGTGCCACATATTCGCCTCGCTTTTGACGATGGAACTCCAATCGAATGACTGCTCCAAGATTTCGCCAGTCGAGGCGTGAGCGATTCGATCCGGATCCTTGTTTGGGCGATGATCCGTCGACGTGAAGAATCCAAGTTGAGTTCGGTTCTGTGTTCGTCATATATCCTATGGGCAATTCCACCAAGAAGTCCGCCAATACCTGAGACTTCTCGCAGGTTCTTGGGCGGTACTCCACGTCGTACTCGCTTAGTTCAATCGCCCATTTTGCGAGTGGTCCTGACTGACTCGGACTGTGCAAAATCGTTCGCAAGGGGAAGGTGGTAAGGGTTACAATGGTATGCGATTGAAAATACAGCCTGAGTTTTCTTGCCGACGTTACAACCGCAAATGCTAGCTTCTCCATTAGGGGATATTGGGTCTCAGCGTCTTGCAACGTTTTTCTTATGTAGAAGATTGGTTTCTGCTCACCGTGTTCTTCTCTAATCAAAACGCCGCTTACCGCTGTTGTGGATACTGCGATGTATAGGAACAAGGGTTCTCCCTCTACTGGTTTCGCAGGGACGGGAGGAATGGCCAGGTAATGCTTTAGCTGTTGGAAAGCTTTTTTCACATTCCTCTGTCCACTCAAATTTCTTGTTCCCTTTCAATGTGTCGTAGAAAGGAAATCATTTGTCCGTTGAGCTCGAGATAAAACGGTTTAAGGCGACGACTCTTCCTGTAAGCCTTTGGACTTCCCTTTTGGTTTTGGGCGACACCATTTCTATTAACGCGTTTATCTGTTTGGGGTTAGCCTCAATTCCACGACACGTGACTAGGTAGACGAGAACTTCTCCCGACGCCACGGCGAATCTACATTTAGCCGGGTACAATTTCATGTTGTGCAAATTCGACCTTGCGAAACACTCTTCCAGATGGGAAACGTGGTCGTGTTCGTCAAGGGATTTTACGAGCATGTCATCGATGTATACCTCCATAGTTTTTCCGAGCTGCTCGGAAAACATTCGGTTGACGAGTCGCTGGTAAGTAGCGCCTGCGTTCTTGAGGCGTAAAGGCATTACTTTGTAGCAATACGTCCCACGGTCAGTGATGAATGCGGTCTTCTCGCGATCATCCGGGTTCATCATAATTTGATTGTACCCGGAGAAGGCGTCCATAAATGATAAAAGTATGTTTCCTGCTGTTGCTTCGACAAGTCGGTCGAAATGCGGGAGTGGAAAGCAATCTTTTGGACAAGCCTTGTTGAGGTCGGTGAAGTCGACGCAGACTCGCCATTTTCCGTTTTTCTTTTTGACCACGACTGGGTTAGCGAGCCAGTCTGGGTACCTGACTTCCATTATTGACCCCACTTTAAGGAGTTTTTCAACTTCCTCGTTTACCGCGGTGGCACGCTCTGGTCCTAGTTTCCACCTTTTTTGCTTGACGGGTTTGTAGGTTGGGTCAATGTTGAGCTCATGGCAAGTTATGCCGATGTCGATCCCTGGAATATCCTCCGCGGCCCAAGCGAATGTGCTGAGGTTCCTTTTGAGATAGGATATGAGCTCTGTTCTCAATGGTTTGCGAAGGTTGGCTCCGATCTCGACGCATCGTTCCGGGAACAATTCGTCTAGGCAGACCGAGATTACCGGTTCGCAGGTCGGTTCGCGCTTCCTGTCTAGGGCCTCGATCCTCTGAGATTGCCAGAAGACGTCCGAGTCTTGTTCTGGGGCATTCTTATCGGGAGTAGGCTTTACTTTTTTGCTTCGAGAGGCCTCAACTGCCGAGTTTTTTCTTTTCAGCTCGGCGGCGTAACATACTTGCGCCATCCTGCGATTTCCTTGTATAGTTTCGATTCCGCGAAGGGTTGGAAACTTTAGACACAGATGGAATGTCGAGGGGATCGCTCGCATGGAATTCAGCCATGGAGTACCGATGATCGCGTTATACGATGTTGGACGGTCGATGACTAAGAATTCCGTGATTTTGGCGACGCTCCCGGCTTTAACCAGGAGGCTGATCGAGCCGAGAGTCATAGTAGCATCTCCCGAGAGTCCGAATATCGGGCTAGGTTCTTCCGTGACAGCGCACATGTCAACCTCCATTCTATCGAGGGTATTCTTGTAGATAATGTTGTCCGAGCATCCAGTGTCGACTAACACTCTCGCTACGTCGATGTCCTGGATCGTTAGTTCGATTACAAGGAGATCGTTGTGGGGTTTGGCCTGGTCGGCCGTTGCCCGATCCTTGAATGAAACAACATCGCTGGCTACTGGAGCGGACATCCTATATCTTTTATTGCTTAGTGACTTTCAAGTTAGAGAATTCATCCCCCCCTCCTTCTAGCGCCAAACTGTGGGAACCGAAATTCGCACTGTCGATTTTAGTTAATGAACAAGTATGGAGGAAAACCGAGTTAACCCGATCTTCCTTGAAGGTCCGAATTCTCTGCGTAATCACTTTAGAATCGATAAAAGATAAATAGCAAGATAAAAAAGAATGGTCGCTCAAAGGCGTTTTATTAGTTGAAAAGTATGAATACAAGATTTCTCCGAGAGGAGTAGAGATATTCTAACTATCGGAACAACAGAACAAGAGACGACCAAGACGTCCTAAGCGTTGCCGTACTAGTCTAACCACCTAAGTCCTACTTTCTCTAAGCTAGCAGGAGTTCTCTAAGTCTAAAATCTCGGATCCTCTTCTCTTCTGCCACAGCCCTCCTTATATAGTCACTTTAGGTCGGTGGCCCGTTTAACCTTTCGCCTTTGGGCCAAAGTTTATCTCTTTTGGAAATATTCCATTTTCCGTTGATCTTCGTAGTTATCCTCGAGCATTGACATTTATCTGCGGAAACTTAACATTTATCCTACTTTAAAAAGTTAGGATAAATTGTCATAACTCTTATTGGGCTTGGGTCTCCAAAATCGTAACTGAGCACAAGCTTCAAGCCCTCGAACGTTCGTACGATTTCTCGGAAAGATTATCTTTTCCGCAAAATAAATCGTATAGCCTAAAGAATCGATGTTCGAGTTGATCGTCCCTGTTTTACACGATACATTTTGCGGAAGAACCATCCTTCCTAGCTCTAGTCGTAAAACTTCGAGGATAACTCCGATCGAGTTGAACCGAGGAACGTTAGGCCCATAGCTAAGGTACTATGACTTCACGGACACCACGAGGTGCGATCTAAATCGGACGAGCTGGGAACAGACTGGATGCACCGGCGCCCCGGGCAAGCATCGGAAGGTTGGCTACCGGCGCCCGGCTAGCATCGGTGAGCCGGGCGCCCGCCCACGGGGCCAGCACGGGCGAGCCAGCGTCCGGCGCTTGGGGCCAGCACGGTGAGCCGGTGTCCGGCGCCGGCGGCCAGCACGGCGAAGCCGGTGTCCGCGCGCCTCGGCCAGCACGGCGAAGCTGGCCGGGCGCCCGGTGCCAGCATCGGCGAAGCCGGGCGCCTGGCGCCCGGTGCCAGCATCGGCGAAGCCGGCGCCGGCGCCAGCATCGGCGAAGCCGGGCGCCTGGCGCCCGGTGCCAGCATCGGCGAAGCCGGGCGCCTGGCGCCCGGTGCCAGCATCGGCGAAGCCGGGCCCGGCGTCCGGACCTTGGTCGCGCCTGTTCTTTTCCGATCCAACCTTTGTTGATCCTTTTTACGGAAAGTCCGTAGACAGGAAATGATCTTAGCCGTTGATTTCGAGATAACCGTTTTCGACCCCAACAATAACGATAAAAGATGTTTTTCTGTCATGTATATATTTGATGGAAGGATGTGTTTTGTAGTGAAAATGGTTATCTATTGCGTTATCTATTAAGTAATTAAGTGACCATATTATTCAAGTATGCATGTTTTGGAAGCACGACGTTTTAGAAGCATGACGCTTCTTCACTGCGAAGTTTTCCCGGAAAAATTTCGTATCATTAAAATATGATTTTAGAATCCGGAAGCAGGACGTGAATTTAAGCCGGACTGGAATTTAAGCAGGATGGAAAGTAAGCACGACGGAAATCGAAGCACGACGGAAACACCCGAAATTGGCAAAAAATCGCTAATTTCGGTATTGTGTATTTTTCGAGGAAGCCGGAGTCTCGGGAAATATTTTCCGTCAAGGTCCGAAATATTTTGGAGATTAAAAATATTTATCTAATCAGAACGGGAGAAGAAAAATATTCAGGATTGATCGCGAGACGAAAATTCACTAGAAGGGTTGAAATCGCGCAAATCGACCGAGAAGCTCGAGGTGGCTTGATCTAAGGGATATAAACATGGTGTCAACCATTTAACCTTCTGAGTGACAACATAATAAGGAGGTGTAGACGTGCATGAAGCAGTTCCATGCATATTGACATTCAGAAGCACGGCATGTCATCATATCTGCAATATGTGCATGCGTATCGACATCCAGTGGCCCATGTGTCGCGATGCATGAATCCCAGACATTCTGAGAGACATATTGACGTGGTGCTGTCTTCTGGCATGCCCAGATAGCATGCAAAGGGAAAGTGTACGCCCATGTGTCGCCACACATGCGACCGGAAGCATGTGGGACGACACATAGGCGTTTGTGTGGTGAAACCTTACTGGCCGGTGTCTTCGATATATACTCAGCTCTCCTGCTTTTTTTCATTCATCCATCACACACAAAAAGCACTTGTAAAACGTGGCTAGATAAAGAGAGAAAGAAGAAGTCGTTTTGAGAGTATACTTCTTTCGGAAGACCGATATTTCTCCGAGAATGCAATCTCTGCCCAATCGAAGAATTTCTGCAATCTCTAAGCAGAAGCTCTGTCCAAACCATTTCGTCCAAGCCTTTCTTTTCCATTGGTGACCAAATAGAAGTGCTGCTCAGATTATTTCAGAGCAGTCAAAGCTTTGAAGCCGATACGCTACCCGGAAGTCCAGATATCGTCTAGAAGGTAGGGGAGGTTCTGTCCGAATTCTGATCAGTCCAGTCCAGTCCGTCCAAGATGTCAGAATTGGGTTTTGGATAAGCTCTCTCCGATCAACCACCTTCTAGAACACTGTGAATTGGTTTGTTTTAGTTCCACTTGGAACTTAGGTTAGATCGAGTCGCATATAGAGTGGAATGCTCACACTGCTGCATCTTAGAGTCCTTAGGGTTATTTATTTTAATTTCTGAACCGGACTCAGTTTAGTACGGGCTAGGCTGAGAAATAAATGGAATTAAGACTGAGTTAATAACCTGACTAGGACTTGGATGAATGGATGATATTATTTATGAACCGATATATGTTGATAAATTACGACTTAGTTAAATTGACATAGGATCGTGATGCATGTCTTGCGCTATCTATTTCTTGGTTGTTTAGTTATGGAGTAGAATTGCCTTAGAAATATTAGGATGCTTGATTGCTTGCGTGGTTGAGTTTGTGGTTGTGCAGGGTTGTGTTGGTTTGGAGATCCTAAGCCATATAGGCCGATTTCCTAACTTGTGTCGTGTTAGTACAAGGGTCTTAGGCCATATCGGCCGGAGTACTGGTACTGGTTGTTAGTGTCTTAGTGTAGTTGAGTTTTGGTTAGGAGTCTAGTCTCTTAGTTTGTCCTAGAGAGAGTGTGTCGAGTTTGTTGCCGTCAACATGGGCGTAACCCGCCATTGCTAGGCATGTTTAAGGGTGATAAGTGTTTCCTCGCCCTCGTACCCAGAGGGTTCAAGGAAACCCCTTATTCGCTGGCTTCGTGAATACTCAGAGGAACGAGGTCATGTCTTATGGCTGAGTATTACACGACGGTGTAATGTGCCAGTGACCCAAAGGACTGTGGCCTGTCGCGCGGTGATCCGAATGACTGTGGGCCGCGGTCGGTTGAAAGTTCCTTCTTCTGGCCTTAGTGGTAGGGAGTTAGGATGTTGCCGATAGAGAGTATGAACACGAAATCACCAGGGCCCAAGTTAGAAAATTTATTTTATTATTGTGTCATTTAGATTATTTTTGTCGAGTGTGTCTTACCTTGTTGTGTCGAGGGTTGTGGAACCCTCGGGTTAGTGTTAGCACCGAAATACGGTGTTGACTTAGATCGAGTGACCTTCTTTTGCTCACCCAACTCTCGTTGTCCTTTTTGCAGGAGTTCAGGTTGTAGAAGATTGGATGCATAGGCCACCGGAGTAGATTTGCAGTGCATTTGGCTACGGTTTGATTCTTAAACATTTATGTTTCCGTTGCGTTTTATTTCGGGCTTGGGATCCCTAAAAATTTCGGAAATAATTCTTAAAAGTCCTTAGAATTTAACTTAAAAATTAATGGGGCCAAGATAATAATTGATTAGTCCGAACCAACACAACGTTAGTTCTTGGTACGGATTGAGAAGCCTTAGGCCTCGATCTAACAGAACTGTTATCTTCGGGTACAGGTTGCATAGCCTTAAGCCTGGATTTAGTGGGACGTGTTAGGTGAGTAATTGGTCTAAGTTCCGGGATAATCCTTCGACACTGATCGGTTCGTCCCTAGCACGTCATGTAACGCTTCTACCCTTAGTGGAAAGTCGGTCTATCAGTCAAGTTCTTGTTTGATTGTTGGCCAGTGGGTCGACCTATGCCTAAAACGGGTCGGGGGTGTTACATACGGGTCCTCACGATCTCTGGATTTGGAACCTACGGGTTCTTCTTCAGCCTACGGGTCCCGAAACGGTCTCAGAACCTGGAGTCTGCGGATCCCAACCCAACGCAGGAGTCTAAAATTCATGAGTTCTCAAAAGACCTACAGATCCACGCGCGGTTCAAGAGCCCACCAGACCACTGGCCCCCAAGGTCCGACAGGATCAAGGGTTCTGGATCCCAAGGCAAATTTCCAGATTCAGGAAGCCTAAGATACCCCAAGGAGATCCCTCCAACAAGATAAAGAAGAAACCGGTCCCAAGGGACTTACTACGCAAGCTCAATCAGAAACAAAGGGGCTACAAATGGCTCATTATTAAAAAGAGATCCAGGAAACGATAGAAAGCAAAAAAAAAGGTACATATCACTCAGAGCAATGGTCCTTCCGAAAATCAAGAACCCACGACAGATCTTGGGGTATCAGCTCGAACGGACCCTCCTAGAGGAAATTCAACATCTCCAAATAAAAGCAGATAACGGTGATACTCTCCCGCGGGAACCCAGTGATCAATGCTCTTCTCCAGCCATTCTCTCATGAGCTCCCACCGAGCAAACGTACTCACACGTTGAATCAGCAGGTCACGCTGCACAATCATGTCTTGAACCTGGGTACGGAGGAAGAGCACCTCGCCAAGCAATCTTGATGAGCTCCGGTCTCCAAGTCCTGATTAGGGGCAGCCTCGGCATTACATGGCGAACAGGAGGAAAGGCTGGCCGCCCTCGAAATCGTTCTGGTTAGCCGTGGTGGAGGAACATAGAAAGGGCGCCTCTTTCGCGTCTTGCCCCTTTGGTATTCATCATAGACGACGGACACTGGGAGCCCCACGACATTTCTAAAAAGGCAAGAAGTAAGAAGATTGTGGGAATCGAAATTCACACCGTCGATTTTAATGAATAAGATTGCGGAGGAAAGCAAAGTTAACCCGACTTTCCCTGAAGGTCCGTTCTCTGCGACAGCCAACGACAAGTGACGAATAAATGCGGAAAAGGTTTTGTTAAGATTTGGGACTGGACCTTAAGAAAGGCTGCCCTCGTACCCTTCGAGGATCAAGTCGGACGTAGTTCAGTTTTGAAAGTGTTGAACAAGAGATCGAACCTTCTAGGCGGGTTCGTCTAGTATGAGCGTTGGTCATAGAAACAGGCATGTCGAAGATAACGCCTAGGGTTTCTATGTGCGGAACTCTGAAGTAAAAGATTTGTCTGATCCTTCCGAGGAGCCGAGATTTGCGCAGGAGGCTGACCAGGCGTTCTAGGGCCTGCCTTGCTAGTCTAACCGCCTAAATTCTAAGTTCTATCAGCTAACGGAGCTCTCTAGGTCTCCAATCTAGGATTTTCGGATCGCTTCTCCTCTGCTCTTGATCTCCTTATATACTTACTCCTAGGTCGGTTTGCCTTAGGATGATGGACCTCGCCTTTGGGCCCAAGTTTATCTCTTCAGGAAATATTCCATTTTAAATCGATCTTAGTAATTATCCTCGAGTTTTCCCTATTTTTCGGTGACTTGATGTTTATCCGATGTTCGAAATTGGATAAACCGTCATAGTCTGATTGGGCCTGAATTCTTAAAATCGTAAGTAAGTTCGTGGACTTGTCTTAAGTCGTTGAGCGTTTTATCGATTTCGGAAGAACTATCTTTCTCGTAAAATAAACCGTATAGCCTAAAGGATCGATGTTGAGTTAATCGATCTTGTTTTACGATATCCTCTACGAAATCCAACCTTTCTAATTTTTGTCGTTAAACATCGAGGATGACTCCAATCGAGTCGAATCGAGATGTTAATGCGTGGCGTGATCATTATTAAACCCGAGCGATCCAAGCAAGCCAAGATTGGATCAGACCGAGCATGATGGGACCGAGACCAGGACGAGGACCAAGACCAGGGCGAGGCCGCCGACCGGCGCCAGAGATTGCCGCCGGGCGCCAGGCCGCTTATGCGGACGCTTTGCTGCCGGGCGCCAGGGGCTTGCCGCCGTGCCGGGTTGCCGCCGGCGCCAGGCCGCTTGCGGACGCTTTGCTGCCGGGCGCCAGGGGCTTGCCGCCGTGCCAGGCCGCTTATGGACGCCGCCAGCGCCAGGGGCTTTCCGCCCGGCGCCAGGCCAGCTTGCGTGACACTTCCCGCGGCGCCAGGGTTCTCTGCCGCCCGTGGGTTCTCCGTCGCCCGATCTTTCCCGTTGACCGTTAGATGCGGAAATCTTTGAGTTTGAAAGGATCTTTAGCCGTAGATTTTGAGATAACTGTTTTGACCCCAACAGATAGCCCCCAGCTCGAAGATCGAGACGATTTCGCTGGCTTAATGATTCGAAGTTTTCTGAAAATCGAAATTTTCGCTAAGGATTTTTTCTGCAAGAAACCTACGTCATCATCCCCCTTTTATGATGATACTTATCCCTTCTTTGCGGACAGTTTGTGTCGCTGATTGACGGAATGCTTGGCGAGTGTGGGTCGGAAGTCATTCGCCTATCAAAGGAACCGAGTCGCCGCCGAGCATCAAGCGCATCGAGGCTGCACTGCAGACCGCCGAGGACACCCATGCTGCCCAGGCGTCCTAGCTTGGCGTTCGTATCAGCGACCTTGGCGTGACCTTGGAAGACCGCGAGTTCACTACTCAAGGTGAAGAAGGAGAAGAAGAGGAAATACTGGAATCCGCCGCCTTGTGAAGATCGGACTCATGAGGAGATGGGCGCCCATGGATCCTTGGAGGTTGCCAATGCTCGTGGCGACTTCTTTGGTCGCCTGACGAGGATGGCCATCCTGTTTGAGTTTTGATCGCTGTCAAGAGGGACTTGGCTTTAGCGATCGAGGGGAGTCTCGAGCGAAGCTCGAAGTTGCTTCGGGTAACGAGGCCCCGCCTTTGACTCGGAGGAAGCCAGACTATCGTCCTGTAAAGGAGAGTGGGCGACCTCCAAGGAGACTTCGACTGATCCTTGCCGCCTGCAGGCCTAATGCACCCTGCGCCGAGGCGGGTAGTGGCGGTGCGACCGAGGAGGCGACTGCGTGGCGCTTGCTGCGGCGTAAGGCTTACGCCCGGTGCCAGGCGGCGTGGCGCTTTCGCCCGGCGCCAGAGGCTTTCCGCCCGGCGCCAGGCCAGCGTGACACTTCCCGCGGCGCCAGGGTTCTCTGCGCGTGGGTTCTCCGTCGCCCGATCTTTCCCGTTGACCGTTAGATGCGGAAATCTTTGAGTTTGAAAGGATCTTTAGCCGTAGATTTTGAGATAACTGTTTTGACCCCAACAGATAGCCCCCAGCTCGAAGATCGAGACGATTTCGCTGGCTTAATGATTCGAAGTTTTCTGAAAATCGAAATTTTCGCTAAGGATTCTTTCTGCAAGAAACCTACGTCATCATCCCCCTTTTATGATGATACTTATCCCTTCTTTTGCGGACAGTTTGTGTCGCTGATTGACGGAATGCTTGGCGAGTGTGGGTCGGAAGTCATTCGCCTATCAAAGGAACTGGAGTCGTCGCTGGAGCACTGAAGCGTCTGAGGCTGCACTGCAGACCGTCGAGGACACCCATGCTGCCCAGGCGTCCTAGCTTGGCGTTAAGTATCAGCGACCTTGGCGTGACCTTGGGAAGACCAGCGAGTTCACTACTCAAGGTGAAGAAGGAGAAGAAGAGGAAATACTGGAATCCGCCGCCTTAGCGAAGATCGGACTCATGAGGAGATGGGCGCCCATGGATCCTGGAGGTTGCCAATGCTCGTGGCGACTTCTTTGGTCGCCTGACGAGGATGGCCATCCTGTTTGAGTTTTTGATCGCTGTCCGCAAGAGGGACTTGGCTTTAGCGGGGATCGAGGGGAGTCTCGAGCGAAGCTCGAAGTTGCTTCGGGTAACGAGGCCCCGCCTTTGACTCGAGGAAGCCAGACTATCGTCCTGTAAAGGAGAGTGGGCGACCTCCAAGGAGACTTCGACTGATCCTTGCCGCCTGCAGGCGGAATGCACCCTGCGCCGAGGCGGGTAGTGGCGGTGCGACCGAGGAGGCGACGGGAGGCTGTCCCTATCGCGGGTGAGTTTGAGGATGAAGGTGGCGCTCCTGGGGCGTCTAGGTTTATCAATCCCTTCGGGATTTTGTTTTATATGTGTTTCGCCGCCAAGAGGCCATGATGTAATTACCGACTGGCCGTTGGTGGTTTCAATCCCTGCCCCTTTGGGGCTTTGTTTGAACTTTTTGCAGTCTCAACCTATGAAGCGTTTTTGATTATTTATGAACTTCAGTTTTTCAAAGTATGAGAAAGAGGGTGTGAGTTGTCGTCTCATTCCTAGTTCCTGATGATCACCGTACCTATTGTTTGCATAAAGCGAGATTTTCAGCGGTTTACCGATTCTGTGAAAAGTTAGGTGAAGCGAATAGGCTTAAGTGAAGAGACAAATTTTGATCTCGTGATACCATACTATGTCTGTGAGATGTCAAGATCCAGCGTGGCTGGGTTTAGGGCAAGACCTAGGTTTACTC
Source organism: Brassica carinata (assembly GCA_016771965.1). Lineage (NCBI taxonomy): Eukaryota > Viridiplantae > Streptophyta > Magnoliopsida > Brassicales > Brassicaceae > Brassica > Brassica carinata. The sequence goes on from CM028688.1 coordinate 50,265,610, forward strand.
TCGGACTGAGGCTTGCGATGACAAATCGGCTTCGTTTTGCCTGTTTGCGATTTTAACCTGGCTTCGTACGTTTAAAATCCATGGTTGTTGTCGGCTTATATGACTTGTCAGGCGTGAGTGGTCGAGCTACTTCGTTCTGAAGAGCTAAACCAAAATTTGGATTTCTTGTATAGGGCGCTATGTTTATCCTTGTCGGATGCAAGAGAGCCTACCCCTCAAGGGCTGCTATTTGTCTGTTTAGGGCGTTAGAGTTAGTTTGTTGTGATCAGCAACAACGAAATGATGCCAGTTTAGAGGCATGTTACCGTTTAGAGGTGTGTTTGTATGTTTTGAGTTCTAGAGGCGAGGATTTCGTCCGAACATTTTGAGGAAAAGAATGTCCTTCGAAAGGCAATGACGCCTCGCAGTGCTGAAGGTCGAAGTTTCCCTTGTGCCGCATTTCGGTTGAAATGTTCGCTGGCTTTGGAGATGTTTTGCTAATGTTCGCAGCCAGAAACTGTTGTTTCGCTTAGACGAGGACCAAGAGGTCGCGTAAGTTCGACCGTGGAGAAGCGCCTACATTCACGCTGCTTCGCGGAAGTGTTGGCCTTCCGATTTGTTTGTATATATTAAGGATGACTCGTATAACTCTTGGAGCCTTGTCACGAAGTGTTTCTTTTCATGCCGGTTTACGGTCGTGATAGAACTTAATCGATTGGCGATGAGTTCAAATCTTCCGCTAACCATATGGTTGTTAGGACTGAGTTTTGGTATGGAGAGTTTATCGTATGATTTCGATTCTGGGTTATGCGACAAATTGCTTATGCATAGTCACTTGGCGTTCTATGAACAAATCGCGGATTGTTGTTTTAGCCGCTATGATTGAGCGTGGTCGCCAGTAGCTTTGGATTGGCATGGAGGCTAGATTCAGCCGTATCGCCAAGGAGGTTATTTGGTAAACGATCAGACCATGACCCTTATTAAGTTCATGTTAGTTCACGATTGTCCTTAATGGGGATGCGAATTCAGGTCCGGCTTTACTGAAGGGCTGAAGTTGGTCGAGGGCCAAATAGCGTTGCGAGATAGACATGCCAAGCATAGCGAGTTTTCTGAATTATGGCTAATGGCTTTAGAAACGATCTTCCACTTTAGGTCTCAGTTATCGATGAATGGTTAGGTATAAAATTTTTTGTTGCATGAAAATCGCTTCATTTTATCCGAGGGGAAAAGTTTAAGGATCGACGAGGACACGCGCGGGTTCGTCTGCCGGACTATTTCCTGCTCGGACGAACGGGAGTGAAAGCAGGAGCTAGAAACCTTGTGGAGCTTAAAACTGTCTATGTCGCCAATTCGCTGGACCCATTATGTTTATTTTACGAAAGTTGCTTTGTATGAATTAACTCGACCATACAGAGGATTTTTCGTAAAAGTGATGTAAGGGGTTTTCGCAAAGGTAACCGGAGAGCGCTTTCACAAATTACTTGCGATATTCGTAACCACAGATTATGTTTTTCTCATTCACTTTTGGCGCATCGCGTAAATCGCTTTGCATGAGACCGATCATGTTTTTCCATAGGCTGTTTTGTTTTAAAATGTTCTTGTTATCAAAGTAATAGATGACCGGTTTCATGGAGATAGAAAATCGCAGATTGTTGTTTTAGCCGTTAAGTGATTGGAATGTGGTAAACTCAGTAGCTTTGGATTGGCATGGAGGCTAGATTCAGCCGTATCGCCAAGGAGGTTATTTGGTAAGCGATCAGACCATGACCCTTATTAAGTTCATGTTAGTTCACGATTGTCCTTAATGGGGATGCGAATTCAGGTCCGGGCTTTGGAAGAGCGTAGTTGGCGAGGGCCAAATAGCGTTGCGAGATAGACATGCCAAGCATAGCAGAGTTTTCTGAATTATGGCTAATGGCTTTTAGAAGCGATCTTCCACTTTAGGTCTCAGTTATCGATGAATGGTTAGGTATAAAATTTTTTGTTGCATGAAAATCGTTTCATTTTATCGAGGGAAAAAGTTTAAGGGATCGGCCTTGGGACCGCGTCTTGGGTTCGTCTGCGTGACTATTTCCTGCTTTCGGGCGTTCAGGGAGTGAAAGCGAGAACTAGAAACCTTGTGGGCGAAAACTGTCTATGTCAGTTACCCGTTGGACCCATTATGTTTATTTTACGAAAGTTGCTTTGTATGAATTAACTTCGACCATACAGAGGATTTTCGTGAAAAGTGATGTAAGGGGTTTTCGCAAAGGTAACCGGAGAGCGCTTTCACAAATTACTTGCGATATTAGTAACCACAGATTATGTTTTTCTCATTCACTTTTGGCGCATCGCGAATCGCTTTGCATGAGACCGATCATGTTTTTCCATAGGCTGTTTTGTTTTAAAATGTTCTTGTTATACTAAAGTAATAGATGACCGGTTTCATGGAGATAGAAAATGCAGATTGTTAAAGTAGCGATGTTTCAGCGGATTACGGAGATGTTTCGCTATGATTTCGACCTTTGATCTAAAGCTGCTTCAACTACTTATAGAGTTTTACGAAGGTTATTTAGTTATTTTAAGTAGTTCACCGTCGTGCTATTAGTCTGGCGTTGGTACCGCGTTCTAGTCGCGAGTTTGCGGCGAGAGGTGGCGATAGAGATTTCAAGACTATGTTTGTAACGGTTGGCTATACCGTTAGCGTCTTTTAAACGAATCTTATTGCTGCGAGTTTGATTTGTTAAGCGTTGTCTTGATGTTGAAGCAAAAGTTTTGAAGATGGGATTATCACGGTATAGTATCGTACCTACTTCCCTTTTCTTTTCTGAAAGAAAGCGGGTTAGCCGTTCTTCGAAGGCTTGTATGCGTTTTCTTTCTTTTAGGAAGCGGGGTGAGTATGCTTTTAGATCGGCGTGGCGATCGTTTCTCGATTTTCGAGACTAGATCGGTTTGCATGTTCTGCCTGGACAATCAAGGAACGATGGAACAAGACTGGAAATTCTGCCTAAGACTTAGCTTGCTAGACTATCCACCTAGGTCCTAAGTTCCCTAAATTCTCGGCAGTTTTAAGGCGTTTTGTTCCTGTCCTACAAAGAATTAAAACCTTTAAAAATTTTCGAGAAAATAGTCTTTGAAGGTTCGGCATTTCGAAGAATCCCATTTCCTCGTGATAGTCGGTGACGATTGGTGTTTAGAATAACCGTGATCGTACCAAACTTACGAAGATTGATCGAACAAGCCAAGATGGGATCGACCGCACGATAGGACCGAGACCAGGACGAGGGTCGTGGACCGGCGCCAGGTCGGTGCCGCCGGCGCCAGGCCGCCCGCTGCGGACGGTGCCGCCGGCGCCAGGCGGGTGCCGCCGGCGCCAGGCCGCCCGCTGCGGACGGTGCCGCCGGCGCCAGGTCGGTGCCGCCGGCGCCAGGTCGGTGCCGCCGGCGCCAGGTCGGTGCCGCCGGCGCCAGGCCGCCCGCTGCGGACGGTGCCGCCGGCGCCAGGTCGGTGCCGCCGGCGCCAGGCCGCCCGCTGCGGACGGTGCCGCCGGCGCCAGGCCGCCCGCTGATGGTGCCGCCGGCGCCAGGCCGGGTACGCTGGCGCCAGGTCGGTGCCGCCGGCGCCAGGCCGCCCGCTGCGGACGGTGCCGCCGGCGCCAGGCCGCCCGCTGCGGACGGTGCCGCCGGCGCCAGGCCGCCCGCTGCGGACGGTGCCGCCGGCGCCAGGCGGGTGCCGCCGCACCAGGCTGAAGATCTCGGCGAGGGCTTCGATTTGATATCTTGATCGTTTTCTGGTTCCTCACGGTTTGAGAGAAACGACCTCTTGAAGTTTGAGGCAGATTCTTTGTGTTTAGTGTTTTGTGGTGATCGAATCTTGATGTCCTCGGGCGAAGCGGACCGGTCTTTCCGGGAGTCTCTGCCCAAGACGCCCGTAGTCTTCCGATCTCACAGAGAGTGGATATTCTAATTTGAGAAAATCTCGTGATAACTTCTTTTCAAATTATCCGAGACTTTTTGTTTCAAGAAATACTTTCTAGAGACTTTCAGTCATTGATTCCGTCGTGACCGATTTTGACACCAACAGGTAACCGGAGAGTGTTTCTCACAAATTACTTGCGATATTCGCTAACCACGGATTATGTTTTCCTCATTCACTTTTATGCATCGCGAATCGCTTTTGCATGAGACCGACCATGTTTTTCCATAGGCTGTTTAAAATGTTCTTGTTATAATAAAGTAATGGATGACCGGTTTCATGGAGATAGAAAATCGCAGATTGGTAAAGTAGCGATGTTTCCGCAGATTACACGGGAGATGTTTCCGCTATGATTTCGACCTTTGGCCGAAAGCTGCTTCGAACTACTCATGGAGTTTTACCGAATGTTATTTCGTTATTTTCGTAGTTCACCGTCGTGCTATTAGTCTGACGTTGGTACACGTTTCTAGTCGCGAGTTTGGGACGAGAGGTAACATAGAGTTTTCAGGAGTATGTTTGTAACGGTTGGGCTATGCCGCTAGCGTTTTTAGATGAATCTTATTGCTGCGAGTTTGCTTTGTCAAAAGCGTTGTCTTGATGCTGAAGCAAAAAGTTTTAGAAGATGGGATTATACGGTATAGTATACGCATTCGCTTCCCCTTTTACTTAAAGAAAACGGTTAGCCGCTCTTCAAGGCTTGTGTACATTTTTCTTTCTTTTAGGAAGCGGGATGAGTATGCTTTAGAACGCTGCATCGCTTCTCGGTTTTCGAGAGACTAGATCGGTTTGCATGTTCTGCCTGGACAGTCAAGGAACAATGGAACAAGACTGGAAATTTTTCCTAAGACTTAGCTTGCTAGACTATCCACCTAGGTCCTAAGTTCCCTAAATTCACGGCAGTTTTCAAGACATTTTGTTCCTGGCCTAAGAAGAATTAAAACCTTTACAAAATTTTCGAGAAAATAGTCTTCAAGGTTTCGCATTCGAAGGAATCCCATTTCCTCGTATAGTCGAGATGATTGGTGTTTAGAATAACCGGATCGTTTATCACGATGAATCAAAATCCATTCATCATTCAAACTTTATGGTCTTCCGAGATTTCAGTATCGGGATCGAGATGGACTTGATTCATAGACTTCCGCCTTCGAGGGTTTGAGTAATGAGGCTTCGACTTAGATTCTAGAATATGAGCTTTGTTAAACAATCGAGAAGACTTTATGAAGAATCGCCGTGTTTCTAACAATCCAACATGGGTTTAAGGGACCAAGATGTTGCCGCTGCTCGAGATCACTTAAACGATTGCTCGGATGGGCGCCAGACCCTGCCGCCGGGCGCCAGACGGAGACGACGGCCTGCCGCCGGGCGCCAGATGGGAGAGGACGAGCCTGCCGCCGGCGCCAGCGCTGGCGCTGGTCGGTTCGCCGGGCGCCAGGCGCTGGCGCTGTCGGTTCGCCGCCGGCGCCAGGCGCTGGCGCTGGTCGGTTCGCCGCCGGCGCCAGCGCTGGCGCTGGTCGGTTCGCCGCCGGCGCCAGCGCTGAGCGGTCGGTCTGCCGCCGGCGCCAGCGCTGAGCGGTCGGTCTGCCGCCGGCGCCAGGCGCTGGCGCTGTCGGTTCGCCGCCGGCGCCAGGCGCTGGCGCTGGTCGGTTCGCCGCCGGCGCCAGGCGCTGGCGCTGGTCGGTTCGCCGCCGGCGCCAGGCGCTGGCGCTGGTCGGTTCGCCGCCGGCGCCAGGCGCTGGCGCTGGTCGGTTCGCCGCCGGCGCCAGGCGCTGGCGCTGGTCGGTTCGCCGCCGGCGCCAGGCGCTGGCGCTGTCGGTTCGCCGCCGGCGCCAGCGCTGGCGCTGGTCGGTTCGCCGGGCGCCAGGTGCTGCGTGGTCGGTCTGCCGCCGGCGCCAGGGCGCCCCATCACTTCATGCCCTCCTCTGCGCCCTGGGCTCACGATCCGCTCGTGCCTTCCCGAGTTGTTCGAAGAAGTACGGCAGTGGAATTGGTGACCGATTTGTCGGCTTCTATTCCGCGAGTAATCTAGGGTTTCCCCAAGGTTTCGAGGAGAATAATTTTATTTTTCCGAGAGGTTCTCGAAGAAACGCTTTTGTAGAAACCTTGCTTGTTGCGATTTCTCTAACTTGGTAACAAGACTAATTTTGGGGTTTGATAGATTTTATCGCTGTTCTTTCTGTTTAGATAGAGAAATTGCGAACTCTTTTTCGCGGTTCTTCCTGTGGCGGAAGCGGCGGCTAGGTTTTGATTTGCTCGAGCACCGCGGGCGCTTATGCGTAAGCGCTGGTCGAGGAACAGTCGCTGCTGGAGTTGTTTTACCATCGCTGACGAAACTGCAAGTTTTTCTTTCATATTTCCGACATGAGTTCGACAAGTGCTTTGGCGTCAGATGAGTAAGAGTAATCCGCCCCTCCTTCTAGCCAAACTGTGGGAACCAAATTCACACCGCCGATTTTAATGAATAAGATTGCGGAGGAAAGCCAAGTTAACCCGACTTTCCTTAAGGTCTGGATTCTCTGCGACAACCAACGACAAGTGACCGAATAAATGCGGAAAAGGTTTTGTTAAGATTTGGGACTGGACCTTAAGAAAGGCTGCCTACGCACTCTTCGAGGATCAAGTCGGACGTAGTTCAGTTTAGAAAGTGTTGAATAAGAGATCGAACCGCTGGGCGGTTCGCCTAGTATGAGCGCTTGTCATAGAAACAGGCATGTCGAATATAACGCCTGTGGTTTCTATGCGCGGAGCTCAAGTAAAAGAATTGTCTGATCCTTCCGAGGAGCGGAGATTTATGAGTGAGGCGCCAGACGCTTCTAGGGCCTGCCTTGCTAGTCTAACCGCCTAAATTCTAAGTTCTATCAGCTAACAGAGCTCTCTAGGTCTCAAATCTAGGATTTTCGGATCCCCTTCTCCTCTGCTCTTGCTCTTATATACTCACTCCTAGTCGGTTTTTTTAGGATGATGGACTCGCCTTTGGGCCCAAATTTATCTCTTCAGGAAGTATTCCATTTCGCCGATCTTCGTAATTATCCTCGAAGTTTTCCCTATTTTTCGGTGACTTGATGTTTATCCGATGTTCGAAATTGATAAACCGCCATAGTCTGATTGGGCCTGAATTCTTTAAATCGTAGTAAGTCCGAGGACTTGTCTTAAGTCGTTCGCCGGGCGCCAGGCCGCTTATGGATGCTTGCCGCCGGTGCCAGGGGCTTGCCGCCGGGCGCCAGGCCGCTTATGGATGCTTGCCGCCGGTGCCAGGGGCTTGCCGCCGGGCGCCAGGTGCTGCGTGGTCGGTCTGCGGGCACTCAGCGCCCGCTGGCTGGCGCTTAAGAGTTCGCTGGCGCTAGGCGCTTGCTGGCGCCAGGCGTTTGCCGCCGGCGCCAGGCCGCTTATGGATGCTTGCCGCCGGTGCCAGGGTTGCCGGGCGCCAGGTGCTGCGTGGTCGGTTCCGCCGGGCGCCAGGTGCTGCGTGGTCGGTTCGTCACCGGCACCAGGCGCTGGCGCTGGTCAGTTCGCCGCCAGCTTGTGGTGCGCGTGGTCGGTCGCCCGCCGCCAGGTGCTGCGTGGTCGGTTCGTCGCCGGCGCCAGGCGCCCCATACTTCCATGCCGGTCTCCGGCCCCTGGCTCACGATCCGCTCGTGCCTTCCCGAGTTGTTCGAAGAAGTACGGCAGTGGAATTGGTGACCCGATTTGCCGTGCTTCTATTCCGCGAGTAATCTAGGGTTTCAAGGTTTCGAGGAGAATAATTTTTATTTTTCGAGAGGTTCTCGAAGAAACGCTTTTGTAGAAACCTTGCTTGTTGCGATTTCTCTAACTTGGTAACAAGACGAATTTTTGGGGTTTGATAGATTTTATCGTTGCCCTTTCTGTTTAGATAGAGAAATTGCGAACTCTTTTCGTGCTCTTCCTGTGGCGGAAGCCGCTAGGTTTTGATTTGCTCGAGCACCGTGGCGTTTATGCGTAAGCGCTGGTCGTAGGAACAGTCGCTGCTGGAGTTGTTTTACCATCGTTGACGCAAACTGCAAGTTTTTCTTTCATATTTCCGGACATGAGTTCGATCAAGTGCTTTGCGGCCGTATGAGTAAGAGTAATCCGTCCCCCCTCCTTCTAGCGCCAAACTGTGGGAACCGAAATTCACACCGTCGATTTTAATGAATAAGATTGCGGAGGAAAGCCAAGTTAACCCGACTTTCCCTTAAGGTCTGGATTCTCTGCGACAACCAACGACAAGTGACCGAATAAATGCGGAAAAGGTTTTGTTAAGATTTGGGACTGGACCTTAAGAAAGGCTGCCTACGTACCCCTTTCGAGGATCAAGTCGGACGTAGTTCAGTTTAGAAAGTGTTGAACAAGAGATCGAACCGGCTGGGCGGGTTCGTCTAGTATGAGCGTTTGTCATAGAAACAGGCATGTCGAATATAACGCCTAGGGTTTCTATGTGCGGAGCTCTGAAGTAAAAGAATTGTCTGATCCTTCCGAGGAGCGGAGATTTGCGAGCGTGAGGCGCCAGACGCTCTAGGGCCTGCCTTGCTAGTCTAACCGCCTAAATTCTAAGTTCTATCAGCTAACAGGAGCTCTCTAGGTCTCAAATCTAGGATTTTCGGATCCCCTTCTCCTCTGCTCTTGCTCTCCTTATATACTCACTCCTAGGTCGGTTTGCCTTAGGATGATGGACCTCGCCTTTGGGCCCAAATTTATCTCTTCAGGAAGTATTCCATTTCCGTCGATCTTCGTAATTATCCTCGAGTTTTCCCCTATTTTTCGGTGACTTGATGTTTATCCGATGTTCGGGAAATTGGATAAACCGTCATAGTCTGATTGGGCCTGAATTCTTTAAATCGTAAGTAAGTCCGAGGACTTGTCTTAAGTCGTTGAACGTTTTATACGATTTCTCGGAAAGACTATCTTTCTCGTAAAATAAACCGTATAGCCTAAAGGATCGATGTTCGAGTTAATCGATCTTGTTTTACACAATATCCTCTACGAGAAATCCAACCTTTCTAATTTTTATCGTAAAACATCGAGGATGACTCCTATCGAGTCGAATCGAGAGATGTTAATTCTGTGGCCGTGTATCAAACCTACGAGGATCGATCCAAGCAAGCCAAGATGGGATCAGACCGAGCATGATGGGACCGAGACCAGGGCGAGGACCGAGACCAGGGCGAGGACCATCGACCGTGCCAGGCGGCTAGCGTGGCGCTGCGCCCGGTAGGAGCTTACCGCGGCGCTGAGCCGCCTAGCGTGATGCTACCGCCCGGTGCCAGGGCTTGCCGCCGGGCGCCAGGCCGCTTATGGATGCTTGCCGCCGGTGCCAGGGCTTGCCGCCGGGCGCCAGGCCGCTTATGGATGCTTGCCGCCGGTGCCAGGGTTCTCTGCCGCCGTGGGTTCTCCGTCGCCCGATCTTTCCCCGTTGACCGTTCGTGCGGGAAATCTTTGAGTTTGGAAGGATCTTTAGCCGTAGATTTCGAGATAACCGTTTTTGACCCCAACAAAGATAAAGTCTTATGAGGCGAAAATTTGAGATCAGAAGCTTACCCAGACGCGGCTATGACGTAAGGCCTCCTTGCTCGTCAGAAAAGCTATCCCCCGGAAACGACGAGGAATCTCCATTGCTAGCTTTACCACGGCCTCTCCACTGATAGATACTGGGCGAGATACATCTAGCAAAAAGGGAAGTTCGTGAGCAATAGGAATCTCAAAAGTACAAACGAGAAAGAAGAAGAAGAGGTTTAATGATGGTGCGCCAGAACGTGGGATAACAAAACGGCCCTGGAGCTTTCACGAACACATACCTCTTGTCCCAGTCGTCCCCAAAGCGATAATTACAACGAATACCCCTTGAAGATTCATTTACCAAGGGAACGCCATCACCGGAGCAGAGGTGATAAAACCCTGGTTTCCTCAACAAAGGGGAAAAATAGTAGAGATACAAGACCTCATGCACTCCGACGGAGAAGCCATGAAATTCCCCAAGCACTTGGATAGCCATCAGAGTTCTCCATGTCATATGGGTAAGCTGGGAAGGACATAAGCCGAAATACGAGGACACCGCGGCAACAAGAACAGGATGACTCCTCGAAAACCAGCCTCCAGATACGCTTCAAAGACGGCTACTTCGTTGTCCCCCCATCGGGAGCACGCTCGTACTCAGAGGGACATCTTATCCTCACCAAAGGGGAATGACGTCTTACATATTTTCATTGTTTTAGCTATCCATTTTATGCATTTTGATCATATAGATTATGATTTAGGCATCTTTAGGTTCCATTTTGAATTCATAAGTATCTATTAGGTGCTGGAGTGTTCCATGGAGTAAAAAGAGGTTTTTGGAGGCATTTTGACCCAAAGATGATATGAAGAATGAGTCTGATCGAGTTTGGGCAAGGCTGGGCAAGGCTGGCCTTGATTCAGGACAAGTCGGATACTCTTTGGGCGAGTGGGATGGATGCTGGACGCGGCTTGTTGGCCTCCGGGTGCATTACCCGTGCGGCCAGAAAGAGACCAAGAAAAGAGAGATGGCCGCGGGTGAGGGAACTCGGGTGTGCTTACCCACGCGGCTGGATGAAGAGTCTGAGCGACAGATTGACGCGGGGTGAGGCCTTTAGATGCACTACCCGGGCACGGACGAGACGAGACTTGGAGTGAACAAGACGCAGCCAGACGTACGCGGGGCGAGCCACCCGCACGTGGCCAGACGAGACAAGGGATGATCCGGACGCGGGTTGATCCATGCGGGTATGGCCTCGCCCAAGCCTACCCGGGTCAGAGCTTCTTCCTTTTGGAGCCATCTGATTGGTCGAGCCCAATGTGCTTCCAAGAACCTTTTGGTCATTTTTATGATGTTTTTAGGTTTTCTAAGCTACTATAAATACTTTTGTAAGACCATTTGTTGGATCTTATCTTTTTATCTCGTAAGAAACACAAACCTTTCGGTGAAAGGTCTTATCTTGAATCAAATCATCATCTTGTTCTTGTGTTCTTGATTGATCTTGAGTTCTTATTTTTCTTTCTTCACATGATTCAACTAAAATCCTTCATGGTTTTGAGAGTAATCATGGTGATTAGTAAGTAATCCACTTTGGATTCATGGGTTAGGGAGACTAAGGGTGATTATGGTAGATCTAAGGTTTTAGGTGTAGATCTATCTTGTTCCTGGCTAGTAGAGTGCTTTTAATGCTATTTTAGAGTTGGCCTCTCTCAAGTTGAGCTCTAGGCATTTCATGCCCGAAAGGTGTTTGATGAAATGCCTGAACCAACTCTCCTAAGCTTTTAACATTCTTTACCAAAGAGATTTGTTGATAAAAGTGTTAAGATGGCTAATAGACTTGATATTAATGATTGCTTATATAATATTCAACCAAAGAGATTTGATGCTTAAGTTATCTTTCTGAATGAATGATGTTAGGAGTTTTCAAGGCTTCAAATCAAATGTTGCAGTATAAGAGACTGTTGAATCAATTCTAAGAGAGTTCAATGCAAAGGGAATGCAAATCTATGCTTAATCTAAGTGCAATCAAGATAGTGAATATGATTATGAACTAAGAAAAAACTAAAAATTTAATAAAGGAGTGAACTTTCTTTCAATATGAGGTGGGACAAGGGAATTGACCTTGGGTGATCAAGTTTCAATCTAAGATGGCAGCAATACAATCAATCTATCAACCTTAGGCCTAGAACACAATACTAAACAAGCTCTATCTCTAGATGAATGTTCATTCACAAAGATAACTCAAGCATCAAATCTCTTTGGTTGAATATTATCTAAGCAATCATTACGAACAAGTCTAATAGCCATCCCAACACCTTTAACAACAAATCTCTTTGGTAAAGAATGTTAAAAGCATTGGAGAGGTTGTTCAGGCATTTCATCGAACACCTTTCGGGCATGAAATTCCTATAACACTATTATGAAGAGGCCAACTCCAAAATAGCAATAAGAACACTCTACAAGCAAGGATCAAGAAGGATATACCCTAGAACATCTTAGATCTACACCTAATCACCCTTAGTCTCCCAAGCCCATGAATCCAAGATAGATCTACTCACTAATAGACATGGATAACCCTAAAACCATGGATGATTGAAGGCTAAACATGATAGTGAGCAAGATAATCCAATAAACACAAGAGAATAAGATGAATAAGAATTCAATATTCAAACTTTCTTCAAGATCCAACTGTGTTCTTAAGAGAAAAGAAGATAGATCTCACAAAGGAGATTACAAAAGTATTTATACTTAGGCTTAGAAAGCCCTAAAACATCATTAAAAATTACTAAAAGGTCCCTGGAATCACATAAGCCACGACCAATTAGAAAGAAGGGTGAAAAATGCTCAGGGGAGATCGGTTTCGTCCAACCCGCGCATGGCCGACCCGCGCGTCCCGCCTTGCTCCGTGTCTGTCCCGAGCGGGAAGGGTGACCCGTGTGTCTCGTCCTGTGCGTCGGCTGTCCTCGTTTTGGCCTCATCCCGAGCAGGTAGGGCTTCCAGCGTGCATCATCCCGCGCATCGGCCTGTCTTCGTCTTGGCCTGTCCCGAGCGGGTGTAGCATCCCGCGCATGTCCAGCCGTGCATCGGCCATCTCTACTTCTCACCAAGGACTGTCCGACTTATACAATTCAAGGCCGACTCCGCCGAAAGTCGGCCAAGCTCCTTCTTGTCCAGTCATCCCCCCATGCGGGTGGCTTACCCCGGGAACATAATGGCTGGGTATGTCCTGATGTCCTGATCTTGTCCAAGCACCCGCGTAGCCTTACCATCCACCCAAGGTAAGGTCTTGATCATGGTTTGGCTTGTCCTGACCTTGACCAAAATCCATTCTTCATATTTTTGGACCACAAAGCTCCCAAAATACCTCCAATCACTCTCAAGCACACTCCAACACCTGATATAGACTTATGAATGCAATATGGAACTAAAGATGCCTAATGCCTAAACTATATGATCAAAATGCACAAGATATGATAGCTAAAAACATGTAAATATGCAGGATATCAACTCCCCCACACTAGTCCTTTACTTGTCCTCAAGTAAACTTTTTAAAACACAAGGAAGAGAGATATAAAGATGGGAGCAAAGCCAAAAGAAACACTCAAAGCACTCAACTTGATATTCTAAAGAAACATATCAAATAGCATGAGCAAAACTCTCTTATTATACTCAAGCTTCTCTAGGCCTATCAATATTCTTATGCCTTTACACTAGTTGCAATGCTTATCAATCAACAAGTTCTCTTAACCAGTCTCACACATTGATTCACAACACACACACACAAGGTGAACTCTCACAAATGGGCACAAGATATCAATCATTTGGCTAGGTGATCAAATGGTCTAATATGGATGAAAAGGAGGGTTCAATGCATAATTTTTAAGGTGGCAATCCACCCAAGAATCAAGGAGCTTGATCATTATGTAAAATTTACCTAAGACTAGGAGAAATTCATGCATACATGGATCCATCCTCATCGTTCTACCCCATTCCTAAGTGATTACAAGTTTTACACCATTTTTATTCATCCCATAACCCAAAATGAAAGATACTCACATCACTCACCCAATGAAAAACTTTCTTTCTTATGATACAATCACTAAGGACCTCTTATTCACTTTTCTAAGCTCTAACTCTTTTTGTTTCCCCTTTCCCACTATCTTATTGAATATTTTTTTTATATATAAAGGGGGAAGTCTCAAAAAATACACAAGAGCTTTCTTATCTTTCTTTTCTAGGTCCCTAGGTTTTTTTTTTCTTTCTCAAAACACTCTTTTGTTCATCAATCTCAACTTTATCACTTCCCAAACCCAAGATATAAACCTTTAAGGAGCAAAGACCCATTCACCATCCTAGAAGCTAGCTCAAATAATGACCCTATGCTAGCAAGAGATGATAACAAATCCATGTCGCTCCCAACACTCTCAAGATTTTGCACATGACAAACTATCAAAAGAGGCCTCACTCATGCAAATCAATGTAGGCTTCAAAGAATGGAAAGGGTTCAAGGGTAAGGAAGTGCCATTTGGGTTAACAAAGAGTGGTACAATGGGGAGAGATAACCCAAATGTGTAGAGACCCAAGGTCAAGTATGCAAATGCCCATATGCAAGAGAAATTAAGTTCATTCAAGTCTAAGTTCAGGTTGGAGCTGTTTTCAAGAACAATGCCAATATCAAGCAAGCAAGCAAGTTTCAAGAAGAGTTTTCAAGGCTCAAAGCATGCAAGCCTTTCAAAAGATGCTTAAGCTACTTGATATGTTTAACTAGGGTGCCAATTTCAGTGCAAACAAGTATTCTTTACAAGGCAATATCAACAGCTGCTCCATATGCAAGTGAATGCAACCTATATGATCTAGACTCAGTCTTAAAGATGCAAGTGATGCAACTACATGATTCTTTTTGTTCTTTTCAAAATTTTTTTCATTTTTTTTTCGTTTTTCTATGCATATATAAATGTAAAATGTAATGCATGAGACTCACAATCCACAAAGCAAACATGATCTGATCGAGCAAGGGACGCGGGCAACACACCGCGGGATGAGCTACCCGCGTGCGTCCGGACGTCTTGATCATCGTGCAGCTTCAACGTGCGGTCTGTACCGCGGGACACTCTACCCGCGCGGGTGAATCGACCCGAGAAAGCACCAGCACGCGAGGACCATACCGCGGGTTGTATCCAAACATCCCTTCACCCGCGTGACCCAGCCATGACCCTCGTCCCGACCCGGTTCGGCCCAGGTATGTTTTCTAATTTTTTTTTCTCTCGACCTAGACCCGCGACCCGACCTGGTTTGAAACCCCCCTTCCCTAAACCTAACCGCGACCTCTCTCTCTCCCCTCATACTCTCTTTTTCCAAATCTCAAAAACCTCTCTAGCCTCCACACACCAAAAACACCATATCTCACTCAAATCTCACCATTCTTTTTTCTAAATCCAAGACTCAACCCTCTTAGTCTATTTCCTTGAATCCATTCATCTTTTCCATTCATCCACAGCAAGGTATGGTTTCTTTAACTTCAAATTCGTAATGCTCATGAACCCTAAAAATTTGAAACTTGAAATTTGACCATTTTCTTGCTAGATTCTTGTGTAATAGACTAGGGAAAGCTTATATATCATGTTGGGTTGTTGATTTCATGGTAAATTTGAGCTGAATTTGTACTTTGAGAAATGAGGGTTCATGAGATTTTGGGGTTTTTCAAAAGTTTCTTAATTGAGGCTGATTGTGGTTTTGATCGGTTAGCTATGATGTTATAGACCTTGATTGGGATGTAATTTTGATCTGTGCTTGGATTGCTTATGGTTTTTCTTGATTGAAACTCTCATGTTCTTAAAAAAAAATTGGACGTGAGAGCTTCTCCCTTTGCCTATATCTCTCTTGTTTGCAAGCTTGATTGCTTTGTGACAGCTTTTTCTTAGATTGCTGATCTTTGATTGAGATCACAATTGCTTATTCAAGTTTCTATCATTAAAAAGCTTTCTCCTTTCTTGTGTTTATTCTTTTCCAAGGTTTGAACATTCAGGTACCAATGGGGAGAAAAGATGAGAACTTGATTGCAGCAGAGAAGGTTGAGGCTGCACAAAGAGACTGCTCAGTTTGGGAAACCCTTAAGCTCCATGCCAGAATCAGAGGAAGACCATAGGAAGCAAGCTTTGGCAAGAAGCCTATGGTTAAAGAGAGTGATGATGTTGAAAGTGGTCGAGTGCCAGCTCCTCTTAAGAGAACCAAGGCAAAACAAGGCAAGAGTGTGGCACCAAAAAGCAAGAGTTTGGCAATTCCTAATGTAGAGGGAAGTGAGAACAGTAGTGAGGAAGAGCAAACTACCAACAAGAAGGCCAAGATGTCTAGTGGAGATGGGGTTGTTGTTGAGAGAGATAGGAGCAAGAAGCCCACTGAGACTGAGTTGCTTGACCACTTGAAGCATGGTGTGTCTTGGCCTCCTACTAAGTTTAATGATGTCAAGATGCTACAAGAGTTGGAGATGGATGAGGACATCAAGTCATTGCTAGAGCATATGCACATGGAAATCTTCTACTCCATGGCACACCCAACATACAAAGAGGTCTCATGTCAATTCTTGTCATCACTAGAGGCCACCTTTCATGCCTCTAAACATGTGAAGCAAGGATGGGGAAAAATAAGGTTCAAGGTCCATGGGAGAGTCCACAACATGAGATTTAAAGACATTGGGAAAGTTGATTCTTGGACTTTTCAAGGGTCCTTAAACCAAATGATGTAGTATAAAAGATTGTCGAACCAATCCTAGATGATTCTGAAACAAAGGAAATGCAGGTTCGTGCTTAATCTAAGTGCAATACAGTTTTAAAGATGATATGAACTAAGAACTAGAATCTAAAGCAACAAAGAAACAAACTTGCAAGCAATATGAGTAAAAAAGATCCATGGGGCTAGGGACATTTGACTTTCGGTGAATAAGATCTGATCTAAGGTGGCAAGCTATCGATCAAACACTTTGCTTATGCCTAGACACTAAACTAAACAAGCTCTATCCCTAGATGAATGCTCTTCTGCAATGATCACCCAAATACATCACATCCCTTTGACTGTAATGACTAAAGCAAGCATGGAGAACAAGTCTAATAGCAATCTTAGCTCCTTTAGCAACTAATCCCTTAGGTAAAGCAAGCTAAAAGCATTGAAGAGGTGGTTCATGCATTTCATCGAACACCTTTCGGGTGGAAATGCCTAAAGCTCTATGTTTGAGACGCCAACTCAAATATAGCATTAAGAACACTCAATCAAGCAAGGAAAATGAAGATCTAACACTAAACACCCTTGATCTTCACTTAAACACCCTTGATCTTCACTTAAACACCTTTAAACCCTAGCCCATGAATCCAAAGAAGATCTACTCACTAATCCTCATGATTCCTCTTAAACCCATGAAGGATTCAAGCTTAATCATGTAAGGGAAGAATTAAAACACTGAAGAACACAAGAACAAGATGAGATTTAGATTTAAGATCAAACTTTCTACAAAGAGTTTTGTGTTTCAAGAGAGAATAAAACTTAGATCTAAAGTTGTGGTTTACAAGAGTATTTATATGAGGCTAAAGCCCTAAAAAATATAAAGAAAATGACCAAAAGGTCCCTGGAGTCATTAAGATCTCGACCAATTAGAATTGAGAAAAAGGAAGAAGCTGGCCGATACCCGGGTAAGGAGCAATTCGTCCAACCCGTGTGGTCCAACCCAGGTCTGACCTTCGACCTCTCCTAGCCCACACGAGCTGCTAGTCTACCCCGGGTGAACCAACCCGGGTGTCTTCCTTCGTCGAGCAAATCTTTCCCACACGAGCAGGGTCTCCACCCCGGGTGAACCAACCCGGGTATCTTCCTCCATTGCCCAAGGTCGTCTAAAACGAGCGGGGTCTCCACCCCGGGTTAACCAACCCGGGTGACTTGATATGCCTCTAGTAAATCGATCATAACTCCTCCAATATAGCTCCAAATGAATTTAAACCACTTCTATTGGAAAGCTAACTCAATTTGCTGTGTCTCCACAAACTCTTAGCAACAGAAGACTTCTCTAAGGCCTCCTTTCATGTTAATCTTTCACCCCCTTTTGGATCACAATGCTCTCAAACACCTCCAATAACTCCATAGTACACTCCAACACCTGATAAAGACTCATGAATGCAATATGGACCCTAAATATGCCTAATTCCTAATCAACATTAATAAAATGCACAAGATATGATTGCTAAAAACATGTAAATATGAAAGATATCAACTCCCCCCACCCACACTAGCCCTTTACATGTCCTCAAGTAAACTTTTCAAAACACAAGGAGGAGAGATATAAAGATGGGAGCATAGCCAAAAGAAACACTCATAGCACTCAACTTGACATCTTAAAGAAACATAGCAAATAGCATGAGCAAAACTCTCTTATTATGCTCTAGCTTCTCAAGGCCTATCAATTTTCTTATGCCTTTACACAAGATGCAATGCTTATCAACCAACATGCCCTCTTAACCAACCCTCACATTGATTCACACACACACACACACACACAAGGTGAATTCTCACAAATGGGCACAAGATCTCAATCATTTGGCTAGGTGATCAAATGGTCTAATATGGATGAAAATGAGGGTTCAATGCATCAGTTTAAGGTGGCAATCACTCAAGAATCAAGGAGCTTGATCATTATGAAAAATTTATCTAAGACTAGGAGCAATTCATGCATACATGGATCCATCCTCATCATTCTATCCTTTCCTAAGTGTTTACAAGTTCTACACCCTTTTCATTCATCCCATAACCCCAAAATGAAAAACACTCACATCACTCACCCAATGAACAACATTCTCTTCTTAAGACTCAACCACTAAGGACCTCTTTTTCACATTTCTAAGCTCTAACTCTTTTTGTTTTCCCTTCCCCACTATGTAATTGAATCTTTTCTTTTTCTTTTTTTTTTCTTAAATTTTTCTTTTCTTCTTTTTTTATAAAGGGGGAAGGTCTCGAACAATACAATCATGAGCTTTCTTATATTTCTATTCTAGGTCCCTAGGGCTTTTCTTTCTCATGACACACTTTTGTCCATCAATCTGAACTCTATCACTTCTCAAACCCAAGATATAAACCTTGAAGGAACAAAGACCCACTCACCATCCTAGAAGCTAGCTCAAATGATGACCTTATGCTAGCAAGAGATGAGAACAAATCCATGTCGCTCCCAATACTCTCAAGATTTTGCACATGACAAACTATCAAAATAGGCCTCAATCATGCAAATCAATTTAGGTTTTAAAGAATGGCTAGGGTTCAAGGGTAAGAAAGTGCCATTTGGGTTAACAAAGAGTGGTACAATGGGGGAAAGATAACCCAAATGTGTATGAGACCCATGATCAAGTATGCAAATGCCCATATGCAAGAGAAATTAAGTTCATACAAGTCTAAGTTCAGGTTGGAGCTGGTTTCAAGAACAATGCCAATATCAAGCAAGCAAACATGTTTCAAGAAGAGTTTTCAAGGCTCAAAGCATGCAATCCTTTCAAGAGATGCTTAAGCTACTTTATATGTTTAGCTAGGGTGCCAATTTCAGTGCAAACAAGTGTTCTTTACAAGGCATTTTCAACAGCTGCTCCATATGCAAGTGAATGCAACCTATATGCTCTAGACTCAATCTTAAGAATGCAAGTGATGCAACTACATGATTCAAAAATTTCAAATTTTTTTGGTTTTTCTATGCATATATGATTGTACAATGCAATGCATGAGACTCACAATCCACAAGGCAAACATGATCAAATACCTGGTACCTCCCCCACGCTTAAATCACACAGTCTCTGTGTGAGTAAGAGAGAAGGAGATACTCCGACAAGACAAAAGCAAATGTATATACAAGAAGGGTTGGAGTGATACCACATAAGGAGAAATGGCGTGGTGTTTTGGTGTCTGGGGCTAGGAGCTGGCTTGATTCATAGAAACTAGAGGAGGCTGCTACATGGCAATCATAAGGCTCAGGTGGTTCACCACCTTTCTTCTCTTCTCTAGTGCTAGGCTCAACCTGAAAACCTCAACCTCTTTTATTAAAAACTTGAAAAAAAATTGAAATTGCAAAGCTATGTACAAGGATAACCATGGGACTTCCTCCCAAGTAGGCTTGTTTTGAGTCACTAGCTTGACTACCTTTTCTCTTGGACTAGTGAGAAGGAGGATCCTTCCCACCTTCAAGAGTGATGGTGAGGACCTGAGAGAGAAGCTCTTGAAGCGTGGTAGGGTCATCCTGGAGCTGAGGAGTGATGATGGCTCTAGCACTTGAGAATGGCGTGGAATTTCCCTTATGTTTGATTTTGTACTCAATGACACCATCCTTGAGCTTCTTTGGATGGAGAGTGAGTGTGTGGAAGCAGATCGTGGAGGATGAGGTTCTTTCAGCATCTTCTTCTTGCCATGAGTGGCCTTTGAGGCTCCACTCATCCCCTCTTTTTTAGCATTTTCCAAGTGCTCAACACACAACTTTTTAGAAGACTCTCCATTAAGACCTTCTTTCTTACAAACAACCACTTCATCTTGGGGCTTCTCAACAGCTTGTTCTCCATCAGGGATTGTCCCACAATAGCGAGCATCCAATGGAGAATGGAGGGGATAGGAAACAGCTTTGTTCACATGCATGAGGGTGACCTTCTTGTTGGGAAAGTCAATGCAAGCTCCAACTATTGTGAGGAAAGGAGGGCCAAGGATCAAAGAAACTCTCTTTTCAGTTGCCATCTTCAAAACACTGAGGTCAATAGGTATGGTGCAGGATCCAATCTTCAAAAGGAAGTCCTTGATGATACCAATTGGGGTTGCAGAAGAAGAGTCCCCAAAGGTGAAAGAAGAAGCATCTGGTTCCATGCTTTCAATCCCAAGACTCTTCACCATATCCATGGAAATCACATTCACACTTGCACCACTATCAACAAGAGCATCATCCATAGTTATCTTACCAAGAGAGCAAGACAAGGTGAACTTCCCTTGAGATTCTAGCTTTGGGAGAGACTTTGGTGTGACTGGTGGATCAATCTTCAAAATGGAGATGTCAAAAAGGTCGGCCACCTTTGCTTGGTTGTCTAGAATGTCCATGATGAGCATCATCTGGACATGAGCTTCACGCATACCCGAGATCTCTGGAAGCTGTACCCCAACATCACTAAGATCTTTCGTGAACTTGGAGATGACCTTCTTCTGAGCTTTGGTGAGAACTCTTTGGGCAAAACGGAGCTTATCATAAGGTGATAGCTAAATCTCAGTGTCTTCTTTTTTCACCTCTTTCAGCTTGTGGTCAGCACTCTTCTCAACTGGTGTCTCAGCCCTTGGCTCATCTCTTTTCAGAATCCTTACTTCAACCTTCTTGGCAGCTTCCTTCACAACCTTAGCCTCAGCTGTGGCTACAACCAATCTCTGAACATTCTCAATCTGAGTCCCAAGCACTAGCCTTTCAATCTCATCCACCTCTTTCTCATGATCACTTAGCTTAATCTCTGAAGAAGTAGTAGAGAGAACAACATTGCAAGACTCCTTGGGATTTTTCTCTGGTTTTGCTGGTAGAGTTCCCATTGGATTCTTGGAGGTTGAAGGCATAGATGCAAACTGAGTCTCCAAAGCCTTGAAGTGAGAGGCGAGTTGTAGGAGCTTGTTGTTGAGGTCAGTGTAGTTGCCATCAATCTTTATGTGGATATACTTCAACTCATCTCCAATGTTCTTAGCATTTCTCTCTTGATCTTCTAAGATTTTCTTGAACATGGACTCCATATTTGAACTTGGAGCCTGAGCTTGAGAAGAGCTTCCTTGAGTCTCAGGAGACTGATTGGCTTGAGGATAGTTCTGCTTGGCTTGGTAACCTTCTTGCTGATTGTTGTAGTAAGGCCTTTGCTGATAGTTGTTTTGGTACTGAAAATTTGGCTCCTTCCTTTACCATGTGCCATTAGCATTGATGAAGCACAGCTCCTCTTGGCCTTCTAAACCATCAACCTCATTGACCTTAGGAGGAACCTCCTGACTAGGACCACCCACAAAGTTCCTCTGCTCCTGTTTAGCCTGGTTCGAAAGAAGCAAAATCTATCTTCTCATGCAAGGACTTGATCTCTTTCTTTTCTGCTGATCATCACTTCTGTTGACCCTACCATGCTCCTCACTGTAGACTGAGTCACTCTTAGCCATGTTATCCACCAGCTCTTCTGCATCCTCTTCAGTTCTGCTGAAGAAGAAACCATTGCTAGCAGTATCAAGTCTGTTTCTTCACTGTGGTAGAGCTCCTCTATA
Organism: Brassica carinata; assembly: GCA_016771965.1. Taxonomy (NCBI): domain Eukaryota; kingdom Viridiplantae; phylum Streptophyta; class Magnoliopsida; order Brassicales; family Brassicaceae; genus Brassica; species Brassica carinata. The sequence continues at coordinate 50,287,304 of CM028688.1, forward strand.
GAAGGTGCTAAGCAAACTTTCCTTGCTGAAACCATGATGAGGGAATTGAGACCAGTAGCTCTTGAACCTCTCCCATGCTTTACTGAAGCTCTCAAGATACTTCTATTGAAACCCTAAGATTTCATTCCTGATCTTAGCTGTCCTTGAGGTAGAGAAGAACTTCTCTAGGAATGCCCTCTTGCACTCATTCCAAGTTGTGATAGAGTCACTTGGAAGAGCCTTCTCCCATTGATGTGATTTGTCTCCCAAAGAGAAAGGGAACAGCTTTAGCTTGAATGCATCTTCAGAAACACCATTGGTCTTGGACAAGCCACAATACTTATCAAGCTTGTCCAAGTGATAAAATGGATCTTCAGCGGCAAGGCTATGATACTTGTTGTTCTCAATGGTGTTAAGCAGTCCTGACTTGATCTCAAAGTTGTTGTTCTCCACATCTGGTGCTCTGATTCCCAACCTATGACCATGAATGTGAGGTTGATCATAGGCTCCAATGGCTCTAGCTTGGCGCTGTGGATGTTGTGGTTGACGCTGTGGTTTAAGGTTGTCAGCTCTTGGACCATTGCCCCCTAGGGCATCACCATCTTGAGGCTGATTCTCCATATAAAACCGCAACCTTTGCAAGTGAGCCTGTTGCTCTTCTTCTCTTCTCTTTCTTGCTATATGCCTCTCAAGTCCAGCAATATCTTCAACACTGGGAATCAAGTTAGATGCACCTCTGCTTCTTGTTATCATACACATGAAATGTAAAGGGAGAAGAACAAGGAGAATCAATAACACAATAAAAGAAAAATGACTTAGTCTCAAGCAACTGACTAAATCCCAATGTCAAAATCAACTTAGAACTTGGCAACGGCGCCAAATTTGATGCTAGGAGTTTTCAAGGCTCCAAATCAAATGTTGTAGTATAAGAGATTGTCGAACCAATTTTAAGAGAGTTCAATGCAAAGGGAATGCAAATCCATGCTTAATCTAAGTGCAATCAAGATAGTGAAGATGATTATGAACTAAGATAAAAGTAAAAGTGCAATAAAGGAGTGAACTTTCTTTCAATATGAGGCAAGGGGACTCATGGGACAAGGGAATTGACCTTGGGTGATCAAGTTTCAATCTAAGATGACAGCAATACAATCAATCTATCAACCTTAGGCCTAGAACACAATATTAAACAAGCTCTATCTATAGATGAATGTTCATTCACAAAGATAACTCAAGCATCAAATCTCTTTGGTTGAATTTTATCTAAGCAATCATTAAGAACAAGTCTAATAGCCATCCTAACACCTTTAACAACAAATCTCTTTGGTAAAGAATATTAAAGGCATTGGAGAGTTGGTTCAGGTAATTCATCGAACACCTTTCTGGCATGAAATGCCTATAGCTTTATTATGAAGAGGCCAACTCCAAAATAGCAATAATAACACTCTACAAGCAAGCATCAAGAAGGATCTACCCTAGAACATCTTAGATCTACACCTAATCACCCTTAGTCTCCCAAGCCATGAATCCAAGATATATCTACTTACTAATAGACATGTATAACCCTAAAACCATAGATGATTCAAGGCTAAACATGATAGTGAGCAAGATAATCCAATAAACACAAGAGAATAAGATGAAAAAGAATTCAAGATTCAAACTTTCTTCAAGATCCTAATGTGTTCTTAAGAGAAAAGAAGTTAGATCTCCCAAAGGAGATTATAGAAGTATTTATACTTAGGCTTAGAAAGCCCTAAAACATCATTAAAAATTACTAAAAGGTCGCTAGAATCACATAAGCGACGACCAATCATAAAGAATGGTGAAAATCTCTCAGGGGAGATCGGTTTCGTCCAACCCGCGCACGGCCGACCCGCGCATCCCGCCTTGCTCCCTGTCTGTCCCGAGCGGGTAGGGTGACCCGCGTGTCGTGTCCTGTGTGTCGGATGTCCTCGTTCTGGCCTCATCCCGAGCGGGTAGGGCTTCCAGCGTGCATCATCCCGTGCATCGGCTTGTCTTCGTACTGGCTTGTCCCTAGCGGGTGTAGCATCCCGCGCATGTCCAGCCGCGCATCGGCCATCTCTACTTCTCACCAAGGACTGTCCGACTTATACAATTCAAGGCCGACTCCGCCGAAACTCGACCAAGCTCCTTCTTGTCCAGCCATCAGCCCATGCGGGTGGCTTACCCCGGGCACATAATGGCTGGGTATGTCCTGATGTCCTGATCTCGTCCAAGCACCCGCGTAGCCGTACCATCCACCCAAGGTAAGGTCTTAATCATGGTTTGGCTTGTCCTGACTTTCACCAAAATCCATTCTTCATATTTTTGGACCACAAAGCTCCCAAAACACCTCCAATCACTCTCAAGCACACTCCAACACCTGATATAGACTTATGAATGCAATATGGAACTAAAGATGCCTAATGCCTAAACTATATGATCAAAATGCACAAGATATTATAGCTAAAAACATGTAAATATGCAAGATATCAATGAACATTCATCTAGACATAGAGCTTGTTTAGAATTGTATTGTAGGCCTAAGGTTGATAGAATGATGAAAGCTGCCACCTTTAGTTCAAAACTTGATCACCCAAGGTCCATTCCCTAGTCCCATGAGTTCTCCTGTCTCATAATCAAAGAAAGTTTTATACTTTATTGCATTTTAGTATTGTTATAGTCATAATTATCTCACTTATTGATTGCACTTAGCTTGAGCATGGTCTTGTATTCCCTTTGCATTGAAGTCTCTTCGATATGGTTCCACATCTCTTATACTACATCATTTCATTGGGACCCTTGAAAAGTCCAAACATCAAATTGGCGCCGTTGCCAAGTTCGAAGTTGATTTTGACATTGGGATTTAGTCACATGCATGAGACTAAGTCATTTTTCTTTTATTCTGTTATTGATTCTCTTTCTTCCTCTCCCTTTGCATTTCAGGTGTATGATTACAACAAGCAGAGGTGCATCAAACCTGGTTCCCACTGTTGAAGAGATTGCTGCACTTGAGAGGGAGATAGCAAGAAAGAGAAGAGAAGAAGAGCAACAAGCTCACTTGCAAAGATTGGGGTTTGAAATGGAGCAAGACCCGAATCAACCTCAAGATGGAGTTTCCCAAGGAGCTGCAAACCTTAGGTACAGCATCAGCCTCAAGATGGCAATGGTTCAGGAGCTGACAACCCTAGACAAAGACATCCACAGCGATAAGCCAGAGGCATTGGGGCCTATGACCAACCTCACATTCATGGTCATAGGTTGGGGATCAGAGCACCACCTGTGGAGAACAACTTCGAGATCAAGTCAGGGCTGCTCAGTGTGATAGAGAACAACAAGTTTCATGGCCTGGCTGTTGAGGATCCTCTGGATTACATGGATCAGTTTGACAAGTACTGTGTCTTGTCCAAGACCAATGGAGTCTCTAAAGATGCCTTCAAACTCACTCTGTTCCCTTTCTCTCTAGTGGACAAGGCTCACCAATGGGAGAAGGCACTTCCAAGTGACTCTATCACCCCTTGGAATGAATGCAAGAGGGCTTTCCTAGACAAGTTCTTTTTTACCTCTAGGACAGTCAAAGGGATATCACCCTCTTTGTGCATGCATAGGATACATCTTGAGGATAAATCAATGACTTCTATTGAGCATCAAAGAAGGTTAAATCCTAACCTGAAGGATGTTGTAAAGAATGAGATTCTTAAACTTGTGGGAACGAAATTCGCACTGTCGATTTTAGTTGATTTGGAGGAAAGCCAAGTAAACCTAGCCTTCCCTGAAGGTCCCGGTTATCTGCTGGGCCACACACGACACAATCAATACAACGGAAAGATAAAGAAAAGAAATATGAAAATCGTAAGAAAAAGATAGAGAAAAAGATCTTATTTCCGAATCCGCGTTTGAGCGTGAACAACAGGTAAGAGCCTCAGCTACAAGAGCTGTCGGCAAGTTCGCTAGTCTAGCAACCTAAGTTCTAACCTAGTTGAGTCGCAGCTCGCTAGTAAAAACGTAAAAAAGTGCCTAAGTTGCTCTAAGTGCTATGTTGCTCTCAAAAAGTTCTTTTTTGCTCCTCTCCCCAAGCTCTCCTTATATACTCCTCTTAAGACGGTCTATTTCTCCTTTGGGCCGAATCTGTCGTGAATCGGGCTTCTTCCATTTTCGTCGGTCTTAATGCTTATCGGGAAACTTGACATTTATCTTCAAGAAATCTGACATTTATCTTCGGGAAACTTGACTTTTATCTCTTTGTGTAGAGATAAACATGGGCCGTCAAGTCCATTTCGACTTGATCTCCTGGAAAGTCGTAAGTGGGCCGCTTGGTCGCGTTTGGGCCTTCCGGGGCCATTGCTTCGACCGTGGACGCTTTACGGTTTCCCGAGAAACTATCCTGCCATGGTACTTGTTTTACCGAAGGAACCCCAACTCCTCATTATAGTCTAGATGACTTGGTGTTTTAGAATAACCGTGATCGTTTTATACGATGAATCGAAATCCATTCGTCAACCGAACTTTTGGTGGTCTTCGAAGCCTTCCGATTTATTTCGACCAGAACGAAATGGGGTTCTCAGGTTTCATGTCTTGGCGTTGAGCGGTGAGTCTTCGAAAAGATACAAAATATAGAGTCGGACTAGTTGTCGAGAAGGTTTTGCGGGGAGAAGGTCGCACCTGTCGAGTAGTCCGTATCGCGGCGCCGTGACCAGGATGGGCGAGCTGGCGCCGGCACCCGTGACCAGCAGGCGAGCTGGCGCCGGCACCCGTGACCAGCAGGCGAGCTGGCGCCGGCACCCGTGACCAGCAGGCGAGCTGGCGCCGGCACCCGTGACCAGCAGGCGAGCTGGCGCCGGCACCCGTGACCAGCAGGCGAGCTGGCGCCGGCACCCGTGACCAGCAGGCGAGCTGGCGCCGGCACCCGTGACCAGCAGGCGAGCTGGCGCCGGCACCCGTGACCAGCAGGCGAGCTGGCGCCGGCACCCGTGACCAGCAGGCGAGCTGGCGCCGGCACCCGTGACCAGCAGGCGAGCTGGCGCCGGCACCCGTGACCAGCAGGCGAGCTGGCGCCGGCACCCGTGACCAGCAGGCGAGCTGGCGCCTGGCGCCGGGGCCAGGCGTGGCAGCTCCTGCTGGTGTCGGGACCCGCGATCACGATCATCCCCTCCGGCGTTTCGTCGAATAACTAGTTTTTCTTGGTTTTATTCGTCACTTGATCTCTTCCGAGGACTTTCGGGTGTTTGATTGCGTCTTTGACCGATTTTGACCCCAACAGTTAGCCCCCTAGCTAGCTAGGATCGTGATTATTGGTAACAGGTCCTAGCTTGCGGTATGGCTAGATAGGAAGGTGTGGAGGCGTGTCGTTTGCGAAAGTCGGAGTAAATAGTAACTTTTCTTTCTTCATAAGGATGGAGTAAGAATTTTTAATCATTCTTACTCATCACAAGAATTTCACTTCCTAGAGTTTCTCTCTCAAGAAAAAATGTCTTCAAGATCAAGATCCTCTAAAAGAAATTCTCCTTCTCACTCATCGTCAGGTGATTCTCCTGTCGATGAAGTGGTTGCGCCAAAGCACGAGGAAGAAGTTGAGGAAGATACGAGGGAGGCATACTACAGAGCTTTATGTGGCTCGAGTCGCCTCCAGCGGGACATCCTCATCCCGGAGACCTCAGGGGTGCGGGCGCCATTCTCACCACGCATGGTCTCTCGAGTACCTCACAATTCTTCGAAACTTTTACCAAGTTCCGAGTGGGGTTACGTTTCGGATTCCGACCGCTGGCGAGAGTGCAAGGAATCCTCCGCAGGGCTTCTTTACTTGTTATGAAGCCTTTCTCGTGTACTGCCGCATGTGGTTCCCGATCGCTGGTACTATTGTCCGTGCGCTTCGTCTTTTTGGACTTTCGATCAGCCAGCTCACCATCCCGTCCTTAGAGAGTTGGCTTGGCGTGCTAGTCTCGAGTTACGAGTTAGGCATGGACCTTAGTCCTAGCGATTTCGAGGGACTTTGGTATACTAAATAGCGTCGATTGAAGGTGCGTATTCCGTGATCCCAAGGAAGGACATGGCCATAATTCAGGGGACTACTTCAAACCCTAAATCGTGGTTCGATCGTTTGTTCTTTGTCCGAATAGACGGGGAGTCCGTCGAGGAAAGCTGCCTTCACTTATTCCCACAGGAGTGGAACTTCGATCGCGGTAACACGACTAATCCTGTTTTTCGTTTTCGTACTTTTGAACGTGCATGAAGATAAAAACTTTCGTTTATCGTGCAGTGAACAGGACAGTTGCGCATACTCATGCTGATATTTTCGTCAAACGAGACCTTCTTCGGGAAAGGCCATTCTTATGGAGTACCTTTTCCGTTGAAGTCAGTCGCGGTGGAACTCCATCGATCCCGAGTCACTCTTCAGCCTTCCGATGTTCCGTGCGACGTCGAGCCGATTGCCGTCTTGCCTGTTCGGAGGCGGAGACATAGGTCTAGGAAAGGCAAAGAGGTCGAATGCGAGATGGTCTCGGGAGATCCTTCGCCGTTAGGAGGAGATCCTAGCTTCGTTCCGGGGGAAGGGGATGGAACCAGCGAGTTTCCCCTGCCCATCAACTTTTTCGATGGTCTCCCTCCAGCGTTTACTACTGATGAATCGCTCGAGGATGACGCGAAGAAGAAAGTGTTTGTCGAGGGTTCTCGTCTGATCAATGAGGTTTATCCTTTGAACTTTGATCATATATATTACCATTGCTGCATATATACTTTCCTGATCCTAAGTTCATACAGGGTATGGCGGTGTTCGGAGCGGCGCTCGATGGAAACTTTCGAGGATCGAGGATCTCTCGCTTCAAAGCCGAGGAAGCCAAATGCGAACTCTTCTGTTTCCGGAAGGAGGTTGAGGAACAAAGCCGGAAGCAGGCCGAACTTCATTCTCGAGCCCTCGTGCGTGCAGAAAGGAGAGGAAGGAGAGCGATCGCTGCCGAGATGGTGCGGAGGGCTGAATCGTTTGACACCGAGTTCGAGAGCTTGAAGGAAGCTCAAGAGTTTGTGGGTGATTTCCGCGAGTGTAGGGGATCAGTCGCTAACCTTCACAAGTCGCAGAACCCGGGCTTCTCTTTCTCCTCCGAGATCGCTGAGATGGAAGGTCTCATGAGCGAATGTGCTCACGCCGAATCCTTGGTTCCTCCGATCGAGGGAAGGGTCCGGAAGCTTTGGGACCCTATCGAGGTTTCGGAGGACACGGTGGAGGCCGGAGCAGGTGGAAACGCGGAAGCCGTAGATGAAGAAGTTGACCAGCCTGTGACTTCGTTCGGGATCTCCATGTCCAGATTTTTAGACGTTGATTACTGAGGATCGTTGGGATCGTATCCCTTTATCTTGATGATTGTGTGCTTGGCCGGATATGGCCGTTTATTTGTATATTCCGCGACCGTAGGAGGTTGCGTAACTTTTGCATATTTTGGGACTGGCCGTTGGTGGCTTCGAATCGCGGCTTGCATATATATTATGTGAATTTTGCAGAAATTTGCCTTGTGATTTGATTTATACTTTCTTCAAGTGTAGAGGGTAGAATTCGAGTAGTCACTTCGTATTCTAACTCTTATTTTGTAGCTAGGTCCGTGTACTACTTTGTAGCGAGTGTTTTAGGTGTTAGCGATGAGAGACATGTTTTTGGATCTCCTATCTGGTGTCGATACTATGTCTGTGAGATGTCAAGATCCAGCAAGACTGGGTTTAGGGCAAGACCTAGGCTTACTCTCAGCTTTCAGGCTATGCGATGACTGATCGGCTTTCGTTTTGCCTGTTAGTGATTTATTCCTGATTCTTACTGATTAAAGTCCGCGACTTGGCGCCGGCTTATGCGACTTGTGTAGTAAGAATCGAGCTATCTCCAGAGAATATCCGGAGTGCTAAACCAAAATTTCGGGTTTTCTTGTATAGCGCGCTATGATATCCTTGTCGGATGAAAGAGGACTTTATTCTTGTGAAAAGGTCTGACTACGGTTTTGTATTAGTGAAACGTTTCTGTGTTTGTCCGTCGGGGCCAATCAACGGGCGTTTATTTTTTTAAGTCGCAGGTGGACTGTTTTGATGGATGATGCGATTTTGATACCTTTGGGAAATTGCGACGTCTCGCGTTTCCCCAAAGATATGATTTTTGTTTTTCCGAAGTTTTTATGTGTTACTGTATTAAGCACGCATTGAAAGGTTGATAGAAAGAATTTTATTGAAAAAGTTTCGAAAAGTTCGAATAAATGTGCGGATATTTCGCGTTTTTGTGGGAGTATAGGAGTATACGTGCCCACTCCCCCCCCCCCCCTTTTTGGTGAGGGGGATAGCTGAACTCGCCAGGTTTCGACGAGCTGCCTACGTACCTCTTTCGAGGATCAAGCCATCTCGTAGTTCTGATTGTTGCTGCGGACGTTTTTACTCCCCGTGTGTCGCCATTCTGATCGTACTAGCCGGATCGGTGGCCTGTGCGGGGGTCGAGTTGTCTGCTTTTACGGCGATGGTCTCAGAGACTCCGTCGCTGTCTTGAATCGTTGCCTTTTCGAATGATACTGGATCATCTTTTTCGAGTTTTCAGGAATGTTGTGTGATTCCTTTGCTCGTTTCGGGTTAGCCGCAAGGGCGTTCTGATCATTTCGCAGTTTGAACTCGGCTAGGTAGCAGAGTCTTGACTGTTTATGACTTCCCTAGATTTCTGCGGTTCTGGTTGGAGTCGGAAACTTGATGCCGAGGTGATATGTGGACGGTACTGCCTTCATGGAGTTGATCCAAGGGGTTCCCATGATTGCGTTGTAGATAGCCGGGTTATCAACTACTGCAAACTCGACAATCTTTGTAACTTCCTTAGCCATGACCGGGAGCTTGATACGCCCGAGGGTCATGGAGGTGATGCCCGAAAACCCAGTCAAAGGTTTTGGCTCTGGGATGACTTCTCCTAGTAGGATGTTCATCATATAGAGGATGTCGCGGAAGATGATGTTGACCGTACTTCCTGTATCGACAAGGATGCGGCCAACTTCGAGATCTTGGATCACCAAGTCTATGACTAGAGGATCGTAATGAGGTTTTTCGATCCCGACAGTTTCTTGTTCCTCGAAAACGATCGCGTGGTTGGGAACATCGCTATCCGGAAGCCAGTTGGAATCGTCTCGGCCCTACGCCCGTAGGCTTTGATCGACGAGACCGAGTCTTGGTAGAACTGCGACCCTCTGATGATCATATTTACCCTCTGGCGACTACTGTTGTTCCCTTGGTCGTCCTGTCTCATTGCGCGCTTCTCACCCTTTTGGCTTTCAGGCGCGTGGTTCTCGGAGACAGTTTTGTTGGTTTTTGGGAGGTCGGACTCCAGGAGCAAGTCTTTTACACTCTTGACCATCGAAAGTTCGCCGGCGAGGAGTTTTGCGGCAAGCCTAGCACCGAGAACCATGCAGTTCGCGGTGGAGTGACCTCGGTGTCGTGGAACTTCGCGGTAGGAATTATCCTTGTACTGGTTCCTGGTCCAGGTGTTTCCTGAGGTTTTGCCCTGCTCCGAGTTGATGGCGTAGTTATGTTCGCCTTGGACGTCTTCCCCTTCGTGATGGACGTACTTGTCGTTACGAGAGGGTTTCTTCTTTGAGGACGTTTTCTGCGGTCCATGCTTTTGCGATAGGACTCTCATCTCTTCCTCCATGACGATGAAGTCTGTTGCTTTGTGGAGGGTATCCTGGATCGTTCGTGGTTTCTCCAGCAATATCCACTTTCGGAACTTCGACTTGTACCAGAGAGTTTTTCTCAGGGCGTCGATTGAGACTTTGTCGCTGATACCCGTGACTCTTGCCATCACCAGCTTGAACCTTCTCATGAAGTCGCGAAGTGATTCGTCTTCCTTTTGAGCCAGACTCCATAAGTCCACGTCGGAAGTCTCTCTATCCATAAACATGGAGTACTGTTTGAGAAACACCGAGGCTAGTTGGCGGAAACTTCCGATGGAGTTTCTTTTGAGCCGAGAGAACCATTCGAGTGTGGCGCCCCTGAGATTTTCGACAAAGAGAAGGCAGTGACCGGCGTCTCGTTCACGCTCCGGGAGTTTGCATCTTCCCATCGCGATCTGGAAGGACTGTAAGTGTGCCTTCGGATCTGTGGTTCCGTCGTAGACGGGAATCCTGATCTTCCCAGGGTCTGAGATGCGTGTCTCTGTGATCCGAGCGGTGAACGGGGTTTTTCGTGCTTCCTCGAGAAGTCTATCGATCTCGGGAGCGGCACTAGTTTCCTGGTGAATTTGTGATTTCACCGCTTTTACCTCAGCTACTGTTTCTGCGAGAGACTCGCAGAGATCGTGGATCTCGCTATCGCTAGCTGCGTTTTTCCGAGTTTGTCGGCGCTGGTTACGATGGATCCGAGTTTGATCTTCCGCCAGTTCTTCCTGTTCCATCCAGTAGAGGTCTTCTTCCTCTTCTGTCATGAGTTTTTCGAAGGAGACCGTCTGTCGGGCAGATTGACTTCGGGTCCTTCTAGGATGGACGTCAGCGCCATCGTCCGAGTGATCGGATCGATCGCTAATGTCCAAGTTGATCCGCTCGACGTTGTTCTCTTCGTTGTCCCTAGCGGGAGGTGGAAGATTCTCCGTGGTCGGTTGATAGTGGAAGTTTTCAAGGGTCCCAAGTCCAATGATAGTATAGAAAGGTTGTCGAACCAAAGAGAACTAGTGATCTATAGCACCAAGAATACACAAGCTTCCTTAATCTAAGCAAACAAGAAGATGGATGAAGGTAACAAGCTAAAATCCTAGAAATATAAACAAGGTGATCTCAAATCCAATAAAGAAACAAGTGCAAGAACTCAATCAAATGCTAAGGTGGAATCCATTGGACTAGGAATTTGACTTTAGGTGATGTAGATCCAATCTAAGGGTGGCAAGCCATCAATCAAACACTCTCCTTATGCCTAAACAACAAAACTAAGCAAGCTCTATCCCTAGATGAATGCTCTTTTGCAATGATCACCCAAGTACACCAAATCCCTTTGGCTGTAATGATCAAAGCAAACATTAAGAATGAGTCTAATAGCAATCCTAGCTCCTTTAACAACTAATCCCTTAGGTAAAGCAAGCTAAAAGCATTGAAGAGATGGTTCAGGCATTTCATCGAACACCTTCCGGGTGGAAATGCCTACAGATCTATTTTGATATGATCAAGACCAAAATAGCATTAAAAACCCTCAACAAGCAAGAAAACAAGTAGATCCGATCTAAAGGTGGCAGCTTTCAATCAATCTAACAACCTTAGGCCTAGGCACAAGTCTAAACAAACTCTATGGTCAAGAAGAATGTTCATTTGCTAACACATCTCAAACATCAAATGGTCAATGGCTGAATAACATGCAAGCAATCATTAAGAACAAGCCTACTAGCCATCTTAACACCTTTACAACAAATGGTTTTTGGTAAACAATGTTAAAAGCTTAGTAGAGTTGGTTCAGACATTTCATAGAACACCTTGTGGGTGAGAAATGTCTAGAACTCAACCTTTGAGAGGCCAACTCAAAAGAAGAATTAAAAGCACTCTACTAGCAAGGAATAAGATAGATCTACACTAAAACACCCTAGATCTTCACTTAATCACCCTAATCACCCTAACCCATGGATCCAAAGTGTGTCTACTCACTAATCTCCATGAAAAACCTTACATCTATGTGAGATTCAAGGCTAATCATGTTTGTGAGAAGGAGAAACAAGATATAAGATGAAGAACTTTCTTAGATCGATAAAAAGATTCAAGCTTTTACAATATGAGGCAAAGTATTGAGAGAAAATGAGATCAGTCCCAAATTGGGAGATATAAAATTATATGTACAAGGCTTGGAAGCCCTAGAAACATAAAACAAAATTACTAAAAAGTCCTTGAGCCAAATGGGCTTCAACCAATGGGAAGAGGGGTTGGATTTTCGGTCAGGGGTGAACCAGCCAGGTCCAACCCGGTCTGGCCACCCCGATCCAAGCTTGCCTTGGTCGTTGTCCAGCCCGTCCGGGTTCCGTTCCCCGGTTCCTCCTTCCCGACTGTCCGGGTGTACCTTGATCCATCTCTGCCGACCGGGTGTCCCTTCCCGGACTGATCTACCCGGTCTGGTCTCCTCCAGTACCACTCAAACGACCGGGTGCCTCTCCCAGGCTCAGTCATCCCGGACCACTTCCATCCAGCTGCTCCTTTCCCGGCCGGCTGCTTGAACCCGGCCGTCTCTACCCGGCCAGCCTGACATGCTTCAAGTGAATTGATCATAACTCCTCCAATACAGGTCCAAATGACTTGAAACCACTTCCATTGGAAAGCTAACTCCATTTTCTGTGTCTCCAAAATATATTAGCAGCAGGAGACATCTCTAAGGCCTCTGTCCATGATCATTTTTGTTTTGACCAGATCATTGATTTGACTTCTCTTTTGATGGCCAAACTTGAGTCTTCATCTCTTTTGGGGCTATAAGGCTTCCAAACACATGAAATCACACCAAAACATACTCCAACACCTGATAAGGACAAATGAATGCAAAATGAACCTAAACATGCCTAATGCCTAACTTATATGATCAAAATGCATGAGATATGGATGCTAAAAACATGCAAATATGCAAGCTATCAACTCCCCCACACTAGACCTTTACTTGTCCTCAAGTAATCTTTTCAAAACACAAGGAGGAGAGACATAGAGGTGGGAGCAAAGCCAAAAGAAACACTCATAGCATTCAACTTGACATCCTAAAGAAACATAGCAAATAGCATGAGCAAAACTTCCTATTATGCTCTAGCTTCACAAGGCCTATCAATGACCCTTATGCCTCTACACAAGATGCAATGCTTATCAACCAACAAGTTCTCTTGACAAGCCCTCACATTGATTCACACACACAGACACAAGGAGAAGTCTCACATATGGGCACATGATCTCAATCATTTGGCTAGGTGATCAAATGGTCTAATATGGATGAAAATGAGGGTTCAATGCATCATTTCAAGGTGGGAATCACTCAAAATTCAAGGAGCTTGATCATTATGCAAAATTTATCTAAGACTTGGAGCAATTCATGCATACATGGATCCATCCTCATTATTCTACCCAATTCCTAAGTGATTACAAGATCTACACCCCTTTTATTCATCCCATAACCCATAGTGAAAACACTCTCACATCTCTCACCCAATGAACAACTTTTTTTCTTCAAGATTCAACCACTAAGGACCCTTTTATCCACAATTCACATTTCTAAGCTGTAACACCTTTTGTTTTCCCTTCCTCACTATCTTATTGAATCTTTCTTTCATCTTTTTTTTCTTTTTTTTTTCTTTTTTTTTTCTTTTTCTTTTCTTTTCTCTTTTTTTTTTTATATGAAGGGGGAAGGTCAAAACATCAGTCAAGAGCTTCTTATCTTTCTATTCTAGGTCCCTAGGGTTTTTCTTTCTAAATACATCATTTTGCTCATCAATCTCAACATTGTCACATCCCAAACCCAAGACATAAGCCTTTAAGGAACAAAAACCCCACTCACCATCCTAGAAGCTAGCTCAAATGAGGACCCTATGCTAGCAAGAGATGAGAACAAATCCATGTCGCTCCCAATACTCTTAAGATTTTGCACATGACAAGCTATCAGAAAAGGCCTCACTCATGCAAATCAATGTAGGCTTCAAAGAATGGCTAGGGTTCAAGGGTATGGAAGTGCCATTTGGGTTAACAAAGAGTGGTATAATGGGGAAAGATAACCCAAATGTGTATGAGATCCATGATCAAGTATGCAAATGCCCATATCGAAGAGAAATTAAGTTCATTCAAATCTAAGTTCAGGTTGGAGCTGGTTTCAAGAACAATGCCAATATCAAGCAAGAAAGAAAGTTTCAAGAAGAGTTTTCAAGGCTCAAAGCATGCAAGCCTTTCAAAAGATGCTTAAGCTACTTTATATGTTTAACTAGGGTGTCAAATTCAATGAAAACAAGTGTTCTTTACAAGGCAATGCTCCATGTGCAATTGAATGCAACCTATATGCTCTAGACTCAATCTTAAAGATGCAAGTGATGCAACTACATGATTCAATTTTTTTTTTTTTATGCATATATGAATGTACAATGCAATGCATGAGACTCTCTATCATAAAGCAAACATGATCAAATACATGGTACCTCCCCCACACTTAAATCACACAGTCTCTGTGTGAGTAAGAGAGAAGGAGAATACCCCAACAAGACAAAAGCGAATGTATATACAAGAAGGGTTGGAGTGACACATACTTGGAGTTATTGGCTGAATTGGGTGGTAGAGGACCCTTGGCCTCGGATTTGTGCCACCGGGAGAGATAGGCTGAAGCGGATAAGTGAAGGCAGGTGTCTAGAGTTGCAATGCTTGGCTGCCTTTCACCTTTTGTCTAGCCTTAGACCCAACCTGAAAAACCTCAACTATCCCTATTAAAAAGCTTCAAAAGAAAGAAAGATAAAGAAATAAATAAAATGGATAAACATGGGAATGCCTCCCAAGCGCGCTTGTTTTAAGTCTCTAGCTTGACTTTGTGTGCTTGCTAATCATAAGTATCAAAAGGTTGAGCCAATGCACCTTTGGTCCTTCTCCTATGAGAACAAGGAACCAAGTATGGAAAGGAGCACACTATTGTCCATAGAAAATAGACAGATTTTTCATCAAAGAGATTCACTAAAGATGTATCATGAATCATGAGATGCTCTTTGAGGTTCAAATGGTCATGAGAATCAAAAGCATTTGGTGGAAACACAAAGTCAACTACAGGCTCAAACGAAGTTTTAACAAAGTAGTCAACTCTATCTCCATCAACCAAATAATACACAATGTTCACATTCTCATGATAATTTTAAGCATGGGGGTTTTCTATCTCAAGCAAGAGCTTATCCACATCAAGTTCATCCCCTAGATCAGCAAGTGCAAGGAGAGGTCTAGGTTCATTAAGAATGAAAAACTCAGATTCAAGATCAAATGAAGCACATAGATAACTTTTGTCAAGACAAACTTCAATATGATCTCTAACAAGCTTTTGTATTCTCAACTAATCTAGTTTCCTAGTTTCACATATCAGATCAAGACATTCATTTATGAGCACATGAGAATCAATATCATGGGCAATATTCTCACCACAAGGCAAGCAAATTTCCTCAAGTTGAAGTTCTAAAGTGGAAATGCTTGTACCTTCCAGCTGGAGTGGTGGAACCCAATACATTACCTCTTTAAGGTCATAAGGAACATCAAACTCATGTTGTGTAACCTCCCTTTCTTCAAACTCTGCTAGATCCCTAATGAGGTGTACCCGGATCATTCGTGCCAGGGATCTCATTGGCTTGCCCCAATTCTCTTTCATTCTCTGAAGCCGATGCAACTCCACCCTTTGGTCTGGTGTGAGTATGCGTGTATATCAATAGGTGGTGGCTCCACATACGCATATGGCTCATATTCAATGTGATCTTCCTCTTCTTATGGCTTCTCAAAGTAGCTTGAAGCCATCACAACAAAACAGAAATTCTAGAATAGAAGGTTAGTAACTGTACAAAAGCAAAAGAAAGCATAAGAAAATAAAGCTTCGTCTCAAGAAAGATTGAAATCCTAATGATAAATCTACTAGCATGTCTAAACAAACTCCATGGTCAAGACGAATGTTCATTTCCTAACACATCTCAAACATCAAATGGTCAATGGCTGAATAACATGCAAGCAATAATTAAGAACAAGCCTACTAGCCATCTTAACACCTTTACAACAAATGGTCTTTGGTAAAGAATGTTAAAAGCTTAGTAGAGTTGGTTCAGACATTTCATAGAACACCTTGTGGGTGAGAAATGTCCAGAACTCAACCTTTGAGAGGCCAACTCAAAAGAAGCATTAAAAGCACTCTACTAGCAAGGAACAAGATAGATCTACACTAAAACACCCTAGATCTTCACTTAATCACCCTAATCACCCTAAACCATGGATCCAAAGTGTGTCTACTCACTAATCTCCATGAAAAACCTTAAATCTATGTGAGATTCAAGGCTAATCATGTTTGTTAGAAGGAGAAACAAGATATAAGATGAAGAACTTTCTTAGATTGATAAAAAGATTCAAGCTTTTACAATATGAGGCAAAGTCTTGAGAGAAAATGAGATCAGTCTCAAATTGGGAGATATAAGAGTATATATACAAGGCTTGAAAGCCCTAGAAACATAAAACAAAATTACTAAAAAGTCCTTGAGCCAAATGGGCTTCAACCAATGGGAAGAGGCCTTGGATTTTCGGTCAGGGGTGAACCATCCTGGTCCAACCCGGTCTGGCCACCCCGATCCAAGCTTGCCTTGGTCGTTGTCCAGCCCGTCCGGGTTCCGTTCCCCGGTTCCTCCTTCCCGACTGTCCGGGTGTACCTTGATCCATCTCTGCCGACCGGGTGTCCCTTCCGGACTGATCTACCCGGTCTGGTCTCCTCCAGTACCACTCAAACGACCGGGTGCCTCTCCCAGGCTCAGTCATCCCGGACCACTTCCATCCAGCTGCTCCTTTCCCGGCCGGCTGCTTGAACCCGGCCGTCTCTACCCGGCCAGCCTGACATGCTTCAAGTGAAATGATCATAACTCCTCCAATACAGGTCCTAATGACTTGAAACCACTTCCATTGGAAAGCTAACTCAATTTTCTGTGTCTCCACAAAATCTTAGCAGCAGGAGACATCTCTAAGGCCTCTGTCCATGCTCATCTTTTTCTTGACCAGATCATTGATTTGGCTTCTCTTTTCATGGCCAAACTTGAGTCTTCATCTCTTTTGGGGCTATAAGGCTTCCAAACACCTCAAATCACACCAAAGCATACTCCAACACCTGATAAGGACAAATGAATGAAAAATGGACCTAAACATGCCTAATGCCTAACTTATATGATCAAATTGAATGAGATATGGATGCTAAAAACATGCAAATATGCAAGCTATCAACTCCCCCACACTAGACCTTTACTTGTCCTCAAGTAATCTTTTCAAAACACAAGGAGGAGAGAAATAGAGGTGGGAGCAAAGGCAAAAGAAACACTCATAGCACTCAACTTGACATCCTAAAGAAACATAGCAAATAGCATGAGCAAAACTTCCTATTTTTCTCTAGCTTCACAAGGCCTATCAATGACTCTTATGCCTCTACACAAGATGCAATGCTTATCAACCAACTAGTTCTCTTAACCAGCCCTGACATTGATTCACACACACACACAAGGTGAAGTCTCACATATGGGCACATGATCTCAATCATTTGGCTAGGTGATCAAATGGTCTAATTTGGATGAAAATGAGGGTTCAATGCATCATTTCAAGGTGGGAATCACTCAAAAGTCAAGGATCTTGATCATTATGCAAAATTTATCTAAGACTAGGAGCAATTCATGCATACATGGATCCATCCTCATCATTCTACCCAATTCCTAAGTGAATACAAGATCTACACCCCTTTTATTCATCCCATAACCCATAGTGAAAACACTCTCACATCTCTCACCCAATGAACAACTTTCTTT
This sequence comes from Brassica carinata, assembly GCA_016771965.1. Lineage (NCBI taxonomy): Eukaryota > Viridiplantae > Streptophyta > Magnoliopsida > Brassicales > Brassicaceae > Brassica > Brassica carinata. Next base: position 50,304,771 of record CM028688.1, read on the forward strand.
CTTCAAGATTCAACCACTAAGGACCCTTTTATCCACAATTCACATTTCTAAGCTCTAACACCTTTTGTTTTCCCTTCCCCACTATCTTATTTAATCTTTCTTTCTTTTTTTTTTTTGTAGTATAGTGGTAAGTATTCCCGCCTGTCACGCGGGTGACCCGTGTTCTTTCCCCGGCAATGGCGCCAATTTGATAGTGGAAGTTTTCAAGGATCCCAAGTCCAATGATAGTATAGAAAGGTTGTCGAACCACAGAGAACTAGTGATCTATAGCACCAAGAATACACAAGCTTCCTTAATCTAAGCAAACAAGAAGATGGATGAAGGTAACAAGCTAAAATCCTAGAAATATAAACAAGGTGATCTCAAATCCAATCAAGAAACAAGTGCAAGAACTCAATCAAATGCTAAGGTGGAATCCATGGGACTAGGAATTTGACTTTAGGTGATGTAGATCCAATCTAGGGGTGGCAAGCAATCAATCAAACACTCTCCTTATGCCTAAACAACAAAACTAAGCAAGCTCTATCCCTAGATGAATGCTCTTTTGCAATGATCACCCAAGTACACCAAATCCCCTTGGCTGTAATGATCAAAGCAAACATTAAGAATGAGTCTTATAGCAATCCTAGATCCTTTAACAACTAATCCCTTAGGTAAAGCAAGCTAAAAGCATTGAAGAGATGGTTCAGGCATTTCATCGAACACCTTCCGGGCGGAAATGCCTATAGATCTATTTTGATATGATCATGACCAAAATAGCATTAAGAACCCTCAACAAGCAAGGAAACAAGTAGATCCGATCTAAAGGTGGCAGCTTTCAATCAATCTAACAACCTTAGGCCTAGGCACAAGTCTAAACAAACTCTATGGTCAAGAAGAATGTTCATTTGCTAACTCATCTCAAACATCAAATGGTCAATGGCTGAATAACATGCAAGCAATCATTAAGAACAAGCCTACTAGCCATCTTAACACCTTTACAACAAATGGTCTTTGGTAAAGAATGTTTAAAGCTTAGTAGAGTTGGTTCAGACATTTCATAGAACACCTTATGGGTGAGAAATGTCTAGAACTCAACCTTTGAGAGGCCAACTCAAAAGAAGCATTAAAAGCACTCTACTAGCAAGGAACAAGATAGATCTACACTAAAACACCCTAGATCTTCACTTAATCACCCTAATCACCCTAAACCATGGATCCAAAGTGTGTCTACTCACTAATCTCCATGAAAAACCTTAAATCTATGTGAGATTCAAGGCTAATCATGTTTGTGAGAAGGAGAAACAAGATATAAGATGAAGAACTTTCTTAGATTGATAAAAAGATTCAAGCTTTTACAATATGAGGCAAAGTCTTGAGAGAAAATGAGATCAGTCTCAAATTGGGAGATATAAGAGTATATATACAAGGCTTGAAAGCCCTAGAAACATAAAACAAAATTACTAAAAAGTCCTTGGGCCAAATGGGCTTCAACCAATGGGAAGAGGCGTTGGATTTTCGGTCAGGGGTGAACCATCCTGGTCCAACCCGGTCTGGCCACCCCGATCTAAGCTTGCCTTGGTCGTTGTCCAGCCAGTCCGGGTTCCGTTCCCCGGTTCCTCCTTCCCGACTGTCCGGGTGTACCTTGATCCATCTCTGCCGACCGGGTGTCCCTTCCCGGACTGATCTACCCGGTCTGGTCTCCTCTAGTACCACTCAAACGACCGGGTGCCTCTCCCAGGCTTAGTCATCCCGGACCACTTCCATCCAGCTGCTCCTTTCCCGGCCGGCTGCTTGAACCCTGACATGCTTCAAGTGAATTGATCATAACTCCTCCAATACAGGTCCAAATGACTTGAAACCACTTCCATTGGAAAGCTAACTCCATTTTCTGTGTCTCCAAAAAATATTAGCAGCAGGAGACATCTCTAAGGCCTCTGTCCATGATCATTTTTGTTTTGACCAGATCATTGATTTGACTTCTCTTTTGATGGCCAAACTTGAGTCTTCATCTCTTTTGGGGCTATAAGGCTTCCAAACACATGAAATCACACCAAAACATACTCCAACACCTGATAAGGACAAATGAATGCAAAATGAACCTAAACATGCCTAATGCCTAACTTATATGATCAAAATGCATGAGATATGGATGCTAAAAACATGCAAATATGCAAGCTATCAACTCCCCCACACTAGACCTTTACTTGTCCTCAAGTAATCTTTTCAAAACACAAGGAGGAGAGACATAGAGGTGGGAGCAAAGCCAAAAGAAACACTCATAGCATTCAACTTGACATCCTAAAGAAACATAGCAAATAGCATGAGCAAAACTTCCTATTATGCTCTAGCTTCACAAGGCCTATCAATGACCCTTATGCCTCTACACAAGATGCAATGCTTATCAACCAACAAGTTCTCTTGACAAGCCCTCACATTATATGATCAAAATGCAATAGATATGGATGCTAAAAACATGCAAATATGCAAGCTATGATTGGTTTCGCACCCTGTTTGAGAGGTTCGTCAGGGTTCTGGCCTGAAGAAGTCTTGTCTGGGCGTGCAGCTCGATCGCCCGGAGTCTCAAAATTGAGTCTTCTGCTGCTGCGGGCTCTTGTGATCCCTCGCGGGGCCTTGCTCTTGGCCTTTGCCGTTAAGGTTTCCACCTGTTTTGTGAGAGAGGCCACGAGTTTTCCTTGTTCGACCGCCTGTTTCTCAGCGGAGGCGAACATTTCTTTCATCTGGTCCAGTATCGTGGTGTCATCGGTGACCGTTGATACGTTTCCAGCTGGAGTGTTGGTTGCGTTGGCATCGACGGGAGTTCCGTCGTGCGTTTGCGGGTTGTCAGTGTTGGTCGCCATATCAGACCGAGCGTGTGTGGTTGCGAGTGAGATAGATCCGTACCCCGCCCCTCCTTCTAGCGCCAAACTGTGGGAACCGAAATTCGCACTGTCGATTTTAGTTGATTTGGAGGAAAGCCAAGTAAACCTAGCCTTCCCTAAAGGTCCCGGTTATCTGCTGGGCCACACATGAACCAATCAATACGACGGAAAGATAAAGAAAAGAAATATGAAAATCGTAAGAAAAAGAGAGAGCAAAAGATCTTATTTCCGAATCCGCGTTTGAGCGTGAACAGGTAAGAGCCTCGGCTACAAGATCTGTCGGAAAGTTCGCTAGTCTATCAACCTAAGTTCTAACCTAGTTGAGTCGCAGCTCGCTAGTAAAAACGGAAAAAGTGCCTAAGTTGCTCTAAGTGCTATGTTGCTCTCAAAAAGTTCTTTTTTGCTCCTCGCCCCAAGCTCTCCTTATATACTCCTCTTAAGACGGTCTATTTCTCCTTTGGGCCGAATCTGGCACCCGGCGCCTGAGACCCACACGGGCGAGCTGGAGCCGGTGCGGGACCGGCAAGCGAGCTGGCGCCGGCGGCACCATCACGCTGGCCGCCTGGCGCCCGGCGCCGGGCCAGCACGGGCGAAGCTGGCACCGGCACTGGGCCAGCATGGGCAAGCTGGCGACCGGGGCCACCGCAGGCGAGCCAGCGCCAAGTACTGGGCCAGCATGGGCAAGCTGGCGACCGGGGCCACCGCAGGCGAGCTGGCGCCGGCGGCACCATCACGCTGGCCGCCTGGCGCCGGCGGCACCATCACGCTGGCCGCCTGGCGCCGGCGGCACCATCACGCTGGCCGCCTGGCGCCGGCGGCACCATCACGCTGGCCGCCTGGCGCCGGCGGCACCATCACGCTGGCCGCCTGGCGCCGGCGGCACCATCACGCTGGCCGCCTGGCGCCGGCGGCACCATCACGCTGGCCGCCTGGCGCCGGCGGCACCATCACGCTGGCCGCCTGGCGCCGGCGGCACCATCACGCTGGCCGCCTGGCGCCGGCGGCACCATCACGCTGGCCGCCTGGCGCCCGGCGCCGAGGTGGCGCTTCGTGCTGGTGTCCGGGACCACGATGCGATCATCCCCTCCGGCGTTTCGTCGAATAACTAGTTTTTCTTGGTTTTATTCGTCACTTGATCCCTTCCAGGACTTTGTTGGTGTCAAAATCGGTCACGACGAATCAATGACTGAAAGTCTCTAGAAAGTATTTCTTGAAACAAAAGTCTCGGATAATTTGTAAAGAAGTTATACGAGATTTTCTCAAATAGAATATCCACTCTCTGTGAGATCGAAGACTACGGGTGCGCGACGAGAGTCCCGGAAAGATCGGTCCGCTTCGCCCAAGGATATCAAGATTCGATTACCACAAAACCCTAAACACAAAAGAATCTCCCTCAAAACTTGAAGAGGTCGTTCTCTCAAACCGTGAGGAACCAGAAAACGATCAAGATATCAAATCGAAGCCCTCGCCGAGATCTTCAGCCTGGCGCTGGCGGCACTCGCCACGCTGGCCGCCTGGCGCCGGCGGCACCGACCTGGCGCCGGTCGGCGGCCCTCGCCCTGGTCTCGGTCCCATCGTGTTCGGTCTGATCCCATCTTGGCTTGTTTGGATCAATCATCGTGAGCTTGGGACGATCACGGCTACGGAATAAACATCCTTCGACTCGATTGGAATCGTCCTCGATGTTTTACGACAAAAACTAGAAGGATTGGATTTCTCGTAGAAGATATCGTATAAAACAAGGTCGATTAACTTGAACATCGCTCCTTTAGGCTATACGGTTTATTTTACGAGAAAAATAGTCTTTCCGAGAAATCGTATAAAACGTTCAACGACTTAAGACAAGTCCACAGACTTACTTACGATTTTAAGAATTCAGGCCCAATCAGGCTATGACGGTTTATCCGATTTCCCGAACATCGGATAAACATCAAGTCACCGAAAACTCAAGGATAATTACGAAGATCAACGAAAATGGAATACTTCCTGAAGAGATACGCTTGGGACAAAGGCGAGGTCCATCATCTTAAGGCAAACCGACCTAGGAGTGAGTATATAAGGAGAGCAAGAGCAGAGGAGAGGAAGATCCGAAATCCTAGAATCTAGACTTAGAGAACTCCTGCTAGCTTAGAGAACTTAGAACTTAGGCGGTTAGGCCAGCGAGGCAGGACTTAGAACGTCTGGCCGCCTCTTGTTCTAGTTTTATCTTTTCCGCAAGACCCCTGTTCCTCTCGGAAGGATCTAACTATACTTTTACTCAGAGCTCCGCACATAGAAACCCTAGGCATGATCTTCGACATGCCCGTTTCTATGACCAGCGCTTCGTCTTAGACGAACCAGGCCCTAGAACGTCTGGCCGCCTCCTGCTTGCAAATCTCCGCTCCTCTCGGAAGGATCGGACAATTCTTTTACTTCAAAGCTCCGCACATAGAAACCCTAGGCATTATCTTTGACATGCCTGTTGCAATGACAAACGCTCATACTAGATCGAACCCGCCCAGACGGTTCGATCTCTTGTTCAATTCTTTCTAAACTGAACTACGTCCGACTTGATCCTCGAAAGGGGTACGTAGGCAGCCTTTCTTAAGGTCCAGTCTCAAATCTTAACAAATCTTTTTCCGCATTTATTCGGTCACTTGTCGTTGGCTGTCGCAGAGAATCCGGACCTTCAAGGAAAGTCGGGTTAACTTGTCTTTCCTCCGCAATCTTATTCATTAAAATTGACGGTGTGAATTTCGGTTCCCTTAAACTTTCGGGTGTTTGAATGCGTCTTTGACCGATTTTGACCCCAACAAAACTCTTGGATGCTGGTGTGATATACCCTATCTCTGTTAGCAAATGGGTATCATCTGTGCATGTTGTCTCAAAGAAGGGTGGTATCACTGTGGTTAAGAATGATAAGGTGAATTATTACCAACTAGAACCATAACTGGCCATAGGATGTGTATTGATTATAGAAAGCTCAACTCAGCCTCTAGAAAAGATCATTTTCCATTGCCATTCATTGATCAAATGCTTGAGAGGCTTGCAAATCATCATTATTATTGCTTTCTTGATGGGTATTCGGGATTCTTCCAAATCTCCATATATCATAATGATCAAGAGAAGACAACATTCACATGACCCTATGGCACATTTGCCTATCGAAGGATGCCATTTGGATTATGTAATGCTCCAGCAACCTTTCAAAGGTGCATGATGTCTATCTTCTCGGACCTCATTGAGGATGTAGTGGAGGTATTCATGGATGATTTCTCTGTCTACAGATCTTCGTTTTCTGCTTGTTTGTCCAACTTGTGCAGGGTCCTACAGAGATGTGAAGACACCAACCTTGTGCTAAATTGGGAGAAGTGTCACTTCATGGTCAATGAAGGGATTGTGCTTGGGCATAAGATTTCAGAGAAGGGGGTTGAGGTGGATAAGGCTAAGATTGATGTAATGGTCAGTTTGGCTCCACCAAGGACAGTGAAGGACATCAGGAGTTTCCTTGGCCATGCTGGGTTCTATAGAAGGTTCATCAAGGGCTTTTCAAAGATTACTAGGGCATTGACCAAGTTGCTATGCAAGGAGGCCATCTTTACCTTTGATGAAGAGTGTTTTGAAGCCTTCAAAAAGCTGAAGAGTGAACTTGTTAGTGCTCCTATTGTCCATCCCCCTGATTGGGATCTCCCTTTTGAGATTATGTGTGATGCTAGCGATTATGATGTTGGAGCTGTTTTGGGACAGAGGAAGGACAAGAAGACCCACGTGATATATTATGCAAGCAGAACCTTGGATGATGCTCAGATGAGATATGCCACGACGGAGAAGGAGTTGTTGGCCATAGTCTTTGCCTTTGAGAAGTTCTGAAGTTACCTTGTGGGCTCCAAGGTCATTGTATACACAGACCATGTAGCTTTGAGGCATCTTTTAGCAAAGAAGGATGCAAAACGAAGACTTTTGAGATGGATCCTGCTACTTCAAGAGTTTCATCTTCAGATCAAGGACAAGCCAGGAGTTGAGAATGGTGTAGGTGATCATCTATCCAGATTTAGAATTGAGTGTGGCATCCCTATTGATGAAGGACTTCCAGAGGAGCAGATCATGGCTATCAAGGCAGTGGTAGCAGTTGTTGAGACTGGAAAGAAGATTGAAGAGGTTAAGGAAACTAAAGAGAAGGGGCCTTGGTATGCTGATTTGGTGAACTACTTAGCTACTGGAAAGGAACCATTGGATCTTGAAGGCTATGCCAAGAAGAAGTTCTACAAGGATGTGAAGAGATACTACTGGGATGAACCTTACCTTTACATTCTCTGCAAGGATCAGTTGTATAGAAGAGTGGTGACAATGAGGAAATCGATGGGATTCTCTCACATTGTCATGGATCATCATATAGAGGCCACTTTGCTACCTTAAAGACAGTTTCAAAGGTCCTACAAGCTGGGTTTTAGTGGCCACATATGTTCAAGGACACTCAAGACTATGTCTCAAGATGTCACTCATGTCAAAGGAGGGGGAACATAACAAAGAGAAATGAAATGAATCAAAACCCAATCCTTGAGGTGGAGGTGTTTGATATATAGGGAATAAACTTCATTGGACCTTTTCCTTCTTCTTATCGCACCAAGTACATCCTTGTAGCTGTTGATTATGTCTCCAAATGGGTTGAAGTAGTGGCAAGCCCTACAAATGACTCTAGGGTGGTGGTCAAGATGTTTAAAAGCACTATCTTTCCAAGATTCGGAGTGCCTAGAGTTGTAATAAGTGATGGAGACTCACACTTCATCAACAAGTTGTTTGAAGGGCTTCTTAAGAAGAAGGGAGTGAAGCACAAGGTGGCAACACCTTATCACCCACAAACAAGTGGTCAAGTTGAGATCTCCAACAGGGAAATCAAGGGCATTCTAGAGAAAATTAGTGGGACTAAGAGGAAAGACTGGTCAGACAAGCTTGATGATGCACTTTGGGCTTATAGGACAGCTTATAAGACTCCCTTGGGTACCACACCTTTCAATCTTGTGTATGGGAAGGCTTGCCACTTACCAGTAGAGCTTGAGTACAAGGCATTGTGGGCTGTTAGTTGCTGAACTTTGACATCAAGAGTGCCAAGGAAAAGAGACTTCTTCAACTCAATGAGCTTGATGAGTTAAGGATGGATGCCTTTGAGAACTCAAGGATTTACAAGGAGAAGACTAAGGCCTTTCATGACAAGCACATCCTCATGAGAGACTTAAAGGCTGGAGATCAAGTTCTTCTCTATAACTCTAGGCTGAAGCTGTTTCCAGGAAAGATCAAGTCAAGGTGGTCTGGTCCATTTCAGGTTAAGGAAGTGAAGACTTATGGAGCAATTGTGCTTTGGGACAAGCAGGGTAATGATTTCACAGTGAATGGACAGAGGGTCATGCAGTACATGGCCACCACACCAAAGGAGAATGGGACATCAACCCCACTCTCTGATCCTTCCCCATCCTAATCTCAAAAGAGGCAAAGTCAAGCTAGTGACTTTAAACAAGCTCACTTCGGAGGAAGTCCCATGGCTATCCTTGTACATATTCTTTGGAGTTTTGAAGTTCTAATAAGTGAGTAAGGCTGTTGTAGATCTTACTCCTCATTCAAAAAGAAAAAAAAACCTTTGGGTTGTCTGATCCGGGTTGAGCTACCCGGGATGAGCTACCCGCGCGGGAGAGTCAGACGGATCGAGGAGCCAGCACGCGAGACGAACAGACGCGGGACGTATAACCCACGTGGGAAGGTTGTGATCTGATCGAGCAAGGGACACGGGCAACACACCGCGGGACGAGCTACCCGCGTGCGTCCGGACTTCTTGATCATCGCGCAGCTTCGACGTGGGGTCCGTACCGCGGGACACTCTACCCACATGGGTGAATCGAGCCGAAAAAGCACCAGCACGCGAGGACCATACCGCGGGTTGTATCCGAACATCCCTTCACCACCGTGACCCAGCCATGACCCTCGTCCCGACTCGGTTCGGCCCAGGTATGTTTTCTAATTTTTTTTTCTCTCGACCTAGACCCGCGAGCCGACCCGGTTTGAAACCCCCCTTCCCTAAACCTAACCGCGACCTCTCTCTCTCCCCTCATACTCTCTTTTTCCAAATCTCAAAAACCTCTCTAGCCTCCACACACCAAAAACACCATATCTCACTCAAATCTCACCAAAACACTCCATTCTTTTTCCTAAATCCAAGACTCAACCCTCTTAGTCTATTTCCTTGAATCCATTTATCTTTTCCATTCATCCACAACAAGGTATGGTTTCTTTAACTTCAAATTCGTAATGCTCATGAACCCTAAAAATTTGAAACTTGAAATTTGACCATTTTCTTGTTAGATTCTTGTGTAATAGACTAGGGAAAGCTTATATATCATGTTGGGTTGTTGATTTCATGGTAAATTTGAGCTGAATTTGAACTTTGAGAAATTAGGGTTAATGAGATTTTGGGGTTTTTCAAAAGTTTCTTAATTGAGGCCGATTGTGGTTTTGATCGGTTAACTATAATGTTATAGACCTTGATTGGGATGTAATTTTGATCTGTGCTTGGATTGCTCATGGTTTTGCTTGATTGAAACTCTCATGTTCATAACAAAAAAAATTTTGGACATGAGAGCCTCTCCCTTTGCCTATATCTCTCTTGTTTGCAAGCTTGATTGCTTTGTGACAGCTTTTGCTTAGATTGCTGATCTTTGATTGAGCTCACAATTGCTTATTCAAGTTTATATCATTCAAAAGCTTTCTCCTTTATTGTGTTTATTCTTTTCCAAGGTTTGAACATTCAGGTACCAATGGGGAGAAAAGATGAGAACTTGGTTGCAGCAGAGAAGGTTGAGGCTGCACAAAGAGAGACTGCTCAGTTTGGGAAACGCTTAAGCTCCATGCCAGAATCAGAGGAAGACCGTAGGAAGTAAGCTTTGGCAACGCTAAGGGCAAAGGCACAAGCCAAAAGAGAAGGAAAGAAGCATATGGTTAGAGAGAGTGATGATGTTGAAAGTGGTCAAGTGCCAGCTCCTCTCAAGAGAACCAATGCAAAACAAGGCAAGAGTGTGGCACCAAAGAGAAAGAGTTTGGCAATTCCTAATGTAGAGGGAAGTGAGAACAGTAGTGCGGAAGAGCAAACTACCAACAAGAAGGCCAAGATGTCTAGTGAAGATGGGGTTGTTGTTGAGAGAGATAGGAGAAGGAAGCCCACTGAGACTGAGTTGCTTGACCACTTGAAGCATGGCGTGTCTTGGCCTCCTACTAAGTTTAATGATGTCAAGATGCTACAAGAGTTGGAGATGGATGAGGACATCAAGTCATTGCTAGAGCATATGCACATGGAAATCTTTTAATCCATGGCACACCCAACATACAAAGAGGTCTCATGTCAATTCTTGTCATCACTAGAGGCCACCTTTCATGCCTCTAAACATTTGAAGCAAGGATGGGGAAAAATAAGGTTCAAGGTCCATGGGAGAGTCCACATCATGAGCTTTAAAGACATTGGGAAAGTTGATTCTTGGACTTTTCAAGGGTCCTTAAACCAAATAATGTAGTATAAAAGATTGTCGAACCAATCCTAGATGATTCTGAAACAAAGGAAATGCAGGTCCGTGCTTAATCTAAGTGCAATACAGTTTTAAAGATGATATGAACTAAGAACTAGAATCTAAAGCAACAAAGGAACAAACTTGCATGCAATATGAGTAAAAAGGATCCATGGGGCTAGGGACATTTGACTTTGGGTGAATAAGATCTGATCTAAGGTGGCAAGCTATCGATCAAACACTTTGCTTATGCATAGACACTAAACTAAACAAGCTCTATCCCTAGATGAATACTCTTTTGCAATGATCACCCAAATACATCAAATCCTTTTGACTGTAATGACTAAAGCAAGCATGGAGAACAAGTCTAATAGCAATCTTAGCTCCTTTAGCAACTAATCCCTTAGGTAAAGCAAGCTAAAAGCATTGAAGAGGTGGTTCAGGAATTTCATTGAACACCTTTCGGGTGGAAATGCCTAAAGCTCTAAGTTTGAGAGGCCAACTCAAATATAGTATTAAGAACACTCAATAAGGAAAAGAAAGATCTAACACTAAACACCCTTGATCTTCACATAAACACCCTTCATCACCCTAGCCCATGAATCCAAAGATGATCTACTCACTAATCCTCATGATTCCTCTTAAACCCATGAAGGATTCAAGCTTAATCATGTAAGGGAAGAATTAAAACACTCAAGAACACAAGAACCAGATGAGATTTAGATTTAAGATCAAACTTTCTACAAAGAGTTTTGTGTTTCAAGAGAGAATAAAACTTAGATCTAAAGTTGTGGCTTACAAGGGTATTTATATGAGGCTAAAGCCCTAAAAACATAAAGAAAATTACCAAATGGTCCCTGGAGTCATTAAGATCTCGACCAATCAGAATTGAGAAAAACGAAGAAGCTGGCCAATACCGGGTAAGGAGCAATTCGTCCAACCCGTGTGGTCCAACCCAGGTATGACCTTCGACCTCTCCTAGCCCACACGAGCTGGTAGTCTACCCCGGGTGAACCAACCCGGGTGTCTTCTTTCGTCGAGCATATCTTTCCCACACGAGCGGGGTCTCCGCCCTGGGTGAACCAACCCGGGTATCTTCCTCCATTGCCCAAGGTCGTCCAAAACGAGCGGGTCTCCACCCCGGGTGAACCAACCCGGGTGAGTTGATATGCCTCTAGTAAATCGATCATAACTCCTCCAATATAGCTCAAAATGACTTTAAACCACTTCTATTGGAAAGCTAACTCAATTTTCTGTGTCTCCACAAAATCATAGCAACAGAAGACTTCTCTAAGGCTTCTTTACATGTTAATCTTTCACCCCCTTTTGGATCACAATGCTCCCAAACACCTCCAATAACTCCATAGTACACTCCAACACCTGATAACAACTCATGAATGCAATATGGACCCTAAATATGCCTAATTCCTAATCTACATAAATAAAATGCACAAGATATGATTGCTAAAAACATGTAAATATGAAAAATATCAACTCCCTCCACCCACACTAGCCCTTTACTTGTCCTCAAGTAAACTTTTCAAAACACAAGGAGGAGAGATATAAAGATGGGAGCATAGCCAAAAGAAACACTCATAGCACTCAACTTGACATCCTAAAGAAACATAGCAAATAGCATGAGCAAAACTCTCTTATTATGCTCTAGCTTCTCAAGGCCTATCAATTTTCTTATGCCTTTACACAAGAAGCAATGCTTATCAACCAACATGCCCTCTTAACCAACCCTCACATTGATTCACACACACACACACACACACACAAGGTGAATTCTCACAAATGGGCACAAGATCTCAGTCATTTGGATAGGTGATCAAATGGTCTAATATGGATGAAAAGGAGGGTTCAATGCATCATTTTAAGGTGGCAATCACTCAAGAATCAAGGAGCTTGATCATTATGAAAAATTTATCTATGACTAGGAGCAATTAATGCATACATGGATCCATCCTCATCATTCTATCCTTTCCTAAGTGTTTACAAGTTCTACACCCTTTTCATTCATCCCATAACCCCAAAATGAAAAACACTCACATCACTCACCCAATGAACAACATTCTCTTCTTAAGACTCAACCACTAAGGACCTCTTTTTCACATTTCTAAGCTCTAACTCTTTTTGTTTTCCCTTCCCCACTATCTTATTGAATCTTTTTTTTTTTCTTATCTTTTTCTTTTCTTCTTTTTTTTTTATAAAGGGGGAAGGTCTCAAACAATACAATCATGAGCTTTCTTATATTTCTATTCTAGGTCCCTAGGGCTTTTCTTTCTCATGACATTCTTTTGTCCATCAATCTCAACTCTATCACTTCTCAAACCCAAGATATAAACCTTGAAGGATCAAAGACCCACTCACCATCCTAGAAGCTAGCTCAAATGATGACCTTATGCTAGCAAGAGATGAGAACAAATCCATGTCGCTCCCAATACTCTCCAGATTTTGCACATGACAAACTATCAAAATAGGCCTCAATCATGCAAATCAATTTATGTTTCAAAGAATGGCTAGGGTTCAAGGGTAAGGAAGTGCCATTTGGGTTAACAAAGAGTTGTACAATGGGCGAAAGATAACCCAAATGTGTATGATACCCATGATCAAGTATACAAATGCCCATATGCAAGAGAAATTAAGTTCATACAAGTCTAAGTTCAGGTTGGAGCTGGTTTCAAGAACAATGCCAATATCAAGCAAGCAAACATGTTTCAAGAAGAGTTTTCAAGGTTCAAAGCATGCAAGCCTTTCAAAAGATGCTTAAGCTACTTGATATGTTTAGCTAGGGTGCCAATTTCAGTGCAAACAAGTGTTCTTTACAAGGCATTTTCAACAGCTGCTCCATATGCAAGTAAATGCAACCTATATGCTCTAGACTCAATCTTAAGAATTCAAGTGATGCAACTACATGATTCTTTTTGCATGTTTCAAAATTTTCAAATTTTTTTTGTTTTTCTATGCATATATGAATGTACAAAGCAATGCATGAGACTCACAATCAACAAAGCAAACATGATCAAATACTTGGTACCTCCCCCAAACTTAAATCACACAGTCTCTGTGTGAGTAAGAGAGAAGGAGATACCGAAACAATGCAAAAGCAATGGTATATACAAGAAGAGTTGTAGTGATACCTCAAGAGGAGACTTGGGCGTGGTGTTTGGTGATTGGAGTTAGGAGCTGGCTTGATTCATAGCAACTAGAGGAGGCTGCTACATGGTGTCAATCATAAGGATCAGGTGCTTCACCACCTTTCTTCTCTCCTCTAGTGCTAGGCAACCTGGAAACCTCAACCACTTTTATTTAAAACATAAAGAAATGAAATTGCAAGGCTATTTTCAAGGATAACCATGGGACTTCCTTTAAAGTGAGCTTGTTTTGAGTCACTAGCTTGACTACCTGTTCTCTTGGAGTAGTGTGAAGGAGGATCCTTTACACCTTCAAGAGTGATGGTAAGGACCTGAGAGAGAAGCTCATGAAGCTTGATGAGGTCATCTTGGAGCTGAGGAGTGATGATGGCTCTAGCACTTGAGAATGGCGTGGACTTGCCCTTATGCTTGATCTTGTACTCGATGACACCATCCTTGAGCTTCTTTGGATGTAGGGTGAGAGTGTGTGGGAGCATATCAAGAGGTGGATGATGAGGTTCTTTCAGCATCTTCTTCTTGCCATGAGTGGCCTTTGAGGCTCCACTCATCCCCTCCCTTTTAGCAGTTTCCAAGTGCTCAACACACAACTCTTTAGAATACTCTCCAGCAAGACCTTCTTCTTCACAAACAACCACTTCACCTTGAGTGATTGCCACCTACGTACCCCTTTCGAGGATCAAGTCGGACGTAGTTCTGTTTAGAAAGAATTGAACAAGAGATCGAACAGTCCGGGCGGTTCGATCTAGTATGGCGTTGTCATAGAAACAGGCATGTCGAAGATAATGCCAAGGGTTTCTATGCGCGAGCTTTGAATTAAAAGAATTGTCCGATCCCTCCAGAGGAGCGGAGATTTGCGAAGCAGGAGGCGCCAGACGCTCTAGGGTCTGGTTCGCCTAGTATGAGCGCTGGTCATAGAAGCGGCATGTCAAGATAATGCCTAGGGTTTCTATGTTCGAGCTCGAGTAAAAGGATAGTTAGATCCTTCCGAGAGGAACAGGGTCTGCAGAGAAGATAAAACTAGAACAAGAGGCGGCCAGGCGTTCTAAGTCCTGCCTCGCTGGCCTAACCGCCTAAGTTCTAAGTTCTCTAAGCTAGCAGGAGTTCTCTAAGTCTAGATTCTAGGATTTTCGGATCTTCCTCTCCTCTGCTCTTGCTCTCCTTATATACTCACTCCTAGGTCGGTTTGCCTTAAGATGATGGACCTCGCCTTTGGGCCCAAGCTTATCTCTTCAGGAAGTATTCCATTTTCGCCGATCTTCGTAATTATCCTCGAGTTTTCGGTGACTGGATGTTTATCCGATGTTCGAAATCGGATAAACCATCATAGCCTGATTGGGTCTGAATTCTTAAAATCGTTAGTAAGTCCGTGGACTTGTCTTAAGTCGCTGAACGCTTTATACGACTTCTGAAAGACTATTTTTCTCGTAAAATAAACTGTATAGCCTAAAGGATCGATGTTCAAGTTAATCGACCTTGTTTTATACGATATCTTCTAGAAATCCAATCCTTCTAGTTTTTGTCGTAAAACATCGAGGATGATTCCAATCGAAGTCGAAGGATGTTTATTCGTAGCTGTGATCGTCCCAAGGTCACGATGATTGATCCAAACAAGCCAAGATGGGATCAGACCGAACACGATGGGACCGAGACCAGACGAGGGCCGGCCGACCGGCGCCAGGCCGGTGCCGCCGGCGCCAGGCCGCCCGCTGCGACGGTGCCGCCGGCGCCAGGCCGGTGCCGCCGGCGCCAGGCCGCCTGTGTGATGGTGCCGCCGGCGCCAGGCCGGTGCCGCCGGCGCCAGGCCGGCCGTGACGGAAGCCGCCGGCGCCAGTCTTCTCTCCTCTAGTGCTAGGCAACCTGGAAACCTCAACCACTTTTATTTAAAACATAAAGAAATGAAATTGCAAGGCTATTTTCAAGGATAACCATGGGACTTCCTTTAAAGTGAGCTTGTTTTGAGTCACTAGCTTGACTACCTGTTCTCTTGGAGTAGTGTGAAGGAGGATCCTTTACACCTTCAAGAGTGATGGTAAGGACCTGAGAGAGAAGCTCATGAAGCTTGATGAGGTCATCTTGGAGCTGAGGAGTGATGATGGCTCTAGCACTTGAGAATGGCGTGGACTTGCCCTTATGCTTGATCTTGTACTCGATGACACCATCCTTGAGCTTCTTTGGATGTAGGGTGAGAGTGTGTGGGAACATATCAAGAGGTGGATGATGAGGTTCTTTCAGCATCTTCTTCTTGCCATGAGTGGCCTTTGAGGCTCCACTCATCCCTCCCTTTTAGCAGTTTCCAAGTGCTCAACACACAACTCTTTAGAATACTCTCCAGCAAGACCTTCTTCTTCACAAACAACCACTTCACCTTGAGTGATTGCCACCTACGTACCCCTTTCGAGGATCAAGTCGGACGTAGTTCTGTTTAGAAAGAATTGAACAAGAGATCGAACAGTCTGGGCGGTTCGATCTAGTATGGCGTTGTCATAGAAACAGGCATGTCGAAGATAATGCCAAGGGTTTCTATGCGCGGAGCTTTGAATTAAAAGAATTGTCCGATCCCTCCAGAGGAGCGGAGATTTGCGAAGCAGGAGGCGCCAGACGCTCTAGGGTCTGGTTAGGTCTAGTATGGCGTTGGTCATAGAAGCGGGCATGTCGAAGATAATGCCTAGGGTTTCTATGTTCGAGCTCGAGTAAAAGGATAGTTAGATCCTTCCGAGAGGAACAGGGTCTGCAGAAGATAAAACTAGAACAAGAGGCGGCCAGGCGTTCTAAGTCCTGCCTCGCTGGCCTAACCGCCTAAGTTCTAAGTTCTCTAAGCTAGCAGGAGTTCTCTAAGTCTAGATTCTAGGATTTTCGGATCTTCCTCTCCTCTGCTCTTGCTCTCCTTATATACTCACTCCTAGGTCGGTTTGCCTTAAGATGATGGACCTCGCCTTTGGGCCCAAGCTTATCTCTTCAGGAAGTATTCCATTTTCGTCGATCTTCGTAATTATCCTCGAGTTTTCGGTGACTGGATGTTTATCCGATGTTCGGGAAATCGGATAAACCATCATAGCCTGATTGGGTCTGAATTCTTAAAATCGTTAGTAAGTCCGTGGACTTGTCTTAAGTCGTTGAACGTTTTATACGACTTCTCGGAAAGACTATTTTTCTCGTAAAATAAACTGTATAGCCTAAAGGATCGATGTTCAAGTTAATCGACCTTGTTTTATACGATATCTTCTACGAGAAATCCAATCCTTCTAGTTTTTGTCGTAAAACATCGAGGATGATTCCAATCGAGTCGAAGGATGTTTATTCCGTAGCTGTGATCGTCCCAAGGTCACGATGATTGATCCAAACAAGCCAAGATGGGATCAGACCGAACACGATGGGACCGAGACCAGGGCGAGGGCGTCGACCGCCAGGCGAGTGCCGCCAGCGCCAGGCCGCCCGCTGCGGACGGTGCCGCCGGCGCCAGGTCGGGTGCCGCCAGCGCCAGGCCGCCTGTGTGATGGTGCCGCCGGCCAGGTCGGGTGCCGCCGGCGCCAGGCCGCCCGCTGCGGATTTGAAAGTCCGCCGGCGCCAGGCCGGGTGCCGCGCCAGGCCGGGTGCCGCCGGCGCCAGGCCGGTGCCGCCGCCAGGTCGGGTGCCGCCGCGCCAGGCCGGCCAGCGTGGCGCGATGCCGCCGGCGCCAGGCCGGTGCTGCCGGCGCCAGGCTGAAGATCTCGGCGAGGGCTTCGATTTGATATCTTGATCGCTTTCTGGCTCCTCACGGTTTGAGAGAACGACCTCTTCGAAGTTTTGAGGCAGATTCTTTTGTGTTTGGGTTTTGTGGTGATCGAATCTTGATGCCCTTGGGCGAAGCGGACCGATCTTGCCGGGACTCTCGGCGCCGCGCGTCCAGTCTTCCGATCTCACAGAGAGTGGATATTCTAATTTGAGAAAATCTCGTATAACTTCTTTTCAAATTATCCGAGACTTTTGTTTCAAGAAGTACTTTCTAGAGACTTTCAGTCATTGATTCCGTCGTGACCGATTTTGACACCAACAGTTAGCCCCAGCTCGTTAGAACCTTCGTGATGTTCTTGCGAGCATAAGACATGTCAGGTAAGATAGGCGGAATTAATGGTTGAATCGTTGAGTGGTAAGATTGGGGCTCGCCTTTGGAAGGCTGCCAGGCGTTAAGGCTGTTGGTTAAATCCATGGCGTTGGTCATAAGCGGGCATGTCGAAGATAATGCCTAGGGTTTCTATGTTGAACTTCAGTAAAGGATAGTTAGATCCCAGAGGAACAGGGGTCTGCAGAGAAGATAAAACTAGAACAAGAGGTGACCAGGCGTTCTAAGTCCTGCCTCGCTGGCCTAACCGCCTAAGTTCTAAGTTCTCTAAGCTTGAGGAGTTCTCTAAGTCTAGATTCTAGGATTTTCGGATCTTCCTCTCCTCTGCTCTTGCTCTCCTTATATACTCACTCTAGGTCGGTTTGCCTTAAGATGATGGACCTCGCCTTTGGGCCCAAGCTTATCTCTTCAGGAAGTATTCCATTTTCGCCGATCTTCGTAATTATCCTCGAGTTTTCGGTGACTGGATGTTTATCCGATGTTCGAAATCGGATAAACCATCATAGCCTGATTGGGTCTGAATTCTTAAAATCGTTAGTAAGTCCGTGGACTTGTCTTAAGTCGTTGAGCGTTTTATACGACTTCTCGGAAGACTATTTTTCTCGTAAAATAAACTGTATAGCCTAAAGGATCGATGTTCAAGTTAATCGACCTTGTTTTATACGATATCTTCTACGAGAAATCCAATCCTTCTAGTTTTTGTCGTAAAACATCGAGGATGATTCCAATCGAGTCGAAGGATGTTTATTCGTAGCTGTGATCGTCCCAAGGTCCGCGATGATTGATCCAAACAAGCCAAGATGGGATCAGACCAACACGATGGGACCGAGACCAGGGCGAGGGCGTCGACCGCCCGGCGCCAGGCGAGTGCCGCCAGCGCCAGGCCGCCCGCTGCGGACGGTGCCGCCGGCGCCAGGCGAGTGCCGCCAGCGCCAGGCCGCCTGTGTGATGGTGCCGCCGGCGCCAGGCGAGTGCCGCCAGCGCCAGGCCGCCTGTGTGATGGTGCCGCCGGCGCCAGGCGAGTGCCGCCAGCGCCAGGCGAGTGCCGCCAGCGCCAGGCGAGTGCCGCCGGCGCCAGGCCGGGGTGCCGCCGGCGCCAGGCCGGCCCGCGTGGCGCGTGCCGCCGGCGCCAGGCCGGGGTGCTGCCGGCGCCAGGCTGAAGATCTCGGCGAGGGCTTCGATTTGATATCTTGATCGTTTTCTGGCTCCTCACGGTTTGAGAGAACGACCTCTTCGAAGTTTTGAGGCAGATTCTTTTGTGTTTAGGGTTTTTGTGGTGATCGAATCTTGATGCCCTTGGGCGAGCGGACCGATCTTGCCGGGGACTCTCGTCCGCGCACGCCCGTAGTCTTCCGATCTCACAGAGAGTGGATATTCTAATTTGAGAAAATCTCGTATAACTTCTTTTCAAATTATCCGAGACTTTTTGTTTCAAGAAGTACTTTCTAGAGACTTTCAGTCATTGATTCCGTCGTGACCGATTTTGACACCAACAGTTAGCCCCCCAGCTCGTTAGAACCTTCGTGATGTTCTTGCGGCGATAAGACATGTCAGGTAAGATAGGCGGAATTAATGGTTGAAAGGCTCCGTTGAATGGTAAGATTGGGGCTGCGCCTTTGGAAGGCTGCCTACGCACTTTGTTGTAGGATCAAGCCTTCCGTAGTTCGCTTTGGAGTTTAAGACCCTTGTGATCTATTTTCGGCGAGACTTATATTGTCTGGTTATGTGTTACGAGACTTTCGAGCATGATGCGTTGATGTATTTGTTTTCGATTATTTATGAACTTCAATTATTTGAAGTATGAGAAAGAGGGTGTGAGTTGTCGTCTCATTCCTAGTTCCCGATGATCACCGTACCTATTGTTTGCATAAAGCGAGATTTTCCGCGTTTACTGATTTACGAAAAGTTCGTGAAACGAATAGGCTTAAGTGAAGAGACAAATTTTTGATCTCGTGATACCATACTATGTCTGTGAGATGTCAAGATCCAGCGTGGCTGGGTTTAGGCAAGACCTAGGTTTACTCGGACTGAGGCTTTCGCGATGACAAATCGGCTTTCGTTTTGCCTGTTTGCGATTTTAACCTACTCGTACCGTTTAAAATCGCAAATTGTTGTCGGCTTATATGATTTGTCTGGCGTGAGTCGAGCTACTTCCTTCTGAAGAGCTAAACCAAAATTTGGATTTCTTGTATAGCTATGTTTATCCTTGTCGGATGCAAGAGAGCCCACCCTCAAGGGCTGCTATTTGTCTGTTTAGGGCGTTAGAGTTAGTTTGTTGTGATCAGCAACAACGAAATGATGCCAGTTTAGAGGCATGTTACCGTTTAGAGGTGTGTTTGTATGTTTTGAGTTCTGAGACGAGGATTTCGCCTGGAGCGTTTTGAGAAAAGAATGTCCTTGGCGTTAGCGGCGTCGCAGTGCTGAAGGTCGAGTTTCCTTGTGCGCATTTCGTGGTTGAAATGTTCGCGGGCTTGGAGATGTTTTCGCGAATGTTAGCAGCCAGAAACTGTTGTTTGGTTTGGGCGCAGGACCAAGGGGTCGCGTAAGTTTGACCCAGGGAGAAGCGTCTACATTCACAGTGCTTCGTGAAGTGTTGGCCTTCCGGGATTTGATTGTATATATTAAGGATGACTCATATAACTCTTGGAGCCTTGTCACGAGTGTTTCTTTTCATGCCGTGTTTACGGGGCGTATAGAACTTAATCGATCGACGATAAGTTTAAATCTTCCGTTAACCATATGGTTGTTAGGACTGAGTTTTGGTATGAAGAGTTTATCGTATGATTTCCGATTCTGGGTT
This sequence comes from Brassica carinata, assembly GCA_016771965.1. NCBI lineage: Eukaryota > Viridiplantae > Streptophyta > Magnoliopsida > Brassicales > Brassicaceae > Brassica > Brassica carinata. The sequence continues at coordinate 50,325,212 of CM028688.1, forward strand.
ATACGACAAATTGCTTGCGTAATAGTCACTTGGCGTCCTATGAACAAATCGTGGATTGTTGTTTTTAGCCGTTAAGTGATTGAGCGGTGGTCGCTCAGTAGCTTTGGATTGGCATGGAGGCTAGATTCAGCCGTATCGCCAATGAAGTTGTTGGTAAACGATCAGACCATGACCCTTATTAAGGTCATGTTAGTTCTGATTGTCCTTAATGGGGATGCGAATTCAGGTCGGGCTTTACGAATCGTAGTTGGCGAGGGCCAAATAGCGCTTGCCGAGATAGACATGCCAAGCATAGCGGAGTTTTCTGAATTATTGCTGATGGCCTTTAGAAAGCGATCTTCCACTTTAGGTCTCAGTTATAACGATGAATGGTTCAGTATAAAATTTTTTGTTGCATGAAAATCGTTTCATTTTATCGAGGGGATAAAGTTTAAAGGATCGACGAGGACACGCGGCGGTTCGTCTGCGTGATTATTTCCTGCTCGGCGTAACGCGGGGAGTGAAAGCAGGAGCCAGAAACCTTGTGGAGCTTAAACTGTCTATGTCAGTTACCCATTGGACCCATTATGTTTATTTTACTTAAAGTTGCTTTGTATGAATTACTTCGACCATACAGAGGATTTTTCGTAAAAGTGATGTAAGGGGTTTTCGCAAAGGTAACCGGAGAGCTTTCACAAATTACTTGCGATATTAGCGACCACGGATTATGTTTTCCTCATTCACTTTCGGCGTCTTAAATCGTTTTACATGAAACGATCATGATTTTTCCATAGGCTGTTTTGTTTTAAAAGCGTTCTTGTTATCTGAAATTAATGGATGACCGGTTTCATGGAGATAGAAAATCGCAGATTGTTAAAGTAGCGATGTTTCAGCGGATTACGGAGATGTTTCCGCTATGATTTCGACCTTTGGACGAAAGCTGCTTCGAAATACTCGTGGAGTTTTACCGAAGGTTATTTCGTTATTTTCGTAGTTCACCGTCGTGCTATTAGTCTGACGTCGGTACACGTTTTTGGTCGCGAGTTTGCGACGAGAGGTGACATAGAGTTTTCAGGACTATGTTTGTAACGGTTGGGCTATGCCGCTAGCGTTTTTAAGACGAATCTTATTGCTGCGAGAGTTTGCTTTGTCAAAAGCGTTGTCTTGATGCTGAAGCAAAAAGTTTTCGAAGATGGGATTATACGGATATAGTATACGTACCTACTTCCCTTTTCTTTTTACGAAAGAAAACGGGTTAGCCGTTCTTCCGAAGGCTTGTGTACGTTTTTTCTTTCTTGTAGGAAGCGGGATGAGTAGGCTTTTAGAACGCGTGGCGATCTTTTCTCGGTTTTTCGAGAGACTAGATCGGTTTGCATGTTCTGCCTGGACAATCAAGGAACGATGGAACAAGACTGGAAATTTTGCCTAAGACTTAGCTTGCTAGACTATCCACCTAGGTCCTAAGTTCCCTAAATTCTACGGCAGTTTTTCAAGACGTTTTTGTTCCTGTCCTACAAAGAATTAAAACCCTTACATAAATTTTCGAGAAAATAGTCTTTTGAAGGTTTCGGCATTTCCGAAGGGCCGTCGACCGGCGCCAGGCCGGGTGCCGCTGGCGCCAGGCCGCCCGCTGCGGACGGTGCCGCCGGCGCCAGGCCGGGTGCCACCGGCGCCAGGCCGCCCGCTGCGGACGGTGCCGCCGGGCGCCAGGCCGCCCGCTGGACGGTGCCGCCGGCGCCAGGTCGGGTGCTTCCGCGCCAGGTCGGGTGCCGCCGGCGCCAGGCCGCCCGCTGCGGACGGTGCCGCCGCGCCAGGCCGCCCGCTGACGGTGCCGCCGGGCGCCAGGTCGGGTGCCGCTGGCGCCAGGCCGCCCGCTGACGGTGCCGCCGGTGCCAGGCCGTCTTGCCATCCGTGGTTTTTCCGTTGTTCGATCTTTCCCTCGTTAGTCGTTCGTGCGGGAAATCTTTGAGTTTGGGAGGATCTTTAGCCGCAGATTTCGAGATAATCGCTTTAATCCAACGAGACTCCTCGTATCGGGATTGAGATGGACTTGGACTCATAGACTTTCCGTCTTCAAGGGTTTGAGCAATGAGGCTTCGGTTTTAGACGCTTAAAAGATGAACCTTTTAAACAATCGTGAAGGCTTTGCGGAAGAATCGCCGTTTCTCAAAAATCCAACATGGGTTTAAGGGACCAAGATGTTGCCGCGTTCGAGATCACTAAACGACTGCACGGATGGGCCAGGACCCGCCACGATGCTACTGTTGCCGCCATCGCCGATCCCCGGGCTCACGGACTCAAAGATCGAAGTTACGAAAACTCAGGCAAAGATGCATGGTACTGAGACAGGACCGGTCTCATCCTATGACGGACAGAGAGATCCTTCTCATGGGCGAGGTGGTCGAGACAGCGACATTGTTTTCTTCGTAAAATCTCAACGGAAGCCCGATTGAGACGAAACGAAAACCACCTTGACCTAGACTCAAAGGAGAGCAAAGTGAGGTTTCCACAGGCGAGGTGGCCATGGGCGAGGTGACCTTGGTGATGGTTGTTCTCGCCCACGGCGAGGTGGCCAGGAGAGTGATATTGTTCCTTCGTGAAATATCAACGGAAACTCCGATTGAGACTAAACGAAGCCACTTTGATCTAAAAATCGAAGGATAACGAAGGTGAGTTCGCCCTGTGGCGAGGTAGCCATGTCGGAGGGTGAGGTAGCCTCGGTAATGTTTGTCCTTGCCCACGGCGAGGTGGCCGACAGTGACTTTGTTCTTCGTAAAATCTCAACGGAAACTCCGATTGAGATGAAACGAAGCCATTTTGACCTAGACACAAAGGAGAACAAAGTGGGTCCTACTAAGGCGGACTGGGAAGACTGATCTTACCCTATGGCAAGTCGTCCTAGTAAGATTAAGCTACGACCTCCTTTCGCTTTTCCGCTTATTCCTCGAGAGTTGTTTGTAAGAAGTATGGCAGTGGGAACCGTGAACCGATTTGCCGTGCTTCTGTTCCAAGTAATATAGGGTTTCTCCAAGGTTTCGAGGAGTTTTGTTCCTGTCCTACAAAGAATTAAAACCCTTACATAAATTTTCGAGAAAATAGTCTTTGAAGGTTTCGGCATTTCGAAGGGCCGTCGACCGGCGCCAGCCAGGGTGCGCCCGGCATGAGCCTGCCAGCGTGGCGGTGCCACCGCACCAGGCGAGTGCCACCGGCGCCAGGCCGGCCAGCGTGGCGGTGCCGCCCGGCGCAGGCGACCAGCGACTGGCACGCGCGGCGGTGCTTCAAACCAGGCGAGTGCGCCAGCCAACCGGCAGCGTGAGCGGTGCCGCCCGGTATGAGCCGCCAGCGTGGCGGAGTGCCGCCCGGCGCAGGCGAGTGCCGCCGGCGCGGGCGGCGGCGTGGCGATGCGCCCGGTGCCAGCCGTCTTGCCATCCGTGGTTTTTCCGTTGTTCGATCTTTCCCTCGTTAGTCGTTCGTGCAGGAAATCTTTGAGTTTGGGAGGATCTTTAGCCGCAGATTTCGAGATAATCGTTTCTAATCCAACGAGACTCCTCGTGTATCGGGATTGAGATGGACTTGGACTCATAGACTTTCCGTCTTCAAGGGTTTGAGCAATGAGGCTTCGGGCTTTAGACGTTTAAAAGATGAACCTTTTAAACAATCGTGAAGGCTTTGCGGAAGAATCGTCGTGTTTCTCAAAAAATCCGAACATGGGTTTAAGGGACCAAGATGTTGCCGTTGCCCGAGATCACGAAACGACTGCACGGATGGGCGCCAGGACCCTTGCCGCCGATGCTACTGTTGCTCGCCATCGTCGATCCCCAGGGCTCACGGACTCAAAGATCGAGTTACGAAAACTCAGGCAAAGATGCATGGTACTGAGACAGGACCGGTCTCATCCTATGACGGGACAGAGAGATCCTTCTCATGGGCGAGGTGGTCGAGACAGCGACATTGTTTTCTTCGTAAAATCTCAACGGAAGCTCCGATTGAGGCAGCGAAAACCACCTTGACCTAGACTCAAAGGAGAGCAAAGTGAGGTTTCCACAGGCGAGGTGGCCATGGGCGAGGTGACCTTGGTGATGGTTGTTCTCGTCCACGGGCGAGGTGGCCAGGAGAGTGATATTGTTCCCTTCGTAAAATATCAACGGAAACTCCGATTGAGACGAAACGAAAGCCACTTTGATCTAAAATCGAAGGATAACGAAGGTGAGTTCGCCCTGTGGCGAGGTAGCCATGTCGGAGGGTGAGGTAGCCTCGGTAATGTTTGTCCTTGCCCACGGCGAGGTGGCCGGGACAGTGACTTTGTTCTCTTCGTAAAATCTCAGCGGAAACTCCGATTGAGATGAAGCGAACCATTTTGACCTAGACACAAGGAGAACAAAGTGGGCTCCTACTAAGGCGGACTGGGAAGACTGATCTTACCCTATGGCAAGTCGTCCTAGTAAGATTAAGCTACGACCTCCTTTCGTTTTCCCGTTTATTCCTCGAGAGTTGTTTGTAAGAAGTATGGCAGTGGGAACCGGTGAACCGATTTGCCGTGCTTCTGTTCATAAGTAATATAGGGTTTCTCCAAGGTTTGAGGAGAATAAGTTTTATTTTTCGAGAGGTTCTCGAAAAGCGTTTTTAGTAGAAACCTTGCTCGTTCGCGATTTCTCTAACTTGGTAACGGTGACTAATTTTTGGGGTTTGATAGATTTTATCGTTGCCTTTTCTGTTTAGATAGAGAAATTGCGAGCTCGTTGCGGATCTTCCTGTGGCGGAAAGCAGCGGCGAGGTTTTGATTTGCTTTCGAGCACCGTGGCGTTTAGCGTGGCGTTGGCGTAGGAACAGTCGCTGCTGGAGTTGTTTTACCATCGTTGGCGCAAACTGCAACTTTTCTTTCATATTTCGGACATCGGTTCGATCAGCGCTTCTGCGGCCGTATGAGTAAAGTAATCCATTCCCCTCCTTCTAGCCAAACTGTGGGAACCGAAATTCACACCGTCAATTTTAATGAATAAGATTGCGAAGGAAAGCCAAGTTAACCCGACTTCGTTGAAGGTCCGGATTCTCTGCGACAATAGCGACAAGTGACCGAATAAATGCAGGAAAAGTTTTGTTAAGATTTGAGACTGGACCTTAAGAAAGGCTGCCTACGCACTCTTCGAGGATCAAGTCGGACGTAGTTCAGTTTAGAAAGAATTGAACAAAGAGATCGAACAGTCAGGGCGGGTTCGATCTAGTATGGCGTTGTCATAGAAACAGGCATGTCGAAGATAATGCCTAGGGTTTCTATCTCGAACTTTGAAGTAAAAGAATTGTCCGATCCCTCCGAGAGGAGCGGAGATTCTGCGAGCAGGAGGCTGCCAGACGCTCTAGGGCCTGGTTAGTCTAGTATGGCGTTGTCATAGAAACAGGCATGTCGAAGATAATGCCTAGGGTTTCTATGTTGAACTCTGAGTAAAGGATAGTTAGATCCTTCCGAGAGGAACAGGGGTCTGGAGAAGATAAAACTAGAACAAGAGGCGCCAGGCGCTCTAAGTCCTGCCTCGCTGGCCTAACCGCCTAAGCTCTAAGTTCTCTAAGCTAGCGGGAGTTCTCTAAGTCTAGATTCTAGGATTTTGGGATCTTCCTCTCCTCTGCTCTTGCTCTCCTTATATACTCACTCCTAGGTCGGTTTGCCTTAAGATGATGGACCTCGTTTGGGTCCAAGCTTATCTCTTCAGGAAGTATTCCATTTTCGTCGATCTTCGTAATTATCCTCGAGTTTTAGGTGACTTGATGTTTATCCGATGTTCGGGAAATCGGATAAACCGTCATAGCCTGATTGGGTCTGAATTCTTAAAATCGTAAGTAAGTCCATGGACTTGTCTTAAGTCGTTGAGCGTTTTATCGATTTCTGGAAAGACTATTTTTCTCGTAAAATAAACCGTATAGCCTAAAGGATCGATGTTCAAGTTAATCGACCTTGTTTTATCTGATATCTTCTACGAGAAATCAATCCTTCTAGTTTTGTCGTAAAACATCGAGGGCGATTCCAATCGAGTCGAAGGATGTTTATTCTGTAGCCGTGATCGTCCCAAGCTCACGATGATTGATCAAACAAGCAATGATGGGATCAGACCGAACACGATGGGACCGAGACCAGACGAGGGCCGACCGGCGCCAGGTCGGTGCCGCCGGCGCCAGGCCGGTGCCGCCGGCGCCAGGCCGGTGCCGCCGGCGCCAGGCCGGTGCCGCCGGCGCCAGGCCGGTGCCGCCGGCGCCAGGCGAGTGCCGCCGGCGCCAGGCGAGTGCCGCCGGCGCCAGGCGAGTGCCGCCGGCGCCAGGCCGGTGCCGCCGGCGCCAGGCCGGTGCCGCCGGCGCCAGGCGAGTGCCGCCGGCGCCAGGCTGAAGATCTCGGCGAGGGCTTCGATTTGATATCTTGATCGTTTTCTGGCTCCTCACGGTTTGAGAGAACGACCTCTTCGAAGTTTCGAGGCAGATTCTTTTGTGTTTAGGGTTTTTGTGGTGATCGAATCTTGATGCCCTTGGGCGAGCGGACCGATCTTTCCGGGGACTCTTGTCCGCGCACGCCCATAGTCTTCCGATCTCACAGAGAGTGGATATTCTAATTTGATAAAATCTCGTATAACTTCTTTTCAAATTATCCGAGACTTTTTGTTTCAAGAAATACTTTCTAGAGACTTTCAGTCATTGATTCCGTCGTGACCGATTTTGACACCAACATAGAAGAAGGGTCCCCAAAGGTTAGAGAAGAACTATCCGGCTCAATGCTTTCAATCCCAAGACTCTTCACCATCTCCATTGAAATCACATTCACACCTGCACCATAATCAACCAAAGCATCATTCATAGTGATCTTACCAAGGGAGCAAGTCAATGTGAACTTCCCTTGGGATTCTAGTTTTGGGAGAGACTTTGGTGTGACTGGTGGATCAATCTTCGAAATGGATATTTCCAAGAGCTCTGCTACCTCTGCTTGGTGGTTTAGAATGTCCATGATGAGCATCATTTGGACATGAGCTTCACGCATACCTGAGATCTCTGGAAGCCTGACCCCAACATTACTAAGATCTTTCCTGAACTTGGAGAGCACTTTCTTCTGAGCTTTGGTGAGGACTCTTTGGGGAAAAGGGAGCTTGTCATAGGGTGATAGCTGATATCTTGCATATTTACATGTTGTGAGCTATCATATCTTGTGCATTTTGATCATATAGATTAGGCATTAGGCATCTTTAGGTCCATATTGCATTCATAAGTCTATATCAGGTTTTGGAGTGTGCTATGGAGTGATTAGAGGTGTTTGTAAGCTTTGTGATCCAAAAAGAAGTGAAGAATGGAGTTTGGCCAAGCTTAGACAAACCGAACCAATGACCAGGACTTGCCTTACCTTTTGACGGACAGATGGACGCGGGGAAATGGACCAGGAACACTTACCCGGGTACTTGGACGGACGAAGGATGGATGGCACGGGACAGATCATGATCCGGACGAAAGACTTGGATGAGACGGCCGCGGGTCAGGACGCTTGGGACGGAGCACCTGCGCAGCCTAGATTACTTGGACGGATAGCCGGTGTGCGGCTGGATATGCTCCGGATGGAGCACCCGCGCGGGATCGGACGGATACGAAGCTCGGACGTGGACTGGTGCGTGGGTCAGTATGCGCGGCACATCTTACCCGCGCGGGACAAGCGGCTGGACGGCTCGGACAGAACAGCTTGGGCATGGACTGATGGGCGGGGACGAGTGCCCGAGGAGACTTACCCGCGCAGGACAGCGGCTGGACGCGTGGCCGGACATGCGCGGGACACCACACCCGCGCGGGACGAGGAACGGACAGGCCTGGACGTGCAGCCAGACATGCGCGGGTTAGGACCAGGACGCACCATCCTGAGTGTTCCCCCCCCTTTTTCCCTACTGGTCGAGATTAAATGATGCTAGGGCCATTTTGGTCAATTGTCTTTATGTTTTTAAGGGCTTTCAAGCCTCCTATAAATACTCTTGTAATCTCTTTTGTGAGATCTAACTTCTTTTCTCTAAAGAACACTTTTAGATCTTGAATAAAGTTTGGATCTTGAATCCTTCTTCATCTATTTCTTTTGTATTTATTGGATTATCTTCATCTCTAATCATGTTTAGCCTTGAATCATCCATGGTTTTAAGGTTCTCCATGTCTATTAGTGAGTAGATCTATCTAAGATTCATGGGCTTGGGAGACTAAGGGTGATTAGGTGAAGATCTAAGATATTTTAGTGTTGATCCTTCTTGATCCTTGCTTGTAGAGTGTTCTTATTGCTATTTGTGAGTTGGCCTCTTCAAAATAGAGCTATAGGCATTTCATGCCCGGAATGTGTTTGATGAAATGCCTGAACCAACTCTCCAATGCTTTTAACATCCTTTACCTAAGGGATTAGTTGTTAAAGGTGTTAAGATAGCTAATAGACTTGTTATTATTGATTGCTTTCATATTATTTAACCTAGGGGATTAGATGCTTGAGATTTGTTAGTGAATGAGCATTCATCTAGGGATAGAGCTTTCTTAGGACTGTGTCTAGGCTTAAGGTATTAGATTGATTGAAAGTTTGCCATCTTAGATTGAAACCTTATCACCCAAAGTCAATTCCCTTGCCCCATGAGTCCCCTTGCCTCATATTGAAAAGAAAGTTCATCTTTTATTGCATTTCTAGTATTGCCTCAGTTTATAATCATCTCATCTCACTTTATGGTTGCACTTAGCTTAAGCATGAACTTGCATTCCCTTTGCATTAGAATCACTTAGGATTGGTTCGACAATCTTTTATACTACAATCATTTGACTAGGAGCCTTGAAAACTCCTAACATCAAATTGGCGCCGTTGCCAAGTTCTAAGTTGATTTTGACATTGGGATTTAGTCACTTGCTTGACACTAAGTCATTTTTATTTTATTGTGTTATTGCTTCTCCTCGTTCTTCTCCCTTTGCATTTCAGGTGTATGATAACAAGAAGGAGAGGTACATCAACCTTGATTCCCACAGTCGAAGAAATTGCTGCACTTGAGAGGGAGATTGCAAGAAAGAGAAGAGAAGAAGAGCAACAGGATCACTTGCAGAGATTGGGGTTTGATATGGAGAATCAGCCTCAAGATGGGGATTCCCTAGGGGGCAATGGTCCAAGAGCTGACAACATAAGACCACAGCGCCAACCACAACATCCACAGCGCCAAGCTAGAGCCATTGGAGCATATGATCAACCTCACATTCATGGTCATAGGTTGGGGATCAGAGCACCAGCTGTGGAGAACAACAAATTTGAGATAAAATCAGGGCTTTTTCAATTGATTGAGAACAAAAAGTTTCATGGCCTTGATGTGGAGGATCCACTTGATCAGTTGGACACATTTGATAGCTACTGTAGCTTGTCCAAGACTAATGGAGTCTCTGAAGATGCTTTCAAGCTGAGGCTATTTCCCTTCTCTTTGGGAGACAAAGCACATCAATGGGAGAAGGCTCTTCCAAGTGACTCAATCACAACTTGGAATGAGTGCAAGAGGGCATTCCTTGAGAAGTTCATCTCTACCTCAAGGACAGCCAAGATCAGAAATGAGATCTCTAGCTTTCAGCAGAAAAACCTAGAGGGCTTTAGTGAAGCATGGGAGAGGTTCAAGGGCTATTTGTCTCAATGCCTACATCATGGCTTCACTAAGGAGAGTTTTCTTAGTACCTTCTATAGAGGTGCTCTTCCAGAGTTCAGGAGCAGATTAGACACAGCCAGCAATGGGTTCTTCTTGGGCAGAACTGAGCAAGATGCAGAAGAGCTGGTGGAGAACATGGCCAAGATTGATTTAGTATACAGTGAAGAGCATGATGGAAGGAACATAGGCACTGATGAAGATGATCAGCACAGGAAGGAGCTGAAATCTCTCCAAGAGAAGTTGGACAAGATTATTGCAGAGAAGGCTAAGCAAGAGAAGATTAACTCTGTTGGGAACCAGAAACAAAAGCAGCCTGCTGGAACTAATCAGGTTGATGGTTTAGAAGGTCAAGAGGAGCTGTGCTTCATCAATGCTAATGGAACATGGTACAGGAAAGAGCCCAATTTTCAGTACCAAAGCAACTATCAGCAAAGGCCTTACTACAACAATCAGCAAGGAGGATACCAAGCCAAGCAGAACTATCCTCAAGACAATCAGTCTACTCAGCCTCAAGGAAGCTCTTCTCAAGCTCAAGATCCAAGTTCAAATATGGAGTCCATGTTCAAGCAAATCTTAGAAGCTCAAGAGAGAAATGCTAAGAACATTGGAGATGAGTTCAAGAACATCCATGCAAAGATTCATGGGACATATTCTTACCTCAACAACAAGTACATACAACTTGCCTCTCATCTCAAAGTTTTGGAGATCCAGGTTGCCTCTATGTATTCATCTTCCAAGAGCTAAATGGGATCTCTACCAGGAAAACCAGAGAAGAACATTAATGAGTCTTGCAATGTTGTCCTCGCTACTACTTCTTCAGAGATTGAGCTAAGTAATGATGAGAAAGAGGTGGATGAGATTGAAAAGCTAGTTCTTGGGACAGAGATTAGAAACATTCAGAGATTGGTTATGGCCACATCTGAGGCTAAGGTTGTGAAGCAAGCTGCCAAGAAGGTTGAAGTAAGGATTCTGAAAAGGGATGAGCCTAGAGCTGAGACACCAGTTGAGACGAGTACTTACCACAAGCTGAAAGAGGTGAAGAAAGAAGACACTGAGGTTGAGCTACCACCCTATGATAAGCTCCCTTTCCCCCAGAGAGTTCTCACCAAAGCTCAAAATAAGGTAATCTCAAAGTTTAGGAAAGATCTTAGTGATGTTAGAGTCAAGCTTCCAGAGATCTCGGGTATGCATGAAGCTCATGTCCAGATGATGCTCATCAAGGACATTCTAGACCACCAAGCTGAAGTGGCTGAGCTTTTGGACATCTCCATTCTGAAGATTGATCCACCAATCCCTCCAAAGTCCCTCCCTAAGCTTGAATCTCAAGGGAAGTTCACATTGTCTTGCTCACTTGGTAAGATAACTATGGATGATGCTCTTGTTGATAGTAGTGCAAGTGTAAATGTGATTTCCATGGATATGGTGAAGAGTCTTGGTATTGAAAGCATGGAACCATACACTTCTTCTCTCACCTTTGGGGACTCTTCTTCTACAACCACAATTGGCATAATCAAGGACTTCCCCTTGAAGATTGGATCCTGCACCATACCCATTGACCTCACTGTTTTGAAGATGGCATCTGAAGAGAGAGTCCCTTTGATCCTTGGCCCTCCTTTCCTCACAACAGTTGGAGCTTGCATTGACTTTCCCAACAAGAAGGTCACCCTCATGCATGTCAACAAAGCTGTTTCCTATCCCCTCCAATCTCCATTGGATGCTGGCTATTGTGGGATAATCACTTGTGGAGAAAAAGCTATTGAGAACCCCAAGATGAAGTGATTGCTTGCGAGAAAGAAGGCCTTGCTGGAGAGCCTTTTAAGGAGTTGTGTGTTGAGCACTTGGAAAGTGCTAAAAGGGAGGGGATGAGTGGAGCCTCAAAGGCCACTCATGGCAAGAAGAAGATGGTGAAAGAACCTCATCCTCCACCTCTTGATCTGATCCCACACACTCTCACTCTCCATCCAAAGAAGCTCAAGGATGGTGTCATTGAGTACAAGATCAAGCATAAGGGCAAGTCCACACCATTCTCAAGTGTTAGAGCCATCATTACTCCTCAGCTCCAAGATGACCCAATCAAGCTTCAAGAGCTTCTCTCTCAGGTCCTCACCATCACTCTTGAAGGTGGGAAGGATCCTCCTTCTCACTGGTCCAAGAGAAAAGGTAGTCAAGCAAGTGACTCAAAACAAGCTCACTTGGGAGGAAGTCCCATGGTTATCATTGTACATAACTTTGCAATTTCAATTTGGTCTTTCAGTTTTTAATAAAAATGGTTTAGGTTTTCAGGTTACGCCTAGCACTAGAGGAGATAAGAAAGGTGGTGAAGCACCTGAACCTTATGATTGCCATGTAGCAGCCTCCTCTAGTTGCTATGAACCAAGCCAGCTTCTCTTGAGGTATCACTCCAACCCTTCTTGTATATACTTTTTCTTTTGTCTTGTTGGGGTATCTCCTTCTCTCTTACTCACACAGAGACTGTGTGATTTAAGTGTCGGGGAGGTACCAAGTATTTGATCATGTTTTCTTTGATGATTTTGAGTCTCATGCATTGCATTGTACATTCATATATGCGTAGAAAAACCAAGAAAATTTAAAATTTTTGAATCATGTAGTTGCATCACTTGCATTCTTAAGATTGAGTCTAGAGAATATAGGTTGCATTCACTTGCACATGGAGCATTGCCTTGTAAAGAACATTTCTTTGCACTGAATTTGGCACCCTAGTTAAACATATCAAGTAGCTTAAGCACCTTTTGAAAGGCTTGCATGCTTTGAGCCTTGAAAACTCTTCTTGAAACTTGCTTGCTTGCTTGATATTGGCATTGTTCTTGAAACCAGCTCCAACCTAAACTTAGACTTGAATGAACTTAATTTCACTTGCATATGAGCATTTGCATACTTGATCATGGATCTCATACGCATTTGGGTTATCTTTCCCATTGTACCACTCTTTGTTAACTCAAATGGCACTTCAATACCCTTGAACCCTATCCATTCTTTGAAGGCTACATTTATTTGCATGAGTGAGGTCTCTTTTGATAGTTTTTCATGTGCAAAATCTTGAGAGTATTGGGAGCGACATGGATTTGTTCTCATCTCTTGCTAGCATAGGGTCATCATTTGAGCTAGCCTCTAGGATGGTGAGTGGGTCTTTGTTCCTTAAAGGTTTATATTTTGGGTTTGGGATGTGATAATGCTGAGATTGATGAACAAAAGAGTGTCATGAGAAAGAAAAACCTAGGGACCTAGAAAAGAAAAATAAGATAGCTCTTGAGTATTGTTTTAGACCTTCCCCCTTATAAAAAAAGAGAAAAGAAAAGAAAAAGAAAGATTCAATAAGATAGTGGTGAAGGGAAAATAAAATGAGTTGGAGTTTAGAAAAGTGAATAAGAGGTCCTTAGTGGTTGTATCATAAAAAGGGTGTAGAACTTGTAATCACTTAGAAATTGGGTAGAATGATGAGTATGGATCCATGTATGCATGAATTGCTCCTAGTCTTAGATAAATTTTGCTGAATGATCAAGCTCCTTAATTTTTGAGTGATTGCCACCTTAAAATAATGCATTGAAACCCTCCTTTTCATCCATATTAGACCATTTAATCACCTTGCCAAATGATTGAGATATTGTCCCCACTTGTGAGAATTCACCTTGTGTGTGTGTGTGTGAATCAATGTGAGGGTTTGTTAAGAGAACATGTTGGTTGATAGGCATTGCATCTTGTGTAGAGGCATAAGAGTATTGATAGGCCTTGAGAAGCTAGAGCACAATAAGAGAGTTTTGCTCATGCTGTTTTCTACGTTTCTTTAGGATGTCAAGTTGAGTGCTATGGGTGTTTCTTTTGGCTTTGCTTCCATCTCTATGTCTCTCCTCCTTGTGTTTTCAAAAGATTACTTGAGGACAAGTAAAGGACTAGTGTGGGGGAGTTGATATCTTGCATATTTACATGTTTTTAGCTATCAGATCTTGTGCATTTTAATCATATAGATTAGGCATTAGGAATCTTTAGGTTCGTATTTCATTCATAAGTCTATATCAGGTGTTGGAGTGTGCTATGGAGTGATTAGAGGTGTTCGGGAGCTTTGTCATCCATAAGAGGGTGAAATATGAACATGGACGGAGGCCTTAGACAATTCTTCTGTTTCTAAGATTTTGTGGAGACACATAAAATTGACTTAGATTTCCAATAGAAGTGGATTCAAGTCATATGGATCTATATTGGAGGAGTTATGATCGATTTACTAGAGGCATATATCAACTCACCCGGGTTGGTTCACCCGGGGTGGAGACTCCGCTCGTTTTGGACGACCTTGGGCGGTGGAGGAAGATACCCGAGTTGGTTCACCCGGGGTGGAGACCCCGCTGGTGTGGGCAAGCTTTGGTCGACAAAGGAAGATACCCGGGTTGGTTCACCCGGGGTAGACTACCCGCTAGTGTGGGCTAGGAGAGTTCAAAGGTCATACCCAGATTGGACAACCCGGGTTGGACGAATTGCTCATTACCCGGGTGTCGGCCAGCTTCTTCCTTTTGCTCAATTCTGATTGGTCGAGATCTTAATGACTCCAGGGACCATTTGGTCATTTTTTATGTTTTTAGGACTTTCAAGCCTCATATAAATACTCCTGTAAGCCACAACTTTAGATCTAAGTTTTATTCTCTCTTGAAACACAAAACTCTTTGTAGAAAGTTTGATCTTAAATCTAAATATCATCTTGTTCTTGTGTTTTTGAGTGTTTTAATTCTTTCCTTACATGATTAAGCTTGAATCCTTCATGGTTTTAAGAGGAATCATGAGGATTAGTGAGTAGATCATCATTGGACTCATGGGCTAGGGTGATTAAGGGTGTTTAAGTAAAGAACTAGGGTGTTTAGTGTTAGATCTTTCTTTTCCTTGCTTGATTGAGTGTTCTTAATGCTATATTTAAGTTGGCCTCTCAAACATAGAGCTTTAGGCATTTCCACCTGGAAGGTGTTCGATGAAATGCCTGAACCACATCTTCAATGCTTTTAGCTTGCTTTACCTAAGGGATTAGTTGCTAAAGGAGCTAAGATTGCTATTAGACTTGTTCTCCATGCTTTCTTTAGCCATTACAGTCAAAGGGATTTGATGTATTTGGGTGATCATTGCAAAAGAGCATTCATCTAGGGATAGAGCTTGTTTAGTTTAGTGTCTAGGCATAAGGAAAGTGTTTGATTGATAGCTTTCCACCTTAGATCAGATCTTATTCACCCAAAGTCAAATGTCCCTAGCCCCATGGATCCTTTTTACTCATATTTCTTGCAAGTTTGTTCCTTTGGTTCTTTAGATTCTAGTTCTTAGTTCATATCATCTTTAAAACCGGATTGCACTTAGATTAAGCATGAACCTCTATTCCCTTTGTTTCAGAATCATCTAGGATTGGTTCGACAATCTTTTATACTACATCATTTGGTTTACGGACCCATGAAAAGTCTAAGCATCAAAAGTGCTTGGCCTTAGGGATTTGGAGAGTCATCAATTCCCAAGCTTGCTGATGCCGACTCTGATGAGAAGATTACCAAATCAGTTTTGAAGTTGCTAGCTGGCAAGACCAGGAGGGCCAGCCATGAAAAAAACGCCTCAATCCGGCACCCTTCACTGCTTTATCTTCATAGGTTGATTGTCCACACCATCTTCCCCAGAAAAGAAACAGGAAATGTATATGATGAAGAGCTACAACTACTTCACCAAGCTGTCCAACACTATGCTTAACCTACTCAGTTGCCTCTTGTCCACAATGATTTCTACAAAGACTTTGGCATGGTGGGGTTCCTTGTCAAGCGCTTTTTGTACTACAAAGACTGGGCCTGGACAACAACTGACTCTGACCTCAGATTGGGATTGGTGGTTTGATAACCCCATTGCTTGAGCACATGGGTATCAGCTTGAGAAATGATGCAGCTGGTCCCACTTTCTTGGATGTCAATTACTTGAAGAAGGCTCAGTAATTCGATGGAAGGTTCAATGGAGCTTTTTCCTACTCTTACCTACGGTCTAGCAAAAGTGTGGAAGTGCTTCTCCCAAAATGGAAACTAACTAGCTTGACACAGCCAGGAGCAATCAGCTTTGACATTGGTGAGGAACACCTCCTTGGACCTCATGGACCCTGACAAGGACTTTTCAAGGGTCCTAAGACAAAGTAGTATAAAAGTGTCAATCGAATCCTAAGTGACCATGATGCAATGAGAATGCAAGAATTTTCTTAATCTAAGTGCAACCAGGTTTAGATGATAATAAGAACTAAGAACAATGCTAGAATGCAATAAAGAAACAAAAATTCTTTCAAGATGAGAAGATAGGACCCATGGGGTTATGGATTTGATCTTGGGTGATCAAGATTTAATCTAAAGGTGCCAAACAAACAATCAATCTCAAACCTTATGCCTAAACACAATACTAAGCAAGCCCTATGTCTAGATGAATACTCATTTGCTAAAATAACTCAAGCATCAAATGTATTTGGTTGAATATTACTAAAGCAATCATTAGAAATAAGTTTAATAGCAATCTTAGCTCCCTTAACATCAAATGTCTTTGGCAAGGAAAGCTAAAAGCATTGAAGAGTTGGTTCAGGCATTTCATCAAACACCTTATGGGTGGGAAATGCCTAAGGCTTTAGATTTAGAGAGGCCAACTCTAAACTAGCTTTAAGATCACTCTACAAGCAAAGAATAAGAAAGATCTACACTAAACACCTTAGATCTACACTTAATCACCCTCAATAACCCTCAATCACCCTAACCCATGAATCCAAAATAGATCTACTCACTAATAGACATGTTTACTCTTAAACCAATGAGGGATTCAAGCATAACCATGTTTAGAAAGGAATATAAATACTCAAGAACACAAGAATAAGATGAAATCTAGATTAAAGGAACAAACTTTCACCGATATGTCAAGTGTTTTTGAGAGAAAACAAGATAGATCCCAAAAATTAGGTCTAAAAAGTATTTATACTAGTCCTAAAAGCGAACCAGGTCAACCCAACAAACCTGGGTCGACCCAAAAATAAATGAGTAAAAAGGTTCGCCGCAGTGTGCTGAGGCCGCTGGGAAAGGCCGCTGGAGCATTTGGAGCGGCTTCCTATCCTGCGAACACTAAGCCATTGCACTAATTTGGCCGCTGGAATACTTAGAAAAATATCCAAGAACTTCACGATTATAACGTAGCGGCATGCGAAGCCGCTGCGGGATGCCGATTCAGAGTCCGTAAAAGTCACCCAATATTTTGATTTTCCCAGCGGCTTTTTGACACTGTCCATCAGGCCGCTGTGCACAAAATACCGCTGCAACACTTAGGCAAATCGGCTCACGAGTCAGAACCACCATTCTTGTCCCCAAAACAACTCTCAAGGCTTCCAAAATCACCATATTGCATCTTCAACACCTGATAGGGACATATGCAATGAAATGCATCCTAAACATGCCTAAATGCAGTCCTAGACGATCAATATGTACAAGTATACAAGGTTAAAACAATGCAAAAAAGCAAGACATCAACTCCCCCACACTAGTCCTTTACTTGTCCACAAGTAAAACTTTCAAGAACTAAGAAGGAGAGGTTTGAAAGTGGGGACTCATAACCAAAAGATGCTCTTCTTAGTTCTCAACATGATATCCTTGCATAATCATACCAAATAGCAAGAGCAAAGACTTTATCCAACTCTAACTTCTCTAGGCCTATCTTAACTCCTTTAACCTCTACACTCATCATCATGAATCCACAAACTACAAATCAGCCAACTCTCACATTCATTAAGCAAAATATAAGTGAACTCTTGCAAATGGTCAATTGGTCCAAATCATTTGGTTTTGTAAGAAAAGGCTTTTTGTGCAAAGTGAATCAAGAGGTTTTTAAAATGATCTTTCAAAGTTGTTTGCTCTCAAAACAAAGTACCTTTGACATTGCACATAATATATGTAAGAAAGGGATCAACTCATGTGTACAATGCTCAATCTCCATTGTCCTACCCTTTTTCCAAACATAAAAGCAAACTCTACTCTATTTCCCAATGTCAAACCTCACTCTCTTCACTCACCCAAAGATTTCCCAAACTCTCAAGATTACTTTCTCAATTAGAACTCTTTCACTTTTGAAGTCTACAAGGGATTTTCACACTTTTATTCACTTAGCTCTCAATTTCTTTCACTAGCCCCCTTTTCTTTATTCTCTTTTTTTTTCTCTCTCTTTTTTTTTTAATATTTGGGGGCTTTATACTTTGAATTTTCACAAACTTGAGCTAGAATTTTCATTTGTCTATCCCTAAAGACTTAATTACTTTTGAGTTCTAAGAGTCTATTCTTTTCTTTCATAACCTTTTCACATTCCCAAGATCAAACTTTACAACAATCACCTCCATCCTAGAAGCTAGACAATATGAGTGTTTAATCTAGGAAAAATGGAGACTAAGTATTGTCATTCCCAATACTCTCAACATTATGCACATGTAAAGCTTTCCAAATACGCCTCACTCAACAATCAATGATGGCTTGAAAGGATGGAAGGGTTTAAGGGAATGGACTACCACTTGAGTTTGTCAAAAAGATTGACAAAATAGGATAGACAACTCAAGTGTGTATAGCCATGACTCATCACACAAAGGACCATAAGCAAGAAACATTAAGTTCATTCAGTTCAAGTAAGATTGTAGTTGGCATCAAAGAGTAAGTTTCAGGAATCAATGATTTTCAAGAGGAGTTTTCAAGGCTCAAAGTCTACAAGCTTTCTAAAGAGTGCTCAAGCTACTTGCCATGATTACAAAGGGTATCAGATTGAGTACTTAGCATGAGCTCTTTACAAGATTGGTATCATTTTAGTCCCCAATGCATGATGCAACCCTAAATGCTCTAGACTCCTAATATTCTTTTCTATGCTAATAAGTGGATGCTCTAGACTCAATCTTAAATGCAACTACATGCTTCTTTTTGTTGTTTTTTGTTTGGATTTTTCTATTCAAATAAAATATCTACAATGCATGATTCGTGACATAAAACACTCAAATGATCAGCAACTTGGTACCTCCCCCACACTTGAATCACACAGTCTCTGTGTAATCAAAGTAGAAGGAGATACCTAAAAGAAAAGCTAATATGCAAAAGAAACTGGTATGTATAATGGTGAGGTGAGAAGATACCTGACTAAGGATAGAAGGATGTACCCTCCGTGTCCCAGTCATCTGCAGTGGCGACGGAAGGAGACTCGTTAGAGGACTCACGGGCAGGTGGAGATCGGTTCCTGCGCTGTCTACGCAGCTCGTAGTCTGAAGAACGGGCTGGTGCAGCGGTCTCAAAGAAGGAGGGCCGAGGAAGGGTCGAAGGGCCAGCTTCTACCATCACATTTCTCTTTGGAAACCTGAACCTAAAGTAGTCTATGCTAGCAGGGGAGTGACTTTCCTCATCTGTCTCTTAAGCACCTTAACTGACTCCTTGAGCTTGTGAATGGTCCTATCTTTCATCTTGTTCCATCTTTGCAGCTTGGCATTCTGAGCAAGAGACTCACGAAGACCGACGCTCGTGGTGACACCCTTAAAGGGCTGAAAGTAGTACCGCTCGGTTCCATACATTGGAGCCGGTGTCTCTGGTCCCTCATCATCTGCATCACTGTGTCTAGCTGTCCCCGAGGACTCTGCATGTGCTCTCTTCTTCTTCTTTCGCGGGGCTGTGATGGGGTCAAACTCAGGGTGGTTTGCTGGAACGAGATGGTGAGGCTCCGGATAAAAATCAATGTGTGCAGGGAGTAAGGTCAAGGCTTCGTTAGGAAGAAAGATGAACGATGGAATAGGCGGGTTGTAGCCTGAATAGAACCTGTAGGCTAATCTGTCTCATGTTCTCCCACCCAGAAAAAGGTCTTCTTCAAGTATGGGAGATCAATATAGCGAGCCTCTTTCCATACCGGCCCTAGGTTAATCTTCAGCGAAGCCAGGATAGGTGTGATCAGGTTCCCTATGAGCAACCTCGGGGTGCATCATCGTGTGTCCAAGCCCAATACTTGTAGTAGATGAACCTCCTGACAAGAACCCCAAACAAACCCAAATCCTTGTAGTCTTCCAGGTCTGTGTTCTGCAGCTTACCATGCTCATCCATAGGAAGAAGTTCTAGCCCCAAGAACTTTAACTCATCCTCAATCACTCCCCCGGGCTCTCTTCTGCAATAGAGGGTATGACTGAGTACCTTTGCAGCGTACTTCACTCCTGGTCTTGTGATCTCATTGCATTTATCACCACCTGGGTCCGTTGGTCCTTCAGCAATCCAAGTCCATACATCATTTGTGATCAAGGTTGACGTGGGTAAGCGTGACTAAACATTATCAGACAATCCAAAGATAGCACTAAGCCTCTTGAAGCCCATCCTGTAAAGTTTCCCCTTGACCTTGAAGATAATGTGCCCATACCCCTCTTCCTCATCATATTCATCGTGGAAGACTGCATCAACAGAGGCCAGGAACTGATAGGAGACTTCCTTATGAACCGGATAAGTCATTCCAAGAAAAGATTCCAGTCCCATGTTGCGGAGGAGGAGCCTCACATCTTCAAGGATCCCAAGTGCTTGCAATGTGGCAATATCTGGAAACCTCATTGCAGCCAGCTCATTTTGATGTGTGCTAGAAACTTGGTGTAGGAGGGAATGTTATCAACTCGTCTTTCCCTCTATGATTCTTCTGGAACTGGGGCTTCCTCTTCAATTTCAGCCTCGGTTTTAAGAGCTTCTTGGATCTGCATCTCAATTTCAGCATCTGCCTTGGCCTCAACTTCTAAATACAACCATTAAGAGAGATGATTTTTAAACTAAGACAATACTTAAATGCAATAAATGATCAAACTTTCTTTCAATATGAGGAGATTTGATCCATGGGTATAGGGACTTGATCTTAAGTGATTAAGGTTCAATCAAGATGCTTGAACTTTTCAATCAATCTAATTCCTTATGCCTAGACACTATGCTTGAACAAACCCCTAGATGAATACTCTTTTGCAATGATCACCCAAATACAAAAAATCCCTTTGACTGTAATGATCAAAGCAAACATTAAAAATGAGTCTAATAGCAATCCTAGCCTCTTCAACAACGAATCACTTAGGTAAAGAAAGCTAAAAGCATAGATGAGTTGATTCAGGCATTTCATCGAACACCTTCCGGGCGGAAATGCCTAAAGCTCTATGTTTGAGAGGCCAACCCAAATATAGCATTAAAAACACCCAATCATGCAAGGAAAAGAAAGATCTAACACTAAACACCTTGGATCTACACTTAATCACTCTCAATCACCCTAACCCATGAATCTTAAATGGATCTACTCACTAATCCACATGCTTACTCTTAAACCCATGAGAGATTCAAGCTTAATCATGTAAAGAAAGAAAGAAGATGAAATCAAACACTCAAGAACACAAAGATAAGATGAGATTATGATTCAAAGATTAAACTTTCACCAAATTTTTTTGTGTTCTTAGAGAGAAAATAACATAAGTCCCACTTTGGGGCTAACAAGAGTATTTATACTTGGCTTAGAAAACCTAAAAACATCAATAAAGATTACTAAAAGGTCCCTGGAATCAAATAGGCTTCGACCAATAGGAAGAGAGGGTGAAAAACGCTCAGGGTAGCTTGGCCCCGTCCGACCCGCGCACATCCAGCCCGTGCACGTTGTCCTGGTCCATTCCTCGTCCCGCGCGGGTAAGGCGACCCGCGCGTATCGGCCTGTGCACGTCCTGTCTTCGTACCAGCCTCGTCCCGTGCATGTTCGGCCGCGCATCAGCCTGTCTCCGTATCGTTCGTCCCGCGCGGGTGTGGTCAACCGCGCATGTCCGACCGCACATGTCCGTACAGCTTTGGACGTTCCGAGGTTGCGCGGGTAGTGTACCCGCGTCCCAGCACCCGCGGCCGACCTCCAAGTCTTGGTCACGTCCGGTTCTTGTCCCCTTCTTCACCAAGGATTGTCCGGCTGATCCAAATCAAGGCTGACAAGTCATTTGGTTTGGTAAGAAGAAGGCTTTGATGCAAAGTAGATCAAGGGGTTCAAGAAGGTCTTTATAGGTGGTTTACTCTCAAAACAATGTAGCTTTGACATTGCACATAATATATCTAAGAAAGGGATCAACTCATGCATAATGCTCAATCTCTATTGTTCTACCCTTTTCCCAAATACATAAGTTACACTCTTAATCTCAATGCCAACCCCACTCACATCTCTCACCCAAAGACTTCCCCAAAACACTCAAAGATACTTTCTCACTTAGAACTCTTTCTCTGGAAGTCTAAAAGGGATTTTTTCATATTTTTAAACTCTTATCAGCTCTTTCTAAACATTGCTAGCCCCCTTTTCATTATTCTTTTTTTTTCTTTCTTTTTATTTTTCTCTTTCTTTTATTTATATGGGGGCCAAGACTTCTTTTACAAGCTAGAGCTTTAGAACTTTTCATTTCTCTTATCCCTTCTAGACTTAATCACTTATAACTTCAGAGTTCCTTGAGTCAACCTTTTCTTTCCTCTCTTTTTCACATTCCCAAAACCACACATTACAACACTCACCCCCATCCTAGAAGCTAGACAATATGAGAGTCTAATCTAGCTAAAATGGAGACCAAGCATTGTCGTTCCCAAAACTCTCAACATTATGCACATGTAAAGCTTTCCAAAGAAGGCCTCACTCAACAAACAATGAAGGCTTGAAAGGAGGGAAGGGTTTAAGGTAATGGAGTACCACTTGAGTTTGTCTAAAAAGATTGGCAAAATGGATGAGACAACTCAAGCGTGTATAGCCATGACTCAGTACACAAAGGACCATTAGCAAGAGACATCAAGTTCAAATAACACTGGAGTTTACTTCAAAGGGTGAGCTTCAACAATCAATGAGTTTCAAGAAGAGTTTTCAAGGCTCAAAGTCTACAAGCTTACTAAAGGATGCTCAAGCTACTTGCCATGATTACAAAGGTTATCAATTTGAAAACTTAGGATGAGCTCTTTACATAGTTGATATCATCCTTGTCCCTTATGCATGATGCAATCCTATATGCTCAAGACTTCTAATATATTTTTATGCAACTAAATGAATGCACTAGACTCAATCCTAATGCAACTACATGATTCTTTTTGTATTTTTCAAATTTTTTAAAATTTTATGGTTTTTCTATGCAATAGCTATCTACAAATGCATGCTTATGACAAGAAACACAAGATGATCAGAAACTTGGCCCCTCGCCCACACTTAATTCACACAGTCTCAGTGTTTGTTAAGTGGAGAGAAGGGCCTAAAAGAAAACTAAATGCAAAGACAAATGGTATGTACAATGGTAAGGTGAAGGAGTACCTCTATGGAGCATGAGAAGAGGCTGATGCCTCACTCTCGGAGTCATCTTCCTCATAGGTGGAGTCAAGTGAAGGTGACTCAATACCGGACTCGGATTGGAGAGCTGGTGGGTTCCTTTTGCGGCGAAGAAGTTGTTTCTTTGTGCGTGGTGCTGAGGGATCTACAAGTGGCCGATGTGGAGGGGCAAGGAAGGCATCAAGGTCAATGTCATCTGCTTTGCAACCAGCCACAGCTCCTCTAGTCAAAACATCTGCCACTTTTCTCATGAACTGAGCTGAAGCTTCAGCTTGCCTCTTCACAGTCCTACTAAACTCCTGGCACTTGTGTGTGACCTTGTAGATGGTTCTACTCTGAGCTTTGCTCCACCTCTGAAGACTGCTGATATGGTCATGAGCTTGGCGAGGTGGACCAAGGGGCAAACTGGTAGTGCACTGGTCGAAGTGGTAACGAGGAGGACCAAAGAGGTGCGCAGTGGCTCTGCTAGAGTGACCCTCATCGAACATGGCTGCCTTGTCTGCTCTCTTCTTGGCGCTTTTCAAGATCATGGGACCATGGGCTTCGTGACTGCTAAGGAGGTGCTTCTCACTGATATCAAATCGGATTACACCTAGAGTGCTCAATGTGGTGAGAGCATAATGAGGAAAAACCAGCTCAACTTTCTTTGCACCTCTCAGGTAGGAGTGGACACACTTCCAATTGAACCTCCCATAGAAGTAGTGAGCTGAGCTCAAGTAGTTTAGATCCATGAAGGAGGGACCAGCTGCATCATTTCCCAAACTTATCCCCATGTGAGCAAGCAATGGTGTTATCAAGCCACCAATCCCAATTTGAGCGTCAGAGTCTCTGTTTGTCCAGGCCCAATCCTTATAGTACATGAGGCGCTGCACAAAGAATTCCACCATGCCAAAATCCTTGTAGAAGTCGCTGGGAACCAAAGGGAGATGAAGGGATAGAGCATAGTGCTGGACAGCTTAGTGTAGAAGTTTCAATTCATCTTCAAAGACTTTTCCTACTTCCTTCCTGGGAATATGGTATGGACAAGCAACCTGTGGAGATATCGCACCGAAGGATGTCTAATAGAGGTGTTCTTGTCCCGGTTGGCACTCCTGTTCTTGCCTGATAACAGCTTCCAAGTCAAGCTTGTGATGTTCATCTCTCTTTTGACCTTGGCAAGCTTTGGAAAGCATGTCTCTTTCTGGTCTTGAAAGTCAAGCACTTCCTCAATCTCATTAAATGTCATGGAGTAGGCTCGCCCATCAATCTTGAACTGTATCTTCCCCCATCCTTGCTTCACATGCTTGGAGGTGTGAAAGGTGGCTTCCAAGGATGCCAAGAATTGGCATGAGACCTCTTTGTGTGTAGGATGAGCCATAGTGTAGAAGCTGCCCATGTGCAAGTGGTCTAGCATTTCTTGGATGTCTTCTTCAATCATTAACTCCTTCAGGACCATCCTATCAACAAATCTGGTTGGAGGCCAAGAAACACGTCTTCTCAATTGCTCTAACAGCTCATCTTCAGTGGGTTTCTTATTTCTATCCCTGTGAGCATTGAAGTTCTTTGTTGTGTTAGGATCTTGCTCAGCTTCACTGCTCTCCTGAGAAGGTTCCTCTCCACTACTTGCACCTTCTTGCTCCAAAGGAGAAGGTGTCACACTTTTTCTTGGTGCCTTAGCTTTGGTGGTGGGAGCTGGTTCATGATGACCTCCATTGTTCCCTTTCTCTAAAACAAGAGCTCCCACACTGTTAGTCCTTGGCGCTCTAGCTCTCTTGGTAGGGGCTTGCTTGTGAGCATTATCCTCCACCTTCTCATCAACAGAAACTCTCTTGCCATCCCTTTTAGCCTGTGCTTTCTTCCTTAGCATGGCCAAAGCTTGTTGTCTACGATCCTCTTGTAAGACCCGAACCTGACCCTAAGGTCCCACTAGGTCCGTGCCTTACCTAGTCAATGTTTCTAAGTTCTGTCCAGTTTTAAAGTTCAATATTTACTAAGTCATATTCAAGCTTTTGAGGTTCCACCAAGCAATACGCAGCAATATAATCAAAGGGGAAACATTCATTGTATAAATAGAAACATAAGATCCATACAATAAGTCAGTTGCACACTAGGCTATCATAAGTTCATAGGTTCATAGTACAATACTATCCATCACCCACACATCCATCCACGGCTTGGTCTTCATGGTTCCTTGGCCTTGCCACGGTCCTGGTCAGATCCTGAAACCAACACACACACACACACAAACACATGTATAAGTACAAACCGATAACCTAACAATCATATCTAACATTGCATGGTTTGGTTCTCTAAGACTAAGTTCTCTAGTCTATCCAATCAGTCAACAAGCACTCGGCCATACTAAAGACATCATCTAAGACATCCAGAACACACCATTATCACACGGCCAGACTGGTCTAATGTGATCTAACCCATCGACCACATCCACCACACTCGGCCATGAAATAATCCCAAACTTGACCTACTCAAATCCATTTCCAAATACTAATCCAAAACCATGATAAATCATGATAAATCCACATTAAGAGGATTCTATGGTCGGATTTCCATGGATCAACCCGGACCCTTCAGATCCGACCAAGATCAGTCCGGCCAAGGCCCAAGGTCTATATGTCTGGACCGGCCAAGGCCTTGGTCCAGTACCACATAGTCTGTATCATTCATCACAATCAAAATATAGAAGAAAGTAAATATATCAATGAGGAAAAGAGAAGAGATGGGCCTGGTCCAGCCGATCCAACCACGGCCAACACGGAATTCCACCGCGGCCATGCCAGGTTGGTCCGTCCCTTCCCACTCACCTTGGGTGTACGCTCTGGTGTACTCAAGCCCTTCTCCAGATCCTTCTCCTTGCCTCTGGTTCCCATCATCAATCGATCTCCACTTCCCACAGACCAACTTCTGGTTGGAATCCAATCACCACCACCACTGACTTGGTTTGGCCGGCCTTCTTCTCACTTTCTCTCTTTCTTTCTATCACAATTTTGGCAGAGTTTTCCCTAGGGAAATTCATTCCATTTTCGACACCCAAGTGTCTCTATTTATAGAGAAAGATCGGCCATTAACTTCCTGGGTGGACGGTTGCAAGCAGTTGGCCGAATGGATTCCAAACAGCCCAATTCCCACCTTTTCGCCTAGTAACCGTCCAAGTGCTCCTCTTTGGCGTGTGGGCTGTCTGGAAATAGGCCCAATACCTCAGTCTGCATCCCAAGCCCCCTTTCCAGGACCCACGGACTCAGCCAAGACCTATGGCCCCCTTGTGGATCAGCCACCACCCAACCGGACCCATAACAGTCCTGGACCCGGCCACACCGGCCCAGACCATAACACTCCACCCAGCTGAGTTGAGCTGAACGCCAGCTGTCCCAGCTGAGTGAGCTAGTGGTCCAGCTGCTGGAGCTGACCCAAGCTAGTGTGAGCTACACTGAGCTTATCCTAGCTGGTTGAGCTACCTCCCTGCTTCCTCCAGCTGCTTTAGAACATGTCCAGCTCTTATTTCCTTGTCTCCAACCGTTTCTGGTCAAGTCTCAGCATACTGATGCACTTAACCATCCGTTCCAGGTTAGGATTCAGCACCCTGAAGTCCTTAACCCTTCTATTCAGCCATGGTACGCTTGTTGTGGGAACCGAAATTCGCACCGTCAATTTCTGATAAAGATTTGTGGAGGAAAACCGAGTTAACCCGATCTTCCTTGAAGGTCCCGGATATCTGCTGGGCCGCACACGAAACAATCAATAGAGATAAAAAATTGTGAAAATAGAAATCGTAAAAGTTGAGCGAAAGAGATCTTATTTCTGAATTCTCGTTTGAGCGTGTACAACAAGAAAAGAAATCGGCCGTAAGAGCTGTCGAGGAGTCCGCTAGTCTGGTCGCCTAAGTCTATCCTAGTTGAGTCGCAGCTCGCTAGTGAAAACAGAAAAGAATGCTAAATCGCCTAAGTGCTAAGTGCTCTGAAAGTTTGTGATCTGGTTTGCTTCTTGCTCAAAGCTCTCCTTATATACTCCCTTAAGGCGGTCTATCTTCTCGCTGGCTGAATCGGGCTTTTCCATTTTCGCCCATCTTCATGTTTATCGAAACTTGACATTTATCTTCGAAAACTTGACATTTATCTTCTGGAAACTCGACATTAATCTTCTGGAAACTTGACATTTATCTCTTATGTGAGGATAAAGATAAACCGCCATAGTTATCCTTCTTTTGGAAAATCGTAAGCTGGCCGCTTTTGGCCACGCTAAATTTTAGGCGCTTTTACGGTTTTTCAAAGAACCGCCTTTGAAGGTTTTGGTAGCTCCGGCGAACCCCAATTCCTTGTATAGTCGAGATATTGGTGTTCTAGAATAACCGTGATCGTACCAAACTGCGTGGATTGATCCGAACAAGCTAAGATGGGATCGGACCGGCACGATAGGACCGAGACCAGGGCGAGGCGTGGACCGACGCCAGGCCGACCAGCGTCCAGCGTGCCGCCGGCGCCAGGCGAGTGCCGCCGGCGCCAGGCCGACCCGCATCCAGCGTGCCGCCGGCGCCAGGCGAGTGCCGCCGGCGCCAGGCGAGTGCCGCCGGCGCCAGGCGAGTGCCGCCGGCGCCAGGCCGACCCGCATCCAGCGTGCCGCCGGCGCCAGGCGAGTGCCGCCAGCGCCAGGCGAGTGCCGCCGGCGCCAGGCGAGTGCCGCCGGCGCCAGGCCGACCAGCGTCCAGCGTGCCGCCGGCGCCAGGCTAGCCAGCGTCCGCATGCTGCCGGCGCCAGGCCGACCAGCGTCCAGCGTGCCGCCGGCGCCAGGCGAGTGCCGCCGGCGCCAGGCGAGTGCCGCCGGCGCCAGGCCGACCAGCGTCCAGCGTGCCGCCGGCGCCAGGCGAGTGCCGCCAGCGCCAGGCGAGTGCCGCCGGCGCCAGGCGAGTGCCGCCGGCGCCAGGCCGACCCGCATCCAGCGTGCCGCCGGCGCCAGGCTAGCCAGCGTCCGCATGCTGCCGGCGCCAGGCCGACCAGCGTCCAGCGTGCCGCCGGCGCCAGGCGAGTGCCGCCGGCGCCAGGCCGACCAGCGTCCAGCGTGCCGCCGGCGCCAGGCGAGTGCCGCCGGCGCCAGGCCGACCAGCGTCCAGCGTGCCGCCGGCGCCAGGCCGACCAGCGTCCAGCGTCGCTGGCATGGCCACCCATCGTCTGTGGGTTTTGTTGTTCGATCTTTCCCGTTAGTCTTTTGCGAAATCTTTGAGTTCGGAAGATCGTTAGCCGTAGATTTCAAGATAATCGTTTCTAATCCAACAAGACTCCTCGGTATCGGGATTTTCGCGATGGACTTGGATTTGTAGACTTTCGTCTTCGGGGATGTGAGCAGCGAGGCTTGAGCTTTAGATGTGTTAAAAGGCGAATCTTTTAAACAATCGGAAGGCTTTACGGAAGACTCATTGTAGATCTCGGACGATCGGACATGGGTTTCAAGGGACCAAGATGCTGCCATTGCGAGATCATGAGATGATTGCGCGGATGGGCGCCAGACCCTCGCCGCTGGCGCCAGATGGGAGTGGGCGAGCCTTCCGTGGAGTTTTATCGGCGGCGACCCGTTTCTTGGCTTTGATCGTCGCTGGCTTTTCTTCGAGGACTTTCGGTAACGATTTCGTCATTGACCGATTTTGACTGTTGGTGTCAAAATCGGTCACAACGGAATCAATGACTGAAAGTCTCTAGAAAGTATTTCTTGAAACAAAAAGTCTCGGATAATTTGAAAAGAAGTTATACGAGATTTTCTCAAATTAGAATATCCACTCTCTGTGAGATCGGAAGACTACGGGCGCGGCGCGACGAGAGTCCCGGAAAGATCGGTCCGGCTTCAAGGACATCAAGATTCGATCACCACAAAACCCTAAACACAAAGAATCTTCCTCGAAACTTGAAGAGGTCGTTCTCTCAAACCGTGAGGAACCAGAAAACGATCAAGATATCAAATCGAAGCCCTCGCCGAGATCTCCAGTTTATGGCACGCGCCACGCTGGCGGAACCAGAAAACGATCAAGATATCAAATCGGGCGGCACTCGCCACGCTGGCCGGCCTGGCGCCGGCGGCACCGCCTGGCGCCGGCGGCACTCGCCTGGCGCCGGCGGCACCAGGCCTGGCGCCGGCGGCACTCGCCTGGCGCCGGCGGCACTCGCCTGGCGCCGGCGGCACTCGCCACGCTGGCCGCCTGGCGCCGGCGGCACTCACACGCTGGCCGGCCTGGCGCCGGCGGCACTCGCCACGCTGGCCGGCCTGGCGCCGGCGGCACTCGCCTGGCGCCGGCGGCACTCGCCACGCTGGCCGGCCTGGCGCCGGCGGCACTCGCCTGGCGCCGGCGGCACTCGCCTGGCGCCGGCGGCACTCGCCACGCTGGCCGCCTGGCGCCGGCGGCACCACGCTGGCCGCCTGGCGCCGGCGGCACTCGCCTGGCGCCGGCGGCACTCACACGCTGGCCGCCTGGCGCCGGCGGCACCGCCTGGCGCCGGCGGCACTCGCCACGCTGGCCGGCCTGGCGCCGGCGGCACCGGACTGGCGCGGTCGGCGGCCCTCGTCCTGGTCTCGGTCCCATCGTGTTGGTCTGATCCCATCTTGGCTTGTTTGGATCAATCATCGTGAGCTTGGGGCGATCACGGCAACGGAATAAACATCCTTCGACTTCGATTGGAATCGTCCTCGATGTTTTACGACAAAAACTAGAAGGATTGATTTCAGAAGATATCAGATAAAACAAGGTCGATTAACTTGAACATCGATCCTTTAGGCTATACGGTTTATTTTACGAGAAAAATAGTCTTCCGAAATCGATAAAATGTTCAACAACTTAAGACAAGTCCACAGACCTACTTACGATTTTAAGAATTCAGGCCCAATCAGGCTATGACGGTTTATCCGATTTCCCAAACATCAAGTCACTGAAAACTCGAGGATAATTACGAAGATCGACGAAAATGGGTTTCAAGGGACCAAGATGCTGCCATTGCGAGATCATGAGATGATTGCGGATGAAGCCAGGACCCTCGCCGCTGGCGTAGATGGGAGTGGGCGAGCCTTCCGTGGAGTTTTATCGGCGGCGACCCGTTCTTGGCTTTGATCGTCGCGGCTTTTCTTTCGAGGACTTTCGGTAACGATTTCGTCATTGACCGATTTTGACTGTTGGTGTCAAAATCGGTCACAACGAATCAATGACTGAAAGTCTCTAGAAAGTATTTCTTGAAACAAAAGTCTCGGATAATTTGAAAAGAAGTTATCACGAGATTTTCTCAAATTAGAATATCCACTCTCTGTGAGATCGAAGACTACGGGCGCGGCGCGGACGAGAGTCCCGGAAAGATCGGTCCGGCTTCGCCCAAGGACATCAAGATTCGATCACCACAAAACCCTAAACACAAAAGAATCTTCCTCGAACTTCGAAGAGGTCGTTCTCTCAAACCGTGAGGAACCAGAAAGCGATCAAGATATCAAATCGAAGCCCTCGCCGAGATCTCCAGCTTGGCGGCCGGCATACGGCGCGAACCAAAACGATCAAGATATCAAATCGGGCGGCACGCGCCACGCTGGCCGGCCTGGCGCCAGCGGCACCCGCCTGGCGCCGGCGGCACTGCCACGCTGGCCGGCCTGGCGCCGGGACCCGACCTGGCGCCGGCGGCACCGGCCTGGCGCCGGCGGCACCGTCCGCAGCGGGCGGCCTGGCGCCGGCGGCACCGTCCGCAGCGGGCGGCCTGGCGCCGGCGGCACTTAATCAGCGGGCGGCCTGGCGCCGGCGGCACCGACCTGGCGCCGGCGCACCAATCCAGCGGGCGGCCTGGCGCCGGCGGCACCAACCTGGCGCCGGCGGCACCCGGCCTGGTGCGGCACCGCCTGGCGCCGGCGGCACCGGCCTGGTGCGGCGGCACCGTCCGCAGCGGGCGGCCTGGCGGCGGCACCAGGCCTGGCGCCGGTGGCAACCGCCACGCTGGCCGGCCTGGCGCCGGCGGCACCCGCCTGGCGCCGGCGGCACTTTCCGCGCAGCGGGCGGCCTGGCGCCGGCGGCACCGGACTGGCGCGGTCGGCGGCCCGTCGGTCAGTCCCATCGTGTTGGTCTGATCCCATCTTGGCTTGTTTGGATCAATCATCGTGAGCTTGGGGCGATCACGCAACGGAATAAACATCCTTCGACTTCGATTGGAATCGTCCTCGATGTTTTACGACAAAAACTAGAAGGATTGGATTTCGTAGAAGATATCGTATAAAACAAGGTCGATTAACGAACATCGATCCTTTAGGCTATCTGGTTTATTTTACGAGAAAAATAGTCTTCCGAAATCGTATAAAATGTTCAACAACTTAAGACAAGTCCACAGACCTACTTACGATTTTAAGAATTCAGGCCCAATCAGGCTATGACGGTTTATCCGATTTCCCAAACATCAAGTCACTGAAAACTCGAGGATAATTACGAAGATCGACGAAAATGGAATACTTCCTGAAGAGATAAGCTTGGGCCCAAAGGCGAGGTCCATCATCTTAAGGCAAACCGACCTAGGAGTGAGTATATAAGGAGAGCAAGAGCAGAGGAGAGGAGTATCCGAAAATCAGACTTTGAGCATCCTGCTAGCTTAGAGAACTTAGAACTTAGGCGGTTAGGCCAGCGAGGCAGGACTTAGAACGTCTGGCGCCTCGTTCAAGTTTTATCTTCTCCGCAGACCCATGTTCCTCTCGGAAGGATCTAACTATACTTTTACTCAGAGCTCCGCACATAGAAACCCTAGGCATTATCTTCGACATGCCCGCTTCTATGACCAACGCTCATATTAGACGAACCAGGCCCTAGAACTTCTGGCCGCCTCCTGCTCGCAAATCTCCGCTCCTCTCGGAAGGATCGGACAATTCTTTTACTTAAGAGCTCCGCACATAGAAACCCTAGGCGTTATCTTCGACATGCCTGTTTCTATGACAAACGCTCATACTAGACGAACCCGCCCAGACGGTTCGATCTCTTGTTCAATTCTTTCTAACTGAACTACGTTCGACTTGATCCTCGAAAAGGGTACGTAGGCAGCCTTTCTTAAGGTCCAGTCCCAAATCTTAACAAAACCTTTTCCGCATTTATTCGGTCACTTGTCGTTGGCTGTTGCAGAGAATCCGGACCTTCAGTGGAAAGTCGGGTTAACTTGGCTTTCCTCCGTTTTTATTCATTAAAATTGACGGTGTGAATTTCGGTTCCCACAGTTTGGCGCTAGATGGAGGGGGACGGATTACTCTTACTCATACGGCCGCAAAGCTTTGATCGAACCGATGTCGGAAATATGAAAGAAAAGTTGCAGTTTCGTCAACGATGGTAAAACAACTCCAGCAGCGACTGTTCCTATGGCCAACGCTTACGCAAACGCCACGGTGCTCGAGCAAATAAAAAACCTAGCCGCGGCTTTCCGCCACAGGAAGAGCACGAAAACGAGCTCGCAATTTCTCTATCTAAACAGAAAGGGCAACGATAAAATCTATCAAACCCCAAAAATTCGTCTTGTTACCAAGTTAGAGAAATGCATAGCGAGCAAGGTTTCTCTGACGTTTCTTCGAGAACCTCTCGGAAAAATAAAGCTTATTCTCCTCGAAACCTTGGGGAAACCCTATATTACTCGCAGAACAGAAGCACGGCAAATCGGTTCACCGATTCCCACTGCCATACTTCTTACAAACAACTCTCGAGGAATAAACGGGAAAACGAAAGAAGGTCGGAGCTTAATCTTACTAGGACGACTTGCCATAGGGTAAGATCAGTCTTCCCAGTCCGCCTTTAGTAAGAGCCCACTTTGTTCTCCTTGGTGTCTAGGTCAAATGGTTGCTTCATCTCAATCGGAGTTTCCGCTGAGATTTTACGAAGAGAACAAAGTCACTGTCCCGGCCAACTCGCCGTGGGCAAGGACAAACATTACCGAGGTCACCTCACCCTCCGACATGGCTACCTCGCCACAGGGCGAACTCAGCTTCGTTATCCTTTGAGTCTAGATCAAAGTGGCTTTCGTTTCGCCTCAATCGGAGTTTCCGCTGAGATTTTACTAAGGGAACAAAATCACTCTCCGCCACCTCGCCCGTGGACGAGAACAACCATCACCAAGGTCACCTAGCCCATGGCCACCTCGCCTGTGGAAACCTCACTTTCTCTCCTTTGAGTCTAGGTCAAGATGGTTTTCGCTTCGCCTCAATCAGAGCTTCCGCTGAAATTTTACGAAGAAAACAATGTCGCTGTCTCACCACCTCGCCCATGAGAAGGATCTCTGTCCCGCCATAGGATGAGACCGGTCCTGTCTCAGTACCATGCATCTTTGCCTGAGTTTTCGTGAATCGATCTTTGAGTCCGTGAGCCCCAGGGATCGACGAAGGGAGCAACAGCAGCATCGGGCGCAAGGGTCTCCGGGCGTCATCCGCAGCCAAGCTGATCTCGGCAACGGCAACATCTTGGTCCCTTAAACCCATGTTCGGATTGTTCGAGAAACACGAC
Source organism: Brassica carinata (assembly GCA_016771965.1). NCBI lineage: Eukaryota > Viridiplantae > Streptophyta > Magnoliopsida > Brassicales > Brassicaceae > Brassica > Brassica carinata. The sequence goes on from CM028688.1 coordinate 50,358,653, forward strand.
GATTCTTCCAAAAGCCTTCACGATTGTTTAAAAGGTTCATCTTTTAAACGCTCTAAAGTCCTAAGCCTCATTGCTCAAACCCTTGAAGACGGAAAGTCTATGAGTCCAAGTCCATCTCAATCCCGATACTCGAGCAGTCTCATTGGATTAGAAACGATTATCTCAAATCTGTGGCTAAAGATCGCCCCAAACTCAAAGATTTCCCGCCACGAGCGACTAACGAGGGAAAGATCGAACAACGGAAAACCACGGACGGCAAGACGCCTGGCACCGATGGCACGCTGCCACGCTGAGCCGCCTGGCGCCGGCGGCACTCGCCCATACGGGCGCACGAAGTCACGCTGGCCGCCTGATGCCGGGCGGCACTCGCCTGGCGCCGGCGGCACTCGCCACGCTGGCCGCCTGATGCCGGGCGGCACTCGCCCATACCGGGCGGCACTCGCCACGCTGGCCGCCTGGCGCCGGCGGCACTCGCCCATACGGGCGGCACTCGCCACGCTGGCCGCCTGATGCCGGGCGGCACTCGCCTGGCCGTCGACGGTTCGCCCTGGTCTCGTCCCATCGCGCTCGGTCCGATCCCATCTTGGCTTGTTTTGATCAATCTTTGTGAGTTTGGTACTGCTATTCTAAACACCAATCATCTCGACTATATGAGGAAATGGGATTCTTCGAAATGCCAAACCTTCAAAAGACTATTTTCTCGAAAATTTATGTAAAGGTTTTAATTCTTTGTAGGACAGGAACAAAAACGCCTTGAAAACTGCCGTGAATTTAGGAACTTAGGACCTAGGTGGATAGTCTAGCAAGCTAAGTCTTAGGCAAAATTTCCAGTCTTGTTCCATCGCTCCTTGATTGTCCAGGCAGAACATGCAAACCGATCTAGTCTCTAAAACCGAGAAAAGATCGCCACGCCGCTCTAAAAGCCTACTCATCCCGCTTCCTACAAGAAAGAAAAACGCATAAGCCTTCTGAAGAACGACTAACCCGCTTTTCTCAAAAGAAAAGGGAAGTAGGTACGATACTATATCCGTGATAATCCCATCTTCAAAACTTTTGCTTCAGCATCAAGACAACGCTTTGACAAAGCAAACTCGCAGCAATAAGATTCGCCTTAAAACGCTTACCGCATAACCCAACCGTTCGTTTAGTCTCAATCAGTTTCCGTTGAGATTTTGAAGGAACAAAATCACTCCCGGCCACCTCGCCCGTGGACGAGAACAACCATCACCAAGGTCACCTAGCCCATGGCCACCTCGCCTGTGGAAACCTCACTTTCTCTCCTTTGAGTCTAGGTCAAGATGGTTTTCGTTTCGTCTCAATCAGAGCTTCCGTTGAAATTTTACGAAGAAAACAATGTCGCTGTCTCCACCACCTCGCCCATGAGAAGGATCTCTGTCCGTCATAGGATGAGACCGGTCCTGTCTCAGTACCATGCATCTTTGCCTGAGTTTTCGTAACTCGATCTTTGAGTCCGTGAGCCCCAGGGATCGACGAAGGGAGCAACAGCAGCATCGGCGGCAAGGGTCCTGGCGCCCATCCGTGCAGTCGTTTCGTGATCTCGGGCAGCGGCAACATCTTGGTCCCTTAAACCCATGTTGGATTGTTAGAAACACGACGATTCTTCCAAAAGCCTTCACGATTGTTTAAAAGGTTCATCTTTTAAGCGTCTAAAATCGAAACCTCATTGCTCAAACCCTTGAAGGCGGAAAGTCTATGAGTCCAAGTCCATCTCAATCCCGATACCGAGCAGTCTCATTGGATTAGAAGCGATTATCTCGAAATCTGTGGCTAAAGATCGTCCCAAACTCAAAGATTTCCCGCCACGAGCGACTAACGAGGAAAGATCGAACAACGGAAAAACCACGGACGGCAAGGCGGCCTGGCACCGATAACGCAGCGTCCAGCGAACCGGCCTGGCGCCGGCGGCACCGACCTGGCGCCGGCGGCACTCGCCTGGCGGGCGGCCTGGCGCCGGCGGCACCGACCTGGCGGCGGCACCGTCACGAGGGGCGACCTGGCGCCGGCGGCACCGACCTGGCGCCGGCGGCACTCGCCTGGCGGGCGGCCTGGCGCCAGCGGCACCCGGCCTGGCGCCGGCGGCACCCGTCAGCAGGCGCCCTGGCGCCAGCGGCACCCGGCCTGGCGCCGGTCGGCGACCCGTCCTGGTCTGGTCCCATCGTGCTCGGTCCGATCCCATCTTGGCTTGTTTTGATCAATCTTTGTGAGTTTGGTACGGTTATTCTAAACACCAATCATCTCGACTATATGAGAAATGGGATTCGCCGAATGCGAAACCTTCAAAAGACTATTTTCGAAAATTTATGTAAAGGTTTTAATTCTTTGTAGGACAGGAACAAAAGCGTCTTGAAAACTGCCGTGAATTTAGGAACTTAGGACCTAGGTGGATAGTCTAGCAAGCTAAGTCTTAGGCAAAATTTCCAGTCTTGTTCCATCGTTCCTTGATTGTCCAGGCAGAACATGCGAACCGATCTAGTCTCGAAAAACCGAGAAAAGATCGCCACGCCGCTCTAAAAGCCTACTCATCCGCTTCTGAAAAAGCATTACACAAGCCGGAAGAACGACTAACCCGTTTTCTTTCGTAAAAGAAAAGGGAAGTAGGTACATTATACTATATCCATTATAATCCCATCTTGAAAACTTTTGCTTCAGCATCAAGACAACGCTTTTGACAAAGCAAACTCTCGCAGCAATAAGATTCGCCTTAAAACGCTTAGCGCATAACCCAACCGTTACAAACATAGTCCTGAAAACTCTATGTCACCTCTGTGCAAACTTCGCGACTAAAAGCGTCAATACCGACGTCAGACTATTAGCGCGACGGTGAACTACGAAAATAACGAAATAACCTTGGTAAAACTCCGCGAGTAGTTGAAGCAGCTTTAGATCAAAGGTCGAAATCATAGCGGAAACATCTCCGTGTAATCAGCGGAAACATCGCTACTTTAACAATCTGCGATTTTCTATCTCCATGAAACCAGTCATCCATTACTTTCATTATAACAAGAACATTTTAAAATAAAACAGCCTATGGAAAAACATGATCGGTCTCATGCAAAACGATTTCAAGAGTACGCAAAAGTGAATGAGGAAAACATAATCCGTGGTCGCGAATATCGCAAGTAATTTGTGAGAAACACTCTCCGTTACCTTTGCGAAAACCCCTCTTACAATAGTTTTACGAAAAATCCTCTGTATGGTCGAAGTCAATTCATACAAAGCAACTTTCAGAAATAAACATAATGGGTCCAACGGGTTGCTCCACAAGGTTTCTGGCTCCTGCTTTCACTCCAGCGGTTACATCCGAGCAGGAAATAATCACGAGACGAACCCGCGACGTGTCCCGCGCTGATCCCTTAAACTTTGTCCCCTCGGATAAAATGAAACGATTTTGATGCAACAAAAAAATTTTATACGAACCATTCATCGTATAACTGAGACCTAAAGTGGAAGATCGTTTCTAAAGGCCATCAGCCATAACTCAGAAAACTCCGCTATGCTATCTCGGCATGTCTATCTCGGCAAACGCTATTTGGCCTTCTCGCCAACTACGATTTCCGTAAAGCCCGACCTGAATTCGCATCCCCATTAAGGACAATCAGAACTAACATGACCTTAATAAGGGTCATGGTCTGATCGCTTACCAACAACTTCCTTGGCGATACGGCTGAATCTAGCCTCCATGCCTATCCAAAGCTACTGAGCGACCACCGCTCAATCACTTAACGGCTAAAAACAACAATCCATGATTTGTTCATAGAACGCCAAGTGACTATTACGCAAGCAATTTGTCGATAACCCAGAATCGAAATCATACGATAAACTCTTCATACCAAAACTCAGTCCTAACAACCATATGGTTAACGGAAGATTTAAACCTATCACAATCGATTAAGTTCTATAAGCCCGTAAACACGGCATGAAAAGAAACACTCGTGACAAGGCTCCAAGAGTTATAATGAAGTCATCCTTAATATATACAAACAAATCCCGAAGGCCAACACTTCACTTAAGCACTGTGAATGTAGACGCCCCTGGTCGAACTTACGCGACCTCTTGGTCCTCGTCTAAACCGAAACAACAGTTTCTGGCTGCGAACATTTGCAAAACATCTCCAAAGCCAGCGAACATTTCAACCACGAAATGCGCACAAGGGAAACTCGACCTTCAGCACTATGACGCCGCTAACGCAAGGACATTCTTTTCCTCAAAAGCGTTCCAGACGAAATCCTCGCCTCTAGAACTCAAAACATACAAACACACCTCTAAACGGTAACATGCCTCTAAACTGGCATCATTTCGTTGTTGCTGATCACAACAAACTAACTCTAACGCCCTAAACAGACAAATAGCAGCCTCTTCAAGGGTGGCTCTCTTGCATCCGATAAGGATAAACATAGCGCTATACAAGAAATCCAAATTTTGGTTTAGCTCTTCAGAAGGAAGTAGCTCGACTAACGCCCAGACAAATCATATAAGCCGACAACAATTCGGATTTTAAACGGTACGAGTCAGGTTAAAATCGCAAACAGTCAAAACGAAGCCGATTTGTCATCGCAAAGCCTCAGTCCGAGAGTAAACCTAGGTCTTGCCCTAAACCCAGCCACGCTGGATCTTGACATCTCACAGACATAGTATGGTATACTTAGATCCAAAAATTTGTCTCTTCACTTAAGCCTATTCGCTTTCACTTAACTTTCCAGAATCGGTAAACCAAGGAAAATCTCGCTTTATGCAAACAATAGGTACGGTGATCATCAGGGAACTAGAAATGAGACGACAACTCACACCCTCTTTCTCATACTTCAAAAACTGAAGTTCATAAATAATCGAAAACAAATACATCAACAGCATCATGCTCGAAAGTCTCATGACACATAACCAGACCATATAAGTCTCGCCGAAAACAGATCACAAGGGTCTTAAACTCCAAACTAACTACGGAAGGCTTGATCCCTACAACAAGGGTACGTGAGGCAGCCTTCAAAGGCGCAGCCCCAATCTTACCATTTCAACGAGCCTTTCAACCATTAATTCCGCCTATCTTACCTGACATATCTTATCGCCGCAAGAACATCACGAAGGTTCTAACGAGCTGGGGCTAACTGTTGGTGTCAAAATCGGTCACAACGAATCAATGACTGAAAGTCTCTAGAAAGTATTTCTTGAAACAAAAAGTCTCGGATAATTTGAAAAGAAGTTATACGAGATTTTCTCAAATTAGAATATCCACTCTCTGTGAGATCGGAAGACTAGATGGCGGCGCGACGAGTCCCCGAAAGATCGGTCCGCTGCCCAAGGACATCAAGATTCGATCACAACAAAACCCTAAACACAAAAGAATCTGCCTCAAACTTCGAAGAGGTCGCTCTCTCAAACCGCGGAGGAACCAGAAAACGATCAAGATATCAAATCAAGCCCTCGCCGAGATCTCCAGCCTGGTGCCGGCGGCACTCGCCTGGCGCCATGGCACCCGGCCTGGCGCCGGTCGACGGCCTCGCCCTGGTCTCGGTCCCATCGTGTTCGGTCTGATCAAATCTTGGCTAGTTTGGATCAATCATCGTGAGCTTGGGACGATCACGGCTACGGAATAAACATCCTTGACTCGATTGGAATCGCCCTTGATGTTTTACGACAAAAACTAGAAGTTGGATTTCGTAGAAGATATCGTATAAAACAAGGTCGATTAACTTGAACATCGATCCTTTAGGCTATACAGTTTATTTTACGAGAAAAATAGTCTTTCCGAGAAATCGTATAAAACGTTCAACGACTCAAGACAAGTCCACAGACCTACTTACGATTTTAAGAATTCAGGCCCAATTGTTATGACGGTTTATCCGATTCCTAACATCGGATAAACATCAAGTCACCAAAACTCGAGGATAATTACGAAGATCGACTAAAATGGAATACTTCCTGAAGAGATAAGCTTGGGCCCAAAGGCGAGGTCCATCATCTTAAGGCAAACCGACCTAGGAGTGAGTATATAAGGAGAGCAAGAGCAGAGGAGAGGAGTATCCGAAAATCAGACTTAGAGCATCCTGCTAGCTTAGAGAACTTAGAACTTAGGCGGTTAGGCCAGCGAGGCAGGACTTAGAACGTCGGGCCGCCTCTCGTTCAAGTTTTATCTTCTCCGCAGACCCATGTTCCTCTCGGAAGGATCTAACTATACTTTTACTCAGAGCTCCGCACATAGAAACCCTAGGCATTATCTTCGACATGCCCGCTTCTATGACCAACGCTCATATTAGACGAACCAGGCCTAGAGCGTCTGGCGCCTCCTGCTCGCAAATCTCCGGCTCCTCGGAAGGATCGGACAATTCTTTTACTTAAGAGCTCGCGACATAGAAACCCTAGGCGTTATCTTCGACATGCCTGTTTCTATGACAAACGCTCATACTAGACGAACCCGCCCAGACGGTTCGATCTCTTGTTTAATTTTTTCTAACTGAACTACGTCTGACTTGATCCTCGAAAGGGGTACGTAGGCAGCCTTTCTTAAGGTCCAGTCCCAAATCTTAACAAAACCTTTTCCGCATTTATTCGGTCACTTGTCGTTGGCTGTTGCAGAGAATCCAGACCTTCAGGGAAGTCGGGTTAACTTGGCTTTCCTCCGTTTTTATTCATTAAAATCGACGGTGTAAATTTCGGTTCCCACATTGACCCCAACAGTTAGCCCCCCAGCTAGCTAGGAACTGTAGTGCCTGTCGGATCCTAGCTTGCGGTATGGCCGTATGGGAAGGTGTAGAGACGTAATCGTTTGCCGAAAGTCGGGATAAATAGTGATTTTACCTCCTTTATAAGGATGGAGTAAGAAATCTCATTCTTACTTCATCATAAGAAATTTACACTCTCTCTCAAGAATCCTTTCTCTCTCTTTAAGAACAATGTCTTCAAAGTCCTCAAAGAGAAATTCTTCTTCCCAATCATCCTCGGATGACTCTCCTGCCCATGTGACGGTGAAGCAGGAGGAGTTGGTCGAAGAGGAAACGAAGAATGCGTATTACCGAGCCCTTGTAGGTTCGCCCCCAACACTGCCAGAGATCCCTGTTCCGAAGAGACCTCTGAGGCAGCCTGGTGCTCCTTTTACACCGAGCTCGGTTTCTCGTAAATATCTCAAAGTTATTGAGATTTTTACCAGGTTCCTGAAGAGTCAAATTCAGTTCCGTTGGTAGCGAGTGCAAGGAATCCTCCATAAGGTTTCTTTACATGTTACTAAGCTTTTACGCATCGCCGTATGTGGTTCCGATCACTGGAGCCATTGTTCGTGGCGCTTCACCGCTTTCGAACTTCGATCAACCAGCTCAGCGTTCCTGCCTTGGAGAGTTGGTTTACGCACTCAATCGCTAGCTACAAACTTCGGGATTGATCTTGGTCCCGGCGATTTCAAGGTCTTTGGGGCACTCGCCGACGGGGAGCGGCGGTTACTACTCCATGCTGCCTAAGAAGGATATGGCCGTGATTCAGGGGACTACTTCGAATCCCAAATCGTGGCAGGAGCGTTTCTTCTTCGTCCAAATAGATGGTGAGTCTGTCGAGGAGAGCTGCCTCCATCTATTTCCGCAAGCATGGAACTTCAACCGAGGTAATACGATGAAAACCCTGTTGTCTATTTCACTGTTGAACTGCGAGTTTTAGTGAAAAAGTTTTGCTTTTAGGGAACAACCCTATCGCCGATTTTAACGGTGATCTCTTTGTCAAGAGAGATTTTCTTCGTCAAAGGCGTTTTCTGGAAGTCCTTCACCCTCGAGCGGATTGAGCGGTTAGACTTTATCGATCGAGATCCTGTCTCGTCGCATGATGCGAACCGGTCATCAAAGCTCCTACTGGAGGCGCAGACAGAGGTCTCGTAAGGGGAAATCGATGATGGGGAAGGCTCGGAAGATCCTTCACCGTTGGGAGAAAACCCTTGTTTTGCTCCAACGAAAAGGCGAGCCAGCGGTTTTCCACCCAACAACTTCTTTGATGGCCTTCCTCCGAGTTTACTACTGATGAGTCGCTGGAGGATGAGGAAAAACAACGGGTTTTGCGAGGGCTCCCAACGTCAACAGGTTTGGCCCTTCAACTTCTAACCTTATGTTTGAATCTGTATATAAGCATACTTGCTGATCTTGAGTTTATGCAGGGACTAAGAGTGTTTAATGAGGCGCTGACTCGAAGCTCGCAAATCCAGGATTGCTAACTTCAAGACCATAGAAGCGGGCGAGACTTTTCGGTTCCGACAGGAGGTAAAGGCGCAGAACGCCGGCAAGCTGAGCTTCACGCCGAAGCTCGCTCGGGCGGAAAGGAGAGGAAGAAGGATGGTCGCGGAGGTGGCAAGGCAGGCGGAATCGTTGCTGCTGAGTTTCAATGTTTTAAAGCTCGGGGAGTTTGTTGGTGATTTCCACAGTGCTGGGGTTGGTCGTAAACCTTTACAAGTCTCAACCCGGATTTCTATTTCGATTCGAGATTGCTGAGATGAAGGATTTCATGGCGAGTGTGCTCATGCTGAGTCCTTGGTTCCTCCGGTAAGAAAGAGTCCGGAGACTATGGGAACTATCGAGGTTTCCGAGGATAGTGGAGGCCGGAGCCGATGAGAACGCCGAGTGGTGGAACGCCGAGGCGGAACGAGGAAGTGGACCAGCCTGCTAGTTTGTTTGGGATTTCGCATCCGATTTCTCAATGTTGACTTCCTTTGTGAATCGTATTTTTGGCGTGTGTGGCCGTTTTAGTAGTTTTATTCTGCGACCGTTGGAGGTTGCATTCTTATGTTTTGGGACTGGCCGTTGGTGGCTTTGAATCCTGCGTCTTTGCGGCTTTATGAATATGAAAATTTCGCGAGTTAGTCTTTTGTTTTGATTTATACTTTTCGTCAAGTGTAGAGGAAGGATGGGAGTAGTCACTTCAAGATCCCAACTCTTTTCGCCGCTGGTCCGTATGCTACTTTTAGAAGCGTTTTAGGTGTAGCGATAAGAGACATGTTTTGGGATCTCGATAATGCATACTATGTCTGTGAGATGTCAAGATCCAGCAAGACTGGGTTTAGGGCAAGACCTAGGCTTACTCTCAGCTTTAAGGCTGTGCGATGACTGATCGGCTTTCGCTTTGCCTATTAGTGATTTCTTCCTGATTCTTTTCGTTTAAAGTCCGCGACTAGTCGCCGGCTTATATGACTTGTATTAAAGAATCGAGCTATCTTCGGAGTTTATCCGAGACGCTAAACCAAAATTTTGGGTTTCTTGTATACGCTATGATATCCTTGTCGGATGTAAGAGGACCTTGTAGGTCGACTCTGAGTTTGTATTGAGTGAACGCTTAAAAGCGTCCGCCGGGCCAATCGACGGGCGTGAGTTATTTTAAGTCGCAGTGGACTGTCTTTTGGGATAATAATGAAGTTTTGTTATCTTTTTAAGAAGTTCGCGGCGTCTGGCGTTTCTTTGAAGATATGATTTTCGTTTTCGAAGCGTTGATCGTTTAAGTGAGCATAAAAGATAGAAAAATTTTATTAAAAATATCGAGAAGTTAGAGTTCATGTGCGGATTTTTCGCTTTTGTGGGAGTATAGAATTATCGCGCAGTCCCCTTTTGGTGAGGGGATAGCTGAACTTCGCCGGGTTTCGACGAAGCTGCCTACGCATCTCTTCGAGGATCAAGCCATCTCGTAGTTCTGATAGTTGTCGCAAACGCTTTTACCCCCGCGGCGCTTCCGTCGATCGTGCTGGTTGGATTGGCGGTTTGTCGCGGGGTCGAGCTATCTGCTTTTATGGCGGTGGACTCGAGAGGCTTTGTCGCTGTCTTGAATGCGTTGCCTGTTGGATGATTCTGGATCATCTTTCTTGAGTCCTCGGGAATGTTGTGTGATTCCTTTGCTCGTTTGGATTGGCGCCGCAGGCGTTCGATCTTTTCGCAGTTTGAATTCGCCACGTAACAGAGTCTCGATTGTTTCTGACTACCCTGGGCTGGCTGCGTTCCGGTCGGAGTCGAACTTGATATCGAGTGATATGTGGATGGTACGCCTTCATGGAGTTGATCAAGGGTTCCCATGATGGCGTTGTAGATGGCGGGTTGTCGACTACTGCACACTCGGCGATCTTTGTAACTTCCTTTGCCATGACGGAGTTTAATTCTTCCGAGGGTCATGGTAGTGACGCCAAAACCCCGCCAAAGGTTTTGGCTCGGGGCGACTTCCCAAGTGGGATCTTCATCCTGTAGAGGTTGTCGGGAAGATGACGCGACCGTGCTTCCTGTATCGATGAGAATGCGTCGACTTCGTGATCCGATTACCAGGTCGATTACCAAAGGATCGCAGTGAGGTTTGTCGATTAGGCGGTCTCTGTTCCTTGAGCGATCGTGTGGTTAGGAACATGCTGTCTGGGAACAAGTTGGAACTTGTCTCGCTTTTCACTCGTAGGCTTTTTATCGCACGTGAAAGAGTCTTGGTAGAACTGTGATCCTCCGATGATCATGTTTACCCTCTGGCGACTGCTGTTGTTCCCTTGGTCGTCTGTCTTCTTCAGCGTTTTCCCGATTGATTTTGATTAGCGCGGTCCTCGGAGACAGTTTTGTTGGTCTTTAGGTCGGAGTCCAGGAGAAAGTCCTTTATACTCTTGACCTTTGATAGTTAAGCGGTGAGGAGCTTTGGCAGAAGTCGAGGCCAGAACCTTGCAGCCTTGGAGGACTCCTCTGGTTTCGTGGAACTCGCAGTAGGAATTATCCTTGTACTGGTTCCTGGTCCAGGTGTTTCCTGGAGGTTCTGCCCTGAAGCCTGAGCTGGCGTAGTTATGCTCGCCTCTTGGCCTTTGGATGGACGCTTTTGTCGTTACGTAGAGGTTTCTTCGAGGACGCTCTGTGGTCCGTGCTTCAGCGATAGAAGCTTCATCTCTTCTTCCATGATGATGAAGTCCGTTGCCTTGTGGAAGTATCCTCGATTGTCGCGGCTTTTCCAGTAGTATCCACTTCGAACCGACTTGTACCAGAGAGTTTTCCTCGGCGCCGACGGCGACATTGTCGCTGATGCCTGTTACTCTGGCCATCACCAGCTTGAACCTTCGTGAAGTCGCTGGAGTGACTCGTCCCTCCTTCGAGCTAGACTCCATAGATCCACGCCGACGCTCCGTCCATGAACATGGAGTATTGTTTGAAAGCGCCGAGGCCAGTTGGCGGAAGCTTAGATGGAGTTCCTTTTGAGTCGGAGAACCACTTTCGGCGCAGCACCTTTGAGGTGCTTTCGGCGAAGAAGACAATGACCCGCCTCGCTCACGCCCGAGTTTGCACCTGCCCATTGCGATCTGGAAAGACTGCAGGTGCGACTTAGGATCCGTCGTGCCGTCATAGGCCGGGATTTTTATTTTCCTGGGTCGAGATCGTGTTTCCGTGATCCGGTGGTGAATGGTGTTTTCGTGCTTCCTCGAGAAGTCTATCGATCTCGGAGCGGAACTGGCCTTCTAATGGATTTGGCGATTTCACCGCTTTCACTTCGCCACGGCCTTTAGAGACGCTATCATGGATCGCTATTGCTACCAGCGTTCCTCGAGTTTGTCGGCTGGTCGCGATAGATCGAGTTTGATCTTCCGCAGTTCTTCCTGCTCCATCCAGTAGAGTTCTTCTTCCTCTTCTGTCATGGGCCTATCGAAGGATACCGTCTGCGGCGGACTGGCCGGTCCTCACAGGGTGGATGTCAGCGTCTTCATCGGAAGGATCCGATTGGTGGCTGATATCTAGATCGATCGCTTCGGCGTCGCTTTCCTTGTTTCCGTGGCGGGAGTGGAAGGTTCCTGCGAGGTCGCTTTCTGTCCTTTCGAGCCGCTTCTCGAGAGTGGGCTCTTCGGGCATCTTTTCGTGCCGGAGATCGAAGTCGAGTCTTCTGCCTGGCGTGCCTTGGTGGATCAGCGGCAGTTTACTCTCGCAGTTAAGGTGTCGACCTGTTTTGCGGCGAGGTTATCAGCTTGTCCTGTTGTTCCTTCCGTGCTCACCAGCCTTTCATCTGCCTGAGCTTCAGTGTTTGCATCAGCGGTGACTGCGGGCGCATCTCCAGCTGGAGTCTTCAACGCTACGCCGACGGGTGTTCCTTCTGGCTGGTTGATCTTTGGTGGCGTCGGTAGACATGATCGGCGTGTGCAGTTGCGAGATAGATAGATCCGTAACCCCCTCCTTCTAGCTTAACCTGTGGGGAACCGAAATTTGACCGCCAATTTCTCGATAAAGATTTGTGGAGGAAAACCGAAGTTAACCCGATCTTCCTTGAAGGTCCCGGATATCTGCTGTGCGCTACGAAACAATCAATAGAGATAAAAATTGTGAAAATAGAAATCGTAAAAGTTGGCGAAAGAGATCTTATTTCTGAATTCGTTTGGCGTGTACAACAAAAAAGAAATCGGCCGTAAGAGCTGTCGAGGAGTCCGCTAGTCTGGTCGCCTAAGTCTATCCTGGTAGTCAGCCAAAGTCGCTAGTGAAAACGTAAAGAATGCTAAATCGCTCTAAGTGCTAAGTGCTCGAAAGTTTTTGATCTGGTTTGCTTCTTGCTCAAAGCTCTCCTTATATACCCCTTTAAGACGGCCTATCTCCTCGCTGGCTAAATCGGCTTTTTCCATTTTCGTCCATCTTCATGTTTATCGGAAACTTGACATTTATCTTCTGGAAACTTGACATTTATCTTCTGAAACTCGACATTTATCTTCTGGAAACTTGACATTTATCTCTTATGTGAGGATAAAGATAAAGCTGTCATAGTTATCCTTTTTTTCGAAAATCGTAAGCTGGCCGCTTTGGCCACGCTGGGTCGCTTAGGCATTTTACCGTTTTTTTCAAAGAACCGCCTTTGAAGGTTTCAGTGTTTCGAAGGAACCCAATTCCTTGTATAGTCGAGATATTGGTGTTAGAATAACCGTGATCGTACCAAACTTGTGTGGATTGATCGAACAAGCTAAGATGGGATCGGACCGAGACGCGATAGGACCAAGACCAGGACGAGGGCCGTGGACCGACGCCAGGCCGAATTGCCGCCCCGGGTAAGCGTCGCCGCTTGTACCGGGTGCCGCTGGCGCCAGGCCTCAGACGGATCGTGCCGGGCCAGCGCCAGGTCGTGCCACCCGGCCAGGTCGGTCAGGCCCCGCTGTACGCTGGCGCCAGGCCATCCTGCCGTCTGTGGATTTTTTTGTTGTTCGATCTTTCCCCGTTAGTCGTTTGCGGGAAATCTTTGAGTTTGGGAAGATCGTTAGCCGTAGATTTCGAGATAATCGTTTCTAATCCAACAAGACTCCTCGGTATCGGGATTTTCGCGATGGACTTGGATTTGTAGACTTTCCGCCTTCAGGATGTGAGCAGCGAGGCTTGAGCTTTAGATGTGTTAAAGGCGAATCTTTTAAACAATCGGAAGGCTTTACGGAAGACTCATTGTAGATCTCGGACGATCCGGACATGGGTTTCAAGGGACCAAGATGCCGCCATTGCCCGAGATCATGAGATGATTGCACGGATGGGCGCCAGGACCCTCGCCGCTGGCGCCAGATGGGAGTGGACAAGCCTTCCCGTGAGTTTTATCGAGCGACGACCCGTTTCTTGGCTTTGATCGTCGCTTGGCTTTTCTTTCGAGGACTTTCGGATAACGATTTCGTCATTGACCGATTTTGACCCCAACACTTGTCCTTAGGCAATATGACCTGACTGGTGCTTTTCCTCGCACCATGGCTGTGCCCGGAGGCCTTATCCAGATTTGAGGATGCTACAAGTCTCCCCCACTTGATTTGGATTCGTCCTCGAATCCAGAACAAGTATGTCTCTGATCTCATACTGCTCAAACCACTTAGGGAACTCAGCCTTCATTTTGGCTTCAGTCTCCCATGTGGTTTCCTCGCACCCATTACATTCCTTGATCACCTTAACCATTTGGACCACCTTCCTCCTGGTTGCTTTTTCCATCCTATCCACGATCCGAATTGGCCTTGCTTCTAAGGTCAAGTTTGTACCAAGATCTGCTGGAATCTGGGGAATGTACACATCTTGTGCTGCTAAGCACTTTCTGAGTTGGGAAACATGAAACACATTATGGAACGCATCCATGGCCGATGGTAGTTCCAGTTTGTATTCAACTTCCCCAACCCTTTCACTAATCCGAAAAGGACCTAAGTACCTTGGATCCAACTTCCTTCTACCTGAGATTCTCACCCTTCCCTTGAAGGTGATCATCTTCAAATAAATCATGTCCCCCACTTCAAACTCAAGATCTTTCCTACGCTTGTCAGCATAGTGTTTCTGTCGATCCTGGGCTGTTTTCATCCGTTCTTGGATGAACTTGATCTTTTCCGTAGTTTCTTCTACTATCTCTGGACCAATCATGCTGCGCTCCCCCACTTGGGTCCAGCATATTGGTGTTCTACAAGGTCGACTATACAATGCTTCTTAGGGTGACATTCCAATGCTTCGGTGGAAGCTGTTGTCGTAGGCAAACTCCACCAAAGGCAAATACTTCTCCCATGAATCGCCCCAATCCAGAACACATGCCCTTAGCATATCCTCCAAGGTTCTGATGGTGCGTTCAGATTGTCCATCCGTTTGGGGATGATATGCCGTGCTAATGTTCACTCTAGTTCCTAAGGCCTTCTGGAAAGCTTTCCTGAACCTAGAAGTGAACCTCAGATTCCTGTCCGACACTATGCTAGATGGAACACCATGCAGCCGTACAATCTCATTCATGTACTTATGCACAATCTGGTCAACTCCATGTCCTTTCTTGATGGCCAGGAAGTGGGCAGACTTTGTTAGTCGGTCCACTATGACCCAAACCGCATCATTCTTCTTTGGGGTTGTGGGAAATCCAGTCACAAAGTCCATTGTGATGTGATCCCACTTCCACTCTGGTATAGGTAGACTTTGCAGTAGTCCACTCGAAACCTGATGTTCAGCCTTGACCAACTGACAGGTAGAACACTTGGTCACCCACTCTGCAATGTCCACCTTCATCCGTATCCAATGATAATACTTCTTAAGGTCATATTACATTTTGGTGGCACCTGGATGTACTGAAAACTTAGATCTATGAGCCTGCCTCAAGATCTCCTCCTTAAGGTTTTTATCATTGGGTACACTCACTCTGCCCCGTACCAGGATTGTACCATCAGCTGCTATCTGGTACTCGACTCAAGTAGAGCAACCTTCAGAGGTTCTCATCCAAGCGTTGTGCTTGTCTAATCCTGGTAAGAAGATCAGCTTGATTCACTGCCTCCAAACCCAGTGGCTCGTCCTCGCTGGCCAATGTGTTCAGATGCAATGTCCTGACCATTCCTTCCAGTACATCTGCCTCCTTCTCAGCAGATACTTCAGCTCTCCTCCGGCTCAAGGCATCAGCCACCAGATTGTCCTTGCCCGGATGATATGCTATATCCAGATCATAATCTGCCACAAACTCCATCCATCTTCTTTGTCTCAAATTCAACTCAGGTTGAGTGCATATGTACTTGAGGCTCTTATGATCTGTCAGGATTTGAACCTTGGATCCATACAGGTATGATCGCCAAATCTTGAGGGCAAACACCACTGCGGCCATCTCCAGGTCGTGGGTTGGATAATTACCCGCATGTTTCCTCAACTTCCTAGAGGCATAAGCTATGACTTTCCCATGTTGGGTCAATACACATCCTAATCCTGTGATGGAGGCGTCTGTGTATACCACATATGGTTGGTCAGCCTCTGGCAACACTAGTACTGGTGCACTAGTCAACATGTCCTTAAGTGCAGAGAAATATCTCTCACACTCCTCGGACCAAACAAACTTCACCTCCTTGCCAGTCAGTTTTGTCATTGGTTGAGCCAAGCTAGCAAACCCCTTAACAAACTTTCTGTAGTATCCGGCCAGACCCAAGAAACTCCTGACCTCGGTTGCACTCTTAGGTCGCGGCCACTCTTGTATGGCCTTGATCTTTTTTTGATCAACGGACACACCCTGGTCGGATACAATGTGACCCAGGAACTCAACACTCCGTTGCCAAAAACTGCACTTGCTCAATTTGGCATAGAGCTGTTGTTCCCTCAAGCGTTCAAACACTGCTCTTAGATGCTTCTCATGGTCCTCCTTAGTCTTGGAGTAGACCAGAATAACATCAATAAAGATGATCACAAACTCATCTAAGAAATCTCTGAAGACGCTGTTCATCATCTTCATGAAAGCTGCTGGTGCATTGGTTAATCCAAATGGCATGACCACAAACTCATAGTGGCCATACCTGGTCCGGAAAGCTGTTTTCTTCACATCATTGGTTCAATGGGAATCTGGTGATACCCTGAAGCCAAATCTATCTTGGAAAACCACTTAGCACCCTTTAGCTGATCTAATAACTCATCTATCCGAGGCAATGGGTACTTGTTCTTCACAGTAACCCGGTTCAACCCTCGATAGTCTATACATAATGTGAAACTACCATCCTTCTTTTTCACAAAGAGGACTGGTGCTCCCCAGGGTGACACACTTGGCCGTATGAAACCCTTGTCCAGCAACTCCTCAAGTTGCTTCTTAAGCTCGGCCATCTCGGCAGGAGCCATTCTGTAGGGACTTTTGGATAATGGGGCCGTCCCTGGTTCGAGTTCTACTATGAATGGGTCTGACCTGTCAGAGGGAATACCCTGCAACGCCCTAAACACATCCTGGAACTCACCAATCAGCGGTATTCCCTCCGCGTCACCACCCCCTACAACCTCCTTAGTGGCGATTGTGGCCAGATAAGCTTCACAACCCTTCCTCAGCATCCTTTCACTTTGGATAGCTGACACCACCAAGCATCCAGAGATTGGACGTATACCTTGGAACCTGATCGGAGCCCCACACCCACTCTCAAAAAGCACATGCCCCCGGTGACAGTCAAGAGTGGCCCGATACTTTCCAAGCCAGTCCATACCTAAGATCACTTCATGATTCTTTAGGTGGACTACCACAAGATCCACAGGCATGACCCTGTCCTCGATCATCACTGGGACGTCCTGAATCACCCCTAGTGAAGGCATCACTTGGCCTCCGGCCGCCTTCACTACCCCAGGACAATCCCCCGTTCCCAAATGGAACATCCCCTTTCCGAGCATCCCTGGACTCACAAAACTATGTGTAGCTCCAGTATCGAAAAGTACATGTGTTTCCACACCACCAATACTTAGGGTCCCTACACATGACCCAACTAAGTATCTAACCATCCTAGGTTCCATACGATGCAATTCTACTGAATTAAAAAGAATAAAATAAGACATAATACCAGTGATCGCTTGGAATGGTCCAGTCTTGTCCTCATTCTTGGACAGCTCATAGACGCGTGGGGCTGAGGTCTGTCCGCGGTTCTTGCCCGGCTTGTTGGCCTCTCCACGGCTCTTGCTCGACCCAGCGGCCAGCTTAGGACAATCCTTACGGAGATGTCCCCTCTTTCCACAGTAGTGGCAAGTCCGGGTATCACAACTGGCCCCTTGCTCCTGTCTAGGACAGTCACGGGCAGAGTGATCCATCTTACCACATCGAAGACAAGCTCCCATTGCTCCCCAGCATTCACCTCCATGGTGTCTGCCACACTTAGGACACACCAGCCTACCACTTGAGGTTTTACCCTCCTCAGCCTGATCCCTCTTCCTCTTCCGGTCACCACTCTGGCCAGAAGACACCACCACACTCTTAAGCTTCTGCTTATTCTCATCTGCATGGTTGACCTCCAGCAAGGCCATCCTCTCAACCAGCTCGGACACAGTGGAGAAGGTGCGGACTGAGCAGTAGGTCCTGAGTTCGGCCCTAAGGCCTCTGATGAACCTTCGAACCTGCACTGCCTCATCCTCCAACTCCTTACCCACATAGCGCCTGAGTCGGTTGAACTCCTCCTCGCATCACGCATCGTCCTCAAGGCCCCTGAGTCAAGTCCAGGAACTTAGCCTCCAAACGATCCCATGCCTCAGCTGGAAAGTACTTGTGGTTGAACTCAACCTCAAAGTCCTCAAAACGCTCAATGGTACCATTGGTACGCTTATCAAGAGCCAACCACCAGTTGTGGGCGTCTCCCTCCAGGAAATGAACCGCAATGTCCTTCTGGTAATCCTCTGGGCAACAGCTTGAGATGAAGTTGCGACCCAGCCTGCTCCTCCACTCATCTGCCTCAAGAGGATCAACACTTCCAGCAAAGTGTTTGGTGCCCATACGAGTGATGTGCTCCAGCACCTTCAAGTAATCCACCTTCTTAGTGGTCCTGGCTGGGGGATCAATCTCAATCACCTCAGCCACCTGTCCCACTTGAACCGGAGCCACTCCACCAGCTGCCTGAGCTGCTGCTGTTCGGCCAGCCTGATGGTTCCCAATGGGAATAGCTGTCTGGATCGGTATGGCCTGACCCAAAGGTGTGAACGCCTGAGTCAAAGCCAGCATCTGAGCTCCCATAGCCTTCATGACCTCCAAGACCTCATGCATGGTTGGTTCCACAGCCTGATCCAGCTGACCAGCTGTCCTACCACCCGCGGCCACATTCTGGTCACCAAGGCGTCCAGCATGTGAGTATTCACCCTCATCCTCCAACTCCACCTGTTGTAGCCGTCCAGTTCCACCAGCTCCATCAGCTTGTTCAGGCTCATGTTCCAACCGAACATCAGCTCCATCCACATGAACCTCAGTAGGATTGAGCTGGATAGTAGATAATCCAGTCCCAGCATTGACTACATCCGTTTGGATTGGCAATGCTGCGGCCAGATGTACATCATCTGCACCCACATGACCGGATGCTCCAGCAGCCTCCTTACTCTTCCGAGACTTAGACTTGCTCTTTCCACCCTTGGGATTCAAATCAAACACTCAAATGTTAATTCCATCAACATTTATATAACCAAGCACACAATCCCTAAGGCTCACAACACAATCAATCAGACCTTACCATGAGACCCAGCCGGATGTGTGGTGATTCCCCATAACCCAAACAATCCTAGAATCAACTCCGCTCTGATACCAAATTGTAAGACCCGAACCTGACCCTAAGGTCCCACTAGGTCCGTGCCTTACCTAGTCCATGTTTCTAAGTTCTGTCCAGTTTTAAAATTCAATATTTACTAAGTCATATTCAAGCTTTTGAGGTTCCACCAAGAAATACGCAGCAATATAATTAAAGGGGAAACATTCATTGTATAAATAGAAACATAAGATCCGTACAATAAGTCAGTTGCACACTAGGCTATCATAAGTTCATAGGTTCATAGTACAATACTACCCATCACCCACACATCCATCCACGGCTTGGTCTTCATGGTTCCTCGGCCTTGCCACGGTCCTGGTCAGATACTGAAACCAACACACACACACACAAACACATGTATAAGTACAAACCGATAACCTAACAATCATATCTAACATTGCATGGTTTGGTTCTCTAAGACTAAGTTCTCTTGTCTATCCAATCAGTCAACAAGCACTCGGCCATACTGAAGACATCATCTAAGACATCCTGAACACACCATTATCACACGGCCAGACTGGTCTAATGTGATCTAACCCATCGACCACATCCACCACACTCGGCCATGAAATAATCCCAAACTTGACCTACTCAAACCCATTTCCAAATACTAATCCAAAACCATGATAAATCATGATAAATCCCCATTAAGAGGATTCTATGGTCGTATTTCCATGGATCAACCCGGACCTTTCAGATCCGACCAAGATCAGTCCGGCCAAGGCCCAAGGTCTATATGTCTGGACCGGCCAAGTCCTTGGTCCAGTACCACTGAGTCTGTATCATTCATCACAATAGAAATATAGAAGAAAGTAAGTAGATCAATGAGGAAAAGAGAAGAGATGGGCCTGGTCCAGCCGATCCAACCACGTCCAACACGGAATTCCACCGCGGCCATGGCAGGATGGTCCGTCCCATCCCACTCACCTTGGCGTACGCTCTGGTGTACTCAAACCCTTCTCCAGATCCTTCTCCTTGCCTCTGGTTCCCATCATCAATCGATCTCCACTTCCCACAGACCAACTTCTGGTCGGAATCCAATCACCACCACCACTGACTTGGTTTGGCTGGCCTTCTTCTCTCTTTCTCTCTTTCTTTCTATCACGATTTTGGCAGAGTTTTCCCTGCCATTAACTGCCTTGGTGGACGGTTGCAAGCTGTTGGCCGAATGGACACCAAACTGCCCAATTCCCACTTTTTTGCCTAGTAACCATCCAACTGCTCCTCTTTGGCGTGTGGGCTGTCTGGAAATAGGCCCAATACCTCAGTCTGCATCCCAAGCCCCCTTGACAAGACCCATGGACCCAGCCAAGACCCATGTACCCAGCCAAGACCCATGGCCCTCTTGTGGATCAGCTACCACCCAACCGGACCCATAACTGTCCTGGACCCGGCCACACCGGCCCAGACCATAACACTCCACCCAGCTGAGTTTAGCTGAACGCCAGCTGTCCCAGCTGAGTGAGCTAGTGATACAGCTGCTGGAGCTGACCCAAGCTAGTGTGAGCTACACTGAGCTTGTCCTAGCTGGTTGAGCTACCTCCCTGCTTCCTCCAGCTGCCTTAGAACTTGTCCACCTCTTATTTCCTTGTCTCCATCCGTTTCTGGTCAAGTCTCAGCATACTGATGCACTTAACCATCCGTTCCAGGTTAGGATTCAGCACCCTGAAGTCCTTAACCCTTCTATTCAGCCATGGTACGCTTGTCCTTAGGACATATGACCTGATTGGTACTTTTCCTCGCACCATGGCTGTGCCCGGAGGCCTTATCCAGATTTGGGGATGCTACACTCTTCTGACTCAGGCATGGAGCCTAACTCTTTCCCAAATTGAGCAGTCTCTCTTTGAGCAGCCTCAACCCTTTCTTCTTCAATCAAGTGTGCATCTTTCCTTCCCATTTGATACCTGAAATTGGAAAATATTAAGCACAAGGAAGGATAAAACTTTTGAATGAGAGAAACTTGAGTAAACAATAGTGAGCTCAATTTAATACCAGCAACCAAGCAAAAGCTATCAGAATGCAATCAAGCTCTTATGCTCATAAATTTATTTATTTATTTATTTATTTATATTTTTTTTATGAACATGAGAATCTCAATCAAGCCAAACTCAAGAAAAATCATCAATCAGATTGAAATTGCAATTTAATCAAGCTCTAGAACAGCTTAGCTAACCAATCTAACCCACAATTAACCCCAATTTAACAATTAGTGAAAAACCCCCAAATCTCATGAACCCTAATTTCTCAAAGTTCAATTTCAAATCAATTTCAGCATGAAATCAACTATCCAGCATGATATATAAGCATTTCCTAGACTATTTCACAAGAATCTAGCAAGAAAATGATCAAATTTCAAGTTCAAAATTTTAGGGTTCATGAGCATTACGATTTTGAACTTAGAGAAACCATACCTTGCTGTGGATGAATGTAAAAGATGAATGGATTCAAGAAAATAGACTAAGAGGGTGAAGACTTGGGTGTAGAAAAAAAATGGAATGATTTGGTGGAGATTTGACTGAGATATGAGGTTTTTGATGAATGGAGGCTAGGGAGGTTTTTAGATTTGGGAAGAGGATGAAATGAGGGGAGAGAGACACGATTTTTAGGTTATGGGGTGAGCCGGGTCGTCGGCCGGGTAGTGGGTTGTCGGGTCTGGGTCAAAAAGGGAAGAAAAACTTATGTGGGTCATCGGCCGGGTCGTGCGCGGGCAGGTTGGATTGGCTAACCCGCGAGCTTCTTACCCGCGTGCTTCTTACCCGCGAGCTTCTTACCCGTGCGTTGCGTCCGTACAGTCTGTCCCACAGATCAGGTCGCAAGGCCGCCTCGTCCCGGCATCCTGATCCCACGCTGGTACGCCGTCCGCCACATACCGCTCCCGACATCCCAGATTGCTCACGTTCCCGCGTGGGTGTGCCGTCCCACGCATATGCAGCCGCACGTTCCGGCTCTTGAACAGGTAGTCCATCCCACGCGGGTCATCCGTCTCGCGCAAAGCTGGCCGCTCGTTCTGGCTCCTAATCGAGCCATCTTTCCCGCGCGGGTAGCTCCACCCGTTATACTCCACCCGAGCGCTCTCGGCCAAAGACTGGCCGGTTTGTCCTAACCTCACTTCCTGGCCGTTCCACCTTATTTTTCAGCCTTTCCAAGCCTGATTCAAACCATCTCGACCATACCCATCACACTTCATCCGTCTCGAAAAAGAAATCCTAATGCAATATTTACAAGGATAGACATGGGACTTCCTCCCAAGTAAGCTTGTTTAAAGTCACTAGCTTGACTTTGCCTCCTTTGAGATTAGGCTGGGGAAGGATCAGAGAGTGGGGTTGATGTCCCATCCTCCGTTGGTGGGGTGACCATGTACTGCTTGATTCTCTGCTCATTCACTGTGAAGTCTCCACCTTGCTTGTTCCAAAGCACAATAGCTTCATAAGGTCTCACTTCCTTAACCACAAATGGACCAGACCATCTTGACTTGAGCTACACTGGAAATAACTTCAGCCTAGAGTTATAGAGAAGGACGATCTCCAGCCTTGAACTCTCTCTTAAGGATGTGCTTGTCATGAAAGGCCTTAGTCTTCTCCTTGTAAATCCTTGAGTTCTCAAAGACATCCATCCTTACCTCATCAAGCTCATTGAGTTTAAGAAGCCTCTTTTCCTTGGCACTCTTGATCTCAAAGTTCAGTAATTTCACAGCCCACAATGCCTTGTACTCAAGCTCTGTAGGTAAGTGGCAAGCCTTCCCATACACAAGGTTGAAAGGTGTGTTACCCAAGGGAGTCTTGTAGGCTGTCCTATAGGCCCAAAGTGCATCATCAAGCTTATCTGACCAATCCTTCCTCTCAGTCCCAACAATCTTCTCTAGAACGCCCTTGATTTCCCTGTTGGAGATCTCAACTTGGCCACTGGTCTGTGGGTGATAAGGTGTTGCCACCTTATGCTTCACTCTCTTCTTCTTGAGAAGTCCTTTAAACAACTTGTTAATGAAGTGTGAGCCTCCATCACTTATCACTACTCTGGGCACTCCAAATCTTGGAAAGATAATGCTTTTGAACATCTTGACCATCACTCTAGAATCCTTTGTAGGGCTTGCCACTGCTTCAACTCATTTAGACACATAATCAACAGCCACCAAGATGTACTTGTTCCCATATGAAGAAGGAAAGGGTCCCATGAAGTATATTCTCCGTACATCAAACACCTCCACCTCAAGGATTAGGTTTTGAGGCATCTCATTTCTTTTAGTGAGGTTCCCTCTCCTTTGGTAAGAGTCACACCTTGAGATGAAGTCTTGTGTGTCCTTGCACATATGTGGCCACCAAAATCAAGCTTGTAGAACTTTGGCCACTGTCTTGAAAGTAGCAAAGTGGCCTCCATATAATCCATGGCATTGTGTGAGGATCCCATCCACTTTTTCTTCGGCCACTGCCCTTCTATAGAGCTGGTCTCTGCAAAGGATGTATAGAAAGGGTTCATCCCAATAGTACCTCTTTAACTCCTTATAGAACTTCTTCTTAGCATAACCATCAAGATTCAATGGCTCCTTTCCATTGACAAGGTAGTTCACAAAATCAGCATACCAAGGCTCCTTCTCATTAGATGCGTTGACCTCCTAAATCTTCTTACCAGTCTCACAAACTGCAACCACTGCTCTGATAGCCATGATCTGCTCCTCAGGAAGTCCTTCATCAATAGGAATGCCACTCTTAAAATTCTCAACCTAGAGAGATGATCAGCTACACCATTCTCAACTCTTGGCTTGTCCTTGATCTCAAGATCAAACTCTTGAAGTAGCAAGATCCATCTCAAAAGTCTTGGTTTTGCATCATTCTTTGCTAAAATATGCCTCAAAGCTGCATGGTCTGTGTATACAATGAATTTGGAGCCCACAAGGTAACTTCTGAACTTCTCAAAGGAAGAGACTATGGCCAACAACTCCTTCTCTGTTGTGACATATCTCATCTGAGCATCATCAAAGGTTTTGCTCGCATAGTATATCACGTGGGTCTTCTTGTCCTTCCTTTTTCCCAAGACAGCTCCAACAACATAATCACTAGCGTCACACATAATTTCAAAAGGGAGATCCCAATCAGGTGGCTGAAAATAAGAGCACTAACAAGCTCATTCTTCAGCTTCTTGTAGGCCTCAAGACAATCTACATCAAATCTGAAAGTGGCTTCTTTGCACAGCAGCCTGGTCAATGGTCTAGCGATCATAGAGAAGTCCTTGATGAACCTCTTGTAGAATCCAGCATGGCCAAGAAAACTTCTGATGTCTTTCACTGTCTTTGGTGGAAGCAGACTAACCATCACTTCAATCTTGGCCTTGTCCACCTCAATCCCCTTTTCTGAAATCTTGTGCCCAAGCACAATCCCTTCTTTGACCATGAAGTGACACTTCCCCCAATTTAGCACAAGGTTGGTGTCTTCACATCTGTGTAGGACCCAGCACAAGTTGGACAAACAAGCAGAAAACGAAGATCCGTAGACAGAGAAATCAACCATCAATACCTCCACTATATCCTCAATCAGATCCGAGAAGATAGACATCATGCACCTTTGAAAGGTTGCTGGAGCATTAAATAACCCAAATGACATCCTTCGATAAGCAAAGGTGCCATAGGGGCATGTGAATGTTGTCTTCTCTTGATCATTAGGATGTATGGGGATCTCTGAATACCCATCAAGAAAGCAATAGAAAGGATGGTTTGCAAGTCTATTAAGCATTTGATTAATAAATGGCAATGGAAAATAATCCTTTCTAGATGCAGAGTTGAGCTTTCTATAATCAATACACATCCTATGGCCAGTTATGGTTCTAGTTAGTATCAATTCATCCTTGTCATTTTTAACCACATTGATACCACCTTTCTTTGGGACAACATGCACAGGAGATACCCATTTAGAATCTGAAATAGGGTAAATAACACTAGCAACAAAGAGTTTAAGAATCTCCTTCTTTACAACATCCTTCAGGTTAGGATTTAACCTTCTTTGATGCTCTATAGAAGTCATTGATTCATCCTCAAGATGTATCCTATGCATGCACGAAGAAGGTGATATCCCCTTAATATCATCTTGTGAGTGCCCTATTGCTTTTCTAGACCTTTTAAGTGCTTTCAAGAGTTGTGATAGCTCAAGTTCAGTAAGTTCACTACTCACAATAACAGGGTAAGTCTCATAAGGGCCTAGAAATGCATACCTTACACCATGGGGAAGAAGTTTAAGCTCCACTTTTGGTGCCTTGAGCTCACTCCAATCATCTTGTTGGATGTCCTCTTGTTGAGTGGTTGAGGCTGCTTGATTAACCACTGATGTCAGCTCCTCATACTAATCCTCAACATCAATCCTGGTGTGTGAATCCAAGTTCCTTACGTAGGCATCACTATCCTTGTTCTCAACCACTTGAACCTCTCTATCCATTGTCAAAGCATGCTGTAAAGGGTCCTCAAGTGCCAACTCTTCAAGAAGCTCATCAGACATTGCTTCCATCTCTTCAATGTAGAATGCCTGGCCTTGTAGGGTTGGCTTCTTCATTATCTCGTTGATGTAGAAGTGGAGAGTGTGCACCTTGCCCAAGTGAAGATCAATCTTGCCTTCTTTCACATTTTTTATTGCTCCTGATGTGGCTAAGAATGCTCTTCCAAGGATCTAGGGGTCTCTAGCTTCCTCATCCATCTCGAGCACCACAAAATCTGTAGGGATCTCACAGTTTCCCAGCATAACGGGGAGATCTTCTAAAATGCCAACTGGGAGCTTCACAAATCTATCAGCTGTTGGGGTCAAAATCTGTCACGACGGAATCAATGAATGAAAGTATCTGAAAAGTATTTCTTGAAACAAAAAGTCTCGGATAATTTGAAAAGAAGTTATAATGAGATTTTCTCAAAATTAGAATATCCACTCTGGTGAGACGAAGCGGTTATCTTGAAATCTACGGCTAAAGATCCTTCCAAACTCAAAGATTTCCGCATCTAACGGCCAACGGAGGAAAGATCGGGAAACGGAAAACCCACGGGCGGCAAAGAACCCCTGGCATGACCTAGGAGTGATTATATAAGGAATACTCGAGGATAATTACGAAGATCGACGAAAATGGAATACTTCCTGAAGAGATAAACTTGGGCCAAAAGGCAAGGTCCATCATCCTAAGGCAAACCGACCTAGGAGTGAGTATATAAGGAGAGCAAGAGCAGAGGAGAAGAGGATCCAAAATCCTAGATTGGAGACCTAGAGAGCTCTGTTAGCTGATAGAACTTAGAATTTAGCGTTAGACTAGCAAGGCAGGCCCTAGAACGCCTGGTCAGCCTCCTGCCAAGAATCTCCGCCCTCTCGAGGATCAGACAATTTTTACTTCAGAGTTCAAGACATAGAAACCGTGAGGCGCTATCTTCGACATGCCTGTTTCTATGACAAACGCCATACTAGACGAACCCAGACGGTTCGATCTCTTGTTCAATTCTTTCTAAACTGAACTACGTCCGACTTGATCCTCGAAAGGGGTACGTAGGCAGCCTTTCTTAAGGCCCAGTCCCAAATCTTAACAAAACCTTTTCTGCATTTATTCGGTCACTTGTCGTTGGCTGTCGCAGAGAACTGACCTTCAGGGAAAGTCCGGTTAACTTGGCTTTCCTCCGCTTTTATTCATTAAAATCGACGGTGTGAATTTTGGTTCCTACAGTTTGGTGCTAGAAGGAGGGGGGACGGATTACTCTTACTCATACGGCCGCTTTGATCATACCGATGTCCGGAATATGAAAGAAAACTTGCAGTTTGCGCCAACGATGGTAAAACAACTCCAGCAGCTACTGTTCCTACGGCAGACCGACCACGCCAGCGCTTGGCGCCGGGCGGTAGACCACGCCGACCTTATGCCGGGCGTAGACCGACTCATTACCGCTGGCGCTGGCAAGAGACCGACCACGCCAGCGCTTGGCGCCGATAGATCGACCACGCTTGCGCTTTGGCGCCGCAGCAGGCTCGTTTTCCCGTCTCCGGGCGCCGCGGTGCCTGCTGCCCCCGCTCATACGCGTAAGGGTCCTGGCGCCATCCGCAGTAGTCGCTCTCGATCTCGGCAACGGCAACATCTTGGTCCCTTAAACCCATGTTCGGATTGTTCAAAACACGACGATTCTTCCGCAAAGCCTTCTCGATTGTTTAACAAAGTTCATATTTTAAAATCAAGCTTGGCAATATTTTACTTAAACACCATTCGTGAAGTCATACAAGATCATATGAAATGATAAGATCATAGCCTGACGAGCTAAGAGCCTCACTCGAGTGGCGTCTTGCCCAATGTCTCCATTTGTCTAAAGCACCCACCTTAGCCTTCTTCGAAGTTATCGCTTCTTCTCCTCCCTTTGTTTCAACGATTCTGTAATGTTCCTTCGACACATTGTCAATTTAACCAGCAGTACGAAGAAACGAGAACAGGAACTTGGCGTTCATATCTCCCTTTCGCCCGATATTCTCGCCGAATTTCATCAAAACCGATTCTCGCTCGTATCAAACTTTTCAAAGTCCTTTGGCGATGAACCGTTAAAAGTCACGTAAACAAAGAGGAACGGGCAAGAGGCAGCCTTGAACGATCGATGAGACTAAGGTACGCCCAACTTAGAAAATTGGCCAAAGTTTTAATTTTGTAACGAAGGAATGAAAACGTATTGAAAACTGCCGAGAATTTAGGAACTTAGGACCTAGGTGGATAGTCTATCAAGCTAAGTTTTAGGCCAAATTTCCAGTCTTGTTCCATCGCTCCTTGATTGTCCAGCAGAACATGCAAACCGATCTAGTCTCTCGAAAACCGAAACGATCGCCACGCCGCTCTAAAAGCATACTCATCCCGCTTCCTAAAAGAAAGAAAACGCATACGCCTTCGAAGAACGGCTAACCCGCTTTTCAGAAAAGAAAAGGGAAGTAGGTACGATACTATACCAGATAATCCCATCTTCAAAAACTTTTGCTTCAGAATCAAGACAACGCTTTGACAAAGCAAACTCTCGCAGCAATAAGATTCGCCTAAAACGCTAGCTGCATAGCCCAACCGCTACAAACATAGTCTTGAAAACTCTATCGCCGCTCTCGCCGCGAACTCGCGACTAGAAACGGTACCAACGCCAGACTAATAGCACGACGGTGAGCTACTTAAAATAACAAAATAACCTTCGTAAAACTCCGCGGAGTAATTCAGCAGCCATTCAAAGGTCGAAATCATAGCGAAACATCTCCCGCGTAATCCGCTGAAACATCGCTACTTTGACAATCTATTTATTTTCTATGAAACCGTCATCCATTACTTTCCTATAACAAGAATATTTTAAACAAAACAGCCTATGGAAAAACATGAACGGTCTCATACAAAACGACTTCGCAGTAACGCTAAAAGTGAATGAGGAAAACATAATCCGTGGTCGCAAATATCGCAAGTAATTTGTGAGAAACACTCTCCGCCACCTTTACAAAACCCTCTTACATCACTTTTACTTAAAAATCCTCTGTATGGTCGCGGTCAATTCATACAAAGCAACTTTCGTAAAATAAACACAACGGGTCCAACGGGTAACCGCTATAGACAGCTTTTGCTCCACAAGGTTTCTGGCTCCTGCTTTCACTCCCTCGGTTACGCCCGAGCAGGAAATAATCACGCAGGCGAACCCGCCGCGTGTCCTGCGTCGATCCTTAAACTTTTTCCGGATAAAATGAAACGATTTTCATGCAACAAAAAAGAATTTATACGAACCATTCATCGAACTGAGACCTAAAGTGGAAGATCGTTTCTAAAAGCCATAAGCCATAACTCAGAAAACTCCGCTATGCTTGGCATGTCTATCTCGACAAACGCTATTTGGCCCTCAGCCAACTATGCCCTTCCGTAAAGCCCGGACCTGAATTCGGCATCCCCATTAAGGACAATCGTAAACTAACATGACCTTAATAATAGTCATGGTCTGATCGTTTACCAACAACTTCCTTGGCTATACGGCTGAATCTAGCCTCCATGCCAATCCAAAACTACTGAGCTACCATTGCTCCAATCGCTTAACGGCTAAAACAACAATCCACGATTTGTTCATAGAACGCCAAGTGACTATTACGCAAGAAATTTGTCGTATAACCCAGAAACGGAAAATCATACGATAAACTCTCCATACCAAAACTCAGTCCTAACAACCATATGGTTAATGGAAGATTTAAACTTATCGTCAATCGATTAAGTTCTATACGCCCGTAAACACGGATGAAAAGAAACACTCGTGACAAGGCTCCAAGAGTTATAATGAAGTCATCCTTAATATATACAAACAAATCCCTAAGGCCAACACTTCACGGCACCGTGGAATGTAGACGCTTCTCCCTGGGTCGAACTTACGTGACCCCTTGGTCTCTAAGGCCCAAACCAAACAACAGTTTCTGGCTGCTAACATTCGCGAAAACATCTCCAAAGCCCGCAAACATTTCAACGACGAAATGCGGCACAAGGAAAACTCGACCTTCAGCATCAGCGTAGACGCCGCTAACGCCGGCGACATTCTTTTCTCAAACGCCTGCACGAAATCCTCGCCTCTAGAACTCAAAACATACAAACACACCTCTAAACGCTAACATGCCTCTAAACTGGTATCATTTCGTTGTTGCTGATCACAACAAACTAACTCTAACGCCCTAAACGTGACAATAGTCTTCAAGGGTAGGCTCTCTTGCATCCGACAAGGATAAACATAGCGCTATACAAGAAATCCAAATTTGGTTTAGCTCTTCAGAAGGAAGTAGCTCGACTCACGCCTAGACAAATCATATAAGCCGACAACAATTCGCGGATTTTAAAAGGTACGAAGTCGTTAAAATCGCAAACAGGCAAAGCGAAAGCCGATTTGTCATCGCAAAGCCTCAGTCCAGAGTAAACCTAAGTCTTGCCCTAAACCCAGCCACGCTGGATCTTGACATCTCACGACATAGTATGGTATACGAGATCCAAAAATTTGTCTCTTCACTTAAGCATATTCGCTTCACCTAACTTTTCACAGAATCGGTAAACCGCTGAAAATCTCGCTTTATGCAAACAATAGGTACGGTGATCATCAGGGAACTAGGAATGAGACAACAACTCACACCCTCTTTCTCATACTTCAAAAACTGAAGTTCATAAAAAATCGAAAAACACATAATGGCCTCACAACGCCCATACCAAAACAAATACATCAACAGCATCATGCTCGAAAGTCTCTCATGACACATAATCAGACCATATAAGTCTCGCTGGTAAAACAGATCACAAGGGTATTAAAATCCAAAACTAACTACTGAAGGCTTGATCCCTACAACAAAGTGCGTAGAGGCAGCCGAAAAGCGCAGCTGAATCTTACCACTTTCAACGGAGCCTTTCAACCATTAATTCCGCCTATCTTACCTGACCGTCTTATCGCTGCGCAAGAACATCACGAAGGTTCTAACGAGCTGAAATTGTTGGGGTCAAAATCGGTCCGACGGAACCAATGACTGAAAGTCTCTGAAAAGTATTTCTTGAAACAAAAAGTCTCGGATAATTTGAGAAAATCTCGTATAACTTCTTTTAAAATTATCCGAGACTTTTTGTTTCAAGAAATACTTTCTAGAGACTTTCAGTCATTGATTCCGTCGTGACCGATTTTGACACCAACAAAGGCGTAGATGAAGAAGTTGACCAGCCAGTGAGTTCGTCCGGGATCTCCATGTCCGGATTCTTAGACGTTGATTACTGAGGATCGTTGGGATTGTATCCCTTTATCCTGATGATTGTATGCTTGGCCGGATGTGGCAGTTTTCTGTATATTCTGTGACCGTAGGAGGTTGCGTAACTTTGTATATTTTCGGGACTGGTCGTTGGTGGCTTTGAATCCCTGCCGTTTCCGCGGCTTGAATATATATTATGCGTAGGTTCTGCAGAAATTTCCCTTGTGATTTGATTTATACTTTCGTCAAGTGTAGAGGGTAAAATTCGAGTAGTCACTTCGTATTCTAACTCTTATTTTGTCGCTAGGTCCGTGTACTACTTTGTAGCGAGTGATTTAGGTGTTAGCGATGAGAGACATGTTTTTGGATCTCGTATCTAGTGTCGATACTATGTCTGTGAGATGTCAAGATCCAGCAAGACTGGGTTTAGGGAAAGACCTAGGCTTACTCTCAGCTTTAAGGCTATGCGATGACTGATCGGGTTTCGGTTTGACTGTTAGTGATTTCTTCCTGATTCTTACTGATTAAATTCCGCTACTTGGCACCGGCTTATGTGACTTGTGTAGTAAAAATCGAGCTATCTCCAGAGAATATACAGAGTGCTAAACAAAAATTTCAGGATTTCTTGTATAGCGCGCTATGATATCCTTGTCGGATGTAAGAAACCTTGCGAAAAGGTCCGACTACGGATTTATATTAGTGAAACGATTCTGTGTTCTTCCGTCGGGGCCAATTGACGGGCGTTTTTTTTTTGAAGTCGCAGGTGGACTGTTTTGACGGATGATGCGATTTTGATATCTTTGGGAAATTGCGACGTCCCGCGTTTCCCCGAAGATATGATTTTCATTTTTCCAAATTTTTTATGTGTTACTATATTAAGCATGCAAGGGAAGGTCGATAGAAAGAATTTTATTGAAAAAGTTTCGAAAATTTCGAATACATGTGCGGGTATTTCGCGTCTTTGTGTGAGTATAGAATTATCACGTACCCTCCCCTCCTTTTCGGTGAGGGGATAGCTAATTTCGCCGGTTTCGACGAGCTGCCTACGTACCTCTTTCGAGGATCAAGCCGTCTCGTAGTTCTGATTGTTGCTGCGGACGTTTTTACTCCCCGGGTGTCGCTACTCCGATCGTACTAGCCGGATCGGTGTTCTGTGCGGGGGTTCAGTTTTCTGCTTTTACGGCGATGGACTCAGAGACTTTGTCGCTGTCTTGAATCGTTGCCCGTTCGGATGATTCTGGATCATCTCTTTTCGAGTTTTCAGGAATATTATGTGATTCATTCCCTCGTTTCGGGTTAGCTGCAGGGGCGTTCTGATCTTTTCGCAGTTTGAACTCGGCTAGATAGTAGAGTCATTTCTGACTCCCAGTTACTGCGGTTCGGTTGAGTCAGAAATTTGATGTCGAGTGATATGTGGACGGTACTGCCTTCATGGAGTTGATCCAAGGGGTTCCCATGATTACATTGTAGATGGCCGGGTTATCGACTACTGCGAACTCGACGATCTTTGTAACTTCCTTAGCCATGACCGAGAGCTTGATACTCCCAAGGGTCATGGAGGTGATGCCCGAAAACCCGGTCAAAGGTTTTGGCGCTGGGATGACTTCCCCAATTGGGATGTTCATATAGAGGGTGTCGCGGAAGATGACGTTGACCGTACTTCCTGTATCGACAAGGATGCGGCCGACTTCGAGATCCTGGATCACCAGGTCGATAACCAGAGGATCGCAATGAGGTTTGTCGATTCCGACAGTTTCTTGTTCCTCGAAAACTATTGTGTGGTTGGGAATATCGCTATCCGGAAGCCATTTGGAACTTGTCTCGGCTTTCCGACCGTAGGCCTTGATCGACGAGACCGAGTCTTGATAGAACTGCGACCCTCAGATAATCATATTTACCTCCGCGACCGCTGCTGTTCCCCTGGTCGTCCTGTCTCCTTCCGCGCTTCTCACCCGATTGACTTTCAGGCGCGTGGTACTCGGAGACAGTCTTGTCGGTTTTTGGGCGGTCGGACTCCAGGAGCAAATCTTTATACTCTTAACCCGACAGTTAAGCGGCAAGGAGTTTTATGGCGAGCCTGGCACCGGTGAACCTTGCAGTTCAGCGTGGAGTGACCTCTGGTGTCGTGGAACTCGCAGTAGGAATTATCCTTGTACTGGTTCCTGGTCCAGGTGTTTCCGGAGGTTTTGCCCTGCGCCGAGTTGATGGCATAGTTATGTTCGCCTTGGACGTCTTCCCCTTCGTGATTGACGTACTTGTCGTTACGAGAGGGTTTCTTCTTCGAGGATGTTTTCTGCGGTACATGCTTTTGCGATAGGACTTTCATTTCTTCCTCCATGACGATTAAGTCTGTTGCCTTGTGTAGGGTATCCTGGATCGTCCGTGGTTTCTCCGGCAATATCCACTTTCAGAACTTCGACTTGTACCAGAGAGTTTTTCTCAGGGCGTCGATCGCGACTTTGTCGCTGATACCCGTCACTCTGGCCATCACTAGTTTGAATCTTCTCATGAAGTCGCGAAGTTATTCGTCTTCCTTTTGAGCCAGACTCCATAAGTCCACGTCGGAAGTCTCTCTATCCATAAACATGGAATACTGTTTGAGAAATGCCGAGGCTAGTTGGCGGAAACTTCCGATGGAGTTTCTTTTGAGCCGAGAGAACCATTTGAGCGCGGCGCCCCTGAGATTCTCGACAAAGAGAAGGCAGTGACCGGCGTCCCGCTCACGCTCCGGGAGTTTGCATCTTCCCATCGCGATCTGGAAGGACTGTAAGTGTGCCTTTGGATCTGTGGTACCGTCGTAGACGGGAGTTCTGATCATCCCAGGGTCCGAGACGCGCGTTTCTGTGATCCGAGCGGTGAATGGCGTTTGTCGTGCTTCCTCGAGAATTCTATCGATCTCGGGAGCGGCACAAGTTGCCTGGTGAATTTGTGATCTCACCGCTTTTACCTCAGCCACCGTTTTTGCGAGAGACTCGTGGAGATCGTGGATTTCGTTATCGCTAGCTGCGTTCATGCGAGCTTGTCGCCGCTGGTTACGATAGATCCGAGTCTGATCCTCCGCCAGTTCTTCCTGTTCTATCCAGTAGAGGTCTTCTTCCTCTTCTGTCATGGGTTTTTGGAAGGACACCGTCTGTCGAGCAGACTGAGTTCGGGTCCTTCTATGATGAACGTCGGCGTTATCGTCCGAATGATCGGATCGGTCGCTAATGTCCAGGTTGACCCGTTTGACGTCGTTTTCTTCGTGTCCCCAATGGGAGGTGGAAGATTCTCCGTATTCGTTTGCGCACCCGGTTGGAGAGACTCGTCAGGGTTTTGGCCTGAGGAAGTCTTGTCCGCACGTGCAGCTCGATCTCCCGGAGTCTTGAAACCGAGTCTTCTGCCGCTGCAAGCTCTTGTGATCCCTTGCGGGGCCTTGCTCTTGGCCCTCGCCATTAAGGTTTCCACCTGTTTTTCGATAGAGGCCACGAGTTTTCCTTGTTCGTCCGCCTGTTTCTGAGCGGAGGCGAACATTTCTTTCATCTGGTCTAGTATCGTGGTGTCTGCGGGGACCGTTGATACGTTTCCAGCTGGAGTGTTGGTTGCGTTGGTATCGACGGGAGTTCCGCGGCGCTTATGGTTGTCGTTAGTCGCCATATCAGACCGAAGGCGGCGTGGTTGCGAGTGAGATAGATCCGTACCCCCCCCCTCCTTCTAGCGCCAAACTGTGGGTACCGAAATTCACACTGTAGATTTTAGTTGATTTGGAGGAAAGCCAAGTGAACCTAGCCTTCCTTGAAGGTCCCGGTTATCTGCTGGGCCACACACGACACAATCAATACGACGGAAAGATAACAAAACGGAATATAAAAATCGTAAGGACAAAGATAGAGCAAAAGATCTTATTTCCGAATTTGCGTTTAAGCGTGAACAACAGGAAAGAGATCGGCTACAAGAGCTGTCGATGAGTTCGCTAGTCCAGCCACCTATATCTAACCTAGTTGAGTCGCAGCTCGCTAGTAAAAACAGAAAAAAGTGCCTAAGTTGCTCTAAGTGCTATGTTGCTTTCAAAGTTCTCTCTTTACTCCTCGCCCAAGCTCTCCTCATATACTCCCCTTAGGGCGGTCTAGTCCTCCTTTAAATAATCTATCGTGAATCGGGCTTCTTCCATTTTCGCCGGCTTCATGTTTATCGAAACTTGACATTTATCTTCAAGAAACTTGACATTTATCTTCAGGAACCTTGACATTTATCTCTTTATGTAAAGATAAACATGGGCCGTCACGTCCATTTCGACTTGATCTCCTGGAAAGTCGTAGCGGGCTGCTTGGTCGCTTTGGGCCTTCCCGTTGTTTCGTCCGGAACGCTTTTACGATTTCGAGAGACTAGCCTGCCATGGTGCTTGTTTTGCCGAAGAACCCCAACTCCTCAGATAGTCTAGATGACTGGTGTTTTAGAATAACCGCGGATCGCTTTTATACAATGAATCGAATCCATTCGCCAACTGAACTTTTGGTGGTCTTCTCCGGCTTCACGATTTATTTCGACCAGAACTAAAATGGGGTTCTCAGGTTACATGTCTTGAGGATTTTGAGCGGTGAGTCTTCGAGCAAAGATACAAAATGTAGAGTCGGACTAGTTGTCGGTGAGAAGGTCGCGACTTGTCGGTAGTCCGCACGCTGGCGCCCAGGACTTGGACATGGATGCTGGCGCCCGGCGCCTGTGACCAGGACGGGCGAGCTGGCGCCCGCACCCGGACCAGCACGGGCGAAGCTGGCACCAAGGACCAGCAGGCGAAGCTGGCACCAAGGACCAGCAGGCGAGCGGCGCCGGCGCCTGGTGCCAGCAGGCGAGCGGCGCCGGTGCCAGCAGGCGAGCGGCGCCAGTGCCAACGCAGGCGAGCGGCGCCGGTGCCAGCAGGCGAGCGGCGCCGGTGCCAGCAGGCGAGCGGCGCCAGTGCCAGCAGGGCGATCGGTGCCGGTGCCTGGTACCAGCATGGGCGAAGCCGGGTGTTCGGCCAGGCCGTCGCGTTTCGGCTACCGGCTGGGCGTGGGCCGCGCTGGTGTCCGACTACGATGCGATCATCCCTCCGACGCTCGCCGAGTAACTAGTTTTTCTTGGTTTTATTCGCACTTGATTCCTTTCGAGGACTTTCGGTGTTGATAGCGCCTTTGACCGATTTTGACCCCAACAAAGATCCGTAGACAGAGAAGTCATCCATAAAACCTCCACAACATCTTCAATGAGATCAGAGAAGATAGACATCATGCACCTTTGAAAGGTGGCTACTGGAGCATTACATAGCCCAAATGGCATCCTTCGATGTGCAAAGGTGCCATAAGGGCATGTGAATGTTGTCTTCTCTTGATCATTGGGATGTATGGGTATCTGGAAGAACCCTGAATACCCATCAAGAAAGCAATAGAAAGGATGGTTTGCAAGTCTCTCAAGCATTTGATCAATAAATGGTAATGGAAAATGATCCTTTCTAGATGCAGAGTTGAGCTTTCTATAATTAATCCACATCCTATTGCCAGTCATGGTTCTAGTTGGTATCAATTCATCTTTGTCATTTTTAACCACAGTGATACAACCCTTCTTTGGGACAACATGCAAAGGAGATACCCATTTAGAATTTGAAATAGGGTAAATAACACCAGCATCTAAGAGTTTAAGAATCTCCTTCTTTACAACATCCTTTAGGTTAGGATTTAACCTTCTTTGATGCTCTATAGAAGTCATTGATTCATCCTCAAGATGTATCCTATGCATGCACAAAGAGGGTGATATCCCCTTAATATCATCAAGTGAGTAACCTATTGTTTTTCTAAACCTCCTAAGTTCATTCAAAAGTGTAGACAGATCAAGTTCACTACTCACTATGACAGGGTAAGTCTCATTAGGGCCAAGAAAGGCATACCTTACACCATAGGGAAGAGGTTTAAGCCCACTTTAGACGCTTTGAGTTCACTCCAGTCCTCTTGATGACTGTCCTCTTGTTGAGTGGCTGAGGCAGCATGGTGAATCTCATGTGTAAGCTCCTCATACTGATCTTCACCAACAATCCCCTTGTGAGAATCCAGCATCCTCACATAGGCCTCACTTTCCATGTTCTCAACCACTTGGACTTCTCTATCAATTGTCGAGGCATGCTATAGAGAGTCTTCGAGTGCCTCCTCCTCAAGAAGCTCATCAGCTAGAGCATTGATGTCTTGCATATTTTCATTGTTTGAGCTTTCCATTTTGTGCATTTTATCCCTTCTAGATTAGGCATTAGGCATATTTAGGTTCATTTTGCATTCATAAGTCTTTATCAGTTCTTGGAGTGTACTTTGGAGAATTTGAAGGTGTTTGGGGGTACTTTGTTACAAAAAGAAAGGGTGAAAGATGAATATGGACGATGGCCATAGAGAAGTCTTTCTCTGCTAAGATTTGGTGGAGACATAGCATTTTGAGTTAGCTTTCCATGGGAGTGGTTCCAAGCCATTTGAAGGCATATTGGAGGAGTTATGATTATTTGAGTGGAGACATGTCAAGACACCCGGGTCAGCACACTCGACCTGACCAACCCGCACGGGACGAGGGAGTGATGCTGGACGATGAAGCACCCGGACGGATGTACGCGACCTTGACAACCCGCACGCCTGACCGCGGGAACAGACCGCACGTACGCGGCCTAGACACCCGGATGAAGACACCCGCGTACGAACATCGACCCACCGGACGCACCCGAGGATGACAACCCGCACGGCTTCGAGAGAACGGACCAGCACGCACGCTGACGATCACACCCGACTGGACGCCACCCGCATGAAGCATACCCGACGCCCACACCCGACTGGGCGCCATCCGCGTCGCGAGAACACCGGTAGCTTAATTTAACGCCAGGACAAGACGCGATCGGACGCACCGAGGAAGGCGACCATACGGCCCGGCGATGGAGAGCGCCAGGATCAAGGCGGCGGCCCGAACACAACCGACCTCCCTGCGCCAGCGTACCACTCCACTCGACTTCAGTACACTCGAGCAAGGCGACCAGCGTAGCCTCACACCCGCCATGACCACTGAGCAGCACGACCGCACGCTTGGACGGCCTGGTCGAGATTTCACACTGGTGGTCATACCCGCCTGGTGGGTACCCATCCCACTGTGGTATCCGAGCTTCTTCCTTTGGAGCTTTTGATTGGTTTAGACCATTACTCTTCTAAGGGTTTTAGTCATTTTGCTTTTATGTTTTTAGGGCTCTTAAGCCTACTATAAATACTCTTATTATCCCTAGTTTGGGACTTACGTTATTTTCTATCTAAGAACACAAACCCTTGAGTAAAGTTTCATCTTTGATTCATAATCTCATCTCATCTTTGTGTTCTTGATTGCTTGATTTCATCTCCTTTCTTTCTCTATATGTTTAAGCTTGAATCTCTCGTGGGTTTAAGAGTAAGCATGTGGATTAGTGAGTAGATCCATTTAAGATCCATGGGTTAGGGTGATTGAGAGTGATTAAGTGTAGATCCAAGGTTCTTAGTGTTAGATCTATCCTTTCCTTGCATTGATTTGGTGTTCTTAAAGCTATATTTGAGTTGGCCTCTCAAACATAGAGTCATAGGCATTTCATGCCCGAAAGGTGTTCTATGAAATGCCTGAACCAACTCATCTATGCTTTTATCTTGCTTTGCCTATGAGATTAGTTGTCAAAGAAGCTAAGATTGCTATTAGACTCATTCTTTATGCTTGCTTTGATCATTACAGCCAAAGAGATTTGGTGTACTTGGGTGATCATTGCAAAAGAGCATCCATCAAGAGATAGAGCTTGCTTAGTTTTGTTGTCTAGGCATAAGGAATTAGATTGATTGAAAAGTTAGCATCTTGGATTGAATCTTAATCATTTGATATTAAGTCCCTATACCCATGGATCTCATTCTCCTCATAAGAAAGAAAGTTTTATTTTTTGTTGCATGTGACTTATTGTCTTAGTTTAATAATCATCCTCTTTAATGATTGCATTTAGATTAAGCATAGACTTTCATTCCCTTTGCTTTGTGGTCACTTAGAACTGGTTCGACAATCTTATATACTACATCATTTGATTAGGACCTTAGAAAAGTCCTTTCATCAAATTGGCGCCGTTGCCAAATTCTAAGTTGATTGTGACATTGGGATTAGTCACTTGCTTGAGACTAAATCATTTTTCTTTTCTTTTGATATTGATTCTCCTTTTGCCTCTTCCTTTGATTTTCAGGTGTATGAACACAAGAAGCAGGGGTGCAACTAACCTGGTTCCCACTGTTGAAGAGATAGCTACACTTGAGAGGGAAATAGCAAGAAGGAGAAGAGAAGAAGAGCAACAGGCTCACATTCAGAGGTTGGGGTTTGAGATGGATGATCACCAGCATCAACCTCAAGATGGCAATGGTCAAGGAGCTGACAACCTTGGACCACAGCGCCAGCAACAACAACACCCACAGCGGCCAGCTAGAGCCATTGGCACCTATGACCGCCCTCACATTCATGGCAATAGGACGGCATCTGCAATTCAGCTGTGGAAGCTAACAACTTTGAGATCAAGTCAGGGTTGGTGAGTGTGATTGAGAACAACAAGTACCATGGCTTGGCTGTAGAAGACCCATTTGATCACTTGGACAAGTTTGATAGCTATTGTGGCTTGTCCAAGACCAATGGTGTGTCCGAAGATGCCTTCAAGCTCAAGTTGTTTCCATTCTATGTAGGAGACAAGGCACGCCAATGGGAGAAATCTCACCTAATGATTCCATCACTACTTGGGATGATTGCAAGAAGGCCTTCTTGGAGAAGTTCTTCTCCACATCAAGGACAGCCAAGCTGAGCAATGAGATCTCTAGTTTCCAGCAGAAGAACTTGGAAAGCTTTAGTGAAGCATGGGAGAGGTTCAAGGGGTATCAAGCTAAGTGCCCACACCATGGTTTCTCAAAGGAGAGTTTGCTGAGCACATTCTATAGAGGTGCCCTTCCTGAGTTTAGAGCAAGATTGGATACAGCAAGCAATGGTTTCTTCATGGGCAGGTCTGAAGAAGATGCTGAGGAGCTGGTTGACAACATGGTGAAGAGTGATTTAGTTTACAGTGGAGAACATGACAGAGCTGATAGAACAACCAGATCTGATGACAACCAGACCAAGAGGGAAATCAAATCCTTGCAAGAGAAGATAGACTTGCGGATTGCTAACCAAGCCAAACTGGAGCAGATCAACTTTGTGGGTGGTCCAAGTCAGGAAACTCTTCCAAAGGTTAATGAAGTTGAAGGGTTCGAAGGGCAAGAAGAGCTTTGCTTCATCAACAACAATCGTACTTGGTACAGGAAGGAGCCTAACTTTCAGTACAACAACTACTAGCAAAGGTCTTATCCCAACAACCAGCAAGGAGACTATCAACCCAAGCAAAACACTCAGCAAGGGAACTACCAGCCTAGGCAGAATCCTCCTTCTGGTTTTACAAATCATGGCAATCAGTCTACTCAAGCTCAAGGTAGCTCCTCCCAAGCGAAAGCTCCAGATTCATCTGTGGAAGCTATGTTCAAACAATTATTGGAAGGTCAAGCTAGAACAGCCAAGGACATTGGCCATGAGTTCAAGACTGTTCACTCCAAGATTGATAGCAGCTATACTGAGCTAAACAACAAGATTAGAGCTTTGGAGAATCAGTTTGCTTCTATGAACTCTCAGCCAAGTCGCCAACAAGGAACACTAACAGGAAAGGCTGAGCAAAACCCCAAGGATCCAATGAAGGCAATCACTTTGAGGAGTGGTAGAGAGTTACCTCCAAGAACTCTCCCCAAGGATGGTGAGACACTAAGTGGGGGGGGGGGGTGGCTATCAACATTGATGATGATGTTGTGATTGTAGATGAGAAGGTTGATGAGGAGATTCTAGAAAAGATTGTTGAAGCTTAGGGTAAAGGAAAGGTTGGAGAAGAGAAGAAAGCACTAAAGCATGGTGAAGTTGCCACTGCAACAAAAGTCTTCTTTTGTTCCTCCTCCCTATGAACCTAAGCTGCCATTTTCGTCGGTCTTCATGTTTATCGGGAAACTTGACATTTATCTTCAAGAAACTTGACATTTATCTTCAGGAACCTTGACATTTATCTCTTTATGTAAAGATAAACATGGGCCGTCACGTCCATTTCGACTTGATCTCCTGGAAAGTCGTAACTGGGCTGCTTGGTCGCGTTTGGGCCTTCCGGGCCGTTGTTTAGATCGTGAGCGTTTTACGATTTCGCGAGACTAGCCTGCCATGGTGCTTGTTTTGCCGAAAGAACCCCAACTCCTCGTATAGTCTAGATGACTGGTGTTTTTAGAATAACCGTGATCGTTTTATACAATGAATCGAAATCCATTCGTCAGCTGAACTTTTGGTGGTCTTCCGAAGCCTTCACGATTTATTTCGACCAGAACGAAATGGGGTTCTAAGGTTACATGTCTTCGAGGATTTTGAACGGTGAGTCTTCGAGCAAAGATACAAAATGTAGAGTCGGACTAGTTGTCGAGAGAAGGTCGCACTTGTCGAGTAGTCGCCCGCGCGGGCACAGGACTTGGACATGGATGCTGGCGCCCGGCGCTGTGACCAGGGCGGGCGAGCTGGCGCCCGGCACCGGGACCAACGCAGGCGAGCTGGCGCCCGGCGCCAGGACCAACGCAGGCGAGCGGCGCCGGTGCCAGCAGGCGAGCGGCGCCGGTGCCAGCAGGCGAGCGGCGCCGGTGCCAGCAGGCGAGCGGCGCCGGTGCCAGCAGGCGAGCGGCGCCGGTGCCAGCAGGCGAGCGGCGCCGGTGCCAGCAGGCGAGCGGCGCCGGTGCCAGCAGGCGAGCGGCGCCGGT
The DNA here is from genome assembly GCA_016771965.1 of Brassica carinata. Classification (NCBI taxonomy): domain Eukaryota; kingdom Viridiplantae; phylum Streptophyta; class Magnoliopsida; order Brassicales; family Brassicaceae; genus Brassica; species Brassica carinata. Next base: position 50,400,130 of record CM028688.1, read on the forward strand.
GCCAGCAGGCGAGCGGCGCCGGTGCCAGCAGGCGAGCGGCGCCGGTGCCAGCAAGGACGATCCGGTGCCCGGTGCCTGGTGCCAGCATGGGCGAGCCGGCGCCCGGTGCCCGGGGCCAGGCCGGTCGTGCCTGCGCCGGCGCCCGGGGCTGGGCCGTGGCCGCTTCTGCTGGTGTCCGGGACTACGATGCGATCATCCCCTCTGACGTTTCGTCGAGTAACTAGTTTTTCTTGGTTTTATTCGTTACTTGATTCCTTTCGAGGACTTTCGGGTGTTGATAGCGTCTTTGACCGATTTTGACCCCAACAAAGATCCGTAGACAGAGAAGTCATCCATAAAAACCTCCACAACATCTTCAATGAGATCAGAGAAGATAGACATCATGCACCTTTGAAAGGTGGCTACTGGAGCATTACATAGCCCAAATGGCATCCTTCGATGTGCAAAGGTGCCATAAGGGCATGTGAATGTTGTCTTCTCTTGATCATTGGGATGTATGGGTATCTGGAAGAACCCTGAATACCCATCAAGAAAGCAATAGAAAGGATGGTTTGGAAGTCTCTCAAGCATTTGATCAATAAATGGCAATGGAAAATGATCCTTTCTAGATGCAGAGTTGAGCTTTCTATAATTAATACACATCCTATTGCCAGTCATGGTTCTAGTTGGTATCAATTCATCTTTGTCATTTTTAACCACAGTGATACAACCCTTCTTTGGGACAACATGCACAGGAGATACCCATTTAGAATTTGAAATAGGGTAAATAAAACCAGCATCTAAGAGTTTAAGAATCTCCTTCTTTACAACATCCTTTAGGTTAGGATTTAACCTTCTTTGATGCTCTATAGAAGTCATTGATTCATCCTCAAGATGTATCCTATGCATGCACAAAGAGGGTGATATCCCCTTAATATCATCAAGTGAGTAACCTATTGTTTTTCTAAACCTCCTAAGTTCATTCAAAAGTGTAGACAGATCAAGTTCACTACTCACTATGACAGGGTAAGTCTCATTAGGGCCAAGAAAGGCATACCTTACACCATAGGGAAGAGGTTTAAGCCCCACTTTAGGCGCCTTGAGTTCACTCCAGTCCTCTTGATGACTGTCCTCTTGTTGAGTGGCTGAGGCAGCATGGTGAATCTCATGTGTAAGCTCCTCATACTGATCTTCACCAACAATCCCCTTATGAGAATCCAGCATCCTCACATAGGCCTCACTTTCCATGTTCTCAACCACTTGGACTTCTCTATCAATTGTCGAGGCATGCTATAGAGAGTCTTCGAGTGCCTCCTCCTCAAGAAGCTCATCAGCTAGAGCATTGATGTCTTGCATATTTTCATTGTTTGAGCTTTCCATTTTGTGCATTTTATCCCTTCTAGATTAGGCATTAGGCATATTTAGGTTCATTTTGCATTCATAAGTCTTTATCAGTTCTTGGAGTGTACTTTGGAGAATTTGAAGGTGTTTGGGGTTACTTTGTTAAAAAAAGAAAGGGTGAAAGATGAATATGGACGATGGCCATAGAGAAGTCTTTCTCTGCTAAGATTTGGTGGAGACATAGCATTTTGAATTAGCTTTCCATGGGAGTGGTTCCAAGCCATTTGAAGGCATATTGGAGGAGTTATGATTATTTGAGTGGAGACATGTCAAGACACCCGGGTCAGCACACTCGACCTGACCAACCCGCACGGGACGAGGGAGTGATGCTGGGCGATGAAGCACCGGACAGGCGTGCAGCGACCTTGACAACCCGCGCTGGCCTGACCAGCGGAACAGAACGGCGGCCTAGACACCCGGATGAAGTCACCCGCGTACGAACATCGACCCACCGGACGCACCCGAGGATGACAACCCGCACGGCTTCGAGAGAACGGACCAGCACGTACGCGGGACGATCACACCCGACTGAACGCCACCCGCGTGCGAGCATACCCGGACGTCCACACCCGACTGGACGCCACCCGCGTGCGAGAACACCCGGTAGCAACGAACGCCTAGGACAAGACGCGATCGGACGCACCCGAGGAAGACGACCCGCACGGCCCGACGATGGAGAAAGCCCAGGATCAAGACGCGGCCGAACACACCCGACCTCCCTCGCCCGCGTACCACTCCACTCGACTTCAGTACACTCGAGCAAGACGACCCGCGTAGCCTCACACCCGGCCATGACCACTCGAGCAGCACGACCCGCACGGCTTGGACGGCCTGGTCGAGATTTCACACCCGGGTGGTCATACCCGGCCTGGTGGGTACCCATCCGACCAGGGTATCCGAGCTTCTTCCCTTTGGAGCTTTTTGATTGGTTTAGACCATTACTTTTCTAAGGGTTTTTAGTCATTTTGCTTTTATGTTTTTAGGGCTCTTAAGCCTACTATAAATACTCTTATTATCCCTAGTTTGGGACTTATGTTATTTTCTATCTAAGAACACAAACCCTTGAGTAAAGTTTCATCTTTGATTCATAATCTCATCTCATCTTTGTGTTCTTGATTGCTTGATTTCATCTCCTTTCTTTCTCTATATGTTTAAGCTTGAATCTCTCATGGGTTTAAGAGTAAGCATGTGGATTAGTGAGTAGATCCATTTAAGATCCATGGGTTAGGGTGATTGAGAGTGATTAAGTGTAGATCCAAGGTTCTTAGTGTTAGATCTATCCTTTCCTTGCATTGATTTGGTGTTCTTAAAGCTATATTTGAGTTGGCCTCTCAAACATAGAGTCATAGGCATTTCATGCCCGAAAGGTGTTCTATGAAATGCCTGAACCAACTCATCTATGCTTTTATCTTGCTTTGCCTATGAGATTAGTTGTCAAAGAAGCTAAGATTGCTATTAGACTCATTCTTTATGCTTGCTTTGATCATTACAGCCAAAGAGATTTGGTGTACTTGGGTGATCATTGCAAAAGAGCATCCATCTAGAGATAGAGCTTGCTTAGTTTTGTTGTCTAGGCATAAGGAATTAGATTGATTGAAAAGTTGGCATCTTGGATTGAATCTTAATCATTTGATATTAAGTCCCTATACCCATGGGTCTCATTCTCCTCATAAGAAAGAAAGTTTTATTTTTTGTTGCATCTGACTTATTGTCTTAGTTTAATAATCATCCTCTTTAATGATTGCATTTAGATTAAGCATAGACTTTCATTCCCTTTGCTTTGTGGTCACTTAGAACTGGTTCGACAATCTTATATACTACATCATTTGATTAGGACCTTAGAAAAGTCCTTTCATCAAATTGGCGCCGTTGCCAAATTCTAAGTTGATTGTGACATTGGGATTAGTCACTTGCTTGAGACTAAATCATTTTTCTTTTCTTTTGATATTGATTCTCCTTTTGCCTCTTCCTTTGATTTTCAGGTGTATGAACACAAGAAGCAGGGGTGCAACTAACCTGGTTCCCACTGTTGAAGAGATAGCTACACTTGAGAGGGAAATAGCAAGAAGAAGAAGAGAAGAAGAGCAACAGGCTCACATTCAGAGGTTGGGGTTTGAGATGGATGATCACCAGCATCAACCTCAAGATGGCAATGGTCAAGGAGCTGACAACCTTGGACCACAGCGCCAGCAACAACAACACCCACAGCGGCCAGCTAGAACCATTGGCACCTATGACCGTCCTCACATTCATGGCAATAGGACGGGCATCTGCGCACCAGCTGTGGAAGCTAACAACTTTGAGATCAAGTCAGGGTTGGTGAGTGTGATTGAGAACAAAAAGTACCATGGCTTGGCTGTAGAAGACCCATTTGATCACTTGGACAAGTTTGATAGCTATTGTGGCTTGTCCAAGACCAATGGTGTGTCCGAAGATGCCTTCAAGCTCATGTTGTTTCCATTCTATGTAGGAGACAAGGCACGCCAATGGGAGAAATCTCTACCTAATGATTCCATCACTACTTGGGATGATTGCAAGAAGGCCTTCTTGGAGAAGTTCTTCTCCACATCAAGGACAGCCAAGCTGAGGAATGAGATCTCTAGTTTCCAGCAGAAGAATTTGGAAAGCTTTAGTGAAGCATGGGAGAGGTTCAAGGGGTATCAAGCTAAGTGCCCACACCATGGTTTCTCAAAGGAGAGTTTGCTGAGCACATTCTATAGAGGTGCCCTTCCTGAGTTTAGAGCAAGATTGGATACAGCAAGCAATGGTTTCTTCCTGGGCAGGTCTGAAGAAGATGCTGAGGAGCTGGTTGACAACATGGTGAAGAGTGATTTAGTTTACAGTGGAGAACATGACAGAGCTGATAGAACAACCAGATCTGATGACAACCAGACCAAGAGGGAAATCAAATCCTTGCAAGAGAAGATAGACTTGCTGATTGCTAACCAAGCCTAACAGGAGCAGATCAACTTTGTGGGTGGTCCAAGTCAGGAAACTCTTCCAAAGGTTAATGAAGTTGAAGGGTTAGAAGGGCAAGAAGAGCTTTGCTTCATCAACAACAATCGTACTTGGTACAGGAAGGATCCTAACTTTCAGTACAACAACTACTAGCAAAGGTCTTATCCCAACAACCAGCAAGGAGACTATCAACCCAAGCAAAACACTCAGCAAGGGAACTACCAGCCTAGGCAGAATCCTCCTCCTGGTTTTACAAATCATGGCAATCAGTCTACTCAAGCTCAAGGTAGCTCCTCCCAAGCTAAAGCTCCAGATTCATCTATGGAAGCTATGTTCAAACAATTATTGGAAGGTCAAGCTAGAACAGCCAAGGACATTGGCCATGAGTTCAAGACTGTTCACTCCAAGATTGATAGCAGCTATACTGAGCTAAACAACAAGATTAGAGCTTTGGAGAATCAGTTTGCTTCTATGAACTCTCAGCCAAGTCGCCAACAAGGAACACTAACAGGAAAGGCTGAGCAAAACCCCAAGGATCCAATGAAGGCAATCACTTTGAGGAGTGGTAGAGAGTTACCTCCAAGAACTCTCCCCAAGGATGGTGAGACACTAAGTGGGGGGGGGTGGCTATCAACATTGATGATGATGTTGTGATTGTAGATGAGAAGGTTGATGAGGAGATTCTAGAAAAGATTGTTGAAGCTTAGGGTAAAGGAAAGGTTGGAGAAGAGAAGAAAGCACTAAAACATGGTGAAGTTGCCACTGCAACAAAAGTCTTCTTTTGTTCCTCCTCCCTATGAACCTAAGCTGCCATTTCCTGGAAGATTCAAGAAGCAACTTTTGGAGAAGTACAAAGCACTCTTTGAGAAGCAAATGAGTGAAGTTCAAGTCACAATGCCCATCATTGATGCCTTCATGCTTGTCCCTCAATACAGCAAGTTCTTGAAGGATGTTGTGGCTTCCAAGAAGAAGGAAATGGAAGGCATGATGGTTCTTACTCATGAGTGCTGTGCCATTATCCAGAGATTGACAATCCCTGAGAAGCTAGAGGATCCAGGCTGCTTTACCCTACCTTGTGCCATTGGTCCTTTGATGTTTGAGAGATGTCTATGTGATTTGGGAGCTAGTGTCAGTCTCATGCCTCTATCTGTTGCCACGAAGCTTGGGTTCAGCCAATACAAGAAGTGCAAACTCTCTTTGGTGCTTGCTGATCGCTCAGTCAAATTCCCCATTGGTATCCTTGAAGACCTCCCTGTGATGGTGGGAAATTGTGAAATTCCTACTGATTTTGTTGTGCTTGAGATGGATGAAGAAGCTAGAGACCCCTTGATCCTTGGAAGACCATTCTTAGCCACAGCAGAAGCCCTTATCAATGTGAAGGAAGGCAAGATTGATCTTCATTTGGGGAAAGAGCACACTCTCCATTTTGATATCAATGAGGTAATGAAGAGGTCAACTGTGCAAGGCCAAGTGTTTTACATAGAATAGATGGAAGCTCTTGCTCATGAGCTCCTTGAGGAATTGGCACTTGGAGAGTTGACAATAGGGGACCCTTTGCAGCATGCTTTGACAGTGGATAAAGAGGTCCAAGTGGTTGAGAACCAAGAGAGTGATGATATTGTGGCCATGCTGGATTCTCGCAAGAAGATTGATGATACAGGCCAGTATGAGGAGCTCAAACAAGAGGTGCACCAAGCTGTTTCAGCCACTCAACAAGAGGACACCTAACAAGATGATTGGAGTGAGCTCAAGGCACCGAAAGTGGAGCTAAAACCTCTTCCCCATGGTGTAAGGTACGCATTTCTAGGCCCTAATGAGTCATATCCTGTCATTATGAGTAGTGAACTTACTGAACTTGAGCTTTCTCAACTTTTAAATGCACTTAAAAGGTTCAGAAAGGCAATTGGGTACTCACTAGATGATATTAAGGGGATATCACCTTCTTTGTGCGTGCATAGGATACATCTAGAGGATGAGTCAATGACTTCTATAGAGCATCAAAGAAGGTTGAATCCTAACCTGAAGGATGTTGTAAAGAAGGAGATTCTTAAGCTCTTAGATGCTGGTGTTATCTACCCTATTTCAGATTCTAAATGGGTATCTCCTGTGCATGTAGTTCCAAAGAAAGGTGGTATCACTGTGGTTAAAAATGACAAGGATGAATTGATACCAACTAGAACCATAACTGGCCATAGGATGTGTATAGAAAACTCAACTCTGCATCTAGAAAGGATCATTTTCCATTGCCATTCATTGATCAAATGCTTGAGAGACTTGCAAACCATCCTTTCTATTGTTTTCTTGATGGGTACTCAGGGTTCTTCCAAATCCCCATACATCCCAATGATCAAGAGAAGACAACATTCACATGCCCCTATGGCACCTTTGCTTATCGAATGATGCCATTTGGGTTATGTAATGCTCCAACAACCTTTCAAAGGTGCATGATGTCTATCTTCTCGGATCTCATTGAGGATATAGTGGAGGTATTCATGGATGATTTATCTGTCTACGGATCTTCGTTTTCTGCTTGTTTGTCCAACATGTGCAGGGTCCTACAGAGATGTGAAAACACCAACCTAGTGCTGAATTGGGAGAAATGTCACTTCATGGTCAAAGAGGGGATTGTGCTTCGGCATAAGATTTCCGAAAAGGGCATTGATGTGGACAAGGCTAAGATTGAGGTGATGGTCAGCTTGCCACCACCAAAGACAGTGAAAGACATCAGGAGCTTCCTTGGCCATGCTGGGTTCTATAGAAGATTCATCAAAGACTTCTCAAAGATTGCTAGACCCATGACTAAGTTGCTGTGCAAGGAGGCCACTTTCAGCTTTGATGAAGATTGTCTGGAAGCCTTCAAGAAGATAAAGGGTGACCTTGTTAGTGCTCCCATTGTCCAGCCACCTGATTGGGACCTCCCTTTTGAGATAGTGTGTGATGCTAGTTATTTTGCTGTTGGGGCTGTCCTGGGGCAGAAGAAGGATGGCAAGACTCATGTGATTTATTATGCTAGCCAAACCCTGAATGATGCACAGATGAAGTATGCCACAACTGAGAAAGAGATGCTGGCCATTGTCTTCGCCTTTGAAAAATTCAGAAGCTACCTGGTGGGTTCCAAGGTCATTGTGTATACTGACCATGCATCTTTGAGACACCTCCTAGCAAAGAAGGATGCCAAGCCAAGACTGCTAAGGTGGATTCTTTTGCTTCAAGAGTTTGACTTGGAGATTAGAGACAAGCCAGGGATTGAGAATGGAGTTGCTGATCACTTGTCCAGGTTGAGGATTGAAGGTGGAATCCCTATTGATGAGGGACTTAGACAAGAGCATGTCATGGCCATCATGTCAGTGGTGGCAGTCATTGAGACTGGAAAAAAGATTGAAGAAGTTAAGGCAGCTGAAAAGAAGGGACCTTGGTATGCTGATTTGGTTAACTACTTAGCCACTGGGAAGGAACCATTGGGGCTTGCGGGGTATGAGACGAAGAAGTTCTACAAGGACTTGAAGAGATACTATTTGGATAAACCATACCTTTACACCCTATGCAAAGATCAGATTTATAGAAGAGTGGTGGCTGAAGAAGAAGTTGAAGGGATCCTCTCACATTGCCATGGATCTTCCTATGGAAGCCATTTTGCTACATTCAAGACTGTCTCAAAGGTGCTACAAGATGGATTCTGGTGGCCACACATGTTCAGGGATTCACAAGACTTCATTTCAAGATGTGACTCTTGCCAAAGGAGGGGGAACATTACTAAGAGGAATGAGATGCCTCAAAACCCAATCCTTGAAGTGGAAGTGTTTGATGTTTGGGGGATTGACTTCATGGGACCTTTCCCTTCTTCTTATGGAAACAAATACATTTTGGTGGCTGTAGACTATGTATCAAAGTGGGTGGAAGCAATAGCAAGTCCCACAAATGATTCAAGAGTGGTGGTCAAAATGTTCAAGAGAAATATCTTCCCAAGGTTTGGAGTACCAAGAGTGGTCATAAGTGATGGAGGTTCACATTTCATCAACAAGGTATTTGAGGATCTTCTCAAGAGGAATGGAGTGAAACACAAGGTTGCAACACCCTATCACCCTCAAACAAGTGGCCAAGTGGAGGTCTCCAACAAGCAAATCAAGGGAATCTTGGAAAAGATTGTGGGAACCAAGAGGAAGGATTGGTCAGCCAAGCTTGATGATGCTCTTTGGGCACTTCAAGACTCCTCTAGGCACTTCTCCTTTCAACCTTGTCTATGGGAAGTCTTGCCATCTGCCAGTTGAGCTTGAATACAAGGCATTGTGGGCTGTGAAGCTTCTAAACTTTGACATCAAGGGTGCAAAGGAGAAGAGACTTCTTCAACTCAATGAACAAGATGAGATAAGGATAGACGCCTTTGAGAATTAGAGGATCTACAAGGAAAAGACTAAGGCTTTCCATGACAGGCACATCCTCAAGAGAGAGTTCAAGGCAGGAGATCAAGTCCTTTTTTACAATTCTAGACTGAAATTATTTCCAGGAAAGCTTAAGCAAGATGGTCTGGTCCATTTGTGATCAAAGAAGTGAGGCCTTATGGAGCTATTGTGTTATGGGAGAAGCAAGGTAATGACTTCACATTTACTGGCCAGAGACTCAAGGAATACATGGCCACAATACCAAAGGAGGATGGGAAATCAACCCCACTCTCTGATGCTCCCCTTGCCTAACCTCAAAGGAGGCAAAGTCAAGCTAGTGACTTTAAACAAGCTCACTTGGAAGGAAGTCCCATGGTTATCCTTGTACATATTGCATTAGGATTTTTTATTTTTCAGCAATAAGTCCTTTGAAAGATGTTGGGGCCAGGTTGGGAGCTTGAGAATGAATTGACTGAGGTTATGAGATGGAGGAGACACAAAAAGAAGTGAGTTGGTTCAGTGATCAGGAGAAAAAGAGATGAAATTTTGGTGGTTTGGTCGAAGATAACCGGGTAATGGCACCCGGGTTGAAGCACCCGCATGGGTAGGGCAGAACGGACAAGCGGGGCGATACCGGGTGGTGTGCGCTGGTAGAAGAGACGCCGCGCACGGCAGAACGGACTAACGCAGCACTAACGGGACGTGCCGGGCTGGAACACTTCGGGTGGAGAAGGCCGCGGGTGGAGCGATCAGAACAAGGCGAGCGGCTGTGCGGGTGATGATACCGGGGCGCAGCACCCGCAGGTGGAACGATCAGAACGAGTCGAGCGGCTGTACGCGGGTGATGATACCCGGGACGCAGCCCCCGCACAGGTGGAACGATCAGAACAAGACGAACGGCTGTACGCGGGTGATGATACCAGGGACACAGCACCCGCACGGGACGAACGGATGAACGCGGGTGGACGCAGCCGAGACGTACAAAATCCACCACACCCGCGTACCAACCATGACCCGCGGACAACCCAGATGCGACCCGCCCGACCCAGGTAAGTTTTCTTCCCCTTTTTCCGACCCAAACCCGACCCCGACCACCCAGACTCGACCCGCCCGACCCAAAAACTTCCCCAAAACCCTACATCACCCTCTCTTTCCTCATTTCATCCCCTTCCTCACATCAAAAATCCTCTCTAACCCCCCAAGAACTAAAATCCCCATAACTTTCTCAATTCTCAACCAAATCATCCAATTCTTTTACAAATCCAAGTCTTCTTCTCCTAAGTCTATTTCCTTGAATCCTTTCATCCTAATCCTTCATCCAAAGCAAGGTATGGTACTTTTCAGTTCAAATTCGTAATGATCATGAACCCTAAAATTTGAACTTGAAATTCTGAGCCTTTTCTTGCTTGATTCTTGTCAAATAGGCTAGGGAATGACTATATATGATGCTGGGCTGTTGATTTCTTGGTCAATTTGAGCTGAATTTGGATTTTAAAAAATTAGGGTTCATGAGATTTGAGTTTTTTGAAAAGGTTCTTACTTTTGGTTGATTATGGTCTAGATTAATTGGAATTGATGTTCTAGAGCTTGTTTAACATTCAATTTCAGCTTGCTTGGTGATTTTACATGGAATTGGCTAGATTAGGTTCCCTTGTTCATAAAAAAAAAAAAAAAAAAATTTGAATTTTGAGGACATGGGAACTTGATTTCTTTGTGATAGTCTTGCTAGGTTTCTGGTTTTAAACTGATTTGCAAGTGTTCATTCAAGCACCTATCATTCCAAAAGTGTTATTTCTTCCTTGTGCTTAATCTTGTCCAAGTTTTGAAATTTTTTTTTCAGGTTCAAGATGGGAAGGAAAGATGAGAACTTGATTGCACAAGAAAAGGTTGAGGCTGCTCGGAAAGAGACCGCTAGGTTTGGGAAAGAGTTAGGCTACATGCCTGAATCTGAGGAGGAACGTAGACAGCAAGCCTTGGCATTGTTGAGAAAGAAAACACAAGCCAAGAGAGATGGAAAGAGAGTGGCTGATGGGGCTAGTAAGCAAGCCAAGAATGAAGGAAAAGGGATTGCTAGTGAAGAGAAAGGGACTGGTGGTGCCCACAAGCAAGCCAAGAGAGATGAAAAGGGAGTGGTTGATGTTGATCACAAGACAACCAAGAAGGATGGCAAGAGGTTGGCTAGTGATAAGAAAGTGATTGATGATGCTTACAAAAAAGCCAAGAGAGATGGAAAGAGAGTGGCCGTTGGTGATCACAAGCACACTCCTTCAAAGAAAGCTCGAGCTCGAAGATGTCACAGCGTGGGATCTCTTGTTTTGGAGAAGAACACAAAGAAGGACGATGATAAACCAGCTCCTCCCACCAAGATCAGGATCAAGGCACCAAACCCAAAGACATTGGCGCCTCCACCCTGGGAGCAAGTAGATGAAACTGTTGAAGAAGCATCTTCTCCAAATGGTAGTGTGGCTGAGCAAGAAAATTTCAAAAGTGTTATTTCTTCCTTGTGCTTAATCTTGTCCAAGTTTTGAAATTTTTTCAGGTTCAAGATGGGAAGGAAAGATGAGAACTTGATTGCACAAGAAAAGGTTGAGGCTGCTCGGAAAGAGACCGCTAGGTTTGGGAAAGAGTTAGGCTCCATGCCTGAATCTGAGGAGGAGCGTAGACAGCAAGCCTTGGCATTGTTGAGAAAGAAAACACAAGCCAAGAGATGGAAAGAGTGGCTGATGGGGCTAGTAAGCAAGCCAGAATGAAGGAAAAGGGATTGCTAGTGAAGAGAAAGGGACTGGTGGTGCCCACAAGCAAGCCAAGAGAGATGAAAAGGAGTGGTTGATGTTGATCACAAGACAACCAAGAAGGATGGCAAGAGGTTGGCTAGTGATAAGAAAGTGATTGATGATGCTTACAAAAAGCCAAGAGAGATGGAAAGAGAGTGGCCGTTGGTGATCACAAGCACACTCCTTCAAAGAAAGCTCGAGCTCGAAGATGTCACAGCGTGGATCTCTTGTTTTGGAGAAGAACACAAAGAAGGGCGATGAGAAACCAGCTCTTTCCACCAAGATCAGGATCAAGGCACCAAACCCAAAGACATTGGCCTCCACCCTTGGAGCAAGTAGATGAAACTGTTGAAGAAGCATCTTCTCCAAATGGTAGTGTGGCTGAGCAAGAAACTTTCAAAAGTGTTATTTCTTCCTTGTGCTTAATCTTGTCCAAGTTTTGAAATTTTTTCAGGTTCAAGATGGGAAGGAAAGATGAGAACTTGATTGCACAAGAAAAGGTTGAGGCTGCTCGGAAAGAGACCGCTAGGTTTGGGAAAGAGTTAGGCTCCATGCCTGAATCTGAGGAGGAGCGTAGACAGCAAGCCTTGGCATTGTTGAGAAAGAAAACACAAGCCAAGAGATGGAAAGAGTGGCTGATGGGGCTAGTAAGCAAGCCAGAATGAAGGAAAAGGGATTGCTAGTGAAGAGAAAGGGACTGGTGGTGCCCACAAGCAAGCCAAGAGAGATGAAAAGGGAGTGGTTGATGTTGATCACAAGACAACCAAGAAGGATGGCAAGAGGTTGGCTAGTGATAAGAAAGTGATTGATGATGCTTACAAAAAAGCCAAGAGAGATGGAAAGAGAGTGGCCGTTGGTGATCACAAGCACACTCCTTCAAAGAAAGCTCGAGCTCGAAGATGTCACAGCGTGGGATCTCTTGTTTTGGAGAAGAACACAAAGAAGGGCGATGAGAAACCAGCTCTTTCCACCAAGATCAGGATCAAGGCACCAAACCCAAAGACATTGGCGCCTCCACCCTGGGAGCAAGTAGATGAAACTGTTGAAGAAGCATCTTCTCCAAATGGTAGTGTGGCTGAGCAAGAAAATTTCGAAAAGTTAGGTTTCAATCCTCATAGAGATAGACAGAGGAAGCCTACTGAAGTTGAACTATTGGAGCAGATGAGGCAAAGAGTATCTTGGCCTCCAACCAGATTTGCTGATGTGAGGCTAATGAGAGACTTAGAGATTGACCAAGACATGAAGGATTTGCTTGCTCTCATGAACATGGACAGCTTCTATTCCATGTCTCACCCAACACATAAAGAGGTCTCTTGCCAATTCTTGGCATCCTTGGAGGCCACGTTCCACTCTTCTCTACATGAGGAACAAGGGTGGGGAAGAATCAGTTTCAAGATTGATGGGAAGACCTATTTCATGACTTTTGCTGAGATTGGAGAGGTGCTAGGCCTCAAGGATTTGAAGGAGTCTTCTTTGCCTAAGCTGAAAGGGCTTCCTAAAGGAAAGACCCTTCCACACTTCACTTACAAGTTCTTATCCGACAAAGATAGAGTGTCCAGCAGAGACAAGAATGCTTCTATCAGGCATCCATCAGTCCGCTACCTCCATAGGCTGATTGTCCACACCATCTACCCAAGGAAAGAGCCAAGTAACGTGAATGGAGAAGACTTGAACCTCATGCACCAAGCTATCCAGCACTTTGCCTCACCTCCTCACTTACCTGAAGTCCCCACTGATTTCTACGCTGAGTTTGGTATGGTTGGATTCTTTGTGAGGCGCCTCATGTACTACAAGGATTATGCTTGGACAAACAGGGATCCAGAGGCTCAGATTGGAATAGGTTGCTTGATCACACCATTGCTTGTGCACCAGGGTATTAGCTTGGGCGATGATGCATCAGGTCCCTCTTTCATTGACCTCACCTACTTGAAGTCAGCTCATTACTTCTCTGGAAGATACAATGGGAGGTGTGTTTACTCGTACTTGAGAGGTTCCACCACAGTTGAGCTGCTTCTCCCTAACTATGAGCTCACTTCATTGGGGACACCAGGGACTATAAGTTTTGATATCAGTGAGCAGCACCTCCTAGGTAGTCATGGGACTCTCGGCCCTATGGTATTACACATGAACGAGAAAGCAGCAGCGAAGGCAGCTAAGTTTGATCAGTGATATTCCAGCAGAGCCACAGCCCATCTCTTTGGTCCTCCTCGTTATAAGTTTGAGCAATGCACCAGTGCCCTGCCTATTGGTCCCATTCGCCAAGCTCATGACCAGATTAGCACACTACAAAGGTGGAACAGAGCTCAAGACAGGACCATCTTCAAGCTCACCAAGAAGTGCAAGGAATTGAGGAAAACTGTGAAGAGACAAGCTGAAGCTTCAGCTCAGTTCATGAGAAAGGTTGCTGATGTTCTGACCAGGGGAGCTGTAGCAGGCTGCAAGGCTGAGGATTTCGATCTTGATGCTTTCCTTGCACCCCCTCCTCTACCCCTTCATGACCCAAATGCGCCACAAACCGAGAAGCAAGCTCTCCGTAGCTTGAGGAACCCTTACATCGCCCCATCCGCGTCCCGAAACAAGTCACCAAGCCTAAGCACCACTTCTTATGAAGATAACTCTGAGGGTGAGGCATCAGCCTCATCCCACGCTCCATGAGGTACTCCACTTCCTGATCATTGTATATACCATTCATCTTTGCATTTAGATTTCTTTTATTTTCTTTTAGGCCCTTCTCCACATTTAACAAACACAGAGACTGTGTGAATTAAGTGTGGGGGAGGTATCAAGTTGCTAATAGTCTTGTGTTTTATGCCATATGCATGCACTTGTAGATAGTTATTGCATAGAAAAACCAAAAAAAAAATTTGAAAATTTTGAAAAGCACAAAAAGAATCATGTAGTTGCATTAGGATTGTGTCTAGATCATTCACTTGCATAAAAAAAAAGAAAAAAATCATGCTAAGTTCTAGGTTGCATCATGCATAAGAGGACAAGGATGATAGTTGCCTTGTAAAGATGCTCATGCTAAGTTCTTAAAGTGATAACCTTTATAATCATAGTAAGTACCTTGAGCAATCTTAGGATAGCTTGTAAACTTTGAGCCTTGAAAGCTCTTCCTAAAGCTTATTTGATTGATTGATGCTCTCTTTTTGAAGTTTTCTCCTGTCATACTTAGGCTCTAAGTCTCTTGCTCATGGTCCCTTGTGTACTAAGTCATGGGTAGAACACTTGAGTTGTCCCTCCTATTCTTTGCCTATCTTTTTGGACAAACTCAAGTGGTACTCCACACCTTTAAACCCTTACCTCCTTTCAAGCCTTCATTGTTTGTTGAGTGAGGCCTTCTTTGGAAAGCTTTACATGTGCTTAATGTTAAGAGTATTGGGAACGACAATGCTTGGTCTCCATTTTAGCTAGATTAGACATTTATATTGTCTAGCTTCTAGGATGGGGGTGAGTGTTATAAAGTTTGATCTTGGGAGTGTGAAAAAGAGAGGAAAGAAATGGTAGACTCTTAGAACTCAAACGTGATTGAGTCTTTAGGGATAAGCAAATGAAAAGTCTAGCTCAAGTTTGTAATGAAAGTCTTGGCCCCCATGTATAAAAAAAAAAAAAAAAAAAAGAAAAAGAGATAAATAAAGAAAGGGGGATAGCCAAAGTTAGTATGAGCTAATAAATGTTTAAAAAGTGTAAAAATCCCTTGTAGACTTCAAAAAGTGAAGAGTTCTAAGTGAGAAAATGTTCTTGAGAGTTTGGGAAATCTTTGGGTGAGTGAAGAGAGAGTGAGGCTTGGCATTGGGGAATAGAGTAAAATTTGCTTTCATGTTTAGGAAAAGGGTAGGACAATGGAGATTGAGCATTGTATGCATGAATTGATCCCTTTCTTAGATATTGGTGCAGCCCTGGAATGGTTGTCTCTCCCTGGATCACTTGAAGTGGGGCGTGGGTGGATGAAAAGTGATGGATATGGTCTTCTCCTTAGAACTATGAGATGTTCTAAAGATGTTTTGCTTCTCCTGAGACACAGGTTCACCCTGTTTAGTGTCTGGATGGATCACAGAAGATCACTCTTCTTATTGTGATAAAAATTGTTCACACATGAACAAGATAGAGAAGTCTCCTCAGAGACGATTGTTTGAGCCAAAGATTAAGTTTATTGAATAATGGTTCATGATACATGGAGGCTCGTGTTTAACATAAATAAGAAAGCCAAAACGAAATCCTAGGCTAGAGAAAAACCCTAAACCAAAACCAAATCGGTTTAGTGAAAACCATATCCTAATCCTATTGCTAATTGATTTATAAATCACTAAACTTAATCTTAATTGGTTTACACTTAATAAAATCATAAATAAACTTAAAATAAACCATCTTGGACGTGCCTAATCTTCTTGGGCCAATGATAATCCAAGCTGGCTTGTCTTTCCACTTTTTGGGCCGATAAAAGCCTTTTTCGAACAATTCTTGCTTGGGCTCTATCCATCTTGGTCCAGGTCCGACCAAGTTGCTTCTTATGCTCAGGTGGGTGATAAAGATCCTCCTCATGTTCCATTTCAAGCTCTGGTTCTTCATCTTCCATTTCCAACTTATTTCTCGCCCATGTCGGTTTGAACAGTCCATTTCTCGATCATCTTGAATCTCCCATCCCATTTCCTGTCCAACCAACTTCCTCCCATCCATTTCCTTGTCAATCATGGTTCTCATGGGTCGTCCATGATTATCCAAAGTCATTCCTATCTTTAAAAATGCCTCATCAAGGCCCATACCCTTCTCTCGGTCCAATACCTCATGAATCATGCCAATAAACTCTCCAATAAGCCCACTAGATCTCGCTGTGACCCATTGCCTCTCTGGTACATGGATTGGCTTCCAGAACTTGAGTTTGAAGCTGATCCAGGTCGCACCATTACCTCCTCCTTTAAAAGGATTTGTCCTCAAATCCAGTTCTGTAAGGATGAATGGACTGTCCAATCTCAACTGCTTTGTGTCTTCTTGGCTCAGGGTGTTGTTGATGTTCTTGTGCACGTTTATCTCCCCTACAGGCTCAAATACATAGCTTTGTAAAGCCTTCACACGTCCTAGATGCTTCACCAGACTGATATTAATCCATAAAGGAGGTGTGGTTAGTAGATCACAAGAAAAAGATTCAATGATATCACCTTCTTCAACTACAGTTGTAACTGCCAATTCATGAGCTTCAGGTGATCCATTAAGCCCTCCTTCTTCAGATTGGTTTTGACCAGGCACGTGGCCACATATAACTGATGTTCTATCCTATTGTTTCAGATGGTTGTCCAAGTTGTCTGCTTCACAAAGAGTGGTTGGTTCTGATTCAAAAGCTTGTTCTCTCACACCCTGTTTTTCTGCAGTTTCTTATTTCTTCTCTACTGGTTCCTTCTGGTAACAACTTAGCTCATAGTCTCTTGATGCTGGACGTGGGGCTGAAGTATGTTGTGTTTTTTTCATCACATCAGTGAGTGATTGATCTATCATGTTCCTGAGGTCTTGCTTGAGCTGTGGGTTTTGCAATTCCTCAATATATGCTTGATGTAGCTGCAACTTTCTTGGTGCCTCACCACCATAGTATGTCTTTGGCTCATCTTTTGGTGTCCTAACATGTCCTTTAGCTGAACCAGATTGGCTGTGCATCCTTTCCAAATCAGTTTGATCATACCTCTTGGCTACAAACCTTTTCTTCATGACAGCCTTCATCTCATACCAAGAAGAAATCTGTTGCTCTCCATCTTGTCTCACGGTATTAGCTGTCTGATACCACCAATCAAGTGCATAACCACATAAACCAGTAGATGCCAATTGAGCCTGCTTCTCTGCTGTGTACCCTTGACACTTAATAATTAAATCCATATTCTTTTCCCATTCTAGGTATGTATCTGGATCATAGTCTCCATAGAAGGGTGGAATCAGGATCTGTTTTTTTCTTCTTTGCAATTCCCTTGTTGCTTTGCACTCAGCTTTCTCTTCATGGTTTCTTTTTCTTTCAAAAGAATACATATGAGACTGCTGGATAAGATAGATCACGTGATTTAGGTTAAGAACAAAATCCCCAAACCTTCAAGTGGCTCTGATACCACCTGGGGCAGCCCTGGAATGGTTGTCTCTCCCTGGATCACTTGAAGTGGGGCGTGGGTGGATGAAAAGTGATGGATATGGTCTTCTCCTTAGAACTATGAGATGTTCTAAAGATGTTTTGCTTCTCCTGAGACACAGGTTCACCCTGTTTAGTGTCTGGATGGATCACAGAAGATCACTCTTCTTATTGTGATAAAAATTGTTCACACATGAACAAGATAGAGAAGTCTCCTCAGAGACGATTGTTTGAGCCAAAGATTAAGTTTATTGAATAATGGTTCATGATACATGGAGGCTCGTGTTTAACATAAATAAGAAAGCCAAAACGAAATCCTAGGCTAGAGAAAAACCCTAAACCAAAACCAAATCGGTTTAGTGAAAACCATATCCTAATCCTATTGCTAATTGATTTATAAATCACCAAACTTAATCTTAATTGGTTTACACTTAATAAAATCATAAATAAACTTAAAATAAACCATCTTGGACGTGCCTAATCTTCTTGGGCCAATGATAATCCAAGCTGGCTTGTCTTTCCATTTTTTGGGCCGATAAAAGCCTTTTTCGAACAATTCTTGCTTGGGCTCTATCCATCTTGTTCCAGGTCCGACCAAGTTGCTTCTTATGCTCATGTGGATGATAAATATCCTCCTCATGTTCCATTTCAAGCTCTGGTTCTTCATCTTCCATTTCCAACTTATTTCTCGCCCATGTCGGTTTGAACAGTCCATTTCTCGATCATATTGAATCTCCCATCCCATTTCCTGTCCAACCAAATTCCTCCCATCCATTTCCTTTTCAATCATGGTTCTCATGGGTCGTCCATGATTATCCAAAGTGATTCCTATCTTTAAAAATGCCTCATCCAGGCCCATACCCTTCTCTCGGTCCAATACCTCATGAATCATGCCAATAAGCTCTCCAATAAGCCCACTAGGTCTCGCTGTGACCCATTGCCTCTCTGGTACATGGATTGGCTTCCAGAAATTTAGTTTGAAGCTGATCCAAGTCGCACCAGATATATTATGTGCAATGTCAAAGCTACTTTGTTTTGAGAGTAAACCACCTTGAAAGATGATCTTGAACCTCCTGATTCACTTTGCACTAAAGCCTTTTTCTTACCAAACAAAATGATTTGGACCATTTGACCATTTGCAAGATTTCTATTGAGTTTGCTTAATGATTGTAAGAGAGCAAGTAGATTTGTGGATTGTGGATTCATGATGAGTAAGTGTAGGGATCAAAAGAGTTGAGATAGGCCTTGAGAAGTTAGAGTTGGATTCAGTGCTTGCTCTAGCTAGTTGGTATGATTATGCAAGGTTATCAAGTTGAGAACTAAGAAGAGCATTCTTTTGGCTATGAGTCCCCTCCTTCAAACCTCTCCTCCTTAGTCCTTGCTAGTTTACTAGTGGACAAGTAAAGGACTAGTGTGGGAGAGTTGATGTCTTGCATATTTTCATTGTTTTAGCTTTCCATTTTGTGCATTTTATCCCTTCTAGATTAGGCATTAGGCATATTTAGGTTCATTTTGCATTCATAAGTCTTTATCAGGTCTTGGAGTGTACTTTGGAGAATTTGAAGGTGTTTGGGGGTACTTTGTTACAAAAAGGAAGGGTGAAAGATGAACATGGACAATGGCCATATAGAAGTCTTTCTATGCTAAGATTTGGTGAAGACATAGCATTTTGAGTTAGCTTTCCAATGGGAGTGGTTCCAAGCCATTTGAAGCCATATTGGAGGAGTTATGATTATTTGAGTGGAGACATGACAAGACACCCGGGTCAGCACACTCGACCTGACCAACCCGCACGGGACGAGGGAGTGATGCTGGACGATGAAGCACCCGGACGGACGTACGCGACCTCGACAACCCGCACGTCCTGACCGCGGGAACAGACAGCACGTACGCGGCCTGGACACCCGGATGAAGTTACCCGCGTATGAACATAGACCCACCGGACGCACCCGAGGATGACGACCCGCACGGCTTCGAGAGAACGAACCAGCACGTACGCGGGACGATCACAACCGACTGGACGCCACCCGCGTGCAAGCATACCCGGACGTCCACACCCGACTGGACGCCACCCGCGTGCGAGTACACCCGGTAGCGACGAACGCCTGGGACAAGACGCGATCGGACGCACCCGAGGAAGACGACCCGCACGGCCCGACGATGGAGAACGCCCAGGATCAGGACGCGGCCAAACACACCCGACCTCCCTCGCCCGCGTACCACTCCACTCGACTTCAGTACACTCGAGCAAGACGACCCGCGTAGCCTCACACCCGGCCATGACCACTCGAGCAGCACGACCCGCACGGCTTTAACGGCCTGGTCGAGATTTCACACCCGGGTGGTCATACCCGGCCTGGTGGGTACCCATCCGACCAGGGTATCCGAGCTTCTTCCTTTTGGAGCTTTTTTATTGGTTTAGACCATTACTCTTCTAAGGGCTTTTTAGTCATTTTGCTTTTATGTTTTTAGGGCTCTTAAGCCTACTATAAATACTCTTATTATCCCTAGTTTGGGACTTATGTTATTTTCTATCTAAGAACACAAACCCTTGAGTAAAGTTTCATCTTTGATTCATAATCTCATCTCATCTTTGTGTTCTTGATTGCTTGATTTCATCTCCTTTCTTTCTCTATATGTTTAAGCTTGAATCTCTCATGGGTTTAAGAGTAAGCATGTGGATTAGTGAGTAGATCCATTTAAGATCCATGGGTTAGGGTGATTGAGAGTGATTAAGTGTAGATCCAAGATGCTTAGTGTTAGATCTATCCTTTCCTTTCATTGATTTGATGTTCTTAAAGCTATATTTGAGTTGGCCTCTCAAACATAGAGTCATAGGTATTTCATGCCCGAAAGGTGTTCTATGAAATGCCTGAACCAACTCATCTATGCTTTTAGCTTGCTTTGCCTAAGAGATTAGTTGTCAAAGAAGCTAAGATTGCTATTAGACTCATTCTTTATGCTTGCTTTGATCATTACAGCCAAAGAGATTTGGTGTACTTGGGTGATCATTGCAAAAGAGCATCCATCTAGAGATAGAGCTTGCTTAGTTTTGTTGTCTAGGCATAAGGAATTAGATTGATTGAAAAGTTAGCCTCTTGGATTGAATCTTAATCATTTGATATCAAGTCCCTATACCCATGGGTCTCATTCTCCTCATAAGAAAGAAAGTTTTACTTTTTGTTGCATCTTACTTATTGTCTTAGTTTAATAATCATCCTCCTTAATGATGGCATTTAGATTAAGCATAGACTTGCATTCCCTTTGCTTTGTGGTCACTTAGAACTGGTTCGACAATCTTATATACTACATCATTTGATTAGGACCTTAGAAATGTCCTTTCATCAAGCATCCATCTCCTCTATGTAGAACACTTGGTTTTGAATGGTGGGCCTCTTCATCACTTCATTGATGTCAAAGTGGATGATGTTTCTTTTTCAAAGATGAAGATCAATCGATCAATCTTTCCTTCTCTCACATTCACAATAGCTCCTGCTGTGGTCTTTGGCTTCCTCACCCATCTCCAACACAACAAAATCAGTAGGGATCTCACAGTTACCAACCATCAGAGGAAGATCTTCTAGGATACCAACAGGAATCTTCACTGATCTATCAGCCAGCACCAAAGAGAGTTTACACTTCTTGTATTGAGTATATCAAAACTTCTTTGCAATAGACAAAGGCATCAAGCTAACACTAGCTCCAAGATAGCATAGACACCTCTCAAACACCATGGGTCCAAGAGCACAAGGTAAGGTGAAACATCCCGGATCCTCAAGCATCCTTGGGACATCTAACCTCTGGATAATGGCGCTGCACTCATGAGTAAGAATCATCATGCCCTCCATCTCTTTCTTCTTTGCAGACACAGCATCTTTCAAGAACTTGGTGTACTGAGGGACCAACATAAAAGCATCAATGATGGGCATTGTGACCTGAACTTCACTCATCTGTTTCTAAAATAGTGTCTTGTACTTCTCAAATAGCTGTCTCTTGAATCTTCCAGGGAATGGTAGCTTTGGCTCATAGGGAGGAGGAACAAAAGAGGATTCCTTTGTTGGAGTAGCAATTTCACCATGTTTCACTGTCCTCTTCTCTTCTCCAACATTTCCTTTACCCTTAGCTTCAACAATCTTTTCTAGAATCTCTTCATCAACTTTCTCATCTATAATCACCACTTCATCATCAATGTTGATGGCTACCTTCCCACCTTGTTTCTCACAATCCTCGGTGAGAATTCTTGGGGGCAACTCTTTACCACTCCTTAGGGTGATTACCTTCACTGTTTCCTTGGGGTTTTGCTCTGGCTTTCCAGGTAATGACCCTTGTTGGCGACTTGGCTGAGAGTTCATAGAAGCAAACTGGTTCTCCAAAGCTCTGATTTTGTTGTGGAGATCATTGTAGCTACCATCAATCTTAGTGTGAACGTTCTTGAACTCATGGCTGATGTCCTTTGCTGTTCTTGACTGACATTCTAATATTTGCTTGAACATGGACTCCATACTTGAATCCGGAGCTTTAGCTTGAGAAGAGCTTCCTTGAGCTTGAGTAGACTGATTGCCTTGATTTCTGAAACCAGGAGGGATGTTTTGCCTAGGCTGATAGTTCCCTTCCTGAGTGTTTTGCTTGGGCTGATATCCTCCTTGCTGGTTGTTAGAATAAGACCTTTTCTGGTAGTTGTTGTACTGAAAGTTAGGTTCCTTCCTGTACCAAGTACCATTGTTGTTGATGAAGCATAGCTCTTTTTGGCCTTCCAAACCATCAACCTCATTGACCATAAGAGGAACCTCTTGACTAGGACCACCCACAAAGTTCATCTGCTTCTGTTTAGCTTGGTTAGCAAGAAGCAAATCCATCTTCTCTTGCAAGGACTTGATCTCTTTGTTTGTCTGCTGATCATCACCTCTGTTAACCCTATCATGCTCCTCACTGTAGACTGAGTCACTCTTGGCCATGTTCTCCACCAGTTCCTCTGCCTCTTCCTCAGTTCTTCTCAAGAAGAAACCATTGCTGGCAGTATCAAGCCTGTTTCTGCACTATGGTAGAGGTCCTCTATAGAAGGTGCTAAGCAAACTCTCCTTGCTGAAACCATGATGACGGCATTGAGACCAGTAGCCCTTGAACCTCTCCCATGCTTCACTGAAGCTGTCAAGATTCTTCTGTCGAAACCTAGAGATTTCATTCCTGACTTTAGCTGTCCTTGAAGTAGAGAAGAACTTGTCTAGGAAAGCTCTCTTACACTCATCCCAAGTAGTGATAGTGTCACTTGGGAGAGTCTTCTCCCACTGGTGTGCTTTGTCTCCCAAAGAGAAAGGGAACATCTTCAACTTGAATGCATCTTCAGAAACACCATTGGTCCTGGACAAGCCATAATATTTATCAAACTTGTCCAAGTGAAAAAGGGTCTTCAGCAGCAAGGCCATGATACTTGTTGTTCTCTATGGTGTTGAGCAGTCCTGACTTGATCTCAAAGTTGTTGTCCTCCACTGCTGGTGCTCTGATTCCCAACCTATAACCATTAATGTGAGGTTGATCATAGGCTCCAATGGCACGAGCTTGGCGCGGTGGATGTTGTGGCTGGCGCTGTGGTCTAAAATTCTCAGCTCTTGGACCATTGCCCCCTAGGGGCTGATGCTGTGCCCTAAGGTTTGCAGCTCCTTAGGCAATACCATCTTGAGGTTGATTCTGGTCTTATTCCATTTTAAACCCCAATCTCTGTAAGTAATCTTGATGCTCTTCTTGCCTTCTCTTTCTTGTGTTTTCCCTTTCTAGTGCTCTGATGTCTTCAACTAGTAAAGTAAGGTTTGTTGTCCCTCTACTTCGCAAGTTCATACACCTGAGATTCACAAGTAAAGGAATAAGGATTATTAGTAACCAAGTAAAAGAAAATAAGACTTAGTCTCAAGCAAAGACCAAATCTCAATGTCAAAATCAACTTAGAACAGGCAACGGCGCCAAATTTGACAAGGACTTTTCAAGGGTCCTAAGCCAAAGTAGTATAAAAGTGTCAATCCAATCCCAAGTGACCATGATGCAATGAGAATGCAAGAATTTGCTTAATCTAAGTGCAACCAGATTTAGATGATAATAAGAACTAAGAACAATGCTAGAATGCAATAAAGAAACAAACTTTCTTTCAAGATGAGAAGATAGGACCCATGGGATTAGGGATTTGATCTTGGGTGATCAAGATTCAATCTAAAGGTGCCAAACAAACAATCAATCTTAAACATTATGCCTAAACACAATACTAAGAAAGCCCTATGTGTAGATGAAGGCTCATTTGCTAAAATAACTCAAGCATCAAATGTCTTTGGTTGAATATTACTAAAGCAATCATTAGAAACAAGTTTAATAGCAATCTTAGCTCCCTTAACATCAAATGTCTTTGGCAAGGAAATGTCTTTGGTTGAATAATATGAAAGCAATCATTACTAGCAAGTATATTGGCTATCTTAACACCTTTAGCAACAAATGTCTTTGGTAAAGTATGTTAAAATCTTAGGAGAGTTATCTCAGGCATTTCATTGAACACCTTGTGGGTGGGAAATGCCTAAAGATCAATTTTTGAGTGGCCAACTCAGAAGATGCATTATGAATACTCTACTAGCAATGAATAAGATTGATCTACACTAAAACATCCTAGATCAAGCATAATCACCTTTAATCTGCTAACCCATGAATTCAAAGGAGGATTACTCACTAATCTCCATGATTCCTCATAAACCCATATTGGATTTCAGATTAATCATGTAGAGAGATACAGAAAATAGATTGAAAATCAATATAACAACAAGAACAAATGATCAAATGATTTCAAGAGATGAACTTTCCAAGAGGTTTTTGGTGGTTTTTCTTAAAACAAAAGATAATCCAGCCTGATGGCTTACAAAAGGTACTTAAACATAGGTTTAGGAAGTGTAAAAAACGTGCGAACAAATTGCAAAAAGGTACTTGATTAATCATAATCCGACCAGTAAAATAACGCGCAGCGACCTCAGGACCTCGCTCCATCACGTCGCTCTGGTCCTTGGGAGCGACCTTGGGGGGTCGCTGTGGGACGTCTCTCCTGGGATGTTTTTCATGCTCGAAGTGTTAAAATGCCGAGCGACCTAGGTGAGTCCCTCTGGAGGTCGCTCTGGTTTGGGAGCGACTTCATCACGTCGTTCTGTAGGGGTCGCTCCAAGGGGTCTCTCGAGGGGAGCCACAGCGACGTCATGCTCTCACTCCGGTAGGTCGCTCCCACCTCACTGCTCGTCCAATGGTTGCTCTTAACTCCTCTTTTGAGCCTCAAATGCACCCAAACACCTCTAAGAACTCCATGTGGTACTCCAATACCTAATAGAGACTTATGTATGCAAAATGCAACCTAGACATGGCTAAATCCTAGTCTATATGATCAAAATGCACATGGATGGAGGAATAAAACAATGGAAATATGCAAGATATCAACTCCCCCAAACTTGTTCTTTTACTTGTCCTCAAGTGAACTTTCTAGAACTCATAGGGAAAGAGGTTTGAAGGTGGGAGCTCATAGCCAAAAGAAACACACATAGCACTCAATTCAACATCTAAGTTCAACATGAGCACACTCTCTTTTATTTTACTCTTGCTTTTCTAGGCCTATCTTAACAATTTCTGTGCCTACAGTCATCATTATTGCATTCACACATCCAAATCAGCCAACTCTCAAATTCATTAAGCATAAAATCAAGTGAGTTCTTGCAAATGGTCAATCGGTCCAAATCATTTGGATAAGGGAAGGCTTTTTATTCAAGTGAGTCAAGAGGTTCAAGATATATGATTTTCAAGGTGGTAAACTCTCAAGACAAGTAGCCTTGACATTGCACATAATATATCTAAGAAAGGGATCAACTCATGCATACAATGCTCAATCTTCATTGTTCTACCCTTTTCCCAAAACATAAATGCTACACAATTATCTCCCAACACCAAACCCAACTCACATCTCTCACCAAAAGATCTCAAGAGCATTTCTCAGCATAAAACTCTTTAATCTACTAGGGATTTCTGAAACCTTTTGAACACCTCATAGCTCCTATTAATTTTGCTAGCCCCCTTTCTTTATTTTCTTTCAAGTTTTCTCCTTTTTTTATTGTTTTTTTTATTTGGGGGCCAAGACTTTTCACAAACATGAGATAGAGGTTTTCTCTACTTATCCCATAAGGATTATTCAATTAAGCACAAAGAGTTTATTCTTTTTCCTTCAACACAAATTTTTTTTTTTTATATTCCCAAATCAAACTTTACAACACTCACCCCCATCCTATGGCTAGACAATAGTGTGTCTAATCTAGCAAGAATGAAGACCAAGCATTGTCGTTCCGAATACTCTCAACATTATGTGCATGTAAGACTTTCCGAAAAAGGCGTAACTCATCAATTAATGAAAGCTTAAAAGGAGGAAAGGGTTTTGGGAGTGGTCTACCACTAGAGGTTGTCAAAAAGATTGGCATAAAAGATGTGACAACTCAAAAGTGTATAGCCATAATTCAGTACACAAGAGACCATGAGCAAGATGCATTAAGTTCATTCAGTTCAAATAAGGCTGTAGTTGCCTTCAAAGATTGAGTTTCAGCAATTAATGAGTTTCAGGAAGAGTTTTCAAGGCTCGAAGCATACAAGTCTTTTTGAGAGGTGCATAAACTACTCAAGTGCAAGGTGGTGCTCTTTACAAGGCATTTTAAATCATTGCTCCCAATGCAAGTGAATGCAACCTATATGCTCTAGATTCTCCTAGAAATGCAAGTGATGCAATCTAATATGATTTTTTTGTGTTTCAAATTTTTTTTTCAGGTTTTTTTTATGCAAATAGATGCGTGCAATGCAAGACTCAATGCAAAAACATCAAAGCAAACATGATCAAATCCTTGGTACCTCCCCCAAATTTAAGTCACACAGTCTCTGTGTTGTTAAGTTGAGAGAGATACCCAAAAGAAATCTAAAATGCAAAGATAAAATGTTATATACAAGGGTAGGCGATGGAGTACCTTCTATGGGAATCGCGTGAAGGCAGACGCCCCGTCCTCGTCGTCGTGGGGTGGGAAGGAGGTGTAGTAGCCTCCTGGTGCTGAGTAGTACTCAGCATACTGTGGCTGGCTCTCAACTTCCTCAATCCCAATTTCTTCATCACTGGAGGCAAGGGAGGGTGATTTGTTTCCTGAGGTGGACGGTTGGATGGGTGGGTTCCTGTTCCTGCCCAGGAGCTGTCTAGCAGTGAGAGGGAAACCAAGGTCTGCAGGCTGGGGTCGAGGCTGTGTAGCTGAAACGTCCGGGAAGTCGAAGTCTGCTGAGCTACAACCAGCTATTCCTCCCCTGGTCAAGACATCAGCCACTTTCTTCATTAACTTGGCTAAAGTCTTAGCCTGCTTCTTCACCGTCTTGCTGAGCGCCTTGCACTTTTCCTTGAGCTTCTCTATCAACCTGTCATGAGCCTTGTTCCATCTCCGAAGCCTATCAATATGATCATGGGCGTCACGAAGGGCATCAGGAGGTAAGACTCTGTCATGTGGCTTGAAGTAGTTGCGCGGAGGCCCATAGACAAGTTCATCTGAAGCTGCTGTTGATGATGTCCCCAATGCATCATGTCTGGTTGCAGCACTTCTTCTCTTTGGTGCAGTCATCGGTTCGAGAGAACCATGGTCACGAAAGAAGTCTTCGTGAGCAAGGTTGAAGCTGATAGCTCCAGGCCTCTCTAAGCTGGTCAAGGTCCTGTTCGGAAGGAGTAACTCAGCTGGCTGTCCATGCAGGTTGTAGTGGTAGACATAGCTCCTTTCGTGCTTCCCGCTGAAGTATGTAGCGATCCTCAGGTAGGTGGCATCAATGAAACTAGGACCAGCTGAATCTTTTCCCAAGCTGACTCCCAGAAAATCAAGAAGTGGTGTGATCATACCACCAATACAAATCTTCGGTTCAGGATCCTTGGTATACCAGGCCCAATCCCTGTAATGCTCGAGACGACTCACGAAGAAACTGACCATCCCAAAGGTAGCATAGATGTCATGGCTCGGAAGAGGCAAGACTCCAGGAGTGGCATAAGGTGATATAGCTGGGCAGAGAAGGCGAAGATCCTCCTCTGTGCAACTGCCATGTTGCTTTCGCGGGTAGAATGCATGGATGAGCATCCTATGAAGATAGCGCACAGACGGATGTCGGATATGTGAGTTCTTGTCACTCTCGGTGCAGTGTTTGTTTCCAGTAATCAGCTTACATAGCTCCTTTGGAAGATCTTCACATTTGGGAAGAATAGAGTCCTCCAAATCTTGAAATCCCATGACTCTTCCAATGTCTTTGAAGCTCATGTTGTAGACTCTCCCATGGACGCTGAACTTGATTTTTCCCCATCCCTGCCTCACATGCAGTGTATCATGGTAAGTGACTCAAGTGAAGATAGGAACTGGCAGGAGACATCCTTGTAAGTAGGGTAAGCCATGGTAAGGAGGTAAGGAGCTTTGGCAACTTCAAATGTCCCAGCATTGCCTCCATGTCAGATTCCAAACCCAACTCCTTCAGCAAATCGAGGTCAGCAAACCTCGTTGGAGTCCAGGTGACTCCCTTCAGCAAGTGAACATACAGCTCCTCAACAGATGGTGTCTTCTCCCTGTCTCTATCAACAGCAACCTCCTTCCCTTTGGACATCTTGGCTTTCTTTTGAGGAACTTGCTCATCTTCACTTTCAGCATCACTCTCCTCATTGGTGGGAACTGCTACACTTTTCCCTGCTCTCTTCTCTTGGTCTTTTGATTTCTTAGCAGCCAAAACTTGCTGTCTAGAAGTCCTCTCCGTCCCTGAGCCAGTAGGTGCAGAAGCTAAAGCCTTCTCAACCTTTTGTTTCTTGGCATCCAGCTTTCCCTTGGTTGTCCTAACCATTTGTACCTGAAAAAATCAAAACTTGGAAAGGGGATAAGTTGAATGAAGTAAAGAAGATACAGAGTTTGCAAATGGAGATAATAAAAAGTGAACTCAAGTTAACTCAATGCAACCTTCTCTACACATTTAGCACTAAGAAGCTGAATCAAAAGCAAAGAATCACACTTCTCAAACTTTTCAAGATATAAAAATTACAAGCTAGGTAAAATTCAATGATCAACAAGGTTTTTGCGAGAGAAAGTTCTTTGATCGAGCTTCTAAACACCTTAACAAGCTACAATCAACCACAAACAAACTCAATTAAGTTCAAATTCGAGAAGCCCCAAATCCATGAACCATAATTTTGTCAAAGTTCGAATTATTCTCAAATCCACCAATAATTCATCAACCCAACTTGATAGATAAGCTTTCCCTAGTCTATTTCACCATAATCAAGCAAGAAAAGGACCAAAATTTGATTTTGAAATTCTAGGGTTCATGGACCTACGAAATTGAATTCAAAAACTCAATACCTTGCTTTGGATGAAAGAAAATGGCGACTGGGTGAGGAAAAATAGACTACAGGGGTGAAAGCTTGGATTTGGAAACAAGAACTAGGTGATTTGGTTGAGAATTGAGGAAATTATGGGGTTTTTTGGGGTGAGTGAGTGTGAGAGAGTATGAATGAGAGTGGGGAAGATGAGAGGTGGGAGAGGTGAAAGTCGATGGATAGGGGAGGGTTTAGGGTGTCGCCCGGTTCGGTTTGGTGGATTTAATTGAACCAGAATTGACTCGAGAAAACTTACCTGGACCGGCTTGGGAGCGACCTGGAGGAGTCGCTGCGGGACGTAGCTCCATGCTCGATTTCGAGCCTCAAAGTGCATAAAAAGCCGAGCGACCTCCACCCCTCGCTGCTTGACGCCGCTCTGAGCTGGAGCGACCTAATGTACTAGCTGTGGAAGGTCGCTCTGAAGTCATTTTGACTCTCCACACCTTGACAAGCCGAGCGACCTATAGGTGTCGCTGCTTGACCTCGCTCCCATCTGGAGCGACCTCTCCGTCTCGCTCCAACAACCTCGCTCCTAAACCTATTTTTAAGCCAATATCGGAGCGATCAAAACACCTGCATTCGTCTCCAACAAAGTCTGGAAAATAAATTAAAAGATGAAAATAAAAGTACTTAAGCAATATGTACAGGGATAGACATGGGACTTCCTCCCAAGTGAGCTTGTTTTAAGTCTCTAGCTTGACTTTGCCTCTTTTAAGATTAGGCGGGGGTAGGATCAGAAAGTGGAGTTGAAGTTCCATCTTCCTTTGGTGCAGTAGCCATGTAGAGCTTAACCCTTTGCCCATTGACGGTGAAGTCTCGTCCATCAGCACTACACAAAAATATTGCTCCATAGGGTCTAATCTCCTTGACCTTGAATGGACCCGACCATCTCGACTTGAGCTTCCCTGGAAACAACTTCAACCTAGATTTGTAGAGAAGGACTTGATCTCCTTCTTTGAACTCTCTTTTCAGAATGTTCTTGTCGTGGAAAACTTTAGTCTTCTCCTTGTAGATCCTTGAGTTCTCAAAAGATCCATTCTTATCTCATCCAGCTCATGTAGTTCAAGAAGTCTTTTCTCCTTGGCACTCTTGATGTCAAAGTTCAGCAACTTAACTGTCGATAGTGCCTTGTACACAAGCTCTACTGGTAAATGACAAGCTTTCCCATACATAAGGTTGAAAGGTGTGGTTCCCAAAGGGGTCTTGTAAGCTGTCCTAAAAGCCCAAAGTGCATCATCAAGCTTAGTAGACCAATCCTTCCTTGTAACCCCCACAATCTTTTCCAAAATAGACTTTATCTCTCTGTTAGAAATCTCAACCTGACCACTTGTCCGAGGATGGTAAGGAGTTGCCACCTTATGCTTCACGCCCTTTTTTTTGAGAAGTCCTTCAAACAGCTTGTTGATGAAATGAGAGCCTCCATCACTGATCACAACTCTTGGAACTCCAAACCTTGGAAAGATGACACTCTTGAACATCTTAGTTACAACTCCAGCATCATTGGTGGGACTTGCAATGGCTTCCACCCACTTTGAGACATAGTTAACAGCTACAAGGATGTATTTGTTGCCATAGGATGATGGAAATGGCCCCATGAAGTCAATACCCCACATATCAAACACCTCAACTTCAAGGATTGGATTTTTAGGCATCTCATTCTTTTTGGTGATGTTTCCTCTTCTTTGGCATGAATCACACCTTGAAACAAAGTCTTGTGTATCCTTGAACATGTGTGGCCACCAGAATCCAGCTTGTAACACTTTTGCAACTGTCTTGAAGGTAGCAAAGTGGCCTCCATAGGATGATCCATGACAGTGTGTAAGGATCCCATCAACTTCTTCATTAGCAACCACTCTCTTGTAAAGTTGATCCTTGCAGAGAATGTAGAGGTAAGGCTCATCCCAATAGTACCTCTTCACATCCTTGAAGAACTTCTTCTTGGCATACCTGGCGCAGCGTATCAACGGTAACTCAGCTCAAATCTAAAGATTTAGGATAAATCTTTAGAGACCTGACTTCTTGAATCGAAGAACTTAATCAAATTCGAAACAAGGCTCTCGTATTGATGACAGAATCGAATCAATGCAAGGCTTTAGAGAAAACTCTAGTTTATTATCTTTCAAAAAACTGAATATTAAAGCCAACTTACAATACCTTATATAGGTCTTATAATATATCTCTTAAAAATAGGAAAATCTAAGAAAAGGAAATCATAGATAGAAAAGGAAATATTCTAAAAGTTGAAAATAGAAAATCAGTTGCTTGGCGGTGAAGGTATTATGATGCTGCATCAGGTCCCCCGGGGTTAGAAGGATTCGACCTCAAATCTGGTGCTGGGTCTGGTGGAACAAAACGGGAGAGATACCGAACATTGAAGACATCCGAGGTGTTGATGTTTGCTGGGAGTTGTAAATGGTATGCATTATCATTAATTTGCTCCAAGACCTTGTGAGGACCTATCATATTTTCCATGAGTTTGTTGTAATCACGAGCCGGCATCCGATCTTTAGTGAGAAATGCCCAAACTTGATCACCTACTTCGAAGATAACACGACGTCGCCGAGAATCAGTCGCAGCTTTGTACTTTGACGAGGACGACTCGAGATTGGTGACAACCTGCTCATGAACCTTATGAATGTTGTCGACAAAATCATCAGCTACGCCATGAAGACGTGTACGGTCTGGAAGAGTAGTTAAGTCCAGAGGGCCACGAGGAAGAAGACCATAAACGACCTGAAACGGACTGAACCCCGAACTTCGATTGAGTGCATGATTATGAGCAAACTCTGTTTGTGGCAATTTCGAATCCCAAGTTTTAATAGAATCACCCACAAGACAGCGAAGCAAGTTTGCCAACGATCTATTAGTCATCTCCGTCTGACCGTCCGTTTGAGGATGATAAGCAGAACTCATGTCAAGACTGGTACCGAGCTGCTTCCATAAGGACCGCCAAAAGTGTCCTAAGAACCGAGAATCACGGTCTGAAACGATAGAAGTTGGTAATCCGTGGATTCTATAAACTTCACGAAAGAACAAGGTTGCAACTTGAACTGCGTCCGTTGTCTTTTTACAAGGAACAAAGTGTACCATTTTTGAGAAGCGATCCACAATAACAAAGATTGAATCGAACCCTCTTTGTGTTCGAGGAAGACCCATAACGAAATCCATGCTGATGTCTGCCCATGGTTGAGTAGGTATAGGAAGAGGCAGGTAGAGACCAGCGTTCGTAGCATGGCCTTTCGATGTTTGACAAGTCGTACATCGTTCAACAAAACGCTCAACATCACGCCTTAAGGCAGGCCAGAAGTATGATTGGGAGATCAAATGTAATGTCCGGTCGCGACCGATATGCCCTTCATTGTGTGTCTCAGCAATCAATTGTAGACGCAGGCTGCAGTCCGGAATGCATAGACGATCACCACGAAATAGAAACCCATCATGAAGAGTGAAATCACGAGAGAGACCATTCTGGACGTCAAGGAGAACTCGACCAAAGAAATCGTCAGATTCGTATAAATTGGCAAAGGTTGCAAATCCCGGGACAGATACATGAAGTATACCCAGCAAGGAATGGCGACGGCTCAGCGCATCTGCAACTCTATTGGAAGCACCCAATCTATGCTTGATAACAAAAGTAAATTGTTGTAAGTAAGATACCCAAGCAGCATGACGAGCTGAGACTTTATCTTGACTACTCAAGTGTTTTAAAGCATCGTGATCTGTATAGAGAACAAATTCTCTATGGAAAAGATAATGTCTCCAGTGCTTGATCGCTTGAACTACTGCATAAAACTCCACATCATAAGTACTATATCGCAGACGAGCTCCTGCTAACTTTTCACTGAAGAAGGCGGTAGGCCGGTTACGCTGAGTTAAGACAGCACCAATCCCTATCTTAGAAGCATCACAATGGAGCTCAAAGACTTGGGTAAAATCAGGAAGAGCAA
Source organism: Brassica carinata (assembly GCA_016771965.1). Classification (NCBI taxonomy): domain Eukaryota; kingdom Viridiplantae; phylum Streptophyta; class Magnoliopsida; order Brassicales; family Brassicaceae; genus Brassica; species Brassica carinata. The sequence goes on from CM028688.1 coordinate 50,433,090, forward strand.
GAATGGGGGCCGTAATTAACTTTGCCTTGATGATCTCAAAAGCTTCAGAAGCTTCCGGTGTCCATGTAAAGGGACCATCATGACGAATGCAATCAGCGAGAGGCGCCATCAGACTACTAAATTGTGGCACAAATCGTCTATAAAAGGACGCGAGGCCATGGAAACTTCGTGTTGTCGATAACGTAGTTGGAATGGGCCACGATTTGATTGCTTCAACCTTGCCTGGATCGACGGCTAGTCCTTCGGCAGAGACGATGTATCCAAGGAAGTGAACCTGCGAAGAACCGAACTCGCACTTTTTTAAGGTGGCAAAAAGCTGATCGCGACGTAGAACGAGAAGCACTTCTTTTAAATGGGCAAGATGCTCCGTCAATGTCATACTGAAAATCAGAATATCGTCAAAATAAACCACAACGAATTTGCCGATAAAAGGACGGAGAGACTGATTCATAACCCGCATAAAAGTGCTTGGTGCATTAGACAAACCAAAGGCATGACAAGCCATTCAAAAGTCCTTCTCTTGTTTTAAATGCCGTCTTCCATTCGTCTCCTGGTCGGATTCAGATTCGATGATATCCACTACGAAGATCCAACTTAGAGAAAATCTTTGCAGCACCTATTTGGTCCAATAGATCGTCAAGACGAGGTATGGGAAATCTATAGCGCACTGTAATCTTGTTTATAGCGCGACTATCTACACACATCCTCCAGGACCCATCTTTCTTTGGTATAAGCAATGCTGGAACTGCACACGGACTAAGGCTTTCACGCAAATATCCTTTTGCAACGAGATCCTCAACCTGTCGTCGAAGTTCTTCATGTTCACTAGGACTCATGCGGTAATGAGCTCGGTTAGGCAGAATAGCATCGGGAACTAGATCAATGCGGTGCTGTATGTCCCGAAGAGGAGGAAGGCCAAGTGGTAACTCGCTGGGGAAGACATCGCGAAACTCATCCAATAAACTTTTAAAGGTATTGGGGATCGGTGGGAAAGAAGATGCAGCCAACGAGTTGATGAGTATGAGAACACGTCCTTCTTCTCTAAGTTCTTTCTCAAAAGGTTTCCGTTGAAGGAATAGGACAGGGGCGGATGGGGTGCTCTGTTTCTCAGGTAAAGAAGGTTGGAGAGTGAAATTGCGAGTGTTGTAACGGAAACTGTAGGTATTGAGATAACCATCGTGTTGGACGCGGTGATCAAATATCCATGGGCGTCCTAAGAGTAGGTGACAGGCGTCCATTGGTGCTATATCACACTGAACTTGATGCTTGAATGTACCACCAATTGAAAAAGACACAAGGGCGCGACGAGTGATGACGACGTCTGTCTTCTTATCCAGCCACGTGAGTTTGTAAGGACAAGGGTGGAGTTCTGTTTGCAGTTGGAGCTTGTTGACCACGTCTTCAGCAACCACGTTTTCACTACTTCCCGAGTCGATAATGAACGTACACACTTTGCCTGCAATAGTACACTTTGAATGAAACAGGTTATGGCGCTGAGGGTTTTCATCTTGGTGACGTGGAGCCAAACAAACACGACGAACCATCAAAGACGTTCCTGTGTCCGCAACAAGGTTCTCAGTGTCGTCAATGGTTTTTGTTGTATCTTCATCATAGATCACCTCGACGTCGTTTCCAGAAGAATCAAGGAGAAGACCTCTGCGATTTCTCTTTGGACAGCTGGACTGACGGTGACCGATCTCTCCGCAAGCTGCAACGAGCTTAATAAGGGCGCTGTGATGTGTTGTCCTTAACAGGCACAATGGAAGTATCAGATTGCTGTGGAAGTGGGTCATCAGTCGGTGTAGAAGTCTGTTGTGGCTGAGTCGTACGTGTGGGTCGTGAAGCAGACCACGAATAATTGCTCCGAGTTTGTGATTCGATGGTTAGTGCTTGCTGATGAGCTTCAGCCAATGTTAATGGATTGAACAAGTTGATGGTGTGCTGGATTTGTTGACGAAGACCGGCAGTGAATCGAGCAACTAATTGACGTTCCGAATCTTGAATGTCTACACGGGTAAGCAACAAGAAAAATTCAGTCGAATATTCAGCGACAGAACGTGAACCCTGCCGTATGTGATGAAGGCGCTGGAACATAGTCTGATCGTAATTATACGGCAAGAAAGTTTTCTTGAGTTTCGATTTTAGCTTGTCCCATGACAAGATTTTCGGTTTTCCAAGACGAGCTCGAGTAGATTTCATTTGTGTCCACCATGCTGCTGCTCTACTGCGAAAGCGCATTGTGAGGACAGGAACACAACGGTCCATCGGGACTCTTCAAAATTCTAGAATTTCTTCCACCGTAACAATCCAATCGAGAAGTTCTTCTGCGGATGTGTTGCCATGGAACTCCGGGATTTCTGTTTTAAATCCTTTTTCCCATTGAAAATCATCAGGCATTCCTTGTGCATTATTTCGTGCAAGAGCACGATTATTACGTAGAGGAGCGAAGGGATTCTCATTATCTGCTACTTCTTCTTCGTCTTCTTCATCGTCTTCTTCGTGACGTTGTTCACCATCAGCGTGAACCGGTGGGATTTGGCGTTGAACATTAAGAGCTTGGAGGGAGGCGGTGATAGTTACCATCTGGGCTTGAAGCTCAGCGATGGCGTCGCGGGTGATTTCTGCTTCGGTTCGAACAGGTACTCGACGAGGTCTTGCCATGGTGAACGAAAAAAAAATTTCGAGGATCGTAGCAGGGCTCTGATACCAACCTGGCGCAGCGTATCAACGGTAACTCAGCTCAAATCTAAAGATTTAGGATAAATCTTTAGAGACCTGACTTCTTGAATCGAAGAACTTAATCAAATTCGAAACAAGGCCCTCGTATTGATGACAGAATCGAATCAATGCAAGGCTTTAGAGAAAACTCTATTTTATTATCTTTCAAAAAACTGAATATTAAAGCCAACTTACAATACCTTATATAGGTCTTATAATAACCTATATCTCTTAAAAATAGGAAAATCTAAGAAAAGGAAATCATAGATAGAAAAGAAAATATTCTAAAAGTTGAAAATAGAAAATCAGTTGCTTGGCGGTGAAGGTATTATGATGCTGCATCAATACCCCACAAGATTCAAAGGTTCTTTTCCTGTGGCTAAGTAATTCACCAAATCAGCATACCAAGGTTCTTTCTCTTCAGTAACCTTAACCTCTTCAAGCTTTCTGCCTCTTTCACAAGCTGCTATCACTGCTCCAATGGCCATGATTTGCTCTTATGGAAGTCCCTCATCAATGGGGATGCCACACTCTATTTTCAGCCTGGACAAGTGATCAGCTACACCATTCTAAACTCCTGGCTTGTCTCTGATCTCTAAGTCAAACTCTTGAAGCAAAAGGATCCATCTCAAAAGCCTGGGTTTTGCATCTTTCTTGGCCAAAAGGTATCTCAAAGCAGCATGATCTGTGTAGACAATAACCTTTGATCCCACTAAGTAGCTTCTGAACTTCTCAAATGCAAAGACCATGGCTAGCATTTCCTTCTCAGTTGTGTCATACTTCATCTGAGCATCATTCAAGGTTTGGCTTGCATAATAGATCACATGAGTCTTCCCATCCTTCTTATGCCCCAAAACAGCTCCCAAAGCATAGTCCCTAGCATCACACATGATCTCAAAGGGGAGATCCCAATCAGGTGGTTGGACAATGGGAGCACTCACAAGCTCACTCTTCAGCTTTGTGAAAGCTTCTAGACATTCCTCACCAAAGAGAAAGATCTCTTCCTTGCAAAGCAGTCTGGTGAGTGGTCTGGCAATCTTGGAGAAATCCTTGATGAACCTTCTATAGAAGCCAGCATGCCCCAAGAAACTCCTGATGTCTTTCACTGTCTTTGGAGGAGCCAAACTGATCATCACATCAATTCTTTCCATGTCTACCTCAATCTCCTTCTCTGAGATCTTGTGTCCCAGCACAATCCCTTCTTTAACCATGAAGTGCCACTTCTTCCAGTTCAGCACGAGGTTGGTGTCTTCACATCTCTGTAGGACCCTGCACAAATTTGACAAACAAGCAGAAAACGAAGATCCGTAGACAGAGAAGTCATCCATAAACACCTCGCAACATCCTCAATTAGATCAGAGAAGATTGACATCATGCACCTTTGCAAGGTGGCTGGAGGCACTACAAGAAAAAAAGGCATTGATAGCACATTACAATAGCATTGATTCAAAAAGTGCTATTAAAGATGTTTTGTTGGAATATGATACTTTATAATAGCATAATATTAGTGCTAAATCGTATTTTTGACTAAGCGGGAAACAAAAATAAGTTTTGGAGCCAAGTTTTCTTTATTAACGCCAATACTTGGCCAAAATTTTGGTTCTGGCAAATAAAATTCCCACACTTTCTAGGTTTGGTAGTAAATGTTTTTTTAAAATCTCTCTCATTTTAGTCATACAATAGAAAAAACAAAATCTTTCCAGATCTTTCTCTCCTTTGATGTTGCTTCTTCTATCTCCCCGACAACCATCACCACCGCATTTTTTCTCCACAGCCGTCCTCCGCCTCTCCCATCCTCTCCTCCTCCACCTCCCGTTCCCTCTAACCCAGCTCCACCAAACCCTAACTCCACCTCTGCCGGCTTTGGATCTCAGCTCTTCTTCTCTTTTAATTCCACCGGCGCTTTCTCAGCTCTGCCTTTTCGACTTAAGTGTAGAGATGGAGACTCTAAGGAGAAAGAAAGATCATCACTTAAGCTTGTTCTTTGCAATCCTCCTCCACTTATAAAAGGTCTGATTCCTATGTTAATTTTGCCCTAGATTTTTCAATTTATGAAAGATGCTAAATCCACTTTCCTATGTGTTTGTGAGTGCAGAATCATGACTCCGAGGGACTCGTCTCAGTGACGGTGAAGAAAATCACCAATTCTTCTCATTCACGTGGTGAAAAAATCTGGTACTGTAATCAACGGAATCAGACTCACAATCCTACAATCTCTTTCCAGATTTCTCCTTCTTTTTATTATTAATATTCAATACTTAGTTGTGTGGTGATGTTTGGTCTTGTAACAGGTGTCACTTGTTGGGTTAATTTGTGACAAAGACTTCTCTAAAGTAACTCAAGTTAGAATCTCTCCTGGTGATTCCACAGGTCGTATCGATTGTAAAAGTTGGTACCTTACTAAACATCGTTTTTGATGAAATGAGACATAGAGAGTGTTTGTAATTAGGGCTGTGTCTTTTGTTATCAGGGTGAATGAAAGTTTTGACGCTATAGAAATGGAGTCAGTGCAGTGAGTATACTATCTCCTAGGTCTTCTTCTATCACCCGTCGTGGTAAATTTTGTGTTTTCTAATATTTTTTTCTCTTGTGAAACAGAGATGGAACTTTGTGATGAAAGCTTCACGCCTTCTCCAGCTTTCCCTTTTGGAATCTTGGGTCAACTTCAGGATTCTCTGATGATTTGAAGACAGAGGAAGAGGACGACGACATGCCACAGGGCACACTGAGCCAGCATTTGTTCCACTGGAAGGAAGAAGAGAGGAAACCGCTTGATTAGACTAGAAGATTATCTATTGCATTGGATGTAGCTAGAGGTGTTGAGTATCTACACACGCTTTCTCATCAGAGTTTCATCCATAGGGATCTAAAGCCATCAAACATCCTTCTTGGTGATGATATGAGAGCTAAAGTCTCTGACTTTGGGTTAGTCCGTTTAGCCCCTGAAAGGCAAATACTCCACTGAGACTAGAGTTGCTGGGACAGTTGGATACCTTGCTCCAGAATATGCAGGTTTGGCGTTGATGTGATCCCTACCCAATTGTTAAAGTTTCATACTTTGATCGTTTTGCATTGACCCAAGTGTTAAAGTTTCATACTTTAGTCGTTTTGATCTTGCAGGTACTTATGATCACGTGCGAGATGGTTTCATCCATTTCTCTTGAATCAAGATTCGTGTTTCTTGCTGCACATGCTCACTCCACGCTCAGGTAGCCTTGCTTCTTCTCTGTCGTTGACATTATTAGACCATCAAACGGTGATAACAAGAGGGAGTTTTGGTTTGATATTTGTGAGTTTAGGTTGTTGAGGCAGAGGGGAAAACAACTGGAGTGTTTTTGCTAACCGAGACTACCAAAGAGAACCCTTCTGGGAGGAATATCCATTGCTGCCTATTTGTTTCTCTGTATATTTTTGTGTTTTACTAACTGAGAGTTTATTGGTTTTTACTACTAGCAGAAATGGCTGCAACGCAACTTACAGCCTCACCAGTGACTGTCAGCTAGGAGCTTAGCCACACTGAAAGTTTGAGAAACTGAGATTTTGAGACAATGTTCTCGTCAAGCAAATCTTTGAGAAGACTAACTTCAGGGAACCTGTTGCCTCTGAGGTAAGACTCTTTTCTTCTGTCTATTTAGCTTGATTAAGAGAGTTCATCAATGGTGTATTCTTAACGAATCTGTCTTTGCTTGACTAGGACCACCCTATCGCTTCCAGTTGCAGGTTTCTCGTTTTAACTCTCCAAAATAGAAACTTGAAATCTCAGTTCCATTACGCTCAGGTAGCCTTGCTTCTTCTATGTCGTTGACATTATTAGACAATCATTATTAGCTTCTTGCTTTCTTAAAGTCAGCCTTTACTTGAGTTTCGTTGTCATCTCTTATAAGGTTGAGAAAAATTACAATGAGTGCTCTAGTTCGTTAAATTGGCACAAGGAAAGATTGAGAGAACTCGAAACTAAGAGTACTTCACTAGACACAAGGTTTTTCTGAACTAGAAACCAGAATCTCAAACTTATTTATTTCGATTGCTTTGTTTTATTGTTGCAGATCCTTAAACTAGGAAAACAAATACGTAAAATCAGAGAAATTTACAAGATATTTACGAAAAAGTTCTAACTGCCAAAAAACTTTAAGGTGAGACATTTCTGAAATGTTTTTATGTTCTACTTGTATGTTATAAAGAAGTATACATCTATTAAACTTAAAGACAATGAAGTGAACTTATGATCTCTTCTTAATTTAAAAACTCAGACAGCTGAACCCTTTTGATTGTTTTTTATAGGTTTTTGGAACACCAACTTGGGAGATTATTAGGTGCATCCCCTCTGCTTTCTATGTGAGATACATGCTAAGACCAAGAAGGAAATCCCTAGGCTTTCTCTGTGAGACACAAGCTAAGGCCAAGAAGGAAATGGGAGCTCAAGGTTTTGATTTAGTTCCCTTGTTTTCTATAGTCATATTTATGCTTAGTTCTTATTTTGCTTTTGTAATGATGTTTGTGTAAGATTTGATGATAACTTTTTTTGGGGTATGGATGTAAGTAAATACATTTTAGTTTATTAATGAAATATAATTTGAAAATGATTTTTTATGTAAATCTAATTAGCAACAAAACATGTTTCTATGAACAGGTTCTAATAGCACTTAATCGATAATAGATATAGCATAGATACATTGCTATGATAAAGAATATGATCACATTCAAAACAAAAGCTATCATAAAATTTGACTAACCATAGCAAGTTAAAAACAATGCTATCATATGTTTCCACTATAATAGCGTTTAAGAAACTGCTATCATATAGAGGAGACCTATTATAGCTCGGGCAGACATAGCGCTTTCAATAATGCTAACAAAAGCATATCATAGCTGTTTCCTTCCGCTAAGAATGGTCATTATTCTTGTAGTGAGGATTACATAGCCCAAATGGCATCCTTCGATAGGCAAAGGTACCATAAGGGCATGTGAATGTCGTTTTCTCTTGATCATTGGGATGTATGGGTATCTGGAAGAACCCTGAATACCCATCAAGAAAGCAATAGAAAGGGTGATTAGCAAGTCTATCAAGCATCTGATCAATGAACGGCAATGGAAAATGATCTTTTCAGGATGCAAAGTTCAGTTTTCTGTAATCAATGCACATTCTATGCCCTGTGATTGTTCTTGTTGGTATCAATTCATCCTTGTCATTTCTAATTACTGTGATACCACCTTTCTTTGGAACAACATGCACAGGAGATACCCATTTAGAATCTGAGATAGGGTAAATCACACCAACATCTAAGAGTTTGAGAATCTCTTTCTTTACAATATCAGGTTAGGATTTAACCTTCTTTGATGCTCTATAGAAGTCATTGATTCATCTTCAAGATGTATCCTATGCATGCACAAAGAGGGTGATATCCCTTTGGTATCATCAAGTGAGTAACCTATTGCTTTTCTAAATATTTTAAGTACTTTTAAATGTTCATACAGCTCAGTTTCAGTAACTTCACTACTTACAATGACAGGATAAGTCTCATTAGAGCCAAGAAATGCATACCTTACACCATGGGGAAGAGGTTTAAGCTCCACCTTAGGTTCCTTAAGCTCGCTCCAGTCATCTTGCTGGACGTTCTCTTGTTGAGTGACCGAGGCTTCTTGATAACCACTTGTGGCAGCTCGTCATACTGATCCTCACTATCAAACCCTTTGTGTGAATCCAGCATCATCCATAAGCAGTACTCTCCACATTCTCAATCACTACAACCTCTTTCTCTATGGTCAAAGCATGCTGTAGAGAGTCCTCTAGTGATAACTCTTCAAGGAGCTCATCAGCAAGAGCATCCATCTCCTCAATGTAGAAGACTTGCCCTTGAGTAGTTGGTTTCTTCATTACCTCCTTGATGTCAAAATGGAGGATGTGCCCTTTACCCAAATGGAGATCAATCTTGCCTTCTTTCACATTAACAATAGCTCCTGCTGTGGCTAAGAAAGGCGTTCCAAGGATTAAGGGATCTTGAGCTTCCTCCCCCATCTCAAGCACCACAAAGTCTGTAGGGATCTCACAATTTCCAACCATCACAGGGAGGTCCTCCAAGATACCCACAGGGTACTTCACTGAACGATCAGCCAGAACCAGAGAAAGTCTACACTTCTTGTACTGAGTGAATCCAAGCTTTTTTGCCACAGACAAAGGCATCAAGTTGACACTAGCTCCCAAATCACAGAGACACCTCTCAAATACCATAGGTCCGATAGCACAAGGTAGTGTGAAGCATCCTGGATCCTCTAGCTTTCTTGGAACATCAAGCCTCTGAATGATGGCACTGCACTCATGAGTAAGGATCATCATTCCCTCCATCTCTTTCTTCTTTGCAGCTACAACATCTTTCAGGAACTTGCTGTATTGAGGAACCAGCATGAAAGCATCAATGATGGGATTGTAACCTGAACTTCACTCATCTGCTTCTCAAACAGAGCTTTGTACTTCTCAAGCAGCTGCCTCTTGAATATTCCAGGGAATGGAAGTTTGGGTTCATAAGGAGGAGGAACAAAAGGTTTCTCATTTGCTGGAGCAGAATCTTCACCATTTTTCTCAGTTCCCTTCTCTTCTTCAACCTTTCCTTTACCCTTGGCTTCCACAATCTTCTCCAAGATCTCATCATTGGTTTTCTCATCCACAATCACTACCTCATCATCATCCATGTTGATGGCAACCCCCTCACCTTGTTTCTCAGCATCCTTGGTGAGAGTTCTAGGAGGTAACTGCTTTCCACTCCTGAGAGTTACAGCTTTCATTGCCTCCTTTGGGTTTTGCTCAGATTTTCCAGGTAGAGAATCTTGCTGACGATTTTGTTGAGTGTTCATGGCAGCAAACTGGCTCTCCAAAGCCCTGAACTTGTTGTTGAGATCATTGTAGCTCCCATCAATCTTGTTGTGGAGGTTCTTCAACTCATATCCAACATCCTTCTCACTTCTAGTTTGAGACTCCAAGATCAGTTTCAGTAGAGTATCAGTGCTGCTTTCTTGAGGAGTGGAGGTGGAAGGATTAGCTTGCTATTGAGAAGATTGGTTCCCTTTGTTGGAGAAGCTAGGAGGAGGGTTCTGCTGAGGCTGATAGTTGCCTTGCGGATTGTTCCTTGGCTGGTAACCACTTTGCTGGTTGTTTGAGGGACCAGTGGTGTAGTTGCTCTTGGGCTGGTAGCCTCCTTGTTGGTTGCTGGGATTAGATCTCTGTGGGTAGTTGTTGTACTGAAAATTAGGCTCTTTCCTGTACCAACTACCATTGTTGTTGATGAAACACAGCTCTTCTTGACCTTCCAGCCCATCAACCTCATTGACTACAGGTGGTGCCTCTTGGTTTTGGTTTCCAACAAAGTTCAGCTGCTCTCGTGTAGCTTTATCAGAAATGAGTATGTCTATCTTCTTCTGCAGAGCCTTTAGCTCCTTCCTCGTCTGCTTATCATCAGTTCTAACGCTTCTGTCGTGGTCTCCACTGTAGACTGCGTCACTCTTCACCATGTTGTCAACTAGCTCCTCTGCATCTTCCTCAGTTCTTCCCAAGAAGAAACCATTACTTGCAGTATCCAACCTGGCTCTGTACTTAGGAAGAGCACCTCTGTAGAATGTGCTTAGCAAGCTTTCCTTGGAGAAACCATGGTGTGGGCATTGAGCTTGATAGCTCTTGAATCTCTCCCAGGCTTCACTGAATCCTTCCAAGTTCTTCTGTTGAAAACTTGAAATCTCATTTCTCAACTTTGCAGTTCTTGAGGTAGAGAAGAACTTTTCCAAGAATGCTCTTTTGCAGTCATCCCAGGTGGTGATGGAGTCGCTGGGTAAAGCCTTCTCCCACTGACGCGCTTTATCCCCCAAAGAGAAAGGGAATAGCTTAAGCTTGAAAGCATACTCGGACACACCATTGGTTTTTGACAACCCACAGTAACTGTCAAAGTTTCCAAGTGATCAAATGGGTCTTCTACAGCCAAGCCATGATACTTGTTGTTCTCGATCACGTTGAGGAGTCCTGGTTTGACCTCAAAGTTGTTGGCTTCCACAGCCGGTGCTCGGATTCCCAACCTATGACCATGAATGTTAGGGCGGTCATAGGTACCAATGGGTCGCGCTGGTCGCTGTGGGTGTTTTGGCCCTTGTGGTGGAGGGTTGTCAGCACCTTGACCATTCACATTTCCACCTTGAGGTAAGTCTGCCGTATATCTATCCAACCTTTGCAAGTGAGCCTGTTGCTCTTCTTCTTGTCTCCTTCTTCTAGTTTCCCTCTAAAATGCTCTAATGTCTTCAACTCTTGGAACAAGGTTTGTTGTGCCTTTACTCCTCAAGTTCATACACCTGAAATGCAAAGAGAGATGAAGATGGAGAATCGGTAACAAGATAAAAGAAAAACGACTTAGTCTCAAGCAAGTGACTAAATCTCAATGTTTAAATCTACTCAGAATTTGGCAATGGCGCCAATTTGATGTTAGGAGTTTTCAAGGCTCCTAAGGCAAATGTTGTAGTATGAGTGAATGTCGAACCAGTTCTGAGGGATTCAAAGCACCGAGAATACAAGTACCTACTTAATCTAAGTGAAACCGATAATTTGGATGGTTTTAAACTACTACTAATGAGAGAATGCAATAACAGAATAATAAAACAATAAAAGAAGAGACTTTCTTTGGCTATTATAAAAGAGAACTCATGGGTATAGGAATTAGACCTTGGGTGATCAAGTTTCGAACTAAGGATGGCAAATGATCAATCAAACTATCAACCTTAGGCTTAGACACAAACTTAAACAAACTCTATGTCTAGATGAATGTTCATTTGCTAACACATTTCAAACATCAAATGTCTCTGGTTGAATAATATGAAAGCAATCATTACTAGCAAGTCTATTGGCTATCTTAACACCTTTAACAACAAATATGTTGGGGTCAAAATCGGTCACGACGGAATCAATGACTGAAAGTCTCTGAAAAGTATTTCTTGAAACAAAAAGTCTCGGATAATTTGAAAAGAAGTTATACGAGATTTTCTCAAAATTAGAATATCCACTCTCTGGTGAGGTCGAAAACGGTTATCTCGAAATCTACGACTAAAGATCCTTCCAAACTCAAAGATTTCCGCGACTAACGCCAACGGGGGAAAGATCGGGCGATGGAGAACCCACGGGCGGCAGAGAACCCCTGGCACCGGCGGCAGGCGAGACGGAGCCGGCCTGGCGGCAGGCGAGACGGAGCCAGCCTGGCGCCGGGCGTAAGCGCCACGCAGCCGCCTGGCGCCGGGCGTAAGCCCCTGGCGCCAGCGTAAGCGTGGCATAAGCGGCCTGGCGCCCGGCGGCAGCGTCCGCATAAGCGGCCTGGCGCCCGGCGGCAGCGTCCGCATAAGCGGCCTGGCGCCCGGCGGCAGCGTCCGCATAAGCGGCCTGGCGCCGATGTAACCAGCGGCGGCAAAGCGTCCGCATAAGCGGCCTGGCGCCCGGCGGCAAGCCCCGGCGCCAGGTTGCAAAGCGTCCGCATAAGCGGCCTGGCGCCGGGCGTAAGCCCCTGGCGCCGGGCGTAAGCGCCACGCAACCGGACTGGCGCCCGGCGGCAAGCCCTGGCGCCGGTCGACGGTCCTCGTCCTGGTCTCGGTCCTCATCCTGGTCTCGGTCCCATCATGCTCGGTCTGATCCCATCTTGGCTTGCTTGGATCAATCCTCGTGGGTTTGATACGATCACGCTACGAATTAACATCTCTCGATTGGAATCATCCTCGATGTTTTACGACAAAGATTAGAAAGGTTGGATTTCGTGATAGGATATCGTGTAAAACAAGATCGATTAACTCGAACATCGATCCTTTAGGCTATACGGTTTATTTTACGAGAAAGATAGTCTTTCCGAGAAATCGTATAAAACGTTCAACGACTTAAGACAAGTCCACGGACTTACTTACGATTTTAAGGATTCAGGCCCAATCAGACTATGGCGGTTTATCCAATTTCCCGAACATCGGATAAACATTAAGTCACCGAAAATAGGGAAAACTCGAGGATAATTACTTAAGATCGATTTAAAATGGAATATTTCTGAAGAGATAAACTTGGGCCCAAAGGCGAAGTCCATCATCCTAAGGCAAACCGTCCTAGGAGTGAGTATATAAGGAGAGCAAGAGCAGAGGAGAAGAAGATCCGAAAATCCTAGATAGGAGACCTAGAGAGCTCCTGTTAGCTGATATAACTTAGAATTTAGGCGGTTAGACTAGCAAGGCAGTCCCTAGATCGTCTGGCCGCCTCTTGCTCGCAAATCTCCACTCCTCTCGGAAGGATCGGACAATTCTTTTACTTCAGAGCTCCGCAAATAGAAACCCTAGGCGTTATCTTCGACATGCCTGTTTCTATGACAAACGCTCATACTAGATGAACCCGCCCAGACGGTTCGATCTCTTGTTCAATTCTTTCTAAACTTAACTACGTCCGACTTGATCCTCGAAAGGGGTACGTAGGCAGCCTTTCTTAAGGTCCAGTCCCAAATCTTAACAAAATCTTTTCCGCATTTATTCGGTCACTTGTCGTTGGCTGTCGCAGAGAATCCAGACCTTCAGGGAAAGTCGGGTTAACTTGGCTTTCCTCCGTTTTTATTCATTAAAATCGACGGTGTGAATTTCGGTTCCCACAAAATGTCTTTGGTAAAGTATGTTAAAAGCTTAGGAGAGTTATCTCAGGCATTTCATTGAACACCTTGTGGGTGGGAAATGCCTAAAGATCAACTTTTGAGTGGCCAACTCAGAAGATGCATTATGAATACTCTACTAGCAAGGAATAAGATTGATCTACACTAAAACATCCTAGATCTAACCTAATCACCCTTAATCTCCTAACCCATGAAGTCAAAGGAGGATTACTCACTAATCTCCATGATTCCTCTTAAACCCATATTGGATTTCAGATTAATCATGTAGAGAGATAAAGAAAATAGATTGAAAATCAATAGAACAACAAGAACAAATGATCAAATGATTTCAAGAGATGAACTTTCCAAGAGGTTTTTGGTGGTTTTTCTTAAAACAAAAGATAATCCAGCCTGATGGCTTACAAAAAGTACTTAAACATAGGTTTAGGAAGTGTAAAAAACGTGCAAACAAATTGCAAAAAGGTCCTTGACTAATCATAATCCGATCAGTAAAATAACGCGCAGCGACCTCAGGACCTCGCTCCATCACGTCGCTCTGGTCCTTGGGACCACGGTGACAATCAAGAGTTGCCCGATTCTTTCAAAATCAGTCCATGCCTAAGATTATCTCATGATTCTTAAGGGGGACAATAATCAGATCTACAGGCATCGGCCTGTCCAAGATCACAATCAGATCTACATGCATCGGTCTGTCCAAGATCACAATCAGATCTACAGGCATCGGCCTGTCCAAGATCACAATCAGATCTACAGGCATCGGCCTGTCCAAGATCACAATCAGATCTACAGGCATCGGCCTGTCCAAGATCACAATCAGATCTACAGGCATCGGCCTGTCCAAGATCACAATCAGATCTACAGGCATTGGCCTGTCCAAGATCATCACTAGAATGTCCTTAACCAGACCTAGTGAGTTCATAATCTGCCCTCCGGCCAAACTCACTTTGTCAGGACCATTCCAGATTCCAACCCGGAACATACCCTTTTCGATCATATCTGGACTCACAAAACCATGTGTAGCTCCAGTATCGAAAAGTGTGTGTGTTTCCACACCACCGATCATTAAGTACCTAGATGAGTAGGATCTCGGTTTGATCACACATTTGGAAAACGCCCCATACCGTTCTCCAAAGCGTCACACTTCTGTGAACGTCTCATACCATTCACAAGAGTGTTTATAATATACCTCAATCCTCATCATACTAAGATACTTAACATCGTGTCTCCAATTCTTCTTGGAATTGTTCCATTCCATTCAACTCGATCTAAGGGATCCTACCTTGACTTATACCGAGTCCAAGTTGATCCATTTGATCACAAGCCCACTCTTATACTAGCCATGTAGCGTCTCCCTTAAGTCAACATGAACACCGCATATGCTCACTTGCTTTGAAACGCCACCAAGGAATAACACTTACGTCCAAGAGAGTGCTGCACGTTTCTTTCAACCTAAGCCACTCTCTGGTCTGTGTTACTTCCCTGGTCCAGGTCGTCTATACAAAGATCTTGCATTGCATTCATCGTCCAATCCGTCTATTACTTCCCAACAACTAGATAAACTAACCTTTCTGTTTTCAGAGTCTTGTCCTTAGAGAGTGCATCTTGGCTAAACCGGCTCATCTTGGAACTTCCCCGTTCACAAGCATGAAACCCAATCTTACCTCAACTCTCACTTGGCTCACCACAGCTAAGGTTCCAAGTCATCTCAGTTTTCAGAAATAATTTCGGTGTGGAACTCAACATCTTTGAGCACCGTCCTCAACAGGATCAAGCATGCTCTGATACCAACTTGTAAGACCCGATCCTGGACAGGACCAACTTGAGCACCGTCCTCAACAGGATCAAGCGTCCTCAACAGGATCTAGATCTAAGCAACATTGCTAGATCATACCTTTGCCACATCCACGGAGCTTGTTAGCTCTTTGTCTCAGCTGACTTAGCTTGCTTATACCTGCATAAACTCTTCCCTTGGGTACTTAGTCATTCAACCAACCATCTCCACAGACAAAGTAACCTTTGGGAAGTCTTCAATAGTAATTGATATGCATCTGGCTCATCTCAGCCCATGCATCATCCAATATCCTTACACTTTGTAGGATATAATATCAAGTCCTCTCTTGGACTAGTAATACCAAGTCCTCACAAGGACTAATAATGCCCATCAAATCCTAAGTCATTCAACCAACCACCCCACATAACTTAGAACTGATGAGTCTTCACACTTATCAGACCAGGCCAAGGAACCATGTCCCAATGGACCAGATCAGTCTTGCTCTTACAACCGGTGCATCCTTTGATCAATCAGAGTAGACACCTTGATCCATAATCCCAGGATCAGGTCGTCCAGCCTTGCCCAAGATCAGATCACACACGGCCTCCCTTGCACAACTACACCCAGCACAATACTAGTGGTCTACACCACCTAGTAATGACAGTACTCTTCTTCATGGCTCTCAGCCAATGCTTTGCACATAGCTTACCAACACCAAGGTTGATCAATAACCTTCCTTATGATCAATATCATAAGTGACAAACATATCTCAGCACACAAGCATATGATCAGATTACCTAACACAAGGATCTGACCCCAATATACCCTCAGGTGCAATTTCGACCTCAAGCAAACTTGCTCCAAAAACTAATTAAAATTCATGAAAATTCATGATAATTCCCAACTAAGAGGAATCCACAATCAGATTTCACAGAACCGCCTTGATCCTATAGATTTCGCCACAATCAAACCACCATAACTGACCATCATCAAATCAATTAGATAAAACTAATTAAAAGCCATGATAATTCATTATAATTCCCCACTAAGAGGAATCCATAATCAGATCTCCACCATTCCTTCAGGAACTATGAGATCTTGACATACCAGTCCAACCAAGGCCATTGTGAGTTTCCTTATACTTGTCTTATTAGATCATGTGTTTCCCTGATCAAGTAATGCCATGCCCTCCATAGCACGCCTCCATCAAGCCCTTATCACATACTTACAGTATTGATAAGATCCATTCAATAGTCGTGCTCTCTTCCATACCATGGAACTCCCATGGAACCAGTTTCTGCACTGCATCCACCTTTGAGGCTGTGTTGGCCTTTAGGAGGGAGTCTGGCCTTCTCCCTTCTCCTCTGACCATTTGCATGTGTTCCCAGAACACAGAGGAAGCCTTCAATAGTAATTGATATGCATCTGGCTCATCTCAGCCCATGCATCATCCAATATCCTTACACTTTGTAGGATATAATATCAAGTCCTCTCTTGGACTAGTAATACCAAGTCCTCACAAGGACTAATAATGCCCATCAAATCCTAAGTCATTCAACCAACCACCCCACATAACTTAGAACTGATGAGTCTTCACACTTATCAGACCAGGCCAAGGAACCATGTCCCAATGGACCAGATCAGTCTTGCTCTTACAACCGGTGCATCCTTTGATCAATCAGAGTAGACACCTTGATCCATAATCCCAGGATCAGGTCGTCCAGCCTTGCCCAAGATCAGATCACACACGGCCTCCCTTGCACAACTACACCCAGCACAATACTAGTGGTCTACACCACCTAGTAATGACAGTACTCTTCTTCATGGCTCTCAGCCAATGCTTTGCACATAGCTTACCAACACCAAGGTTGATCAATAACCTTCCTTATGATCAATATCATAAGTGACAAACATATCTCAGCACACAAGCATATGATCAGATTACCTAACACAAGGATCTGACCCCAATATACCCTCAGGTGCAATTTCGACCTCAAGCAAACTTGCTCCAAAACTAATTAAAATTCATGATAATTCCCAACTAAGAGGAATCCACAATCAGATTTCACAGAACCGCCTTGATCCTATAGATTTCGCCACAATCACCAAACCACCATAACTGACCATCATCAAATCAATTAGATAAAACTAATTAAAAGCCATGATAATTCATTATAATTCCCCACTAAGAGGAATCCATAATCAGATCTCCACCATTCCTTCAGGAACTATGAGATCTTGACATACCAGTCCAACCAAGGCCATTGTGAGTTTCCCTTATACTTGTCTTATTAGATCATGTGTTTCCCCTGATCAAGTACGGCCATGCCCCTCCATAGCACGCCTCCATCAAGCCCTTATCACATACTTACAGTATTGATAAGATCCATTCAATAGTCGTGCCTCTCTTCCATACCATGGAACTCCCATGGAACCAGTTTCTGCACTGCATCCACCTTTGAGGCTGTGTTGGCCTTTAGGAGTGGAGTCTGGCCTTCTCCCTTCTCCTCTGACCATTTGCATGTGTTCCCAGAACACAGAGGAAGCCTTATACGTGATCATTCATGATCAATCACCACCCAAAGGTCGTGCATCACTTCCCCCTTTGTTGCCCATGAAACTGCCTTTCCACACACATCTGCCCTTAAGGCTGTCCATGGACTTTGAGAGTGAATCCGGTCATCTCTATTCTTTCCAGGCTATTTGAGTGTCTTCTATGGATGTAGAGAAAGCCTAGGGCGTGGCAAACAATAATCAAAACTCACCAGAGGGTCGTTCTCAACTCCCCTCTTGATTGCCCTCAAACCTGCCCCTTTGCTGTCTTCACATCTCTCTCTCTCTTTCTCTCTGGAAGTTCTTCTCTGAGTTCTCTGGATATATTTTCGACAGAATGGTGTAAAATGGAGAAGAAATCAATGATAACTCCTTTTCCCAACTGCCTGGTCGAGCAGTTTCTAAAAAAATAAAGGAAGGGAGCCTTTTCTTCCCATAACCGCCCCATAACCGCCCCATAACCGCCCATAACTGCCCATTGGCAGTTTTATTTCCTTTTCTCCCTTTTAAATTTCGAAACCTGAGCCTTAGCTCACACTCCTGGAAGCTTGCCAACTCCCTTGTCCGTGCCTTAGACAAACTTGGTCAAACTACCTTGCACCCGGACCATCGGCTCGCCCAGTAACCGCCCTGGCCCGACCACACTGTTCCGGACCAGAACACTTCCTCCAGCTGAGTTGAGCTGACAACCAACTGTTCCCAGCTGAGTGATTTAGTCCACCAGCTCCTGTGAGCTGATTAAATCAAGGTGAGTTAACTTCCAGATGCACCTAGCTGATCAAGCTTGATCCAGACCTCGTCCAGCTCCCGGATCACTCGTCCAGCTCCTTTACACTTGTTTCTATCCTATTTTGGTCAAGTATCAGCTGTCTGATTCCCTTAACCACATTTTTAGATCATAACACACTTGTCTTTAGGTCACATGACCTGACTGGTGCGTCTCCACGCACAATGGTCCATCCGGACGATCCTACCCAGGATCGGGGACATGACAAGTCTCCCCCACTTGATAAGGATTCGTCCTCGAATCCAGTGGTGCTGACATCTTGTCTCATTGACAAAATGTTCCAACCGATCTCTTTGTATCCGAAACATGGAGCATGCTCGATTGGTTCTTTCTAACCAATTCGTTGCATCTCCCACCTTGTTCCTTCTTACTTATCACGTTTTGATCATCATAAATACAAGTCTCCCCCACTTGATAGAGATTTAACCAAAAATCTTATCAAGTGGTCCATCAAGCACCCATACAAGAACATGACTTGTGTCACTGGCCCAACTCTCCAGGTTGCGGTCCTAGTAGACGCCAAGTCTATTACATTCTGACCCTAGTCCACAACTAGGTCATATTCAGTCCTTAAGAACATACTGCGTAACCGAGTCTTAGTAGATCTTTCCAATCTCCAAGCCACTCGATGTACCAGTCAAGTCTCAAAGAACTTGTTCCAATCTTTAGGCTTCTCGTTCTACCACGAGTCCTAACAGATTGTTCTGTTTACTTAAGTCCATCCCAGACACCAAGGTTTATGATTCCAGCCACAAATTACTGGATCATTCCTTGTCAAGCCACAACCTTTCTTAACTTGGCCATATTGCGATCTTAGTCTCTACAAGACCAAACCGCCTCAACTTGACTTCTGTCCATCACTGGACTTTGTTATATTTCGATCCTGGTCCATTTAGGACGTGATCATATTCCGGTCCTGGTCCACTTAGGGACTCGACCGTGCATTCCGACCATAGGTCCATCTCCGAGTAGGTCGTGTCCTGATCCTCGTCCCTTATCGGACTTGATCATATTATGGTTCTGGTCCACTTTGGGACTCAACCGTCTCCATCAATACACAGCCTGAAGCTACCATCTTTCTGTTTCACAAAACGAATTGGTGCTTCCCAAGGCAATACACTAGGGCGTATGAAACCCTTATCAAGCAACTCCTCAAGGTGCTACTTTACTCGGCCATTTCGGCTGGTGCCATATGATACGGACTTTTGGACATTGGGGCCGTTCCAGGTTTTTGTTCGATCATGAACGGGTCAGCCCTGCCAGGAGGCACACCCTGCAGCGCCCAAAACACATCCTTGAACTCATGAACCAACGGTATCTCATCCGGGCCACCACCCCCTACGACCTCATTAGTATAAATGGTAGCCAATAAGGCCTCACAACCATTTCCAAGCATCCTTTCCACCGGAATTGCTGAAACCACTAAACAACAAGTGGTCGGCTTAATACCTTGGAACCTCGCCTTTGGGCCCAAGTTTATCTCTTCAGGAAATATTCCATTTCCGTCGATCTTCGTAATTATCCTCGAGTTTTCCCCTATTTTCGGTGACTTGATGTTTATCCGATGTTCGGGAAATTGGATAAACCGTCATAGTCTGATTGGGCCTGAATTCTTAAAATCGTAAGTAAGTCCGTGGACTTGTCTTAAGTCGTTGAACATTTTATACGATTTCTCGGAAAGACTATCTTTCTCGTAAAATAAACCGTATAGCCTAGAGGATCGATGTTCGAGTTAATTGATCTTGTTTTACACGATATCCTCTACGAGAAATCCAACCTTTCTAATTTTTGTCGTAAAACATCGAGGATGACTCCAGTCTAGTCGAATCGAGAGATGTTAATTTCGTGGCCGTGATCGTATCAAACCCACGAGGATCAATCCAAGCAAGCCAAGATGGGATCAGACCGAGCATGATGGGACCAAGACCAGGACGAGGACCGAGACCAGGGCAAGGACCGCCGACCGGCGCCAGGGGCCTGCCGCCCGGCGCCAGGCCGCTTATGGACGCTTGCCGCCGGGCGCCAGGGGCCTGCCGCCGGTGCCAGGGGCCTGCCGCCGGTGCCAGGGGCCTGCCGCCGGTGCCAGGGGCCTGCCGCCGGTGCCAGGGGCCTGCCGCCCGGCGCCAGGCGGCTTGCGTGGCGCTTACGCCCGGCGCCAGGCCGCTTATGGACGCTTGCCGCCGGCGCCAGGCGGCATCGCGTGGCGCTTACGCCCGGCGCCAGGCCGCTTATGGACGCTTGCCGCCGGCGCCAGGCGGCTTGCGTGGCGCTTACGCCCGGCATAGAGCTGCCGCCCGGCGCCAGGCCGCTTATGGACGCTTGCCGCCGGGCGCCAGGGGTTCTCTGCCGCCCGTGGGTTCTCCGTCGCCGATCTTTCCCCGTTGGCGTTAGATGCGGAAATCTTTGAGTTTGGAAGAATCTTTAGCCGTAGATTTTAAGATAACCGTTTTTGACCCCAACAGTTAGCCCCCCAGCTCGTAAGATCGGAGACGATTTTGCGGGTGAATGATTCAAGTTTTCTGAAAATCGAAATTTTTGGCTAAGGATTCTTTTCCGCAGGAAATCTACGCCATCACCCCTTTTTATGATGATACTTACCCTTCTTTTGCGGACAGTTTGTGTGCTGATTGTGAGAATGTTTGGCGAGTGTGGGTGGAAGTCATTAGTCTAGAAGGAGCTGGAGTCGTCGCTGGAAGCACTGAAGCGTCTTGAGGCTGCGCGGAACCGTCGAGGACACCCATGCTGCCCAGACGTCGTAGCTTGAGGTTCGTATCAGCGACCTTGAGCGTGACCTTGGGAAGACCGCGAGTTCACTACTCAAGGTGAAGAAGGAGAAGAAGAGCAAATACTCGGAATTCTGCCTGCCAGCGGAAGATCTTGACTCATGAGGAGATGGGCGCCCATGGATCCTCGGAGGTTTCCGATGCTCGTGGCGACTTCTTTGGTCGTCGGCGAGGATGGCCATCCTGTTTGAGTCCTTGATAGCTGTCCATAAGAGGAGTTGGCTTTAGCGGGATCGAGGGAGTCCGAGAGAGCTCGAAGTTGCTTCAGGGTAACGAGGCCCCGCCTTTGGACTCGGAGGAAGCCAGACTATCGTCCTGTAAAGGAGAGTGGGCGACCTCCGAGGGAGACTTCGATTCGATCCTTGCGGCCTGCAGGCGAATGCACCCTGCACCGACCTCCGAGGACTCAGAAGATCAGGAAGCGGAGAGGATTGCGAGCTGGCGTGGGCGAAGGCGGGTAGTGGCGGTCGCGACCGAGGGAGGCGACGGCGAGGCTATCCCTATCAGCGGGTTAGTTTGAGGATG
The DNA here is from genome assembly GCA_016771965.1 of Brassica carinata. Taxonomy (NCBI): domain Eukaryota; kingdom Viridiplantae; phylum Streptophyta; class Magnoliopsida; order Brassicales; family Brassicaceae; genus Brassica; species Brassica carinata. The sequence continues at coordinate 50,454,879 of CM028688.1, forward strand.
AAGGTGGCGCTCCGGGCGTCTAGGTTTATCAATCCCGCCGGGGATTTTGTTTTATATGTGTTTTGGCGTCAAGAGGCCATGATGTAATACGGGACTGGCCGTTGGTGGCGAATCCTTGCCCCTTTTGGGGCTTTGTTTGAACTTTGCGGTCTCAACCTATGAAGCGTTTTTGATTTTTAAGAACTTCAGTTTTTCAAGTATGAGAAAGAGGGTGTGAGTTGTCGTCTTATTCCTAGTTCCTGATGATCACCGTACCTATTGTTTGCATAAAGCGAGATTTTCAGCGGTTTACCGATTCTGCGAAAAGTTAGGTGAAAGCGAATAGGCTTAACTGAAGAGACAAATTTTTGGATCTGTATACCATACTATGTATGTGAGATGTCAAGATCCAGCGTGGCTGGGTTTAGGAAAGACCTAGGTTTACTCTCGGTTGAGGCTGCGATGAAAAATCGGCTTCGTTTTGCTGTTTGCGATTTTAACCTGACTTCGTACCGTTTAAAATCCGCAACTTGTTGTCGGCTCATATGATTTGTCTGGCGTGAGTCGAGCTACTTCCTTCTGAAGAGCTAAACCAAAATTTTGATTTCTTGTATAGCGCTATGTTTATCCTTGTCGGATGTAAGAGAGCCTACCCTCTTAAAGGCGGCTATTGTCTGTTTAGGGCGTTAGAGTTAGTTTGTTGTGATCAGCAACAAAGAAATGCTACCAGTTTAGAGGCATGTTACCATTTAGAGGTGTGTTTTATGTTTTGAGTTCTAGAGGCGAGGATTTAGTCTGGAGCGTTTTGAGAAAAGAATGTCCTTCGAGCATTAGCGGCGTCTGCGCGATGCCGAAGGTCAAGTTTCCTTGTGCCGCATTCGTGGTTGAAATGTTCGCGGGCTTGGAGATGTTTTGCGAATGTTAGCAGCTAGAAACTGTTGTTTCTGTTTGGGCCTTAGGACCAAGGGGTCGCGTAAGTTTGACCTAGGGAGAAGCGTCTACATTCCGGTGCTTAGTGAAGTGTTGGCCTTCGGGATTTTGTTTTATATGTGTTTTGGCGTCAAGAGGCCATGATGTAATACGGGACTGGCGTTGGTGGCTTGAATCCTTGCCCCTTTTGGGGCTTTGTTTGAACTTTGCGGTCTCAACCTATGAAACGCTTTTCGATTTTTAAGAACTTCAGTTTTTCAAGTATGAGAAAGAGGGTGTGAGTTGTCGCCTTATTCCTAGTTCCCTGATGATCACCGTATCTATTGTTTGCATAAAGCGAGATTTTCAGCGGTTTACCGATTCTGCGAAAAGTTAGGTGAAAGCGAATAGGCTTAACTGAAGAGACAAATTTTGATCTCGTGATACCATACTATGTATGTGAGATGTCAAGATCCAGCGTGGCTGGGTTTAGGAAAGACCTAGGTTTACTCGGACTGAGGCTGCGATGAAAAATCGGCTTCGTTTTGCTGTTTGCGATTTTAACCTGACTCGCATCGCTTAAAATCCGCAACTTGTTGTCGGCTCATATGATTTGTCTGGCGTGAGTCGAGCTACTTCCTTTACGAAGAGCTAAACCAAAATTTTGATTTCTTGTATAGCGCTATGTTTATCCTTGTCGGATGTAAGAGAGCCTACCCTCTTAAAGGCGGCTATTGTCCGCTTAGGACGCTAGAGTTCGCTTGTTGTGATCAGCAACAAAGAAATGCTGCCAGTTTAGAGGCATGTTACCATTTAGAGGTGTGTTTTATGTTTTGAGTTCTAGAGGCGAGGATTTAGTCTGGAGCGTTTTGAGAAAAGAATGTCCTTGAGCATTAGCGGCGTCTGCGCGATGCCGAAGGTCAAGTTTCCTTGTGCCGCATTTCGCGGTTGAAATGTTCGCGGGCTTGGAGATGTTTTCGCGAATGTTAGCAGCTAGAAACTGTTGTTTCTGTTTGGACGCAGGACCAAGGGGTCGCGTAAGTTTGACCTAGGGAGAAGCGCCTACATTCACAAGCTTGCGGAAGTGTTGGCCTTCCGATTTTATTGTATATATTAAGGATGACTCATATAACTCTTGGAGCCTTGTCACGAGTGTTTCTTTTCATGCCGTGGTTACGGGGCGTAAAGAACTTAATCGATTGACGATAAGTTTAAATCTTCCGTTAACCATATGTTTGTTAAGACTGAGTTTTAGTATGAAGAGTTTATCATTATGATTTCGATTCTGGGTTATCGACAAATTGCTTGCGTAATAGTCACTTGGCGTTCTATGAACAAATCGTGGATTGTTGTTTTAGCCGTTAAGTGATTGGGCGGTGGTCGCTCAGTAGCTTTGGATTGGCATGGAGGCTAGATTCAGCCGTATCGCCAAGGAAGTTGTTGGTAACGATCAGACCATGACCCTTATTAAGGTCATGTTAGTTCTGATTTTCCTTAATGGGGATGCGAATTCAGGTCCGGGCTTTCTGAGGAAGGCGTAGTTGGCGAGGCCAAATAGCGTTGCGAGATAGACATGCCAAGCATAGCGGAGTTTTCTGAGTTATGGCTGATGGCTTTTAGAAACGATCTTCCACTTTAGGTCTCAATTATACGATGAATGGTTCATATAAAATTTTTTTTTGTTGCATGAAAATCGTTTCATTTTATCGAGGGGACAAAGTTTAAGGGATCGACGAGGACACATGCGGGTTAAGCCTGCGTGATTATTTCCTGCTTTCGGACGTAACGGCGGGGAGAGCAGGAGCCAGAAACCTTGTGGAGCAAAACTGTCTATGACAGTTACCCGTTGGACCCATTATGTTCATTTTACGAAAGTTGCTTTGTATGAATTGACTCGACCATACAGAGGATTTTTCGTAAAAGTGATGTAAGAGGGGGTTTTTGTAAAGGTAACTGGAGAGTGTTTCTCACAAATTACTTGCGATATTTGCGACCACGGATTATGTTTTCCTCATTCACTTTTGCGTACTGCGAAGTCGTTTTGCATGAGACCGATCATGTTTTTTCCATAGGCTGTTTTGTTTTAAAATGTTCTTGTTATACGAAAGTAATGGATGACCGGTTTCATGGAGATAGAAAATGCAGATTGTTAAAGTAGCGATGTTTCAGCATTACGGGAGATGTTTCCGCTATGATTTTGACCTTTGGACGAAAGCTGCTTCGAACTACTCATGGAGTTTTAACGAAGGTTATTTCGTTATTTTCGTAGTTCACCGTCGTGGTATTAGTCTGACGTTGGTACACGTTTCTAGTCGCGAGTTTGCCACGAGAGGTAACGTAGAGTTTTCAGGACTATGTTTGTAACGGTTGGGCTATGCCGCTAGCGTTTTTTAGACGAATCTTATTGCTGCGAGAGTTTGCTTTGTCAAAAGCTTTGTCTTGATGCTGAAGCAAAAAGTTTTAGAAGATGGGATTATACGGGTATAGTATACGTTACCTACTTCCCTTTTCTTTTCTGAAAGCGGGTTAGCCGTTCTTTCGAAGGCTTGTGTACGTTTTTTCTTTCTTTTAGTAAGCGGGATGAGTATGCTTTACAACGCGTGGCGATTGTTTCTCGGTTTTTCTAGAGACTAAATCGGTTTGCAAGTTCTGCCTGGACAATCAAGGAACGATGGAACAAGACTGGAAATTTTTCCTAAGACTTAGCTTGCTAGACTATCCACCTAGGTCCTAAGTTCCCTAAATTCTCGGCAGTTTTCAAGACGTTTTTGTTCCTGTCCTATGGAGAATTAAAACCTTTACAAAAAATTTCGAGAAAATAGTCTTCGAAGGTTTCAGCATTTCCGAAGGAATCCCATTTCCTCGTATAGTCGAGATGATTGGTGTTTAGAATAACCGTGATTGTTTATCACGATGAATCGAAATCCATTCATCATTCGAACCTTTATGGTCTTCGAGATTTCTCAGTATCGGGATCGAGATGGACTTGGATTAAGTAGACTTCCGTCTTGAGGGCTTGAGTAATGAGGCTTTGCGGAAGAATGCGTCGTGTTTCTCGAACAATCGAACATGGGTTTAAGGGACCAAGATGTTGCCGCTGCCCGAGATCACGTAAACGACAGTAACGGATGGGCGCCAGACCCTGCCGCCGGCCCAGGCGAGGAGCGACAGGTCTGCCGCCCGGCGTAAGGCAGAGAAGGGCGAGCCTACCGCCCGGCTCAAGCGCCCTACGCGCGGCGCCAGCGCCTGTAGCCCTACGCCGGCATGGCGCTACCGCGCCGGCGCCGAAGCGCGCTTATGTCAGTCTACCGCCAGCGCCAGGTGCGGCGTGGTCGATCTGCCGCCAGCGCCAGGTGCGGCGTGGTCGATCTGCCGCCCGGCACCAAACCAGGCGATCGGTCGCCGCCCGGCGCCCGGTAGCCTTGATCGATCTGCGCCCGGCGCCAGTAGCGTGGTTAATCTGCCGCCAGCGCCAGGTGCGGCGTGGTCGATCTGCCGCTGGCGTTAAGCGGCAGCGCGATCGATCTACCGCCCGGCACCAGGCACCAGCGGTCGAGTCGCCGCCCGGCGCCAGCAGCGGCAGCGATCGATCTGCCGCCAGCGCCAGGTGCGGCGTGGTCGATCTGCCGCCAGCGCCAGGTGCGGCGTGGTCGATCTGCCGCTGGCGTTAAGCGGCCCGATTCGCCGCCCGGCACCAGAGCAGCAGCGGTCGATCCGCCGCCCGGCCAAGCCTGCGATCGATCTGCCGCCCGGCACCAAGCGCCACGCCCGGCATGGTGGCGTGGTTAGTCTGCCGCCAGCGCCAGGTGCGGCGTGGTCGATCTGCAGCTGGCGTCAAGCGTCCTACCGCCGATGTCGTGTCCTGCGTCGCCGATGCTGCTGTTGCTTTCGACTTCGATCATCCGGAGCTCCGCGATCCGTTCGGGCCTTCCGAGAGTTGTTGGAAGAATGCGGCGATGGGAATTGGTGGCCAGTGCGTGCTTCTATTCCTTGAGTAATCTAGGGTTTCCCCAAGGTTTCGAGGAGAATAAGTTTTATTTTTGTAGAAACCTTGCTCGTTGCGATTTCTCTAACTTGGTAACAAGACGAATTTTTGGGGTTTGATAGATTTTATCGTTGCCCTTTCTGTTTAGATAGAGAAATTGCGAGCTCGTTTTCGTGCTCTTCTTGTGGCGGGAAGCTGCGGTTAGGTTTTTGATTTGCTCGAGCACCGTGGTGTTTGCGTAAGCATTGGCCGTAGGAACAGTCGCTGCTGGAGTTGTTTTACCATCGTTGAAGCAAACTGCAAGTTTTTCTTTCATATTTCGGACATCGGTTCGACCAAAGCGCTTTCGCGGCCATTATGAGAAAGAGTAATCCGTCCCCTCCTTCTAGCCAAAGCTGTAGGAACCGAAATTCACACCGTCGATTTTAATGAATAAAAACGGAGGAAAGCCAAGTTAACCCGACTTTCCCTGAAGGTCTGGATTCTCTGCGACAGCCAACGACAAGTGACCGAATAAATGCGGAAAAGGTTTTGTTAAGATTTGGGACTGGACCTTAAGAAAGGCTGCCTACGTACCCCTCTCGAGGATCAAGTCGGACGTAGTTCAGTTTAGAAAGAATTGAACAAGAGATCAAACCGTGCAGGGGTTAGTCTAGTATGGCGTTTGTCATAGAAACAGGCATGTCGAAGATAGCGCCTAGGGTTTCTATGTGCGGAGCTCTGAAGTAAAAGAATTGTCGATCCTTAGAGGGGCCGAGGAGATTCGCGAGCAGGAGGCGCCAGACGTTCTAGGGCCTGCCTTGCTAGTCTAACCGCCAAATTCTAAGTTCTATCAGCTAACAGAGCTCTCTAGGACTCCAATCTAGGATTTTAGGATCCCCTTCTCCTCTGCTCTTGCTCTCCTTATATACTCACTCTAGGTCGGTTTGCCTTAGGATGATGGACCTCGCCTTTGGGCCCAAGTTTATCTCTTCGAAATATTCCATTTCCGTCGATCTTCGTAATTATCCTCGAAGTTTTCCCTATTTTTGGTGACTTGATGTTTATCCGATGTTCGGAAATTGGATAAACCGTCATAGTCGATTGGGCCTGAATTCTTAAAATCGTAGTAAGTCCGTGGACTTGTCTTAAGTCGTTGAGCGCTTTATCACGATTTCACGGAAAGACTATCTTTCTCGTAAAATAAACCGTATAGCCTAAAGGATTGATCTTCGAGTTAATCGATCTTGTTTTACACGATATCCTCTACAAGAAATCCAACCTTTCTAATTTTTGTCGTTAAACATCGAGGATGACTCCAATCGAGTGAATCGAGAGATGTTAATTCCGCGGGTCGTGATCGTGACAAACCCACGAGGATCGATCCAAGTAAGCCAAGATGGGATCAGACCGAGCATATTGGACCGAGACCAGGACAAGGACCGAGACCAGGGCGAGGACCGAGACCAGGAAAGACCGTTGACCGCCGGCCGGTACGCGGTATGGGCAGCACTAGCGTGGCGCTTACGCCCGGCGTAGGGGAGCTTACCGCCCGGCGCCGAACTACCGCCCGGTGCCAGGCGACTGCGTGGCAGCTTGCCGCCGGCGCTGGGAGCTTACGCCAGCGCCAGGCGGCTCCGTCTCGCCTGCTGCGGCCAGGGTTCTCTGCCGCCCGTGGGTTCTCCGTCACCCGATCTTTCCCCCGTTGGCCGTTCGTGCGGGAAATTTTTGAGTTTGGAAGGATCTTTAGCCGTAGATTTCGAGATAACCATTTTTGACCCAACAGGATCTCGGTTTGATCACACATTTGGAAAACGTCCCATACCGTTCTCCAAAGCGTCACACTTCTGTGAACGTCCCATACCATTCACAAGAGTGTTTATAATATACCTCAATCCTCATCATACTAAGATACTTAACATCGTGTCTCCAATTCCTCTTGGAATTGTTCCATTCCATTCAACTCGATCTAAGGGATCCTACCTTGACTTATACCGAGTCCAAGCTGATCCATTTGATCACAAACCCACTCGTATACTAGCCATGTAGCGTCTCCCTTAAGTCAACATGAACACCGCATATGCTCACTTGCTTTGAACAGCCACCAAGGAATAACACTTACCTCCAAGAGAGTGCTCCACGTTTCTTTCAACCTAAGCCACTCTCTGGTCTGTGTTACTTCCCTGGTCCAGGTTGTCTATAAAAATATCTTGCATTGCATTCATCGTCCAATCCGTCTATTACTTCCAAACAACTAGATAAACGAAGCTTTCTGTTTTCAGGGTCTTGCCCTTGGAGAGTGCATCTTGGCTAAACCGGCTCATCTTGGAACTTCCCCGTTCACAAGCATGAAACCCAATCTTACCTCAACTCTCACTTGGCTCACCACAGCTAAGGTTCCAAGTCATCTCAGTTTTCAGAAATAATTTCGGTTTGGAACTCAACATCTTTGAGCACCGTCCTCAACAGGATCAAGCATGCTCTGATACAAACTTGTAAGACCGGATCCTGGCCTCTCAGGCCAGCGGTCGATGCCTCACGTCGCTCGGTCCATACCCTGACCGAACCTCTAAAAATTTTTCGCCCTTTATTCAAAACATCGCCCATAGGCGAGTGCTAACTCAGATCTAAGCTCAAAACTACAGTAGTCAATTCCTAGCTTAGATCAATTCAACACATACGCAGCGGAATAACAACTATATCCAATGGTCTACAACCAATCTAGCACTGGTCCGGTCGAATCACCCTAGCCTTGGTTAGTATACACAGCTACCACTAGCTCCAAAGGGTCGATCCTGAACCAGACCTAGTCATACAAATCCGAGGTTCCATTCCCCTAATCCATTCTATCTAGATCTAAGCAACATTGCTAGCTCATACCTTTGCCACATCCACAGAGCTTTTTAGCTCTTTGTCTCAGCTGACTTAGCTTGCTTATACCTGCATAAACTCTTCCCTTGGGTACTTAGTCATTCAACCAACCATCCCCACAGACCAAGTAACCTTTGGGAAGTCTTCAATAGTAATTGATATGCATCTGGCTCATCTCAGCCCATGCATCATCCAATATCCTTACACTTTGTAGGATATAATATCAAATCCTCTCTTGGACTAGTAATACCAAGTCCTCACAAGGACTAATAATGCCCATCAAATCCTAAGTCATTCAACCAACCACCCCACACTCTTAAAACTTATCAGACCAGGCCAAGGAACCATGTTCCAGTGGACCAGATCAGTCTTGCTCTTACAACCGGTGCATCCTTTGATCAATCAGAGTAGACACCTTGATCCATAATCCCAAGATCAGGTCGTCCAGCCTTGCCCAAGATCAGATCACACACGGCCTCCCTTGTAAAAGTAAACCCAGCACAATACTAGTGGTCTACACCACCTAGTAATGACAGTACTCTTCTTCATGGCTCTCAGCCAATGCTTTGCACATAGCTTACCAACACCAAGGTTGATCAATAACCTTCCTTATGATCAATATCATAAGTGACAAACATATCTCAGCACACAAGCATATGATCAGATAACCTAACACAAGGATCTGACCCCAATATACCCTCAGGTGCAATTTCGACCTCAAGCAAACCTGCTCCAAAAACTAATTAAAATTCATGAAAATTCATGATAATTCCCAACTAAGAGGAATCCACAATCAGATTTCACAGAACCGGCCTTGATCCTATAGATTTCGGCCACAATCAGTCAAACCAGCCATAACTGACCATCATCAAATCAATTAGATAAAACTAATTAAAAACCATGATAATTCATTATAATTCCCCTCTAAGAAAAATCCATAATCAAATCTCCACAATTCCTTCAGGAACTATGAGATCTGGACATACCAGTCTAACCAAGGCCATGGTGAGTTTCCCTTATACTTGATCTTATTAGATCATGTGTTCCCGCTGATCAAGTCCGGCCATTCCCCTCCTGAGCACGCCTCCATCAAGCCCTTATCACATACTTACAGTATTGATAAGATCCATTCAATGGTCGTGCCTCTCTTCCATACCATGGAACTCCCATGGAACCAGATTCTGCACTGCATCCACCTTTGAGGCTGTGTTGGCCTTTGGGAGTGGAGTCTGGCCTTCTCCCTTCTCCTCTGACCATTTGCATGTGTTCCCAGAACACAGAGGAAGCCTTAGACGTGATCATTCATGATCAATCACCACCCAAAGGTCGTGCATCAGTTCCTCCTTTGTTGCCCATGAAACTGTCTTTCCACACACATCTGCCCTTAAGGCTGCCCTTGGACTTTGAGAGTGAATCCGGTCATCTCTCTTCTTTCCAGGCTATTGGCGTGTCTTCTATTGATGTAGAGGAAGCCCAGGGCGTGGCAAACAATAATCAAAACTCACCAGAGGGTCGTTCTCAAATCCCCTCTTGATTGCCCTCAAACCTGCCCCTTTGCTGCCTTCACATCTCTCTCTCTCTTTCTCTCTGGAAGTTCTTCTCTGAGTTCTCTGGATATATTTTCGACAGAATGGTGTAAAATGGAGAAGAAATCAATGATAACTCCTTTTCCCAACTGCCTAGTTGAGCAGTTTCTAAAAAAATAAAGGGAGGGAGCCTTTTCTTCCCATAACCGCCCAATAACCGCCCAATAACCGCCCATAACCGCCCATAACTGCCCATTGGCAGTTTTATTTCCTTTTCTCCCTTTTAAATTTTGAAACCTGAGCCTTAGCTCACACTCCTGGAAGCTTGCCAACTCCCTGGTCTGTGCCTAAGACAAACTTGGTCAAACCACCTTGCACCCGGACCATCGGCTGCCCGGTAACATACTGGCCCGACCACACTGTTCCGGACCATAACACTTCCTCCAGCAGAGTTGAGCTGACAACCAACTGTTTCCAGCTGAGTGAGTTAGTCCACCAGCTCCTGTGAGCTGATTAAATCAAGGTGAGTTAACTTCCAGATGCACCTAGCTGATCGAGCTTGATCCGACCATGTCCAGCTCCCGGATCACTCGTCCAGGTCCTTTACACTTGTTTCTATCCTATTTGGGTTAAGTCTCAGCTGTCTGATTCCCTTAACCACATTTTTAGATCATGACACACTTGTCTTTAGGTCACATGACCTGACTGGTGCGTCTCCACGCACAATGGTCCATCCGGACGATCCTACCCAGGATCGGGGACATGACAGGTAATTTGAGCATCGTATCAAATTTGGCGCCGTTGGCAGGGAGCTTTGATCGCCATTAGATTTTATTTAAGTCTAGGTTTTCTTTTTACTACTTGTCACTGATAGAATTTTCTTTTCTTTTCAGGTGCATGCCCAGCATAACCAGAAGCAAAAAGAACAAGGAACTTTTGTCAACTGATCCAGCTTCTTTGGAACGTTCAATCCACAAACAAAATCGTTCCGCACCGATCGATACACCAGTTGTGCATCGACCGATTTTCACTCACAACTGTCTTCCGAGTTTCAGACACCGCCGACCGATAACCGTTCATCAACATCGACCGATCTCATTCATCTGACATCGACCGATAACCGTTCATCCACATTGACCGATAGTTCTCAGTACCCGTCTACCTACGCCTTTCACCCGATATCGACCGATACTGCAAACCGTACATCGATCGATACCGAGTTACCGAGCATGGTCGCGACAGTGATACTCAGGCAAGACAACGAAGGTAACCTGCGTGACCAGGAAGGTCACCAGCGTAATGCAGCAGGTCAAAGAATCAATGATCAGGGGGCTGCAATCCCTGATCCAGAAGCTGAAGCTGCTGCAGCAACTGCTCGAGCTGCAGAAGAAGCCAACAGGAACAGATCACTGGCTGACTACAACCGTCCAGACCAATTCTATGCCAACAGATCTGCAATCCGTCCTCCAGAGAAGCAAATACAATCAGAATTCGCAGTACAAGAAACCCTTCAGCAACAGCAACTACATCAACAACAACAATTCTTTCTACCAAAATCCACCACCACCTACTCAGGAAAGCAAGATTGAAGTGATGCTTGATTCAGTTCTAGAGGGTCAGCAGAGGCTTACTCTGGATTTCAATGGAAAGATAGATGCTGCATACAATAGCTTGAATGTGAAGTTTGACACCTTGAGTACCCATGTGAAGAAGCTAGAGACACAGGTGATTCAAACAGCAGAGGCTATTAAGAGGGAAGAAGCCTTAATAAAGGGGAGAGAGGAAGATCTCATCAGCCACCACATCAATGCCATCATAGTAGATGAATTCTGGCAAATGGATGGAGATGAAGAGCTTCAGGAAGAAGACTTTGAAACCGAGAGCACCATGAGTATCGACAGCTCTCACTGCATCGATCGACACAAGACGACAGTCATCGATTGACGTTCGAAGAGGAATATCGATCGATGTTCGAGATACATCATCGATCGACAGAGTCTACCGAGTTTACAGCTACGACCAAACCAATCCGGATTATGACACACGCAGAGTTCGCAGCGAGACACCCAAACCCACTCCACCCTTTCTTCGATCGACAAGGCGAAGCAGATATCGACCGATACTGCAAACCGTACATCGATCGATACCGAGTTACCGAGCATGGTCGCGACAGTGATACTCAGGCAAGACAACGAAGGTAACCTGCGTGACCAGGAAGGTCACCCGCGTAATGCAGCAGGTCAAAGAATCAATGATCAGGGGGCTGCAATCCCTGATCCAGAAGCTGAAGCTGCTGCAGCAACTGCTCGAGCTGCAGAAGAAGCCAACAGGAACAGATCACTGGCTGACTACAACCGTCCAGACCAATTCTATGCCAACAGATCTGCAATCCGTCCTCCAGAGAAGCAAATACAATCAGAATTCGCAGTACAAGAAACCCTTCAGCAACAGCAACTACATCAACAACAACAATTCTTTCTACCAAAATCCACCACCACCTACTCAGGAAAGCAAGATTGAAGTGATGCTTGATTCAGTTCTAGAGGGTCAGCAGAGGCTTACTCTGGATTTCAATGGAAAGATAGATGCTGCATACAATAGCTTGAATGTGAAGTTTGACACCTTGAGTACCCATGTGAAGAAGCTAGAGACACAGGTGATTCAAACAGCAGAGGCTATTAAGAGGGAAGAAGCCTTAATAAAGGGGAGAGAGGAAGATCTCATCAGCCACCACATCAATGCCATCATAGTAGATGAATTCTGGCAAATGGATGGAGATGAAGAGCTTCAGGAAGAAGACTTTGAAACCGAGAGCACCATGAGTATCGACAGCTCTCACTCGCATCGATCGACACAAGACGACAGTCATCGATTGACGTTCGAAGAGGAATATCGATCGATGTTCGAGATACATCATCGATCGACAGAGTCTACCGAGTTTACAGCTACGACCAAACCAATCCGGATTATGACACACGCAGAGTTCGCAGCGAGACACCCAAACCCACTCCACCCTTTCTTCGATCGACAAGACGAAGCAGATATCGACCGACAATCACAACCAGAAATCGATCGATTTAAACCACCAGACATCGATCGATTCACTACCATCAAACAGCGAGTTCAGCTACCAAAAATAGATGCTGCCCTACTCTATGCAAATAGATCCCGACCCAAACCTACAGAAAACCCACCAGAAGAAGTTGAGGATACATTAGAGCTTATGGAGATTGAAAAGGAAAGTGCAAAGGGAACACCCATAAAAAGGAAAGAGAAAATCCCTCAGCACCTTAAAAGGGAAGCTAATGAGAAAGAGTTGGAAAACTTCAAGAAGAGAGTTCTAAGGATTCTAGGAGAGAAACCCTTTGAAGAAGCATATTACACACACAGATTGTGGATGTTCTTCAAAGAAACAAAGGTCCCAGAGGTTGATATTGAGAAGATGTTAAACAAGATCAGAGAGGATTTCATAAGGAAGATTACATTGAAGAAGAAGAGTGATCCTGGAGAGTTCATCATCTCATGCCTAGTACAAGGCATTGAATTCTCACATGCACTATGTGACAGAGGAGCATCAGTCAGCATCCTACCAAAGGTTATGGCAGACCAACTAGGTCTGAAGGTGGAACCTTCCAAAGAATCCTTCTACTTTGTGGATTGTTCTAGGAGGAGTTCAATGGGAATCATCAGGGACCTTGAGGTACAGATTGGTAATGCCCTAGTTCCAGTTGACTTTCATATCCTAGACATCAAGTTAAATTGGAATTCTTCTCTACTACATGGAAGAGCTTTCCTAGCTAATGTTGGAGCCATCTGTAATTTGCAAACAAGCAAGTTGTGTTTGACAACCCAGAGGTTTACTTAGACCCATTCAGGGTTATCTGACCTCCAGCACCATACCAGAAGCCTCCAGATGAAGCAATACTCGTAGCTACATGTTACTGTGCAGAAGAGTACGAGACAGAGTACTGGGAATCGATCGGCACAACTACATATGCATCGATCGATCCTATTGATCTCACATCGATCGACGAATCCGTGATCACATCGATCGACGAATCCGTGATCACATCGATCGATACAGGCAACAGTTTCCATTCCACATCTATTGATAGTACACCTATGTATGAAGTTGATCATTTTACAGGTAACTACTCAGTTGGGAGTTGGGAACCAGACTACTATCAGCCAACATATGCAGTGGAGACAATAGAGGATGACTATGATGAGGATTACATGAGGGAAAGAGTTATTGAATACTCTTTCATCCGCAGAGAAGAAGAGTATGATGAGGACTACAATAGGAACATACCATATTCATATATCCGGAGAGAAGAGAATGTATACCACCCTATAGTGGAGAGAGATTATGAAGACTTGTGGGAAGACAAAGAAAGTCTTTTCTTTCATCAAGATGAAGGGCCCACTCAGTATGATCCTCAGCAGTTCATTCCATCCAGATCATAGTCATCATGCTACAGAGACTACACCAACATTCAATAGATTCCGAGATCAAGCAGACCGACATCGATCGACATCAGCATATATGAATCGATCGATACGACAGTTTCAAGGACGAGAGATGATTGGCCAGCACAATGCTATCCAATTTTTGCCCTGGAGACTACTACACCTTCCCAACATGTGGAAGAATGCGATGAAGACCGTGAGGAAGAGCCAGCTACAGACCGGCAGGACATTCTCACTAGAGATGTATCCAGATCACATGGAACCATGCTACCGACATCGATCGACACAACATCACCAGAATCTATCGATACTAATCCAAGACGAGGGCTACACGAAGAAGAATCGATCACACGCGAAGATGTATCGATCGATACCAGTCAAACCGACCAAGAGAAGAATGGAAATTTCAAATTTGGAAAATTGGTGGATGATAACCACTACATAAGGAGCCACGGGGTAGAAGCAGTTTCTCACACCAAAGAAGAAACAGATTCACAAACCCTAGAAGAAGAAAAAGATGTATCAGCCCCCATCCAACCCTAAGCCATATGGAGAAAACTCCAGTTGCAATCTTCCCCATCGGCTATACAACACGAAATCAATCGACGGGAGCCCTACCGCATCGATCGATACTCAACCCTTACCATTTGATCCTAATAAAGATAATGATTTAGATCGTGCATATCTAACACCTGATGAGTTTGGTATTTACAGAGATCCAGAAGGCAATGCAAGAGCTATGGATGGCTGTATGCTACAAGTTTCAAGAGAAGACATCTCAGATATTCTTGCTATCGCCAATGGACCAAACAACATGTTCTACAAGCAACGAGATGATCCAGTCTACAGGAAGATGCTAGCTGATGTAGATTATGCAATGGCCATGAGAAGAGAGCCAGAAATCAAATACGACTACCAGCTTGAGGGATGGAAATCAATCGATGGTGACACCACTGAATCGATCGATATGGTACCTCCCGAGTACCATGAAGAGAAGGATAAATATGGAGTCTACAGAGACATGTATGGACGTCCAAGGGGTATCACAGGGAAATTCATTCCAGTTCCCCTACACAAATTAGAGACATCCTACAAAGAGCTTCACTAGAAGAGCCATCATTCTTATGCGTACCAGAGGATCGCGAAAGATTCACACCAGCCACACAAGCAGATCAAGATCCTTACAGCAGAGCAGAGATGGATGAGAAGCTCAACAATATCTACACCATTAAGTATGATACTATGAATGATTTCAAGTGCATACTTGATAGTGTCTACCATCCACTCAATGACAAGATCACACACCTTACCCAGACCATGGAGAACCTTGCAGATGATGTTAACACCTTGATGAGAAACATACCACAAGGAGTTTCAGCATAGAAGCAATGGAAATCTTCCACTTCCAATGAGTTTCCACACCACACATCGACCGACAAGAGATGGATACCATCGACCGAGGCAGCTCATCCTACATCGATCGACAGTCCTTACAGGCAATCGATCGATATACGCTTTACCAGATTGGAAGAGAAGTTATATTCTTATGAAGAGAAGTTTGGTAGTTCCTACTACCCGATGATTGATGATGTGATTGCACTAGAATCACGTATGGATGCTTTCCAGAAGGAGATGGGCATGATTCAGAACCAGCTTGATTTTCACCTAAAGACATCTCCATTGACCGACATGCCTACCAGCACATCGATCGATCCTGACCAAGCACCAGCCGAGAATCAGCAAGAATCGATCGACAACAAAAACAACACATTGCTCGATACCTATCTCAAAGAAGAATTCAACACTATGAGGACGAAGATTAGATACCGCCAAGACAGACAACAGATGGGAAGAATATGCATTGGAACATGCTCTTGATCTGTTCTCACATAACCCTCAGCTCCAACCTCGGATGGACAGCTGAAAGCCTTGCATTGATTCAAAAGGAATTGCATATACTTCGCAACAGGCAGAAGTGGTCACAATCGATCGACACCAGGCCTTACAGATCGATCAATATGGACGATGGGTGGAGCAAGGAATTCCATTACAAACCAAAGTATGGAGTTAGAGCTTATGATACTTATCAGAACAAGAAGAGACGTTGGTCAGACACAAAAGATGATCCAACCACTTACAGAAGATAAGCTACCTACACCAAGAAAGAAGTCAACAAGATGATAGCTGAGATCTATGAAGCCTTAGATCATTCAGAGACACAATCCTACAAGAGGTATGATGACATCTACTATCCTTTCGACAACAGTATTGCACATCTGCAGACAAGAACAGAAGAAATAGAAGAGAAGATCACAGCTATTCAGAAACAACTTGCAACTCGCCCACCACACTTCACATTGACCGATATGGCACCAGGTGCATCGATCGACAAGGGCATAAAACATCGATCGACGTCGAAGCAACCGAATCGATCGATACTGATACACCATAAGTCCGAGAAGAATACCTTACGGACAGATTGGATGTGCTACATGAAGAACTGCCAGAAACATCATTGAAGACATATGATCCGCTTGAAGAGCAGTAGTTCAACATTGATGATCTACAGGAGAGGCTACACTTATTGAAAGATGAGTTAGAAGATATGAAGAATAGATGGACCAAGTCAAATGATGACACAAGAAGCTTCATTGCCACTAAGTCCACAGACCAAGAGGATGTTTGCACACAAGCAAACAACTCCTTTCACACCAACTAGCCATTCAACCTCCAAAGTCAAGCTAAATGACTATAACAAAGCGCTGAGTTGGAGGCAACCCACTATTAGGTACTTTCTTTCATTACTTTTAGTCTCAAAAAAAAATCCAAGTAGACGTTTACCTTCTCTATCGACCGATGCGACCAAGTCGACATCCACCGACGATACTTCATCCGCCACGATCGACACACTTTCGTCTGCATTGATCGATATGGTATCGGTCAGGTATTACGTTCTAACTTGTTCAATTTCGTATTTATGTTTTGATTTCTTAAAACTCAGACTGTTTTACACTAGGGACAGTGTAATTTAAGTCTGGGGGGATCACTAATGATTATCTATTGTTTATCTACTATTTTGAGTCTTATTTGAAATTTTTATTAAGTTTAGAAAGTGACAATGATCTATTAGGTTCAATACTTGTCATCTAATCACTTTCTAGACCAGTCTTAGATTCATTGATTGCATAAGTACTAGAGATACTAAAGTGGATCAACCAGTTTACTGTGCTAGCACTTGCTAAGAATGTTTGAAGGAACCAAATCTAACCTCCAACCTAACACTGACATTACCTGCTTGTCTTGGGGCTTGGTATACATTGGATTGGATTCCTCCTGCAAGTCCTGGAAGGTAATAAAAAAGTCTGTGTGTTTCTGGTTCCCTTCTCTTCTCTCTCTTCAGCATCCACCAAAAATACAAGATTGAAATGATATCCTGAGATGCAGAGGGATAGGTAAATTACCAAAGGTCCCATTATTCTAATTCAAAGGAATAATCACACATTGTGGAAGCAAGGGATAGGTAAATTACCAACGACCCCATTATTTGCCTACACTTTGTCAATAAAAGAAAAGATATATAGGTCAATAATATGAACAAGATGTACTCCATCATTGTTCATTGGGATTGAAACCATTTGGATTCAGAGAAGAGAGAAAAAGGGGAAGAAGGGAATCAGAGAAGACTACTTGTGTGTTCAGAAACTTGCTTGAGTAAGAATCCATGTGTCCTCTGATCGATACTCCCAAGGTAAAGGCTACACTTTTATTTATGCAAAGAAATGAGGTTAGTAGAGGGGTGAGTATTTCAGAATTTACTAGGTTGCTGGCTAGATGAATTTGGTTGCTATACTAGGATATGGTATAATGTGCTTTTGTAGTTAGGATGACTATGACTTGGCTTGCACTACTAGGAAGTTATGACTAAGATATTTGAATTCTTTTGAGTCCCTGCTTTTCCTAAAACCTTTACCATAGAGACTAACATTGTCTTTGCTTGAGGACACGCAAAAGGTTAAGTCTGGGGGAGTTGATAGACCATATATTTGACCCAATTTTACCCCTGATATCTGAGCGTTTTAGGATATATCTAGAATGTTTTGGAGTCTTTTTAGCATATTTTCAGGTTCAGGAGCATTTGGAAGAAAGATGATGTTTTAAGAGCATTTTGGAGCACTTTAGAGATCTCACCCGAGGAGGCCATATCGACCCCCTTAGGGTCGAAAGAGGCAGCGTCGTCGATACCGTCCTGTGTAATCGATTGATATTCGAGCATGAAGCCCATTTTGGTCACAGCCGACTTGAAGCCCAAGCAATCATCTATTTACCAGAATGCCCCTGACGAGTTTTAACCTAATTATTCCTAAGTATTTAAGTCTTGCCTAAGTGTTTTGGCAAAGACACAGTTTTTCATATAGCTTTTACATAGTTTCTTCTACCTTTTCTTAGTTCTTTGTTTTGTGAGAGAGAGAGTTACAAATTGAGAGCTTTCTTGAACACTTTTGTTTCTATCTATTATATCTATGCAGTTTTATATTATTGTTATGATGTTCTACTCAGCCGTGTCTGAGTAAACACTTTTGTTGGATTTAGGATCCAAATAGGTTGAGGGATTAGCCCCAAATATGAATACTTGAGCATGTGATATTCATCTTAGAAGATTGTTCTTAATGCTTGTGTAGGAGTAGCTAACCTACACATGAATACAGAGATAACATCCTTGGATCTATCTTCTATTAGCTAAGAATTTGCTGGGAACAAGCGACAGCTGACATTGCAAATTCTCTAGTGAACTGTATTCAACCACACGCTTAAAGCTCGCTAGTAGCGTATCGATCGATACTCCTATAGAGTCGTCAATCGATATACGCGAGGCATAATCGATCGATACGTGCAATGGCAGGTCGATCGACGCCTTTCGGTGATTCTCAGCGTGGAGTCTCATTGATTCTAGTGTAAGATATGCGGCGGCGACAGTCGGGCTATTGCATCGTTGGGTTCTTTAATATCATGCAAGCATCTCATATAAGCATTCATACTATTATAATCCTGATAACCTGAATAGTAATCCTAGATCTAAACCTTCACCATATTAGTTAACACCCAAATCAATCACTTGAGTAATTGTCTTGCTCACCAGTTTTAAGTTTACTTGCAATTTACAGCTTTGAAATTTTTGACCTAGCTTAGTTATAATAAGATCTATTTTGTTCCATCGCTCCCTGTGGATTCGATCTCTAAGTACTACAACTTGACCTCTTTTGATGAGAGTAAGGTTTTTCTAGGGTAATTTGAGCATCGTATCAATTCACTTTACAATTAAGCCTTTTCCCTACAAAACCAAATGACATGGACCATTTGACCATTTGCAAGAATTCACTTAGTATTTTGCTGAATGAATGTGAGAGTTGGCTGATTTGAGTTTGTGGATTCATGATATTGAGTGTAGAGATCAAAGGTAGCTAAGCTAGAAAAGCATAAATGAACAATCCTAACAATAAATATCACAACTATAGCAATTATAGGCTGGGGCTAATCCCTCATATCCTATTTAAACCATAAATCTAACAAGTGAATTTACTCAGACATGGCTAAGTAGTTAATAACAGCAAGGTAATAATAGGAGTTCATAGATATATTAGAGGAATGAACACTTAAGTTCCAATCACAAATCTCTTTGGATCTTTCCTCTAGATCTAGAATCCTATAACCTTTGTAAATAAAGAACTGAAAGAAAATGAGTAGAAGTAGAAGAAGCTCTTAAAACTTCTATTACTGTAAAAAATTGTATATCAAAGAGACTTGAATGAAAAGAAAGCTTGTTTTTAATGCCAAAACACTTAGGCATATAAATATATGAGTTCATTAGGTTAAAAAACTCGTCAGGGGCATTCTTGTAAAATGTGATATCTTGGGCTTCAAGTTCGGCCAGGTCCAACTTGTCTTTCAGCCGCCTCAGTATCGATCGATAGTACAAGGTGTACATCAATCGATTATGGTCTCGATGTATCGTCCTTCGGTTAATGTGTGTCGATCGATTGCACAGAGTGTGCATCGATCGATGTGTAACTCTGATGTCGACCTCTGGTCTTGATCTCGGGTGAACTCTTCTTTAAGCTCCAAAAAGCACCTAAAACATCACTTTTCTCCAAAATGCTTCTGAACCTGAAAACATACCTAATAGACTCCAAAACATAGATAATAGTAGTAAAAACACTCATATACCAGGGGTAAAAGCGGGTAAAATCCATGGTATATCAACTCCCCGAGACTTAACCTTTTTCTTGTCCTCAAGCAAACACACATGAAGTCTTTATGAAAGAGGTTTTGAAAAGCAGGGACTAAATCAAATTCAAACTTAGAATCATAACCTCTACTTTGTTGCAAACCACATCTAAGAGTCTGTCAATCACAGAAGCACATTATTCAATATCCTAGTTAAGCTACCGTGATCATCTAGCCAACAACTTAGCAATCATGTCTGACTAACCCCTCTACTGATTTCATTTCTGTACATAAAAATAAAAGTGCAGGCTTTACCTTGGGAGTATCGATCACAGGATGCAAGGTTGCTCAAACAAGTATCTGGACCTGCAGGTAAAAATTAGTTCCTATCCGCTCTCTCTACTATTTCTCTCCTAGTCAGGTCTGCTTTCATTTGCAAGACATTGACCAAGATTGGATAGGCTTCCATGAATCAAGCCTTAATGGTTGCAGCCACCAAGTCCTGTTCACTTCTTTTTGACCTATATCCTAGGATTCATTGCGAAGCAAGTCTTGAAGGGGGTAACCACCAAGCCCTATTCGAGCCCTTTACCTATAGAATTCTTATGAATCAAGTCTTGAGGGGGGTAACCGCCCCTGTTCGAATTCCTTCCTAGTTAATATCTAACTATTCCTAGAACATAAATTTAAGCTAATTTTTGATTTGTTTTTTTTTTTTTTAGAAGTAAAAAATTAAATCTAATTTCGAAAATGAGAGAGAGAGGGTGATAAAATTATCTACACAAGGCTTTTACCTTCCAGACTTGTTTGAAGCATCCGATCCCATGTATTCCAAGCCCCAAGACAAGCAAAGAATTGTCAGGTTAGGTTGGAAATCAGCTTTGGCTCCTCCAGACAATCAATGAAAGTGTTGTCATAGCTGATAGGTGATCAACTTTAGCATCTATAGTACATTTTGTATCAACAAATCTAAGAATGGTTCCTAAAAGATTGGTTAGATAAAAAGTGAAAATTAAATTATCATTATCCCTTTCTTGACTCAATAAAAACCATTTTGAAAACATTTTATTTTTATGAAATCAAAAGGTAAACAGCATCAGTAACATCCCCCCCCCCCCAGACTTAAATCATACACTGTCCCCAGTGTATAACCAGTCAAGAGAAGGCATAGGTAATAATAAAGTACACTGATATCAAAAAGTTTAGAACGATATACCTGACAGTGTTGCGTATCGATCGATGTTGAGTCATCTTCGTCAATCGCTTCTTTTTGGTTTATGTCGATCGATATCGACAGTGTCATGTCGGTCGATTTCAGTGGCAATCGTCTAATTGTAACTGAAAAGAAAAACAAATACGAAAAATAAATTCCTAAAAATAAAAATAAAATGAAAAACTACCTAACAGTGGGTTGCCTCCCACTCAGCGCGTTGATTATAGTCATCTAGCTTGACTTTGAATGAGATGAGCTACTGAGGTGAAGTCCAGGTACTTGTTGAGAAACAAGTATCCTCTGTATTTTTCTTCTCTCTGAACCATGCGTCAAATAGGCTTCTTGTGGCTTCATATTCTCTTGTTCGTATTGTCTTGGATGGAGCTGGTATCGATCTATTCCTCGGTTGAAATATTGGTCGATGGCTGTTGACGTCCATCGATCGATGCGCTGGTTGCTCGATCGATCGATTCTAAGGGCGCAGGTCTGCTTGCAAGCTGTCTCTGAATGGCTTTGATTTCTTTCTACATCCCTTCTATGCTAGATTCCATGCTTCCAACCTCGTTAACAAGCGAGAAATACGTTTGGTCTAGACGTCTATCTTGTGAATCATCCACGCTTGTTATTGCTGTGTATACATCATCAGCTAATTTATCCAAATCGGCTCTGGTACAGATCTCTGAAGTCCGTGTATCGATGGATGCAACTGCTTGCTTATTGGTCGATGTTTGCTTCTGCAGATTCTCGTGAAGCTTCTCTGCAAAGAGCTTCATCTGGCCGTCGATTTCAGTTAATCGCCTATCGATCGATGTGAGGTTGAGCTTGTCGATCGATGCAATCGATGCAGCTTGATAATCATGTTGACGTTGGAACTTCTCAGCCTCTGCTGCGTAGT
Source organism: Brassica carinata (assembly GCA_016771965.1). Lineage (NCBI taxonomy): Eukaryota > Viridiplantae > Streptophyta > Magnoliopsida > Brassicales > Brassicaceae > Brassica > Brassica carinata. Next base: position 50,476,928 of record CM028688.1, read on the forward strand.
ATCTATCGTAGTCGCGAGTTCCTCCACTTCTTTGTCTACTAAGAAGTGTATATCATAATTTTCCTCTCAACTGCTTTCAGTGGGATCAATCCTCAAAAGGATTGCAAGGTGCAGCGGGGTTGATATCTGCGTGTGCTTCATTGATAAGGCGGATAGATCTTCTCAGCTCTTCTGTGCAGATTCTAAGATCTGCTAGGTTGTGCAAGATCCCCTCACAGGTTGTGGTTTGTTTGTTGCTGAGACGAGCTTCTGCTTTCTTCAATTATTTCCAGATATCTCCAGAGACTCATCAACCTCAGCTTTGAGTAAATGGTCGAGGTGTAGGTTCGTATCGATCGATGTGGATGTTACTCCGTCGATCGATATTGATCTTTGGCTATGGTTCTGTCGTTGCGAAGATCTTCAAGTTCCAGCTCAAGGCGTTGAACCCTCTTGAGTAATCCTTGAGTGCGCACCGAACATCCAATTCATCTCACTGCGAAGCTTGTCTGTGGCCTCTTCCAAACTCTTTTCTATGGAGAGCTTTTCCCATTTGCATTCTCCAAGGAAACCGGTGAACATCTCGTTGATCTCGTCCTTGGTGTAGGTTTCTTCCACCAATTCTCTTCTTGTAAATGAACTAGTGTGCTCTGGTAGACAGATGTAGGGCTTCGTCCATTGAAGTTCTTTGGAGCAGTTTCTTGATGTCGTCTTTAGAAATACTTATGACATCACCATCTGTTCCTCTAGCAAAACCATTCGTCTCTGTAGACCCCATACTCATCTCTGCTCCCAAAAATTTTGAAATCCATATCGAAGGCTCTCTTTCCAAATTATGGACGCTTATCGATCGATCGCGACACAATCTGTATCGATCGATTTTTGTTGAAGATGTGGATCCTTCCTGTTGAGATGGTTATCCTCAGCCTCCTTTGGCTCGATTGTTGTGTCTGCCCTGGTGCTGATAATGGTGGTCTGGTCGTGGCGTTGTTGCTGTTATAGGTTGTGGGATCCATTGGCTAAGCGTAGGGCGTCGCCATGTCTTCTTTGGATATGTGCAGTGTTAGTCCATCCATTGGCGTGCAAAACCTTGTGAATCCTGAAAATACCAAATTCATCGGTATTAGATTTCGAAATTAAGTATATTTGAATGTGTTACCTCGGATGGTTGGTTGTATGAATCGATCGATTGCACTGGTTTTGAATCGGTCGATGGTTGTTCAAACCTATCGATCGATTGTACTCGTGCGTGTCGATCGATGAGACTTCTTCGGGTTGGGTGATGTATGTTGGTGCGGCGGTCTCGACTGCGAAGCTCTTGTACTGGTAATTAAACGACTCGATTGAGTAGTCTCCGTCTCACTTGTTGTTGACTGTGTTGTCGAATGATGCGAGGCAAGTAGTATCGATCGATGGGGAGAAGGCTCTGTCGATCGATGTCGTGATTCGAGGTTGTGGTGGAGAAGTCGATCTTCATCTTCTCGAAGGTTTTGACATTCTATAGCTCTCTCCTCCTCGTATTCATCGGTATACTCCTCGAGATGAGTAGTATTTGCAGCATATGGTGGGATGTAGTAGTCGTTCTCCCGTGTTTACTTCGAAATCACCTTCGGAAACTCCTCCTCGATCTGATTGAATAGTGAATCGATCGATGACCATGTGTGCTGTCGATCGATGTGAGGTTGAGCTTGTCGATCGATGCAATCGATGCAGCTTGATAATCATGTTGACGTTGGAACTTCTCAGCCTCCTGCTGCGTAGTATCTATGCGTAGTGCGAGTTCCTCCACTTCTTTGTCTACTAAGAAGTGTATATCACCAATTTTCCTCTCAACTGCTTTCAGTCGGATCAATCCTCCAAAAGGATTGCAAGGTGCAGCGGGGTTGATATCTGCGTGTGCTTCATTGATAAGGCGGATAGATCTTCTCAGCTCTTCTGTGCAGATTCTAAGATCTGCTAGGTTGTGCAAGATCCCCTCACAGGTTGTGGTTTGTTTGTTGCTGAGACGAGCTTCTGCTTTCTTCAATTATTTCCAGATATCTCCAAGAGACTCATCAACCTCACGCTTTGAGTAAATGGTCGAGGGTGTAGGTTCCGTATCGATCGATGTGGATGTTACTCCGTCGATCGATATTGATCTTTTTTGGCTATGGTTCTGTGCGTTGCGAAGATCTTCAAGTTCCAGCTCAAGACGTTGAACCCTCTTGAGTAATCCTTGGTCTGCACCGAACATCCAATTCATCTCACTGCGAAGCTTGTCTGTGGCCTCTTCCAAACTCTTTTCTATGGAGAGCTTTTCCCATTTGCATTCTCCAAGGAAACCGGTGAACATCTCGTTGATCTCGTCCTTGGTGTAGGTTTCTTCCACCAATTCTCTTCTTGTAAATGAACTAGTGTGCTCTGGTAGACAGATGTAGGAGCGCTCGTCCATTGAAGTTCTTTGGAGCAGTTTCTTGATGTCGTCTTTAGAAATACTTATGACATCACCATCTGTTCCTCTAGCAAAACCATTCTCGTCTCTGTAGACCCCATACTCATCTCTCTGCTCCCAAAAAAATTTTCGAAATCCATATCGAAAGGCTCTCTTTCCAAATTATGGACGCTTATCGATCGATGCGACACAATCTGTATCGATCGATTTTTGTTGAAGATGTGGATCCTTCCTGTTGAGATGGTTATCCTCAGCCTCCTTTGGCTCGATTGTTGTGTCTGCCCCCTGGTGCTGATAATGGTGGTCTGGTCCGTGGCGTTGTTGCTGTTATAGGTTGTGGGATCCATTGGCTAACTGTAGGACGTCTGCCATGTCTTCTTTGGATATGTGCAGTGTTCGTCCATCCATTGAGCGTGCAAAACCTTGTGAATCCCTGAAAATACCAAATTCATCCGGTATTAGATTTCCGAAATTAAGTATATTTGAATGTGTTACCTCGGATGGTTGGTTGTATGAATCGGTCGATTGCACTGGTTTTGAATCGGTCGATGGTTGTTCAGGCCTATCGGTCGATTGTACTCGTGCCGTGTCGATCGATGAGACTTCTTCGGGTTGGGTGATGTATGTTGGTGCGGCGGTCTCGACTGCGAAGCTCTTGTACTGGTAGTCGCTTGCCCAACTCCCGATTGAGTAGTCTCCGTCTCACTTGTTGTTGACTGTGTTGTCGAATGATGCGAGGCAAGTAGTATCGATCGATGGGGAGAAGGCTCTGTCGATCGATGTCGTGATTCTGAGGTTGTGGTGGAGAAGTCGATCTTCATCTTCTCGAAGGTTTTGACATTCTATAGCTCTCTCCTCCTCGTATTCATCAGTATACTCCTCGAGATGAGTAGTATTTGCAGCATATGGTGGGATGTAGTAGTCGTTCTCCCACGTGTTTACTTCGAAATCACCTTCTGGAAACTCCTCCTCGATCTGATTGAATAGTGAATCGATCGATGACCATGTGTGCCTGTCGATCGATGTCGGTTCACCAGAGATGATCGATGAGACAATGTTTCTATCGATCGATTCTTCGGTCTCTGTCTCGTATTCGCCTTGTGAGTCGTATTCATCTCCACAATAGGAAACAGCTACAAGGTCTGAGTCGTCTTGGATCTTCTCAGGGACCTTGAGGACTCGTACTGGATCATAGTAGACCGTAGGGTTGATCGAGGTTAGGCACGGTTTGTTTGTCGAAGGTTGCAGACTGCTCCAAGCTGTGGCTAGGAAGGCTCTTCTAAGTAGCAAAGAAGTAGGTAGGGTTATCTTGACGTCCAAGACATGGAAGTCCACTGGAATTAGGGCTTCTCCTATGGTGACTTCAAGGTTTCTCACAATTCCTCGAGTTACGCTGAGAACAATCCACAAAGATGAGCGATTCTTGATGGCTCTATCTTCAGACCTAGATGATCTGCTATCACCTTGGGTAAGATGCTAACTCCAGATCCTGTATCACATAGGGCACGTGGGAAGTTGATCCCATGGACTGAGCAAGGAACAACGAACTTCCCTAGATCACCCTTCTTCTCTAGTTTAATCCTCTTCTTCATACTTTCTCTGACTTGGTTGAACATCCTCTTGATATCTTCTTACGTCTCCTTGGTCTCTCTGAAAAACATCCACAATCGTGTGAAAAGTAGGCTTCTTCAAAGGGTTTCTCTGTAGGTATCCTTAGAACTCTCTTTCTGAAACTTGCCAACTCTTTCTCATTAACTCCTCTTTTAAGGTGTTTGGAAACCTTCTCTTTCCTTTTTCTGAGAACTCTGCCATCTTTTTCCTTTTCTATCTCCATTGGATCAATAATATCGTGGGCTTCTTCATAATGGCGGTTGGTGGGTTTCGGAAGGCTTAGATTGCTCAGTGCATTAAATCGTGCAACATCTATCTTGGGAAGTTGCACTTTCGGCAATGATAACTGAATATCGATCGACAGCTTCTGGTGTGTTGATCGATTTCTTTATCAATCGATCGTCGATGGGTTGTCTGTCTGTCGATTCGGCGTGGTAAGGAGCTGGCGGATGTGGGTGTTTTGCTGCGAACTCCTCGTGGTAAGTATCTTCCGCGGCATTGCACTTTCGTTGGTGGATTCTTCAAGATCCATTGGTCGATGCTTTCGTCTTGTTCCATCGATCGATTGCTGTTGGCGTACGTCGATCGATGAGGTGATCCTGACATCGATCGATTCCTTTGGTAGCCGCCAATTGTTTTGATCTGGAAGTCTTCCTCTTGCAGCTTCTCTTTCTTAACCACTCTCCAAAAATCATCTTCTATGTTAGCACTGACGTTGTGGCCTGTTGTTTCTTCTCCAGTCCCTTTTCCTAAAGCTTCCTGCTTCTTAACAGCTTCTCCTGTCTGAATCACTTGGGTCTCTAGTTTCTTCACATGGGTACTCAAAGCATCAAGCTTTGTATTCAAAGTGGTGTAGACAGCGTTGATCTTTCCATTGAAGTTCACCTCAAACTGCTGCTGGCTTTCAAGAAATTTGCTGAGCATGTCTTCTAGCTTTCCTTTTGGGGTTGGTGTGGGTGGCTTCATGTAAGATGAGTTTCCATAACTCTTGTTGTTGTTGGGGTTGCTGCTGTTGAAGTTCCTCTCTTCCCTGTGAAGTTTCTGTTTCCTTGGTTTCCAGACCTCTGAAATCCGGTTCCACTGATCCAGTTGACTTCTGCTTCTGTGTACTCATCTTCTTCATCAGCTTCTGCATCCTCCACTGAGCAGATTTGCTTTTTTAGCACATTCTGAACATTGTCAAGTGTAGCTTGTACCTCATTTATCTGTTCCTTTCCAAGGAACGTTGCAGATCTTGCTCTTACAATGTTCTTTGTGCTGTTGCTGGATTCTAGGTTGTCTATCAGCTTCACAGCATCTTCAGTATTGCTTGTGGTGAAGTTGCCTTCACTTGCAGTGTCTAGAGCCATCTGATACTTCAGTGCGATGCCTCTGAAGAAAGTGCAGAGCAGCTGCACTTTGTTGAATCCATGGTGTGGGCAATCTCGCTGGTAAGACTTGAATCTGATCCAGGTATCCTTGAATGACTCTCCAGGCTCCTGATTGAATGTGGAAATTTTCCTCCTTAAGTCTTCAGCGCGCGCATCTTCAAAGAAGTTACGCAAAAATGCGTTTTTGATTTCGCTCCAGGATGTAAGAGATCCTGGTGGTAGCTGCTTAAGCCACTGCAAAGCTTCTCCAGATAAAAGAGTGTTTGAAGAGCTTACAGAGAAGGTAGTCCACAGGGACTCCATTGGCTTTGATAGAAGATATGAGATCCTCGAACCTCTCCAGATGGTCCATAGGATGCTCACTGGACAGCCCATAGTAAGGTATCTGTCCCACAAGGGTGTAGTACTGCAGCTTGAGCTCGAAATCGCCTCTCTGAATAGCAGGGGGGCGAATGGCTGATCTGTTGGTGTATAACTGATCTGAACGGTTGTAGTCAGCTAGTGTTCGAGCAGCCTCTTCTACAGGTTGAGCGGCTCCTGTAGGTGCAGTTTTGGCTCAGGGATTACTTCATTCGGCGTTGAGTTTCTGACCTGCTTCATTCTGAAGGTGACCTTCTTGGTCAAGCAAGTCTCCATTCTCATCTCTGTGAGAATAAAAGGCATAACCATGACTTCGCGGGTAGTATCGTCGATATAAGGTTAGGGGTATCGATCGATGCTCGGATGAAAGATGTCGGTCGACGGTGAAGTAGCGTCGGTCGGCGTGAAGGTCGCAGTGTCGATCGACAAAGGCGGTGTCTCGGTTGGCGGGGAATGCGTCGGTATCGGTCGACAGGCAGTTGATGGCGTCGATCGTCGCGGAATGGATTTCCTTGCGGATTGAACTTTCCAAGCTAGCGAGGTCTTGAGAACAAAAGTTGGGATTCCTTGTTGCTTCGGTGCTGCTGGGCATGTACGAAGAGACAAGAAAAATTTTGTGTCGAAAACAAATTAAAGCGAAAATAAAATAACCTAGACCTAATCAGTTAGATCCTATTGTATCAAAGCTCCCGACGGCGCCAAATTTCATACCACTCAAATTACCCTAAGGAGTGACTTTACTCTCTCAAATAAGAGGTCGGTTGTAGTACTTAGGGATCGAATCCACAGAGAGCTAGTGTACAAATAAGATGCAATCTTAATGACTATGCTAGGTTGAAAATAGTTTAAAGTAAAGGGCAAGTTTGCTGAGTAAGGATGAGATTACTCAGTTGAAAGGATTTGGTTTTGAAAACAATAAAGAAAAGTAGCTAGATTCAGGGTAAGTATTCAGGAATTCAGGATTATAAATACTATAAAGGCTTACAAGTTGCTTGCATGATATGTCAGAGCTCAACACTTATTAAATGAATCCATCAGCTCTCGCATTATTTAGACCATCTATTACTTAGATGCTAAATGGTGTTAGCGATTGGCTACTACGCGGTGGTATAGTTTGATAGGAATATCGACCGATACACCTCTAGCTTCGTCGATCGATTACTCTATAGGAGTATCGATCGATATGGCTCTAAGCAAGCTTTATGTGCGAGTTGATACAATGCTCACCATGATCTTAGATCAGCTTTCGCATATCTCAAGAGGGTCATAGCATGTTTAGGATGTTATCAGGTATTGCATGTAATAAATCAATGCAATCCAAGTTCATGTTCTAGGTAGCTAAGCTAGAAAAGCATTAATGAACAATCCTAACAATAAATATCACAACTATAGCAATTATAGGCTGGGGCTAATCCCTCATATCCTATTTAAACCCTAAATCTAACAAGTGAATCTACTCAGACATGGCTAAGTAGTTCATAACAACAAGGTAATAATAGGAGTTCATAGATATAATAGAGGAATGAACACTTAAGTTCCAATCACAAATCTCTTTGGATCTTTCCTCTAGATCTAGAATCCTATAACCTTTGTAAATAAAGAACTGAAAGAAAATGAGTAGAAGTAGAAGAAGCTCTTAAAACTTCTATTACTGTAAAAGATTGTATATCAAAGAGACTTGAATGAAAAGAAAACTTGTTTTTAATGCCAAAACACTTAGGCATATAAATATATGAGTTCATTAGGTTAAAAAACTCGTCAGGGGTATTCTTGTAAAATATGATATCTTGGGCTTCAAGTTCGGCCAGGTCCAACTTGTCTTTCAGCCGCCTCAGTATCGATCGATAGTACAAGGTGTACATCGATCGATTATGGTCTTGATGTATCGTCCTTCGGCTAATGTGTGTCGATCGAATTCACAGAGTGTGCATCGATCGATGTGTAACTCTGATGTCGACCTCTGGTCTTGATCTCGGGTGAACTCTTCTCTAAGCTCCAAAAAGGCACCTAAAACATCACTTTTCTCCAAAATGCTTCTGAACCTGAAAACATACCTAATAGACTCCAAAACATAGATAATAGTAGTAAAAACACTCATATACCAGGTGTAAAAGCGGGTAAAAACCATGGTATATCAGAAGCGAGCTTCGCCCGAGGCCGGTAACTGCTTCGCCCGTGAACCGCGGACGAAGGAGCAGCTTCGCGGGGTGAGTACAACCTCGTCATGGGTCAGCTCGCCAGGCGAGCTTGGCAAAATGGCGAACTAGCCCTCTGCGAACCGCGTAACTAACGAGGCGATTGTTCCTAAACCCAATCTTGTACCGTGACTATGTGTCCTCGTCCAAAGCTTCCGTAGCTCGATCCCCAGGTCCACGGGTATAACACCAACTTTCCACCCAGAAGCATCTTCAAAAGCTTTCTGGAAATTGGATAGGCTCGATCTCTCAAACGGTTTCCCACTCTTCGTGATAAGAAGGGTTACGATTAATTCAACATCAACCACCTCGGCTGTACGAAGAGACGAGGTTCCGATAGAAGGATCGTACCTACATAGCGGACGCCAGCGGTAAAACAGCAAGTCTCGTCTGACCCAAAGGGGTCAGTGCGGGCGAAGGCCCACTTACGGTCCTAAGGAACTTGAGCCCAAAGATAAGGATGACGGTTTATTCGCGGAAAGAGATAAATTTCAAGTTTCCGCGAAGATAAATGTTAAGTTTCCGAGAAGATAAATGTTAAGTTTCCGAAGATAAATGTTAAGTTTCCGAAGATAATCATGAAGGAAATATGGAAAAGCCCGCGACAAATCCGGCCTGAGAGGAGGTAGACCGACCTAAAAGGAGGAGTATATAAAGAGGGCTTGGTCAAAGAGAAGAGAGAGTTTTCTCAGAGCAAACTAAACACTTAGAGCAAATTAGGCATTTTTCCGTTTTTTCTATCGAGCTGCAACTCAACTAGGTTAGCACTTAGGTTGCTAGACTAGCGAACTTGCCGACAGCTCTCGTAGCCAAGGCTCTTACCTGTTGTTCACGCTCAAACGCGAATTCGGAAATAAGATCCCCTTTTGTTCTCCCTTCTTTTATCTTACGATTTTACATCTCAATATTTCCGTCGTACTGATTGTGTTGTGTGTGGCCCAGCAGATAGCCGTGACCTTTAGGGGACTAGGTTTACTTGGTTTCCCTCCAATTGACTGAAAATCGACGGTGTGAATTTCGGTTCCCACAGTTTGGCGCTAAAAGGAGGGGGATAACGGATCTATCTTTCACGCAACCACGCACGCTCAGTCAGATATGGCTACGGACACTGGTAAGGACAAACAGGCGCCCGACGGGTCTTCCGTCGATCTCAGTGTCAATCTAACTCCAGCTGGAAACATGTCAACGGTGACTACTGACGCCGCGGCATTAGCCCAGATGAAAGAACTGTTCGCCTCGCCGAAAAAGTCGGACTAACAGGATAAACTTCGTTACGCTCGCAAAACAGGTGGAAACCTTAACTGCGAAGGCTATGAGTAAAATCCCGCGCGGCACTACTAGAACCCGCGGCGGCAGAAGACTTAATTTCGAGACTCCAAACGACCAGGCCGCACGGACGGACAGAGCTTCCTCGGGTAAAAACCCTAGCGAAGCAGCCCCGTCCGATGCACAGCCGGTCGTGGAGAAACTTCCACCTCCTCCCCGAGCCATTTAGGGAGCCGACATTGAACGCACCGATCTATATATAAGTGACCAGTCCGATGACTCGGACCAAGATGCGGATATCCACCCAAGAAGGACGCGAAGCCAGTCCGCTCGGCAGAACGCGTCACTAGAGAAACCCATGAAGGAGGAAGAAGAATCTTGGGGTCAAAATCGGTCAAAACGCCGCAGCATCCGTGGTTCAGGTCCCGAAATGCCGCGGCGGACTATTCGACAGGTAATAACCTTTTCCCAGAAACCGGCGCGGGACAACTAGTCCAATTTGGTGTTTTGCATCTTTGCTCGAAGACTCACCATTCATCTCCTTGAAGACGTGAAACCTAAGAACCCCATTTCGTTTTGGTCGGAATAAATCGGGAAGGCTTCCGAAGACCACCAAAGGTTTGGTTGACGAATGGATTTCTATTCATCGTATAAAACGATCACGGTTATTCTAAAAACACCAGTCATCTCGAATATACGAGGAGTTGGGGTTCCTTCGGCAAAACAAGTACCATAACAGGCTAGTTTCTCGTGAAATCGTAAAACGTCCACGGTCAAAACAACGGCCCCAGAAGGCCCAAACACGACCAAGCGGCCCACTTAAGACTTTCTATAGGATCAAGTCAAAATGGACATGACGGCCCATGTTTATCTTTACATAAAGAGATAAATGTCAAGTTTCCCGAAGATAAATGTCAGGTTTCCCGAAGATAAATGTCAAGTTTCCGATAAACATGAAGATCGTGAAAATGGAAGAAGCCGATTCGCGATAGATTCGGCCCAAAGGAGGAATAGACCGTCCTAAGAGGAGTATATAAAGAGAGCTTGGGGCGAGGAGCAAGAGGAGAACTTTTGAGAGCAATCCTAGCAGCAACATAGCACTTAGAGCAACTTAGGCATTTTTTCCGTTTTTACTAGCGAGCTGCAACTCAACTAGGTTAGATTTAGGCGGCTGGACTAGCGAACTCATCGACAGCTCTGTAGCCGATCTCTTTCCTGTTGTTCACGCTTAAACGCGAATTCGGAAATAAGATCTTTTGCTCTATCTTTTGTTCTTACGATTTTTACATTCCCATTTATTATATATTGATTGTGTCATGTGTGGCTCAGCAGATAACCGGAACCATCAGGGAAGGCTAGGTTTACTTGGCTTTCTTCCAATCAACAAAACTTGACGGTGTGAATTTTGGTTCCCACGTTTACGCTTAGAAGGAGGGGGGTATGGATCTATCTCACTGCAACCACACACGCCGGTCTAATATGGCGACCAGCGCTGACAACCATAAGCGCCGCGGCGGAACTCCTGTCGATGCCAACGCCACTGTGGGAACCGAAATTCACACCGTCAATTTTAGTGAATAAGATTGCGGAGGAAAGCCAAGTTAACCCGACTTTCCTTGAAGGTCCGGATTCTCTGCGACAGCCAACGACAAGTGACCGAATAAATGCGGAAAAGTTTTGTTAAGATTTGAGACTGGACCTTAAGAAAGGCTGCCCACGCACTCTTCGAGGATCAAGTCGGACGTAGTTCAGTTTAGAAAGAATTGAACAAGAGATCGAACAGTCTGGGCGGTTCGATCTAGTATGAGCGCTTGTCATAGAAACAGGCATGTCGAAGATAATGCCTAGGGTTTCTATGGAGCTTTGAAGTAAAAGAATTGTCCGATCCCTCCGAGAGGAGCGGAGATTTGGCGAGCAGGAGGCGGTCAGACGCTCTAGGCCTGGTTCGCCTAGTATGAGCGCTGGTCATAGAAGCGGCATGTCAAGATATTGCCTAGGGTTTCTATGTCCGAGCTCTGAGTAAAAGGATAGTTAGATCCTTCCGAGAGGAACAGGGGTCTGCGGAGAAGATAAAACTAGAACAAGAGGCGGCCAGGCGTTCTAAGTCCTGCCTCGCTGGCCTAACCGCCTAAGTTCTAAGTTCTCTAAGCTAGCAGGAGTTCTCTAAGTCTAGATTCTAGGATTTTCGGATCTTCCTCTCCTCTGCTCTTGCTCTCCATATATACTCACTCCTAGGTCGGTTTGCCTTAAGATGATGGACCTGCCTTTGGGCCCAAGCTTATCTCTTCAGGAAGTATTCCATTTTAAATCGATCCGTAATTATCCTCGAGTTTTCGGTGACTTGATGTTTATCCGATGTTCGGGAAATCGGATAAACCGTCATAGCCTGATTGGGTCTGAATTCTTAAAATCGTAAGTAAGTCCGTGGACTTGTCTTAAGTCGTTGAACGTTTTATACGATTTCTCGGAAAGACTATTTTTCTCGTAAAATAAACCGTATAGCCTAAAGGATCGATGTTCAAGTTAATCGACCTTGTTTTATACGATATCTTCTACGAGAAATCCAATCCTTCTAGTTTTTGTCGTAAAACATCGAGGACAATTCCAATCGAGTCGAAGGATGTTTATTCCGTAGCGTGATCGTCCCAAGCTCACAATGATTGATCCAAACAAGCCAAGATGGGATCAGACCGAACCACGATGGGACGAGACCAGGGCGAGGGCCGTCGGCCGGCGCCAGGCCGGGTGCCGCCGGGCGCCAGGCCTGCCAGCGTGGCAGTGCCGCCCGGCGCCAGGCGGCCCGTGTGGCGAGTGCCGCCCGGCGCCAGGCGGCCCGTGTGGCGAGTGCCGCCCGGCGCCAGGCGGCCCGTGTGGCGAGTGCCGCCCGGCGCCAGGCCGGGTGCCGCCGGGCGCCAGGCCTGCCAGCGTGGCAGTGCCGCCCGGCATGAGCTGAAAGATCTCGGCGAGGGCTTCGATTTGATATCTTGATCGTTTTCTGGCTCCTCACTGTTTGGGAGAGCGACCTCTTGAAGTTTGAGGCAGATTCTTTTGTGTTTAGGGTTTTGTGGTGATCGAATCTTGATGCCCTTGAAGCGGACCCGATCTTTCAGGGACTTCGTCCGCCGCCCGTAGTCTTCGATCTCACAGAGTGGATATTCTAATTAGAAAATCTCGTATAACTTCTTTTCAAATTATCGAGACTTTTGTTTCAAGAAATACTTTCTAGAGACTTTCAGTCATTGATTCGTCGTGACCGATTTTGACACCAACAGTTAGCCCCAGCTCGTTAGAACCTTCGTGATGTTCTTGCGGCGATAAGATATGTCAGGTAAGATAGGCGGAATTAATGGTTGAAAGGCTCCATTGAAAGTGGTAAGATTGGGGCTGCGCCAAGGCTGCCTACGCACTTTGTTGTAGGGATCAAGCCTTCCGTAGTTCGCTTTGGAGTTTAAGACCCTTGTGATCTGTTTTCCGCCAGACTTATATGGTCTGGTTATGTGTTACAAGAGACTTTCGAGCATGATGCCGCTGATGTATTTGTTTTTCGATTATTTATGAACTTCAATTTTTTCAAGTATGAGAAAGAGGGTGTGAGTTGTCGCCTCATTCCTAGTTCCCTGATGATCACCGCATCTATTGTTTGCATAAAGCGCAGATTTTCCGCGTTTACTGATTTACAAATGTTCGTGGAAACGAATAAAGCTTAAGTGAAGAGACAAATTTTTGATCTCGTGATACCATACTATGTCTGTGAGATGTCAAGATCCAGCTGGCTGGGTTTAGGCAAGACCTAGGTTTACTCTCGACTGAGGCTTTGGCGATGACAAATCGGCTTTCGCTTTTGCCTGTTTGCGATTTTAACCTGACTCGCACCGCTTAAAATCCGCGAATTGTTGTCGGCTTATATGATTTGTCTGGGTGAGTCGAGCTACTTCCTTCTGAAGAGCTAAACCAAAATTTGATTTCTTGTATAGCGCTATGTTTATCCTTGTCGGATGCAAGAGAGCCTACCCCTGAAGGGCTGCTATTTGTCTGCTTAGACGCTAGAGTTCGCTTGTTGTGATCAGCAACAACGAAATGATGCCAGTTTAGAGGCATGTTACCGCTAGAGGTGTGTTTGTATGTTTTGAGTTCTAGAGGCGAGGATTTAGTCTGGAGCGTTTTGAGAAAAGAATGTCCTTCGAAGCGCATGACGCCTCGCAGTGCTAAAGGTCGAGTTTTCCTTGTGCCGCATTTCGTGGTTGAAATGTTCGCGGCTTGGAGATGTTTTGCTAATTTTCGCAGCCAGAAACTGTTGTTTCGCTTGGACGCAGGACCAAGGGGTCGCGTAAGTTTGACCTGTGGAGAAGCCGCCTACATTCACAGTGCTTCGTGAAGTGTTGGCCTTCCGGATTTGATTGTATATATTAAGGATGACTCATATAACTCTTGGAGCCTTGTCACAAGTGTTTCTTTTCATGCCGTGTTTACGGGGCGTTTAGAACTTAATCGATCGATGATAAGTTTAAATCTTCGCTAACCATATGGTTGTTAGGACTGAGTTTTGGTATGAAGAGTTTATCGTGATGATTTCCGATTCTGGGTTATAATGACAAATTGCTTGCGTAATAGTCACTTGGCGTCCTATGAACAAATCGTGGATTGTTGTTTTAGCCGTTAAGTGATTGAGCGGTGGTCGCTCAGTAGCTTTGGATTGGCATGGAGGCTAGATTCAGCCGTATCGCCAATGAAGTTGTTAGTAAACGATCAGACCATGACCCTTATTTAGGTCATGTTAGTTTACGATTGTCCTTAATGGGGATGCCAAATTCAGGTCCGGGCTTTACGGAATGCGTAGTTGGCCGAGGGCCAAATAGCGTTTGCCGAGATAGACATGCCAAGCATAGCGGAGTTTTCTGAATTATTGCTAATGGCCTTTAGAAACGATCTTCCACTTTAGGTCTCAGTTATAATGATGAATGGTTCGTATAAAATTTTTTGTTGCATGAAAATCGTTTCATTTTATCGAGGGACAAAGTTTAAAGGATCGGCGCAGGACACATGCGGGTTAGTCTGCGTGATTATTTCCTGCTTTCGGGCGTAACAGCGAGGGAGTGAAAGCAGGAGCCAGAAACCTTGTGGGAGCTTAAACTGTCTATGTCAGTTACCCATTGGACCCATTATGTTTATTTTACTTAAAGTTGCTTTGTATGAATTAACTTCGACCATACAGAGGATTTTTCGTAAAATTGATGTAAGGGGTTTTCGCAAAGGTAACCGGAGAGCCGCTTTCACAAATTACTTGCGATATTAGCGACCACGGATTATGTTTTCCTCATTCACTTTTATGCATCGCGAAATCGCTTTGCATGAGACCGATCATGTTTTTCCATAGGCTGTTTTGTTTTAAAACGCTCTTGTTATACCAAAGTAATGGATGACGGTTTCATGGAGATAGAAAATCGCAGATTGTTAAAGTAGCGATGTTTCCGCTGATTACACGGGAGATGTTTCGCTATGATTTCGACCTTTGGATGAAAGCTGCTTGAACTACTCGTGGAGTTTTACCAAGGTTATTTCGTTATTTTAAGTAGTTCACCGTCGTGCTATTAGTCTGACGTCGGTACACGTTTTTGGTCGCGAGTTTGCGACGAGAGGTGACATAGAGTTTTCAGGACTATGTTTGTAACGGTTGGGCTATGCCGCTAGCGTTTTTAAGACGAATCTTATTGCTGCGAGAGTTTGCTTTGTCAAAAGCGTTGTCTTGATGCTGAAGCAAAAGTTTTGAAGATGGGATTATCTGGATATAGTATATGTACCTACTTCCCTTTTCTTTTACTTAAAGAAAACGGGTTAGCCGTTCTTCGAAGGCTTATTATGCGTTTTCTTTCTTTTAGGAGGCGGGATGAGTATGCTTTTAGAGCGGCGTGGCGTCGTTTCTCGGTTTTAGAGGTCGGTTTGCATGTTCTGCCTGGACAATCAAGGAACGATGGAACAAGACTGGAAATTTTGCCTAAGACTTAGCTTGCTAGACTATCCACCTAGGTCCTAAGTTCCCTAAATTCTACGGCAGTTTTTCAAGACGTTTTTGTTCCTGTCCTACAAAGAATTAAAATCTTTACAAAAATTTTCGAGAAAATAGTCTTTTGAAGGTTTCGCATTCCGGCGAATCCCATTTCCTCAGATAGTCGGTGACAATTGGTGTTTAGAATAACCGTGATCGCATTCAAACTCACAAAGATTGATCCAAACAAGCCAAGATGGGATCGGACCGAAAGCACGATGGGACCGAGACCAGGACGAGGGCCGCCGACCGGGCGCCAGGCCGGGTGCCGCCGGGCGCCAGGTCGCCCGCTGCGGACGGTGCCGCCGGGCGCCAGGCCGGGTGCCGCCGGGCGCCACGACGCCCGAAAGTGACGGGTGCCACCGGGCGCCAGGTCGCCCGCTGCGGACGGTGCCACCGGGCGCCAGGCCGCCCGCTGCGGACGGTGCCGCCGGGCGCCAGGCCGCCCGCTGCGGACGGTGCCGCCGGGCGCCAGGCCGGGTGCCGCCGGGCGCCAGGCCGCCCGCTGCGGACGATGCCACCGTGCCAGGCCGCCTTGCCGCCCGTGGTTTTTCCGTTGTTCGATCTTTCCTCGTTAGTCGCTCGTGGCGGAAATCTTTGAGTTTGGGAGGATCTTTAGCCGCAGATTTCGAGATAATCGCTTCTAATCCAACGACTCCTCGTATCGGATTGAGATGGACTTGGACTCATAGACTTTCCGTCTTCAAGGGTTTGAGCAATGAGGCTTCGATTTTAGACGCTTAAAAGATGAACCTTTTAAACAATCGTGAAGGCTTTTATGAAGAATCGCCGTGGTTTCTAACAATCCAACATGGGTTTAAGGGACCAAGATGTTGCCGCGTCTCGGAGATCACTTAAACGACTGCACGGATGGGCGCCAGACCCTTGCCGCCGATGCTGCTGTTGCTGCGCCGTCGATCCCGGGGCTCACAGACTCAAAGATCGAAGTTACGAAAACTCAGGCAAAGATGCATGGTACTGAGACAGGACCGGTCTCATCCTATGACGGACAGAGAGATCCTTCATGGGCGAGGTGGTCGAGACAGCGACATTGTTTTCTTCGTAAAATCTCAACGGAAGTCTGATTGAGACTAAACGAAAACCATCTTGACCTAGACTCAAAGGAGAGCAAAGTGAGGTTTCCACAGGCGAGGTGTCCATGGGCGAGGTGACCTTGGTGATGGTTGTTCTCGTCCACGGGCGAGGTGGCCGGAGAGTGATTTTGTTCCTTCAGAAAATCTCAACGGAAACTCCGATTGAGACTAAACGAAGCCACTTTGATCTAAACTCAAAGGATAACGAAGGTGAGTTTGCCCTGTGGCGAGGTAGCCATGTCAGAGGGTGAGGTAGCCTCGGTAATGTTTGTCCTTGCCCACGGCGAGGTGGCCGGGACAGTGACTTTGTTCTCTTCGTAAAATCTCAACGGAAACTCCGATTGAGATGAAACGAAAAGCCATTTTGACCTAGACACAAAGAAGAACAAAGTGGGCTCCTACTAAGGCGGACTGGGAAGACTGATCTTACCCTATGGCAAGTCGCCCTAGTAAGATTAAGCTCGACCTCCTTTCGCTTTCCGCTTATGCCTCGAGAGTTGTTTGTAAGAAGTATGGCAGTGGGAATCGGTGAACCGATTTGCCGCGGCTTCTGTTCCGCTAAGTAATATAGGGTTTCTCCAAGGTTTCGAGGAGAATAAGTTTTATTTTTCCGAGAGGTTCTCGAAGAAACGCTGTAGAAACCTTGCTCGCTATGCATTTCTCTAACTTGGTAACAAGACTAATTTTGGGGTTTGATAGATTTTATCGCTGTCTTTTCTGTTTAGATAGAGAAATTGCGAGCTCGTTGCTCTTCCTGTGGCGGAAAGCCGCCGGGCGAGGTTTTGATTTGCTCGAGCACCGCGGGCGCTTGGCGTAAGCGCTGGTCCGTAGGAACAGTCGCTGCTGGAGTTGTTTTACCATCGTTGACGAAACTGCAACTTTTTCTTTCATATTTCCGACATCGGTTCGACTGCTTTGGCGGCCGTATGAGTAAGAGTAATCCATCCCTCCTTCTAGCCAAACTGTGGGAACCGAAATTCACACCGCTAATTTTAATGAATAAGATTGCGGAGGAAAGCCTGTTAACCCGACTTTCCTTGAAGGTCCGGATTCTCGCGACAGCCAACGACAAGTGACCGAATAAATGCGGAAAAGTTTTGTTAAGATTTGAGACTGGACCTTAAGAAAGGCTGCCTACGCACTTTCGAGGATCAAGTCGGACGTAGTTCAGTTTAGAAAGAATTGAACAAGAGATCGAACAGTCTGGGCGGGTTCGATCTAGTATGAGCGTTTGTCATAGAAACAGGCATGTCGAAGATAATGCCTAGGGTTTCTATGTGCGGAGCTTTGAAGTAAAAGAATTGTCCGATCCTCCGAGGAGCGGAGATTTGCAGCAGGAGGCGCCAGACGCTCTAGGGCCTGGTTTGTCTAGTATTAGCGTTGGTCATAGAAGCGGCATGTCGAAGATAATGCCTAGGGTTTCTATGTTCGAGTTCTGAGTAAAAGGATAGTTAGATCCTTCCGAGAGGAACAGGGGTCTTGCGGAGAAGATAAAACTAGAACAAGAGGCGGCCAGACGTTCTAAGTCCTGCCTCGCTGGCCTAACCGCCTAAGTTCTAAGTTCTCTAAGCTAGCAGGAGTTCTCTAAGTCTAGATTCTAGGATTTTCGGATCTTCCTCTCCTCTGCTCTTGCTCTCCTTATATACTCACTCCTAGGTCGGTTTTCCTTAAGATGATGGACCTCGCCTTTGGGCCCAAGCTTATCTCTTCGTGAAGTATTCCATTTTCGCCGATCTTCGTAGTTATCCTCGAAGTTTTCGTGACTTGATGTTTATCCGATGTTCGAAATCGGATAAACCGTCATAGCCTGATTGGGTCTGAATTCTTAAAATCGTAAGTAAGTCCGTGGACTTGTCTTAAGTCGCTGAACGCTTTATACGATTTCTGAAAGACTATTTTTCGTAAAATAAACCGTGATAGCCTAAAGGATCGATGTTCAAGTTAATCGACCTTGTTTTATATGATATCTTCTACGAGAAATCCAATCCTTCTAGTTTTTGTCGTGAAACATCGAGGACGCATTCCAATCGAAGTCGAAGGATGTTTATTCCAGAGCCGCGGATCGCCCCAAGCTCACGATGATTGATCCAAACAAGCCAAGATGGGATCAGACCGAACAAGATGGGACCGAGACCAGGATGAGGGCCGCCGACCGGCGCCAGGCAGGGTGCCACCGGGCGCCAGGCCGCCCGCTGCGGACGGTGCCGCCGGCGCCAGGCCGGTGCCGCCGGGCGCCAGGCCGCCCGTAACGGTGCCGCCGGGCGCCAGGCCGGTGCCGCCGTTCCAGGCTGGCCCGCTGCGGACGGTGCCGCCAATGCCAGGACGGGTGCCGCCGGCGCCAGGCAGGGTGCCACCGGGCGCCAGGCCGCCCGCTGCGGACGGTGCCGCCGGCGCCAGGCAGGGTGCCACCGGGCGCCAGGCAGGGTGCCACCGGGCGCCAGGCTGAAGATCTCGGCGAGGGCTTAGATTTGATATCTTGATCGTTTTCTGGCTCCTCACGGTTTGAGAGAACGACCTCTTCGAAGTTTCGAGGCAGATTCTTTTGTGTTTAGGGTTTTTGTGGTGATCGAATCTTGATGCCCTTGGGCGAGCGGACCGATCTTTCCGGGACTCTCATCCGCAAGACGCCAGTAGTCTTCCTCGATCTCGAGAGAGTGGATATTCTATTTGAGAAAATCTCGTGATAACTTCTTTTCAAATTATCCGAGACTTTTTGTTTCAAGAAATACTTTCTAGAGACTTTCAGTCATTGATTCCGTCGTGACCGATTTTGACACCAACAGCCACCAACACTCCAGCTGGAAACGTATAAACGGTCGCTGCCGACACAACGATACTGGACCAGATGAAAGAAATGTTTGCCTCCGCTCAGAAACAGGCGGACGAACAAGGAAAATTTGTGGCCTCTCTCGCAAAACAGGTGGAAACCTTAATGGCGAAAAACAAGAGCCCGCAGCAGCAGAAGACTCGATTTCGAGACTCCGGGCGATCGAGCTGCACGCGCGGACAAGATTTCCTCAGGCCAAAACCCTGACGAATCTCTCCAACCGGTGCGCAACCGACACGGAGAATCTTCCACCTCCCACTGGGGACAACGAAGAAAACGACGTCGAACGAATCGACTTGGAAATTAGCGACCGATCCGATCATTCAGACGATAACGCTGACGTTCATCCTAGAAGGACCCGAAGTAAGTCTGCCCGACAGACGGTGTCCTTCGAAAAACCCTTGACAGAAGAGGAAGAAGACCTCTACTGGATAGAACAGGAGGAACTGGCGGAGGATCAAACTCGGATCCATCGTAACCAGCGCCGACAAGCTCGGAAGAATGCAGGTAGCGATAACAAGATCCACGATCTCAGCGGTCTCTCGAAAAACAGTAGGGCGAGGTAAAAGCGGTGAAATCACAAATTCACCAGGCAACTAGTGCCGCCCCGAGATTGATATACTTCTCGAGGAAGCACGAAAACGCCATTCACCGCCGGATCACGTAAACACACGCCTCGACCCTGAAGATCAGAATTTCGCTTCAATACCGGCATTCACAGATTCAAAGGCACACTTACAGTCCTTCCAGATCGCGATGGGAAGATGCAAACTCCCGAGCTGAACGAGACGCCGGCGACTGCCTCTCTTTGTCGAGAATCTCAGGGCGCCAAGGCCAATGGTTCTTTCGCTCAAAAGAAACTCCATCGAAATTTCCGCCAACTAGCCTCGCATTTCTCAAACAAGATTCCATGTTTATGGATAGGAGACTCCGACGCGGACTTATGGAGTCTAGCTCAATTGGAAGACTAATCACTCTGGCGACTTCATGAGAAGGTTCAAACTTGTGATGGCCAGAGGACGGTATCAGCGACAAAGTCGCGATCGGCGCCTGAAAAACTCTCTCGTACAAGTCGGTTCGGAAGTGGATATTGCTGGAAAACCACGACGCATCCAGGATACCCTCCACAAGGCAACGTGACTTCATCGCCATGGAGGAAGAGATGAGAGTCCTATCGCAAAAGCATGGACCGCAGAAAACGCCCTCAAAGAAGAAATCCTCTCAGAATCGGCTGGGCACGCCCATCACGGCGAGAAGACGCCCAAGGCTTAACATAACTACGCCATCAACTCGAGCAGGGCAAAACCTCCGAAACACCTGGACCAGGTACCAGTACAAGGATAATTCCTACTGCGAAGTTCCACGATACCAGAGGTCACTCCACCGCAACTGCAGTTCTCGGCGCCAGGCTCGCCATGGCTCCTTGCCGGGCTAACCGCCAATCACGTAAGCACATTATGCAATATCCTAATTAAACAACCTTGATCATGTAGCCAACAATTTAGCAATCATGTCTGACTAACCCCTCTACTGATTTCATTTCTGTATATAAAAATAAAAGTGCAGGCTTTACCTTGGGAGTATCGATCACAGGATGCAAGGTTGCTCAAACAAGTATCTGGACCTGTAGGTAAAAATTAGTTCCTATCCTCTCTCTCTACTATTTATCTCCTAGTCAAGTCTGCTTCATTTGCAAGACATTGACCAAGATTTGACAGGCTTCCATGAATCAAGCCTTAACGGTTGCAGCCACCAAGTCCTGTTCACTTCTTTTTGACCTCTATCCTAGGATTCATTGCGAAGCAAGTCTTGAAGGGGGTAACCACCAAGCCCTGTTCGAACCCTTTACCGATAGAACTCTTATGAATCAAGTCTTGAGGGGGGTAACCACCAAGGCCTGTTCGAATTCCTTCCTAATTAATAACTAACTAGTCCTAGAACATGAATTTAAGCTAATTTTCGATTTTTTTTGTGTAAAAATTAAATCTAATTTCGAAAATGAGAGAGAGAGGGTGATAAAATTATCTACACAAGGCTTTATCTTCTAGACTTGTTTGAAGCATCCGATCCCATGTATACCAAGCCCCAAGACAAGCAAAGAATGTCAGGTTAGGTTGGAAATCAGCTTTGGTTCCTCCAAACAATCAATGAAAGCGTTGTCATAGCTGATAGGTGATCAACTTTAGCATCTATAGTACATTCTGCATCAACAAATCTAAAAATGGTGCCTAAAAGATTGGTTAGATAAAAAGTGAAAATTTAAATTATCATTATCCCTTTCTTGACTCAATAAAAACCATTTTGAAAACATTTTTAGATGAAATCAAAAGGTAAACAACATCAGTAATCATCCCCCCAGACTTAAATCATACACTGTCCCCAGTGTATAACCAGTCCAGTGAAGGCATAGGCAATAATAAAATACACTGATATCGAAAACGTTAGAGCGATATACCTGACCGTGATGTGTATCGATCGATGTTGAGTCGCCTTCGTCGATCGCTATTGTTTGGTTCATGTCGTAAGATGTCGACTGTGTCAAGTCGGTCGATTTCAGGGGTAATCGTCTTGTCGTAACTGCAAAGAAAAACAAATACGAAAAATAAAATCCTAAAGATAAAAATGAAATGAAAAACTACCTAACAGTGGGTTGCCTCCCACTTAGCGCTTTGATTATAGTCATCTAGCTTGACTTTGGATGGAATGAGCTACTGAGATGAAGTCCAGGTACTTGTTGGGACACAAGTATCCTCTGTAGCTTTCTTCTCACCGAACCATGCGTCAAATAGGCTTCTTGTGGCTTCATATTCTCTGGTTCGTTTCTTCTTTTTCTCAATAAACTCATCAGTGATTCTTTGAATCCTTTCTTCATGACCTTCAATGTAGACTTCATCAGCTAACTTATCCAAATCAGCTCTGGTGCAACATGTTGTTCATCATCGATTTTCGCTTCTGCAGATTCTCGTGAAGCTTCTCGGCAAAGAGGTTCATCTGGCCGTCGATTTCAGTCAGTCGCCTATCGATCGATGTGAGGTTGAGCTCGTCGATCGATGCAATTGATGCAGCCTGATAATCGAGTTGACGGTGGAACTTCTCAGCCTCCTCCTACATAATATCCATGCGTAGTGCGAGTTTCTCCACTTCTTTGTCTACTATGAAGTGTATATCAGCTAGTTTCCTCTCAGCTGCTTTCAGACGAGTCAATCCTCCAAAAGGATTGCAAGGTGCCGCGGGGTTGATGTCTGCATGTGCCTCATTGATAAGGCGGATAGATCTCTTCATCTTTTCTGTGCAGATGCTTAGATCCCCTAGGTTGTGGAAGATAGGTTCACAGGTTTTGGTGAGTTTGCTGCTGAGACGAGCTTCTGCTTTCTTCAGTTCTTTCCAGATATCTCCAAGAGACTCATCGACCTCATGTTTTGAGTAAGTGGTCGATGGTGCAGGCTTCATATCAATCGATGTGGATGTTACTCCGTCGATCGATATTGAAATTTTCTGGCTATGGTTCTGTGCATTGCGACGATCTTCAAGTTCCAGCTCAAGACATTGAACCTTCTTAAGTAATCCCTGGTCTGCACTGAACATCCAGTTCATCTCACTGCGAAGCTTGTCTGTGGCCTCTTCTAAACTCTTTTCCATGGAGAGTTTTTCCCATTTGCGTTCTTCAAGTACACCAGTGAACATCTCGTTGATCTCGTCTTTGGTGTAGGTTTCTTGCACCAATTCTCTTCTTGTAAATGAACTAGCGTGCTCTGGTAGACAGATGTAAGAGCGCTCGTCCATTGAAGTTCTTTGAAGCAGTTTCTTGATGTCGTCTTTAGAAACTATGATGACGTCACCATCTATTCCTCTAAAGAACCTTTCGCCTCTCAGACCCCATACTCATCTCTCTACTCCCAAAAGAATTTTTGAACTCCATATTGAAAGGCTCTCTTTCCAAATTATGGACACCTATCGATCGATGTGATACACTCCGTATCGATCGATTTACGTTGGAAATCTGGGTCCTTCGTGTTGAGATGATTATCCTCAGCATCCTTTGGCTCGGCTGTTGTGTCTGCCTCCTGGTGCTGATGATGGTGGTCTGGTCCGTAGTGTTGTTGCTGAAATAGGTTGTCGGATCCATTGGCTAACTGTAGGACGTCTGCAATGTCCTCACTGGATATGTGGAGTGTTCGTCCATCCATTGAGCGTGCAAAACCTTGTGAATCCCTGAAAATACCAAACTCATCCGGGATTAGATTGCCGAAATCAAGTACATTTGAATTTGTTACCTGGGATGGTTGGATGTATGTATCGGTCGATGGCACAAGTACGGGATCGGTCGATGGTTGTTCAGGTCTATCGGTCGCATTGTATTGGTGCCGCGGTCGACGATCAGAATTCTTCGGTTGGGTGATGTATGTTGGTGTGGCGGTCTCGACCGCCAGCTCTCGTGACTGGTAGTTGCTTGCCAGCTCCGATTGAGTAGTCTCCGCCTCGCTTGTTGTCGACTGTTGTCGAATGATGGCAGTAGTATCGATCGATGGGGAGAAGGCCCCGCCGACGATGTCGGATTCTGAGGTTTTGGTGGAGAAGTCGATCTTCATCTTCTGGAAGGTTGTGACACTATATAGCTCTCCTCCTCGTAATCATCAGTATACTCCTCAACGGAGTAGTATTTGCAGCATGTGGTGGGATGTAGTAGTCGCTTCTCCCACTCGCTTACTTCAAATCACCTTCTGGAAACTCCTCCCGATCTGATTGAATAGTGAATCGATCGATGACCATGTGTGACTGCCGATCGATGTCAGTTCACCGAGATGATCGATGAGACAGTGCTACTATCGATCGATTCTCGTGGTTCTGTCTCAGATGCCTTGTGAATCATATTCTTCTCCACAATAGCAAACAACTACAAGGTCTGAGCCGCCTGGATCTTCTTAGGGACCTTGATGACTCGCATCGGATCATAGTAGACCGTAGGATTGATCAGGTTAGGCACAGCTTGTTTGTCTGAAGGTTGCAGACTGCTCCAACCGTGGCTAGGAAGGCTCTTCCAAGTAGCAAAGAAGTAGGTAGGGTTACCTTGACGTGCAAGACATGGAAGTCTACTGGAATTAGGGCTTCTCCTATGGTAACCTCAAGGTTTCTCACAATTCCTCCAGAGTTCTGCTGAGAACAATCCACAAAGATGAACGATTCTTAAGTAGGCTCTATCTTCAGACTTAGATGGTCTGCTATCACCTTGGGTAAGATGCTAACTCCAGATCTTGTGTCACATAGGGCACGTGGGAAGTTGATCCCATGGACTGAGCAAGGAACAACGAACTTCCCCGATCACCCTTCTTCTCAAGTTTCATCCTCTTCTTCGTACTTTCTCTGACTTGGTTGAACATCCTCTGGATGTCTTCTTCTGTCTCCTTAGTTTCTCTGAAAAACATCCACAATCTGTGTGAAAAGTAGGCTTCTTCAAAGGGTTTCTCTGTGGGTATCCTTAGAACTCTCTTTCTGAAACTTGTCCTTTTTCTGAGAATTCTGCCATCTTTTTCCTTTTCTATCTCCATTGGATCAATAATATCTGTCGGCTTCTTCATTATGGCGGTTGGTGGGTTTCTGGAAGGCTTAGATTGCTCCCTGATCGATTAAGTCGCGGCAACATCTATCTTGTAAAGTTGCACTCGGCGTGAGATAACTGAATATCGATCGACAGGTTCTGAAGTGTGTCGATCGATTTCATTATCCTTTGGTCGATCGATGGGAGGTCTGTCCTGTCGGTCGATGTTGTAAGGGCTGGGCGGATGTGGGTGCTTTGCTGAGAACTCCTCGTGAGTAAGTATCTTCACGGCGTTGCACTCGTGAGTGGATTCTTCAAGATCCATCGGTCGATGCTCGTCTGGGTTCATCGATCGATTGGTGTTCGCGTACATCGATTGATGTGGATGTCCTGACATCGGTCGATTCCACTCATGGAACTTTCGATCTGGAAGTCTGCCTCTAGCAGCTTCTCTTGCTTAACCACTCTCCAAAAATCATCTTCTATGATAGCACTGACGTTGTGGCTTGTTGTTTCTTCTCCAGTCCCTTTTCCTAAAGCTTCCTGCTTCTTAACAGCTTCTCCTGTCTGAATCAGCTGAGTCTCTAGTTTCTTCACATGGGTACTCAAACCATCAAGCTTTGTGTTCAAAGTGGTGTAGATAGCGTCGATCTTTCCATTGAAGTTCACCTCTAACTGCTGCTGGCTTTCAAGAACTTTGCTGAGCATGTCTTCTAGCATTCCTTCTGGGGTTGGTGTGGGTGGCTTCATGTAAGATGAGTTTCCATAACTCTTGTTGTTGTTGGGGTTGCTGCTGTTGAAGTTTCCTCTCTATCCTGCGAAGTTTTTGTTTCCTTGGTTTCCAGATCTCTGAAATCCGGTTCCACTGATCCAGTTGACTTCTGATTCTATGTAGTAATCTTCTTTATCAGCTTCTGCATCCTCCACTGAGCAGATATGCTTGTTTAGCAACTTCTGAACATTGTCAAGTGTAGCTTGTACCTCATTTATCTGTTCCTTTCCAAGGAACGCTGCAGTTCTTGCTCTTCTAATGTTCTTTGTGCTGTTGCTGGATGCTAGGTTGTCTATTAGCTTCACAGCATCTTCAGGATTCCTTGTGGTGAAGTTGCCTTCACTCGCAGTGTCCAGAGCCATCTGATATTTCAGTGCGATTCCTCTGAAGAAAGTGCAGAGCAGTTGCACTTTGTTGAATCCATGGTGTGGACAGTCTCGCTGGTAAGACTTGAATCTGATCCAGGTATCCTTGAATGACTCTCCAGGCTCCTGGTTGAATGTGCCAATTTTCCTCCTTAAGTCTTAAGCGCGCGCATCATCAAAGAAGTTACGCAAAAATACGTTTTTGATGTCACTCCAGGATGTAAGAGATCCTGGTGGTAGCTGCTTAAGCCACTGTAAAGCTTCTCCAGATAAAAAATGTGTTTGAAGAGCTTACAGAGAAGGTAGTCCACAGGGACTCCATCGGCTTTGATAGCAGATATGAGATCCTCGAACCTCTCCAGATGGTCCATGGGATGCTCATTGGACAGCCCACAGTAGGGTGTCTGTCCCACAAGGGTGTAGACTGCGGCTTGAGCTCGAAATCGCCTCTCTGAATAGCAGGGGGACGAATGGCTGATCTATTTGTATAGAACTGATCTGGATGGTTTTAGTCAGCTAGTGTTCGAGCAGCCTCTTCTACAGGTTGAACAGCTCCTGTAGGTGCAGTTTCTGGCTCAGGGATTACTTCATTCTGAGCATCGAGTTTCTGACTTGCTTCATTACGAAGGTGACCTTCTTGGTCACGCAAGTCTCCATTCTCATCTCGTATGAGAATAATAGGCCAACCATGACTCGCGGAACAGTATCGATCGATATACACATAGGTGTATCGATCGACGTCGGATGAAAGGTGTCGGTCGACGGTGAAGTAGTGTCAGTCGACGGGAAGATGCGAGTATCGGTCGACGAAGACGGTGTCTCGGACGGCATGGATGCGTCGGTATCGGTCGGCAGGCAGTTGATGGTGTTGATCGTTGCGGAACGGATTTCCTTGCGGATTGAACGTTCCAAGCTAGCAGGGTCTTCTGAGAACAAAAGCTGAGATTCCTTGTTGCGTCTGGTACTGCTGGGCATGTACCTGAAAAGACAAGAAAAAATTTTGTGTCAGAAAACAAATTAAAATAAAAATAAAAATAACCTAGACCTAATCAGATTAAATCCTATTGTATCAAAGCTCCCCGGCAACAGTGCCAAATTTGATATCACTCAAATTACCCTAAGGAGTGATTTTACTCTCTCAAATAAGAGGTTCAGTTGTAGTACTTAGGGATCGAATCCACAGAGAGAAAGTGTACAAATAAGATGCAATCTTAGTGACTATGCTAGGTTGAAAATGGTTTAAAAGTAAATTGCAGGTTTGCTAATGGTAAGATTACTCAGTTGGAAGGATTTGGTTTTAAAACAATAACGAAAAGTAGTTAGATTCAGGGAAGGTATTAGGAATTCAGGATTATAAATACTATAAAGGCTAACAAGTTGCTTGCATGATATGCCAGAGCTCAACACTTATTAAATGAATCCATCAGCTCTCGCATTATTTAGACCATCTATTACTTAGATGCTAAATGGTGTTTGCGGTCAGCTATCTCGCTGACAGTATCGATCGATGGTTTGATAGGAATATCGACCGATACACCTCTACCTACGCATATCTTAGATCAACTTTCGCATATCTCAAGAGGGTCATAGCATGTTTAGGATGTTATCAGGTATTGCATGTAATAAACAATGCAATCCAAGTTCATGGTCTAGGTAGCTAAGCTAGAAAAGCTTTAATGAACAATCATAACAATAAATATCACAACAATAGCAATTATAGGATGGGGCTAATCCCTCATATCCTATTTAAACCCTAAATCTAACAATGAATCTACTCAGACGTGGCTAAGTAGTTCAGAGCAACAAGGTAATAATAAGAATTCATAGATCTATTAGAGGGTGAACACTTAGGTCCCAATCACAAATATCTTTGGATCTCTCCTCTAGATCTAGAATCCTATAACCTTTGTTAAGAAGAACAAATAAAGAACCGAATAGAACTTTATTAAGAACTTGCAAAGTAATGAAAACAGTAAAAGAAATGAGTTGAAGAAGAAGGAGGTGAAAAGGTGGTGGTAAAAAGCTTTAAAAACTTATTAAAACTTATAAACTTGTATCTCTGCTTAGACACATATAAATATGAGTTCATTAGGTTAAAAAACTCGTCAGGGGCATTCTTGTAAAATGTGATATCTTGGGCTTCAAGTTCGGCCAGGTCCAGTCTTTCTGCCGCCTCAGTATCGATCAATAGTACAGTGTGTACATTGATCGATTATTGTCTCGATGTATCGTCCTTCGGCTAATGTGTGTCGATCGATAGCACAGAGTGTGCATCGAGCGATGTGTAACTCTTGGTGTCGACCTCTGGTCTTGATCACGGGTGAACTCTTCTTTAAGCTCCAAAAAAACTCCTAAAACATCACTTTTCTCCAAAATGCTTCTGAACCTGAAAACATACCTAATAGACTCCAAAACATAGATAATAGTAGTAAAAACACTCATATACCATGGCTAAAAACAGGTAAAATCCATGGTATATCAATCATCTTCCGCGACACCCTCTATAGGATGATTATCCCACTTAGAGAAGTCATCCCAGAGCCGAAACCTTTAACTGGGTTTTCGGGCGTCACCTCTATGACCCTTGGGAGCATTAAGCTCCCGGTCATGGCTAAGGAAACTACGAAAATCGTCGAGTTCACAGTAGTTGATAACCCGGCCATTTATAATGCGATCATGGGAACCCCTTGGATCAACTCCATGAAGGCAGTACCGTCCACATATCACCTTGGCATCAAATTTCCGACTCCAACTGGAACTGCAGTAATCTGGGGAAGCCAGAAACAGTCGAGACTCTGCTTCCTAGCCGAGCACAAACTGCGGAAAAATCGGAACGCCCTTGCGGCTAACCCGAAACGAGCAAAGGAATCACATAACATTCTTGAAAACTCGGAAAAAGATGATCCATAATCATCCAAACAGGCAACGACTCAAGACAAGGACAGAGTCTCCGAGTCCATCGCCGTAAAAGCGGACAACTCAACCCCCGAACAGACCACCGATCCAGCTAGTTCGATCGGAATGGCAACACCTGGGGAGTAAAAACGTCCACAGAAACAATCAGAACTACGAGATGGCTTGATACTCGAAAGAGGTACGTAGGCAGCTCGTCGAAACCCGGCGAAGTTCAGCTATCCCTCACCAAAAGGGGAAGTGGGCACGATACCCTATACTCCCACAAAGACGCTAAAACCCGCATACGTATTCAAATTTTCGAAACTTTTTCAATAAAATTCTTTCTATCGACCTTTCAATGCGTACTTAATACAGTAACACATAAAAACTTTGGAAAAATGAAAATCATATCTTCGGGGAAACGCGAGACGTCGCAATTTCCCAAAGATATCAAAATCGCATCATCCGTGAAAATAGTCCACCGCGACTTCAAAAACAAACGCCGGCCGATTCATTCCTCGACGATCTAACACAGAAACGCTTCACTAATGTAACCGTAGTCGGACCTTTTCGCAAAAATAAGGTCCTCTTACATCCGACAAGGATATCATAGCGCACTATACAAGAAAACCCGAAATTTTGGTTTAGCACTCGATATTCTCTCGAGATAGCTCGATTCTTACTACATAAGTCGCGATAAGCCGGCCAAGTCGCTGGACTTTAATCAGGAAGAATCAGGAAGAAATCACTAACAGGCAAAACGAAAAGCCGATCAGTCATCGCGATAGCCTTAAAGCTGAGAGTAAGCCTAGGTCTTGCCCTAAACCCAGCCTTGCTGGATCTTAACTTCTAACAGACATAGTATCAACACAAGATACGAGATCCAAAAACATGTCTCTCATCGCGAACACCTAAAACACTCGCTACAAAGTAGTATACGGACCTAGCGATAAAATAAGAGTTAGAATAATGGCGACTACTCAATTCTACCTCTACACTTGACTAAAGTATAAATCAAATCGCCAAGGCAAATTTCTGCAAAATCTACACATAATATACAAAGTTACGCGACCTCCTACAGTCGCGGAATATACAAATAAACGGCCACACCCGGCCAAGCATACAAACCATCAAGATAAAGGGATACAATCCCAACGATCCTCAGTAATCGAGGTCAAGGAATCCGGACATGGAGATCCCAAACAAATCCACGGGCGGGTAAACTTCTTCATCTACGCCTTCCGCGTTTCCACCTGCTCCGTCTCCACCGTGTCCTCCTCAAACCTTGATGGGGTCCCAAAGCTTCCGGACCCTTCCCTCGATCGGAGGAACCAAGGATTTAGCATGAGCGATTTGGCGATGAGACCTTTCATCTCAGCGATCTCGGAGGAGAAGGATAAGTCCGGGTTCTGCGACGTGTAAAGGTTAGCAACCGAACCCCGACACTCGCGGAAATCACCCACAGACTCTTGAGCGTCCTTCAAGCTCTCGAACTCGGTGGCAAACGATTCAGCCCTCCGCGCCATCTCGCAACGACGCCTCCTTCCTCTCCTTTTCCGCGACGCGACGAGGGCCCGAATGAAGTTTGGCCTGCTTCCGCTTTGTTCTCAACCTCTTCCGAAACGGAAGAGTTCACGCTCGCTTCGCTTTGAAGCGAGATCCTCGATCCTCGAAGCTTCCATCAAGCCGCCAACACCCTCATTCCCTGTACCTAACTTAGGATCAGAAAAATATATATGCAACAATAGTAATATATACGATCAAAGTTGAAAGGATAAACCTCATTGATTAGACGAGAACCCTCGGCAAACACATTATTCTTTGCTTCATCCTCGAACGACTCATCGGTAGTAAACGCTGGTGGGAGAACATCGAAAAATTTGCTAGGCAGAGAAAACTTGCTAGTTCCACCCCCTTCCCACGGAACAAAGCTGGGGTCTCCTCCTAACAGCGAAAGATCTCCCGAGACCGTCTCGCATTTGACCTCTTTGCCTTTCCGAGACCTATGTCTCCGCCTCCGAGCAGGCAAGACAGCAATCTGCTCGACATCACACAGAATATCGGAAGGCTGAAGAATGACTCGGGATTGATGGAGCTCCACCGCATTTCGAATCCGCTCGACGGAAAAGGTACTCCAGAAGAACGACTTTCCCGAAGAAGATCTCGTTTGACGAAAAGATCAGCATGAGTGTGCGCAACAACCCTGTTCACTGCACGATAAACAAAAGTTTTATCTTCATGCGCGTTCAAAGTACGAAAACGAAAAACAGAATTAGTCATATTACCGCGATTGAAGTTCCACTCCTGAGGGAATAGGTGAAGGCAGCTTTCCTCAACGGATTCCTCGTCTATTCGGACAAAGAGGAAGCGCTCGAACCACGATTTGGGGTTCGAAGTAGTCCCCTGAATTATTGCCATATTCTTCCTTGGGATCATGGAGTACGAACCTTCGATCCCCGTTGGCTTAGAATACCAAAGTCCCTCAAAATCGCTAGGGCTAAGGTCCACGCCTAGCTCGTAACTCGAGACTAGCACGCCAAGCCAACTCTCCAAGGAGGGGACGGTGAGCTGGCTGATCGAAAGCCCGAAACAATGAAGCGCACGGATAATGGCACCGGGGATCGGGAACCACATGCGGCAGTACACGAGAAAGGCTTTCTAACAAGTAAAGAAGCCCTGCGGAGGATTCCTTGTACTCTCCCCATCGGTCGGGATCCGGAATGTAACCCCACTCGGAACTTGGTAAAAGTTTCGAAAAATCGTGAGGTACTCACGAGAGACCATGCTTGGTGAGAAGGACGCGCCCGGCGCCCTCAGAGGTCTCCTCGGGATAGGGATGTCCCGCGGGGGTGGAGACGAGCCACATAAAGCTTTGTAGTATGCCTCCCTCGCATCTTCCTCAACTCTTTCCTCGCTGAGCAACCACTCGCCGACGGGCTTAATCACCCGAAGATGAATGAGAAGAAGAATTCTTCTTAGAGGATCTTGATCTTGAAGACATCTTTTCTTGAGAAAGAGACTTTAGAAGGTGAAATTCTTGTGATGAAGTAAGAATGACTAAAAATTCTTACTCCATCTTTATAAAGAAGGAAAAGTTACTATTTACTATGACTTTTGGCAAACGATTTCATCTCCACACCTTCCTATCTAGCTATACCACGAGCTGGGACCTGTTACCAAAAAACCACGGTCCTAGCTAGCTGGGGGCTAACTGTTGGGGTCAAAATCGGTCAAAGACGCAATCAACGCCCGAAATTCCTTAGAAGGAATCAAGTGACGAATAAAACCAAGAAATACTAGTTACTCGACGAAACGCCGGAAGGGATGATCGAATCGTAGTCCCGGACACCAGTAGGAGCAGCCACGCCTAGCCTCGGCGCTGGCGCCAGCACGCCGCCTGGCGCTGGCGCCAGCACGCCGCCTGGCGCCGGCGCTGATCCAGCTCGCCTGCGTCGGTCCGTGCGGCGCCGGCTTTCGCCGATGCTGGTCAGGCGGCCTATTTCGCCAGCGCTAGCCCGCAGCCGGTAGCGAGCATCCGTTCCAGGTCGGCGACTGCGTCGCGGTACTTTCGGCAGTCGCGACCTTTTCGACAAAACCGTCACCGACAACTATTCCAATTCCGCGTTTTGCATCTTTGCTTGAAGATTCACCGTTCAACTCCTTGAAGACGTGAAACCTAAGAACCCCATTTCGTTTTGGTCGAAATAAATCGGGAAGGCTTCGGAAGACCACCAAAGGTTCGTTGACGAATTGATTTCGATTCATCGTGATAAAACGATCACGGTTATTCTAAAACACCAGTCATCTCGACTATAATGAGGAGTTAGGGTTCCTTCGGCAAAACAAGTACCATAACAGGCTAGTTTCTCGAAATCGTGAAACATCCACGGTCAAAAACGGCCCTGCATGTCCTAACGCCACCAAGCGGCCCACTTACGACTTTCCAGAGGATCAAGTCGAAATTGACATGACGGCCCATGTTTATCTTTACATAAAGAGATAAATTTCAAGTTTCCCGAAGATAAATGTCAGGTTTCCCGAAGATAAATGTCAAGTTTCCCGATAAACATGAAGATCGACGAAAATGGAAGAAGCCCGATTCGCGATAGATTCGGCCCAAAGGAGGAATAGACCGTCCTAAGAGGAGTATATAAAGAGAGCTTGGGGTGAGGAGCAAGAGGAGAACTTATGGGAGCAATCCTAGCAGCAACATAGCACTTAGAGCAACTTGGGCTTTTTTTAAGTTTTTACTAGCGAGCTGCGACTCAACTAGGTTAGATTTAGGCGGCTGGACCAGCGAACTCATCGACAGCTCTTGTAGCCGATCTCTTTCCTGTTGTTCACGCTTAAACGCGAATTCGGATATAAGATCTTTTGCTCTATCTTTTGTTCTTACGATTTTTACATTCCCATTTATTATATATTGATTGTGTCGTGTGTGGCCCAGCAGATAACCGCAACCTTCAGGGAAGGCTAGGTTTACTTGGCTTTCCTCCGATCAACAAAACTTGACGGTGTGAATTTCGGTTCCCACAAAGAAAACCTCTATTGGGTGGAGCAGTGGGAGCTGGCTGAAAAACAAGCCAGAATCCACCGATGCCAGCGTCGTCAGACTCGAAGTGCACCTGGGAGCCCTAGTGAAATCCAAGACCTCCGCGAGTACATTGCGAAAACCGCGGCGGAAGTCAAAGCGGTGAAATCACAGATTCACCACGCGACGAGCGCCATACCAAATAGACAGACTGCTTGAGGAAGCACGCAAGACTCCTTTCACCTCCCGGATCACGGAAACCCGCATCTCGGATCCAGGGAAGATAAAAATTCTCGTCTACGATGGCACCTCCGACACGAAGGCACATCTGCAGTCGTTCCAGATCGCGAGGGGAAGATGCAAACTCAGGGAACGCGAAAAAGACGCCGGCTACTGCCTCCTCTTCGTCGAAAACCTCAAAGGAGCCGCCAATGGTTTTCGCCTAAAGCTAAACTCTATCGAAACTTTCGCCAACTCGCTTCGGAGTTCCTCAAACAGTACTCCATGTTCATGGACAGGGAGACCTCGGACGTCGATCTCTGGAGTCTATCTCAAAGGGAGGACGAGCCACTCCTTTTCATGAACAGATTCAAGCTAGTAATGGCAAGAGTCACCGGAATCAGCGACAAACTAGTGGTCGACGCCCTGCGGAAAACTCTCTGGTACCGATCTAAACTCCGCCAGTGGATATCTCTCGAAAAACCGAGAACGATCCAGGATGCTCTGCACAAGGCAACAGACTTCATCATAATAGAGGAAGAGATGAAAGTCCTCTCCCAGATACACAACCCGCAGAAAACGTCCGCAAAAAGGAAGAGCTCTCGTAACGATAAGTACATCCACCACGAGGGGGAAGATCTCCAAGGAAAGCACAATTACGCCATCAGTTCCGAACAAGGGAAGACATCCGGGAACACTTGGACCAGAAACCAGTTCAAGGATAACTCCTACTGTGATTTCCACCAGACCAGAGGACATTCTACTACGAACTGCAAGGTTCTCGGTGCGAGGCTCGCCGTGAAACTCCTCGCTGGCGAACTCTCGAAGGTTACGAGCATAAAAGATCTTGTCTTGGATTCCGATTGGCCTCCCAAAACTGACAAAGAGTCTCCCGAAAGGGATGCACGCGAAAATCAGTCGGGCGAGAAACGCGGAAGAAGACAAGACAACCAAGGAAACAACAACAACCGTCGAAGGGTCAACGTGATCATAGGAGGATCGCAATTCTATCACGATTCGGTCTCTTCGATCAAGGCTTACGGACGGAAGGCTGAAACGAGCTCTAACTGGGAAAGTCGGTCCCCGACCAATGACGTGCCAAACGATACGATCACCTTCGAAGAGCATGAAACCATCAGCATCGACAAACAGCACTCGACCCGCTAGTCATTGATTTGGTGATCCGAGACCTCGAAGTCGCCAGGATCCTTGTCGACACAGGAAGCACGGTCAATGTCATCTACCACGATACACTTCGGAGAACGAGTATCGAACTCTGCGAAGTCGTCCCGGAACAAAAACCTCTCACAGGTTTCTCGGGTACGATGTCGATGACCCTCGGATCCATCAAACTTCCCGTGATGGCAAAAGATGTGACGAAAAATCGTCGACTTCATGGTAGTCGACACTCCCGCCATCTATAACGTCATCATGGGAACCCCCTGGATCAATCCATGAAATCAGTACCATCGACTTACCATCTCGGCATAAAATTCCCAACCCCGAGCGGAACATCAGTAATATGGGGATGCCAAAAACAGTCGAGACTCTGCTACTTGGCCGAACATAAACTGTGGCTAACTCGGAACACCCCAGCGGTCAACCCAAAGAAGTCAAAGAGAACTCAGGACTCCAACCAGAGTCTCAAAAGCAGTCCGAACCACCGGATCAGGTAACCACTCGATGACAGCATCATCCCCGAATCTATCACCTCACCAGCGATCTAATTCTACCCGAAACGATTGTCGACCCAGCTTCGCTCCCAGTAGCTGAAGCGCTAAGACGGCACCTCCGCCAGTAGGAACACCCGGAAAACTAGCGAATCCACGAGATGGCTTGATCCTCGAAGAGGTATCGAGGCAGCTTGTCCTATTGACAAGTTCAGCTATCCCTCTCCAAAAGGGGAGGGTACGATACCATATAGTCCCATAAAGTTCGAAATATCCTGCTTGTACTGAAATTTTCAAACTTTTAATAAAATTTCTTTTTCCGATTTCACCTAATCACTCGCAATAAGTCTCTACACCGCCCAAACAATCCTTGGATGAAAACAGTTCTTGTTTTAAACAGTCACGGTCAAGCAAGACCTAAAAGCACATGTCTTCCAAAAGAAAGAAGATCGAAACCACTTCGAAAAGATACATCTTTCAGGAAAGCTAGACGTCGCAAACAATCCGCGAAAGATCTTATCTAAGTTCACAGTCCATCCGCGACTTTAAAAACGATGATCGTCGATTGGCCCCAACGAACATACCTTAAAAAGGTTCTCCAAAAATGGAACTCGTAGTCAAACCTTTCGTAAAAGTAAAGGTTCTCTTACATCCGGCGAGGATATCATAGCGCGCTATACAAAAAATCCGAAATTTTGATCAGCACTCCAGACGGTCTCTGGAAGATGCTCGGTTCTTCCCATACAATTCGTATAAGCCGGCACCAAGTTGCGGACTTTTAAACGGAAAGAACCAGGTAGAAATCGCCAAAAGGCAAAACGAAAGCCGATTAGTCATCGCATAGCCTTAGTGCCGAAAGTAAACCTAGGTCTTTCTCTAAGTCCAGTCCTACTGGCCCATTAACATCTCAAGGTATGATATCATAACTGATGCGAGATCATAAAACATGTCTCGTCGTCCAAAACGCTCACGAAACTTCGCGAAACTCCTAAACGTTTCCGAACATCCTCGTCCTTATAAGAGCAAACAAACAGGACGACAAATTAAGAGTTAAGATACGGAGTGACTACTCGTATCTTTCCCTCAAACACTTGACTGAAGTATAAACTAAAAATCATAGGATGATAAAAATATTTATCATATATATAAAAGCCGCACAATGGCTGGGATTCAAAAGCCACCAACGGCCAGTCCCACAAATAAAGTCAAATGGCCCCGTAAGGCCATAGCACACTCATATAAACAGGCCACAGTCGGCCTAAAAACTCAACAATACAAATAAAAGGGAAATCTATCCCAAATAATCGAAATCTACATACCCAGACATCGAAAGGCCAAACGAGTTCGCGGGCTGATCGACCTCTCCCTCTCCGTCCGCAACTCAGGCACCTTCGTCGCCAGCACCGACACCTTCGTCGCCAACACCGGCTCCCGCTTCCGCCGTGTCCTCCGAGACCTCGATGGGATCTCAAAGCTGTCAGACCCTTCCTTCGATCGGAGGAACCAGGGATTCAGCATGGTCGCACCCGTCCATAAAGACCGACATCTCAGCGACCTCGGCGGGAAAGGAGAACTCCTGGTTCTGCGACTTGTAGAGGGTGGAAACCGAGCCACGACACTCGCGAAAATCGCCTACGAATTCCTGAGCGTCCTTAAAACTCTCGAATTTGGTGGCAAACAAAGCGGCCCTCCGATTCATCTCGGCGACAATCGTCCTCCTTCCTTTCCTCTCCGTGCGAACAAGGGCCCGAGAATGGAGCTCAGCCTGTCTCTGGCTCTGCTCCTCGACCTCCTTCTTAATCCGAAAGAGTTCCCTCTCAGCCTCCTTGGCTTTAAAGTGAGAGATGCGTGACTCCCGGAAACTCCCGTCGAGCGTCGCATTAAACACCCTCATCCCCTGCATGAACTTAAGATTAAAAAAAAATATATATATGTGCATATATATACCAAAATTCAGATCAAAGTTCAAAGGATTAACCTCGCTGATTAAACGAGCCTTCAGCCACCACTTCACTCTTCGCTCAGCCACTCGTGAGTAGTAAAACTGGGAGGGAGGTCTGCGAAAAAATCACTAGGAAGGGGAACCTCGTTGGCTCCGCTCTTTTCCCCTGGAGTGAAGCTAGGTTTCCATCCCGGCAGCAGCGGATCTCCCGAAACGGTCTCAGAGGCAACTCCTTTTCTTTCTGAGACCTGTTTCTCCGCCCCTGAGTAGGCAAGACATCAGCGACCGGTTCCCCATCATACGGAACATCAAGGGGCTGGGAGATGGCTCGAGATCGATGGAGCTCTGTCGCACTTCGAATCTGTTCAACGGTGAAGGAATTCCAGAAGAACGGTCTGCTACAGAGGAGATAACGCCATTAAGAGATCAAAACCATCGCCACATAAAAACGCCACCGGTCAGATATCGCTTGAAGTTCCATTCCCGACGGAATAGTGGAGATAGCTCTTTGACGGATTCCCATCTATTCAACAGAGAAAAGCGCCAAACCATGCCTGGGGTGCAAAGTGTGCCCCTGGATTACAGCCACGTTTTTCTTTGGTGCCATGCGGAACGAGCCTTCAATTCCTGTTGGCCTCGTAGCCCAAAGGCCCTCAAGTCACCAGGGTTAAGGTCCATCCCTAACTTCGTAACTTCGCGATCAACACCCGAAATAATGCTGTAAAGCCGAACGCTCAGCTGGCTGATCGAAGCTCAAGCGTGAAGCCAACAATGGTACTGGGATCGAACCACATGCGCAATACGACAGAAAGGCTTCATAGCAAGTGAAGAAACCTTCCGGGATTCCTCATACTCATTGCCACTCTGATCCGAACACGACTTCGCTTTGACCTGGTAAAACTTCCGAAGAGTGGCAAGGTAGCGGGGAGAAACCATGCTCGGCGTGAGAGGCGCATTTGGCGACCTCACTGGCCTCCTGGGGATCGGGATGTCTTGTAGAGAAGAGAGTGAGCAACAAAGAGCTTTGTAGTATGCATCTTTTGCGTCTTCATCGACTCCAAACTCTTCCTTCGGAGCGATCACCTCGTTAGTAGAAGAATCGTCCAAGATCTAATGAGAGGAAGAGTGCCTCTTTGAAGAACCTTTGTTGAAGACATCTTTCTTTTTTAAAAAAAGCAAGGAGAGAAAAAAGAAGGAGATGCTTATCTTGGAGGTAAATTCTAATGAGAAGTAAGTTTGGAATGATCAAAAACTTACTCCACCTATATAAAGCAATAAAAGATTTACTATTTACACCCGGTTTTCGGCAAACGATTGTGTCTTTACACCTTCCTCACAAGCTATACCGCGAGCTAGGACCTATCGCCAAACACCACGGAACCTAGCTAGCTGGGGGGCTAACTGTTGGGTCAAAATCGGTCACGATGGAATCGATACCCGAAAACCCTCAGAAAAACCAAATCTCGGTCAAAACTTCAAAAAACCGAGAAAACGAATAACCGAAACTGATAACCCGACGAGTACGAATCTACTCATCGGCGAAGCAAGACCGGCATGGATCAGTTTCACCCGGGCGAAGCTCAACCAAGACAGGGGAGCTCGCCCGCAAGCGCCGCCAGCTCGCCGGGCGAAGCTCGCCCATGACAGGGGAGCTCGCCCGCAAGCGCCGCCAGCTCGCCGGGCGAAGCTCAACCAAGACAAAGGGGAGCTCGCCAGTGAGCTCACCCGACAAGCAGCTCGCCTGGCGAAGCACGGGCCAGCTCGCCGGGCGAAGCTCGCCTGGCGAAGCACGGGCCAGCTCGCCGGGCGAAGCTCGCCTGGCGAAGCACGGGCCAGCTCGCCGGGCGAAGCTCGCCTGGCGAAGCACGGGCCAGCTCGCCGGGCGAAGCTCGACCATTACATAGGGCAGCTCACGGGCGAGTACAACCTCGTTATGGGTCAGCTCGCAACAGCTCGCCAAGGTATCGAGAACTCGCACAGCGAAGCACGGTAACTCGGCGACGATTGTTCCTAAACCCAATCTTGTACCGCGGACTATGTGTCCTCGCCCAAAGCTTCCATAGCTCGATCCCCAGGTCCACGGGTATAACACCAACTTCCACCCAGCAGCATCTTCAAAAGCTTTCAGGAAATTGGATAGGCTCGATCTCTCAAACAGTTTCCCACTCTTCGTGATAGAACGGGTTACGATTAATTCAACATCAACCACCTCGGCTGTACGAAGAGACGAGGTTCCGATAGAAGGATCGTACCTACGCCAACGGACACTTCACGAGTAAAAAACGCTTAAGTCTCAATACGGCCCAAAGGGGGTTCTAATTCCGGACGACGGCCCACTTACGGTCCTAAGGAACTCGAGCCCAAAGATAAGGATGACGGTTTATTCGCGGAAAGAGATAAATGTCAAGTTTCCGCGAAGATAAATGTCAAGTTTCTGCGAAGATAAATGTCAAGTTTTCGAAGATAAATGTCAATTTCCAAAGATAATCATGAAGGAAATATGGAAAAGCCCGCGACAAATCCGGCCTAAAAGGAGGTAGACCGACCTAAAAGGAGGAGTATATAAAGAGGGCTTGGGCAAAGAGAAGAGAGAGCTTTCTCAGAGCAAACTAAACACTTTGAGCAAATTAGGCATTTTTCCGTTTTTACTATCGAGCTGCGACTCAACTAGGTTAGAACTTAGGTTGGTAGACTAGCGAACTTTCCGACAGCTATCGTAGCCAAGGCTCTTACCTGTTGTTCACGCTCAAACGCGAATTCGGAAATAAGATCCCTTTTTGTTCTCCCTTCTTTTATCTTACGATTTTACATCTCAATATTTCCGTCGTACTGATTGTGTTGTGTGTGGCCCAGCAGATAGCCGTGACCTTAAGGGGAGACTAGGTTTACTTGGTTTCCCTCAAATGGAGTGAAACTCGACGGTGTGAATTTCGGTTCCCACAGGTACGTGACCCGTGCGAAAGTCTCTCATGACACATAACTAGACCATATAAATCTCGCTGGAAAACAGATCACAAGGGTCTTAAACTCCAAACGAATCCACGGAAGGCTTGATCCCTACAACAAGGGTATGAGGCAGCCTTCGAAGGCGCAGCCCCAATCTTACCACTTTCAACGGAGCCTTTCAACCATTAATTCCGCCTATCTTACCTGACATGTCTTATCGCTCGCAAGAACATCACGAAGGTTCTAACGAGCTGGGGGGCTAACTGTTGGTGTCAAAATCGGTCACCACGAATCAATGACTGAAAGTCTCTAGAAAGTATTTCTTGAAACAAAAGTCTCGGATAATTTGAAAAGAAGTTATACGAGATTTTCTCAAATTAGAATATCCACTCTCTGTGAGATCGAAGACTACGGGCGGCGCTGACGAGTCACCGAAAGACCGGTCCGCTTCAAGGACATCAAGATTCGATCACCACAAAACCCTAAACACAAAAGAATCTGCCTCAAACTGAAGAGGTCGTTTCACAAACCGCGGAGGAACCAGAAAACGATCAAGATATCAAATCGAAGCCCTCGCCGAGATCTTCAGCCTGGCGCCGGGCGGCACTCGCCTGGCGCCGGGCGGCACTCGCCTGGCGCCGGGCGGCACTCGCCTGGCGCCGGGCGGCACTCGCCACGCTGGCCGCCTGGCGCCGGGCGGCACTCGCCACGCTGGCCGCCTGGCGCCGGGCGGCACTCGCCTGGCGCCGGTCGACGGCCCTCGCCCTGGTCGCGTCCCATCGGTTCGGTCTGATCCCATCTTGGCTTGTTTGGATCAATCATCGTGAGCTTGGGACGACACGCTATAAACATCCTTCGACTCGATTGGAATCGCCCTCGATGTTTTACGACAAAAACTAGAAGGATTGGATTTCGTAGAAGATATCGATAAAACAAGGTCGCATTAACTTGAACATAGATCCTTTAGGCTATACGGTTTATTTTACGAGAAAAATAGT
The DNA here is from genome assembly GCA_016771965.1 of Brassica carinata. Lineage (NCBI taxonomy): Eukaryota > Viridiplantae > Streptophyta > Magnoliopsida > Brassicales > Brassicaceae > Brassica > Brassica carinata. The sequence goes on from CM028688.1 coordinate 50,517,978, forward strand.
CTTTCCGAGAAATCGATAAAACGCATAACGACTTAAGACAAGTCCACGGACTTACTTACGATTTTAAGAATCCAGGCCCAATCAGGCAATGACGGTTTATCCGATTTCCAACATCGGATAAACATCAAGTCACCGAAAATTCGAGGATAATTACGAAGATCGATTTAAAATGGAATACTTCTGAAGAGATAAGCTTGGGCCCAAAGGCGCAGGTCCATCATCTTAAGGCAAACCGACCTAGGAGTGAGTATATAAGGAGAGCAAGAGCAGAGGAAAAGAAGATCAAAAAAAATTAGACTTAGAGCATCCTGCTAGCTTAGAGAACTTAGAACTTAGGCGATCAGGCCAGCGAGGCAGGACTTAGAACGTCTGGCCGCCTCTTGTTCTAGTTTTATCTTCTCCGCAGACCCATGTTCCCCTCAGAAGGATCTAACTATACTTTTACTCAGAGCTCCGCACATAGAAACCCTAGGCATTATCTTCGACATGCCCGCTTTATGACCAACGCCATATTAGACCTAACCAGGCCCTAGAACGCCTGGTCACTCTCAAGAATCTCGGCCCTCTCTGGGATCGGACAATTCTTTTACTTAAGAGCTCCGCACATAGAAACCCTAGGCATTATCTTCGACATGCCTGTTTCTATGACAACGCCATACTAGATTTAACCCGCCAGACGGTTCGATCTCTTGTTCAATTCTTTCTAACTGAACTACGCCCGACTTGATCCTCGAAGGGGTATGAGGCAGCCTTTCTTAAGGTCCAGTCTCAAATCTTAACAAATCTTTTTCCGCATTTATTCGGTCACTTATCGTTGGCTGTCGAGAACTGACCTTCAAGGAAAGTCGGGTTAACTTGGCTTTCCTCCGCAATCTTATTCATTAAAATTGACGGTGTGAATTTTGGTTCCCACAGTTTGGCTAGAAGGAGGGGGACGGATTACTTTACTCATACGGCCGCAAAGCTTTGATCGAACCGATGTCCGGAAATATGAAGGAAAAAGTTGCAGTTTGCGCCAACGATGGTAAAACAACTCCAGCAGCGATCGTTCCACGCCAACGCCACGCGAAACGCCACGGTGCTCGAAAGCAAATCAAAACCTAGCCGCTGCTTTCTGCCACAGGAAGAGCACGAAAACGAGCTCGCAATTTCTATCTAAACAGAAAGGGCAACGATAAAATCTATCAAACCCCAAAACTCATCTTGTTACCAAGTTAGAGAAATCGCGAACTAACAAGGTTTCTACGAAAAACGCTTTTCGAGAACCTCTCGAAAAATAAAACTTATTCTCCTCAAACCTTGGGAAACCCTTTATTACTGCTGAACAGAAGCACGCAAATCGGCTCACCGATTCCCACTGCCATACTTCTTACAAACAACTCTCGAGGAACAAACGGAAAACGAAAGGAGGTCGGAGCTTAATCTTACTAGGACGACTTGCCATAGGGTAAGATCAGTCTTCCCAGTCCACCTTAGTAAGAGCCCACTTTGTTCTACTTTGTGTCTAGGTCAAAATGGCTTTCGTTTCATCTCAATCGGAGTTTCCGCTGAGATTTTACTTAAAAGAACAAAGTCACTGTCCCGCCACCTCGCCCGTGGACGAGAACAACCATCACCAAGGTCACCTCACCCTCCGACATGGCTACCTTGCCACAGGGAGAACTCACCTTCGCTATCTTTGAGTTTAGATCAAAATGGCTTTCGTTTCATCTCAATCGGAGTTTCCGCTGAGATTTTACTTAAAAGAACAAAGTCACTGTCCCGCCACCTCGCCCGTGGACGAGAACAACCATCACCAAGGTCACCTCGCCCATGGCCACCTCGCCTGTGGAAACCTCACTTTGCTCTCATTTGAGTCTAGGTCAAGATGGTTTTCGCTTTCGCCTCAATCGGAGTTTCCGCTGAGATTTACGAAGAAAACAATGTCGCTGTCTCGACCACCTCGCCCATGAGAAGGATCTCTGTCCGTCATAGGGCCGAGACCGGTCCTGTCTCAGTACCATGCATCTTTGCCTGAGTTTTTCATAACTCGCTTTTGAGTCCGTGAGCCCGGGGATCGGCGAAGGCAAGCAACAGCAGCATCGGCGACGCTGGACGCTGGCCGCCTGGCGCCGGGCGGCACTCGCCTGGCGCCGGGCGGCACTCGCCTGGCGCCGGGCGGCACTCGCCTGGCGCCGGGCGGCACTCGCCTGGCGCCGGGCGGCACTCGCCTGGCGCCGGGCGGCACTCGCCTGGCGCCGGGCGGCACTCGCCTGGCGCCGGGCGGCACTCGCCTGGCGCCGGGCGGCACTCGCCTGGCGCCGGGCGGCACTCGCCTGGCGCCGGGCGGCACTCGCCTGGCGCCGGGCGGCACTCGCCTGGCGCCGGGCGGCACTCGCCTGGCGCCGGGCGGCACTCGCCTGGCGCCGGGCGGCACTCGCCTGGCGCCGGGCGGCACTCGCCTGGCGCCGGGCGGCACTCGCCTGGCGCCGGGCGGCACTCGCCTGGCGCCGGGCGGCACTCGCCTGGCGCCGGGCGGCACTCGCCTGGCGCCGGGCGGCACTCGCCTGGCGCCGGGCGGCACTCGCCTGGCGCCGGGCGGCACTCGCCTGGCGCCGGGCGGCACTCGCCTGGCGCCGGGCGGCACTCGCCTGGCGCCGGGCGGCACTCGCCTGGCGCCGGGCGGCACTCGCCACGCTGGCCGCCTGGCGCCGGGCGGCACTCGCCACGCTGGCCGCCTGGCGCCGGGCGGCACGCTGGACGCTGGCCGCCTGGCGCCGGGCGGCACTCGCCACGCTGGCCGCCTGGCGCCGGGCGGCACTCGCCTGGCGCCGGGCGGCACTCGCCACGCTGGCCGCCTGGCGCCGGGCGGCACTCGCCACGCTGGCCGCCTGGCGCCGGGCGGCACTCGCCACGCTGGCCGCCTGGCGCCGGGCGGCACGCTGGACGCTGGCCGCCTGGCGCCGGGCGGCACTCGCCACGCTGGCCGCCTGGCGCCGGGCGGCACTCGCCACGCTGGCCGCCTGGCGCCGGGCGGCACTCGCCTGGCGCCGGGCGGCACTCGCCACGCTGGCCGCCTGGCGCCGGGCGGCACTCGCCACGCTGGCCGCCTGGCGCCGGGCGGCACTCGCCTGGCGCCGGGCGGCACTCGCCACGCTGGCCGCCTGGCGCCGGGCGGCACGCTGGACGCTGGCCGCCTGGCGCCGGGCGGCACTCGCCACGCTGGCCGCCTGGCGCCGGGCGGCACGCTGGACGCTGGCCGCCTGGCGCCGGGCGGCACTCGCCACGCTGGCCGCCTGGCGCCGGGCGGCACTCGCCACGCTGGCCGCCTGGCGCCGGGCGGCACGCTGGACGCTGGCCGCCTGGCGCCGGGCGGCACTCGCCACGCTGGCCGCCTGGCGCCGGGCGGCACTCGCCACGCTGGCCGCCTGGCGCCGGGCGGCACTCGCCACGCTGGCCGCCTGGCGCCGGGCGGCACTCGCCTGGCGCCGGGCGGCACTCGCCTGGCGCCGGGCGGCACTCGCCTGGCGCCGGGCGGCACTCGCCTGGCGCCGGGCGGCACTCGCCTGGCGCCGGGCGGCACTCGCCTGGCGCCGGGCGGCACTCGCCTGGCGCCGGGCGGCACTCGCCTGGCGCCGGGCGGCACTCGCCTGGCGCCGGGCGGCACTCGCCTGGCGCCGGGCGGCACTCGCCTGGCGCCGGGCGGCACTCGCCTGGCGCCGGGCGGCACTCGCCTGGCGCCGGGCGGCACTCGCCTGGCGCCGGGCGGCACTCGCCTGGCGCCGGGCGGCACTCGCCTGGCGCCGGGCGGCACTCGCCTGGCGCCGGGCGGCACTCGCCTGGCGCCGGGCGGCACTCGCCTGGCGCCGGGCGGCACTCGCCTGGCGCCGGGCGGCACTCGCCTGGCGCCGGGCGGCACTCGCCTGGCGCCGGGCGGCACTCGCCTGGCGCCGGGCGGCACTCGCCTGGCGCCGGGCGGCACTCGCCTGGCGCCGGGCGGCACTCGCCTGGCGCCGGGCGGCACTCGCCTGGCGCCGGGCGGCACTCGCCTGGCGCCGGGCGGCACTCGCCTGGCGCCGGGCGGCACTCGCCTGGCGCCGGGCGGCACTCGCCTGGCGCCGGGCGGCACTCGCCTGGCGCCGGGCGGCACTCGCCTGGCGCCGGGCGGCACTCGCCTGGCGCCGGGCGGCACTCGCCTGGCGCCGGGCGGCACTCGCCTGGCGCCGGGCGGCACTCGCCTGGCGCCGGGCGGCACTCGCCTGGCGCCGGGCGGCACTCGCCTGGCGCCGGGCGGCACTCGCCTGGCGCCGGGCGGCACTCGCCTGGCGCCGGGCGGCACTCGCCTGGCGCCGGGCGGCACTCGCCTGGCGCCGGGCGGCACTCGCCTGGCGCCGGGCGGCACTCGCCTGGCGCCGGGCGGCACTCGCCTGGCGCCGGGCGGCACTCGCCTGGCGCCGGGCGGCACTCGCCTGGCGCCGGGCGGCACTCGCCTGGCGCCGGGCGGCACTCGCCTGGCGCCGGGCGGCACTCGCCTGGCGCCGGGCGGCACTCGCCTGGCGCCGGGCGGCACTCGCCTGGCGCCGGGCGGCACTCGCCTGGCGCCGGGCGGCACTCGCCTGGCGCCGGGCGGCACTCGCCTGGCGCCGGGCGGCACTCGCCTGGCGCCGGGCGGCACTCGCCTGGCGCCGGGCGGCACTCGCCTGGCGCCGGGCGGCACTCGCCTGGCGCCGGGCGGCACTCGCCTGGCGCCGGGCGGCACTCGCCACGCTGGCCGCCTGGCGCCGGGCGGCACTCGCCTGGCGCCGGGCGGCACTCGCCTGGCGCCGGGCGGCACTCGCCTGGCGCCGGGCGGCACTCGCCTGGCGCCGGGCGGCACTCGCCTGGCGCCGGGCGGCACTCGCCTGGCGCCGGGCGGCACTCGCCACGCTGGCCGCCTGGCGCCGGGCGGCACTCGCCTGGCGCCGTCCACGCCCTCGCCCTGGTCTCGGTCCTATCCTGCCCAGTCCGATCCCATCTTCGTAAGTTTGGTACGATCACGGTTATTCTAAACACCAATCGTCTCGACTATACGAGGAAATGGGATTCCTTCGGAAATGCCGAAACTTTGAAAAGACTATTTTCTCGAAAAATTTTGTAAAGGTTTTAATTCTTTATAGGACAGGAACAAAAACGTCTTGAAAAACTGCCGAGAATTTAGGGAACTTAGGACCTAGATGGATAGTCTAGCAAGCTAAGTGTTAGGCAAAATTTCCAGTCTTGTTCCATCGTTCCTTGATTGTCCAGGCAGAACATGCAAACCGATCTAGTCTCTCGGAAAACAGAGAAACGATCGCCACGCGTCCTAAAAGCATACTCACCCCGCTTCCTAAAAGAAAGAAAAACGCATACAAGCCTTCGAAGAACGGCTAACCCGCTTTCTTTCAGAAAAGAAAAGGGAAGTAGGTACGATACTATACCCGTGATAATCTCATCTTGAAAACTTTTTCCTTCAGCATCAAGACAACGCTTTAACAAAGCAAACTCGCAGCAATAAGATTCGCCTAAAACGCTTAACGCATAGCCCAACCGCTACAAACATAGTCTTGAAAACTCTACGCCACTTCGCCGCAAACTCGCGACTAGAAACGTACCAACGCCAGACTAATAGCACGACGGTGAACTACTTAAAATAACGAAATAACCTTCGTAAAACTCCATAAGTAGTTCGAAGCAGCTTTAGATCAAAGGTCGAAATCATAGCGAAACATCTCCCGTAATCCGCGGAAACATCGCTACTTTAACAATCTGCGATTTTCTATCTCCATGAAACCGGTCATCCATTCCTTTCAGATAACAAGAACATTTTAAAAGAAAACAGCCTATGGAAAAAACATGATCGGTCTCATGCAAAACGATTTCACAGTACGCAAAAGTGAATGAGAAAAACATAATCCGTGGTCACGAATATCGCAAGTAATTTGTGAGAAACGCTCTCCGGTTACCTTTGCGAAAACCCCCTTACATCACTTTTACGAAAAATCCTCTGTATGGTCGAGTTAATTCATACAAAGCAACTTTCGTAAAATAAACATAATGGGTCCAACGGGTAACTGACATAGACAGTTTTCGCCCACAAGGTTTCTAGCTCCTGCTTTCACTCCCTCGCCGTTACGCCCGAAAGCAGGAAATAATCACGCAGACTAACCCGACGCGTCCCAAGGCCGATCCCTTAAACTTTGTCCCCTCGATAAAATGAAACGATTTTCATGCAACAAAAAAAAATTTATACGAACCATTCATCGTATAACTGAGACCTAAAGTGGAAGATCGTTTCTAAAAGCCATCAGCCATAATTCAGAAAACTCTGCTATGCTTGGCATGTCTATCTCGGCAAACGCTATTTGGCCCTCGGCCAACTACGCCCTTCCGTAAAGCCCGGACCTGAATTCGGCATCCCCATTAAGGACAATCGTAAACTAACATTAACTTAATAAGGGTCATGGTCTGATCGTTTACCAAACAACTTCCTTGGCGATACGGCTGAATCTAGCCTCCATGCCAATCCAAAGCTACTGGCGACCACGCTCCAATCATAGCGGCTAAAACAACAATCCACGATTTGTTCATAGAACGCCAAGTGACTATTACGCAAGCAATTTGTCGATAACCCAGAATCGAAATCATACGATAAACTCTCCATACCAAAACTCAGTCCTAACAACCATATGGTTAACGGAAGATTTAAACTCATCGTCAATCGATTAAGTTCTATACCGTGAACACGCATGAAAAGAAACACTCGTAACAAGGCTCCAAGAGTTATAATGAGTCATCCTTAATATATACAAACAAATCCCGAAGGCCAACACTTCACGAAGCACTGTGAATGTAGGCGCTTCTCCCTGGTCGAACTTACGACCTCTTGGTCCTGGCGCCTAAACCAAACAACAGTTTCTGGCTGCTAACATTCGCGAAAACATCTCCAAAGCCCGCCAACATTTCAACCACGAAATGCGCACAAGGGAAACTCGACCTTCAGCACTGTGAGACGCCGCTAACGCCAAGGACATTCTTTTCCTCAAAGCGTTCCAGGCGAAATCCTCGTCTCTAGAACTCAAAACATACAAACACACCTCTAAACGGTAACATGCCTCTAAACTGGCATCATTTCGTTGTTGCTGATCCCAACAAACTAACTCTAACGCCCTAAACAGACAAATATCCGCCTCTTCAAGGGTAGGCTCTCTTGCATCCGACAAGGATAAACATAGCTATACAAGAAATCCAAATTTTGGTTTAGCTCTTCAGAAGGAAGTAGCTCGACTCACGCCAGACAAGTCATATAAGCCGACAACAATTCGCTGGATTTTAAACGGTACGAGTCAGGTTAAAATCGCAAACAGGAAAACGAAGCCGATTTGTCATCGCAAAGCCTCAGTCCGAGAGTAAACCTAGGTCTTGCCCTAAACTCCAGCCACGCTGGATCTTGACATCTCACAGACATAGTATGGTATCACGAGATCAAAAATTTGTCTCTTCACTTAAGCCTATTCGCTTCACCTAACTTTCCACGAAATTGGTAAACCGCTGAAAATCTCGCTTTATGCAAACAATAGGTACGGTGATCATCGCGGAACTAGGAATGAGACGACAACTCACACCCTCTTTCTCATACTTCGAAAAAACTGAAGTTCATAAATAATCAAAAAACAAATACATCAACAGCATCATGCTCGAAAGTCTCTCATGACACATAACTAGACCATATAAATCTCGCTGGAAAACAGATCACAAGGGTCTTAAACTCCAAAACGAACTACGGAAGGCTTGATCCCTACAACAAGGGTACGAGGCAGCCTTCAAAGGCGCAGCCCCAATCTTACCACTTTCAACGGAGCCTTTCAACCATTAATTCCGCCTATCTTACCTGACATGTCTTATCGCTCGCAAGAACATCACGAAGGTTCTAACGAGCTGGGGGGCTAACTGTTGGTGTCAAAATCGGTCACGACGGAATCAATGACTGAAAGTCTCTAGAAAGTATTTCTTGAAACAAAAAGTGTCGGATAATTTGAAAAGAAGTTATACGAGATTTTCTCAAATTAGAATATCCACTCTCTGTGAGATCGGAAGACTACGGGCGTGCGCGGACGAGAGTCACCGGAAAGACCGGTCCGCTCGCCCAAGGACATCAAGATTCGATCACCACAAAAACCCTAAACACAAAAGAATCTGCCTCGAAACTTCGAAGAGGTCGTTCTCACAAACCGTGAGGAACCAGAAAACGATCTAGATATCAAATCGAAGCCCTCGCCGAGATCTTCAGCCTGGCGCCGGCGGCACCGACCTGGCGCCGGCGGCACCCGTCCGCAGCGGGCGGCCTGGCGCCGGCGGCACCCGTCCGCAGCGGGCGGCCTGGCGCCGGCGGCACCGACCTGGCGCCGGCGGCACCGACCTGGCGCCGGCGGCACCGACCTGGCGCCGGTCGACGCCCTCGCCCTGGTCGCGTCCCATCGTGTTCGGTCTGATCCCATCTTGGCTTGTTTGGATCAATCATCGTGAGCTTGGGACGATCACAGCTACGGAATAAACATCCTTCGACTCGATTGGAATCGTCCTCGATGTTTTACGACAAAAACTAGAAGATTTGGATTTCTCGTAGAAGATATCGTATAAAACAAGATCGATTAACTTGAACATCGATCCTTTAGGTTATACGGTTTATTTTACGAGAAAAATAGTCTTTCCGAGAAATCGTATAAAACGTTCAACGACTTAAGACAAGTCCGCGGACTTACTTACGATTTTAAGAATCCAGGCCCAATCAGGCAATGACGGTTTATCCGATTTCCCGAACATCGGATAAACATCAAGTCACCGAAAACTCGAGGATAATTACGAAGATCGACGAAAATGGAATACTTCCTGAAGAGATAAGCTTGGGCCCAAAGGCGAGGTCCATCATCTTAAGGCAAACCGACCTAGGAGTGAGTATATAAGGAGAGCAAGAGCAGAGGAGAGGAAGATCAAAAAAAAATTAGACTTAGAGCATCCTGCTAGCTTAGAGAACTTAGAACTTAGGCGGTCAGGCCAGCGAGGCAGGACTTAGAACGTCTGGCCGCCTCTTGTTCTAGTTTTATCTTCTCCGCAGACCCATGTTCCTCTCGGAAGGATCTAACTATACTTTTACTCAGAGCTCCGCACATAGAAACCCTAGGCATTATCTTCGACATGCCCGCTTCTATGACCAACGCCATATTAGACCTAACCAGGCCCTAGAGCGTCTGGCGCCTCTTGTTCTAGTTTTATCTTCTCCGCAGACCCATGTTCCTCGGAAGGATCGGACAATTCTTTACTTAAGAGCTCCGCATAGAAACCCTAGGCATTATCTTCGACATGCCCGCTTCTATGACCAGCGCTCATATTAGGCGAACCAGGCCCTAGAGCGTCTGGCGCCTCTTGTTCTAGTTTTATCTTCTCCGCAGACCCATGTTCCTCGGAAGGATCGGACAATTCTTTACTTAAGAGCTCCGCATAGAAACCCTAGGCATTATCTTCGACATGCCTGTTTCTATGACAAACGCTCATACTAGACAAACCCGCCAAGACGGTTCGATCTCTTGTTCAATTCTTTCTAACTGAACTACGCCCGACTTGATCCTCGAAAGGGGTACGTAGGCAGCCTTTCTTAAGGTCCAGTCTCAAATCTTAACAAATCTTTTCCCGCATTTATTCGGTCACTTATCGTTGGCTGTCACAGAGAATTCGGACCTTCAAGGAAAGTCGGGTTAACTTGGCTTTCCTCCGCAATCTTATTCATTAAAATTGACGGTGTGAATTTCGGTTCCCACAATGGCTAATACACTTGATATTAATGGTCGCTTAGATAATATTCAACCAAAGATATTTGATGTTTGAGTTATCTTTGTGAATGAACATTCATCTAGAGATAGAGCTTGTTTAGTATTGAGTTTGGGTACGCGACTCATGCGGGTAGCTTACCCCGGGTGGTAGAGACCGGGTATGTCCCTCGATATTCTCTCGTCCGGAACCCGTGCGGGTAAGTGAACCCGGGTGTACCAACCCGGGTGGGGACTTGACCAGCTTTACTTTTGCTTTGTCTTGTCTTGGCCACACTTCTCTTTTTGGGTTTTAAAGCTCCCAAACACCTCAAATAACACCATAGGATGCTCGAGCACCTGATAGGGACAAATGAATGCAAAATGGATCCTAAAGATTTCTAAACCCTAAATTATATGATCAAAGTGCATAAAATGGGATGCTAAAACGATGAAAATATGCAAGATATCAACTCCCCCACAATAGTCCTTTACTTGTCCATAAGTAAACTTTCAAGAACTATGGAGGAGAGGTTTGAAGGTGGGGACTCATAACCAAAAGAAGCTCTTCTTAGTTTTCAACATGATAACCTTGCATAATCATACCAAATAGCAAGAGCAAAGACTTTATCTAACTCTAACTTCTCTAGGTCTATCTTAACTCCTTTGATCTCTACACTCAATATCATGAATCCACAAACTCAAATCAGCCAACTCTCACATTCATTAAGCAACATACAAAGTGAATTCTTGCAAATGGTCAAATGGTCCATGTCATTTGGTTTTGTAGGAAAAAGGCTTAAGTGTAAAGTGAATAAAGAGGTTGAAGATGCTCTTTCAAGGTGCTTTACTCTCAAAATAAAGTAGCCTTAATATATCTAAGAAAGGGATCAACTCATGCATACAATGCTCAATCTCCATTGTTCTACCCTATTCCCAAATATACAAGTTACATTCTCAATCTCAATGCCAAACTCCACTCACATCTCTAACCCAAAACTTACCCAAATTACTCAAAGATACTTTTTCACTTAGAACTCTTTCTTTTTGAATTCTACAAGGAATTTTAAACTCTTTTCAGCTCTTTCTAAATATTGCTAGCCCCCTTTTCGTTATTTTTTTTTCTCTTTTTTTTTATTATATATGGAGGCCAAGACTTTCTTTACAAACTAGAGCTTAGAACTTTTCATTTCTCTTATCCATTCTAGACTAAATTACTTATAACTTTAGAGTTCCTTGAGTCAACCTTTTCTTTCCTCTCTTTTTTACATTCCCAAAACCACACATTACAACACTCACCCCCATCCTAGAAGCTAGACAATATGAGTGTCTAATCTAGCTAAAATGCAGACTAAGCATTGTCGTTCCCAATACTCTCAACAATATGCACATGTAAGGCTTTCCAGAGAGGCCTCACTCAACAATCAATGAAGGCTTGAAATGAGGAAAGGGTCTAAGGGAATGGAGTACCACTTGAGCTTGTCAAAAAGATTGGCAAAATAGGAGAGACAACTCAAGTGTGTATAGCCATGACTCAGCACACATAGGACCATAAGCAAGAAGCATTAAATTCATTCAGGTCAAGTAAGATTGTAGTTGGCATCAAAGAGTAAGTTTCAACAATCAAATGAGTTCCAAGAGGAGTTTTCAAGGCTCGAAGTCTACAAGATTTCTAAAAGATGTGCAAGCTACTTACCATGATTACAAAGGTTATCAAACTGAGTACTTAGCATGAGCTCTTCACAAGGTAAGTATCATCCTAGTCCCCAATGCATGATGCAATCCTATATGCTCAAGACTTCTAATATTTTTTTTTGTTTTTCTATGCAAATAAATGAATGATCTAGACTCAATCCTAATGCAACTACATGATTCTTTTTGTATTTTTCATATTTTTATGATTTTTCTATGCAATAGCTATCTACAAATGCATGTTTATGACATGAAACACAAGATGATCAGCAACTTGGCACCTCCCCACACTTAATTCACACAGTCTCTGTGTTTGTTAAGTGGAGAGAAGGGCCTAAAGGAAAAATTAAATTCAAAGACAAATGGTATGTACAATGGTAAGGTGTTGGAGTACCTCTATGGAGTATGAGAAGAGGCTGATGTCTCGCCCTCAGAGTCATCTCCTTCATAAGTGGAGTCAAGTGAAGGTGACTTGTTGCCGGACTCGGATTGGAGAGCTGGTGGGTTCCTTTTGCGGCGAAGAAGCTGCTTCTTTGTGCGTGGTGCTGAGGGATCTACAAGTGGCCGAGGTGGAGGCGCAAGGAAGGCATCAAGGTCAAATTCATCTGCTTTGCAACCAGCCACAGCTCCTCTTGTCAAAACATCTGCCACTTTTCGCATGAACTGAGCTGAAGCTTCAGCTTGCCTCTTCACAATCCTACTCAGCTCCTTGCACTTGTGTGTGAGCTTGTAGATGATTCTATCCTGAGCTTTGCTCCACCTCTGAAGACTGCTGATATGTTCATGAGCTTGGCGAAGTGTACCAAGGGGCAAAGATGCAGTGCATTGGTCGAAGTGGTAACGAGGAGGACTAAAGAGGTGCGCAGTGGCTCTGCTAGAGTGACCCTCATGGAACATGGATGCCTTTTATGTTGTCTTATTAGCCATGGGTAAGGTCATGGGACCAAGAGAGCCGTGATGGCCAAGGAGGTGCTGCTCCCTGATATCGAATCGGATTGCTCCTAGAGTCCTCAAGGAGGTGAGCGCATAGTGAGGAAGAACCAGCTCAACTGTTTTGGCACCTCTCAAGTAGGAGTAGACACACTTCCCATTGAACCTTCGAGAGAAGTAGTGAGCTGACCTCAAATAGTTTAGATCTATGAAAGAGGGACCAGTTGCATCATTGCCCAAACTGATACCCTGATGCTGAAGCAAGGGTGTTATCAAGCCACCTATTCCAATCTGACATACCAAATTCAGTGTAAAAATCAGTGGGGACTTCGGGCAGGTGAGGAAGTGAGGCATAGTGCTGGACAGCTTGGTGTAGGAAGCGTAAGTCTTCTCCATTGACGTTGCTTAGCTCTTTTCTTAGAAAGATGGTGTAGACAATCAACCTATGGAGATAGCACACAGAAGGATGCCAGATGGAAGCATTCTTGTCTCGGCTGGAGACTCTATCCTTGCCAGATAACAGCTTGTAGGTGAAGTGTGCAAGGCTTTTTCCCTTTGGAAGCCCTCTGATCTTTGGCAAGGAAGGCTCCTTCAAGTCCTTGAGACAAAGCACTTCCCCAATCTCTGTAAAGGTCATGAAGTAGACTCTCCTATCAATCTTGAACTTGATTCGACCCCATCCTTGCTTCACATGAGGAGTAGAGTGAAATGTGGCCTCCAATGTTGCCAAGAATTGGCATGATACCTCCCTATGTGTGGGATGAGCCATGGAGTAGAGGCTTCCCATGTTCATGTGGTCTAGCATGTCCTTCATGTCTTGATCAATATCCAACTCTTTCATCATTCTCACATCAGCAAATCTGGTTGGAGGCCAAGAAACACCATGTCTCAATTGCTCTACATCTTCCGTGGGCTTCTTCTTTCTATCCCTGTGAGCATTGAAATTTTTCTTTGTTGAAGGATCTTGCTCAGCTTCACTACTATCCTGAGAAGGTGCTTCTCCATCATTTGCATATTCTTGCTCCAAGGGAGGAGGTGTCACACTCTTGTGTCTTGGCGCCTTAGCCTTGGTGGGAGGAGCTGGCTCTTTATCACCTCTCTTGTTGCTTTTCTCCAAAACAAGAGCTCCCACACTGTTGCTCCTTGGGGCTCTTGGTCTCTTGTGAGGGGCTTGCTTGTGAGCACCATCAGCCAAACTCTGATCAATAGCAACTCTCTTGCCATCCCTTTTAGCCTGTGCTTTCTTCCTTAGCATGGTCAAAGCTTGTTGTCTATGCTCCTCCTCTGATTCAGGCATGGAAACTAGTTCTCTTTGAGAAGCCTCAACCTTCTCTTCTTTAATCAAGTTTGCATATTTCCTCCCCATTTGGTACCTGAAAATTTTCAAGTCTTGGAAAAGATTAAGCACAAGGAAGGAGAAAGCTTTTGAATTAGAAAAACTTGAATAAACAATTGTGAACTTAATCTAAGATCAGCAACCTAAGCAAAAGCTATCACAATGCAATCAAGCTCTCATGTTCAATTTTTTTAAGAACATGAGAGGAAAAATCAAGCAAAAACCATGATCAAGAAATGCACAAATCGAAATTGCATCCTAATCAAGCTCTACAACATCAAAGCCAACCAATCTAGACCACGATCAACCACAAGTAAGAACCTTTTGAAAAATTCCCAAATCTCATGAACCCTAATTTCTCAAAGTTCAAATTCAACTCAAATTCACCATGAAATCAACAACCCAGCATGATATATAAGCTTTCCCAAGTCTATTTCACAAGGATCTTGCAAGAGAATGGTCAAATTTCAAGTTCAAATTTTTATGGTTCATGAGCATTACGAATTTGAATTTAAAGAAACCATACCTTGCTGTGGATGAATGGAAAAGATGAATGGATTCAAGAAAATAGACTAAGAGGGTGAAGATTTGGATGTAGAAAAAAATGGAGTACTTTGGTGGAGATTTGAGTGAGATATGGTGTTTTTGATGAATGGAGGCTAGATAGGTTTTTAGATTTGGGAAGAGGATGAAATGAGGGGAGAGGGATCGATTTTAGGTCATTTAGGAGGCTCTGGGTCGGGTTTGGGTAGTGGGTTATCGGGTCTGGGTCGAAAAAGGAAGATAAAACATACCTGGATCGCTGGCGGGTCAAGGCGCGGGTCGTACGCGGGTAAGGGAAAGATCTGGTGTGTCCCGGGTGCTGCTCTCCGCATCCGTACGCCCAGAACCGTGTGGGTAGGCTGGCCTGCGTGTTTCACCCAGCGTATCTCCCTTTCTTTTCCTCGATCAAAGCGTGTGGGTAGGCTGGCCTCGTGTTTCACCCAGCGTATCTCCCTTTCTTTTCCTCGATCAAAGCGTGTGGGTAGGCTGGCCTCGTGTTTCACCCAGCGTATCTCCCTTTCTTTTCCTCGATCAAAGCGTGTGGGTAGGCTGGCCTCGTGTTTCACCCAGCGTATCTCCCTTTCTTTTCCTCGATCAGAACCGTGCGGGTAGGCTGGCCTCGTGTTTCACCCAGCGTATCTCCCTTTCTTTTCCTCGATCAGAACCGTCGCGGGTAGGCTGGCCTCGTGTTTCACCCAGCGTATCTCCCTTTCTTTTCCTCG
Source organism: Brassica carinata (assembly GCA_016771965.1). Taxonomy (NCBI): domain Eukaryota; kingdom Viridiplantae; phylum Streptophyta; class Magnoliopsida; order Brassicales; family Brassicaceae; genus Brassica; species Brassica carinata. The sequence goes on from CM028688.1 coordinate 50,532,998, forward strand.
ATCAGAACCGTGCGGGTAGGCTGGCCTCGTGTTTCACCCAGCGTATCTCCCTTTCTTTTCCTCGATCAGAACCGTCGCGGGTAGGCTGGCCTCGTGTTTCACCCAGCGTATCTCCCTTTCTTTTCCTCGATCAGAACCGTGCGGGTAGGCTGGCCTCGTGTTTCACCCAGCGTATCTCCCTTTCTTTTCCTCGATCAGAACCGTGCGGGTAGGCTGGCCTCGTGTTTCACCCAGCGTATCTCCCTTTCTTTTCCTCGATCAGAACCGTGCGGGTAGGCTGGCCTCGTGTTTCACCCAGCGTATCTCCCTTTCTTTTCCTCGATCAGAACCGTGCGGGTAGGCTGGCCTCGTGTTTCACCCAGCGTATCTCCCTTTCTTTTCCTCGATCAGAACCGTGCGGGTAGGCTGGCCTCGTGTTTCACCCAGCGTATCTCCCTTTCTTTTCCTCGATCAGAACCGTCGCGGGTAGGCTGGCCTCGTGTTTCACCCAGCGTATCTCCCTTTCTTTTCCTCGATCAGAACCGTGCGGGTAGGCTGGCCTCGTGTTTCACCCAGCGTATCTCCCTTTCTTTTCCTCGATCAGAACCGTGCGGGTAGGCTGGCCTCGTGTTTCACCCAGCGTATCTCCCTTTCTTTTCCTCGATCAGAACCGTCGCGGGTAGGCTGGCCTCGTGTTTCACCCAGCGTATCTCCCTTTCTTTTCCTCGATCAGAACCGTCGCGGGTAGGCTGGCCTCGTGTTTCACCCAGCGTATCTCCCTTTCTTTTCCTCGATCAGAACCGTGCGGGTAGGCTGGCCTCGTGTTTCACCCAGCGTATCTCCCTTTCTTTTCCTCGATCAGAACCGTGCGGGTAGGCTGGCCTCGTGTTTCACCCAGCGTATCTCCCTTTCTTTTCCTCGATCAGAACCGTGCGGGTAGGCTGGCCTCGTGTTTCACCCAGCGTATCTCCCTTTCTTTTCCTCGATCAGAACCGTGCGGGTAGGCTGGCCTCGTGTTTCACCCAGCGTATCTCCCTTTCTTTTCCTCGATCAGAACCGTCGCGGGTAGGCTGGCCTCGTGTTTCACCCAGCGTATCTCCCTTTCTTTTCCTCGATCAGAACCGTGCGGGTAGGCTGGCCTCGTGTTTCACCCAGCGTATCTCCCTTTCTTTTCCTCGATCAGAACCGTGCGGGTAGGCTGGCCTCGTGTTTCACCCAGCGTATCTCCCTTTCTTTTCCTCGATCAGAACCGTCGCGGGTAGGCTGGCCTCGTGTTTCACCCAGCGTATCTCCCTTTCTTTTCCTCGATCAGAACCGTCGCGGGTAGGCTGGCCTCGTGTTTCACCCAGCGTATCTCCCTTTCTTTTCCTCGATCAGAACCGTGCGGGTAGGCTGGCCTCGTGTTTCACCCAGCGTATCTCCCTTTCTTTTCCTCGATCAGAACCGTGCGGGTAGGCTGGCCTCGTGTTTCACCCAGCGTATCTCCCTTTCTTTTCCTCGATCAGAACCGTCGCGGGTAGGCTGGCCTCGTGTTTCACCCAGCGTATCTCCCTTTCTTTTCCTCGATCAGAACCGTGCGGGTAGGCTGGCCTCGTGTTTCACCCAGCGTATCTCCCTTTCTTTTCCTCGATCAGAACCGTCGCGGGTAGGCTGGCCTCGTGTTTCACCCAGCGTATCTCCCTTTCTTTTCCTCGATCAGAACCGTCGCGGGTAGGCTGGCCTCGTGATTTCCCTGTTGGAGATCTCAACTTGGCCACTTGTTTGAGGGTGATAAGGTGTTGCCACCTTGTGCTTCACTCCCTTCTTCTTGAGAAGACCTTCAAACAGCTTGTTGATGAAGTGTGATCCTCCATCACTTATAACCACTCTTGGGACTCCAAATCTTGGGAAGATTATGCTCTTGAACATCTTTAACACCACTCTTGAGTCATTTGTAGGACTTGCCACTGCTTTAACCCATTTGGACACATAATCCACAGCCACAAGGATGTACTTGTTGCCATAAGAAGAAGGAAAAGGTCCCATGAAGTCTATTCCCCATACAGCAAACACCTCCACCTCAAGAATTGGATTTTGAGGCATCTCATTTCTCTTGGTGATGTTTCCTCTCCTTTGGCAAGAATCACACTTGGAAACAAAGTCTTGTGTGTCCTTGAACATGTGTGGCCACCAAAACCCAGCTTGTAACACCTTTGAAACAGTCTTGAAGGTAGCAAAGTGGCCTCCATAAGGAAGATCCATGGCAATGTGTAAGGATTACCTCAATTTCTTCATCAGCCACCACTCTTCTATAGAGCTGATTCTTGCAAAGAATGTAGAGGTATGGCTCATCCCAATAGTATCTCTTCACATCTTTGTAGAAACTCTTCTTAGCATAGCCCTCAAGATCTAATTGTTCTTTTCCAGTAGCTAAGTAGTTCACCAAATCAGCATACCAAGGCCCCTTCTCTTTAGTTGCCTTGACCTCTTCAATCTTCTTTCCAGTCTCAACAACTGCTACCACTGCCTTGATAGCCATGATCTGCTCCTCTGGAAATCCCTCATCAATGGGGATATCACACTCAATTCTCATTCTAGACAAGTGATCAGCTACTCCATTCTCAACTCCTAGCTTGTCCTTGATCTCAAGATCAAACTCTTGAAGTAGCAGGATCCATCTCAAAAGTCTTGGTTTTGCATCCTTCTTTGCTAAAAGATGCCTCAAAGCTGCATGGTATGTGTACACAATGACCTTGGAGCCCACAAGGTAACTTCTGAACTTCTCAAAGGCAAAGAATATGGCCAACAATTCCTTCTCTGTCGTGGCATATCTCATCTGAGCATCATCCAAGGTTCTGCTTGCATAATATATCACGTGGGTCTTCTTGTCCTTCATTTGCCCCAAGACAGCTCCAATAGCATAGTCGCTAGCATCACACATAATCCCAAAAGGGAGATCCCAATCAGGTGGCTGGACAATATGAGCACTAACAAGTTCACTCTTCAGCTTCTTGAAGGCTTCAAGACATTCTACATCACAGCTGAAAGTGGCTTCCTTGCCCAGCAGCTTGGTCAATGGCCTAGAAATCTTTGAGAAGTCCTTAATGAACCTTCTATAGAACCCAGCATGGCCAAGAAAACTTCTGATGTCCTTCACTGTCTTTGGTGGAGGTAAACTAACCATCACTTCAATCTTAGCCTTGTTCACCTCAATACCCTTCTCTGAAATCTTGTGCCAAAGCACAATCCCTTATTTGACCATGAAGTGACACTTCTCCCAATTCAGCACAAGGTTGGTGTCTTCACATCTTTGTATGACTCTGCACAAGGTGGACAAACAAGCAGAAAATGAAGATCCATGGACAGAGAAGTCATCCATCAAAATCTCCACAACATCCTCAATGAGATCAGATAAGATAGACATCATGCACCTTTGAAAGGTTGCTGGAGAATTACATAACTCAAATGGCATCCTTCGATAGGCAAATGTGCCATAGGGGCATGTAAATGTTGTCTTCTCTTGATCATTGGGATGTATGGGGATATGGAAGAACCCTGAATACCCATCAAGAAAGCAATAGAAAAGATGGTTTGCAAGTCTCTCAAGCATTTGATCAACAAATGGCAATGGAAAATGATCCTTTCTAGATGCAGAGTTGAGCTTTCTATAATCAATACACATTCTAGGGTCAGTCATGGTTCTAGTTGGTATCAATTCATCTTTTTCATTTTTAACCACAGTGATACCACCCTTCTTTGGGACAACATGCACAGGAGATACCCATTTAGAATCTGAAATAGGGTAAATCACACCAGTATCTAAGAGTTTAAGAATTTCCTTCTTTACAACATCCTTTAGGTTAAGATTTAGCCTTCTTTGATGCTCTATAGAAGTCATTGATTCATCCTCAAGATGTATCCTATGCATGCACAAAGAGGGTGATATCCCCTTAATATCATCAAGTGAGTAACCTATTGCCTTTCTAAACCTCCTAAGTTCATTCAAAAGTTTAGACAGCTCAAATTCACTAAGTTCACTACTCACTATAACAGGGTAAGTCTTATTAGGGCCAAGAAAAGCAAACCTTACACCATGGGGAAGAGGTTTAAACTCCACTTTAGGCGCCTTGAATTCACTCCAGTCCTCTTGATGACTGTCCTCTTGTTGAGTTGCTGAGGCAGCATGATGAATCTCATGTGTAAGTTCCTCATACTGATCTTCACCACCAATCCTCTTATGAGAATCCAGCATCCTCACATAGGCATCACTTTTCTTGTTCTCAACCACTTGCACCTCTCTATCAATTGTCAAAGCATGCTGTAGAGAGTCTTCAAGTGCCAACTCCTCTAGAAGCTCATCAGCTAGAGCATCCATTTCCTCTATGTAGAAAGCTTGGTTCCGAATGGTTGGCCTCTTCATCACTTCATTGATGTCAAAGTGGAGGATGTTCCCTTTTCCAAGATGAAGATCAATCTTTCCTTCTCTCACATTCACAATAGCTCCTGCTGTGGCTAAGAATGGTCTTCCAAGGATCAAAGAGTCTTTGGCTTCCTCACCCATCTCCAACACAACAAAATCAGTAGGGATCTCAAAGTTACCAACCATCACATGAAGATCTTCTAGGATACCAACAGGAATCTACACTGATCTATCAGTCATCACCAAAGAGAGTCTACACTTCTTGTATTGAGTAAATTCGAGCTTCTTTGCAATAGACAAATGCATCAGGCTGACACTAACTCTAAGATCGGATAAACATCTCTCAAACACCATGGGTCCAAGAGCACAAGGTAAGGTGAAACATCCTGGATCCTCTAGCTTCTTTGGAACATCTAACCTCTGGATAATGGCGCTGCACTCCTGAGTAAGAATCATCATGCCTTCCATCTCTTTCTTCTTTGCAGCCACAACATCTTTCAAGAACTTGCTGTACTGAGGGACCAACATAAAAGCATCAATGATGGGCATTGTGACCTGAACTTCACTCATTTGTTTCTCAAATAGTTCCTTGTATATCTCCAGTAGCTGTCTCTTGAATCTTCCAGGGAATGGTAGCTTTGGCTCATAGGGAAGAGGAACAAAAGAGGATTCTTTTGTTGGAGTAGTAATTTCACCATGTTTCAATGTCCTCTTCTCTTCTCCACCTTTTTCTTTACCCTTAGCTTCAACAATCTTTTCCAGAATCTCTTCATTAACCTTCTCATCTACAATCACCACTTCATCATCAATGTTGATGGCCACCTCCCCACCTTCTTTCTCGCCATCCCTGGTGAGAACTCTTCGAGGAAGTTCTTTACCACTCCTTAGGGTGATTGCCTTCATTGTTTCCTTGGGGTTTTGCTCTGGCTTTCCCTCTAATGACCCTTGTTGGCGACATGGCTGAGAGTTCATAGAAGCAAACAGGTTCTCCAAAGCTCTGATCTTGTTGTTGAGCTAATTGTAGCTACCATAAATCTTGGAGTGAATGTTCTTGAACTCATAGCCCATTGTTTTCTCATTCTTCGCCTGAAAATCCAAGAGTTTCTTGAACATTGCATCCACACTTGTATCTGAAGCTGGAGCTTGTGAAGAACTGCCTTGAGCTTGAGTAGACTGAGTGCCTTGATTTCTGAAACCAGGAGGGATGTTTTGCCTAGGCTGATAGCTCCCTTTCTGAGTGTTTTGCTTGGGCTGGTATCCTCCTTGCTGGTTGTTAGAATAAGACCTTTGCTGGTAGTTGTTGTACTGAAAGTTAGGTTCCTTCTCTTACCAAGTACCATTGTTGTTGATGAAGCATAGCTCTTCTTCGCCTTCCAAACCATCATATTGACCTTAGGAGGAACCTCTTGCCTAGGACCACCCAAAAGTTCATCTGCTCCTGTTTAACTATGTTGGAAAGAACCAAATCCATCTTCTCTTGCAAGGACTTGAGCTCTTTCTTTGTCTGCTGATCATCACTTCTGTTTACCCTATCATGTTCCTCACTAAAGACTGAGTCACTCTTGGCCATGTTCTCCACCAGTTCCTCTGCCTCTTCCTCAGTTCTTCCTAAGAAGAAATAATTGCTGGCAGTATCAAGCCTGTTTCTGGACTGTGGTAGAGCTCCTAGATAGAAGGTGCTAAGCAAACTCTCCTTGCTGAAACCATGATGAGGGCATTGAGACCAGTAGCCTTTGAACCTCTCCCATGCTTCACTGAAGCTCTCAAGATTCTGCTGTAGAAACCCAGAGAGTTCATTCCTGATCTTAGCTGTCCTTGAAGTAGAGAAGAACTTGTCTAGGAAAGCTCTCATACACTCATCCCAAGTAGTGATAGTGTCACTTGGGAGAGTCTTCTCCCACTGGTGTTCTTTGTCTCCCAAAGAGAAAGGGAACAGCTTCAACTTGAATGAATCTTCAGAAACACCATTGGTCTTGGACAAGCCACAATATTTATCAAACTTGTCCAAGTGATCAAAAGGGTCTTCAGCAGCAAGGCCATGATACTTGTTGTTTGATATAACTCAAATTACCCTAAGGAGTGACTTTACTCCTCAAATAAGAGGTTCAGTTGTAGTACTTAGGGATCGAATCGACAGAGAGCTAGTGTACAAATAAGATGCTATCTTAATGACTATGCTAGGTTGAAAATAGTTTAAAGTAAAGTGCAGGTTTGCTGAGTAAGGATTAGATTACTCAGTTGAAAGGATTGCGCGAGTTGATACAATGCTCACCATGATCTTAGATCAGCTTTCGCATATCTCAAGAGGGTCATAGCATATTTAGGATGTTGTCAGGTATTGCATGTAATAAACAATGCAATCCAAGTTCATGTTCTAGGTAGCTAAGCTAGAAAAAGCATTAGTGAACAATCCTAACAATAAATATCACAACTATATCAATTATAGGTTGGGGCTAATCCCTCATATCCTATTTAAACCCTAAATCTAACAAATGAATCTACTCAGACATGGCTAAGTAGTTCATAGCAACAAGGTAATAATAGAAATTCATAGACCTATTAGAGGGTGAACACTTAGGTTCCAATCACAAATATCTTTGGATCTCTCCTCTAGGTCTAGAATTCTATAACCTTTGTTAACAAGAGAACTGAAAAGAAATAAGTAGAAAAAGAAGAAACTTGTAGAAAACTTAAAACTTAAAACTTGTATATCTTGTATGTAATAGCTTGTATATATTGTCAAAACACATAGGCATATAAATATATGAGTTCATTAGGTTGAAAAACTCGTCAGGGGCATTCTTGTAAAATGTGATATCTTGGGCTTCAAGTTCGGCCAGGTCCAACTTGTCTTTCTGCCGCCTCAGTATCGATCGATAGTACAGGGTGTACATCGATCGATTATAGTCTCGATGAATCGTCCTTCGGCTAATATGTGTCGATCGATTGCACAGAGTGTGCATCGATCGATGTGTAACTCTGGTGTCGACCTCTGGTCTTGATCACGGGCGAACTCTTCTTTAAGCTCCAAAAAGGCACCTAAAACATCAATTTTCTCCAAAATGCTTATGAACCTTAAAACATATCTAATAGACTCCAAAACATAGATAATAGTAGTAAAAACACTCATATACCATGGGTAAAAACGGGTAAAATCCATGGTGTATCATTGTTCTCTATGGTGATGAGCAGTTCTGACTTGATCTCAAAGTTGTTGTTCTCCACTTCTGGTGCTCTGATTCCTAACTTTTGACCATTAATGTGAGGTTGATCATAGGCTCCAATGGCACGAGCTTGGCGCGGTGGATGTTGTGCCTGGCGCTATGGTCTAAGATTCTCAACTCTTGGACCATTGCGTCCTTGAGGCTGATGCTGTGCCCTGAAGTTTGCAGCTCTCTTGGAAGCTCCATCTTGAGGTTGATTCTGGTATTGCTCCATTTCAAACCCCAATCTTTGCAAGTGAGCCTGTTGCTCTTCTTCTCTTCTCTTTCTTACTATCTCCCTCTAAAGTGCAGAAATCTCTTCAACAGTGGGAACCAGGTTTGATGCACCTCTGCTTCTTGTGATCATGCAACTGAAAAGCAAAGGGAAAGGAAGAAAGAGAATCAATAACACAAGACAAGAAAAATGACTTAGTCTCAAGCAAGTGACTAAATCCCAATGTCACAATCAACATGGAATTTGGAAATGGCGCCAATTTAATGTTTGGACTTTTCAAGGGTCCCTAACCAAATGTTATAGTACAAAGGATGTCAAACCAGTTCTAAGTGATTCCAAAGCAAAGGGAATGCAAGATCATGCTTAATCTACTCGCTATCAATTGGAGAGATGATTTTGAACTAGAATACTACTAAAATGCAATAAAGAACAAAGCTTTCTTTCTTAATGAGATGGAAGAACTTATGGGCTAAGGGAATTGACCTTGGGTGATCAATCCAAAGGTGGCAGCTTTCAATCAATCTATCAACCTTAGGCCTAGACACAATCCTAAACAAACTCTATCTCTAGATGAATGCTCATTTACTACGATAACTCAAGCATCAAATCTCTTTGGTTGAATACTGATAAGGAGTGATTTATACTCTCTCAAATAAGAGGTCGAGTTGTAGCACTTAGGGATCGAATACACAGAGAGCTAGGGCACACACTAGACTAGAGATATTAAGATTTAGTTAGGCTGATAGTTTAAAAGACAGTAAATATAATATAGCAATAAATAAAACAGTAAACAAAGCAGTAAACAAGATGAACAAGACAATTGTTCAGCTTGGCAGAGAGTTGTTAACAATAAGAAGAAATAGCTAGATCTAGGGATTTATCAATCAAGAGATTCAAAACTACAATTCAAGGATGCCAAAGGTTTATAGATTCAATACTAGAACTCGATTTTAATAAGTAATCCAGCTTTCACATGCAATTACTAATCAGATGCCTAAGTCTTTGTCCCGGCTGTCGCACGCGAACAAGGAGTGAGCATCGATCGATGCTATAGCCTGAGCGTCGATCGATACTACCTCAGATAAGCATTAACTACCTAATAGATTATGTTCAACTAGATTCCTAGGCCAACTATCGTATGCGCCTAGGTATCTAATCAGCGAGCTTCGGGTTCCGTTAATTGGCGGTACTTTCGCCTCTCAATTGTCCTATGATTCTAGGTTCAAGCAATTAGTCACACTGTCGTGCTTTTCTAACTACTCCAGATCCTGGTATTACAAATCATCCTGGTGTAGAGATCTATAGATAACCTAGCAATCTAATTGATTATCAATTTGACATTAAGCTCATGAAATCCCTAAACCTAACAAGAGAATTACTCAGACATGGAAGCAATAATAGAAATCATAGTCTGAATAATAATAGAATAAAAATCAATGATAAAACCAATGGAGTTCAATCAATCTCTGAAGGAGAATTGATCTTCTCTCCAAATCCTAAGAGAAAACAATACGATAGAATAATAGAAAGTGTAGAAAGTGTAGCCGTCAACAATGACTTAGAAAAACATAAATAGGGTTTCTGGTCGTCCAAAGGTATTTTGGTAACTTTGTGGTGGCTCCTGGGCTGTCGGTCATAAAATATGCTCGGTCCATATCCTGACATCCTCTTCTCGACAGCTTCCTCTCCGAGGCAGACTGACCCCTCTTCATAAAGCGGGAATAACTTCTGCTACAGGATGCTGATTGACCCCAAACCCGATGTCATTGGAAAGCTAACTCAGCTCTATCTTTTTCAAAATATGAGTGAAATCTAACTGTAGGAAGGTTTTCATCCATAGCTAAACATCTGATCGTCTGTGCAGCTCTGCACTCAAAAGCTCAAAGACACCAAAATCACCACTTTCCTCCAAAACCTCCACGAACCTGTAAATACTCTAAATAGACTCTAGATTGTAGTATATAGTATCTAAAACACTTATATACCATGGGTAAAATCAAGTCAAATTCATGGTATATCAAATAATATCTAAGCAATCATTAATATAAAGTCTATTAGCCATCTTAACACCTTTAACAACAAATCTCTTTGGTAAAGAATGTTAAAAGCTTAGGAGAGCTGGTTCAGGCATTTCATCGAACACCTTTGGGCATGAAATGCCTTGAGCTCAACTTTGGAGAGCCCAACTCTAAAATAGCATTAAAAGCACTCTACTAGCAAGGAACAAGATGGATCTATACTAAAACACCTTAGATCTAGCTTAATCACCCTTAGTCTCCTAACAGATGAATCCAAAGTGGATTACTCACTAATCACCATGATTACTCTCAAACCCATGAAGGATTTTAGCTTAATCATGTGAAGAAAGCAAAATAAGAACTTAAGATCAGATAAGAACACAAGAACAAGATGATGATTTGATTCAAGATGAGAGCTTTCACCAAAAGGTTTGTGTTTCTTAAGAGATAAAAGATAATCCCAAGTTTGGGTTACAAATAGTATTTATCTGAGGCATGGAAGCCCTTAAAATAACAAGGAAAATGACTGAAAAGCCCTTAAAATAACAAGGAAAATGACTGAAAAGCCCTTAAAATAACAAGGAAAATGACTGAAAAGCCCTTAAAATAACAAGGAAAATGACTGAAAAGCCCTTAAAATAACAAGGAAAATGACTGAAAAGCCCTTAAAATAACAAGGAAAATGACTGAAAAGCCCTTAAAATAACAAGGAAAATGACTGAAAAGCCCTTAAAATAACAAGGAAAATGACTGAAAAGCCCTTAAAATAACAAGGAAAATGACTGAAAAGCCCTTAAAATAACAAGGAAAATGACTGAAAAGCCCTTAAAATAACAAGGAAAATGACTGAAAAGCCCTTAAAATAACAAGGAAAATGACTGAAAAGCCCTTAAAATAACAAGGAAAATGACTGAAAAGCCCTTAAAATAACAAGGAAAATGACTGAAAAGCCCTTAAAATAACAAGGAAAATGACTGAAAAGCCCTTAAAATAACAAGGAAAATGACTGAAAAGCCCTTAAAATAACAAGGAAAATGACTGAAAAGCCCTTAAAATAACAAGGAAAATGACTGAAAAGCCCTTAAAATAACAAGGAAAATGACTGAAAAGCCCTTAAAATAACAAGGAAAATGACTGAAAAGCCCTTAAAATAACAAGGAAAATGACTGAAAAGCCCTTAAAATAACAAGGAAAATGACTGAAAAGCCCTTAAAATAACAAGGAAAATGACTGAAAAGCCCTTAAAATAACAAGGAAAATGACTGAAAAGCCCTTAAAATAACAAGGAAAATGACTGAAAAGCCCTTAAAATAACAAGGAAAATGACTGAAAAGCCCTTAAAATAACAAGGAAAATGACTGAAAAGCCCTTAAAATAACAAGGAAAATGACTGAAAAGCCCTTAAAATAACAAGGAAAATGACTGAAAAGCCCTTAAAATATGATGGAACTTATGGGCTAAGGAATTGACCTTGGGTGATCAATCCAAAGGTGGCAGCTTTCAATCAATCTATCAACCTTAGGCTAGACACAATCCTAAACAAACTCTATCTCTAGATGAATGCTCATTTACTCGATAACTCAAGCATCAAATCTCTTTGGTTGAATACTGATAAGGAGTGATTTATACTCTCTCAAATAAGAGGTCGAGTTGTAGCACTTAGGGATCGAATACACAGAGAGCTAGGGCACACACTAGACTAGAGATATTAAGATTTAGTTAGGCTGATAGTTTAAAAGACAGTAAATATAATATAGCAATAAATAAAACAGTAAACAAAGCAGTAAACAAGATGAACAAGACAATTGTTCAGCTTGGCAGAGAGTTGTTAACAATAAGAAGAAATAGCTAGATCTAGGATTTATCAATCAAGAGATTCAAAACTACAATTCAAGGATGCCAAAGGTTTATAGATTCAATACTAGAACTCGATTTTAATAAGTAATCCAGCTTTCACATGCAATTACTAATCAGATGCCTAAGTCTTTGTCCCGGCTGTCGCACGCGAACAAGGAGTGAGCATCGATCGATGCTATAGCCTGAGCGTCGATCGATACTACCTCAGATAAGCATTAACTACCTAATAGATTATGTTCAACTAGATTCCTAGGCCAACTATCGTATGCGCCTAGGTATCTAATCCAGCAGAGCTCGGGTTCCGTTAATTGACAGTACTTTCGCGCCTCTCAATTGTCCTATGATTCTAGGTTCAAGCAATTAGTCACACTGTCGTGCTTTTCTAACTACTCCAGATCCTGGTATTACAAATCATCCTGGTGTAGAGATCTATAGATAACCTAGCAATCCTAATTGATTATCAATTTGACATTAAGCTCATGAAATCCCTAAACCTAACAAGAGAATTACTCAGACATGGAAGCAATAATAGAAATCATAGTCTGAATAATAATAGAATAAAAATCAATGATAAAACCAATGGAGTTCCAATCAATCTCTGAAGGAGAATTGATCTTCTCTCCAAATCCTAAGAGAAAACAATACGATAGAATAATAGAAAGTGTAGAAAGTGTAGCCGTCAACAATGACTTAGAAAAAACATAAATAGGGTTTCTGGTCGTCCAAAGGTATTTTGGTAACTTTGTGGTGGCTCCTGGGCTTCAATCGGTCATAAAATATGCTCGGTCCATATCCTGACATCCTCTTCTCGACAGCTTCCTCTCACGAGGCAGACTGACCCCTCTTCAGTAAAGCGGGAATAACTTCTGCTACAGGATGCTGATTGACCCCAAACCGATGTCATTGGAAAGCTAACTCAACGCTCTATCTTTTTTCAAAATATGAGTGAAATCTAACTGTAGGAAGGTTTTCATCCATAGCTAAACATCTGATGCGTCTGTGCAGCTCTGCACTCAAAAAGCTCCAAAAGACACCAAAATCACCACTTTCCTCCAAAACCTCCCTGAACCTGTAAATACTCTAAATAGACTCTAGATTGTAGTATATAGTATCTAAAACACTTATATACCATGGGTAAAATCAAGTCAAATTCATGGTATATCAAATAATATCTAAGCAATCATTAATATAAAGTCTATTAGCCATCTTAACACCTTTAACAACAAATCTCTTTGGTAAAGAATGTTAAAAGCTTAGGAGAGCTGGTTCAGGCATTTCATCGAACACCTTTCGGGCATGAAATGCCTTGAGCTCAACTTTGGAGAGCCCAACTCTAAAATAGCATTAAAAGCACTCTACTAGCAAGGAACAAGATGGATCTATACTAAAACACCTTAGATCTAGCTTAATCACCCTTAGTCTCCCTAACCGATGAATCCAAAAGTGGATTACTCACTAATCACCATGATTACTCTCAAACCCATGAAGGATTTTAGCTTAATCATGTGAAGAAAGCAAAATAAGAACTTAAGATCAGATAAGAACACAAGAACAAGATGATGATTTGATTCAAGATGAGAGCTTTCACCAAAAGGTTTGTGTTTCTTAAGAGATAAAAAGATAAAAAGATAATCCCAAGTTTGGGTTACAAATAGTATTTATACGAGGCATGGAAGCCCTTAAAATAACAAGGAAAATGACTGAAAAGCCCTTAAAATATGATGGAACTTGACCAGGACGAGCTGGTACCCGGGAAGAAGGAGACTCGACCAACCGGGGTGGCTAGGTCAGGTCTGTGACCCTTGCGGGTAGCTTATCCCGGGTGGTCGAGACCGGGTATGTCCCTTGATCTTCTCTCGTGTGGAATCCGTGCGGGTAAGTGAACCCGGGTGTACCAACCCGGGTGGGGACTCGACCAGCTTCACTTTTGCTTTGTCTAGTCTTGGCCACACTTCATTCTTCACTTCTTTTTGGGTTTAAAGCTCCCAAGCAACTCAAATAACACCATAGGATGCTCCAACATCTGATAGGGACACCTAAATATGTCTGAGCCCTAAATTATATGATCAAAGTGCATAAAATGCGATGCTAAAAAAATAAAAATATGCAAGATATCATATTGTGTTCTAGGCCTAAGGATGATAGATTGATTGAAAGCTGCCACCGTTAGTTCAAAACTTGATCACCCAAGGTCCATTCCCTAGTCCCATGAGTTCTCTCATCTCATAATCAAAGAAAGTTTTATACGTTATTGCATTATAGTATTGTTCTAGTCATAATCATCTCACTTATTGATTGCACTTAGCTTGAGCATGGTCTTGTATTCCCTTTGCATTGAAGTCTCTTAGAATTGGTTTGACATCTCTTATACTACATCATTTGATTGGGACCCTTGAAAAGTCCAAACATCAGGGAAACACCATATCTCCTCCGGATCTCCATTAAATCCTCGTCTCAGATCTCAGAGCGAGGGCCATCGTCGAGCAAGTAGGAGCGGGGATACTTCAAAGGCGCCATGGGAACCGCTTTACAATCAGCCACTGGAATTTCCGCCCACGCTGAAACTGGAGAAGAGAAAGGGTCGGCAAAAAAACGGCGCGGCCTCGCACGACCACCCACAAGTGAAACTGGGAACAAGGGGAGCTCAGTATAATTGTTCATCTTTCCCGATTCAAGAGGAGGAAATCAGAAAGCCATAAAAGGATAGATATCGACGCAGGCCGCACCAGATCTTTATATGCACCTGAGTTGCCATTTTTTCCAAGAAACTGGAAAAGGAAAAATGGCATTCTTTGGTATCGTAGACGATACACGCCATAAGCAACCCGGCTGCCTCAAAGGAAACTCGATCCTCGCAGATAAATGGAGAAATCCTGCCTAGAAAGGAAATTTGGCAAATATTTCGGCTGATTCCCCAAAGCAATCGAAAGCGTCCAAGCTGCCTCGGAACCACGTCACGAAAGCACAATCTTCACGCTCCGGCCTCACCTCCTGATAAAATCTTCCAGGCTCTGAGCTCCATGCAGACTCCAGAGTCAGAACATAAAGTGCCAGACTCCGGTCTATTCTGAGGGGGGCAGACCTCCCCCGGGTTCAGTATGCAGTTCCAGCCTAAAAGGAACTCGGCAAAGCAGAATTATTGGAGCGATGTCCTGTCCAGGGAATGCCTGCTGAGAATGAGGAACTCTGGTTAACTCGAGTGCACAGGTTATTCCCCGATTCCGATGTCGAAATCGAGAAATAAGGGGAAAAATGTTGGAGAAAAATACTCAGGTATTAGATTTCTCCATACCCTGGACAGGACACCGGCTCCCAGGTTCCTGCTTAGAGATGGCACCCGGGTCCGACCCCTGCATCTGTCCCTTAAAAGTGATAGAGTTTGAGATGCAGGGAATTCCAGCAGTTAGGTTGGATCTTGCCGTTACTGTCTTGCAGCTTATAGGCTCCTGCCCCCTGCACCTCAATTACCTTATAAGGACCTTCCCATCCAGGGGCGAGCTTTCATGCTGATTTGTCTCTTGTATGATCGCAAACTCGTCTTAGAACCCAGTCCCCTTGCTGGAAGGTTCTGGTTCTGACCTTTTTATTGTAGCTCCTGGCTACTTTATGTTGATAGGATGCGTTCCTTAGGCGCGCTGCCTCCTTTTTTTCGTCGAGCAGATATAGGCTCAGGGTCATTAGCTCGTCATTCTCTTCTTGTGATATGGGTCCGGAAACTGTCGTTCTGAAGTTGTGACCCGTGAACTGGGGCTCGTTGTCTGTGACGATTTTGTGAGGGATTCTGATGCGTGTGATCACATTCGTCCACAGGAATCTTCTGATTTGGACATTGATATACCATGAATTTTACCCGTTTTTACCCATGGTATATGAGTATTTTTACTACTATTATCTATGTTTTGGAGTCAATTAGGTATGTTTTCAGGCTCAGGAGCATTTTGGAGAATAGTGATGTTTTAGGTGCCTTTTTGGAGCTTAAAGAAGAGTTTACCCGTGATCAAGACCAGAGGTCGACATCCAGAGTTACACATCGATCGATGCATACTCTGTGCTATCGATCGACACACATTTGCCGAAGGACGATACATCGAGATCATAATTGATCGATGTACACCCTGTACTATCGATCGATATCGAAGCGGCAGAAGACAAGTTGGACCTGGTCGAACTTGAAGCCCAAGACATCACATTTTACAAGATTGCCCCTGAAAAGTTTTTAACTTAATGAACTCATATTTACATGTGCCTAAGTGTTTTGGCACCGTACAACGATTTATACAAGTCTTTTTCTACTCATTTCTTTTACTGTTTTCATTACTTTGCAAGTTCTCAATAAAGTTCCATTCAGTTCTTTACTTGTTCTTCTTAACAAAGGTTATAGGATTCTAGATCTAGAGGAGAGATCCAAAGAGATTTTTGATTGGAACCTAAGTGTTCACCCTCTAATAGATCTATGAACTCCTATTATTACCTTGTTACTATGAATCACTTAGCCATGTCTGAGTAGATTCATTTGTTAGATTTAGGGTTTAAATAGGATATGAGGGATTAGCCCCAGCCTATATCTGCTATAGTTGTGATATTTATTGTTAGGATTGTTCACTAATGCTTTTTCTAGCATAGCTACCTAGAACATGAACTTGGATTGTATTATTCACTCAATACAATTCCTGACAACATCCTAAACATGCTATGACCCTCTTGAGACAAGAGGAAGCTGATCTAAGATCATGGTGAGCATTGTATCAACTCACAAGATAATGTCTCCGCTAGAGTCGCATCGATCGATACACCTATCGTATATCGATCGATACACCTATCGTATATCGATCGATATTCCTATCGAATAATCGATCGATACTGTCGGCGATATAGCTGGCATAAACACCATTTAGCATCTAAGTAATAGATGGTCTAAATATTGCGAGCTGATGGATTCATTTAATAGTGTTGAGCTCTGACATATCATGCAAGCAACTTGTTAGCATTTATAGTATTTATAATCCTGAATTCCTGAATACCTACCCTGAATCTAACTACTTTTCTTTATTGTCTTAAAACCAAAACCTTTCAACTGAGTAATCTTACCATTACTCAAAAACCTGCAATTTACTTTAAACATTTTTCAACCTAGCATAGTCATTAAGATTGCATCTTATTTGTACACTAGCTCTCTGTGGATTTGATCCCTAAGTACTACATCTGAACCTCTTATTTGAGAGAGTAAAGTCACTCCTTATGGTAATTTGAGTGATATCAAATTTGGCGCTGTTGCCGGGGAGCTTTGATACAATAGGATTTGATCTGATTAGGTCTAGGTTATTTTTACTTTAATCTGTTTTCTCAACTTTTGTTCTCTGAAGACCCTGCTAGCTTGGAACGTTCAATCCGCAAGGAAATCCGATCCGCATCGACCGACATCAACAACTGTCTGTCGACCGATACCGACGCACCCCTGCCGACCGAGACACCGTCTTCGTCGACCGATACTCGCACCTTCCTGTCGACCGACACTACTTCACCGTCGACCGACACATTTCATCCGACATCGATCGATACACCTATCTGTATATCGATCGATACTGTTCCGCGAGTCATGGTTGCGCCTATTATTCTCATACGAGATGAGAATGGAGACTTGCGTGACCAAGAAGGTCACCTTCGTAATGAAGCAGGTCAGAAACTCAATGCTCAGAATGAAGTAATCCCTGAGCCAGAAACTGCACCTACAGGAGCTGTTCAACCTGTAGGAGAGGCTGCTCGAACACTAGCTGACTACAACCGTCCAGATCAGTTCTACACTAACAGATCAGCCATTCGTCCCCCTGCTATTCAGAGAGGCGATTTCGAGCTCAAGCCACAGTACTACACCCTTGTGGGACAGACACCCTACTGTGGGCTGTCCAATGAGCATCCCATGGACCATCTGGAGAGGTTCGAGGATCTCATATCTGCTATCAAGGCCAATAGAGTCCATGTGGACTACCTTCTTTGTAAGCTCTTCAAGCACTCTTTATCTGGAGAAGCTTTACAGTGGTTTAAGCAGCTACCACCAGGATCTCTTACATCTTGGAGCGACATCAAAAACACATTTTTGCGTAACTTCTTTGATGATGCGCGCGCTGAAGACTTAAGGAGGAAAATTGCCACATTCAACCAGGAGCCTGGAGAGAAATTCAAGGATACCTGGATCAGATTCAAGTCTTACCAGCGAGATTGTCCACACCATGGATTCAACAAGGTGCAACTGCTTTGCACTTTCTTCAGAGGCATCGCGCTGAAATATCAGATGTCTCTGGACACTGCGAGTGAAGGCAACTTCACCACAAGGAATCCTGAAGATGCTGTGAAGCTAATAGACAACTTAGCATCCAGCAACATCACGAAGAACATTGTAAAAGCAAGATCTGCAGCGTTCCTTGGAAAGGAACAGATAAATGAGGTACAAGCTACACTTGAAAATGTTCAGAAGTTGCTAAACAAGCAAATCTGCTCAGTGGAGGATGCAGAAGCTGATGAAGAAGATGACTACAGAAGCAGAAGTCAACTGGATCAGTGGAACTGGATTTCAGAGATCTGGAAACCAAGGAAACAGAAACTTCTCAGGACAGAGAGGCAACTTCAACAGCAGCAACCCCAACAACAACAGGAGTTATGGAAACTCATCTTACATGAAGCCACCCACACCAACCCCAGAAGGAAAGCTAGAAGACATGCTCAGCAAAGTCCCTGAAAGCCAGCAGCAGTTTGAGGTGAACTTCAATGGAAAGATCGACGCTGTCTACACCAATTTGAACACAAAGCTTGATGCTTTGAGCACTCATGTGAAGAAACTACAGACTCAGGTGATTCAGACATGAGAAGCTGTTAAGAAGCAGGAAGCCTTAGGAAAAGGGACTGGAGAAGAAGCAACAGGCCACAACGTCAATGCTATCATAGAAGATGATTTTTGGAGAGTGGTGAAGCATGAGAAGCTGCAAGAGGGAGACTTCCAGATCGAAAGGTCCATGGGTATTGGCGGAAACCATTGGTATCGACCGATGTCCGGACATGAACATCGATCGATGTACGCCACCTCAAATCGAACGATGGACTCAGACGAGCATCGACCGATGGATCTTGAAGAATCCACTCACGAGTGCAACGCCATTAAGATTCTTACTCACGAGTAGTTCGCAGCAAATCACCCACATCCACCCAGCCCTTACAACATCGATAGACAGGACAGATGTTCCATCGATCGACGGAAGGATAAGGAAATCGATCGACATACTACAGAACCTGTCGATCGATATTCAGTTATCACACGGATATCATTGATCCAATGGAGATAGAAAAGGAAAAAGATGGCAAAGTTCTCAGAAAAAGGAAAGAGAAGGTTCCTAAACACCTTAAAAGAGGAGTTAATGAGAAGGAGCTGGAAAGTTTCAGAAAGAGAGTTATAAGAATACCTACAGAGAAACCCTTTGAAGAAGCCTACATTTCACACATATTGTGGATGTTTTTCAGAGAAACTAAGGAGATAGAAGAAGACATCAGGAGGATGTTCAACCAAGTTAGAGACAGTATGAAGAAGAGGATTAAACTTGAGAAGAAGAGTGATCCAGGGAAGCTCGTTGTTTCTTGCCCAGTCCATGGGATCAACTTCCCATGTGCCCTATGTGACATAGGATCTGGAGTTAGCATCCTACCCAAGGTGATAGCAGACCATCTATGTCTGAAGATAGAGCCTACTGAAGAATCATTCATCTTTGTGGATTGTTCTCAGCAGAACTCTAGAGGAATTGTGAGAAACCTTGAGGTCACCATAGGAGAAGCCCTAATACCAGTAGACTTCCATGTCTTGGACGTCAAGGTAACCCTACTTACTTCTTTGCTATTTGGAATAGCCTTCCTAGCCACAGTTGGAGCGGTCTGCAACCTTCAGCCAAACAAACTGTGCCTAACCCTGATCAATCCTACGGTCTACTATGATCCGGTACGAGTCATCAAGGTTCCTGAGAAGATCCAAGACGCTCAGACCTCAGAGCTGTTTGCTATTGTGGAGATGAATACGATTCACAAGACGCATACGAGACGGAGTACGCCGAATCGATCGACAGTGGCATTGCCTCATCGATCGATTCTCGAGAACAGACATCGATCGACAGAAACACATGGTCATCGATCGATTAACTATTCAACCAGATGAGGAGGAGTTTCCAAATGGTGACTTCGAAGTAAACGAGTGGGAGAACGACTACTACATCCCACCACATGCTGCAGATACTACTCACATTGAGGAGTATACTGATGATTACGAGGAGGAGAGAGCTATAGAGTATCATAACCTTCCAGAAGATGAAGATCGACTTCTCCACCACAACCTCAGAATCAACACATCGATCGACAGGACCTTCTCCCCATCGATCGATACTACCTGCCTCGCATCATTCGACAACACAATCAACAACAATCGAGACGGAGACTACTCAATCGGGAGCTGGGCAAGAGATTACCAGCACGGGAGTTTCGAGGTCGAGACCGCAACCCCAACATACATCACCCAACCCGAGGAAGTCTCATCGATCGACATGGCACCAACACAATCGACCGATAGGCCTGAACAACCATCGACCGATCCCATACCTGTGCCATCGACCGATACATGCATCAAACCATCCCAGGTAACAAATTCAACTGTACTTGATTTTGGTAATCTAACCCCGGATGAGTTTGGTATTTTCAGGGATTCAAAAGGTTTCGCAAGCTCAATGGATGGACAAACACTCCACATATCCATGGATGGACAAACACTCCACATATCGAGAGGACATTGCGGGCGTCCTACGGTTAATAGCGGATCCCAAAACCTATTCCAGCAGCAACGCTACAGACCAGACCACCATCATCAGCACCAGGAGGCAGACACAACAGCCGAGCCAAAGGAAGCTGAGGATTATCATCTCAACACGAAGGACCCAGATTTTCAAAGAACATCGATCGATACGGAGAACCTGACATCGATCGATACTACCTGCCTCGCATCATTCGACAACACAATCAACAACAATCGAGACGGAGACTACTCAATCGAGCTGGGCAAGAGATTACCAGCACGGGAGTTTCGAGGTCGAGACCGCAACCCCAACATACATCACCCAACCCGAGGAAGTCTCATCGATCGACATGGCACCAACACAATCGACCGATAGGCCTGAACAACCATCGACCGATCCCATACCTGTGCCATCGACCGATACATGCATCAAACCATCCCAGGTAACAAATTCAACTGTACTTGATTTTGGTAATCTAACCCCGGATGAGTTTGGTATTTTCAGGGATTCAAAAGGTTTCGCAAGCTCAATGGATGGACAAACACTCCACATATCCATGGATGGACAAACACTCCACATATCCAGAGAGGACATTGCAGACGTCCTACAGTTAGACAACGGATCCCAAAACCTATTCCAGCAGCAACGCTACAGACCAGACCACCATCATCAGCACCAGGAGGCAGACACAACAGCCGAGCCAAAGGAAGCTGAGGATTATCATCTCAACACGAAGGACCCAGATTTTCAAAGAACATCGATCGATACGGAGAACCTGACATCGATCGATAGGCGTCCTGAATTCGAAAAGAGAGCTTTTCGATATGGAGTTCGAAAATTCTTTTGGGAGCAGAGAGATGAGTATGGGGTCTACAGGGACGAGAAAGGGTTTGCTAGAGGAATAGATGGTGACGTCATCAGAGTTTCTAAAGACGATATCAAGAAAATACTTCAAAGAACTTCAATGGACGAGCGTTCTTACATCTGTTTACCAGAGCACGCCAGTTCATTTACAAGAAGAGAACTGGTGCACGAAACCTACACCAAAGACGAGATCAACGAGATGTTCACTGGTCTACTTGGAGAACGTAAGTGGGAAAAGCTCTCCATGGAAAAGAGTTTAGAGGATGCTACAGACAAGCTTTGAAGTGAGATGAACGGGATGTTCAGTGCAGACCAGGCATTGCTCATGAAGGTTAAACGTCTTGAGCTGGAACTTGAAGATCTTCGCAACACACAAAACCATGGTCAGACAAGTCCAATATCGATCGACGGAGTAACATCCACATTGATCGATATGAAGCCTGTACCATCGACCACCTACTCAAAACATGAGGTCGATGTGTCTCTCGGAGATATGTGGAAGGAACTGAAGAAAGCAGAAGATCGTTTCAGCAGCAAACTCACCAAAACCTGTGAACCTATCTTGCACAACCTAGGGGATCTAAGCATCTGCACCGAAGAGATGAAGAGATCTATCCGCCTTATCAATGAGGCGCATGCAGATATGAACCCCGCGGCACCTTGCAATCCTTTTGGAGGATTGACTCGTCTAAAAGCAGCTGAGAGGAAACTTGCTGATATACACTTCTTAGTAGACAAAGAAGTGGAGGAACTCGCACTACGCATGGATACTATGCAGCAGGAAGCTGAGAATTTCCAGCGTCAACTCTATTATAAAGCTGCATCAATCGCATCGATCGATGAGCTCAACCTCACATCGGTCGATAGGCGACTGACTGAAATCGACGGCCAGATGAAGCTCTTTGCCGAGAAGCTTCACGAGAATCTACAGAAGCAAAAGTCGACCGATGAACAGCATGTTGCATCGATCGATATACAGACTTCGGAAATCTGCACCAGAGCTGACTTGGATAAGTTAGCTGATGAAGTCTACTCGGCAATCAAAAGCGTGGATGATTCGCAAGACAGACGTCTAGATCAGACGTATTTCCCGCTAATCAACGAGGTTGGCAGAATGGAATCTAGCATTGAAGGGATGCAAAAAGAAATCAAAGCCATTCAGAGGCAGCTTGCGAGCAGACCTGCACCCTTAGCATCGATCGACAGAAACACCAGCGGATTGATCGACGGATCTCAACAGCCATCGACCGACAATTCAACAAAGGAATCGATCGATACCAGCTCTGTCCACGACAAAATAATCCAACGCCTTGATTCAATGCAAGCAAAACTCAGTGATCTTTCTTTACATGCCTACGAGAAATTAGGATGGCACGAGCTCAGCATTGAAGGTCATGCAGAAAGGATTCAAAGGATCAATGATGAGTTGATTGAGATAAAGAAGAAACGAACCAGAGAATATGAAGCCACTAGAAGCCTATATGACTCATGGTTCGGTGAGAAGAAGGATACAGAGGATACTTGTTTCCCAACAAGTACCTGGACTTCATCTCAGTAGCTTATTCAATCCAAAGTCAAGCTAGATGACTATAATCAAAGCGCTGAGTGGGAGGCAACCCACTGTTAGGTAATTTTTAATTTAGTTTTTATTTTTAGGATTTTTTTTTTTTGTATTTGTTTGTCTTTGTAGTTAGGACTAGACGATTACCACTGAAATCGACCGACATGACACTCGATATCGATCGACATGCACCAAACAATAGCAATCGACGAAAGCAACTCAACAGCGACCGATACGCATCACGGTCAGGTATTTCGCTCTAACTTTTTCGATATCAGTGTATTTTATTTTTGCCTATGCCTTCACCGGACTGGTTATACACTGAGGACAGTGCATGATTTAAGTCTGGGGGGATGATTACTGATGATGTTTACCTTTTGACTTCATCTAAAAATGTTTTCAAAATGATTTTTATTGAGCCAGAAAAGGGATAATGATATTTTAAATTTTAACTTTTTATCTAACCAATCTTTTAGGCACCATTCTTAGATTTGTTAATGCAGGATGTACTATAGATGCTAAAGTTGATCACCTATCAGCTATGACAACGCTTTCATTGATTGTCTGGAGGAACCAAAGCTGATTTCCAACCTAACCTGACGTTCTCTGCTTGTCTTGGGGCTTGGTATACATGGGATCGGATGCTTCAAACAAGTCTGGAATGTAAAGCCTTGTGTAGATAGTTTTATCACCCTCTCTCTCTCATTTTCGAATTTAGATTTAATTTTATTCAGTTCAAAAAATAATAATAGAAAATTAGCTTAAATATATGTTTTAGGACTAGTTAGTTATTACTTAGGAAGGAATTCGAACAGGGCTTGGCGGTTACCCCCCTCAAGACTTGATTCATAAGAATTATATAGGTAAAGGATTCGAACAGGACTTGGTGGTTACCCCCTTCAAGACTTGCTTCGCAATGAATCCTAGGATATAGGTCAAAAAGAAGTGAACAGGACTTGGTGGCTACAACCATTAAGGCTTGATTCATGGAAGCCAGTCCAATCTTGGTCAAAGTCTTGCAAATGAAAGCAGACTTGACTAGGAGAGAAATAATAGAGAGAGAGGATAGGAACTAATTTTTACCTGCAGGTCCAGATACTTGTTTGAGCAACTTTGCATCCTGTGATCAATACTCCCAAGGTAAAGCCTGCACTTTTATTCTTATGTACAGAAATGAAATCAGTAGAGGGGTTAGTCAGACATGATTGCTAAGTTGTTGGCTAGATGATCAAGGCTGTTTAATTAGGATATTGCATAATGTCCTTATGTGATTGACAGATTCTTAGATGTGGTTTGCAACAAAGTAGAGGTTATGATTCTAAGTTTGAATTTGATTGAGTCCCTGCTTTTTAAAGCCTCTTTCATAAAGACTGCCTGTGTAATTGCTTGAGGACAAGCAAAAGGTTAAGTCTGGGGGAGTTGATATACCATGGATTTTACCCGTTTATACCATGGTATATGAATATTTTTACTACTATTATCTATGTTTTGGAGTCTATTAGGTATGTTTTCAGGCTCAGGAGCATTTTGGAGAAAAGTGATGTTTTTGGTGCTTTTTTGAAGCTTAAAGAAGAGTTCACAAGTGATCAAGACCAGAGGTCGACATCCAGAGTTACACATCGAACGATGCACACTCTGTGTTATCGATCGACACACATTTGCCGAAGGACGATACATCGAGATCATAATCGATCGATGTACACCCTGTAATATCGATCGATATCGAAGCGGCAGAAGACAAGTTGGACCTGGCCGAACTTGAAGCCCAAGACATTACATTTTACAAGATTGCCCCTGACGAGTTTTTAACCTAATGAACTCATATTTATATGTGCCTAAGTGTTTTGGCACCGTACAACGATTTATACAAGTCTTTTTCTACTCATTTCTTTTACTGTTTTCATTAATTTGCAAGTTCTCAATAAAGTTCTATTCAGTTCTTTACTTGCCTTGTTACTATGAATCACTTAGCCATGTCTTAGTAGATTCATTTGTTAGATTTAGGGTTTAAATAGGATATGAGGGATTAGCCCCAGCCTATATCTGCTATAGTTGTGATATTTATTGTTAGGATTGTTCACTAATGCTTTTTCTAGCTTAGCTACCTAGAACATGAACTTGGATTGTATTATTCACTCAATACAATTCCTGACAACATCCTAAACATGCTATGACCCTCTTGAGACAAGCGGAAGGTGATCTAAGATCTTTACTTGTTCTTCTTAACAAAGGTTATAAGATTCTAGATCTAGAGGAGAGATCCAAAGAGATTTGTGATTGGAACCTAAGTGTTCACCCTCTAATAGATCTATGAACTACTATTATTGCCTTGTTACTATGAATCACTTAGCCATGTCTTAGTAGATTCATTTGTTAGATTTAGGGTTTAAATAGGATATGAGGGATTAGCCCCAGCCTATATCTGCTATAGTTGTGATATTTATTGTTAGGATTGTTCACTAATGCTTTTTCTAGCTTAGCTACCTAGAACATGAACTTGGATTGTATTATTCACTCAATACAATTCCTGACAACATCCTAAACATGCTATGACCCTCTTGAGACAAGCGGAAGCTGATCTAAGATCATGGTGAACATTGTATCAACTCGCGCATAATGTCTGCCTAGAGTCGTATCGATCGATACTCCTATAGAGTAATCGATCGACGTACCTAGAGGTGTATCGGTCGATATTCCTATCGAATAATCGATCGATACTGTCGGTGATATAGCTAGCCGCAAACACCATTTAGCATCTAAGTAATAGATGGTCTAAATATTGCGAGAGCTTATGGATTCATTTAATAGTGTTGAGCTCTGACATATCATGTAAGCAACTTGTTAGCATTTATAGTATTTATAATCCTGAATTCCTGAATACCTACACTGAATCTAACTACTTTTCTTTATTGTCTTAAAACCGAAACTTTTCAACTGAGTAATTTTACCATTACTCAAAAACCTGCAATTTACTTTAAACCATTTTCAACCTAGCATAGTCACTAAGATTGCATCTTATTTGTACACTAGCTCTCTGTGGATTCGATCCCTAAGTACTACAACTGAACCTCTTATTTGGGAGAGTAAAATCACTCTTTAGGGTAATTTGAGTGATATCAGACATCTGTTATCTTGCCTACGGCCTCGGCCTCCACCCACTTGGTGAAGTAGTCTGTTACCACTACGAGGAAAATCTTTTGCCCCGGTGCCATCGGGAACTTCCCTACGATATCCATGCCCCAATTTCGGAATGGCCAGGGGGAGCTTGGAGATTGATCACACTACTTGGCCTGCTTAAGGGCATCGTTCGCAATCATGGGCCAGTAATAACCGGCTCTCCTTGCCCTGAGTACCAGACTTCGACCGCTGGAGTGAAAGCCACATTCTCCTTCGTGAAGCTCCACCAGGATTCTGGCAGATTCCCTGGAGGTGAGACATCGTAGGTAGGGTCCCGAGAAGGACTTCATATATAACTTTCCTTCTGAGATGCAGTACCTGGCCGCTTGCCTTATTATCTTTTGACTCTCATCTCGATCCTCAGGGAGGAGGTAGGTAATTAGTGATGGGGGTCATCCAGGTTTCTCCTTCATCTATGGCGGAGATTTCCTCGAGATCTGCCCCTTTTTCCGTTGCTGGCCACTGGAGTACAAGCAGTGGAATGCTCATTTGAATCCTGGTCTCTAGGGCGGATCCTAGGTTAGCAAGAGACTCAGCCTGAGAATTTTTCTCTCTAGGGATCTGGGTGAGCTTGCAGCTCTGTAACCTCTCGATTAGGCGCTTGGCGACGGCCAGATACCTGATCATGCTTGCATCCTTGGCTTGGTAATCGCCTTGGACCTGGCTGATGATCAGATGTGAATCGCTGAAGACCTGAATATCCTCTGCTCCCATCTGTTTCGTGAGTGTCCGGCCTGCGATCAAGGCTTCATACTCGGCTTCGTTGTTTGTTGCCTTGAAGTTGCACCTTACGGCCCTCGATGCCGATTCCCCGGTAGGGGAGGTTAGGACTAAACCCACGCCTGCGCCTCTGACAGTACTGGAGCCATCGACATGCAGGGTCCATTCTCCCTTTTCTCCTCTTTTATTTTTAAGACTTACTTCCTGCTCCATGGCTGGAAGCATGGCAGGAGAGAATTCAGCGTTGAGGTCGGCCAGGACCTGTGATTTGATAGCGGTGGCAGGCCGGAAGATAACATCGTATTCCCCCAGCTCTACTGCCCACTTGGCGAGTCGTCCTGATACTTCGGGCTTATGGAGAACTGCTTTGATGGGGAATGATGTCACCACCATTACTTGGTGGGCCTGGGAGTAAGGGCGTAGCTTTCGGGCTGCTTTAACCAGTGCCAGTGCCATCTTCTCAAGGTGGCTTTAGCGAGTCTCCACATTCAATAGTGATTTGCTTACATTGTAGATAGAATACTACTTTCTGCCTTCTTCCCTTACAATAACTCCACTTACCGCATTTTCCGACACTGCCAGGTAGAGTAACATGGTTTCTCAGTCTAGAGGTTTTGACAGGAGAGGCGGCATGGTCAGGTAGGCCTGTAGGTCGGCCCAGGCGAGTTCACACTTATAACTCCATCGGAAGTCCTTAGGATCTTTCAGGGCCTCGAAGAAGGCGTGAGATTTTTGGATAACCTGGAGATGAATCTGCTCAACGCGGCCATCCTG
The DNA here is from genome assembly GCA_016771965.1 of Brassica carinata. Classification (NCBI taxonomy): domain Eukaryota; kingdom Viridiplantae; phylum Streptophyta; class Magnoliopsida; order Brassicales; family Brassicaceae; genus Brassica; species Brassica carinata. The sequence goes on from CM028688.1 coordinate 50,560,604, forward strand.
CCTGTCAGCCTCTGCACCTCCTTCACGTTTCGGGGAGAAGGTATTGCCTGGATGGCCCTTATTTTCTCTGGATTAGCCTTGATGCCCCGGTGAGTGACTATGTACCCAAGGAATTTTCCCGAGCTGACTCCAAACGAACACTTTGTGGGTTTGAGCTTCCTGTTATACTTAAGGGTGGTGAAAGCTTGCTGCAAGTGAGATATGTGGTCTTCTGCTTCGAGGGACTTGACCAACATATCGTCGATATAGACCTCCATCGTTTGCCCGATCTGATCGGCGAACATCATGTTTACAAGCCATTGGTAGGTCGATCCGGCGCTCTTTAGACCGAAAGGCATAACCTTGTAACGATAGATGCCCCTGGAGGTCATGAATGACGTCTTCTTCTGGTCCTCCGGGTGCATGAGGATTTGGTTGTAACTAGAGAATGCTTCCATAAAGCTCATAAGCTGGTGGCCTGCGGTCGCGTCGACTAGCTTGTCGATATGAGGCAGGGTAAAGGGATCCTTGGGACACGATCTGTTAAGATCCGTAAAGTCGATGCTGACCCTCCATTTCCCATTCTTCTTTTTCACCACTGGCACATTGGCCAGCCATTCTGTATACAATACTTCTCGTAAAATACGGCATCGAGCAGGTTCTCTACTTCTTTGTTGATGATCTCGTCCCTCTCCGGGGAGAATTTCCTTCTTTTTTGTTGGACAGGTGGGTACTGAGGGGATACTTGCAGCTTGTGCATGATGATCTCAGGATAATTCCCTGGCGTATCCTCGTGGGACCAGGCGAAGCAATCGGAGTTAGATCGCAAGAAATCAATTAACCTTCGCCTCAGTCCCTCGGGGAGTTTGGACCATATCTGTAGGTTCCGCGTCGGGTCCTCTTCTACCAAGGATACCTCGTCCATTTCTTCCACTTCCGGTTCCGCTGTATACGGGGCTGGAAGATTCTTCTGTAGTTGCTATAAGACCTGGGTCTTTCCCTTCAGGGTGGTCTGATAGCAGGCTCTGGAGTTCTCCTGATCTCCTTTGATCATTCTGATGCCCCAAGGGGTTGGAAACTTAACCAACTGCTGGAGAGTCGAGGGGACGGCTCCCATGTTGGGGATCTAGGGTCGGACGAACACCGCGGACCGCTCGCTCATGGGCGAGCGCGGCCACGACAATGGTCCGCTCGCCCATGGGCGAGCGTGACCATGACACGGGTCCGCTCGCCCATGGGCAAGCGTGACCGTGACACGGGTCCGCTCGCCCACGGGCAAGCGCGACCATTACGGTGGTCCTATCCCGCAACCATGCATCTTCGTCTAAAGTTCCCATAACACGGTCCTCAGGTCCATGGACACAATACCCATCTTTCATCTCACTTGGGATTATTGAAGAAAAACTTCGGAAAAGTTATAAAAGACTTGGTCGTCGAAACGGATTCCTGCCTGATGTATAAAACGGCTATGGTCAGCTTGAACACCAGTTGCCTTGACTATACGAGGAATTGGAATCTTTTCGGAAAAACCAAAGGTTGTTTCTTAGGAAAAATCGTAAAAAACACGCAAGCTGGTATGACGGTCTATTTTTATTTGCAGGAAAGGATAAATGTCAAGTTTCCGAGAGATAAATGTCAAGTTTCCGATGATAATCATGAAGGATGACGAAAAATGGAAAAGTCCATCTTGCGACGAATCCGGCCCGAAAAGAGAGGCAAACCGACCTTGAGGGAGTATATAAGGAGAGCTTAAGGCGAGGAGTAAGGGGGAGCTTTTTCAGAGCAAACTTGGCACTTAGAGCAATTTAGGCATTTTTCCGTTTTTACTATCGAGCTGCGACTCAACTAGGTTAGAACTTAGGTGGCTAGACTGGCGAACGTACCGACAGCTCTCGTGGCCTAGGATCCTACCTGTTGTTCACTCTCAAACGCGAATTCGGAAATAATATCTTTTTGTTCTCCTTTTGCTCTTTTCCGTTTTATTATCCTTTATTCTTTCATATTGACTGTGTTGTGCGTGGCCCAGCAGATAACCGGGACCTTCAGGGAAGGCTAGGCTAGCTTGGCTTTCCTCCGATTAACAAAACTCGACGGTGTGAATTTCGGTTCCCACATTATATAAGCCTGGTCCGTAGACATGCAGCATACATAGCATTAGAAAACCATGATACTTAAATAGTATATAATAAGCAATATATATAGAGATCCGGAGATCTTATTAAAAAAAATAAGCTTTGAGATGCATGACGTTCCAGCAGTTGGGTTGTATTTTACCTTTGCTGTCTTGCAGCCTGTAGGCTCCTTCTCCCTGCACCTTGATTACCTTGTAGGGTCCTTGTAGGAACCCTTCAAGCGCATCAGTGTATCAAGAATGTTCCTTTGGTCATTCAAGAGAAAGAGTTCGTGGCAGATTTGTTAGTCGTGCCTTTGGAAGGGTACGAAGTAATCCTTGGAATAGATTGGTTATCGAGCTACGGAGTTCAGATCGATTGTGAAAAGGGAAGGCTGTTGTTTGGCAGAGGCAAACGTCCAGAGATGGTATACTATTGAATCAGTCCTAGTATGACAGTGTCATTGGTGGCAGCATTGAGAGTACAAGATTTGCTTCAAGACGGGGAAGTGTATTTGGTAACTTTATCGGATAGTGGAGGAGCCACAAACAATGAAGTTAAGATCGAAGACATAGAAGTGGTCCAGGAGTTTGAGGATGTCTTTGCGCCATTAAAGGAATTACCTCCACCTCGGAGTAATCCTTTTACTATTACTTTGGAGCCTGAAGCAAAACCTATAGCTAAGGCACCGTGTCGAATGGCACCTCGAGTTGGCTGAGCTGAAGAAACAATTGGAAGATCTATTGGAAAAGGGATTCATCCGGTCAAGCTCTTCACCTTGGGGGAGCTCCTGTTCTATTTGTGAAGAAGAAGGATGGAAGCATGAAGTTGTGTATAGATTATCGCGGTATCAACAACATCACCATAAAAGACAAGTATCCTCTTCCGAGGATAGATGAGCTGTTGGACCAACTTAAAGGAGCTATTTGGTTTTCGAAGATCGATTTGGCATCAGGATATTGATGACAGGCCTTTTCAGAGGTCCTAATCAAATGTTGTAGAATACAAGATGTCAATCCAATTCTAAGAGATTCTAATGAAAAGGGAATGCAAGTTCATGCTTAATCTAAGTCTATCAAGATGAGAGGATGATTGTGAAACTAAGACAATATTAAAAATGCAATAAAAGATTGAACTTTCTTTCTTATGAGGAGAGTGAGACCCATGGGTATAGGGACTTGATATCAAATGATTAAGCTTCAATCCAAGATGCTAACTTTTCAATCAATCTAATCCTTATTCCTAGACAACAAAACTAAGCAAGCTCTATCCCTAGATGAATGCTCTTTTGCAATGATCACCCAAGTACACCAAATCCCTTTGGCTGTAATGATCAAAGCAAACATGGAGAATGAGTCTAATAGCAATCCTAGCTCCTTTGACAACTAATCCCTTAGGCAAAGCAAGCTAAAAGCATAGATGAGTTGGTTCAGGCATTTCATAGAACACCTTCCGGGCATGAAATGCCTATAGCTCTATGCTTGAGAGGCCAACTCAAATATAGCTTTAAAAACACCAAATCTATGCAAGGAAATGATAGATCTAACAATAGACACCTTGGATCTAACTTAATCACTCTCTATCACCCTAACCCATGGATCTTAGAAGGATCTACTCACTAATCCACATGCTTACTCTTAAACCCATGATAGATTCAAGCTTAAACATATAGAGAAAGAAAGGATATGAAATCAAACAATCAAGAACACAAAGACAAAGATGAGATTATGAATCAAGATGAAACTTTACTCAAGAGGTTTATGTGTTCTTAGATAGCAAAATGAGATAAGTCCCTCAAAGGGGATACAAGAGTATTTATATGGGGCTTGGAAACCCTTAAAAACATAAAATAAAAATTACTAAAAGGTCCTTGGCCAACTTGATTTTCAACCAATGAGAAGCTAGGAAGAAAGGAAGGGGGGTGGGACACCCGGGCAGGCTGGACTGGTCCATGGCGGGTGTGACCAGCCGGGTGTCCTTGGTGTTCGGCCCATCTCCTCGCACGGGTAGAAAGGAGTAGTCGAGGTGCCGGGTAAGTGCAGGTCGGTGTCCATCCGTCCGTGATCTCTAAGCCGCGGCGGGTCCGTTCGCCCGTGTGTCCTTGACGGGTGCACTCCATACGCGGGTAGTGGTGGCTGGGTGGACGTCCGGGTGCCAGGCCGCGTGCGTTCGTGCCTCCTTCCCGTGCGGGCAGTGCAACCCGCGTGTGCCAGGCCGCGTGCGTTCGTGCCTCCTTCCCGTGCGGGCAGTGCAACCCGCGTGTGCCAGGCCGCATGCCATTCCCTCGTTCCCGTGCGGGTCCTTGTGCTCGGGTGGTATGGACCGCGTCCGTTCTAGGCGTTCAGCACAATCAGGACGTGCGGGTGCTTGTCCCCGGTCGTCCGGCCGCGTCCTGAGCTTGTCCAGGCGAGGTTTGATGGTTGGCCTCGGGTGTGCTCACCCGGGTTGCTTGACATGCTTCCACTCAATTGGTCATAACTCCTCCAATATGGCTCCAAATGTCTTGAAACCACTTCCATTGGAAAGCTAACTCAGAATGCCATTTTTCCACCAAGTGTTAGCATCAGAAGACATTCCTAAGGCCTCTGTCCATGCTCATCTTTAAACCCTTCTTTTTCATCATAAAACTCCCAAACATCTTCAATATCTCCAAAGTGTGCTCCAACACCTAATAGGGACTTATGAATGCAAAATGAGCCTAAAGATGCCTAATGCCTAATCTAAATGAGCAAAAATGCATAAGATATGATAGCTAAAAACATGTAAATATGCAAGACATCAACTCCCCCACACTAGACCTTTGCTTGTCCTCAAGTAAACTTTTCAAACACAAGGGGGGTGGATGCAAGGATGGGAACAAAGCCAAAGGAAACACTCATAGCACTCAACCTGACATCCTAAAGAAACATAGCAAATAGCATGAGCAAAACTTTCTTATTATGCTCTAGCTTCACAAGGCCTATCAATTACTCTTATGCCTTTACACAAGATGCAATGCTTATCAACCAACATGCTCTCTTAACCAGCCCTCACATTGATTCACACACACACACACAAGGTGAAGTCTCACAAATGGGCACATGATCTCAATCATTTGGCTTGGTGATCAAATGGTCTAATATGGATGAAAAGGAGGGTTCAATGCGTCATTTCAAGGTGGCAATCACTCAAAAATCAAGGAGCTTGATCATTATGCAAAATTTATCTAAGACTAGGAGCAATTCATGCATACATGGATCCATCCTCATCATTCTACCCAAATCCTAAGTGATTACAAGTTCTACACCCCTTTTAATTCATCCCATAACCCAAAATGAAAACATACTCACATCACTCACCCAATGAACTTTTTCTTTCTCATGATGCTACCTCTAAGGACCTCTATTCACATTCTATGCTCTAACTCTTAAGTCTTTCCTTCCCCACTATCTTATTGAATCTTTCTCTTTTTTTTTTTTCTTTTCTTTTTTATATATAGGGGGAAGGTCTCAAACATTATACAAGAGCTTTTTTATTATATTTTTTTTTTTTTTTGTTCTAGGTCCCTAGGGTTTTTTTTTTTCTTTATCAAAACCTTTTTGTTCATCAATCTCAACTTTGTCATATCCCCAAACCCAAAATGTAAACAATTAGGTAACAAACACTTCACTCACCATCCTAGAAGCTAGCTCAAATGATGACCCTATGCTAGCAAGAGATGAGAACAAATCCATGTCGCTCCCAATACTCTCAAGATTTTGCACATGACAAGCTATCAAAAGAGGCCTCACTCAAGCAAATCAATGTAGGCTTCAAAGAATGGATAGGGTTCAAGGGTAAGGGAGTGCCATTTGGGTTAACAAAGGGTGGTACAATGGATAAAGATAACCCAAATGTGTATGAGATCCATGATCAAGTATGCAAATGCCCATATGCAAGAGAAATTAAGTTCATTCAAGTCTAAATTCAGGATGGAGCTGGTTTCAAGAACAATGCCAATATCAAGCAAGCAAGCAAGTTTCAAGAAGAGTTTTCAAGGCTCAAAGCATGCAAGCCTTTCAAAAGATGCTTAAGCTACTTGATATGTTTAACTAGGGTGTCAAATTCAGTGCAAACGAGTGTTCTTTACAAGGCAATGCTCCATATGAAAATGAATGCAACCTATATGCTCTAGACTCAATCTTAAGGATGCAAGTGATGCAATCTACATGATTCAAAAATCTAAAAATTTTTAGATTTTCTATGCACTTATGATTGTACAATGCAATGCATGAGACTTAAAAATCACAAAGCAAACATGATCAAATATCCGGTACCTCCCCCACACTTAAATCACACAGTCTCTGTGTGAGTAAGAGAGAAGGAGATACCCCAACAAGGTAAAAGCAAATGTATATACAAGAAGGGTTGGAGTGATACCACACTAGGAGATTTGGGCATGGTGCTTGTGGCATGACTAGAAGCTGGCTTGGTTCATAGCAACTAGAGGAGGCTGCTACATGGATCATAAGGCTTTGGTGGCTGACCATCTTTCTTCTCTCCTCTAGTGCTTGGCAAAACCTGAAAATCTTGACCACTTTTATTAAAACTTAAAAGGAAATTGAAATTTCAAAACTATGTACAAGGATAACCATGGGACTTCCTCCCAAGTGAGCTTGTTTTGAGTCACTTAGCTTGACTACCTTTTCTCTTTGACTAGTGAGAAGGAGGATCCTTCCCACCTTCAAGTGTGATGATGAGGACCTGAGAGAGAAGCTCTTGAAGCTTGATAGGGTAATCTTGGAGTTGAGGAGTAATGATGGCTCTAGCACTTGAGAATGGTGTGGACCTGCCCTTATGCTTGATCTTGTACTCAATGGCTCCATCCTTGAGCTTCTTTGGATGGAGAGTGAGAGTTTGTGAGAGCAAATCAAAAGGAGGCTCTTTCACTGTCTTCTTCTTGCCATGAGTGGCCTTTAAGGCTCCAGCCATCCCCTCTCTTTTAGCACTTTCCAAGTGCTCAACACACAACTCCTTAGAACACTCTCCATCAAGACCCTCGTTCGTACCTTCAACCTCTTCATCTTGGGGCTTCTCAACAGCTTGTACATCACAAGTGATTGTCCCACAATAGTCTGATTCGAGTGGAGGCTGGAGAGGATAAGAGACAGCTTTGTTGACATGCATGAGAGTGACCTTCTTGTTGGGAAAGTCAATGCAAGCTCCAACTGTTGTGAGGAAAGGAGTGCCAAGGATCAAAGGGACTCTTTCTTCAGATGTCATCTTCAAAACAGTGAGGTCAATAGGTATGGTGCAGGATCCAATCTTCAAGGGAAAGTCCTTGATTATGCCAAGTGGGGTTGTAGAAGAGGAATCCCCAAAGATGAGAGGAGGAGTATCTGTTTCCATGCTTTCAATCCCAATATTCTGCACCATATCCAAGGAGATGACATTCACACTAGCTCCACTATCAACAAGAGCATCATCCATAGTTAGTTTACCAAGAGAGCAAGACAATGTGAACTTCCCTTGAGACTCAAGCTTAGGAGGGACTTGGGAGGGATTGGTGGATCAATCTTCAGAAGTGAGATGTCCAAAAGTTCAGCCACTTCAGCTTGGTGGGTGAGAATGTCCTTTATGAGCATCATTTGGACATGAGCAGCATGCATATTGCTGATCTCTGGAAGCTTGACTCCAATATCACTGAGGTCTTTTCTGAATTTTGAGACCACTTTTTTCTGCGCTTTGGTGAGGAACCTTTGAGGGTAAGGGAGCTTATCATAGGGTGATAGCTCAAACTCATTGTCTTCTTCCTTCACTTCTTTCAGCTTGGGGTTAGCACTCTTCTCAACTTGTGTCTCAACCTTAGGTTCATCAATCTTTCCTTGAACCTTCTTATCAGCTCTCTTCACAACTCTAGCTTCAGCTGTGGCCACAACCAGTCTCTTATCATGTTCAATCTGATTTCCAAGCACTAGCCTCTCAATCTCATCAACATCATTCTTATGATCACTCAATGCAATCCCTGAAGAAGTGGAGATGATAACATTGCAAGTGTCCTTAGGGTTCTTCTCTGGTTTCCCTGGTAGAGATCCAATTGGATTCTTGGAGGATGAAGACATGGATGTAACTTGGCTCTCCAAAGCTTTGAGGTGAGAGGCAAGTTGCATGTACTTGTTGTTGAGGTCAGAATAGGTTCCATCAATCTTAGCATGGATGTTCTTGAACTCATCACCAATGGTCTTAGCATTTCTTTCTTGAGCTTCTAAGAGTTGCTTGAACATGGACTCCAAATTTGAACTTGGAGCCTGAGCTGGAGAAGAGCTTCCTTGGGGCTGAGTAGGCTGGTTTGCTTGGTAACCTCCTTGGTGATTGTTGTAGTAAGGTCTTTGCTGGTAGTTGTTTTGGTATTGGAAGTTGGGCTCTTTCCTATACCATGTGCCATTAGAATTGATGAAGCACAGCTCCTCTTGACCTTCTACACCATGAACTTCAGTAGTCCTAGCAGGCTGTTGCTGTTGCCGGTTCCCAATGGAGTTAAGCTGCTCTTGCTTAGCCTTCTCTACAAGAAGCTTGTCCAACTTTTCTTGGAGAGATTTCAGGGTCTTTCTTGTGTGCTGATCATCTTCATCAGTGCCTCTGTTGGCCCTATCATGCTCCTCACTGTAGACTGAGTCACTCCTGGCCATGTTCTCCACCAGCTCCTCAGCATCCTGCTCAGTTCTGCCCAAGAAGAACCCATTGCTGGCTGTGTCCAATCTGCTCCTGAACTCTGGTAGAGCACCTCTGTAGAAGGTACTAAGCAAACTCTCCTTGGTGAAGCCATGATGTGGGCATTGAGACCAATAGCCCTTGAACCTCTCCCATGCTTCACTAAAGCTCTCAAGGTTCTTCTGCTGAAAGCTAGAGATCTCATTTCTGATCTTGGCGGTTCTTGAGGTAGAGAAGAATTTCTCTAGGAATGCTCTCTTGCACTCATTCCAAGTAGTGATAGAGTCACTTGGAACAGCCTTCTCCCATAGATGTGCCTTGTCTCCCAAAGAGAAAGGAAACAACCTCAGCTTGAAAGCATCTTCAGAGACTCCATTAATCTTGGACAAGCTACAGTAGCTATCAAATGTGTCTAAGTGATCAAGGGGATCCTCCACAGCAAGGCCATGGAACTTGTTGTTCTCAATCAAATGCAGCAGCCCTGATTTGATCTCAAAGTTGTTGTTCTCCACAGCTGGTGCTCTGATTCCCAACCTATGACCATGAATGTGAGGTTGGTCATAGGCTCCAATGGCTCTTGCTTGGCGTGGTTGGTGATGTGGCTGGCGTGGTGGTCTAGGATTGTCAGCTCTTGGACCATTGTCCCCTTGGACATTATCATCTTGAGGCAGATTCTCCATCTCAAACCCCAACCTTTGAAGATGAGCATGTTGCTCTACTTCTCTTCTTTGTCTAGCTATCTCCCTCTCAAGTGCAGCAATCTCTTCAACAGTAGGAACCAAGTTGGATGCCCCTCTGCTTCTTGTGATTATACACCTGAAAGTCAAAGATAGAAGAGGCAAGAACCAATATCACAAGATACAATAAAAAGAAAAATGACTTAGTCTCAAGCAAATAACTAAATCCCAATGTCAAAATCAACTTAGAACTTGGCAACGGCGCCAATTTGATGACAGGCCTTTTCAGAGGTCCTAATCAAATGTTGTAGAATACAAGATGTCAATCCAATTCTAAGAGATTCTAATGAAAAGGGAATGCAAGTTCATGCTTAATCTAAGTCTATCAAGATGAGAGGATGATTGTGAAACTAAGACAATATTAAAAATGCAATAAAAGATTGAACTTTCTTTCTTATGAGGAGAGTGAGACCCATGGGTATAGGGACTTGATATCAAATGATTAAGCTTCAATCCAAGATGCTAACTTTTCAATCAATCTAATCCTTATTCCTAGACAACAAAACTAAGCAAGCTCTATCCCTAGATGAATGCTCTTTTGCAATGATCACCCAAGTACACCAAATCCCTTTGGCTGTAATGATCAAAGCAAACATGGAGAATGAGTCTAATAGCAATCCTAGCTCCTTTGACAACTAATCCCTTAGGCAAAGCAAGCTAAAAGCATAGATGAGTTGGTTCAGGCATTTCATAGAACACCTTCCGGGCATGAAATGCCTATAGCTCTATGCTTGAGAGGCCAACTCAAATATAGCTTTAAAACACCAAATCTATGCAAGGAAATGATAGATCTAACAATAGACACCTTGGATCTAACTTAATCACTCTCTATCACCCTAACCCATGGATCTTAGAAGGATCTACTCACTAATCCACATGCTTACTCTTAAACCCATGATAGATTCAAGCTTAAACATATAGAGAAAGAAAGGATATGAAATCAAACAATCAAGAACACAAAGACAAAGATGAGATTATGAATCAAGATGAAACTTTACTCAAGAGGTTTATGTGTTCTTAGATAGCAAAATGAGATAAGTCCCTCAAAGGGGATACAAGAGTATTTATATGGGGCTTGGAAACCCTTAAAAACATAAAATAAAAATTACTAAAAGGTCCTTGGCCAACTTGATTTTCAACCAATGAGAAGCTAGGAAGAAAGGAAGGGGGGTGGGACACCCGGGCAGGCTGGACTGGTCCATGGCCGGGTGTGACCAGCCGGGTGTCCTTGGTGTTCGTCCATCTCCTCGTACGTGGGTAGAAAGGAGTAGTCGAGGTGCCCGGGTAAGTGCAGGTCGGGTGTCCATCCGTCCGTGATCTCTAAGCCGTGCGGGTCCGTTCGCCCGTGTGTCCTTGACCGGGTGCACTCCATACGCGGGTAGTGGTGGCTGGGTGGACGTCCGGGTGCCAGGCCGCGTGCGTTCGTGCCTCCTTCCCGTGCGGGCAGTGCAACCCGCGTGTGCCAGGCCGCGTGCGTTCGTGCCTCCTTCCCGTGCGGGCAGTGCAACCCGCGTGTGCCAGGCCGCATGCCATTCCCTCGTTCCCGTGCGGGTCCTTGTGCTCGGGTGGTATGGACCGCGTCCGTTCTAGGCGTTCAGCACAATCAGGACGTGCGGGTGCTTGTCCCCGGGTCGTCCTGGCCGCGTCCTGAGCTTGTCCAGGCGAGGTTTGATGGTTGGCCTCGGGTGTGCTCACCCGGGTTGCTTGACATGCTTCCACTCAATTGGTCATAACTCCTCCAATATGGCTCCAAATGTCTTGAAACCACTTCCATTGCAAAGCTAACTCAGAATGCCATTTTTCCACCAAGTCTTAGTATCAGAAGACATTCCTAAGGCCTCTGTCCATGCTCATCTTTAAACCCTTCTTTTTCATCATAAAACTCCCAAACATCTTCAATATCTCCAAAGTGTGCTCCAACACCTAATAGGGACTTATGAATGCAAAATGAGCCTAAAGATGCCTAATGCCTAATCTAAATGAGCAAAAATGCATAAGATATGATAGCTAAAAACATGTAAATATGCAAGACATCAGATATCATCAAATTTCTATTGCCAAGTCAGACACCATGAAGACAGCATTTCGGACGAGGTACGGGCAGTATGAGTTCGTTGTTATGCCCTTTGGTCTCACCAACGCCCCTGCAGCTTTCATGCAATTGATGAATGAAGTGTTTCATGACTACCTCGACAAGTTCGTGATTATTTTCATTGACGACATCCTGGTGTATTCAAGAAGTAAGGAAGAGCACGAAGAGTATTTGAGACTGGTTTTGGAGAGGTTACGAAATCAGAAGCTGTTTGCTAAGTTTAGCAAATGTTCGCTTTGGAAGAGAGAGATAGGATTTCTTGGTCACATAGTATCAGGAGAGGGCGTGGCTGCTGATCCAGATAAGGTCCAAGCCATACGAGAATGGCCTCGACCTACCACAGTGACGGAAGTGAGGAGTTTTCTCGGACTCGCGGGTTATTACCGGAAGTTTGTTAATGACTTTTCATCCATCGCAAAGCCTTTAACTAAACTGACCGGTAAAGAAGTTCCTTTTATATGGGCGGAAGAAACGGAGAAGGCATTCAAGAAGTTGAAGGAAGCTCTCACAAGTGAACCTATGTTAGCTTTGCCCGAGCAAGGTAAACCTTACACGGTTTACACGGATGCTTCACGAGTTGGGTTAGGTTGTGTGTTAATGCAAGATGGGAGAGTCATCGCATATGCCTCGCGACAACTACGGAAGCATGAAGATAACTACAGCACACATGACATGGAGTTAGCGGCCGTGGTATTCGCTTTGCGGATTTGGAGATCATACTTGTACGGAGAAGAAGTAGAGGTATACACGAATCGTAGTAGCATCTAATCGTTAGGTTGATTGGTTAAAGTTGAATGCTTAGATGATATCGCTAGGTTGCGGTAGTTAGATATTCTGGAATTAGTATTTATTCTATATTCTAGAATGTGGTTGATTGTGGAACCTTGGTTATATTACCGGGTTTAGTATTATATTGGCATACAGCATGTGCGTAACCCGCCATTGCTAGGCATATTGTGGGTGAGTTAGCGTTCCTTCAGACCTGCATTACCGGCGGGTTCAAGGAAACCCTTATTCGCTGGATCGGAAGACTCGAGAGACGGGTTATGGCCTAAGGCTGAGTTATTACACGACGGTGTAATGTGGCAGTGACCCGAAGGACGATGGGCTGTCGCGCGGTGACCCGAATGACTGTGGGCCGCGGTCGGTTGAAGGTTCCTTCTTCTAGCATTCGTGGTAGGGAGATAGGATATTGCCGATAATGAAGGAGGAACCTAACATCACCGGGTCCTATTTATATTATATAGTGTTAAGGGTTTGGTAAACCCTAGTTTATTGATTACGAGTTTTAGCGACTATCTTATAGTATCGATATTTTACACGTATTATTTTCTGCTGCGGATTTCTGATTGCTTATTATAAGTATTATTAATTTATGTTATTAGGTGAACCTCTCACTTTAGATTTGTTTGGGGTGGATAGCGAGGGGTTGTATTTGTTAGTTGGGGATTGTAACTCACTGAGTAATGCTAGATTACTCACTCCTCACTCTTTGTTGTTTTCAGGTGACCAGTAGAGCTTGTAGAGGTTGCGGGAAGTTAGGCCGGCTGGTGTAGTATTTTCATCTTTTTGCTTGCGACGTTTTCAGACTATAAGTATGTACTTTTACTCTTTTGGCTAGCCACTACTTGTATAAATAAGTTGTGTTTTACGAACCATGTTTCATGTTTGATATATAAAGCGATGTTTTATGTAAATGCCTTGTTGTATCTGATATTAGCTTTGTCCAAGCTAACACAAAGTCAGATTGAGGTACGGGTTGAGAAGTCTTAGGCCTCGATTTGACGGGACGTGTTAGTGGTCGAACTGGCTTAGTCATGAATTGCACTCTTTGTGACCTTGGCCGGAACGCCCCTAGCCCGTCATGTAGCACTCCAGAACCTTGGTAGAAAGTTGGTCCATCGGTCATGTTCTTGTTTGATTGTTGGCCGGTTGTTTGATCTATACCTAGAACGGTTCGGGGGTGTTACAGAGGTGGTATCAGAGCATGGTTTCCTCCATGTGTGACACAAGTGCTTTAAATGATTTTATCGAGTCAAAAGAGTCGCAAAAAGATGCTTTAGGAAACCAGCCACTTCCCGTGTTTAGTTATATAGGATTAGGATTTACCCTTTTATTTGCGTGCAGATGGCTAATCGCGGGATAGGTAATGATGGACGAGATCGGATTTGGGGAGAGGGTAGGGATTCGACTGGAAGAGGATTGGGCTACATATCAGACCATGGTAATGGTAATGGCGTTAAGTAACCAGGCCACACATACTCATACTCCTGAAGTTTCCAAGCTGTTATCTACCATGAAGAACATTGGATCCCACAAATACAAAGGAGGATCAGATCCTATTGAAGCCGACAAGTGGATTACTATGATGGAGAAGAATTTTGAAGCCATGGAGTGCCCAGAAGAATACAAGAAGAAGATCGCAGTGTACTATCTGGAGGGAGACGCAACAGGATGTTGGGACAGCATAGAAAGGCAGCGTGGACATACCATCACATCATGGGAATCATTCAAGGGAGAGTTCGAGAGGAAGTACTTTCCTCCTGAAGCAAAGCATCAGTTGGAACGTCAGTTTATGAACCTTGTTCAAGGAGATAGGCCAGTGAGGAGCTATGATTCTGAGTTCACAAGGTTGAGCCGACATGTTTTTGATGGACGTGAAGATGAAAGAACTATGATCCGTAACTTCATGTACGGATTAAAGCCGGAGCTTGGAAGTCGATTAGCTGGGAGCAACTTTAGCAGCTTATCGGATCTGGTGGAAAAGGCTGTTAATGTTGAGGCTGTATTAGAGGTTGAAAGAAAGGTTACACAACATTCTGGCGGACACACGAATTTAAACCAAGGAGAAAGACCAAATTACAACAAGGGTCCAAGATTTAACAAAGGCAAAGGCCGAGGATTTGGAGGCCAAGTCAACAATCGGGATAACTCTAGGGTCTGTTACATATGTGGTCAACCGGGACACATTTCAAGGTTCTGTCCCCGCAATCAGCGAAGCAACCAGCAGGGTTTTTCAACGGTAAGGATGGAAGACATCACTTGTTACTCTTGCTTCAAGAAGGGCCTTTATGCATCATCCTGTCCAAACAAGCCAATCCCTGCGACCCCTCTCGCGATTCGAGCTCCTCCTAGCCGTCCAGCAATTGAGCCAGCACCAAAGAAGCAAAACCTAGGAGGGAGAGTTTATGCCTTAGGTATAGAAAGCCCGGACAATGCAGGACCATCTAAGGGGTCCCATCACAGGTATTGTGGGTGTTAAACCTCCTCTTTTTATTGCATGAACTTTGTGTAGATTAAGTTGTTGGAATTTAGTTAGGATTCCGGTTAGGTATAGATTGCTTGATCGCTAGGTTGCGCGTTTAGAAATTTTTTCGATTGTGATTGTTGATTGTGTGAGTTTTGATTAGTATTTCTGTGATTGAGATATTGTTGATTGAGTTACTGTGGCAGGAACCATACATGTTGCTGGTAAACCCACACATGTATTGTTCGACTCAGGGGCAACACATAGTTTTGTGACCCCTAAGGTGGCTGCCCAGTTTTGGGATTGCTTTTTGGTTGACAGGGTAAACGTGGCAGTCTTGACCCCTGCAGACCGAACCATTCAAGCGCATCAGTGTATCAAGAATGTTCCTTTGGTCATTCAAGAGAAAGAGTTCGTGGCAGATTTGTTAGTCGTGCCTTTGGAAGGGTACGAAGTAATCCTTGGAATATATTGGTTATCGAGCTACGGAGTTCAGATCGATTGTGAAAAGAGAAGGCTGTTGTTTGGCAGAGGCAAACGTCCAGAGATGGTATACTATGGAATCAGTCCTAGTATGACAGTGTCAATGGTGGCAGCATTGAGAGTACAAGATTTGCTTCAAGACGGGGAAGTGTATTTGGTAACTTTATCGGTTAGTGGAGGAGCCACAAACAATGAAGTTAAGATCGAAGACATAGAAGTGGTCCAGGAGTTTGAGGATGTCTTTGCGCCATTAAAGGAATTACCTCCACCTCGGAGTAATCCTTTTACTATTACTTTGGAGCCTGAAGCAAAACCTATAGCTAAGGCACCGTATCGAATGGCACCTGCGGAGTTGGCTGAGCTGAAGAAACAATTGGAAGATCTATTGGAAAAGGGATTCATCCGGTCAAGCTCTTCACCTTGGGGGAGCTCCTGTTCTATTTGTGAAGAAGAAGGATGGAAGCATGAAGTTGTGTATAGATTATCGCGGTATCAACAACATCACCATAAAAGACAAGTATCCTCTTCCGAGGATAGATGAGCTGTTGGACCAACTTAAAGGAGCTAGTTGGTTTTCGAAGATCGATTTGGCATCAGGATATCATCAAATTTCTATTGCCAAGTCAGACACCATGAAGACAGCATTTCGGACGAGGTACGGGCAGTATGAGTTCGTTGTTATGCCCTTTGGTCTCACCAACGCCCCTGCAGCTTTCATGCAATTGATGAATGAAGTGTTTCATGACTACCTCGACAAGTTCGTGATTATTTTCATTGACGACATCCTGGTGTATTCAAGAAGTAAGGAAGAGCACGAAGAGTATTTGAGACTGGTTTTGGAGAGGTTACGAAATCAGAAGCTGTTTGCTAAGTTTAGCAAATGTTCGCTTTGGAAGAGAGAGATAGGATTTCTTGGTCACATAGTATCAGGAGAGGGCGTGGCTGCTGATCCAGATAAGGTCCAAGCCATACGAGAATGGCCTCGACCTACCACAGTGACGGAAGTGAGGAGTTTTCTCGGACTCGCGGGTTATTACCGGAAGTTTGTTAATGACTTTTCCTCCATCGCAAAGCCTTTAACTAAACTGACCGGTAAAGGAGTTCCTTTTATATGGGCGGAAGAAACGGAGAAGGCATTCAAGAAGTTGAAGGAAGCTCTCACAAGTGAACCTGTGTTAGCTTTGCCCGAGCAAGGTAAACCTTACACGGTTTACACGGATGCTTCACGAGTTGGGTTAGGTTGTGTGTTAATGCAAGATGGGAGAGTCATCGCATATGCCTCGCGACAAATACGGAAGCATGAAGATAACTACAGCACACATGACTTGGAGTTAGCGGCCGTGGTATTCGCTTTGCGGATTTGGAGATCATACTTGTACGGAGAAGAAGTAGAGGTATACACGAATCGTAGTAGCATCTAATCGTTAGGTTGATTGGTTAAAGTTGAATGCTTAGATGATATCGCTAGGTTGCGATAGTTAGATATTCTGGAATTAGTATTTATTCTATATTCTAGAATGTGGTTGATTGTGGAACCTTGGTTATATTACCGGGTTTAGTATTATATTGGCCGACAGCATGTGCGTAACCCGCCATTGCTAGGCATATTGTGGGTGAGTTAGCGTTCCTTCAGACCTCGTACCCGGCGGGTTCAAGGAAACCCCTTATTCGCTGGATCGGGAAGACTCAGAGAGATGGGGTCATGGCCTAAGGCTGAGTTATTACACGACGGTGTAATGTGGCAGTGACCCGAAGGACTGTGGGCTGTCGCACGGTGACCCGAATGACTGTGGGCCGCGGTCGGTTGAAGTTTCCTTCTTCTAGCCTTCGTGGTAGTGAGATAGGATATTGCCGATAATGAAGGAGGAACCTAACATCACCGGGCCCTATTTATATTATATAGTGTTAAGGGTTTGGTAAACCCTAGTTTATTGATTACGAGTTTTAGCGACTATCTTATAGTATCGATATTTTACTCGTATTATTTTCTGCTGCGGATTTCTGATTGCTTATTTTAAGTATTATTAATTTATGTTATTAGGTGAACCTCTCGCTTTAGATTTGTTTGGGGTGGATAGCGAGGGGTTGTATTTGTTAGTTGGGGATTGTAACTCACTGAGTAATGCTAGATTACTCACTCCTCACTCTTTGTTGTTTTCAGGTGACCAGTAGAGCTTGTAGAGGTCGCGGGAAGTTAGGTCGGCTGGTGTAGTATTTTCATCTTTTTGCTTGCGATGTTTTCAGACTATAATTATGTACTTTTACTCTTTTGGCTAGCCACTACTTGTATAAATAAGTTGTGTTTTAGGAACCATGTTTCATGTTTGATAAATAAAGTGATGTTTTATGTAAATGCCTTGTTGTATCTGATATTAGCTTTGTCCAAGCTAACACAAAGTCAGATTGAGGTATGGGTTGAGAAGTCTTAGGCCTTGATTTGACGGGACGTGTTAGTGGTCGAACTGGCTTAGTCATGAATTGCACTCTTTGTGACCTTGGCCGGAACGCCCCTAGCCCGTCATGTAGCGCTCCAGAACCTTGGTAGAAAGTTAGTCCATCGGTCATGTTCTTGTTTGATTGTTGGCCGGTGGTTTGATCTATACCTAGAACGGTTCGGGGGTGTTACAGTCCTCCCCACCCGGGGGCGAGTTTCCTTGATGCTTTTTCTCTGGTATTGTCGGCTACTCGTTGTAGAACCCAATCCCCTTGCTGGAAGGTCCTTGTTCTGACTTTCTTGTTGTAGCTTCGGGCGACATCTTGCTGGTAGGACCAGTTTCTCAGTCGAGCAGCTTCTCTCTTTTCATCGAGCAACTCGAGACTCAGAGACATCAGCTCGTCATTATCCTCTTGTGAGATGGACCCAGAGACGGTTGTCTTTACATGCATCTCGGTGGGAACTATAGCCTCCACCCTGTAGACTAACGAATCGGGAGTTTCCTGTGTCGCTGTCTTGGGAGTAGTCCGATAGGCCTAGAGGACTCCGTGTAGTTCTTCTGCCCACTTGCTGTGAGAACCCTCCAAGCGTTTCTTTAGCATTTTTACCACGGTTTTGTTCGTGGACTCAGCTTGTCCGTTGGATGGAGGATGTCTGGGTGTGGCGAAGATGAGCTTTATGCCCCAGGCTTGGCAGAACTCCTTGAAGTTATGACTGGTGAACTGTGGTCTGTTGTCGGTGACAATCTCTTGTGGGACTCTAAAGGCGTGATCACATTCGTCTACAATAACTTTCTGATATGGAGATCAGTTGTCCGGCTGAGTGCTTCTGCTTCGGCCCATTTGGATAAATAGTCGGTTACTATCAGGAGGAAAACTTTTTGCCCCAGGGCAGTTGGGAATTTTCATACTATATCCATGCCCCAATTCCTGAAAAGGCCAGGGGGAACTTATGGATTTGAGGTTTTCCAAAGGGTGTTTGGACACCGATGCGTGTCTTTGACACTCGTCGCGGTATTTGGCTTGCATGTAGGCATCTTCAGCCACTGTTGGCCAGTAGTAGCCTGCTCTCTTGGCCCTTAGTACTAGACTTGTACCGCTAGAGTGGAATCCGCAGTCTCCTTTGTGTAGTTCCACGAGGATCCTACTAGCCTCTTGAGGTGTTATGCCCGTAGATATGGTCCAGAGAAGGATCTCCGGTATAGCACTCCTTGGGAAATGCAATACCTTGCCGCTTTTTTCTTGATCCACTTGCTTTCGTTACGGTCCTCAGGGAGGATATCGTTCTCTAGGTACCGAATTATGGGAGTCTTCCAGGTCTCTCCTTCTTTGATTGCGGAGATTGCTTCAGACGGTGACTCCTCCGGGGTACCTGGCCATTGGAGAATCAGCAAGGGGATCCTCATCTGGCTTTTGGTTTCGAGGGCGGACCCTAGATTTGCCAAAGCGTCAACTTGCGAGTTCTGTTCCCTGGGGATCTGCGTAAGCTTGTAGCTTCTGAATTTTTTGAGGAGTCGCTGAGCGACCACCAGATATCGGATCATACTGTCGTCCTTGGCCGGGTATTCTCCCTGCACCTGGTTGGTTATCAGCTGGGAATCTATGAAGACCTGCTGGATATTATCTGCGCCTATATGGTGGGCGAGTGTCAGTCCAGCGATTAGGGCTTCGTACTTGCTTTCGTTGTTGGTTGCCTTGAAGTTGCACCTTACAGCCCTTGAGGCCGTATTCCCCGTTGGCGAGGTGAGTACTATCCCGACTCCGGCTCCTCGGATGTTATTGGACCCGTCAACGTACAGGGTCCATGCTCCTTCTTCCATCGTCTTACTTTGGAGGCGTACCTCTTGCTCTAGAGCTGGGAGCAAGGTAGGCGAGAATTCAGCTACAAAATCAGCTAGCACCTGCAATTTTATAGCGGTAGCCGGTTGGAATATTACGTCATATTCTCCTAGCTCTACTGCCCATTTAGGTAGGTGATGTCTTGCATATTTTCATTGTTTTAGCTTTCCATTTTATGCATTTTATCCCTTCTAGATTAGGCATTAGGCATATTTAGGTTCATTTTGCATTCATATGTCTTTATCAGGTCTTGGGGGTACTTTGTTACAAAAAGGAAGGGTGAAAGATGAATATGGACGATGGCCATAGAGAAGACTTTCTATGCTAAGATTTGGTGGAGACATAGAATTTTGAGTTAGCTTTCCAATGGGAGTGGTTCCAAGCCATTTGAAGCCATATTGGAGGAGTTATGATTATTTGAGTTGAGACATGTCAAGACACCCGGGTCAGCACACTCGACCTGACCAACCCGCACGGGACGAGGGAGTGATGCTGGACGATGCAGCACCCGGACGGACGTACGCGACCTCGACAACCCGCACGGCCTGACCGCGTGAACAGACAGCACGTACGCGGCCTGGACACCCGGATGAAGCTACCCGCGTACGAACATCAACTCAGCGGACGCACCCAAGGATGACGACCCGCACGGATTCAAGAGAACGGACCAGCACGTACGCGGGACGATCACACCCGACTGGACGCCACCCGCGTGCGAGCATACCCGGACGTCCACACCCCACTGGACGCCACCCGCGTGCGAGCACACCCGGTAGCGACGAACGCCACGACAAGACGCGATCGACGCACTCGGTGGAAGACGACCCGCACGCCCGACGATGGAGAACGCCCAGATCAGGATGCGCCGATCACACCGACCTCCCTCGCCCGCGTACCACTCCACTCGACTTCGGTACACCCGGCCATGACCACTCGAGCAGCACGACCCGCACGGCTTGGACGGCCTGGTCGAGATTTCACACCCGGGTGGTCATACCTGGCCTGGTGGGTACCCATCCGACCAGGGTATCCGAGCTTCTTCCTTTTGGAGCTTTTTGATTGGTTTAGACCATTACTCTTCTAAGGGCTTTTTAGTCATTTTGCTTTTATGTTTTTAGGGCTCTTAAGCCTACTATAAATACTCTTATTATCCCTAGTTTGGGACTTATGTTATTTTCTATCTAAGAACACAAACCCTTGAGTAAAGTTTCATCTTTGATTCATAATCTCTTCTCATCTTTGATTCATATTCTCTTCTCATCTTTGTGTTCTTGGTTGCTTGATTTCATCTCCTTTCTTTCTCTATATGTTTAAGCTTGAATCTCTCATCGGTTTAAGAGTAAGCATGTGGATTAGTGAGTAGATCAATTTAAGATCCATGGGTTAGGGTGATTGAGAGTGATTAAGTGTAGATCCAAGGTGCTTAGTGTTAGATCTATCCTTTCCTTGCATTGATTTGGTGTTCTTAAAGCTATATTTGAGTTGGCCTCTCAAACATAGAGTCATAGGCATTTCATGCCCGAAAGGTGTTCTATGAAATGCCTGAACCAACTCATCTATGCTTTTAGCTTGCTTAGCCTAAGAGATTAGTTGTCAAAGAAGCTAAGATTGCTATTAGATTCATTCTTTATGCTTGCTTTGATCATTACAACCAAAGAAATTTGGTGTACTTGGGTGATCATTGCAAAAGAGCATCCATCTAGAGATAGAGCTTGCTTAGTTTTGTTGTCTAGGCATAAGGAATTAGATTGATTGAAAAGTTAGCATCTTGGATTGAATCTTAATCATTTGAAATCAAATCCTATACCCATGGGTCTCATTCTCCTCATAAGAAAGAAAGTTTTACTTTTTGTTGCATTTTACTTATTATCTTAGTTTTATAATCATCATCTTTAATGATTGCATTTAGATTAAGCATAGACTTGCATTCCCTTTGCTTTATGGTCACTTAGAACTGGTTCGACAATCTTATATACTACATCATTTGATTAAGACCTTAGAAAAGTCCTTTCATCAAATTGGCGCCGTTGCCAAATTCTAAGTTGATTGTGACATTGGGATTTAGTCACTTGCTTGAGACTAAATCATTTTTCTTTTCTTTTGATATTGATTCTCCTTTTGCCTCTTTCTTTGATTTTCAGGGGTATGAACACAAGAAGCAGGGGTGCAACTAACCTGGTTCCTGTTGGGGTCAAAAACGGTTATCTCGAAATCTACGGCTAAAGATCCTTCCAAACTCAAAGATTTCCGCATGAGCGGCCAATGGGGAAAGATCGGCAACGGAAAATCCACAGCGCAGAGAACCCCTGGCACCGGGCGGTAAGCCAGCCTGGCGCCGGCGGCAAACCAGCCTGGCGCCGGCGGCAAACCAGCCTGGCGCCGGGCGGTAAGCCAGCCTGGCGCCGGCGGCAAACCAACCTGGCGCCGGCGGCAAACCAACCTGGCGCCGGCGGCAAGCGTTCCATAACCGACCTGGCGCCGGCGGCAAACCAACCTGGCGCCGGCGGCAAGCGTTCCATAACCGGCCTGGCGCCGGCGGCAAACCAACCTGGCGCCGGCGGCAAGCGTTCCATAACCGGCCTGGCGCCGGCGGCAAACCAACCTGGCGCCGGCGGCAAGCGTTCCATAACCGACCTGGCGCCGGCGGCAAGCGTTCCATAACCGGCCTGGCGCCGGCGGCAAACCAACCTGGCGCCGGCGGCAAACCAACCTGGCGCCGGCGGCAAGCGTTCCATAACCGACCTGGCGCCGGCGGCAAACCAGCCTGGCGCCCGGCAGACGATCTCGCAAGATGGCCTGGCGCCGGCGGCAAACCAACCTGGCGCCGGCGGCAAGCGTTCCATAACCGGCCTGGCGCCGGCGGCAAACCAACCTGGCGCCGGCGGCAAGCGTTCCATAACCGACCTGGCGCCAGCGATGTTAAGGTCAAAATCGGTCAATGACGAAATCGTCATCCGAAAGTCCTTGAAAGAAAACCAAGTGACGATCAAAACCAAGCGGGTTGTCACTCGATGAACTCACAAGAAGGCATGAACGGACCGTGAGCCCCGGGATCAACGAAGGCAAGCAGGCACCGGTGGACGAGGACACGGCACGGCGGCAGGCTTGCCCTGTCCGTCTGGCGCCAGCGACACCCGACCTGGCGCCGGCGGCAAACCAACCTGGCGCCGGCGGCAAACCAACCTGGCGCCGGCGGCAAACCAACCTGGCGCCGGCGGCAAGCGTTCCATAACCGACCTGGCGCCAGCGACACCCGACTGGCGCCGGTCGGCGGCCCTCGTCCTGGTCTCGGTCCCATCATGCTCGGTCTGATCCCATCTTAGCTTGTTTGGATCAATTTTCGTGAGTTTGGTACGATCACGGTTATTCTAAACACCAAACATCTCGACTATACGAGGAATTGGGATTCCTTCGGAAATGCCGAAACCTTCAAAGACTATTCTTTCGACTATTCTTTCGAAAAACCGTAAAAACGTCTAAACGGCCCGACGTGGGCAAAACGGCCCACTTACGATTTTCCGAAAAGGAAGGATAACTTTGACGGTTTATCCTTATCCTCACATAAGAGATAAATGTCAAGTTTCCAGAAGATAAATGTCAAGTTTTCCGAAGATTAATGTCAAGTTTCCCGATAAACACGAAGATGGAAAAAGCCCGATTCAGCCCGCAAGAAGATAGACCGTCTAAAGAGGAGTATATAAGGAGAGCTTTGGGCGAGGAGCAAATCATCACCAAACTTCCAGAGCACTTAGCACTTAGAGCGTTTTAGCATTCTTTTCTGTTTACACTAGCGAGCTGCGACTCAACTAGGTTAGATCTAGGCGGCCGGACTAGCGGACCTTTCGACAGCTCTTGTAGCTTATTTCTTTACCCGTTGTTCACGCTCAAACGCGAATTCAGAAATAAGATCTCCTTTCGCTCTATTTTACGATTTTCATTTTTACAACTTTTTATCTCCATTGATTGTATCGTGTGTGGCCCAGCAGATATCCGGGACCTTCAAGGAAGATCGGGTTAACTCGATTTTCCTCCACAAATCATTTATCGGAAATTGACGGTGTGAATTTCGGTTCCCACTGATTTGGCGCTAGAAGGAGGGGGGGTTACGGATCTATCTATCTCGCAACTGCACACGCTCGATCATGTCTACTGACGTCACCAAAGACCAGCCAACGCTAGACGGAACACTCGCCGACGCCAACGTTGAAGACTCCAAGCGGAGATCGTCCACGATCACTGCTGATGCAAACACCGAGGCGCCGACAAATGAAGGAACTGTTTACCAAGAACGGGCGGAACAACAGACAAGCTAATAACCTCGCCGCAAAACAGGTCGACACCTTAACTGCGAGGGCAAGTTGCCGCTGATCCACCAAGGCACGCCATGGCAGAAGACTCGACTTCGATCTCCGGCACGAAAAGATGCCTCGAAAGAGCCCACTCCCGAGGAAACGGCTCCGAAAGCACAGCAAACGACCTCGCAGAACCTTCCACCCCTGGCTACGGGAAACAAGGAAAGCGACGTCGAACGCATCAATCTGGATATTAGCGACCAATCGGATCCTTCCGATGAAGACGCTGACATCCACCCAAGGAGGACCCGAAGCCAGTCCGCTCGGCAGACGGTATCCTTCGAGAGGCCCATGATAGAAGAGGAAGAAGAACTCTACTGGATGGAGCAGGAAGAACTCGCGGAAGATCAAGCTCGGATCCATCGTGACCAGCACCGACAAACTCGGAGGAACACCGGTAGCAATAGCGAGATCCATGATCTCCGAGATCGCAAATCCATCAGGCGACCAGTTCCGCCCCCGAGATCGATAGACTTCTCGAGGAAGCACGGAAAACACCGTTCACCGCTCGGATCACGGAAACACGCATCTCAGACCCAGGGAAAATCAAAATCCCGATCTATGACGGTACGACGGATCCTAAGTCGCACCTACAGTCCTTCCAGATGGCAATGGGTAGGTGCAAACTCCCAGAACGCGAACGAGACGCGGGTCATTGTCTTCTCTTCGTCGAGCACCTCAAAGGCGCTGCGCTCGAATGGTTCTCCCGGCTCAAAAGGAACTCCATCGGAAGCTTCCGCCAACTGGCCTCGGCGTTTCTCAAACAATACTCCATGTTCATGGACAGAGAAACGTTTGACGTGGACCTGTGGAGTCTAGCTCAGAAGGAGGACGAGTCGCTCCGCGACTTCATGCGAAGGTTCAAACTGGTGATGGCCAGAGTAACGGGCATCAGCGACAATGTCGCAATCGACGCCCTGAGGAAGACTCTCTGGTATAAGTTGAAGTTCCGAAAGTGGATACTACTGGAAAAGCCGCGGACAATCCAGGATACCCTCCACAAAGCAATGGACTTCATCAACATGGAGGAAGAGATGAAGCTTCTATCGTAGAAGCACGGACCACAGAAAACATCCTCGAAAAAGAAACCCTCTCGTGACGACAAAAACGTCCATCACGAAGGGGAAGACGCCCAAGGCGAGCATAACTACGCCATCAACTCGGAGCAAGGCAAAACCTCTGGAAACACCTGGGCCAGGAACCAGTACAAGGATAATTCCTACTGCGAGTTCCACGAAACCAGAGGTCACTCCACTGCGAACTGCAAGGTTCTCGGCGTCCGGCTCGCCGCAAAGCTCCTCACCGGCGAACTATCAAAGGTCAAGAGTATAAAGGACTTGCTTCTGGACTCCGACCGCCCAAAGACCAACAAAACTGTCTCCGAGGACCGCGCGACCGAAAATCAATTGGGTGAAAAACGCGGAAGGAGACAGGACGACCAAGGAACAACAACGATGCCAGAGGGTAAACATGATCATCGGAGGATCACAGTTCTACCAAGACTCAGTCTCTTCGATAAAAGCCTACGGGCGAAAAGCCAAGATAAGTTCCTACTGGTTTCCGGATAGCGGTATTTCTAACCACGCGATCACTTTCGAGGAACAGGAAACTGTCGGAATCGACAAGCTTCATTGCAATCTTTTGGTTATCAACCTGGTAATCCAGGATCTCGAGGTCGGCCGCATCCTCGTCGATACAGGAAGTACGGTCAACGTTATCTTCCGTGACACCCTCTACAGGATGAAGATCCCACTTGGGGAAGTCGTCCCTGAGCCAAAACCTTTGACTGGGTTTTCGGGCGTCACTTCCATGACCCTCCGGAGAATCAAGCTCCCGGTCATGGCGAAAGAAGTCACAAAAATCATCGAGTTCGCAGTAGTCGACAACCCGGCCATCTACAACGCCATCATGGGAACCCCTTGGATTAACTCCATGAAGGCAGTACCATCCACATATCACCTCGGAATCAAATTTCCGACTCCAACCGGAATCGCAGCCATCTAGGGTAGTCAGAAACAATCGAGACTCTGTTACCTAGCCGAGTTCAAACTGCGAAAAGATCGGAACGCCCCAGCGGCCAACCCGTAACGAGCAAAGGAATCACACAACATTCCAGAAGACTCGAAAAAAGATGATCCAGAATCATCCAAACAGGCAACGATTCAAGACAGCGACAAAGCCTCTCGAGTCCACCGCCATAAAAGCAGATAGCTCGACTTCGCGACAAACCGCCGATCCGACCAGCACGATCGAAACGGCAACGCACAGGGAGTAAAAACGTCTGCGGCAACCATCAGAACTACGAAATGGCTTGATCCTCAAAGAGGTAATGAGGGCAACTCGTCGAAACCCGCGAAGTTCAGCTATCCTCCTCACCAAAGGTGGGTAATGATAATTCTATACTCCCACAAAAACGCCAAATATCCGCGACATGTACTCAAAATTTTTCAAATTTTTCAAATAAAATTCTTTCTATCTATTTCTTAGGCTCACTTAATTTAGAAAACACGTAAACACTACGGAAAAACAAAAATCATATCTTCGAAAGAAATGCGAGACGTCGCAACTTCTGACAATGATAACAAAACTCGTATCATCCGCTAAAACATTCCACCTGCGACTTAAAAAAAAACTTATGCCCGTCGATTGGCCCCGACGGACGCACTCAGAAACGTTTCACTCAAATACAAACTCGTAGTCAGACCTTCAAGGTCCTCTTACATCCGACAAGGATATCATAGCGCGCTATACAAGAAACCCAAAATTTTGGTTTAGCGTCTCGGATAAACTCCGAAGATAGCTCGATTCTTTTAACACAAGTCATATAAGCCGTGACTAGTCGCGGACTTTAAACGAAAAGAATCAGGAAAAATCACTAACAGCAAAACGAAGTCGGTCAGTCATCGCACAGCCTTAAAGCTGAGAGTAAGCCTAGGTCTTGCCTTAAACCCAGTCTTGCTGGATCTTGACATCTGACAGACATAGTATCCTATACGAGATCCCAAAACATGTCTCTTATCTTTTACACCTAAAGCCGCTAGAAAGTAGCATCTGGACCAAGCAACAAAAAGAGTTAGGATACTGGCGACTACCGTGATTCTTTCCTGTACACTTGGCGAAAGTATAAATCAAAGTAAAAGACGAAATTTCGCAAATTTTCATATTTATAAAGTCTGCAAAAGACGGCGGGATTCTAAGCCACCAACGGCCAGTCCCAAAACATAAAGATGCAACCTCCGACTGTCGCAGAATAAAACTCCTAAAAACGGCCACACACGGCCAAAACATTCGAGTCACAAAAGGAAGTCAACATCGAGAAATCAAGATGCGGAAATCCCGAATGAACCTGCAGGCTGGTCCACTTCCTCGTTCACACCTTGAGCGTTCCCATCACCCTCGGCGTTTCATCGCTCCGCCTCAACCGTATCCTCGAAACCTCGATAGGTTCCCATAGTCTCCGGACTCTTTCCTCGACTGGAGGAACCAAGGACTCAGCATGAGCACACTCGTCCATAAAGTCCTTCATCTCAGCAATCTCGGAATCAAAAGAGAAATCCGGGTTCTGAGACTTGTAAAGGTTTACGACCGAGCCCTGGCACTCGCGGAAATCACCAACAAACTCCTGAGCTTCTTTAAAACATTGAAACTCAGCAGCGAACGATTCCGCCCGTCTCTCCACCTCAGCTGCGACCATCTTCCTTCCTCTCCTTTCCGCCCGAACAAGAGCTCGAGCATGAAGCTCAGCTTGCTTCTCGTTCTGCGCCTTAACCTCTTGACGGAATCGGAAGAGCTCTCGCTCAGCTTCCTTGGTCTTAAAGTTAGCAATCCTAGCCTTGCGGAAACTTGAGTCGAGCGCATTGCCAAACACTCTTAGTCCCTGCACAAATTCAAGATCAATAAACATACATATATGCGGATTCAAGAATACGGTTAAGAAGTTCAAAGAACAAAACCTCATTGATCCGCTGGGAACCCTCGGCAAAAACCCATTGCCTCTTCTCTTCCTCCAGCGACTCATCAGTAACAAACTCCGGAGGAAGGCCGGGAAGTGGAAAATCGCTGGCTCCATTTTTCCGTTGGAACAAAACTAGGGTTTTCCCCCAACGGTGAAGGATCTTCCAACCTTCCCCACCATCGCATTTCCTTCCCTTTACGGGATCTCTGTTTACACCTCCGAAGTCGGGCGCCGATAACCGTTCGCATCATATGTCGGGACAGAGTCTCGACCGTAAAGCCTTACTGCGCCTCAAATCCGCTCGAAAGTGAAGGACTTCCAGAAAACGGCCTTTGACGGCGGAGATCCTCTTGACGAAAAGATCGCCATGCAAATGCTAACAGCCCCGTTTCTACAATGCAAACTTTTCATTAAATACTCGCACTTCGAAATAACAAAATAAGACAACGAAGTTTTCATCAGATACCTCGGTTGAAGTTCCATGCATGCGAAATAGATGGAGGCAGCTCTCCTCGACAGAATCACCATCTATTCGACAAAGAAGAAACGCTCCTGCCACGACTTAGGGTTCAAGTAGTCCCCTGAATTATGGCCATATCCTTCTTGGGCAGCATGGAGTAGTAACCGCCGCCCTCGGCCGAAGTGCTCCAAAGGCCTTCGAAATCACCAGGACTGAGATCGATCCCAAGCTCATAACTTGAGATCAGTACGCCAAGCCAACTCTCTAAGGCAGGAACGCTGAGCTGGCTGATCGAGAGTTCGGCGACGGCGCATCTAACAATGGTGCCGGGGATCGGGAACCACATGCGGCAATACATAAGGAAAGCCTCGTAACATGTAAAGAAACCTTTCGGAGGATTCCTCGCACTCTCGTTACCGACGGGAATCCGGAATTTGACTCCATCAGGAATCTGGTAAAAATCTCGAAGAGTCCTGAGATATTTAAGCGAAACCAGGCTCAGCGTAAAGGGAGCACCAGGCTGCCTCAAAGGTCTCTTCGGAACAGGGATATCTGGCAGTGATGGGGGTGAACCCACAAGGGCTCGGTAATACGAATTCTTCGTTTCCTCCTCGACTAACTCCTCTTGCTTCACCGTCACATGGGCAGGAGATTCACCCGAGGATGAATGGGAAGAAGAATTTCTCTTTGAGGATCTTGAAGACATTATTCTTAAAAGAGAGAGAAAGGATTCTTGAGAGAGATGAATTTTTTATGGTGAAGTAAGAATGAATGAGATTTCTTACTCCCTCCTTTTAAAGGAGGTAAAATCACTATTTACCCCGACTTTCGGCAAACGATTACGTCTCTACACCTTCCCATACGGCTATACCGCAAGCCAGGACCCAAAAGGCACTACGGTTCCTAGCTAGCTGGGGGGCTAACTGTTGGGGTCAAAATCGGTCAACGACGAAATCGTCACCCGAAAGTCCTCGAAAGAAAAGCCAAGTGACGATCAAAACCAAGAAACGGGTCGTCACTCGATGAACTCACAAGAAGGCATGAACGGACCGTGAGCCCCAGGGATCAATGAAGGCAAGCAGGCACCGGTGGACGCAGGACACGGCATGGGCGGCAGGCTTGCCCTGTCCCGTCTGGCGCCGGCTGCAAGGGTCCTGGTTCCCATCTATGCAATCGTCTCGTGATCTAGGGCAACGGCAGCATCTTGGTCCCTTAAACCCATGTCCGGATTGTCCGCAAACTACAATGATTCTTTCGCAAAGCCTTCTCGATTGTTTAAAAGTTCATATTTTAAACGTCTAAAGTTCGATGCCACATTACTCAAACCCTTGAAAACGGTTATCTCGAAATCTACGGCTAAAGATCCTTCCAAACTCAAAGATTTCCCGCACGAACGACTAACGGGGGAAAGATCGAACAAACAGAAAACCCACGGACGGCAAGACGGCCTGGCGCCAGCGCACGCTGCCACGCTGACCGCCCGGCGCCACATACCGCCCGCGCCGGCAAGATACGCTGGCCGCCTGGCACCGGCGGCACCCTGATCGCCCGGTTCGTGGATCAGTCCATTGGAGCCAACCAGCATGGAGTTCAGAACGTTCTGAAGATTTCAACCGAGTTTCCTGATTTTCACTGTACTGGACACACTGACCGGACAGTGTACTGGACCGTCCTGCATGCATCCGGAAGGAAGATTTGGCTGGAGCCATGGCCAGATGACCGATTTGACCGTACTGGACTTTGTCTTCACCGTCCTGTTTTCTATTTTATGAAGAACAGTCGAGATGGAATCGCATTCGGACGCACCAATCCTGAGTTAGTTCATCGCTATCCATTTCTGGACTGTACCGCATGTACTGTCCGAACGGCCGGATTAGAACTTCAGCATTATGCACGACCAGACGATCGAATTCACCGAACTGGATATCGGCTTTCCCGAACTGTTTTGCATTTTAAGAAGAATGGTCGTGACAGAAATCAATTCGAGCGAGTGGATCTCAAGTTAGTTCATGCAACTTCATTTCTGGCTAGTTCGGACTGTCCTGTTCGCGTACTGGCCCTGCCCGCAGGACATGCTGAAGATTCATTGAACCTAGACAGTGGAATTTGAAGGGTTCACTTGCAGTCAACCTGAGATTTCGTGCCTTGACCAGATCTGGTCATTATTTATAGTTTCTATGAAATATTTTCTTTTTTTAGGATTACATTTCCCATTTTTATTTATGTATTTCTTTGACTTGTAATCCTTCAAATAAGGCTCATAAGGCACAAAATAAATCAGACATTTTTCCCCTTTTATGAGTTATTCTCTTTGTTCTTTGTTTAGAACTTTTCTTAGTTTCTTTGGTGTGGTTAGCTCCAAACAAACGCCTCTTTCTCGTTGGACGGGTGCGTCACATCCGGCAACAGATCGAGATCGTCTCCTCAACGGACCTGTGAGTCATATCAGGCGTTGATCAGACACCTTGACAGTATCATTGGGCCTTCCGCAACCCATTGTGTCGTCATTCAAACCATCAGTTCTCCTTTCGGAGTTCATATCCCCCTTACCGGTCGAGTAGCGTTTCCTGGGGTTCATCAAGTGGTATCAGAGCCACTCTTCCGGTAACTCTATTATCATTCCATCTTCTCATCTTTCCATTTCTTCTAAACACTTCTTCTTCTTTCTATCTTGAATCCGGGCCCCTCATTACCATCCATATATATAAAAAAAAAAGAGATCTTTTTTTTTTTTTGATCAAATATAAAAAAAAAGAGATCTATAAAAAAAAAAGAGATCTATAAAAAAAAGTATAAAAAAAAAAAATTCAAAAAGAGATTGATTTGTGGATTGGTGGTGGAAGAGTAAGCCTGCTGGCTGAGGAGAAATCCAGCCTTTGAGGTGGTTAAGGCGGATTCCAAAACCATAAATCTCTTATCTTTCTCTCTTACACCAAAAACCCTTTTGTTTTGCTTGGATCTACCCATTGGGATTCCTTGATCTGTTCTCTTAGAACCTTGAGAAGAAACTCCTGTGTGATTACCATAAAAATCTGAGTGAAACACGTGTGTGGGTGAGGATCAAACACTTGAGAGAGTGAGGATTTTTATCTACTAACTTTTGTGTTGAGATTTTCAGGTTATGATGTTTGGTCTTCAAAAGAGAAGTAGCAAGGAGAAGCCCCCACGACATTCTATCTCTCAAACTCCATTTAAATATCCGTTGAATAATTTTGATGAGTTTGTTAGTGTGCAGGAAAAGCCAAACCAAAGATGTAGAGAGCAGTCTAGACCATCTAGAGATGTGGCTGATCCAAAGAGGCAACCTTTTCAGTTTAATGTCCAAGAATTTTGTGATAACTTTGTAAAGGGAGTGGACAAAGCTCTCAAGGACGTCAACCAGATCCACAATAAGAGCACATCCACACGTGCCCCAGTAGCTGAGCCATCCTTTTTCATCAGCAAGAAAACCCAAGGTGAATCTGAAAACCATTTTGAAGAACTTAAAGATTTTTCAGATTCTTTACCCAATTTTGATGAATTTATCGAAGAGGCAATTGAAAGCTTGTTTATTTGTGAAAAATATATTGATCTTCCTTCTCATGAACCTGATTTTCTAATTGATAATGAACAAGCTATTATAGAACTAACTGTTTTGCAACCGGAGCATCCGAGTAGTCTTGTTTTGTCTCCACAGGTTTTTGAGGAAGAGCAACTGAATTTTCCACATCAAGGACCACGTCTTGACACCAGGATAACTTTTAATGAGAATCTAGGTCCTATCTTTGATGAGGAGGACGAGCCTGGTCCAGTCTTTGATGAAGAAACAACAAGCATCACATCCATCGCTATGGAGAGTCATCTATGCTTTGATCCCGGCACAACTGCTGCCCCTTTGTCTCCTGATCTACAAAAGCACTGTGAGAAATCTGATTTGCTTAATTCTTTGCATGACATGTTTGTCAAGATCAGTTCTCATGATGTGACTCGTTTTGGTCTTAACAAAATGAAAGAATTTTGTGTTTCAAATTCTGTTTTTTACAACATGATTAATTCTTTTAAATTTTTTAAACCTGATGAACTTATTGATCAACCACGTTTTCAAAATGTCAATGGCATCAGTTCTGGAATAAGTTTGAGCTTTGATCAGTTCTTGGAACATAACAAAGGATTTCACCCTCTTGAAAAATCTCTTGAACTTGAATTGCAACAAACTGATTCTTATCCTACAAAATCGTTTGATTCTTTTGTTTTCAAAAGAGATGGTTCTGATCTGAGTTCTTATAAACATGCACTGATCACTGGTGATGTGTTTGCACCCTCTTTTGTCTTGGACGGAATTTTGATTAAGAAGTTGCTGAAACAGTTGCTGGAAAATAAATCACTTGAAACTGAAAATGATTTTTGTGAACTTGATTTTTCTGATTTTATTTTGCAGCCTGATCTTGTGTGTTCTGAGACTGATAAAACTTGGCATCTTCTGAAATCATGTCGTGATAATTGTTTTGTCTTGAGTTTTGATGATATCTTGGTTTACAACACTTTCTTTGAAAAATGCCTTGAGACTTTGGTAAATAATTCTCAATCTGAACTTAATCTTTTGTGTTCAGATTTTGAGAAGGATTAGCATGTTTCAAAAATGATTCATACTGTTGCATGCCTTGACACCATTCTGGTCTATAATGTCTATTTTGATGTGCATCTTGAAAGGCTAAAATGTGTGCTACATATTCTTGAAAAAGTGATCTTGAATTTTGAATTGAACAAGTACTTGTCTTGCACATATGACCCTGGTCTTTTAGTGTCTGTTTTGAGTGTCCAGAAAAGACAGGTTCAGCCACTGAGAAGTGAGAGCATTGTCCGTGCCCAACAGCCTGAGATTTGGAGAAGCATTGCTGTCAAAACTTGCTACCTTGGAGATGCCAGCAACAGAGGATCAGTCCAAAAAGAGTATCTCGACTTCCATAAGGTCTTTTGTCACGAATCAAATTTTCCTGTAAGCCCAACTCGCCATGGATTCACTGAGGCTTGGAATCAAATGAAAAGTTTCGCAGATGAAGGAGTTATGAATTTTTCAAACCGGAGGATCTCCAGTCCATCTATCCGCGAGTACCAGTCTTCTAAAGGAGATTCAGGCCCAAGAAAGAAGCGGCCTGAGCCAAAACCGATCTTCCATGAACCAAAGGTGTTTCCTTAGTCAACCTCCTTTCCAAACCAAAAGCACTGTAAGGATCATGGGTTGATTGTCTCTGCTCATCATGAAAATGTTTTAAAACCGAGAATTTCTAAGCAAAAACAAATCTTTACTTGTTTGAAAAACGTTTTGCTTAAACCTTTTCATGAATTGTTTTCATTGAGCTGTTCTTTGAAAGAACTTTGGTTTAGAAAAGAGCATGAACCGAAATTTCTTAAGCCAAAGAATCAATTTAATTTCGTTCATGATGAAAAGCTTTCAGATTTGGCACCGTCTCATTTCTTTTCTAACATTTTCATACCTTGGCCTGATTTTGAGATTGATAAACCAATTTTTGGCGATCAGTTTAATTGCTTGATGCTTGCCCACCTGCTTGCTGATTATCCTAAGAGCTTTGATCCTGTCTTTGATGTCTTAAGGATAGAGAAACCCTTTGATTATTTCTTTCGCAGATTTGATGTGGTTTCTCTAGTTGTTTTGAGTAAACAGGATCAGCATGATCATTTGTCAAGAAGAGCAAGCACTGATGGACGCCAAAGGACTTGGAATTACATGATGGAAACAAGTTCAAAACTCCAAGGAAGTTTCTGTCCATTCTTTTCCTTCACAGAATTT
This sequence comes from Brassica carinata, assembly GCA_016771965.1. Lineage (NCBI taxonomy): Eukaryota > Viridiplantae > Streptophyta > Magnoliopsida > Brassicales > Brassicaceae > Brassica > Brassica carinata. Next base: position 50,594,749 of record CM028688.1, read on the forward strand.
TGCATGAATTTTAAATTCTTTTTGCCTGATTCATTTTATTTTGATTTAGGCAAAAGGGATTTGAGGACAAATCCTTTTGAAGAGGGAGAGTATGATACGCCCCGGTTCGTGGATCAGTCCATTGGAGCCAACCAGCATGGAGTTCAGAACGTTCTGAAGATTTCAACCGAGGATCCTGATTTTCACTGTACTGGACAGACTGACCGGACAGTGTACTGGACCGTCCTGCATGCATCCGGAAGGAAGATTTGGCTGGAGTCATGGCCAGATGACCGATTTGACCGTACTGGACTTTGTCTTCACCGTCCTGTTTTCAATTTTATGAAGAACAGTCGAGATGGAATCGCATTCGGACACACCAATCCTGAGTTAGTTCATCGCTATCCATTTCTGGACTGTACCGCATGTACTGTCCGAACGGCCGGATTAGAGCTTCATCAATATGCACGACCAGACGATCGAATTCACCGAACTGGATATCGGCTTTCCCGAACTGTTTTGCATTTTAAGAAGAATGGTCGTGACAGAAATCAATTCGAGCAAGTGGATCTCAACTTAGTTCATGCAACTTCATTTCTGGCTAGTTCGGACTGTCCTGTTCGCGTACTGGCCCTGCCCGCAGGACATGCTGAAGATTCATTGAACCTAGACAGTGGAATTTGAAGGGTTCACTTGCAGTCAACCTGAGATTTCGTGCCTTGACCAGATCTGGTCATTATTTATATTTTCTATGGAATATTTTCTTTTTTTTTAGGATTACATTTCCCATGTTTATTTATGTCTTTCTTTGACTTGTAATCCTATAAATAAGGCTCATAAGCCACAAAATAAATCAGACATTTTTCCCCTTTTATGAGTTATTCTCTTTGTTCTTTATTTAGAACTTTTCTTAGTTTCTTTGGTGTGGTTAGCTCCAAACAAACGCCTCTTTCTCGTTGGACCGGTGCGTCACATCCGGCAACAGATCGAGATCGTCTCCTCAACGGACCTGTGAGTCATATCAGGCGTTGATCAGACACCTTGATAGTATCATTGGGCCTCCGCAACCCATTGTGTCGTCATTCAAACCATCAGTTCTCCTTTCGGAGTTCATATCCCCCTTACCGGTCGAGTAGCGTTTCCTAGGGTTCATCAACCCCGGCCTCGCGCCGGCGGCACCCGCCTGGCGCCGGCGGCACCCGCCTGGCGCCGGCGGCACCCGCCTGGCGCCGGCGGCACCCCGGCCTGGCGCCGGTCGACGGCCCTCGTCCTGGTCTCGGTCCCATCATGCTTGGTCTGATCCCATCTTAGCTTGTTTGGATCAATTTTTGTGAGTTTGGTACGATCACGGTTATTCTAAACACCAAACATCTCGACTATACGAGGAATTGGGATTCCTTCGGAAATGCCGAAACCTTCAAAGACTATTCTTTTGAAAAACCGTAAAAACGTCTAAACGGCCCGACGTGGCCAAAGCATACGATTTTCGAAAGGAAGGATAACAATGACGGTTTATCCTTATCCTCACATAAGAGATAAATGTCAAGTTTCCTGAAGATAAATGTCATGTTTTCCGAAGATAAATGTCAAGTTTCCCGATAAACACGAAGATGGACGAAAATGGAAAAAGCCCGATTCAGCCCGCAAGAAGATAGACCGTCTTAAGAGGAGTATATAAGGAGAGCTTTGGGCGAGGAGCAAATCATCACCAAACTTCCATAGCACTTAGCACTTACAGCGTTTTAGCATTCTTTTCTGTTTTCACTAGCGAGCTGCGACTCAACTAGGTTAGATCTAGGCGGCCGGACTAGCGGACCTTTCGACAGCTCTTGTAGCTTATTTCTTTACCCGTTGTTCACACTCAAACGCGAATTCAGAAATAAGATCTCCTTTCGCTCTATTTTACGATTTTCATTTTTACAACTTTTTGTCTCATTGATTGTATCGTGTGTGGCCCAGCAGATATCCGGGACCTTCAAGGAAGATCGGGTTAACTCGATTTTCCTCCACAAATCATTTATCGGAAATTGACGGTGTGAATTTCGGTTCCCACAGGCGGCAAGCCCCCTGGCGCCGGTCGACGGCCCTCGTCCTGGTCTCGGCCCCATCATGCTCGGTCTGATCCCATCTTGGCTTGTTTGGATCAATCCTCGTGAGTTTGGTACGATCACGGCTACGGAATAAACATCTTTCGATTCAATTCGGTTGAAATCATCCTCGATGTTTTACGACAAAAACTAGAAGGATTGGATTTCTCGTAGAAGATATCGTATAAAACAAGATCGATTAACTTGAACATCGATCCTTTAGGTTATACGGTTTATTTTACGAGAAAGATAGTCTTTTCGAGAAATCGTCTAAAACGTTCAACGACTTAAGACAAGTCCACGGACTTACTTACGATTTTAAGAATTCAGGCCCAATCAGGCTATGACGGTTTATCCGATTTCCCGAAAATCGGATAAACATCAAGTCACCGGAAAATAGGGGAAAACTCGAGGATAATTACGAAGATCGACGAGAATGGAATATTTCCTGAAGAGATAAGCTTGGGCCCAAAGGCGAGGTCCATCATCTTAAGGCAAACCGACCTAGGAGTGGGTATATAAGGAGAGCAAGAGCAGAGGAGAAGGGGATCAAAAAATTAGACTTAGAGCATTCTGCTAGCTTAGAAGTATTAGGGCTTAGGTGGTTAGACTAGCGGAGCAAAGCTTAAGACATTTGGCTGCCTGCGACTCTATCTTTTTCTTTAATCGCAAATCTCTTTGTCTTTCGGAAAATCTTTGTACTCGTATCTTTCATCTAATAAAACGCCTTCGGGCAAATATTACAATTCTTATTTTTACCTATTAAACTTTCGTGATTTCGTGTGGCAACGCAGAGAATCCGGATTTTCAAGGAAAGTCGGGTTTACTTGGCTTTCCTCCGCAATCTTATTTATCGGAAATTGACGGTGTGAATTTCGGTTCCCACAGTTCCCACTGTTGAAGAGATAGCTACACTTGAGAGGGAAATAGCAAGAAGGAGAAGAGAAGAAGAGCAACAGGCTCACATTCAGAGGTTGGGGTTTGAGATGGATGATCACCAGCATCAACCTCAAGATGGCAATGGTCAAGGAGCTGACAACCTTGGACCACAGCGCCAGCAACAACAACACCCACAGCGGCCAGCTAGAGCCATTGGCACCTATGACCATCCTCAAATTCATGGCAATAGGACGGGCATCCGCGCACCAGCTGTGGAAGCTAACAACTTTGAGATCAAGTCAGGGTTGTTGAGTGTGATTGAGAACAACAAGTACCATGGTTTGGCTGTAGAAGACCCAATTGATCACTTGGAGAAGTTGTATAGCTATTGTGGCTTGTCCATGACCAATGGTGTGTCCGAAGATGCCTTCAAGCTCAAGTTGTTTCCATTCTCTCTAGGAGACAAGGCACGCCAATGGGAGAAATTTCTACCTAGTGATTCCATCACTACTTGGGATGATTGCAAGAATGCCTTCTTGGAGAAGTTCTTCTCCACATCAAGGACAGCCAAGCTGAGGAATGAGATCTCTAGTTTCCAGCAGAAGAACTTGGAAAGCTTTATTGAAGCATGGGAGAGGTTCAAGGGGTATCAAGCTAAGTGCCCACACCATGGTTTCTCAAAGGATAGTTTGCTGAGCACATTCTATAGAGGTGCCCTTCCTGAGTTTAGAGCAAGATTGGATACAGCAAGCAATGGTTTCTTCCTGGGCAGGTCTGAAGAAGATGCTGAGGAGCTGGTTGACAACATGGTGAAGAGTGATTCAGTTTACAGTGGAGAACATGACAGAGTTGATAGAACAACCAGATCTGATGACAACCAGACCAAGAAGGAAAAGAAATCCTTGCAAGAGAAGATAGACTTGCTGATTGCTAACCAAGCCAAACAGGAGCAGATCAACTTTGTGGGTGATCCAAGTCAGGAAACTCATCCTAAGGTTAATGAAGTAGAAGGGTTAGAAGGGCAAGAAGAGCTTTGCTTCATCAACAACAATGGTACTTGGTACAGGAAGGAGCCTAACTTTCAGTACAACAACTACCAGCAAAGGTCTTATCCCAACAACCACCAAGGAGGCTATCAACCCAAGCAAAACACTCAGCAAGGGAACTACCAGCCTAGGCAGAATCCTCCTCCTAGTTTTACAAATCATGGCAATCAGTCTACTCAAGCTCAAGGTAGCTCCTCCCAAGCTAAAGCTCCAAATTCATCTATGGAAGCTATGTTCAAACAATTATTGGAAGGTCAAGCTAGAACAGCCAAGGACATTGGCCATGAGTTCAAGACTGTTCACTCCAAGATTGATAGCAGCTATACTGAGCTAAACAACAAGATTAGAGCTTTGGAGAATCAGTTTGCTTCTATGAACTCTCAGCCAAGTCGCCAACAAGGAACACTACCAGGAAAGGCTGAGCAAAACCCCAAGGAGCCAATGATGGCAATCACTTTGAGGAGTGGTAGAGAGCTACCTCCAAGAACTCTCCCCAAGGATGGTGAGACACTAAGTGGGGGGGTGGCTATCAACATTGATGATTATGTCGTGATTGTAGATGAGAAGGTTGATGAGGATATTCTAGAAAAGATTGTTGAAGCTAAGGGTAAAGGAAAGGTTGGAGAAGAGAAGAAAGCACTAAAGCATGGTGAAGTTGCCACTCTAACAAAAGAGTCTTCTTTTGTTCCTCCTCCCTATGAACCTAAGCTGCCATTTCCTGGAAGATTCAAGAAGCAACTTTTGGAGAAGTACAAAGCACTCTTTGAGAAGCAAATGAGTGAAGCTCAAGTCACAATGCCCATCATTGATGCCTTCATGCTTGCCCCTCAATACAGCAAGTTCTTGAAGGATGCTGTGGCTGCCAAGAAGAAGGAAATGGAAGGCATGATGTTTCTTACTCATGAGTGCAGTGCCATTATCCAGAGATTGACAATCCCTAAGAAGCTAGAGGATCCAGGCTGCTTTACCCTACCTTGTGCCATTGGTCCTTTGATGTTTGAGAGATGTCTATGTGATTTGGGAGCTAGTGTCGGTCTCATGCCTCTATCTGTTGCCACGAAGCTTGGGTTCAGCCAATACAAGAAGTGCAAACTCTCTTTCGTGCTTGCTGATCGCTCAGTCAAATTCCCCATTGGTATCCTTGAAGACCTCCTTGTGATGGTGGGAAATTGTGAAATTCCTACTGATTTTGTTGTGCTTGAGATGGATGAAGAAGCTAGAGACCCCTTGATCCTTGGAAGACCATTCTTAGCCACATCAGGTGCCCTTATCAATGTGAAGGAAGGCAAGATTGATCTTCATTTGGGGAAAGAGCACACTCTCCATTTTGATATCAATGAGGTAATGAAGAGGTCAACTGTGCAAGGCCAAGTGGTTTACATAGAAGAGATGGAAGCTCTTGCTGATGAGCTCCTTGAGGAATTGGCACTTGGAGAGTTGACAATAGGGGACCCTTTGCAGCATGCTTTGACAGTGGATAAAGAGGTCAAAGTGGTGGAGAACCAAGAGAGTGATGCTATTGTGGCCATGCTGGATTCTCGCAAGAAGTTTGAGGATAAAGGCCAAGCTGTTTCAGCCACTCAACAAGAGGACACCCAACAAGATGATTGGAGAGAGCTCAAGGCACCAAAAGTGGATCTAAAACCTCTTCCCCATGGTGTAAGGTACGCATTTCTAGGCCCTAATGAGTCATATCCTGTCATTGTGAGTAGTGAACTTACTGAACTTGAGCTTTCTCAATTTTTAAATGCACTTAAAAAGTTTAGAAAGGCAATTGGGTACTCACTAGATGATATTGAGGGATATCACCTTCTTTGTGCATGCATAGGATACATTTAGAGGATGAGTCAATGACTTCTATAGAGCATCAAAGAAGGTTGAATCCTAACCTGAAGGATGTTGTAAAGAAGGAGATTCTTAAGCTCTTAGATGCTGGTGTTATCTACCCTATTTCAGATTCTAAATGGGTATCTCTTGTGCATGTAGTTCCAAAGAAAGGTGGTATCACTGTGGTTAAAAATGACAAGGATGAATTGATACCAACTAGAACCATAACTGGCCATAGGATGTGTATTGATTATAGAAAGCTCAACTCTGCCTCTAGAAAGGATCATTTTCCATTGCCATTCATTGATCAAATGCTTGAGAGGCTTGCAAACCATCCTTTCTATTGTTTTCTTGATGGGTATTCAGGGTTCTTCCAAATCCCCATACATCCCAATGATCAAGAGAAGACAACATTCACATGCCCCTATGGCACCTTTGCTTATCGAAGGATGCCATTTGGGTTATGTAATGCTCCAGCAACCTTTCAAAGGTGCATGATGTCTATCTTCTCGGATCTCATTGAGGATATAGTGGAGGTATTCATGGATGATTTCTCTGTCTACGGATCTTCGTTTTCTGCTTGTTTGTCCAACTTGTGCAGGGTCCTACAGAGATGTGAAGACACCAACCTAGTGCTGAATTGGGAGAAGTGTCACTTCATGGTCAAAGAGGGGATTGTGCTTGGGCATAAGATTTCAGAAAAGGGCATTGAAGTGGACAAGGCTAAGATTGAGGTGATGGTCAGCTTGCCACCACCAAAGACAGTGAAAGACATCAGGAGCTTCCTTGGCCATGCTGGGTTCTATAGAAGATTCATCAAAGACTTCTCAAAGATTGCTAGACCAATGACCAAGTTGCTGTGCAAGGAGGCCGCTTTCAGCTTTGATGAAGATTGTCTTGAAGCCTTCAAGAAGATAAAGGGTGACCTTGTTAGTGCTCCCATTGTCCAGCCACCTGATTGGGACCTCCCTTTTGAGATAATGTGTGATGCTAGTGATTTTGCTGTTGGGGCTGTCCTGGGGCAGAAGACGGATGGCAAGACACATGTGATTTATTATGCTAGCCAAACCCTGAATGATGCACAGATGAAGTATGCCACAACAGAGAAAGAGATGCTGGCCATTGTCTTCGCCTTTGAAAAATTTAGAAGCTACCTGGTGGGTTCCAAGGTCATTGTGTATACTGACCATGCAGCTTTAAGACACCTCCTAGCAAATAAGGATGCCAAGCCAAGACTACTAAGGTGGATCTTTTTGCTTCAAGAGTTTGACTTGGAGATTAGAGACAAGCCAGGGATTGAGAATGGAGTTGCTGATCACTTGTCCAGGTTGAGGATTGAAGGTGGAATCCCTATTGATGAGGGACTTAGACAAGAGCATGTCATGGCCATCATGTCAGTGGTGGCAGTCATTGAGACTGGAAAAAAGATTGAAGAGGTTAAGGCAGCTGAAGAGAAGGGACCTTGGTATGCTGATTTGGTTAACTACTTAGCCACTGGAAAGGAACCATTGGGGCTTGCGGGGTATGAGAAGAAGAAGTTCTACAAAGACTTGAAGAGATACTATTGGGATGAACCATACTCTACACCCTATGCAAAGATCAGATCTATAGAAGAGTGGTGGCTGAAGAAGAAGTTGAAGGAATCCTCTCACATTGCCATGGATCTTCCTATGGAGGCCATTTTGCTACATTCAAGACTGTCTCAAAGGTGCTACAAGCTGGATTCTGGTGGCCACACATGTTCAGGGACTCACAAGACTTCATTTCAAGATGTGACTCTTGCCAAAGGAGGGGGAACATTACTAAGAGGAATGAGATGACTCAAAACCCAATCCTTGAAGTGGAAGTGTTTGTTGTTTGGGGGATTGACTTCATGGGACCTTTCCCTTCTTCTAATAGCAAGTCCTACAAATGATTCAAAAGTGGTGGTCAAAATGTTCAAGAGCAATATCTTCCCAAGGTTTGGAGTGCCAAGAGTGGTCATAAGTGACGGAGGTTCACATTTCATAAACAAAGTGTTTGAGGGTCTTCTCAAGAAGAATGGAGTGAAACACAAGGTTGCAACACCCTATCACCCTCAAAAAAGTGGCCAAGTGGAGGTCTCCAACAAGCAAATCAAGGGAATCTTGGAAAAGGTTGTGGGAACCAAGAGGAAGGATTGGTCAGCCAAGCTTGATGATGCCCTTTGGGCATATAGAACAGCCTTCAAGACTCCTCTAGGCACTACTCCTTTCAACCTTGTCTATGGGAAGTCTTGCCATCTACCAGTTGAGCTTGAATACAAGGTATTGTGGACTGTGAAGCTTCTAAACTTTGACATCAAGGGTGCAAAGGAGAAGAGACTTCTTCAACTCAATGAACTGGATGAGATAAGGATGGACGCCTTTGAGAATTCAAGGATTGACAAGGAAAAGACTAAGGCTTTCCATGACAGGCACATCCTCAAGAGAGAGTTCAAGGCAAGAGATCAAGTGCTTCTTTACAACTCTAGACTGAAGTTATTTCCAGGAAAGCTTAAGTCAAGATGGTCTGGTCCATTTGTGATCAAAGAAGTGAGGCCTTATGGAGCCATTGTGTTATGGGATAAGCAGGGTAATGACTTCACAGTTAATGGCGAGAGACTCAAGGAATACATGGCCACAATACCAAAGGAGGATGGGACATCAACCCCACTCTCTGATGCTCCCCTTGCCTAACCTCAAAGGAGGCAAAGTCAAGCTAGTGACTTTAAACAAGATCACTTGGGAGGAAGTCCCATGGTTATCCTTGTACATATTGCATTAGGATTTTTATTTTACTTTGGAGTTCTTTGAAAGATGTTGGGGCCAGGTTGGGAGCTTGAGAATGAATTGACTGAGGTTATGAGATGGAGGAGACACAAAAAGAAGTGAGTTGGTTATGTGATCAGGAGAGAAAGAGATGAAATTTTGGTGGTTTGGTCGAAGATACCCGGGTTGAAGCACCCGCACGGGTAGGGCAGAACGGACAAACGGGACGTACCCGGGTGGTGTTGCGCGGGTAGAAGAGCCCGCACTGGCAGAACGGATGAATGCGTACCAACGGGACGTGCCCGGGCTGGAACACTCGGGTGGAGAAGGCCGCACGGGTGGAGCGATCAGAGCGGACGAGCGGGGCGTACCGGGTGGTGTTACCGGGTTGAAGCACCCGCACGGGTGGAGCGATCAGAGCGGACGAGCGGGGCGTACCGGGTGGTGTTACCGGGTTGAAGCACCGCGCGGGCGAAGGGACATACGGGTGGACATACCCGGTCGTCCAAAGCCCCCACACCAGCACCATCACGACCCGCTGACACCCGATGCAACCCGCCCAACCAGGTTTTCTTCCTTTTTCCGACCCAAACCCGACCCGACCACTCAGACTAACCCACCACCCAAAACTTCCCCAAAACCCTACATCACCCTCTCTTTCTTCATTTCATCCCCTTCCTCACATCAAAAATCCTCTCTAGCCCCCAAGAACTAAAATCCCCATAACTTTCTCAATTCTCAACCAAATCATCCAATTCTTTTTCACACATCCAAGTCTTCTTCCCCTAAGTCTATTTCCTTGAATCCTTTCATCCTAATCCTTCATCCAAAGCAAGGTATGGTACTTTTCAGTTCAAATTCGTAATGCTCATGAACCCTAAAATTTGAACTTGAAATTTTGAGCCTTTTCTTGCTTGATTCTTGTCGAATAGGCTAGGGAATGACTATATATGATGCTGGGCTGTTGATTTCTTTGTCAATTTGAGCTGAATTTGAATTTTAAGAAATTAGGGTTCATGAGATTTGGGGATTTTTGAAAAGGTTCTTACTTTTGGTTGATTATGGTCTAGATTGATTGGAATTGATGTTCTAGAGCTTGCTTAACATTCAATTTCAACTTGCTTGGTGATTTTACTTGGAATTGGCTAGATTAGGTTCCCTTGTTCATTAAAAAAAAAAAAAAAAAAAAAGAAAATTTTGAATTTTGTGGACATGGGAACTTGATTTCTTTGTGATAATCTTGCTAGGTTGCTGGTTTTAAACTGATTTGCAAGTGTTCATTCAAGCACCTATCATTACAAAAGTGTTATTTCTTCCTTGTGCTTAATCTTGTCTAAGTTTTGAAATTTTTTTTCAGGTTCAAGATGGGAAGGAAAGATGAGAACTTGATTGCACAAGAAAAGGTTGAGGCTGCTCGGAAAGAGACTGCTAGGTTTGGGAAAGAGTTAGGATCCATGCCTGAATCTGAGGAGGAACGTAGACAGCAAGCCTTGGCATTGTTGAGAAAGAAAACACAAGCCAAGAGAGAGGGAAAGAGAGTGGCTGATGGGGCTAGTAAGCAAGCCAAGAATGAAGGAAAAGGGATTGCTAGTGAAGAGAAAGGGACTGCTGGTGCCCACAAGCAGTCTAAGAGGGATGAAAAGGGAGTGGTTGATGTTGATCACAAGACAACCAAGAAGGATGGCAAGAGGTTGGCTAGTGATAAGAAAGTGATTGAAGATGCTTACAAAGAAGCCAAGAGAGATAGAAAGAGAGTGGCTGTTGGTGATCATAAGCACACTCCTTCAAAGAAAGCTCGAGCTCCAAGATCTCACAGCGTGGGACCTCTTGTTTTGGAGAAGAACACAAAGAAGGACGATGAGAAACCAGCTCCTCCCACCAAGATCAGGATCAAGGCACCAAACCCAAAGACATTGGCGCCTCCACCCTTGGAGCAAGTAGATGAAACTGTTGAAGAAGCATATTCTCCAAATGGTAGTGTGGCTGAGCAAGAAACTTTTGAAAATTTAGGTTTCAATCCTCATAGAAATAGACAGAGGAAGCCTACTGAAGTTGAACTATTGGAGCAGATGAGGCAAGGAGTATCTTGGCCTCCAACCAGATTTGCTGATGTGAGGCTAATGAGAGAGTTAGAGATTGACCAAGACATGAAGGATTTTCTTCCTCTCATGAACATGGACAGCTTCTATTCCATGGCTCACCCAACACATAAAGAGGTCTCTTGCCAATTCTTGGCATCCTTGGAGGCCACATTCCACTCTTCTCTACATGAGGAACAAGGGTGGGGAAGAATCAGTTTCAAGATTGATGGGAAGACCTATTTCATGACTTTTGCTGAGATTGGAGAGGTGCTAGGCCTCAAGGATTTGAAGGAGTCTTCTTTGCCTAAGCTGAAAGGGCTTCCTAAAGGAAAGACCCTTCCACACTTCACTTACAAGCTCTTATCCGGCAAAGATAGAGTGTCCAGCAGAGACAAGAATGCTTCTATCAGGCATCCATCAGTCCGCTACCTCCATAGGCTGATTGTACACACCATCTACCCAAGGAAAGAGCCAAGTAACGTGAATGGAGAAGACTTGAACCTCATGCACCAAGCTATCCAGCACTTTGCCTTACCTCCCCACTTACCTGAAGTCCCCACTGATTTCTACGCTGAGTTTGGTATGGTTGGATTATTTGTGAGGCGCCTCATGTACTACAAGGATTATGCTTGGACAAACAGGGATCCAGAGGCTCATATTGGAATAGGTGGCTTGATCACACCATTGCTTGTGCACCAGGGTATTAGCTTGGGCGATGACGCATCCGGTCCCTCTTTCATTGACCTCACCTACTTGAAGTCAGCTCATTACTTCTCTGGAAGATACAATGGGAGGTGTGTTTACTCGTACTTGAGAGGTTCCACCACAGTTGAGCTGCTTCTCCCTAACTATGAGCTCACTTCATTGAGCACACCAGGGACTATAAGTTTTGATATCAGTGAGCAGCACCTCCTAGGTAGTCATGGGACTCTAGGCCCTATGGTATTACACATGAACGAGAATTCAGCAGCAAAGACAGCTAAGTTTTATCAGGGATATTCCTGCAGAGCCACAGCCCATCTCTTTGGTCCTCCTCGCTATAAGTTTGAGCAATGCACCAGTGCCCTGCCTATTGGTCCCATTCGCCAAGCTCCTGACCAGATTAGTACACTACAAAGGTGGAACAGAGCTCAAGATAGGACAATCTTCAAGCTCACCAAGAAGTACAAGGAATTGAGGAAAACTTTGAAGAGACAAGCTGAAGCTTCAGCTCAATTCATGAGAAAGGTTGCTGATGTTCTGACCAGGGGAGCTGTAGCAGGCTGCAAGGCTGAGGATTTTGATCTTGATGCTTTCCTTGCACCCCCTCCTCTACCCCTTCATGACCCAAATGCGCCACAAACCGAGAAGCAAGCTCTCCGTAGCTTGAGGAACCCTTACATCGCCCCATCCGCGTCCGAAAACAAGTCACCAAGCCTAAGCACCACTGCTGATGAAGATAACTCTGAGGGTGAGGCATCAGCCTCATCCCATGCTCCATGAGGTACTCCACTTCCTGATCATTGTATATACAATTCATCTTTGCATTTAGATTTCTTTTATTTTCTTTTAGGCCCTTCTCCACTTTTAACAAACACAGAGACTGTGTGAATTAAGTGTGGGGGTGGTGTCAAGTTGCTAATAGTCTTGTGTTTTATGCCATATGCATGCACTTGTAGATAGTTATTGCATAGAAAAACCAAAAAAATTTGAAAAATTTGAAAAGCACAAAAAGAATCATGTAGTTGCATTAGGATTGAGTCTAGATCATTCACTTGCATAAAAAAAAAGAGAAAAATCATCATATAGGTTGCATCATGCATAAGGGGACAAGGATGATAGTTGCCTTGTAAAGATGCTCATGCTAAGTTCTTAAAGTGATAACCTTTATAATCCTAGTAAGTAGCTCGAGCAATCTTAAGATAACTTGTAAACTTTGTGCCTTGAAAGCTCTTCCTAAAGCTTATTTCATTGATTGATGCTCTCTCTTTGAAGTTTGCTCCTGTCATATTTAGACTCTAAGTCTCTTGCTCATGGTCCCTTGTGTACTAAGTCATGGATAGAACACTTGAGTTGTCCCTCCCATTCTTTGCCTATCTTTTTGGACAAACTCAAGTGGTACTCCACGCCCTTAAACCCTTACCTCCTTTCAAGCCTTCATTGTTTGTTGAGTGAGGCCTTCTTTGGAAAGCTTTACATGTGCACAATGTTGAGAGTATTGGGAACGACAATGGTTTGTCTCCATTTTAGCTAGATTAGACATTCATATTGTCTAGCTTCTAGTATGGGGATGAGTGTTATGAAGTTTGATTTTGGGAGTGTGAAAAAGAGAGGAAAGAAAAGGTAGACTCTTAGAACTCAATAGTGATTAAGTCTTTAGGGATAAGCAAATGAAAAGTCTAGCCCAAGTTTGTAATGAAAGTCTTGGCCCCCATATAAAAAAAAAAAAAATAATAATAATAATAATAAAAGGGGGCCAGCCAAAGTTAGTATGAGCTAATAAGTGTTTAAAAAGTGTAAAAATCCCTTGTAGATTTCAAAAAGTGAAGAGTTCTAAGTGAGAAAAATGTTCTTGAGAGTTTGGGAAATCTTTGGGTGAGTGAAGAGAGAGTGAGGCTTGGCATTGGGGAATAGAGTAAAATTTTGCTTTCATGTTTAGGAAAAGGGTAGGACAATGGAGATTGAGCATTGTATGCATTAATTGATCCCTTTCTTAGATATATTATGTGCAATGTCAAAGCTACTTTGTTTTGAAAGTAAACCACCTTGAAAGATGATCTTGAACCTCTTGATTCACTTTGCACTAAAGCCTTTTTCTTACCAAACCAAATGATTTGGACCATTTGACCATTTGCAAGATTTCTATTGAGTTTGCTTAATGATTGTAAGAGAGCAAGTAGATTTGTGGATTGTGGATTCATGATGAGTAAGTGTAGGGATCAAAAGAGTTGAGATAGGCCTTGAGAAGTTAGAGTTGGATTGAGTGCTTGCTCTAGCTAGTTGGTATGATTATGCAAGGTTATCATGTTGAGAACTAAGAAGAGCATTCTTTTGGCTATGAGTCCCCTCCTTCAAACCTCTCCTCCTTAGTCCTTGCTAGTTTACTTGTGGACAAGTAAAGGACTAGTGTGGGGGAGTTGATGTCTTGGATATTTTCATTGTTTTAGCTTTATCCCTTCTATATTAGGCATTAGGCATATTTAGGTTCATTTTGCATTCATAAGTCTTTATCAGGTCTTGGAGTGTACTTTGGAGAATTTGAAGGTGTTTGGGGGTACTTTGTTACAAAAAGGAAGGGTGGAAGATGAACATGGACGATGGCCATAGAGAAGTCTTTCTATGCTAAGATTTGGTGGAGACATAGAATTTTGAGTTAGCTTTCCAATGGGAGTGGTTCCAAGCCATTTGAAGCCATATTGGAGGAGTTATGATTATTTGAGTGGAGACATGTCAAGACACCCGGGTCAGCACACTCGACCTGACCAACCCGCACGGGACGAGGGAGTGATGCTGGACGATGCAGCACCCGGACGGACGTACGCGACCTCGACAACCCGCACGGCCTGACCGCGGGAACAGACAGCACGTACGCGGCCTGGACACCCGGATGCTGGACGAGGGAGTGATGCTGGACGATGCAGCACCCGGACGGACGTACGCGACCTCGACAACCCGCACGGCCTGACCGCGGGAACAGACAGCACGTACGCGGCCTGGACACCCGGATGAAGCTACGCGCGTACGAACATCAACCCACCGGACGCACCCGAGGATGACGACCCACACGGATTCAAGAGAACGGACCAGCACGTACGCGGGACGATCACACCCGACTGGAAGCCACCCGCGTGCGAGCATACCCGGACGTCCACACCAGACTGGACACCACCCGCGTGCGAGCACACCAGGTAGCGACGAACGCCTAGGACAAGACGCGATCGGACGCACCCGAGGAAGACGACCCGCACGGCCCGACGATTGAGAACGCCCAGGATCAGGACGCGGCCGATCACACCCGACCTCTGATGACAGGCCTTTTCAGAGTCCTAATCAAATGTTGTAGAATACAAGATGTCAATCCAATTCTAAGAGATTCTAATGCAAAGGGAATGCAAGTTCATGCTTAATCTAAGTCTAATCAAGATGAGAGGATGATTATGAAACTAATACAATATTAAAAATGCAATAAAAGATTGAACTTTCTTTCTTACGAGGAGAGTGAGACCCATGGGTATAGGGACTTGATATGCTAACTTTTCAATCAATCTAATCCTTATGCCTAGACAACAAAACTAAGCAAGCTCTATCCCTAGATGAATGCTCTTTTGCAATGATCACCCAAGTACACCAAATCCCTTTGGCTGTAATGATCAAAGCAAACATGGAGAATGAGTCTAATAGCAATCCTAGCTCCTTTGACAACTAATCCCTTAGGCAAAGCAAGCTAAAAACATAGATGAGTTGGTTCAGGCATTTCATAGAACACCTTCCGGCATGAAATGCCTATAGCTCTATGCTTGAGAGGCCAACTCAAATATAGCTGTAAAACACCAAATCTATGCAAGGAAATGATAGATCTAACAATAGACACCTTGGATCTAACTTAATCACTCTCTATCACCCTAACCCATGGATCTTAGAAGGATCTACTCACTAATCCACATGCTTACTCTTAAACCCATGATAGATTCAAGCTCAAACATATATAGAAAGAAAGGATATGAAATCAAACAATCAAAACACAAAGACAAGATGAGATTAAGAATCAAGATGAAACTTTACTCAAGAGGTTTATGTGTTCTTAGATAGAAAAATGAGATAAGTCCCTCAAAGGGGATACAAGATTATTTATATGGGGCTTGGAAACCCTTAAAAACATAAAGGAGAAAGTCTAAAAAGCCCTTGGCCAAGTGATTTTCGACCAATGAGAAGCAAGGAGAAAGGAAGAAACTGAGCCACCGGGTCAGCTAGTGCCTGTCCAGGCGGGTATGCCCAGGCGGGTATGCCCAGGCGGGTATGCCCAGGCGGGTATGCCCAGGCGGGTATGCCCAGGCGGGTATGCCCAGGCGGGTATGCCCAGGCGGGTATGCCCAGGCGGGTATGCCCAGGCGGGTATGCCCAGGCGGGTATGCCCAGGCGGGTATGCCCAGGCGGGTATGCCCAGGCGGGTATGCCCAGGCGGGTATGCCCAGGCGGGTATGCCCAGGCGGGTATGCCCAGGCGGGTATGCCCAGGCGGGTATGCCCAGGCGGGTATGCCCAGGCGGGTATGCCCAGGCGGGTATGCCCAGGCGGGTATGCCCAGGCGGGTATGCCCAGGCGGGTATGCCCAGGCGGGTATGCCCAGGCGGGTATGCCCAGGCGGGTATGCCCAGGCGGGTATGCCCAGGCGGGTATGCCCAGGCGGGTATGCCCAGGCGGGTATGCCCAGGCGGGTATGCCCAGGCGGGTATGCCCAGGCGGGTATGCCCAGGCGGGTATGCCCAGGCGGGTATGCCCAGGCGGGTATGCCCAGGCGGGTATGCCCAGGCGGGTATGCCCAGGCGGGTATGCCCAGGCGGGTATGCCCAGGCGGGTATGCCCAGGCGGGTATGCCCAGGCGGGTATGCCCAGGCGGGTATGCCCAGGCGGGTATGCCCAGGCGGGTATGCCCAGGCGGGTATGCCCAGGCGGGTATGCCCAGGCGGGTATGCCCAGGCGGGTATGCCCAGGCGGGTATGCCCAGGCGGGTATGCCCAGGCGGGTATGCCCAGGCGGGTATGCCCAGGCGGGTATGCCCAGGCGGGTATGCCCAGGCGGGTATGCCCAGGCGGGTATGCCCAGGCGGGTATGCCCAGGCGGGTATGCCCAGGCGGGTATGCCCAGGCGGGTATGCCCAGGCGGGTATGCCCAGGCGGGTATGCCCAGGCGGGTATGCCCAGGCGGGTATGCCCAGGCGGGTATGCCCAGGCGGGTATGCCCAGGCGGGTATGCCCAGGCGGGTATGCCCAGGCGGGTATGCCCAGGCGGGTATGCCCAGGCGGGTATGCCCAGGCGGGTATGCCCAGGCGGGTATGCCCAGGCGGGTATGCCCAGGCGGGTATGCCCAGGCGGGTATGCCCAGGCGGGTATGCCCAGGCGGGTATGCCCAGGCGGGTATGCCCAGGCGGGTATGCCCAGGCGGGTATGCCCAGGCGGGTATGCCCAGGCGGGTATGCCCAGGCGGGTATGCCCAGGCGGGTATGCCCAGGCGGGTATGCCCAGGCGGGTATGCCCAGGCGGGTATGCCCAGGCGGGTATGCCCAGGCGGGTATGCCCAGGCGGGTATGCCCAGGCGGGTATGCCCAGGCGGGTATGCCCAGGCGGGTATGCCCAGGCGGGTATGCCCAGGCGGGTATGCCCAGGCGGGTATGCCCAGGCGGGTATGCCCAGGCGGGTATGCCCAGGCGGGTATGCCCAGGCGGGTATGCCCAGGCGGGTATGCCCAGGCGGGTATGCCCAGGCGGGTATGCCCAGGCGGGTATGCCCAGGCGGGTATGCCCAGGCGGGTATGCCCAGGCGGGTATGCCCAGGCGGGTATGCCCAGGCGGGTATGCCCAGGCGGGTATGCCCAGGCGGGTATGCCCAGGCGGGTATGCCCAGGCGGGTATGCCCAGGCGGGTATGCCCAGGCGGGTATGCCCAGGCGGGTATGCCCAGGCGGGTATGCCCAGGCGGGTATGCCCAGGCGGGTATGCCCAGGCGGGTATGCCCAGGCGGGTATGCTCACCCGGGTTGCTTGACATTCTTCCACTCAATTGATCATAACTCCTCCAATATGGCTTCAAATGTCTTGAAACCACTTCCGTTGGAAGGCTAACTCAGAATGCCATGTCTCCACCAAATATTAGCATCAGAAGGTATTCCTAAGGCCTCTGTCCATGTTCATCTTTAAACCCTTCTTTTTCATCACAAAACTCCCAAACATCTTCAATATCTCCAAAGTGTGCTCCAACACCTAATAGGGACTTATGAATGCAAAATGAGCCTAAAGATGCCTAATGCCTAATCTAAATGAGCAAAATGCATAAGATATGATAGCTAAAAACATGTAAATATGCAAGACATCAACTCCCCCACACTAGACCTTTGCTTGTCCTCAAGTAAACTTTTCAAACACAAGGGGGGTGGATGCAAGGATGGGAACAAAGCCACAGGAAACACTCATAGCACTCAACCTGACATCCTAAAGAAACATAGCAAATAGCATGAGCAAAACTTTCTTATTATGCTCTAGCTTCACAAGGCCTCTCTTATGCCTCTACACAAGATGCAATGCCTATCAACCAACATGTTCTCTTAACCAGCCCTCACATTGATTCACACACACACACACAAGGTGAAGTCTCACAAATGGGCACATGATCTCAATCATTTGGCTAGGTGATCAAATGGTCTAATATGGATGAAAAGGAGGGTTCAATGCATCATTTCAAGGTGGCAATCACTCAAAAATCAAGGAGCTTTATCATTATGCAAAATTTATCTAAGACTAGGAGCAATTCATGCATACATGGATCCATCCTCATCATTCTACCCAAATCCTAAGTGATTACAAGTTCTACACCCCTCTTAATTCATCCCATAACCCAAAATGAAGACATACTCACATCACTCACCCAATGAACATTTTCTTTCTCATGATGCTACCTCTAAGGACCTCTATTCACATTCTAAGCTCTAATTCTTAAATCTTTCCTTCCCCACTATCTTATTGAATCTCTTATTATTATTTTTTTTTTCTTTTCTTTTTCTTTTCTTTTTCTTTTTTTTTTATTTTTTTGTATATGCATGAGGGGGAAGGTCAAAGACTTCAACTAAGAGCTTTTCATTTTTTTTTTTTATTATTTCTAGGTCCCTAGGGCTTTTCTTTATCAAAACTTTTTGTTCATCAATCTCAACTTTGTCACACCCCCAAACCCAAAATGTAAACAATTAGGCAACAAGCACTTCACTCACCATCCTAGAAGCTAGCTCAAATGATGACCCTATGCTAGCAAGAGATGAGAACAAATCCATGTCGCTCCCAATACTCTCAAGATTTTGCACATGACAAGCTATCAAAAGAGGCCTCACTCAAGCAAATCAATGTAGGCTTCAAAGAATGGATAGGGTTCAAGGGTAAGGGAGTGCCATTTGGGTTAACAAAGGGTGGTACAATGGAAAAAGATAACCCAAATGTGTATGAGATCCATGATCAAGTATGCAAATGCCCATATGCAAGAGAGATTAAGTTCATTCAAGTCTAAGTTCAGGATGGAGCTGGTCTTAAGAACAATGCCAATATCAAGCAAGCAAGCAAGTTTCAAGAAGAGTTTTCAAGGCTCAAAGCATGCAAGCTTTTCAAAAGATGCTTAAGCTACTTGATATGTTTAACTAGGGTGTCAAATTCAGTGCAAACAAGTGTTCTTTACAAGGCAATGCTCCATATGCAAATGAATGCAACCTATATGCTCTAGACTCAATCCTAAGGATGCAAGTGATGCAATCTTACATGATTCAAAAATTTAAAATTTTTAGATTTTCTATGCACTTATGAATGTACAATGCAATGCATGAGACTCAAGATCACAAAGCAAACATGATCAAATATCGGTACCACCCCACACTTAAATCACACACACACACACAAGGTGAAGTCTCACAAATGGGCACATGATCTCAATCATTTGGCTAGGTGATCAAATGGTCTAACATGGATGAAAAGGAGGGTTCAATGCATCATTTCAAGGTGGCAATCACTCAAAAATCAAGGAGCTTTATCATTATGCAAAATTTATCTAAGACTAGGAGCAATTCATGCATACATGGATCCATCCTCATCATTCTACCCAAATCCTAAGTGATTACAAGTTCTACACCCCTCTTAATTCATCCCATAACCCAAAATGAAGACATACTCACATCACTCACCCAATGAACATTTTCTTTCTCATGATGCTACCTCTAAGGACCTCTATTCACATTCTAAGCTCTAATTCTTAAATCTTTCCTTCCCCACTATCTTATTGAATCTCTTATTATTATTTTTTTTTTTTCTTTTCTTTTCTTTTCTTTTCTTTTTTTTTTTTTATT
The DNA here is from genome assembly GCA_016771965.1 of Brassica carinata. Classification (NCBI taxonomy): domain Eukaryota; kingdom Viridiplantae; phylum Streptophyta; class Magnoliopsida; order Brassicales; family Brassicaceae; genus Brassica; species Brassica carinata. The sequence goes on from CM028688.1 coordinate 50,614,486, forward strand.
TTTGTATATGCATGAGGGGAAGGTCAAAGACTTCAACTAAGAGCTTTTCATTTTTTATTATTTCTAGGTCCCTAGGGCTTTTCTTTATCAAAACTTTTTGTTCATCAATCTCAACTTTGTCACACCCCAAACCCAAAATGTAAACAATTAGGCAACAAGCACTTCACTCACCATCCTAGAAGCTAGCTCAAATGATGACCCTATGCTAGCAAGAGATGAGAACAAATCCATGTAAGCTCCCAATACTCTCAAGATTTTGCACATGACAAGCTATCAAAAGAGGCCTCACTCAAGCAAATCAATGTAGGCTTCAAAGAATGGATAGGGTTCAAGGGTAAGGAGTGCCATTTGGGTTAACAAAGGTGGTACAATGGAAAAAGATAACCCAAATGTGTATGAGATCCATGATCAAGTATGCAAATGCCCATATGCAAGAGAGATTAAGTTCATTCAAGTCTAAGTTCAGGATGGAGCTGGTCTTAAGAACAATGCCAATATCAAGCAAGCAAGCAAGTTTCAAGAAGAGTTTTCAAGGCTCAAAGCATGCAAGCTTTTCAAAAGATGCTTAAGCTACTTGATATGTTTAACTAGGGTGTCAAATTCAGTGCAAACGAGTGTTCTTTACAAGGCAATGCTCCATATGCAAATGAATGCAACCTATATGCTCTAGACTCAATCCTAAGGATGCAAGTGATGCAATCTTACATGATTCAAAAATTTAAAATTTTTTAGATTTTCTATGCACTTATGAATGTACAATGCAATGCATGAGACTCAAGATCACAAAGCAAACATGATCAAATGTCCGGTACCTCCCCCACACTTAAATCACACAGTCTCCTGTGTGAGTAAGAGAGTAAGAGGTACCTCAACAAGGCAAAATCAAATGTATATACAAAAGGGTTGGAGTAATACCACACAAGGAGAGTTGGGCATGGTGCTTGTGGCATGACTAGAGCTGGCTTGGTTCAATGCAACTAGAGGAGGTTGCTACATGGATCATAAGGCTTAGGTGGCTGACCACCTTTCTTCTCTCCTCTAGTACTTGGAAAAACCTGAAAATCTTGACCACTTTTATTAAAAACTTAAAAGGAAATTCGAAATTGAAAAGCTATATACAAGGATAACCATGGGACTTCCTCCCAAGTGAGCTTGTTTTGAGTCACTTAGCTTGACTACCTTTTCTCTTTGACTAGTGAGAAGGAGGATCCTTCCCACCTTCAAGTGTGATGGTGAGGACTTGAGAGAGAAGCTCTTGAAGCTTGATAGGGTCATCTTGGAGCTGAGGAGTAATGATGGCTCTAGCACTTGAGAATGGTGTGGATCTGCCCTTATGCTTGATCTTGTACTCAATGGCTCCATCCTTGAGCTTCTTTCGATGGAGAGTGAGAGTGTGTGAGAGCAAATCAAGAGGTGGAGGATGAGGCGCTTTCACTATCTTCTTCTTGCCATGAGTGGCCTTTGAGGTTCCACCCATCCCCTCTCTTTTAGCACTTTCCAAGTGCTCAACACACATCTCCTTAGAACACTCTCCATCAAGACCTTCTTTCTTACCAACAACCTCTTCATCTTGGGGCTTCTCAACAGCTTGTGCAGCACGAGTTATTGTCCCACAATAGTCTGATTCGAGTGGGGGCTGGAGAGGATAGGAGACAGCGTTGTTGACATGCATGAGAGTGACCTTCTTGTTGGGAAAGTCAATGCAAGCTCCAACTGTTGTGAGGAAAGGAGTGCCAAGGATCAAAGGGACTCTTTCTGCAGATGCCATATTCAAAACAGTGAGGTCAATAGGTATGGTGCAGGATCCAATCTTCAAGGGAAAGTCCTTGATTATGCCAAGTGGGGTTGTAGAAGAGGAATCCCCAAAGGTGAGAGGAGGAGTATCTGTTTCCATGCTTTCAATCCCAATACTCTGCACCATGGCCAAGGAGATGACATTCACACTAGCTCCACTATCAACAAGAGCATCATCCATAATTAGTTTACCAAGAGAGCAAGACAATGTGAACTTCCCTTGAGACTCAAGCTTAGGGAGGGACTTGGGAGGGATTGGTGGATCAATCTTCAGAAGTGAGATGTCCAAAAGTGCAGCCACTTCAGCTTGGTGGGTGAGAATGTCCTTTATGAGCATCATTTGGACATGAGCAGCATGCATATTGCTGATCTCTGGAAGCTTGACTCCAATATCACTGAGGTCTTTTCTGAATTTGGAGACCACTTTTTTCTGAGCTTTGGTGAGGAACCTTTGAGGGTAAGGGAGCTTATCATATGGTGATAGCTCAACCTCATTGTCTTCTTCCCTCACTTCTTTCAGATTGGGGTTAGCACTCTTCTCAACTTGTGTCTCAACCTTAGGCTCATCAATCCTTCCTTGAACCATCTTATCAGCTCTCTTCACAACTCTAGCTTCAGCTGTGGCCACAACCAGTCTCTTATCATTTTCAATCTGATTTCCAAGCACTAGCCTCTCAATCTCATCAACATCTTTCTTATGATCACTCAATGCAATCCTTGAAGAAGTGGAGAGGATGACATTGCAAGTCTCCTTAGGGTTCGTCTCTGGTTTCCCTGGTAGAGATCCCATTGGATTCTTGGAGGATGAAGACATGGATGCAACTTGGCTCTCCAAAGCTTTGAGGTGAGAGGCAAGTTGCATGTACTTGTTGTTGAGATCAGAATAAGTTCCATCAATCTTGGCGTGGATATTCTTGAACTCATCTCCAATACTCCTAGCATTCTTCTCTTGAGCTTCTAAGAGTTGTTTAAACATGGACTCCAAGTTTGAACTTGGAGCCTGAGCTTGAGAAGAGCCTCCTTGGGGCTGAGTATGCTGGTTTGCTTGGTAACCACCTTGTTGATTGTTGTAGTAAGGTCTTTGCTGGTAGTTGTTTTGGTATTGGAAGTGAGGCTCCTTCCTATACCATGTGCCATTAGAATTGATGAAACACAGCTCCTCTTGTCCTTCTACACCATGAACTTCAGTAGTTCTAGCAGGCTGTTTCTGTTGCTGGTTCCCAATGGAGTTAAGCTGCTCTTGCTTAGCCTTCTCTACAAGAAGCTTGTCCAACTTTTCTTGGAGAGACTTCAGGGTCTTTCTTGTGTGCTGATCATCTTCATCAGTGCCTCTGTTGGCCCTATCATGCTCCTCACTGTAGACTGAATCACTCTTGGCCATGTTCTCCACCAGCTCCTCAGCATCCTGCTCAGTTCTGCCAAGAAGAACCCATTGCTGGCTGTGTCCAATCTGCTTGAACTCTGGTAGAGCACCTCAGAAGGTACTAAGCAAACTCTCCTTGGTGAAGCCATGATGTGGGCATTGAGACCAATAGCCCTTGAACCTCTCCCATGCTTCACTAAAGCTCTCAAGGTTCTTCTGCTGAAAGCTAGAGATCTCATTTCTGATCTTGGCTGTTCTTGAGGTAGAGAAGAATTTCTCTAGGAATGCTCTCTTGCACTCATTCCAAGTAGTGATAGAGTCACTTGGAACAGCCTTCTCCCATAGATGTGCCTTGTCTCCCAAAGAGAATGGAAACAACCTCAGCTTGAAAGCATCTTCGAAACTCCATTAATCTTGGACAAGCTACAGTAGCTATCAAATGTGTCCAAGTGATCAAGGGGATCCTCCACAGCAAGGCCATGGAACTTGTTGTTCTCAATCAAATGCAGCAGCCCTGATTTGATCTCAAAGTTGTTGTTCTCCACAGCTGGTGCTCTGATTCCCAACCTATGACCATGAATGTGAGGTTGGTCATAGGCTCCAATAGCTCTTGCTTGGCGTGGTTGGTGATGTGGCTGGCGTGGTGGTCTAGGATTGTCAGCTCTTGGACCATTGTCCCCTTGGACATTACCATCTTGAGGCAGATTCTCCATCTCAAACCCCAACCTTTGAAGATGAGGCTGTTGCTCTACTTCTCTTCTTTGTCTAGCTATCTCCCTCTCAAGTGCAGCAATCTCTTCAACAGTAGGAACCAAGTTGGATGCCCCTCTGCTTCTTGTTATCATACACCTGAAAGTCAAAGATAGAAGAGGCAAGAACCAATATCACAAGATACAATAAAATAAAAATGACTTAGTCTCAAGCAAATAACTAAATCCCAATGTCAAAATCAACTTAGAAGTTGGCAAGCCAATTTGATGACAGGCCTTTTGAGTCCTAATCAAATGTTGTAGAATACAAGATGTCAATCCAATTCTAAGAGATTCTAATGCAAAGGGAATGCAAGTTCATGCTTAATCTAAGTCTAATCAAGATGAGAGGATGATTATGAAACTAATACAATATTAAAAATGCAATAAAAGATTGAACTTTCTTTCTTACGAGGAGAGTGAGACCCATGGGTATAGGGACTTGATATCAAATGATTAAGCTTCAATCCAAGATGCTAACTTTTCAATCAATCTAATCCTTATGCCAGACAACAAAACTAAGCAAGCTCTATCCCTAGATGAATGCTCTTTGCAATGATCACCCAAGTACACCAAATCCCTTTGGCTGTAATGATCAAAGCAAACATGGAGAATGAGTCTAATAGCAATCCTAGCTCCTTTGACAACTAATCCCTTAGGCAAAGCAAGCTAAAAACATAGATGAGTTGGTTCAGGCATTTCATAGAACACCTTCCGGGCATGAAATGCCTATAGCTCTATGCTTGAGAGGCCAACTCAAATATAGCTTTAAAAACACCAAATCTATGCAAGGAAATGATAGATCTAACAATAGACACCTTGGATCTAACTTAATCACTCTCTATCACCCTAACCCATGGATCTTAGAAGGATCTACTCACTAATCCACATGCTTACTCTTAAACCCATGATAGATTCAAGCTCAAACATATAGAGAAAGAAAGGATATGAAATCAAACAATCAAAAACACAAAGACAAGATGAGATTAAGAATCAAGATGAAACTTTACTCAAGAGGTTTATGTGTTCTTAGATAGAAAAATGAGATAAGTCCCTCAAAGGGGATACAAGATTATTTATATGGGGCTTGGAAACCCTTAAAAACATAAAGGAGAAAGTCTAAAAAGCCCTTGGCCAAGTGATTTTCGACCAATGAGAAACAAGGAGAAAGGAAGAAACTGAGCCACCGGGTCAGCTAGTGCCTGTCCAGGCGGGTATGTCCTGCTCGTCCGGCGTCCAGGCGATGCGGCCTCTCTAGGCGGGTGTGTTGACGTGGTGGGCGTCCAGCTGGTGGCAGGACATGCGGGTGTGTGTGGCGGGTGATACTAGTGGTGTGCAGGCTGGTACGCTGGTAGGAGGAACTGTGGGACGTCCGAGTGTCCTGGTCGGGTGTGGCTGGGCGGCGTCCGGGCTCGTCTAGCATCAGAGCGTGCGGGTGCGTCCAGGTCGGGCAGGTGCTGTCGGGTGTCTTCTGGTGCGCTGGTGAGGCAAGGTCGGTCGTCCTTGGTGCGTCCAGTCCGTCCGTCCCGTGCGGGTCCTTGTGCTCGGGTGGTATGGACGCGTCCGTTCTAGGCGTTCAGCACAATCAGGGCGTCGCGGGTGCTTGTCCCGGTCGTCCTGGCCGCGTCCTGAGCTTGTCCAGGCGAGGTTTGATGGTTGGCCTCGGGTGTGCTCACCCGGGTTGCTGACATGCTTCCACTCAATTGATCATAACTCCTCCAATATGGCTCAAAATGTCTTGAAACCACTTCCGTTGGAAAGCTAACTCAGATTGCCATGTCTCCACCAAATATTAGCATCAGAAGGTATTCCTAAGGCCTCTGTCCATGTTCATCTTTAAACCCTTCTTTTCATCACAAAACTCCCAAACATCTTCAATATCTCCAAAGTGTGCTCCAACACCTAATAGGGACTTATGAATGCAAAATGAGCCTAAAGATGCCTAATGCCTAATCTAAATGAGCAAAATGCATAAGATATGATAGCTAAAACATGTAAATATGCAAGAAAGATTGAACTTTCTTTCTTGAGGAGAGTGAGACCCATGGGTATAGGGACTTGATATCAAATGATTAAGCTTCAATCCAAGATGCTAACTTTTCAATCAATCTAATCCTTATGCCTAGACAACAAAACTAAGCAAGCTCTATCCCTAGATGAATGCTCTTTGCAATGATCACCCAAGTACACCAAATCCCTTTGGCTGTAATGATCAAAGCAAACATGGAGAATGAGTCTAATAGCAATCCTAGCTCCTTTGACAACTAATCCCTTAGGCAAAGCAAGCTAAAACATAGATGAGTTGGTTCAGGCATTTCATAGAACACCTTCCCGCATGAAATGCCTATAGCTCTATGCTTGAGAGGCCAACTCAAATATAGCTTTAAAACACCAAATCTATGCAAGGAAATGATAGATCTAACAATAGACACCTTGGATCTAACTTAATCACTCTCTATCACCCTAACCCATGGATCTTAGAAGGATCTACTCACTAATCCACATGCTTACTCTTAAACCCATGATAGATTCAAGCTCAAACATATAGAGAAAGAAAGGATATGAAATCAAACAATCAAAAACACAAAGACAAGATGAGATTAAGAATCAAGATGAAACTTTACTCAAGAGGTTTATGTGTTCTTAGATAGAAAAATGAGATAAGTCCCTCAAAGGGGATACAAGATTATTTATATGGGGCTTGGAAACCCTTAAAAACATAAAGGAGAAAGTCTAAAAAGCCCTTGGCCAAGTGATTTTCGACCAATGAGAAGCAAGGAGAAAGGAAGAAACTGAGCCACCCGGGTCAGCTAGTGCCTGTCCAGGCCGGGTATGTCCTGCTCGTCCGGCGTCCAGGCCGTGCGGCCTCTCTAGGCCGGGTGTGTTCGGCCGCGTGGTGGGCGTCCAGCTGGTGGCAGGACATGCGGGTGTGTGTGGCCGGGTGATACTAGTCGGGTGTGCAGGCTGGTACGCGGGTAGGAGGAACTGTGGGACGTCCGAGTGTCCTGGTCCGGGTGTGGCTGGACGCGTCCGGAGCTCGTCTAGCATCAGAACGTGCGGGTCGTCCAGGTCGGGCAGGTGCTGTCGGGTGTCTTCTGGTGCGCGGGTGAGGCAAGGTCGGTGCGCCCTGGTCGCCCAGTCCGTCCGTCCCGTGCGGGTCCTTGTGCTCGGGTGGTATGGACCGCGTCCGTTCTAGGCGTTCAGCACAATCAGGACGCGGCGGGTGCTTGTCCTCGGTCGCCCTGGCCGCGCCCTGAGCTTGTCCAGGCGAGGTTTGATGGTTGGCCTCGGGTGTGCTCACCCGGGTTGCTTGACATGCTTCCACTCAATTGATCATAACTCCTCCAATATGGCTCAAAATGTCTTGAAACCACTTCCGTTGGAAAGCTAACTCAGATTGCCATGTCTCCACCAAATATTAGCATCAGAAGGTATTCCTAAGGCCTCTGTCCATGTTCATCTTTAAACCCTTCTTTTTCATCACAAAACTCCCAAACATCTTCAATATCTCCAAAGTGTGCTCCAACACCTAATAGGGACTTATGAATGCAAAATGAGCCTAAAGATGCCTAATGCCTAATCTAAATGAGCAAAAATGCATAAGATATGATAGCTAAAAACATGTAAATATGCAAGACATCAACCTCCCTCGCCCGCGTACCACTCCACTCGACTTCCGTACACCCGGCCATGACCACTCGAGCAGCACGACCCGCACGGCTTGGACGACCTTGTCGAGATTTCACACCCGGGTGGTCATACCCGGCCTGGTGGGTACCCATCCGACCAAGGTATCCGAGCTTCTTCCTTTTGGAACTTTTTGATTGGTTTAGACCATTACTCTTCTAAGGGCTTTTTAGTCATTTTGCTTTTATGTTTTTAGGGCTCTTAAGCCTACTATAAATACTCTTATTATCCCTAGTTTGGGACTTATGTTATTTTCTATCTAAGAACACAAACCCTTGAGTAAAGTTTCATCTTTAATTCATAATCTCTTCTCATCTTTGTGTTCTTGTTTGCTTGATTTCATCTCCTTTCTTTCTCTATATGTTTAAGCTTGAATCTCTCATGGGTTTAAGAGTAAGCATGTGGATTAGTGAGTAGATCCATTTAAGATCCATGGTTAGGGTGATTGAGAGTGATTAAGTGTAGATCCAAGGTGCTTAGTGTTAGATCTATCCTTTCCTTGCATTGATTTGGTGTTCTTAAAGCTATATTTGAGTTGGCCTCTCAAACATAGAGTCATAGGCATTTCATGCCCGAAAGGTGTTCTATAGAATGCCTGAGCCAACTCATCTATGCTTTTAGCTTGCTTTGCCTAAGAGATTAGTTGTCAAAGAAGCTAAGATTGCTATTAGATTCATTCTTTATGCTTGCTTTGATCATTACAGCCAAAGAGATTTGGTGTGCTTGGGTGATCATTGCAAAAGAGCATCCATCTAGAGATAGAGCTTGCTTAGTTTTGTTGTCTAGGCATAAGGAATTAGATTGATTGAAAAGTTATCATCTTGGATTGAATCTTAATCATTTGAAATCAAATCCCTATACCCATGGGTCTCATTCTCCTCATAAGAAAGAAAGTTTTACTTTTTGTTGCATTTTACTTATTATTTTAGTTTTATAATCATCCTCTTTAATGATTGCATTTAGATTAAACATAGACTTGCATTCCCTTTGCTTTATGGTCACTTAGAACTGGTTCGACAATCTTATATACTACATCATTTGATTAGGACCTTAGAAAATTCCTTTCATCAGTAGGCGTCCCGAGACTTAAGGCTTATGAAGGACCAGCTTGATGGGAAAGAGGTGATAACTACGACCGGAGGAGCTTGAAAGTAAGGACTTAGTTTGCGGGAAGCAACCATTAGGGCTAGAGCTAGCTCTTTGAGGTGGCTGTAGCGAGTCTCTGCGTCCAAATGAGATTGGGAGCTGTTTTCTTCCTTCCTCGCGCACCAGGACGGCGCTCACGGCATGTTCTGAGACTGCGAGGGACAGCAGTAATGCTTCGCCTGTCAAGGGTTTTGACAGGAGAGGAGGAGTAGTGAGATATGCCTTGAGTTCGTGTAAGGCGGTTTCCCACTTCTCCGTCCATTGGAAATCCTTCGGGTTCTATAGAGTCTCAAAGAAGGCATGAGACTTATCGGAGAGCCTGGAGATGAACCTACTAAAGCCTGGAGAGGTACAGCAGTAATGCTTCGCCGGTCAAGGGTTTTGACAGGAGAGGAGGAGTAGTGAGATATGCCTTGAGTTCGTGTAGGGCGGATTCTCACTTCTCCGTCCATTGGAAATCCTTCGGGTTCTTTAGTGTCTCAAAGAAAGCATGAGACTGATCGGAGAGCCTGGAGATGAATCTGCTAAAGCCTGCCATTCTACCCATTAGCCTCTAGACTTCCTTGACGTTCCACGGGTAGGGAATGGATTGGATGGCCAGGATCTGTTCTGGATTAGCTTTAATGCCCCGGTGGGTCACGATGTATCCTAGGAACTTCCCGGGACTTACTCCGAAAGAGCATTTAGCTGGGTTGAGTTTCATGCTATACTTCCGCAGGGTAGAGAAAGCTTGCTACAAATGTGAGATATGATCTTCGGTTTCCAAGGATTTCCCCAGCATGTCGTCAATATAGACCTCCATGGTCTGCCAAATTTGATCCACAAACATCATGTTCACCAGCCTTTGGTAGGTAGATCCGGCGTTCTTTAGGCCGAAAGGCATGACCTTGTAGCAATAGATGCCCATGGAGGTCATTAAAGATGTCTTCTCCTGGTCATCTGGATGCATGAGTATCTGATTGTAGCCGGAGAATGCATCCATGAAACACATTAGCAGGTGCCCGGCTGTGGCGTCGACTAGTTTGTCGATATGAGGTATATGAAAGGGATCCTTTGGACAGGATTTTTAGGGTCTGTAAAGTCTATGCAGACTCTCCATTTCCCGTTATTTTTCTTGACCACCACCACGTTGGCTAGCCACTCCGGGTACTGTACTTCGCGGATGAGTCCTGCGTCGAGCAGGTTCTTGACCTCCTCATTGATGACTGCGTCCCTTTCAGGAGCGAACTTCCTCCTCTTCTGCCTGACTGGCTGATGCTGAGGGTCTACTTGCAACTTGTGCATGATGACTTCCGGGTCGATTCCGGGCATGTCGACGTGGGACTAGGCGAAACAACCGGAGTTGGACCTGAGGAAGTCTATCAATCTCCTTCTTAGTCTTCCGGATAGCTTGATGCCAACCTTGAGGCGTCAAGTCTGGTCCCCTTCAATCAATGCCTCCTCGTCCATTTCTTAGACCTCCAGCTCTTCAGTATGCCGAGTCGAGGCTTGCTCTGTATTTGCTATAAGACGTTGGTCTTTCCCTTCAAAGTAGTTCTGTAACAGGACCGGGAGTTCTCTTGGTCACCCTTGCCTGTTTTTATGCCCCAGGGCATGGGGAGTTTCACCATCTGATGTAGTGTTGATGGGACAGCTCCCATGTAGTGGATCCGGGGTCGTCCAAGAATCATGTTGTAGGATGATAGGCAGTCGACTACCAGGAACTTGGTCGATATGTTGATTCCTTCGGCGTACACCGGGAGAGTGACTTCTCCTGTGGTCTGCTTGACCTCTCCGCTGAATCCCACGAGTGGGCTCGCTTTACGCATCAGGGCACTTTCTTCCAGCCACAGGTCTTGGTAAGCGGCCTAGAATATGATCTTGCTGGAGCTCCCGTTGTCCACTAGTATCCTCTTCACTAGGTAGTTTTCTACAGTGAGCGATACTACCGTATGCCGTGGATGTGGGTTAGGACCTTCTCCTGCTCCTTGGCCGTGAAACTTATTTCATCTAATCCAGGAGCAGGCGAATAGGCTTCGTAGTCTCTAGGCTGTTGGGGTCAAAATCGGTCAAAGACGCAATCAACACCCGAAATTCCTCGAAAGGAATCAAGTAACGAATAAAACCAAGAAAAACTAGTTACTCGACGAAACGTCAGAGGGGATGATCGCATCGTAGTCCTGGACACCAGCGAAGCGCCACAGCCCATCCTCGCTACGGGCGCAGGCACGACCGCCTGGCCCGGCGCGGCCGCCCGGCTTCGCCGATGCTGGCGCCGAGCGCCCGGCTTCGCCGATGCTGGCGCCGAGCGCCCGGCTTCGCCGATGCTGGCACCGGCGCCGGCTTCGCCGATGCTGGCGCCGAGCGCCCGGCTTCGCCGATGCTGGCGCCGAGCGCCCGGCTTCGCCGTGCTGGAACCGGGCGCCGGGCACCGTCTCGCCAGCGCTGGCACCAAGCGCCGGCTTCGCCGATGCTGGCGCCGAGCGCCCGGCTTCGCCGATGCTGGCGCCGAGCGCCCGGCTTCGCCGATGCTGGTCCCAGCGCCGGGCGCCAGCTTCGCCGTGCTGGAACCGGGCGCGGGCACCGTCTCGCCAGCGCTGGCTCACCGATGCTGGTCCTGGGGCCGCCGCCTATCCTGGTCACAGGCGCCGGCGCCAGCATCCATGTCCAAGTCCTGAAGCCAGCGTGCGGACTACTCGACAAGTGCAACCTTCTCCCGCAAGACCGCCTCGACAACTAGTCCGACTTTATATTTTGTATCTTTGCTCAAGAGTCACCGCTCAAACTCCTCAAGATATGAAACCTGAGAACCCCATTTCGCTCTGGTCGAAATAAATCGGAAGGCTTCGAAGACCACCAAAAGTTCGGTTGACAAATGGATTTCGATTCATCATATAAAACGATCACGGTTATTCTAAAAACACCAGTCATCTAGACTATAATGAGGAGTTGGGGTTCTTTTAGCAAAACAAGCACCATGGCAGGCTAGTCTCGCGAATCGTGAAAACGCTCACGATCTAAACAACGCCCGTAAGGCCCAAACGCCACCAAAGCAGCCCACTTACGACTTTCCAGGAGATCAAGTTGAAATGGACGGACGGCCCATGTTTATCTTTACATAAAGAGATAAATGTCAATTTTCCGAAGATAAATGTCAATTTTCCGAAGATAAATGTCAAGTTTCCGATAAAGATGAAGACCGACTAAAATATAAGAAGCCCGATTCACGATAGATTCGCCCAAAGGAGGAATAATCGCCCCTAAAGTATATAAAGAGAGCTTGGGGTGAGGAGCAAAGAGAGAGAACTTTTGAGCAACATAGCACTTAGAGCAACTTAGGCACTTTTTTCCGCTTTTACTATGCAGCGACTCAACTAGGTTAGATATAGTGGCTGGACTAGCTTAACTCATCGACAGCTCTTGTAGCCGATCTCGTTGTTCACGCTTAAAACGCAAGTTCGAAATAAGATCTTTTGCTCTATCTTTTTCCTTACGATTTTTATATTCCGCTTTGTTTTCTTTCAGATTGATTGTGTCGGTGGCCCAGCAGATAACCGAACGCTCAGGAATGCTAGGTTCACTTGGCTTTCCTCAACTAAAATCGACAGTGTGAATGTCGGTTCCCACAGTTTGGCTAGAAGGGTGGGGCGGATCAAGTCTGGTCCCCTTCAATCAATGCCTCCTCGTCCATTTCTTAGACCTCCAGCTCTTCAGTATGCGAGTCGAGGCTTGCTCTGTATTTGCTATAAGACGTTGGTCTTTCCCTTCAAAGTAGTTCTGTAACAGGACCGGGAGTTCTCTTGGTCACCCTTGCCTGTTTTTATGCCCCAGGGCATGGGGAGTTTCACCATCTGATGTAGTGTTGATGGGACAGCTCCCATGTAGTGGATCCGGGGTCGTCCAAGAATCATGTTGTAGGATGATAGGCAGTCGACTACCAGGAACTTGGTGATATGTTGATTCCTTGTACCCGGAGAGTGACTTCTCCGTGGTCTGCTTGACCTCTCCGCTGAATCCCACGAGTGGGCTCGCTGCATCAGGGCACTTTCTTCCAGCCACAGGTCTTGGTAAGCGGCCTAGAATATGATCTTGCTGGAGCTCCCGTTGTCCACTAGTATCCTCTTCACTAGGTAGTTTTCTACAGTGAGCGATACTACCAGGGCGTCGTGATGTGGGGCTAGGACCTTCTCCTGCTCCTTGGCCGTGAAACTTATTTCATCTAATCCCAGGAGCAGGCGAATAGGCCGTAGTCTCTAGGCTGTTGGGGTCAAAATCGGTCAAAGACGCAATCAACACCCGAAATTCCTCGAAAGGAATCAAGTAGCGAATAAAACCAAGAAAAACTAGTTACTCGGCGAAGCGTCGAGGGATGATCGCATCGTAGTCCTGGACACCAGCGAAGCGGCCACAGCCATCCCAGCGCCCGGCGCGAGCGCCGGCTTCGCCGATGCTGGCGCCGAGCGCCCGGCTTCGCCGATGCTGGCGCCGAGCGCCCGGCTTCGCCGATGCTGGCGCCGAGCGCCCGGCTTCGCCGATGCTGGCGCCGAGCGCCCGGCTTCGCCGATGCTGGCGCCGAGCGCCCGGCTTCGCCGATGCTGGCGCCGAGCGCCCGGCTTCGCCGATGCTGGCGCCGAGCGCCCGGCTTCGCCGTGCTGGAACCGGGCGCCGGGCACCGTCTCGCCAGCGCTGGCACCAAGCGCCCGGCTTCGCCCGTGCTGGCACGAGCTGGCGCCGGCTTCGCCCGTGCTGGCCCGTCGCCAAGCTGGCTCACCGATGCTGGTCCCAGGCGCCCGGCTTCGCCCGTGCTGGTCCCGGCGCCCGGCTTCGCCGATGCTGGTCCTGGGGGCGCTTCGCCCATCCTGGTCACAGGCGCCGGCGCCAGCATCCATGTCCAAGTCCTGAAGCCAGCGTGCGGACTACTCGACAAGTGCAACCTTCTCCCCGCAAGACCGTCTCGACAACTAGTCCGACTTTATATTTTGTATCTTTGCTCGAAGAGTCACCGTTCAAACTCCTCGAAGATATGAAACCTGAGAACCCCATTTCGTTCTGGTCGAAATAAATCGGGAAGGCTTCGGAAGACCACCAAAAGTTCGGTTGACAAATGGATTTCGATTCATCATATAAAACGATCACGGTTATTCTAAAAAACACCAGTCATCTAGACTATACGAGGAGTTGGGGTTCTTTTAGCAAAACAAGCACCATGGCAGGCTAGTCTCTCGCGAAATCGTAAAACGTTCACGGACGAAACAACGGCCCAGAAGGCCCAAACGCGACCAAAGCAGCCCACTTACGACTTTCCAGGAGATCAAGTTGAAATGGACGTGACGGCCCATGTTTATCTTTACATAAAGAGATAAATGTCAATTTTCCCGAAGATAAATGTCAAGTTTCTTGAAGATAAATGTCAAGTTTCCCGATAAAGATGAAGACCGACGAAAATATAAGAAGCCCGATTCACGATAGATTCGGCCCAAAGGAGGAATAGACCGTCCTAAGGGGAGTATATAAAGAGAGCTTGGGGTGAGGAGCAAAGAGAGAGAACTTTTGAGAGCAACATAGCACTTAGAGCAACTTAGGCACTTTTTTTCCGTTTTTACTAGCGAGCTGCGACTCAACTAGGTTAGATATAGGTGGCTGGACTAGCGAACTCATCGACAGCTCTTGTAGCCGATCTCTTTCCTGTTGTTCACGCTTAAAACGCAAGTTCGGAAATAAGATCTTTTGCTCTATCTTTTTCCTTACGATTTTTATATTCCGTTTTGTTTTCTTTCAGTCGTATTGATTGTGTCGTGTGTGGCCCAGCAGATAACCGGAACGTTCAGGGAATGCTAGGTTCACTTGGCTTTCCTCCAAATCAACTAAAATCGACAGTGTGAATGTCGGTTCCCACAGTTTGGCGCTAGAAGGAGTGCGGATCTATCTCACTCGCAACCACGCACGCTCGGTCTGATATGGCGACGGAACTCCCGTCGATGCCAACGCAACCAACACTCCAGCTGGAAACGTATCAACGGTCACCGCCGACACCACGATACTAGACCCGATGAAAGAAATGTTCGCCTCCGCTTAGAAACAGGCGGACGAAAAAACTCGTGGCCTCTCTCGCAAAACAGGTGGAAACCTTAAGGGCAAAGGCCAAGAGCAAGGCCCCTCGAGGGATCACAAGAGCCCTCAGCGGCAGAAGACTCGATTTCGAGACTCCGGGCGATCGAGCTGCATGTGTGGACAAGACTTCCTCAGGCCAAAACCCTGACGAGTCTCTCCAACCGGGTGCGCAACCGACTACGGAGAATCTTCCACCTCCCGTTGGGGACAACGAAGAAAACGACGTCGAACGGGTCAACCTGGACATTAGCGACCGATCCGATCATTCGGACGATAACGCCGACGTTCATCATAGAAGGACCCGAAGTCAGTCTGCTCGACAGACGGAGTCCTTCAAAAAACCCATGACAGAAGAGGAAGAAGACCTCTACTGGATAGAACAGGAAGAACTGGCGGAGGATCAGACTCGGATTCATCGTAACCAGCACCGACAAGCTCACAAGAACGCAGGTAGCGATAACGAAATCCGTGATTTCCGCGAGTCTCTCGCAAAAGCTGTGGCCGAGGTAACAGCGGTGAGATCACAAATTCACCAGGCAACTAGTGCCGCTCCCGAGATCGATAGACTTCTCGAGGAAGCACGAAAAATGCCGTTCACCGCTCGGATCATAGAAACAGGCATCTCGGACCCTGGGAAGATCAGAATTCCCGTCTACGAGGTACCACAGATCCAAAGGCACACTTACAGTACTTCCAGATCGCGATGGGAAGATGCAAACTCCCGGAGCGTGAACGGGACGCCGGTCACTGCCTTCTCTTTCTCGAGAATCTCAGGGGCGCCGCGCTCGAATGGTTCTCTTGGCTCAAAAGAAACTCCATCGGAAGTTTCCGCCAACTAGCCTCGACATTTCTCAAACAGTATTCCATGTTTGTGGATAGAGACTTCGGCGTGGACTTATGGAGTCTGGCTCAAAAGGAAGGCGAATCGCCAGCGACTTCATGAGAAGATTCAAACTAGTGATGGCCAGTGTGACGGGTATCAACGACAAAATCGCGATCGACGTCCTGAGAAAAACTCTCTGGTACAAGTCAAAGTTCCGAAAGTGGATATTGCTGGAGAAACCACGGACGATCCAGGATACCCTCCACAAGGCAACGGACTTCATCGTCATGGAGGAAGAAATGAAAGTCCTACCGCAAAAGCATGGACCGCAGAAAACATCCTCGAAGAAGAAACCCTCTCGTAACGACAAGTACGTCTATCACAAAGGGGAAGACGTCCAAGGCGAACATAACTACGCCATCAACTCGGCGCAGGGCAAAACCTCCGGAAACACCTGCACCAGGAACCAGTACAAGGATAATTCCTACTGCGAGTTCCACGACACCAGAGGTCACTCCACTGCGAACTGCAAGATTCTCGGCGCCTGGCTCGCCGCAAAACTCCTCGCCGGCGAACTGTCGAAGGTTAAGAGTACAAAAGATTTGCTCCTGGAGTCCGACCGCCCAAAAACCGACAAGACTGTGTCCGAGGACCACGCGCCTGAAAGTCAATCGGGTGAAGCGGAAGGAGACAGACGCACTGGGGAACAACACATTCGCCAGAGGGTAAATATGATTATCGGAGGGTCGCAGTTCTATCAAGACTCGGTCTCTTCGATCAAGGCCTACGGTCGGAAAGCCGAGACAAGTTCCAACTGGCTTCCGGATAGCAATATTCCCAACCACACAATCGTTTTCGAGGAACAAGAAACTGTCGGAATCGACAAACCTCATTGCGATCCTCTGGTTATCGACCTGGTGATCCAGGATCTCTAAGTCGGCCGCATCCTTGTCGATACAGGAAGTACGGTCAACGACATCTTCCGCGACACCCTCTATAGGATGAACATCCCACTTGGGGAAGTCATCCCAGCGCCAAAACCTTTGACCGAGTTTTCGGGCGTCACCTCCATGACCCTTGGGAGCATCAAGCTCCCGGTCGTGGCTAAGGAAGTTACAAAGATTGTCGAGTTCGCAGTAGTCGATACCCGGCCATCTACAATGTAATCATGGGAACCCCTTGGATCAACTCCATCAAGGTAGTACCGTCCACATATCACCTCGGCATCAAATTTCCGACTCCAACCGGAACCGCAGTAACTGGGAGTCGAATATCGAGACTCGCTATCTAGCCGAAGTTCAAACTGCGAAAAGATCGGAACGCCCCTGCTGCTAACCCGAAACGAGCGAAGGAATCACATAACATTCCTGAAAACTCGAAAAGAGATGATCCAGAATCATCCGAACGGGCAACGATTCAAGACAGCGACAAACTCAACCCCCGCACAGACCACCGATCTGGCTAGTAAGATCGGAGTAGCGACACCCGGGGAGTAAAAACGTCCGTAGCAACAATCAGAACTACGAGATGGCTTGATCCTCGAAGAGGTATCGAGGCAGCTCACGAAAACCGACGAAGTTCAGCTATCCCCTCACCAAAAGGGGAGGGTACGATACCCTATACTCCCACAAAGACGCGAAATACCCGCACATGTATTCGAAATTTTCGTAACTTTTCAATAAAATTCTTTCTATCAACCTTTCCATGCATGCTTAACACAGTAACGCATAAAAACTTCGAAAAAACGAAAATCATATCTTCGGGGAAACGCGAGACGTCGCAATTTTCCAAAGGTATCAAAATCGCATCATCCATCAAAACAGTCCACCTGCGACTTAAAAATAAACGCCCGTCGATTGGCCCCGACGGACGAACACAGAAACGTTTCACTAATACAAAACCGTAGTCAGACCTTTTCGCAAGAATAAAGTCCTCTTACATCCGACATGGATATCATAGCGCGCTATACAGGAAAACCCAAAATTTTGGTTTAGCAATCCGGATATTCTCTGGAGATAGCTCGATTCTTACTACACAAGTCACATAAGCCGGCGCAAAGTCGCGGACTTTAATCAGTAAGAATCAGGAAGAAATCACTAACAGGCAAAATGAAAGCCGATCAGTCATCGCATAGCCTTAAAGCTGAGAGTAAGCCTAGGTCTTGCCCTAAACCCAGTCTTGCTGGATCTTGACATCTCACGGACATAGTATCAACACGGATCTGAGATCCAAAACATGTCTCTCATCGCTAACACCTAAAACACTCGCTACAAAGTAGTACACGGACCTAGCGACAAAATAAGAGTTAGAATACGAAGTGACTATTCGAATTCTACCCTCTACACTTGACGAAAGTATAAATCAAATCACAAGGCAAATTTCTGCAGAACCTACGCATAATAAATATTCAAGCCGCGGAAACGGCAGGGATTAAAAGCCACCAACGGCCAGTCCCGAAAATATACAAAGTTACGCAACCTCCTACGGTCACGGAATATACAGAAAACGGCCACATCCGGCCAAGCATACAATCATCAAGATAAAGGGATATGATGTCTTGCATATTTTCATTGTTTTAGCTTTCCATTTTGTGCATTTTATCCCTTCTAGATTACACATTAGGCATATTTAGGTTCATTTTGCATTCATAAGTCTTTATCAGATCTTGGAGTGTACTTTGGAGAATTTGAAGGTGTTTGGGGGTACTTTATTACAAAAAGGAAGGGTGAAAGATAGACATGGACGATGGCCATAAAGAAGTCTTTCTGTGCTAAGATTTCGTGGGAACATGGCATTTTGAGTTAGCTTTCCATTGGGAGTGGTTTCAAACCATTTGAAGCCATATTGGAGGAGTTATGATTATTTGAGTGAAGGCATGTCAGTACACCCGGTCAGCACACTCGGCTTGACCAACCCGCCGCGGAGCGAAGGGATGATGCTGGACGATGAAGCACCGGACCGGCGTCTGTGACCGATAGCCCGCCGCGGCCTGACCGCAGGAACAGACAGCACGACGCCGCTTGAGCACCGGATGAAGCTACCGGCGTGCGGCCTACCGGACATCCACACCCGACCGACGCGAACCCGCGTAACCTACCCGAAGGCCCACACCGAGGAAGGCGACCCGCGCGTTCCGACAATGGAGAACGCCCAGGATCAGGGCGGCCGATCACACCCGACCTCCTTAGCGGCGTACCACTCCACTCGGCCCGGTACATTCGGCGGGGCTGACACGCAGGCCTTGGCACCGCAGCGGCCTGAAGCACCATACGGCCTGCACACCCAACTGGAAGGGCGGCCTGAAGCACCGCGACGGCCTGCTTGCTGCTGGAAGCGGACAGTCTGTGACCTAGAGCACCGGGGAGGACAACCCGAGCAGTCGGACGAGCGGACGAGAATCCTCATACGCTGGTGGCCATACCCGGCCTGATGGAAGCCTATCCGACAAGGGTATCCGAGCTTCTTCCTTTTCGAGCACTTTGATTGGCTTAGACCATTAATCTTCCAAGGGCTGTTTAGTCATTTTACTTTTATGTGTTTAGGGCTTTTAAGCCTACTATAAATACTCTCATTAACCCAAGTTTGGGACTTATGTTATTTATGATCTAAGAACAAAAACCTTTTGAGTAAAGCTTCATCTTTGATTTATTATCTCATCTCATCTTGTGTTCTTGATTGTTTATTTCATCTCCTTTCTTTCTCTATATGTTTAAGCTTGAATCTCTCATGGGTTTAAGAGTAAGCATGTCGATTAGTGAGTAGATCCATCTTAGATCCATGGGTTAGGGTGACGGAGAATGATTAAGTGTAGATCCAAGGTGTTTAGTGTTAGATCTATCATTTCCTTGCATTGATTTGGTGTTCTTAAAGCTATATTTGAGTTGGCCTCTCAAACATATAGCTATAGGCATTTCATGCCCGGAAGGTGTTCTATGAAATGCCTGAACCAACTCATCTATGCTTAAGAGGCTAGAATTGCTATTAGACTCATTCTCCTTGTTTGCTTTGATCATTGCAGCCAAAGGGATTTGGTGTACTTGGGTGATCATTGCAAAAGAGCATTCATCTAGGGATAGAGCTTGCTTAGTTTTGTTGTCTAGGCATAAGGATTTAGATTGATTGAAAAAATAGCATCTTGGATTGAATCTTAATCATTTGATATCAAGTCCCTACACCCATGGGTCTCATTCTCATCATAAGAAAGAAAGTTTTACTTTTTGTTGCACTTTACTTATTGTCTTAGTTTAATCATCAAGATCTTTAATGATTGCATTTAGATTAAGCATAGACTTGCATTCCCTCTGTTTCATGGTCACTTAGGACTGGTTCGACAATCTTATATACTACTTCATTTGATTAGAACCTTAGAAAAGTTCTTTCATCAAATTGGCGCCGTTGCCAAATTCTAAGTTGATTGTGACATTGGGATTTAGTCACTTGCTTGAGACTAAATCATTTTTCTTTTCTTTTGTTATTGATTCTCCTTTTGCATCTTCCTTTGATTTTCAGGTGTATGAACACAAGAAGCAGGGGTGCAACTAACCTGGTACCCACTGTTGAAGAGATAGCTACACTTGAGAAGGAAATAGCAAGAAGGAGAAGAGAAGAAGAGCAACAGGCTCA
Organism: Brassica carinata; assembly: GCA_016771965.1. Taxonomy (NCBI): domain Eukaryota; kingdom Viridiplantae; phylum Streptophyta; class Magnoliopsida; order Brassicales; family Brassicaceae; genus Brassica; species Brassica carinata. Next base: position 50,634,761 of record CM028688.1, read on the forward strand.
CATTCAAAGGTTGAGGTTTGAGATGGATGATCACCAGCATCAACCCCAAGATGGCAATGGTCAGGGAGCTGACAACCTTAGACCACAGCGCCAGCAACAACAACACCCACAGCGCCAGCAACAACAACACCCACAGCGGCCGGCTAGAGCCATTGGCACATATGACCGTCCTCACATTCATGGCAACAGGACGGGCATCCGCGCACCAGCTGTGGAAGCTAACAACTTTGAGATCAAGTAAGGCTTGTTGAGTGTGATTGAGAACAACAAGCACCATGGCTTGGCTGTAGAAGACCCATTTGATCACTTGGATAAGTTTGATAGCTATTGTGGCTTGTCCAAGACCAATGGTGTGTCAGAAGATGCCTTCAAGCTCAAGTTGTTTCCATTCTCTCTAGGAGACAAGGAACGCCAATGGGAGAAATCTCTACCTAGTGACTCCATCACTACTTGGGATGATTGTAAGAAGGCCTGCTTGGAGAAATTCTTCTCCACATCAAGGACAGCCAAGCTGAGGAATGAGATCTCTAGTTTCCAGAAGAAGAACTTGGAAAGCTTTAGTGAAGCATGGGAAAGGTTCAAGGGGTATCAAGCTAAGTGCCCACACCATGGCTTCTCAAAGGAGAGTTTGCTGAGCACATTCTATAGAGGTGCCCTTCCTGAGTTTAGAGCAAGATTGGATACAGCAAGCAATGGTTTCTTTCTGGGCAGGTCTGAAGAAGATGCTGAGGAGCTGGTGGACAACATGGTGAAGAGTGATTCAGTTTACAGTGGAGAACATGACAGAGCTGATAGAACAACCAGAGTTGATGATAACCAGACCAAGAAGGAAATCAAATCCTTGCAACAGAAGATAGACTTGCTGATTGCTAACCAAGCCAAACAAGAGCAGATCAACTTTGTGGGTGGTCCAAGTCAGGAAAATCCTCCTAAGGTTAATGAAGTTGAAGGGTTAGAAGGGCAAGAAGAGCTTTGCTTCATCAACAACAATGGTTCTTGGTACAAGAAGGAGCCTAACTTTCAGTACAACAACTACCAGCAAAGGTCTTATCCCAACAACCAGCAAGGAGGCTATCAACCAAAGCAAAACACTCAGCAAGGAAACTACCAGCCTAGGCAGAATCCTCCTCCTGGCTTTACAAACCATGGCAATCAATCTACTCAAGATCAAGGTAGCTCCTCCCAAGCTAAACCTCCAGATTCATCTATGGAAGCTATGTTCAAACAATTATTGGAAGGTCAAGCTAGGGCAGCCAAAGACATTGGCCATGAGTTCAAGACTGTCCACTCCAAGATTGACAGCAGCTACACTGAGCTAAACAACAAGATTAGAGCTTTGGAGAATCAGTTTGCTTCTATGAACTCTCAGCCAAGTCGCCAACAAGGAACATTACCAGGAAAGGCTGAGCAAAACCCCAAAGAACCAATGACGGCAATCACTTTGAGAAGTGGTAGAGAGCTACCTCCAAGAACTCTCCCCAAGGATGGTGAGACACTAAGTGGGGGGGGGTGGCTATCAACATTGATGATGATGTTGTGATTGTGGATGAGAAAGTTGATGAGGAGATTCTAGAAAAGATTGTTGAAGCTAAGGGTAAAGGAAAGGTTGGAGAAGAGAATAAAACACCAAAGCATGGTGAAGTAGCCACTCCAACAAAAGAGTCTTCTTTTGTTCCTCCTCCCTATGAACCTAAGCTGACATTTCCTGGAAGATTCAAGAAGAAACTTTTGGAGAAGTACAAAGCACTCTTTGAGAAGCAAATGAGTGAAGTTCAAGTCACAATGCCAATCATTGATGCCTTCATGCTTGTCCCTCAATACAGCAAGTTCATGAAGGATGCTGTGGCTGCCAAGAAGAAGGAAATGGAAGGCATGATGGTTCTTACTTATGAGTGCAGTGCCATCATCCAGAGATTGACAATCCCTAAGAAGCTAGAGGATCCAGGCTGCTTTACCCTACCTTGTGCCATTGGCCCTTTGATGTTTGAGAGATGTCTATGTGATTTGGGAGCTAGTGTCAGTCTCATGCCTCTATCTGTTGCCAAGAAGCTTGGGTTCAGCCAATACAAGAAGTGCAAACTGTCTTTGGTGCTTGCTGACCGCTCAGTCAAATTCCACATTGGTATCCTTGAAGACCTCCCTGTAATGGTGGGAAATTGTGAAATTCCCAATGACTTTGTTGTTCTTGAGATGGATGAAGAAGCTAGAGACCCCTTGATCCTTGGAAGGCCATTCTTAGCCACAGCAGGAGCCCTTATCAATGTGAAGGAAGGCAAGATTGATCTCCATTTGGGAAAAGAGCACACTCTCCATTTTGATGTCAATGAGGTAATGAAGAGGTCAACTGTGCAAGGCCAAGTGTTTTACATGGAGGAGATGGAAGCTCTTGCTGATGAGCTCCTTGAGGAATTGGCACTAGGAGAGTTGACAATAGAAGACCCTTTGTAGCATGCTTTGACAGTGGATAAAGAGGTCCAAGTGGTTGAGAACAAAGAGAATGATGCTATTGCGGCCATGCTGGATTCTCGAAAGAGGATTGTTGATAGAGGCCAGTATGAGGAGCTCAAACAAGAGGTGCACCAAGCTGTTTCAGCCACTCAACAAGAGAACACCAAACAAGATGATTGGAGTGAGCTCAAGGCACCAAAAGTGGAGCTAAAACCTCTTCCCCATGGTGTAAGGTACGCATTTCTAGGCCCTAATGAGTCATATCCTGTCATTGTGAGTAGTGAACTTACTGAAATTGAGCTTTCTCAACTTTTAAATGCACTTAAAAGGTTTAGAAAAGCAATTGGATACTCACTAGATGATATTAAGGGGATATCACCTTCTTTGTGCATGCATAGGATACATCTAGAGGATGAATCAATGACTTCTATAGAGCATGAAAGAAGGTTGAATCCTAACCTGAAGGATGTTGTAAAGAAGGAGATTCTTAAGCTCTTAGATGCTGGTGTTATCTACCCTATTTTAGATTCTAAATGGGTATCTCCTGTGCATGTAGATGATATTAAGGGGATATCACCTTCTTTGTGCATGCATAGGATACATCTAGAGGATGAATCAATGACTTCTATAGAGCATCAAAGAAGGTTGAATCTAACACGAAGGATGTTGTAAAGAAGGAGATTCTTAAGCTCTTAGATGCTGGTGTTATCTACCCTATTTTAGATTCTAAATGGGTATCTCCTGTGCATGTAGTTCCAAAGAAAGGTGGTATCACTGTGGTTAAAAATGACAAGGATGAATTGATACCAACTAGAACCATAACTGGCCATAGGATGTGTATTGATTATAGAAAGCTCAACTCTGCCTCTAGAAAGGATCATTTTCCATTGCCATTCATTGATCAAATGCTTGAGAGACTTGCAAACCATCCTTTCTATTGTTTTCTTGATGGGTACTCAGGGTTCTTCCAAATCCCCATATATCCCAATGATCAAGAGAAGACGACATTCACATGCCCCTATGACACCTTTGCTTATCGAAGAATGCCATTTGGGTTATGTAATGCTCCAGCAACCTTTCAAAGGTGCATGATGTCTATCTTCTCGGATCTCATTGAGGATATAGTGGAGGTATTCATGGATGATTTCTCTGTCTACGGATCTTCGTTTTCTGCTTGTTTGTCCAACTTGTGCAGGGTCCTACAGAGATGTGAAGACACCAACCTAGTGCTGAATTGGGAGAAGTGTCATTTCATGGTCAAAGAGGGGATTGTGCTTGGACACAAGATTTCAGAAAAGGGTATTGAAGTGGACAAGGCTAAGATTGAGGTGATGGTCAGCTTGCCACAACCAAAGACAGTGAAAGACATCAGGAGTTTCCTTGGCCATGCTGGGTTCTATAGAAGATTCATCAAGGATTTCTCAAATATTGCTAGACCCATGACCAAGTTGCTGTGCAAGGAGGCCGCTTTCAGCTTTGATGAAGATTGTCTTGAGGCTTTCAAGAAGATAAAGGGTGACCTTGTTAGTGCTCCCATTGTCAAGCCACCTGATTGGGACCTCCCCTTTGAGATAATGTGTGATGCTAGTGATTTTGCTGTTGGGGCTGTCCTGGGGCAGAAGAAGGATGGCAAAACTCATGTGATTTATTATGCTAGCCAAACTCGAATCATGCAGGATGAAGTATGCCACAACAGAGAAAGAGATGCTGGCCATTGTCTTTGCCTTTGAGAAATTCAGAAGCTACCTGGTGGGTTCCAAGGTCATTGTGTATACTGACCATGCAGCTTTGAGACACCTCTAGCAAAGAAGGATGCCAAGCCAAGACTACTAAGGTGGATCCTTTTGCTTGAAGTTTGACTTGGAGATTAGAGACAAGCCAGGATTGAGAATGGAGTTGCTGATCACTTGTCCAGGTTGAGGATTGAAGGTGGAATCCCTATTGATGAGGGACTTAGAGAAGAGCATGTCATGGCCATCATGTCAGTGGTGGCAGTCATTGAGACTGGAAAAAAGATTGAAGAGGTTAAGGTAGCTGAAGAGAACAACTTACCTTGGTATGCTGATTTGGTTAACTACTTAGCCACTGGGAAGGAACCATTGGGACTTGCAGGGTATGAGAAGAAGAAGTTCTACAAAGACTTGAAGAGATACTATTGGGATGAACCATACCTCTACACCCTATGCAAGGATCAGATTTATAGAAGAGTGGTGGCTGAAGAAGAAGTTGAAGGAATCCTCTCACATTGCCATGGATCTTCCTATGGAGGCCATTTTGCTCCATTCAAGACTGTCTCAAAGGTGCTACAAGCTGGATTTTGGTGGCCACACATGTTCAGGGACTCACAAGACTTCATTTCAAGATGTGACTCTTGCCAAAGGAGTGGGAACATTACTAAAAGGAATGAGATGCCTCAAAACCCAATCCACGAAGTGGAAGTGTTTGATGTTTGGGGATTGATTTCATGGGACCCTTCTCTTCTTCTTATGGCAAAAAATACATCTTGGTGGCTGTGGACTATGTATCAAAGTGGGTGGAAGCAATAGCAAGTCCTACAAATGATTCAAGAGTAGTGGTCAAAATGTTCAAGAGCACTATTTTCCCAAGGTTTGGAGTTCCAAGAGTGGTCATAAGTGATGGAGGTTCACACTTCATCAACAAGGTATTTGAGAGTCTTCTCAAGAGGAATGGAGTGAAACACAAGGTTGCAACACCCTATCACCCTCAAACAAGTGGCCAAGTGGAGGTCTCCAACAAGCAAATCAAGGGGATCTTGGAGAAGGTTGTAGGAACCAAGAGGAAGGATTGGCCAGCCAAGCTTGATGATGCCCTTTGGGCATATAGAACAGCATTCAAGACTCCTCTAGGCACCACTCCCTTCAACCTTGTCTATGGAAAGTCTTGCCACCTGCCAGTTGAGCTTGAATACAAGGCATTGTGGGCTGTGAAGCTTCTAAATTTCGACATCAAGGATGCAAAGGATAAGAGACTTCTTCAACTCAATGAATTGGATGAGATAAGGATGGATGCCTTTGAGAACTCAAGGATATACAAGGAAAAGACTAAGGCTTTCCATGACAGGAACATCCTCAAGAGAGAGTTCAAGGCAGGAGAACAAGTGCTTCTTTACAATTCTAGACTGAAGTTGTTTCCAGGAAAGTTAAAGTCAAGGTGGTCTGGTCCATTTGTGATCAAAGAAGTGAGACCTTATGGAGCCATTGTGCTTTGGAACAAGGATGGTGGAGACTTCACAGTGAATGGCCAGAGGCTCAATGAATACATGGCCACAATACCAAAGGAGGATGGGACATCAACCCCACTCTCTGATGCTCTACTTGCCTAACCTCAAGGGAGGCAAAGTCAAGCTAGTGACTTTAAACAAGCTCACTTGGGAGGAAGTCCCATGGTTATCCTTGAATATATTGCATTAGGATTTTTTATTTTTCAAGCAACAAGTCCTTTGAATGATGATGGGGCCAGTTGGGAGCTTGAGAATGAATTCACTGAGGTTATGAGATGGAGGAGACACGAAAAGAAGTGGGTTGGTTGATGTCTTGCATATTTACATGTTTTTAGCTATCATATCTTGTGCATTTTTGCTCATTTAGATTAGGCATTAGGCATCTTTAGGCTCATTTTGCATTCATAAGTCTCTATCAGGTGTTGGAGTATACTTTGGAGATTTTGGAGATGTTTGGAAGTTTTGTGATGAAAAAGAGGGGTTTAAAGATGAACATGGACGGAGGCCTTAGAAATGTCTTCTGATGCTAAGATTTTGTGGAGACACAGCATATTGAGTTAGCTTTCCAATGGAAGTGGTTTCAAGTCATTTGGACCTGTATTGGAGAAGTTATGATCAATTCACTTGAAGCATGTCAGGTTGGCCGGACGCGCGGCCTGGACTGCTCGGGTGAGAGAACCCGCGCGTGACACACCAGGGACAGGCTTGGACAGGCCAGGATGCGCGGCCAGGACGCTCGGGACACATGACCCGCGCGGGACAGCAGCCAGGACATGACCCGGTGCGCGACCCAACATGCGCGGAGCAAGGCACCCGCGGCCTGAGGGATTAGATACAGCTCATGCGCGGCCAGAGGAGCTTCGGGGTGCATGACCAGCGGGATTAGGCGGATGGACAAGGGCGGATCTTGTGACCAGGCGTCTTGGCTTGCATGACCCGAGCGGGATTAGACGGATGGACAAGGGCCGGATGCGCGGCCAGACATGCGCGGCTTGACTGACCCGCACGGCCTGGTGGATTTCTCGGACGGGACGACCTGCTCGGGTCAGGACGCGCGGCCAGGACATGAGCAAGCTGACCCTGAGCGTTTTTGGCTCCTCTTTTCTCATTGGTCGAAAATCACTTGGCCAAGGGCATTTTAGTATTTTTCTCTTTTGTTTTTAAGGGCTTTCAAGCCTCCTATATATACTCATGTAATCTCTTTTGGAGAACTAACTTCTTTTCTCTCAAAAGCATAATAAGAACTTGAAGAAAGCTTGGATCTTTGATCCTTTTTATCTCATTTTTTGTGTTTAATAGATTATCTTATTCTCTAATCATGTTTAGCCTCGAATCATCATTGATTTTGAGGTTTTCCATGGCTATTAGTGAGTAGATTTATCTAGGGTTCATGGGCTTGGGAGACTAAGGGTGATTAAGTGTAGATCCAAGGTGCTTAGTGTTAGATCTATCCTTTCCTTGCATTGATTTTGTGTTCTTCTTGCTATATTTGGGTTGGCCTCTCAAACATAGAGCTATAGGCATTTCATGCCCGGAAGGTGTTCTATGAAATGCCTGAACCAACTCATCTATGCTTTTAGCTTGCTTTGCCTAAGGGATTAGTTTTCAAAGAAGCTAGGATTGCTATTAGACTCATTCTCCATGTTTGCTTTGATCATTACAGCCAAAGGGATTTGGTGTACTTGGGTGATCATTGCAAAAGAGCATTCATCTAGGGATAGAGTTTGCTTAGTTTTGTTGTCTAGGCATAAGGAATTAGATTGATTGAAAAGTTAGCATCTTGGATTGAACCTTGATCACCCAAAGTCAATTCCCTTGTCCCAAGAACCCCTTTGCCTCATTGAGAAAGAAAGTTCAATCTTTTATTGCATTTTTAATATTGTCTTAGTTTCATAATCATCCTCTCATCTTGATTGCACTTAGATTAAGCATGAACTTGCATTCCCTTTGCATTAGAATCTCTTAGAATTGGATTGACATCTTGTATTCTACAACATTTTATTAGGACCTTAGAAAAGTCTTATCATCAAATTGGCGCCGTTGCCAAGTTCTAAGTTGATTTTGACATTGGGATTTAGTCACTTGCTTGAGACTAAGTCATTTTTATTTTTATTTTATCTTGTGATATTGGTTCTTGCCTCTTCTATCTTTGACCTTCAGGTGTATGATCACAAGAAGCAGAGGGGTATCCAACTTGGTTCCTACTGTTGAAGAGATTGCTGCACTTGAGAGGGAGATAGCTAGACAAAGAAGAGAAGTAGAGCAACAGGCTCATCTTCAAAGGTTGGGGTTTGAGATGGAGAATCTGCCTCAAGATGGTGATGCCCTAGGGGGAAATGGTCCAAGAGCTGACAACATAAGACCACAGCGCCAGCCACAACGGCCACAGCACCAAGCTAGAGCCATTGGAGCCTATGATCAACCACACATTCATGGTCATAGGTTGAAGATAAGGGCACCAGCTGTGGAGAACAACAACTTTGAGATCAAATCAGGGCTGTTGCATTTGATTGAGAACAACAAGTTTCATGCCCTTTCTGTGGAAGATCCCCTTGATCACTTGGACACATTTGATAGCTACTGTAGCTTGTCCAAGATTAATGGAGTCTCTGAAGATGCTTTCAAGCTGAGGTTGTTTCCCTTCTCTTTGGGAGACAAGGCACATCTATGGGAGAAGGCTCTTCCAAGTGACTCTATCACTACTTGGAATGAGTGCAAGAGGGCATTCCTGGAGAAATTCTTCTCTACCTCAAGAACAGCCAAGATCAGAAATGAGATCTCTAGCTTTCAGCAGAAGAACCTTGAGAGCTTTAGTGAAGCATGGGAGAGGTTCAAGGGCTATTGGTCTCAATGCCCACTTCATGGCTTCACCAAGGAGAGTTTGCTTAGTACCTTCTACAGAGGTGCTCTACCAGAGTTCAGAAGCAGATTGGACACAGCCAGCAATGGGTTCTTCTTGGGCAGAACTGAGCAGGATGCTGAGGAGCTGGTGGAGAACATGGCCAGGAGTGACTCAGTCTACAGTGAGGAGCATGATAGGGCCAACAGAGGCACTGATGAAGATGATCCGCACACAAGAAAGGCCCTGAAATCTCTCCAAGAAAAGTTGGACAAGCATCTGGTAGAGAAGGCTAAGCAAGAGCAGCTTCACTCCATTGGAAATCAGCAACAGAAACAGCCTGCTAGGACTACTGAAGTTCACGGTGTAGAAGGTCAAGAAGAGCTGTGCTTCATAATTCTAATGGCACATGGTATAGGAAAGAGCCCAACTTCCAATACCAAAACAACTACCAGCAAAGACCTTCAAAGACCTTACTACAACAATCAACAAGGAGGTTACCAAGCAAACCAGCCTACTCAGCCCCAAGGAAGCTCTTCTCCAGCTCAGGCTCCAAGTTCAAATTTGGAGTCCATGTTCAAGCAACTCTTAGAAGCTCAAGAAAGAAATGCTAAGACCATTGGTGATGAGTTCAAGAACATCCATGCTAAGATTGATGGCACCTATTCTGACCTCAACAACAAGTACATGCAACTTGCCTCTCATCTCAAAGATTTGGAGAGCCAGGTTGCTTCTATGTCTTCATCCTCCAAGAATCTAATGGGATCTCTACCAGGAAAACCAGAGAAGAACCCTAAGGGGACTTGCAATGTTATCCTCTCCACTTCTTCAAGGATTGCATTGAGTGATCATAAGAATGATGTTGATGAGATTGAGAGGCTAGTGCTTGGAAATCAGATTGAACATGATAAGAGACTGGTTGTGGCCACAGCTGATGATAGAGTTGTGAAGAGAGCTGATAAGAAGGTACAAAGAAAGATTCTGAAGATTGATGAGCCTAAGGTTGAGACACAAGTTGAGAAGAGTGCTAACCCCAAGCTGAAATAAGTGAAGGAAGAAGACAATGAGGTTGAGCTATCACCCTATGATAGGCTCCCTTTCCCTCAAAGGTTCCTCACCAAAGCTCAGAAAAAAGTGGTCTCCAAATTCAGAAAAGACCTCAGTAATATCGGAGTCAAGCTTCCAGAAATCACCAATATGCAGGCTGCTCATGTCCAAATGATGCTCATAAAGGACATTCTTACCCACCAAGCTGAAGTGGCTGAACTTTTGGACATCTCACTTCTGAAGATTGATCAACCAACCCCTCCAAAGTCTCTCCCTAAGCTTGAGTCTCAAGGGAAGTTCAACTTGTCTTGCTCTCTTGGTAAACTAACTATGGATGATGCTCTTGTTGATAGTGGAGCTAGTGTGAATGTCATCTTCTTGAATATGGTGCAGAGTATTGGGATTGAAAGCATGGAAACAAATACTCCTCCTCTCATCTTTGGGGATTCATCTTCTACAACCCCCCTTGGCATAATCAAGGACTTTCCCTTGAAGATTGGATCATGCACCATACCTATTGACCTCACTGTTTTGAAGATGGCATCTGAAGAAAGAGTCCCTTTGATTCTTGGCACTCCTTTCCTTACAACAATTGGAGCTTGCATTGACTTTCCCAACAAGAAGGTCACCCTCATGCATGTCAACAAAGCTGTCTCCTATCACCTCCAACCTCCAATGGAATCAGACTATTGTGGGACAATCACTTGTGATGCACAAGCTGTTGAGAAGCCCAAAGATGAAGAGGTTGCTGGTAAGATAGAAGATCTTGATGGAGAGTCTTCAAAAGAGTTGTGTGATGAGCATTTGGAAAGTGCTAAAACAGGGGGGATGGGTGGAGTCTCAAAGGCCACTCATGGCAAGAAGAAGATGGTGAAAGAGCCTCATCCTCCACCAAATGATTTTCTCCCACCCACTCTCACTCTCCATCCAAAGAAGCTCAAGGATGGAGTCATTGAGTACAAGATCAAGCACAAGGGCAGATCCACACCATTCTCAACTGCTAGAGCCATCATCACTCCTCAGCTCCAAGATGACCCAATCAAGCTTCAAGAGCTTCTCTCTCAGGTCCTCACCATCACTCTTGAAGGTGGGAAGGACCCTCCTTCTCACTAGTCCAAGAGAAAAGGTAGTCAAGCTAAGTGACTCAAAACAAGCTCACTTGGGAGGAAGTCCCATGGTTATCCTTGTATATAGCTTTGCAATTTCAAATTTCCTTTTAAGTTTTAATAAAAGTGGTCAAGATTTTCAGGTTTTGCCAAGCACTAGAGGAAAGAAGAAAGGTGGTAAGACACCTAAGCCTTATGATCCATGTAGCAGCCTCCTCTAGTTGCTATGAACCAAGCCAGCTTCTAGTCATGACACAAGCACCATGCCCAAATCTCCTTGTGTGGTATTACTCCAATCCTTCTTGTATATACATTTGATTTTGCCTTGTTGAGGTATCTCTTACTCTCTTACTCACACAGGAGACTGTGTGATTTAAGTGTGGGGGAGGTACCGGATATTTGATCATGTTTGCTTTGTGATTTTGAGTCTCATGCATTGCATTGTACATTCATAAGTGCATAGAAAATCCAAAAAATTTTAAATTTTTGAACCATGTAGATTGCATCACTTGCATCCTTAAGATTGAGTCTAGAGCATATAGGATGCATTCATTTGCATATGGAGCATTACCTTGTAAAGAACACTCGTTTGCGCTGAATTTGACACCCTAGTTAAACATATCAAGTAGCTTGAGCACCTTTTGAAAAAGCTTGCATGCTTTGAGCCTTGAAAACCCTTCTTGAAACTTGCTTGCTTGCTTGATATTGGCATTGTTCTTAAGACCAGCTCCATCCTGAACTTGGACTTGAATGAACTTAATCTCTCTTGCATATGGGCATTTGCATACTTAGTCATGGATCTCATACACATTTGGGTTTTCTTTTCCCATTGTACCACTCTTTGTTAACCCAAATGGCACCTCCATACCCTTGAACCCTATCCATTCATTGAAGCCTACATTGATTTGCTTGAGTGAGGCCTCTTTTGATAGCTTGTCATGTGGAAAATCTTGAGAGTATTGGGAGCGACATGGATTTGTTCTCATCTCTTGCTAGCATAGGGTCATCATTTGAGCTAGCTTCTAGGATGGTGAGTGAAGTGTTTGTTACCTAATGGTTTACATTTTGGGTTTGGGGATATGACAATGTTGAGATTGTTGAACAAAGAAAGTTTTGAGAAAAAAAAAAAACCCTAGGGACCTAGAAATGAAAAATGAAAGGCTCTTGATTGAAGTTTTGACCTTCCCCATCATGTATATATATAAAAAAGAAAAAAAAAGAAAAAAAAAAAGAAGAAAAAGAAAAAGAAAGATTCAATAAGGTAGTGGGGAAGGAAAAACTTAAGAGTTAGAGTTTAGAATGTGAATTGAGGTCCTTAGAGGTTGATTCATGAGAAAGAAAATGTTCATAGGGTGAGTGATGTGAGTATGTCTTCATTTTGGGTTATGGGATGAATAAAAGGGTCTAGATCTTGTAATCACTTAGGAATTGGGTAGAATGATGAGGAATGGATCCATGTATGCATGAATTGCTCCTAGTCTTAGATAAATTTTGCATAATGATCAAGCTCCTTGATTTTTGAGTGATAGCCGCCTTGAAATGATGCATTGAACCCTCCTTTTCATCCTTATTAGACCATTTGATCACCTAGCCAAATGATTGAGATCATGTGCCCATTTGTGAGACTTCACCTTGTGTGTGTGAATCAATGTGAGGGCTGGTTAAGAGAACATGTTAGTTGATAGGCATTGCATCTTGTGTAGAGACATAAGAGTAATTGATAGGCCTTGTGAAGCTAGAGCATAATAAGAGAGTTTGCTCATGCTATTTGCTATGTTTCTTTAGGATGTCAGGTTGAGTGCTATGAGTGTTTCCTTTGGCTTTGTTCCCATCCTTGCATCCATCCATCCCCCTTGTGTGTGAAAAGTTTACTTGAGGACAAGCAAAGGTCTAGTGTGGGGGAGTTGATGTCTTGCATATTTACATGTTTTTAGCTATCATATCTTGTGCATTTTTGCTCATTTAGATTAGGCATTAGGCATCTTTAGGCTCATTTTGCATTCATAATTCTCTATCAGGTGTTGGAGTATACTTTGGAGATTTTGGAGATGTTTGGAAGTTTTGTGATGAAAAAGAGGGGTTTAAAGATGAACATGGACGGAGGCCTTAGAAATGTCTTCTGATGCTAAGATTTTGTGGAGACACAGCATATTGAGTTAGCTTTCCAATGGAAGTGGTTTCAAGTCATTTGGACCTGTATTGGAGAAGTTATGATCAATTCACTTGAAGCATGTCAGGTTGGCCGGACGCGCGGCCTGGACTGCTCGGGTGAGAGAACCCGCGCGTGACACACCAGGGACAGGCTTGGACAGGCCAGGATGCGCGGCCAGGACGCTCGGGACACATGACCCGCGCGGGACAGCAGCCAGGACATGACCCGGTGCGCGACCCAACATGCGCGGAGCAAGGCACCCGCACGGCCTGAGGGGATTAGATACAGCTCATGCGCGGCCAGAGGAGCTCGGGGTGCATGACCCGCGCGGGATTGGACGGATGGACAAGGGTCGGATGCGCGGCCAGACGTGCGCGGCTTGCATGACCCGCGCGGGATTAGACGGATGGACAAGGGCCGGATGCGCGGCCAGACATGCGCGGCTTGACTGACCTGCACGGCCTTGTGGATTTCTCGGACGGGACGACCTGCTCGGGTCAGGACGCGCGGCCAGGACATGGGAAAGCTGACCCTGAGCGTTTTTGGCTCCTCTTTTCTCATTGGTCGAAAATCACTTGGCCAAGGGCATTTTAGTATTTTTCTCTTTTGTTTTTAAGGCCTTTCAAGCCTCCTATATATACTCATGTAATCTCTTTTGGAGAACTAACTTTTTTTCTCTCAAAAGCATAATAAAAGCTTGAAGAAAGCTTGGATCTTTGATCCTTTTTATCTCATTTCTTTTGTGTTTAATAAATTATCTTATTCTCTAATCATGTTTAGCCTTGAATCATCATTGATTTTGAGGTTTTCCATGGCTATTAGTGACTAGATCTATCTAGGGTTCATGGGCTTGGGAGACTAAGGGTGATTAAGTGTAGATCCAAGGTGCTTAGTGTTAGATCTATCCTTTCCTTGCATTGATTTGGTGTTCTTCTTGCTATATTTGGGTTGGCCTCTCAAACATAGAGCTATAGGCATTTCATGCCCGGAAGGTGTTCTATGAAATGCCTGAACCAACTCATCTATGCTTTTAGCTTGCTTTGCCTAAGGGATTAGTTGTCAAAGAAGCTAGGATTGCTATTAGACTCATTCTCCATGTTTGCTTTGATCGTTACAGCCAAAGGGATTTGGTGTACTTGAGTGATCATTGCAAAAGAGCATTCATCTAGGGATAGAGTTTGCTTAGTTTTGTTGTCTAGGCATAAGGAATTAGATTGATTGAAAAGTTAGCATCTTGGATTGAACCTTGATCACCCAAAGTCAATTCCCTTGTCCCAAGAACCCCTTTGCCTCATTGAGAAAGAAAGTCAATCTTTTATTGCATTTTTAATATTGTCTTAGTTTCATAATCATCCTCTCATCTTGATTGCACTTAGATTAAGCATGAACTTGCATTCCCTTTGCATTAGAATCTCTTAGAATTGGATTGACATCTTGTATTCTACAACATTTGATTAGGACCTTAGAAAAGTCTTATCATCATTGGTTCAGCGATCAAGAGAAAAAAGAGGTGAAAATCTGACCTTGAGGTTTGGACGGACACACCCGGGTGGTGTTACACGGGACAAGGTACCCGCACGGTTGGATTGATCAGAACGGACGGACACACCCGGGTGATGATACTCGGGACAAGGCACCCGCATGGTTGGATCGATCAGAACGGACGGATACACTCGGGTGCACTTACCCGGGACGCAACACCCGCACGGGTGGAACGAGCTAGACGGACGGACGACGTACCCGGGTGGAGTTACCCGGGACACAGCACCGCACGGGTGGAACGAAGCAGACGGACGACGACGCACCGGGTGGAGTTACCCGACACAGCACCGCACGGGTGGAACGAGCTAGACGGACGACGACGCACCGGGTGGAGTTACCGGGACACAGCACCGCACGGGTGGAACGAAGCTAGACGGACGACGACGCACCGGGTGGAGTTACCCGGGACACAGCACCGCACGGGACTAAAGGATATACACGGGTGGACTTACCCGGTTGTCCAAAGCCCACACCGCTACGGCCATGATCAGCGTATGAGCCCAGAACGACCACCACCCAGGTAAGTATTTTTCTCCTTTTTCCGACCCAAACCCACCTGAACCCGCCCAGAAACCTTTTTACCCGACCCAGAAACATTTTAAAACCCTAAGCCACCCTCTCTTTCCTCATTTCATCTTCTTCCTCACATCAAAATCCTCTCTAGCCTCCAAGAACACAAATTCACATAACTTTGCCAAATCTCAACCAAATCACAAATTTCTTTTTCCCACATCAAGACCTTCTTCCCCTAGACCTAATTCCTTGAACCCTTTCATCTTTATCCTTCATCCAAAGCAAGGTATGGTATCTCTAAGTTCAAATTCGTAACCCTCATGAACCCTAAAATTTTGAACTTGAAATTTGAGCTTTTTCTTGCTAGTTTCTTGTAAATTAGACTAGGGAAGGCTTATATATCATGCTGGGTAGTTGATTTCATGGTGGAATTGAGATTAATTTGAACTTTGGCAAATTAGGGTTCATGAGATTTGGGGGTTTTTGAAAAGGCTCTTACTTTTGGTTGATTATGGTCTAGATTGATTGGAATTGATGTTCTAAAGCTTGTTTAGCATTCAATTTCAACTTGCTTGATGCTCTTTCTTGGAAATAGGCTAGATTAGGTTCCCTTGATTTAAAAAAAAAAAAAAATTTGAATTTTGTGAACTTGGGAGCTTGATTGCTTTAATAGTCTTGCTAGGTTGCTGGTTTTAGACTAGGTTTGCAAGTGTTCATTCAAGCACCTATCTTTTCCAAACAATTCTTTCTTCCTTGTGCTTAATCTTGTCCAAAGTCTTGATACTTTTCAGTTTCAAATGGGAAGGAAAGATGAGAAATTGATTGCACAAGAGAAGGCTGAGGCTGCTGAGAAAGAGACTGCTAGGTTTGGAAAAAAATTAGGCTCCATGCCTGAATCTGAGGAGGAACGTAGGCAACAAGCTTTGGCTATGTTGAGAAAGAAAGCACAAACCAAGAAGGTTGGAAAAAGAATGGTTGATGGGGCAAACAAGCAACCCAAGAATGAAGGAAAAAGGATGACTGGTGATGAGAAAGGAACTGCTGGTGCCCACAAGCAATCTCAAAGGGATGGAAAAAGAGTGGTTGATGTTGATCAAAAGACTACCAAGGAGGATGGCAAGAGGTTGGCTAGTGATGAGAAAGTGCTTGATGATGCTTACAAGATGGCCAAGAAGGATGGAAAGAGAGTGGCTGTTGGTGATCATAAGAACACTCCTTCAAAGAAAGCTAGAGCTCCAAGATCTCACAGTATGGGACCTCTTGTTTTGGAGAAGAACACAACGAAGGATGCTGAGAAACCCACTCCTCCCACCAAGATCAGAATCAAGGCACCAAACCCAAAGACATTGGCACCTCCACCCTTGGAGCCAGTAGATGCAACTGTTGAAGAAGCATCCTCTCCAAATGGAAATGTGGCTGAGCAAGAAACTTTCGAAAAGTTAGGGTTCAACCCTCATAGAGATCGACAAAAGAAGCCCACTGAAGTTGAACTATTGGAGCAGATGAGGCAAGGAGTATCTTGGCCTCCAACCAGATTTGCTGATGTGAGGCTAATGAGGGAGCTAGAAATTGACCAAGACATGAAGGATTTGCTTGCTCTCATGAACATGGACAGCTTCTATTCCATGGCTCACCCAACATATAAAGAGGTCTCTTGCCAATTCATGGCATCCTTGGAGGTCACATTCCACTCCTCTTTACATGAGGAACAAGGGTGGGGAAGAATCAGTTTCAAGATTGATGAGAAGCCTTATTTCATGACCTTTACTGAGATTGGAGAGGTGCTAGGCCTCAAGGATTGGAAGGAGTCTTGTTTGCCTAAGCTGAAAGGGCTTCCTAAAGGAAAGACCCTTCCCCACTTCACTTACAAGTTCTTATCCGGCAAGGATAGAGTGTCCAGCAGAGACAAGAATGCTTCTATCAGGCATCCATCAGTCCGCTACCTCCATAGGCTGATTGTCCACACCATCTACCCAAGGAAAGAGCCAAGCAACGTGAATGGAGAAGACTTGAACCTCATGCACCAAGCCATCCAACACTTTGCCTTACCTCCTCACCTACCTGAAGTCCCCACTGATTTCTAGGCTGAGTTTGGTATGGTTGGATACTTTGTGAGGCGCCTCATGTACTTCAAGGATTATGCTTGGACAAACAGGGATCCAGAGGCTCAGATTGGAATAGGCGGCTTGATCACACCTTTGCTTGAGCACCAGGGTATTACCTTGGGAGATGATGCATCCGGTCCCTCTTTCATTGATCTCACCTACTTGAAGTCAGCTCATTACTGGAAGATACAATGGGAAGTGTGTTTACTGCATTTGAGATTTCCACCACAGTTGAGCTGCTTCTCCCTAACTATGAGCTCACTTCATTGAGCACACCAGGGACTATAAGTTTTGATATCAGTGAGCAGCACCTCCTAGGTAGTCATGGGACTCTAGGCCCTATGGTATTGCACATAAACAAGAAAGCAGCAGCAAAGGCAGCTAAGTTTGATCAGGGATATTCCTGCAGAGCCACAGCCCATCTCTTTGGTCCTCCTCGCTATAAGTTTGAGCAATGCACCAGTGCCCTGCCTATTGGTCCCATTCGCCAAGCTCATGACCAGATTAGCACATTACAAAGGTCGAACAGAGCCCAAGATAGGACTATCTACAAGCTCACCAAGAAGTGCAAGGAGTTGAGGAAAACTGTGAAGAGACAAGCTGAAGCTTCAGCTCAGTTCATGAGAAAGGTTGCTGATGTTCTGACCAGGGAGCTGTAGCAGGCTGCAAGGCTGAGGATTTCGATCTTGATGCTCTCCTTGCCTCTTCCCTATCCCTTCTTGACCCCAATGCACCTCAAACAGAGAAGCAAGCCCTTCAGAGCTTGAGGAACCCTTACATCGCCCCATCCGTCCGAAACAAGTCACCAAGCCTAAGCACCACTGCTGACGAAGAAGACTCTGAGGGTGAGGCATCAGCCTCTTCCCATGCTCCATGAGGTACTCCACTTCCTGATCATTGTATATACCATTCATCTTTGCATTTTGATTTCTTTTATTTCTTTTAGGCCCTTCTCTACATTTAACAAACAAAGAGACTGTGTGAATTAAGTGTGGGGGAGGTGTCAAGTTGCTAATAGTCTTATGTTTTATGTCATTTGCATGCACTTGTAGATAGTTATTGCATAGAAAACCAAAAAATTTGAAAAATTTGAAAACACAAAAGAATCATGTAGTTGCATTAGGATTGAGTCTAAGATCATTCACTTGCATAAAAAAAAGAAAAAAAAATCATCATATAGGTTGCATCATGCATAAGGGGACAAGGATGATAGTTGCCTTGTAAAGATGCTCATGCTAAGTTCTTAAAGTGATAACCTTCATAATCATAGCAAGTAGCTTGAGCAATCTTAAGATAGCTTGTAAACTTTGTGCCTTGAAGTCTCTTCCTAAAGCTTATTTGATTGATTGATGCTCTCTCTTTGAAGCTTGCTCCTGTCATATTTTGACTCTAAGTCTCTTGCTCATGGTCCCTTGTGTACTAAGTCATGGATAGAACACTTGAGTTGTCCCTCCCATTCTTTGACTATCTTTTTGGACAAGCTCAAGTGGCACTCCACACCCTAAAACCCTTACCTCCTTTCAAGCCTTCATTATTTGTTGAGTGAGGCCTTCTTTGGAAAGCTTTCCATGTGCATAATGTTGAGAGTATTGGGAACGACAATGCTTGGTCTCCATTTTAGCTAGATTAGACACTCATAATGTCTAGCTTCTAGGATGGGGGTGAGTGTTGTATGTTGTGATCTTGGGAAAGTGAAAGGTTTATGAAAGAAAAGGTTGACTCATGGGACTCTAAAGTTATAAGTGATTAAGTCTAGAAGGGATAAGAGAAATGAAAGATTGTAAGCTCTAGCTTAGTAAATAAGTCTTGGCCCCCAAATATATATAAAAAAAGAAGTGAAAAAGAATAATGGAAAGGGGGCTAGCAATGTTTAGAAAGAGCTGAAAGGAGTTTAAAATGTGAAAAACAAATCCCTTGTTGACTTCATTAAGAAAGAGTTTCAACTTTGGGTGAGAGATGTGGGTGGTATTTTGGCATTGGGAATAAGGATGTAACTTATGTATTTAGGGAAAGGGTAGAACAATGGAGATTGAGCATTGTATGCATGAGTTGATCCCTTTCTTAGATATATTATGTGCAATGTCAAGGCTACTTGTTTTGAGAGTGAACCACCCTTTGAAAGATCCCTTTGAACCTCTTGTTTCACTTGCATAAAACCTTCTTCCACCAAACCAAATAACTTGGACCATTTGACCATTTGCAAGATTTCTATTGAGTTTGCTTAATGAGTGTAAGAGAGCAAGTGGATTAGTGGATTGTGGATTCATGATGAGTAAGTGTAGGGATCAAAGGAGTTGAGATAGGCCTTGAGAAGTTAGAGTTGGATTGAGTTTTTGCTCTAGCTAGTTGGTATGATTATGCAAGGTTATTAAGTTGAGAACTAAGAAGAGCATTCTTTTGGCTATGAGTCCCCTCCTTCAAACCTCTCCTCCTTAGTCCTTGCTAGTTTACTTGTGGACAAGTAAAGGACTAGTGTGGGGGAGTTGATGTCTTGCATATTTTCATTGTTTTAGCTTTCCATTTTGTGCATTTTATCCCTTCTAGATTAGACATTAGGCATATTTAGGTTCATTTTGCATTCATAAGTCTTTATCAGGTCTTGGAGTGTACTTTGGAGAATTTGAAGGTGTTTGGGGGTACTTTATTACAAAAAGGAAGGGTGAAAGATAGACATGGACGACGGCCATAAAGAAGTCTTTCTGTGCTAAGATTTGGTGGGAACATGGCATTTTGAGTTAGCTTTTCATTGGGAGTGGTTTCAAACCATTTGAAGCCATATTGGAGGAGTTATGATTATTTGAGTGAAGGCATGTCAGTACACCCGGGTCAGCACACTCGGCTTGACCAACCCGCACGGAACGAAGGGATGATGCTGGACGATGAAGCACCCGGACGGACGTACGCGACCTCGATAGCCCGCACGGCCTGACCGCAGGAACAGACAGCACGTACGCGGCTTGGAGCACCCGGATGAAGCTACCCGCGTGCGAGCCTACCCGGACGTCCACACCCGACTGGACGCAACCCGCGTGCGAGCCTATCCGAGCGTCCACACCCGAGGAAGATGACCCGCACGTTCCGACAATGGAGAACGCCCAGGATCAGGACGCCGTCAACACACCCGACCTCCTTCGCCCGCTGCACTCACTCCACTCAACCCCAGTACATTCGAGCAGGACAACACCGGTCTTGGCACGCCGCCTAAAGCACCCGCACGCCTGCACACCGACTGGAAGGACGCTGCCTGAAGCACCCGCACGGCCTGCTTGCTGCTGGACACGGACAGTACGCTGCCTAGAGCACCCGGGGAGGACAACCCGAGCAGTCGGACGAGACGGACGAGAATCCTCATACGCGGGTGGCCATACCCGGCCTGATGGAAGCCTATCCGACCAGGGTATCCGAGCTTCTTCCTTTTGGAGCATTTTGATTGGCTTAGACCATTAATCTTCCAAGGGCTGTTTAGTCATTTTACTTTTATGTGTTTAGGGCTTTTAAGCCTACTATAAATACTCTCATTAACCCAAGTTTGGGACTTATGTTATTTATGATCTAAGAACAAAACCTTTGAGTAAAGCTTCATCTTTGATTTATTATCTCATCTCATCTTGTGTTCTTGATTGTTTATTTCATCTCCTTTCTTTCTCTATATGTTTAAGCTTGAATCTCTCATGGGTTTAAGAGTAAGCATGTGGATTAGTGAGTAGATCCATCTTAGATCCATGGGTTAGGGTGATGGAGAATGATTAAGTGTAGATCCAAGGTGTTTAGTGTTAGATCTATCATTTCCTTGCATTGATTTGGTGTTCTTAAAGCTATATTTGAGCTGGCCTCTCAAACATAGAGCTATAGGCATTTCATGCCCGGAAGGTGTTCTATGAAATGCCTGAACCAACTCATCTATGCTTTTAGCTTGCTTTGCCTAAGGGATTAGTTGTCAAAGAGGCTAGAATTGCTATTAGACTCATTCTCCTTGTTTGCTTTGATCATTGCAGCCAAAGGGATTTGGTGTACTTGGGTGATCATTGCAAAAGAGCATTCATCTAGGGATAGAGCTTGCTTAGTTTTGTTGTCTAGGCATAAGGATTTAGATTGATTGAAAAGTTAGCATCTTAGATTGAATCTTAATCATTTGATATCAAGTCCCTACACCCATGGGTCTCATTCTCATCATAAGAAAGAAAGTTTTACTTTTTGTTGCACTTTACTTATTGTCTTTGTTTAATCATCAACCTCTTTAATGATTGCATTTAGATTAAGCATAGACTTGCATTCCCTCTGTTTCATGGTCACTTAGGACTGGTTCGACAATCTTATATACTACTTCATTTGATTAGAATCTTAGAAAATTTCTTTCATCAGGATACAATCCCAACGATCCTCAGTAATCAACGTCTTAGAATCCAGACATGGAGATCCCGAACGAAGTCACAGGCTGGTCAACTTCTTCATCTACGCCTTCCGCGTTTCCACCTGCTCCGGTCTCCACCATGTCCACTGAAACCTCGATGGGGTCCCAAAGCTTCCGGACCCTTCCCTCGATCGGAGGAACCAAGGATTCAGCGTGAGCACATTCGCTCATGAGACCTTCCATCTCAGCGATCTCGGATGAGAAGGAGAAGCCCGGGTTCTGCGACTTGTAAAGCTTAGCGACTGAACCCCGACACTCGCGGAAATCGCCCACAAACTCTTGAGCTTCCATCAAGCTCTCAAACTCGGTGGCAAACGATTCAGCCCTCCGCGCCATCTCGGCAACGATCGCTCTCCTTCCTCTCCTTTCCGCACGCACGAGGGCTCGAGAATGAAGTTTGGCCTGCTTCCGGCTTTGTTCCTCGATCTCTTTCCGGAAACGGAAGAGTTCGCGTTTGATGAAAGGACTTTTCTAAGGTCCTAATCAAATGTTGTAGAATACAAGATGTCAATCTAATTCTAAGAGATTCTAATGCAAAGGGAATGCAAGTTCATGCTTAATCATAAGATATTTCTAAGGTCTCCGTCCATGTTCATCTTTAAACCCTTCTTTTTCATCACAAAACTCCCAAACATCTTCAATATCTCCAAAGTGTGCTCCAACACCTTAAAGGGACTTATGAACGCAAAATGTGCCTAAAGATGCCTAATGCCTAATCAAAATGAGAAAAATTGCACAAGATATGATAGCTTAAAACATGTAAATATGCAAGATATCAACTCCCCCACACTAGACCTTTGCTTGTCCTCAAGTAAACTTTTCAAACACAAGGGGGATGGATGCAAGGATGGGAACAAAGCCAAAGGAAACACTGATAGCACTCAACCTGACATCCTAAAGAAACATAGCAAACAGCACGAGCAAACTCTCTTATTATGCTCTAGCTTCACAAGGCCTATCAATTACTCTTATGTCTCTACACAAGATGCAATGCCTATCAACCAACATGTTCTCTTAACCAGCCCTCACATTGATTCACACACACACAAGGTGAAGTCTCACAAATGGGCACATGATCTTAATCATTTGGCTAGGTGATCAAATGGTCTAATAAGGATGAAAAGGAGGGTTCAATGTATCATTTTCAAGGTGGCTATCACTCAAAAATCAAGGAGCTTGATCATTATGCAAAATTTATCTAAGACTAGGAGCAATTCATGCATACATGGATCCATCCTCATCATTTTACCCAATTCCTAAGTGATTACAAGATCTACACCCTTTTTATTCATCCCATAACCCAAAATGAAGACATACTCACATCACTCACCCAATGAACATTTTCTTTCTCATGATTCAACCTCTAAGGACCTCTATTCACATTCTAAGCTCTAACTCTTAAGTTTTTCGTTCCCCACTATCTTATTGAATCTTTCATTTTTTTCTTTTTCTTTTCCTTCTTTTTTTTTATATATATATATATGAGGGGAAAGGTCAAAAACTTCAATCAAGAGCTTTTCATTTTTCATTTCTAGGTCCCTAGGGTTTTTCTTTCTCAAAACTTTCTTTGTTCATCAATCTCAACATTATCACATCCCCAAACCCAAAATGTAAACCATTAGGTAACAAACACTTCACTCACCATCCTAGAAGCTAGCTCAAATGATGACCCTATGCTAGCAAGAGATGAGAACAAATCCATGTCGCTCCCAATACTCTCAAGATTTTGCACATGACAAGCTATCAAAAGAGGCCTCACTCAAGCAAATCAATGTAGGCTTCAAAGAATGGATAGGGTTCAAGGGTAAGTGAATGCCATTTGGGCTAACAAAGGGTGGTACAATGGAGAAAGATAACCCAAATGTGTATGAGATCCATGACTAAGTATGCAAATGCCCATATGCAAGAGAGATTAAGTTCATTCAAGTCTAAGTTCAAGATGGAGCTGGTCTTAAGAACAATGCCAATATCAAGCAAGCAAGCAAGTTTCAAGAAGAGCTTTCAAGGCTCAAAGCATGCAAGCTTTTTTTCAAAAGGTGCTCAAGCTACCTGATATGCTTAACTAGGGTGCCAAATTCAATGCAAACGAGTGTTCTTTACAAGGCAATGCTCCAAATGCAAATGAATGCAACCTATATGCTCTAGACTCAATCCTAAGGATGCAAGTGATGCAATCTACATGATTCAAAAATTTAATTTTTTTTTGGATTTTCTATGCACTTATGAATGTACAATGCAATGCATGAGACTCAAAATCACAAAGCAAACATGATCAAATATTCGGTACCTCCCCCACACTTAAATCACACAGTCTCTGTGTGAGTAAGAGAGAAGGAGATACCCCAACAAGATAAAAGCAAATGTATATACAAGAAGGGTTGGAGTGATACCACATGAGGAGTTTTAGGCGTGGTGTTTGGTGTCATGACTAGAAGCTGGCTTGGTTCATAACAACTAGAGGAGGCTGCTACATGGATCATGGGGCTTAAGTGGTTCACCACCATTCTTCTCTCCTCTAGTGCTTGGCTCAACCTGAAAATCTTGACCACTTTTATTAAAAACTAAAAAGGAAATTTGAAATTGCAACCCTATTTACAAGGATAACCATGGGACTTCCTCCCAAGTGAGCTTGTTTTGAGTCACTAGCTTGACTACCTTTTCTCTTGGTCTAGTGAGAAGGAGGATCCTTCCCACCTTCAAGTGTGATGGTGAGGACCTGAGAGAGAAGCTCTTGAAGCTTGATTGGGTCATCTTGGAGCTGAGGAGTGATGATGGCTCTAGCACTTGAGAATGGTGTGGATTTGCCCTTGTGCTTGATCTTGTACTCAATGACTCCATCCTTGAGATTCTTTGGATGGAGAGTGAGAGTGTGTGGGAGCAAATCAAGAGGTTGAGGATGAGGCTCTTTCACCATCTTCTTCTTGCCATGAGTGGCCTTTGAGACTCCACTCATCCCCTCTGTTTTAGCACTTTCCAAGTGCTAATCACACAACTCTTTTGAATACTCCCCATCATGACCTTCTTTCTTACCAACAACCTCTTCATTGTGGGGCTTCTCAACAGCTTGTGCATCACAAGTGATTGTCCCACAATAGTCTGATTCCATTGGAGGTTGGAGAGGATAGGAGACAGCGTTGTTGACATGCATGAGGGTGACCTTCTTGTTGGGAAAGTCAATGCAAGCTCCAACTGTTGTGAGGAAAGGAGTGCCAAGGATCAAAGGGACTCTCTCTTCAGATGCCATCTTCAAAACGGTGAGGTCAATAGGTATGGTGCAGGATCCAATCTTCAAGGGAAAGTCCTTGATTATTCCAAGTGGTGTTGTAGAAGAGGAATCCCCAAAGGTGAGAGGAGGAGTATCTGGTTCCATGCTTTCAATCCCAATACTCCGCACCATATCCAAGGAGATGACATTCACACTAGCACCACTATCAACAAGAGCATCATCCATAGTTAGTTTACCAAGAGAGCAAGACAAGGTGAACTTCCCTTGAGACTCAAGCTTAGGGAGGGACTTTGGAGGGATTGGTGGATCAATCTTCAGAAGTGAGATGTCCAAAAGCTCAGCCACTTCAGCTTGGTGGGTGAGAATGTCCTGTATGAGCATCATTTGGACATGAGCAGCATGCATATTGGTGATCTCTGGAAGCTTGACTCCAATATCACTTAGGTCTTTTCTGAATTTGGAGACCACTTTTTCTGAGCTTTGGTGAGGAACCTTGTAGGGAAAGGGAGCTTATCATAGGGTGGTAGCTCAACCTCATTGTCTTCTTCCTTCACTTCTTTCAGCTTGAGGTTAGCACTCTCCTCAACTAGTGTCTCAACCGTAGGCTCATCAATCTTCAGAATCTTTCCTTGAACCTTCTTATCAGCTCTCTTCACAACTCTAGCTTCAGCTGTGGCCACAACCAGTCTCTTATCATTTTCAATCTGATTTCCAAGCACTAGCCTCTCAATCTCATCAACATCATTCTTATGATCATTCAACGCAATCCTTGAAGAAGTGGAGAGGATAACATTGCAAGTCTCCTTAGGGTTCTTCTCTGGTTTTCCTGGTAGAGATCCCATTGGATTCTTGGAGGATGAAGACATGGAGGCAAATTGGCTCTCCAAAGCTTTGAGGTTAGAGGCAAGTTGCATGTACTTGTTGTTGAGATCAGAATAGGTTCCATCAATCTTGGCATGGATGTTCTTGAACTCATCACAAATGTTCTTAGCATTTTGTTTCTTGAGCTTCTAAGATTTGCTTGAACATGGACTCCATTTTTGAGCTTGGAGCTTGGGAAGAACTTCCTTGAGGCTGAGATGACTGATTTGTTTGGTAGCCTCCTTGTTGATTGTTGTAGTGAGGTCTTGGCTGATAGTTGTTTTGGTATTGGAAGTTTGGCTCCTTCCTATACCATGTGCCATTAGCATTGATGAAGCACAACTCCTCTTGGCCTTCTAAACCATCAACCTCATTGATTGTAGGAGGAACCTCTTGACTAGGAGCACCCACAAAATTCATCTGTTCTTGTTTAGCTTGGGTGGAGAGAAGCAAATCTAGCTTGTCTTGCAAGGTCTTGATTTCCTTCCTTGTGTGCTGGTCATCACTTCTATTGGCTCTATCATGCTCCTCACTATAAACTGAGTCACTCTTGGCCATGTTCTCTACTAGTTCTTCAGCATCCTCTTCAGTTCTTCCCAAGAAGAAACCATTGCTAGCAGTATCAAGCCTATTTCTGCAGAGCTCCTCTATAGAAGGTGCTAAGCAAGCTCTCTTTGGTGAAGCCATGATGTGGACACTGAGACCAATAGCCCTTGAACCTCTCCCATGCTTCACTGAAGCTCTCAAGATTCTTTTGTTGAAAACCAGAGATTTCATTTCTGATCTTAACTGTCCTTGAGGAAGAGAAGAACTTCTCTAGGAATACCCTCTTGGGATCATTCCAAGTGATGATAGAGTCACTTGGAAGAGCCTTCTCCCACTGATGAGCTTTGTCTCCTAGAGAGAAAGGAAACAGCCTGAGTTTAAAAGCATCTTCAGATACTCCATTGGTCTTGGACAAACCACAATAATTGTCAAATTGATCCAAGTGATCTAGTGGATCCTCTACAGCCAAGCCATGAAACTTGTTGTTCTCTATCACATTGAGTAGCCCTGATTTGATCTCAAAGTTGTTGTTCTCCACAGCTGGTGCTCGATTCCCAACCTATGACCATGAATGTGAGGTTGGTCATAGGCTCCAATGGCTCTTGCTTGGCGTGGTTGGTGATGTGGCTGGCGTGGTGGTCTAGGATTGTCAGCTCTTGGACCATTTCCCCTTGGACATTACCATCTTGAGGCAGATTCTCCATCTCAAACCCCAACCTTGGTAGATGAGCCTGTTGCTCTACTTCTCTTCTTTGTCTTGCTATATCCCTCTCAAGTGCAGCAATCTCTTCAACAGTAGGAACCAAGTTAGATGCCCCTCTGCTTCTTGTGATCATACACCTGAAAGTCAAAGATAGAAGAGGCAAAGAACCAATATCACAAGATAATAAAAAATAAAATGACTTAGTCTCAAGCAAATGACTAAATCCCAATGTCAAAATCAACTTAGAACTTAGTAACGGCGCCAATTTGATGAAAAGAATTTTCTAAGGTCCTAATCAAATGTTGTAGAATACAAGATGTCAATCAAATTCTAAGAGATTCTAATGCAAAGGGAATGCAAGTTCATGCTTAATCTAAGTGCAATCAAGATGAGAGGATGATTGTGAAACTAAGACAATATTAAAAATGCAATAAAAGATTGAACTTTCTTTCTCAATGAGGAAAGGGGTTCTTGGGACAAGGAATTGACTTTGGGTGATAAAGGTTCAATCCAAGATGCCAACTTTTCAATCAATCTAATTCCTTATGCCTAGACAACAAAACTAAGCAAGCTCTCTTTGGTGAAGCCATGATGTGGACACTGAGACCAATAGCCCTTGAACCTCTCCCATGCTTCACTGAAGCTCTCAAGATTCTTTTGTTGAAAACCAGAGATTTCATTTCTGATCTTAACTGTCCTTGAGGAAGAGAAGAACTTCTCTAGGAATACCCTCTTGGGATCATTCCAAGTGATGATAGAGTCACTTGGAAGAGCCTTCTCCCACTGATGAGCTTTGTCTCCTAGAGAGAAAGGAAACAGCCTGAGTTTAAAAGCATCTTCAGATACTCCATTGGTCTTGGACAAACCACAATAATTGTCAAATTGATCCAAGTGATCTAGTGGATCCTCTACAGCCAAGCCATGAAACTTGTTGTTCTCTATCACATTGAGTAGCCCTGATTTGATCTCAAAGTTGTTGTTCTCCACAGCTGGTGCTCGGATTCCCAACCTATGACCATGAATGTGAGGTTGGTCATAGGCTCCAATGGCTCTTGCTTGGCGTGGTTGGTGATGTGGCTGGCGTGGTGGTCTAGGATTGTCAGCTCTTGGACCATTTCCCCCTTGGACATTACCATCTTGAGGCAGATTCTCCATCTCAAACCCCAACCTTGGTAGATGAGCCGGTTGCTCTACTTCTCTTCTTTGTCTTGCTATATCCCTCTCAAGTGCAGCAATCTCTTCAACAGTAGGAACCAAGTTAGATGCCCCTCTGCTTCTTGTGATCATACACCTGAAAGTCAAAGATAGAAGAGGCAAAGAACCAATATCACAAGATAATAAAAAAAATAAAAATGACTTAGTCTCAAGCAAATGACTAAATCCCAATGTCAAAATCAACTTAGAACTTGGCAACGGCGCCAATTTGATGAAAAGAATTTTCTAAGGTCCTAATCAAATGTTGTAGAATACAGGATGTCAATCAAATTCTAAGAGATTCTAATGCAAAGGGAATGCAAGTTCATGCTTAATCTAAGTGCAATCAAGATGAGAGGATGATTGTGAAACTAAGACAATATTAAAAATGCAATAAAAGATTGAACTTTCTTTCTCAATGAGGAAAGGGGGTTCTTGGGACAAGGGAATTGACTTTGGGTGATAAAGGTTCAATCCAAGATGCCAACTTTTCAATCAATCTAATTCCTTATGCCTAGACAACAAAACTAAGCAAGCTCTATCTCTAGATGGATGCTCTTTTGCAATGATCACCCAAGTACACCAAATCTCTTTGGCTGTAATGATCAAAGCAAGCATAAAGAATGAGTCGAATAGCAGTCCTAGCTTCTTTGACAACTAATCTCTTAGGCAAAGCAAGCTAAAAGCATAGATGAGTTGGTTCAGGCATTTCATAGAACACCTTTCGGGCATGAAATGCCTATGGCTCTATGCTTGAGAGGCCAACCCAAATATAGCATGAAGAACACCAAATCAATGCAAGGAAATGATAGATCTAACACTAAGCACCTTGGATCTACACTTAATCACCCTTAGTCTCCCAGGCCCATGAACCCTAGATAGATCTACTCACTAATAGCCATGGAAAACCTCAAAATCAATGATGATTCAAGGCTAAACATGATTAGAGAATAAGATAATCTATTAAACACAAAAGAAATGAGATAAAAAGGATCAAAGATCCAAACTTTCTTCAAGATCTTATTATGTTTTTGAGAGAAAAGAAGTTAGATCTCTTAATGAGATTACAAGAGTATATATAGGAGGCTTGAAAGCCCTTAAAAACATAAGAGAAAAGTTTAAAAGGTCCTTGGTGCCACATGATTTTCGACCAATCAGAAGCCAAGAAAAGGAAGAAAGTGAACCACCCGGGTCAGGCAGTGTTGTCCATGGCCGGGTGTGTTCCAGCGTCCTGAGCTTGCGGCCGTGCGGGTAGAAGTGGCTGGGTGATGTGAGCTGCGTGCTGTCCGTGTCCAGCAGCCAGCAGGCCGTGCGGGTCCTTCAGGCCGCGTGTGCCTGTCCAGGTGCCTCCATGCGCGGGTAAGAACGGACGGGTGTGCAAGGTCGGGTGTCCTGATCAACTCGTCCATCAGTTCGTACGCGAGTGGGAACGGACGGGTGTGCAAGGCCGGGTAGGTGCTGGTCCGTTCTCCCATCGATCCGTGCAGGTGCCTCTGCCCGGGTGCTTCCAGGCCGCGTGCATTCTAGGCTTCCAGCACAATCAGGACGTGCGGTGCTTGTCCTCGGTCGCCCTGGCCGTCCTGAGCTCGCCCAGGCTTGGTTTAATGGTCGGCCTCGGTATGCTCAGCCGGGTGGAATTGATATGCCCTCAGTGTTTTGATCATAACTCCTCCAATATGGCTCCAAATGACTTGAAACCACTTCCATTGGAAAGCTAACTCAAAATGACATGTCTCCACCAAATATTAGCATCATAAGATATTTCTACGGTCTCCGTACATGTTCATATTTAAACCCTTCTTTTTCATCACAAAACTCCCAAACATCTTCAATATCTCCAAAGTGTGCTCCAACACCTAAAAGGGACTTATGAATGCAAAATGTGCCTAAAGATGCCTAATGCCTAATCTAAATGAGCAAAATTGCACAAGATATGATAGATAAAAACATGTAAATATGCAAGATATCAACTCCCCCACACTAGACCTTTGCTTGTCCTCAAGTAAACTTTTCAAACACAAGGGGGATGGATGCAAGGATGGGAACAAAGCCAAAGGAAACACTCATAGCACTCAACCTGACATCCTAAATAAACATAGCAAACAGCACGAGCAAACTCTCTTATTATGCTCTAGCTTTACAAGGCCTATCAATTACTCTTATGTCTCTACACAAGATGCAATGCCTATAACCAACATGTTCTCTTAACTAGCCCTCACATTGATTCACACACACACACACAAGGTGAAGTCTCACAAATGGGCACATGATATCAATCATTTGGCTAGGTGATCAAATGGTCTGATAAGGATGAAAAGGAGGGTTCAATGTATCATTTCAAGGTGGCTATCACTCAAAAATCAAGGAGCTTGATCATTATGCAAAATTTATCTAAGACTAGGAGCAATTCATGCATACATGGATCCATCCTCATCATTCTACCCAATTCCTAAGTGATTACAAGATCTACACCCTTTTTATTCATCCCATGCTCGGGTGCCTTGCTCCGCGCATGTTGGGTCGCGCACCGGGTCATGTCCTGGCTGCTGTCCCGCGCGGGTCATGTGTCCCGAGCGTCCTGGCCGCGCATCCTGGCCTGTCCAAGCCTGTCCCTGGTGTGTCACGCGCGGGTTCTCTCACCCGAGCAGTCCAGGCCGCGCGTCCGGCCAACCTGACATGCTTCAAGTGAATTGATCATAACTTCTCCAATACAGGTCCAAATGACTTGAAACCACTTCCATTGGAAAGCTAACTCAATATGCTGTGTCTCCACAAAATCTTAGCATCAGAAGATATTTCTAAGGCCTCCGTCCATGTTCATCTTTAAACCCCTCTTTTTCATCACAAAACTTCCAAACATCTCCAAAATCTCCAAAGTATACTCCAACACCTGATAGAGAATTATGAATGCAAAATGAGCCTAAAGATGCCTAATGCCTAATCTAAATGAGCAAAATGCACAAGATATGATAGCTAAAACATGTAAATATGCAAGACATCAACTCCCCCACACTAGACCTTTGCTTGTCCTCAAGTAAACTTTTCACACACAAGGGGGATGGATGGATGCAAGGATGGGAACAAAGCCAAAGGAAACACTCATAGCACTCAACCTGACATCCTAAAGAAACATAGCAAATAGCATGAGCAAACTCTCTTATTATGCTCTAGCTTCACAAGGCCTATCAATTACTCTTATGTCTCTACACAAGATGCAATGCCTATCAACTAACATGTTCTCTTAACCAGCCCTCACATTGATTCACACACACAAGGTGAAGTCTCACAAATGATCTCAATCATTTGGCTAGGTGATCAAATGGTCTAATAAGGATGAAAAGGAGGGTTCAATGCATCATTTCAAGGCGGCTATCACTCAAAAATCAAGGAGCTTGATCATTATGCAAAATTTATCTAAGACTAGGAGCAATTCATGCATACATGGATCCATTCCTCATCATTCTACCCAATTCCTAAGTGATTACAAGATCTAGACCCTTTTATTCATCCCATAACCCAAAATGAAGACATACTCACATCACTCACCCAATGAACATTTTCTTTCTCATGATTCAACCTCTAAGGACCTCTATTCACATTCTAAGCTCTAACTCTTAAGTTTTTCCTTCCCCACTATCTTATTGAATCTTTCATTTTTTTCTTTTTCTTTTCCTTTTTTTTTATATATATATGAGGGGGAAGGTCAAAAACTTCAATCAAGAGCTTTTCATTTTTCATTTCTAGGTCCCTAGGGTTTTTCTTTCTCAAAACTTTCTTTGTTCATCAATCTCAACATTATCATATCCCCAAACCCAAAAGGTAAACCATTAGGTAACAAACATTTCACTCACCATCCTAGAAGCTAGCTCAAATGATGACCCTATGCTAGCAAGAGATGAGAACAAATCCATGTCGCTCCCAATACTCACAAGATTTTGCACATGACAAGCTATCAAAAGAGGCCTCACTCAAGCAAATCAATGTAGGCTTTAAAGAATGGATAGGGTTCAAGGGTAAGGGAATGCCATTTGGGTTAACAAAGGGTGGTACATTGGAGAAAGATAACCCAAATGTGTATGAGATCCATGACTAAGTATGCAAATGCCCATATGCAAGAGAGATTAAGTTCATTCAAGTCTAAGTTCAGGATGAAGCTGGTCTTAAGAACAATGCCAATATCAAGCAAGCAAGCAAGTTTTAAGAAGAGCTTTCAAGGCTCAAAGCATGCAAGCTTTTTTTCAAAAGGTGCTCAAGCTACCTGATATGCTTAACTAGGGTGCCAAATTCAATGCAAACGAGTGTTCTTTACAAGGCAATGCTCCAAATGCAAATGAATGCAACCTATATGCTCTAGACTCAATCCTAACGATGCGAGTGATGCAATCTACATGATTCAAAATTTTAAATTTTTTTGGATTTTCTATGCACTTATGAATGTACAATGCAATGCATGAGACTCAAAATCACAAAGCAAACATGATCAAATATCCAGTACCAACTCATCTATGCTTTTAGGCAAAGCAAGCTAAAAGCATAGATGAGTTGGTTCAGGCATTTCATAGAACACCTTTCGGGCATGAAATGCCTATGGCTCTATGCTTGAGAGGCCAACCCAAATATAGCATGAAGAACACCAAAGCAATGCAAGGAAATGATAGATCTAACACTAAGCACCTTGGATCTACACTTAATCACCCTTAGTCTCCCAAGCCCATGAACCCTAGATAGATCTACTCACTAATAGCCATGGAAAACCTCAAATTCAATGATGATTCAAGGCTAAACATGATTAGGGAAGAAGATAATCTATTAAACACAAAAGAAATGAGATAAAAAGGATTAAAGATCAAAACTTTCTTCAAGATCTTATTATGTTTTTGAGAGAAAAGAAGTTAGATCTCTTAATGAGATTACAAGAGTATATATAGGAGGCTTGAAAGCCCTTAAAAACATAAGAGAAAAGTCTAAAGGTCCTTGGTGCCACATGATTTTCGACCAATCGGCCAAGAAAAGGAAGAAAGTGAACCACCCGGTCAGGCAGTGTGGTCCATGGCGGGTGTGTGCTGGACGGTTGTGTTCCAGCCGCCCTGAGCTTGCGTCGCGGCGGGTAGAAGCAGTCGGGTAGGTGCTGTCCGGGTGTCTCCATTCGCGGGTAGTAGTGGCCGGGTGATCTGAGCCGCGTGCTGTCCGTGTCCAGCAGCCAGCAGGCCGTGCGGGTCCTTCAGGCCGCTTGTGCCTGTCCAGGTGCCTCCATGCGCGGGTAAGAACGGACGGGTGTGCAAGGTCGGGTGTCCTGATCAGCTCGTCCATCAGTTCGTACGCGGGTGGGAACGGATGGCTGTGCAAGGCCGGGTAGGTGCTGGTCCGTTCTCCCATCGATCCGTGCGGGTGCCTCCGCCCGGTGCTTCCAGGCCGCGGCATTCTAGGCTTCCAGCACAATCAGGACGCGGCGGGTGCTTGTCTCCAGGTCATCCTGGCCGCCCTGAGCTCGTCCAGGCTTGGTTTGATGGTCGGCCTCGTGTATGCTCACCCGGGTGGAATATATATGCCCTCAGTGTTTTGATCATAACTCCTCCAATATGGCTCCAAATGACTTGAAACCACTTCCATTGGAAAATATTAGTATCAGAAGATATTTCTAAGGTCTCCGTCCATGTTCATCTTTAAACCCTTCTTTTTCATCACAAAACTCCCAAACATCTTCAATATCTCCAAAGTGTGCTCCATCACCTAATAGGGACTAATGAATGCAAAATGTGCCTAAAGATGCCTAATGCCTAATCTAAATGAGAAAAAATGCACAAGATATGATAGCTAAAAACATGTAAATATGCAAGACATCAGCGTTCGGCTTCCTCGGCTTTGAAGCGAGAGATCCTTGATCCTCGAAAGCTTCCATCGAGCGCTGCTCCGAACACCCTCATTCCCTATATGAACTTAGGATCAGAAAAATATATGTACAGCAATGGTAATATATATGATCAAAGTTCAAAGGATAAACCTCTATGATTAGACGAGAACCCTCGGCAAACACTTTCTCCTTCGCGTCATCTTCGAGCGATTCATCAGTAGTAAACGCTGGAGGGAGACCATCGAAAAAGTTGCTGGGCAGGGGAAACTCCCTGGTTCCACCCCCTTCCCCTGGAACAAAGCTAGGGTCTCCTCCTAACGGCGAAGGATCCCCCGAGACCGTCTCGCATTCGACCTCTTTACCCTTCCTAGACCTATGTCTCCGCCTCCGAACAGGCAAGACAGCAATCGGCTCGATGTCGCATTGAACATCGGAAGGCTGAAGAGTGACTCGGGATCGATGGAGCTCCACCGTACTTCGAATCCGCTCAACGAAAAAGGTACTCCAGAAGAATGGCCTTTCCCGAAGAAGGTCTCGTTTGACGAAAAGATCAGCATGAGTGTGCGCAACAGACTTGTTCACTGCACGGTAAACAAAAGTTTTATCTTCATGCACGTTCAAAGTACGAAAACGAGAAACAGAATTAGTCGTGTTACCGCGATCGAAGTTCCACTCCTGAGGGAATAAGTGAAGGCAGCTTTCCTCAACAGACTCCTCGTCTACTCGGACAAAGAAGAAGCGCTCGAACCACGATTTGGGGTTCGAAGTAGTCTCCTGAATTATGGCCATGTTCTTCCTTGGGATCACGGAATACGCACCTTCGATCGACGTTGGCTTAGTATACCAAAGTCCCTCAAAATCGCTAGGGCTAAGGTCCATGCCTAACTCGTAACTCGGGACTAGCCCGCCAAGCCAACTCTCTAAGGATGGGACGGTGAGCTGGCTGATCGAAAGTCCGAAAGAACAAAGCGCATGGACAATGGCTCCAGGGATCGGGAACCACATACGGAAGTACACGAGGAAGGCTTCATAGCAAGTGAAGAAGCCCTGCGGAGGATTCCTTGCACTCACGCCAGCGGTCGGAATCCGGAACGTAACCCCACTCGAAACTTGGTAAAAGTTTCGAAGAATCGTGAGGTACTCGGGAGAGACCATGCTTGGTGAGAAAGGTGCGACCGGCACCCTCTGAGGTCTCCTGGGAATGGGGATGTCCTGCGGAGGCGGACACGAGCCACATAAAGCTTTGTAGTACGCCTCCCTCGTATCTTCCACAACTCTTTCTTCGTGTTTTGGCGCAACCACTTCGTCGACGGGAGAATCACCCAAAGATGAAGGAGAAGAAGAATTCCTTTTAGAGGATCTTGATCTTGAAGACATTTTTTCTTGAGAGAGAAACTTTAGAAGGTAAAATCCTTGTGATGAAGTAAGAATGACTAAAAAATTCTTACTCCATCTTTATAAAGAAAGAAAAGTTACTATTTACTCTGACTTTCGAAAACGACACGCCTCCACACCTTCCTATCTTGCCATACCGCGAGCTAGGACCTATTACCAAAAACCACGGTCCTAGCAAGCTGGGGCTAACTGTTGGGGTCAAAATCGGTCAAAGACGAATCAACACCGAAAGTCCTCTAAGGAATCAAGTAACTAATAAAACCAACAAAATCCAGTTACTCGGCGAAACGCCGAGGGAATGATCGCATCGTAGTCCCGACACCAGCGTAGGCCACGCCCCGGCTAGGGCACGACCGCTGGCTCCCCGGCGCTATGCCGGTTTCTTCTGGTATGCATTCGCCAGAGTCGGGCGTTGCTGGCGACCGGCACCGGCACCGTTGCCTGCGGTGCTGGCAGGCGCCAGCGCCGCTCGCCTGCTGGCACGGGCGCCAGGCGCCGCTCGCCTGCTGGCACCGAGCACCGGGCGCCGGCTCACCCGCTGGTCCTGCACTGGCGCCAGGCGCCGCTCGCCTGCTGGCACCGAGCACCGGGCGCCGGCTCACCCGCTGGTCCTGCACTGGCGCCAGCTCGCCTGCGGTTGGCACCGGGCGCCGGCTCACCCGCTGGTCCTGCACTGGCGCCAGGCGCCGCTCGCCTGCTGGCACCGAGCACCGGGCGCCGGCTCACCCGCTGGTCCTGCACTGGCGCCAGCTCGCCCGTGCTTGTCGGGGCGGGCGCCGGCTCACCCGCTGGTCCTGCACTGGCGCCAGCTCGCTCGTCTCGGGTCATTCACAGGCGCCGGCGCCAGCATCCATGTCAAGTCCGGGCGCCACAGACGGACTACTCGACAAGTCGCGACCTTCTCCCGCAAGACCGTGACGACAACTAGTCCGACTCTTCATTTTGTATCTTTGCTCGAAGAATCACCGTTCAAACTCCTCAAAGACATGAAACCTGAGAACCCCATTTCGTTCTGGTCGAAATAAATCGGGAAGGCTTCGGAAGACCACCAAAAGTTCGGTTGACGAATGGATTTCGATTCATCGTATAAAACGATCACGGTTATTCTAAAAACACCAGTCATCTAGACTATACGAGGAGTTGGGGTTCTTTCGGCAAAACAAGCACCATGGAAGGCTAGTCTCTCGCGAAATCATAAAACGTTCACGGACAAAACAACGGCCCAGAAGGCCCAAACGTGACCAAGCAGCCCACTTACGACTTTCCAGGATATCAAGTCGAAATGGACATGACGGCCCATGTTTATCTTTACATAAAGAGATAAATGTCAAGTTTCCCGAAGATAAATATCAATTTTCTTGAAGATAAATGTCAAATTTCCTGATAAACATGAAGACCGACAAAAATGGATGAAGCCCGATTCACGATAGATTCGGCCCAAAGGAGGAATAGACCGTCCTAAGGGGAGTATATAAGGAGAGCTTGGGGCGAGGAGCAAAGAGAGAGAACTTTTGAGAGCAACATAGCACTTAAAGCAACTTAAGCACTTTTTTCCGTTTTTACTAGCGAGCTGTGACTCAACTAGGTTAGATATAGGTGGCTGGACTAGCGAACTCATCGACAGCTCTTGTAGCCGATCTCTTTCCTGTTGTTCACGCTTAAACGCAAATTCAGAAATAAGATCTTTTGCTCTATCTTTTTCCTTACGATTTTTATATTCCGTTTTGTTATCTTTCCGTCGTATTGATTGTGTCGTGTGTGGCCCAGGAGATAACCAGGACCTTCAGGGAAGGCTAGGTTCACTTGGCTTTCCTCCAAATCAACTAAAATCGACAGTGTGAATTTCGGTTCCCACATAGGCCATGCTTGGCGTTCCGGGTACTCTTCTTGGTGGCTGCATGGCTTATGCCGCTTATCTTCGAGCCTCCGGATATGACGTGGATTGTTCGATCCTGCCGAAGTGGCGAGACAGGGACAGCTTCAGTGGGATTTGCGGATGTTCCCTTGCTCAGATGGCTCTTGGCCCTGTCCGAAAGGAATTCCCAGAGATGTCTCTTCTTGAGTAACTCGTTGACCTCGATCTTCAGCACGACGCAAACCTCTGTCTTGTGACCGTGGTCACTATGGAAGTCGCACCAAAGGTCGAGGTTCCAGAAGGAGTCAGGCGCTTTCATCTTCTGAGGCCACTTCACCTTCATGCCCATCTGCCGTAGAACATTGATCAGTTCCAGACTCGATATGGAGAGATGGGAGATGTCAAGCCGCGTGGACACTGCCATTATTTCTGCCTTCTCGGTTGGGCGGTACTGATAGTTGTACCGGTTCTTTTTCCCGGAATCCTTGGATGGTCTTTGAGAGGGTCTCTTGTCTCGATCGTGCCTGTCTTGCTTGGTTACCTTTTTGCCATGTTTCAGCAATGCCTCGGCGCGGCTCACGACGTCTTCTTCCCATTTTACCTTAGCCCAGGCTTGGGATAGCACGTCTTCCATGGTCTTTCACTGATACTTGGTCAGTTCCTTATAGAGGTCCCCGTCTAGGAGAAGACCTCTCTTGAAGGCGGATATTGCAGTAGGGACGTTACACGCGGGTATTAGATTTCTCCAGACCCCAGGCAGGACACCGGCCTTCAGGTTCCTGCTAGAGACGGCACCCGGGTCCGACCCCTGCATTGGACCCTTCCTCCGGGAAAAATGGAAAACTTCCGATAGAGAGAATCTTCCATATTTCCGGATATGGAAGCTTTCTACTTCACGAAACCGTCTCCTAGCAGCCTAGGGACAACTATAAAAAGGGAACCTAAACCCTAAGACAGAGGATCGACACTTCAATAGTTAGAGACTAGGGTTAGACAGCTAGAATTAGGTTTCTTACTCAACACCTTGTAATTCCAGATCGTTTAGTCAATAAAACGTCTCTTCAAGTCTTATTCCTTACAAATCTCACGAATTCTCTAGCTTATCCATCTCTCCGTAGTACTCTAGAAGATCCTACGCAAAAGTCCATTAACAGTTTGGTGCTAGAAGGAGGGGAGTAATCTAAACTAAGTGACGATGGTGGTGGATGAGCACCACGAGTTACTGGAATCCACCCCGAGAGAAGCAAAGCTTCAGAGGCAACTAGACAGCCTGCAAAGCCAAGTAACCGAGCTGCACAGAGCTAGAGAAGAAGCCGCAGAGAACCTCGAGATCCTCTCGGAAGTCCAGGGTCTGAAGGACAAGCTGGATAAACACACCAAACAACTGGAGCAAAGCGCGGAGAAGATTAATCAGCTCGAGGCCGAGAATCTTTCTCTCCAACATGAGAACCAAGCCCTCAATACCGTTAACAACAAGAAGCGTTGTTTCCGAACTCGAGTCCAGTCGATGTCCACCTTGGAGACACCCAATTCCGGGGAAGACGCAATTCACCCGCAAGCGGTGCTCAACGGAAACGAAGCAAACCGGGGGGAGGCCATAAACACTCAGATCATTAACGTGGAGGAAAGCAACTCTGAGTCAGAACCCGACAAAGATGCCCCTGAAGGAGCAGCCGCAGCGAGGTCCTCTATGACTTCCTACCTGGAGCAGATGTTCTCCAAGAAGTTCGATGCCATCCAGTCTATGGTAGAGAGACTTCCAAGAGTGGCTCCCCCAATTTGGAAGAGCGGCTCTGACTCCTACGCAGACACCCCCTTCTCGGACGTGATCGCATTGATCGAGATGCTAAGGAAATTCTCTTTCCCCAACATAAAGATGTACGACGGCAAGGGAGATCCAGACGACCACACGTACAAACAGAGGATGCTCGCCATAGCCCTCCCGAGAGAGTCGCGCGAAGCCACGATGTGCAAAGATTCGGTTCAATCCTAGTTAGGCCCGCCTTGCAATGGTACATCAACCAACCAACCAGGTCCATATCCTCTTTCGCAACTCTCAGCGATCAATTCGTGGAGCACTTCGTGAGTAGCAGGAACCTGGAGAAAACCTCGAACTGCCTCTACGAGATTCACCAGCATCGGACCGAATCGTTGCGAAGCTATATAGCACGTGTCAACCAAGAGAAGGTGGTGATTCCCGGGTGTAACATTCCTACTGCGATATCCGCCTTCAAGAGAGGCCTACTCCCAGATGGGGATCTCTATAAAGAACTGACCAAATATCAGTGCAAGACCATGGAAGATGTGCTATCCGGAGCCTGGGCTCATGTAAAATGGGAAGAAGACGTCGCAAGCCAAGCCGAGGCATTGCTAAAACAGGGCCAGAAGGTAACCAGGAAAGACAGGCACAATCAAGATGATAGATCCTCTAGAAGACCATCCAAGGATTTTGGGAACAGGAATCGGGGAAAGTATCAGTTCCGCCCAACCGAGAAGGCAGAAGGAGTGGCAGTGTCCATGTGGCCTGACATCTTCCACCTCTCCATATCGAGGCCGGAACTGATCAATGTTCTGAGGCAGATGGGCCAACAGGTCAAGTTGCCTCAGAAGATGAAGGCGCCCGACTCCTTCAAGAACCTTGACCTTTGGTGTGACTTCCATAGTGACCACAGTTATAAGATGGAGGATTGCATCGCACTGAAGATCGAGGTCAACGAGTTACTCAAGAAGGGACATCTTCGGGAATTCCTCTCGGATAAGGGTAAAAGCCATCTAAGCAAGGGAACATCCGGAAAGCTCACTGAAGCTGTCCCGGCCTCGCCACCTCGGCAGGATCGAACGATCCACGTCATATCCGGAGGCTCGGAGATATGTGGCATAAGCCACATAGCTGCCAAGAAGAGCACCCGTAACGCCAAGCATGGCCGGAGACTGATGAAGGACTTTTCAAGGGTCCAATCAAATGTTGTAGTATACAAGATGTCAATCCAATTCTAAGAGATTTCAATGCAAAGGGAATGCAAGTTCATGCTTAATCTAAGTGCAACCATTTAGTGAAGAAGATTATGAACTAAGACAATACTAAAAATGCAATAAAAGAGTGAACTTTCTTTTCAATATGAGGCAAGGGGATTCTTGGGACAAGGGAATTGACTTTGGGTGATCAAGTTTCAATCTAAGATGGCAAGCTTTCAATCAATCTAACACCTTAAGCTTAGACACAATCCTCAGCAAGCTCTATCCCTAGATGAATGCTCATTCACTAACATATCTCAAGCATCTAATCCCTTAGGTTGAATAATATGAAAGCAATCAATAAGAACAAGTCTATTAGCTATCTCAACACTTTAACAACTAATCCCTTAGGTAAAGGATGTTAAAAGCATTGAAGAATTGGTTCAGGCATTTCATTGAACACCTTTCGGGCATGAAATGCCTATAGCTGCCTATAGCTCTATTTTGAAAAGGCCAACTCCAACATAGCAAGAAGAACACTCTACAAGCAAGGATCAAGAAGGATCTACCCTAGAACATCTTAAATCTACACCTAATCACCCTTAGTCTCCCAAGCCCATGAATCCTAGATAGATCTACTCACTAATAGACATGGATAACCTTAAAACCATGGATGATTCAAGGCTAAGCATGATTAGAGATGAAGATAATCTAGTAAACACAAAAGAATTAGATGAAGAACGATTCAAGATCCAAACTTTATTCAAGATCTAAAAGTGTTCTTGAGAGAAAAGAAGTTATCTCTCACAAAGGAGATTACAAGAGTATATATCGGAGACTTGAAAGCCCTTAAAAACATAAAGATAAAAGTCTAAAAAGCCCTTGAGGTCATTAATTCTTCAGCCAATCAGAATCAATGAAAAAGGAAGAAACTCGGAACCACCCGGGTCAGGTGGTCTTGGCCCAACCCGGTTGCATCAGGCCGGGTGCCTCTCCTCTTCTTCCTCGTCCATGGCACGCGGGTAGGTCAGCCGGGTGGTGAGGTCGGGTGTGAGGGGCCGTGCAGATGCTAGTGGTCGGGTAGGTGAGGTCGGGTGCTTCCCATACGCGGGTCCTCCTGGCCGCTTATCATCAGGCCGCGTATCATGCTGTCCAGTTCGGCCATCAGGCCGTGCAGGTTGTTGTGGCCGGGTGTCCTAGACCGGGTGCTCCCAAGTCGCGTACCGGCCTCGTCCAAGCATCAGTCAAGCCGTGCGGGTTGTTGTGCTCGGGTGTGCCTACCCGGTTGGGACTGATATGCCTCATGTGAATTGATCATAACTTCTCCAATATAGCTTTAAATGACTTGACACCACTTCCATTGGAAAGCTAACTCAATTTGCTGTGTCTCCACAAAATCTTATAAACAGAAGATTTCTCTAAGGCCTCCGTCCTTGTCCATCATTCACCCCCTTTTGGATCACAATGCTCCCAAACATCTCCATTCACTCCATAGCACTCTCCAACACCTGATATAGACTTATGAATGCAAAATGAGCCTAAAGATGCCTAATGCCTAACCTTTATGACCAAAATGCACAAGATGTGAATTCTAAAAACATGTAAATATGCAAGATATCAACTCCCTCACACTAGCCCTTTACTTTTCCTCAAGTAAACTTTTCAAAACACAAGGAGGAAAGGTATAAAGATGGAAGCAAGCCAAAAGAAACACTCAAAGCACTCAACTAGACATCCTAAAGATACATAGCAAATAGCATGAGCAAAACTCTCTTATTATGCTCTAGCTTCACAAGGCCTATCAATTATTCTTATGCCTCTACACAAGATGCAATGCCCATCAACCAACATGTTCTCTTAACCAACTCTCACATTGATTCACACACACACACTTAAGGTGAGTTCTCACAAATGGTCACATGATCTCAATCATTTGGCTAGGTGATCAAATGGTCTAATATGGATGAAAAGGAGGGTTCAATGAATCTTTTTATGGTGGCAATCACTAAAGAAATCAAGGAGCTTGATCATTATGCAAAATTTATCTAAGACTAGGAGCAATTCATGCATATATGGATCAATCCTCACCATTCTACCCATTTCTAAGTGATTACAAGTTTTAAACCCTTTTTATTCATCCCATAACCCAAAATGAAAAACACTCACATTACTCACCCAATGAACAACTTTCTTTCTTCAAGATTCAACCTCTAAGGACCTTTTATTCACAATTCACACTTCTAAGCTCTAACACTTTTTGTTTTCCCTTCCCCACTATCTTATTGAATCTTTCTTTTTCTTTTTGTTTTTTTTTTAATATATATGAAGGGGGAAGGTCAAAAACATCAATAAATAGCTTCTTATCTTTCTATTTTAGGTCCCTAGGGCTTTTCTTTCTCAATACATTCTTTTGTTCATCAATCTCAACATTTCACATCCCAAGCCAAAGATATAAACCATTAAGGAATGATGATTGACTTTTCAAGGGTCCTATCAAATGATGTAGTATAAAAGATTGTCGAACCAATCCTAGGTGATTTCAATGCAAAGGGAATGCAAGTCTATGCTTAATCTAAGTGCAATCAATAGAGTGGAGTGAAATGAACTAAAGCTAAACTAAAATGCAATAAAGTAATGATCTCTCTTTCAATATGAAGCAATAGGACTCATGGGGCAAGGGAATTGACCTTGGGTGATCAAGTTTCAATCTAAAGATGGCAGCAACATTCAATCTATCAACCTTAAGCCTAGACACAATCCTAAGCAAGCTCTATCTCTAGATGAATGCTCATTCACTAACATATTTCAAGCATCTAATCTCTTAGGTTGAATAATATGAAAGCAATCATTAAGAACAAGTCCTTTAGCTATCTTAACACCTTTAACAACAAATCTCTTTGGTAAAAAATGTTAAAAGCATTGAAGAGTTGGTTCAGGCATTTCATAGAACACCTTTCGGGCATGAAATGCCTATAGCTCTAATTTGAAGAGGCCAACTCCAAAATAGCAATAAGAACATTCAATCAAGCAAGGAAAAGATAGATCTACACCAAAACACCTTAGATTTACACCTCATAACCTAAATCTCCCAAGCCCATGAACCCTAAGATGATCTACTCTCTAATAGACATGATTTCCCTTAAACCCATGATGAATTCAAGGTTAACCATGATTAGAGAGAAACAGATGCTCAAGAACACAAGATTAAAAGAAGAAAAAGGATCCAAGATCCAAACTTTATTCAAGATCCAAAAGTGTTTTTGAGAGAAAAAGAAACAAGTCCAAATTGGAAGATATAAGAGTATTTATACAAGGCTTAGAAGCCCTAGAAACATCATAGAAAAATACTAAAAGGTCCCTGGGGTCATTTAGGCTTCAACCAATAGGAAAAGAGGGTGATTTTCGGTCTGGGGTAGAGCAGCAGGTTCAACCCGGTCGAATCTTCCTGGCCAGGCTCATCCAGCTTGGTCATCCTTCTCCCGACCGGGTAGCTCATCCCGGTCCAGTCTCCCCGGTCCAAATGTCCTTCTTCCGACCGGGTAGCTCATCCCGGTCTAGCTTCCCCGGCCTGGCCTCGTCCAGCAGGGTCTCTTCCGACCGGGTGGCTGTACCCGGACCAGTCTTCCCGGAAAGCTTGATGTGCTTCTAGTAAACTTATCATAACTCTTCCAATACAGCTCCAAATGACTTGAAACCACTTCCATTGGAAATCTAACTCAATTTTATGTGTCTCCACAAAATCATAGCAACAGAAGACATCTCTAAGGCCTCCGTCCATGCTAATCTTTGTCTCGACCAGATCATGGATTGACTTCTCTTTTCATGGCCAAACTTGATTCTTCACCTTTTTTTGGGCCATAAGACTCCGAAACACCTCAAATCACACCAAAGCATGCTCCAACACCTGATAAGGACAAATGAATGCAAAATGGATCCTAATGATTCCTAATGCCTAACTTATATGATCAAAATGCACAAGATATGAATGCTTAAAACATGTAAATATGCAAGACATCAACTCCCCCACACTAGACCCTTACTTGTCCTCAAGTAAAATTTTCAAAACATAAGGGGGATGGATGCAAAGATGGGAACAAAGCCAAAAGAAACTCTCATAGCACTCAACTTGATATCCTAAAGAAACATAGCAAATGGCATGAGCAACATTCTCTTATTATGCTCTAGCTTCACAAGGCCT
Organism: Brassica carinata; assembly: GCA_016771965.1. NCBI lineage: Eukaryota > Viridiplantae > Streptophyta > Magnoliopsida > Brassicales > Brassicaceae > Brassica > Brassica carinata. The sequence goes on from CM028688.1 coordinate 50,678,949, forward strand.
ATCAATACTCTCATGCCTCTACACAAGATGCAATGCCTATCAACCAACATGTTCTCTTAACCAACTCTCACATTGATTCACACACACACACTCAAGGTGAGTTCTCACAAATGGGCACATGATCTCAATCATTTGGCTAGGTGATCAAATGGTCTAATATGGATGAAAAGGAGGGTTCAATGCATCTTTTTAAGGTGGCAATCACTCAAGAATCAAGGAGCTTGATCATTATGCAAAATTTATCTAAGACTAGGAGCAATTCATGCATACATGGATCCATCCTCAACATTCTACCCAATTCCTAGTGATTACAAGATCTACACCCCTTTTATTCATCCCATAACCCATAATGAAAAACATACTCACATCACTCACCCAATGAACATTTTCTTTCTCATGATTCAACCACTAAGGACCTCTATTCACTTTTCTAAGCTCTAACTCTTTTAGTTTTCCCTTCTCCACTATCTTATTGAATCTTTTTTTTTCTTTTCTTATCTCTTTTTTTTATATGAAGGGGGAAGGTCAAAACATCAATCAAGAGCTTCTTATCTTTCTATTCTAGGTCCCTAGGGTTTTTCTTTCTAAATACGTTCTTTTGTTCATCAATCTCAACATTGTCACATCCCAAACCCAAGACATAAGCCTTTAAGGAACAAAAACCCCACTCACCATCCTAGAAGCTAGCTCAAATGAGGACCCTATGCTAGCAAGAGATGAGAACAAATTCATGTCGCTCCCAATACTCTCAAGATTTTGCACATGACAAGCTAACAGAAAAGGCCTCACTCATGCAAATCAATGTAGGCTTCAAAGAATGGCTAGGGTGCAAGGGTATGGAAGTTCCATTTGGGTTAACAAAGAGTTGTATAATGGGGAAAGATAACCCAAATGTATATGAGATCCATGATCAAGTATGCAAATGCCCATATGCAAGAGAAATTAAGTTCATTCAAGTCTAAGTTCAGGATGGAGCTGGTTTCAAGAACAATGCCAATATCAAGCAAGCAAGCAAGTTTCAAGAAGAGTTTTCAAGGCTCAAAGCATGCAAGCTTTTCAAGATATGCTTAAGCTACCTGATATGTTTAATTAGGGTGTCAAATTCAGTGCAAACAAGGGTTCTTTACAAGGCAATACTCCATATGCAAATGAATGCAACCTATATGCTCTAGACTCAATCTTATGGATGCAAGTGATGCAATCTACATGATTCAAAAATTTTAAATTTTTTTTTAATGCAAATATGAATGTACAATGCAATGCATGAGACTCTCAATCACAAAGCAAAAATGATCAAATACTTGGAACCTCCCCCACACTTAAATCACACAGTCTTTGTGTGAGTGAGGGAGAAGGAGAATACCCCAACAAGACAAAAGCAAATGTATATACAAGGAGGGTTGGAGTGATACAACATAGGAGTGTTGGGTGTGGTGCTTAGGGGAGCAATGTCTGGTTGCCTGCCTCATCAGCCCAAGGGTCTTTAAAACAAAAATCCTAGTGAAATATGTACAAAGGATAGCCATGGGACTTCCTCCCAAGTGAGCTTGTTTTGAGTCACTAGCTTGACTGTCCTTCCTTTGACTAGTGAAGGCTGGATGTGGTTAGGCTCCTTACCCATGTAGTGAAAGCCTTCTTTCCAAACCGAATCACCAGGATCATACTCATCATAGAACCAACCCCGGAACTCATTCATCCTGATCTATTCAAAGGGTACCTTCCTTGGATCATCAACAATGAGCTCCTTGGTAGAGAGTATACCAAAATGGTAGGCAAAGGGCTTGTCCATAGTAGAGTCTTCTTGGTGCATCTCTTTGAGGGATTCTTCAATGTGAATAACTTGATTCTCCATAGACTCTTCACCCCTTGTTCCTTCCTTGGAAGTAAACTTCACATGTGTTTCCTCCTTGGTTGAGAAGTCATTCATAACCAATGAGATCTCTCTTATCTCTTCTATGCATTCAACAACCAAACCATCATCACAAAGATCTTCAAACATTCTTCCAACCAAGCTTACTTCTTCATCCTTGCTCTTTGTTGAATAACCCTTGAATGTTGTTGGTTCAACTTGCTCTTCATATCTTTGCCCAAGATTTTCATCTACCATGCATCCAAGGAGTAATTCAAGCTCACATATAGAATTTTTAGCTTCTTGTTGGAATCCATCCTTGATTTGCACATCCTCCTCAACATCAATTTCCATATCCATGGAACATTCTTCACAAGTGTTGGTGTTGTAAAAGGGAGTGATGCTTTCATCTTGATCTTCAATGATGTGAGATAGTTTGTTGTTGATAGACTTCACATGTGTTATATTTTCATCCATCCTTGAATTAAGAGTCTTGCCATAAGCATCTATCTTGGTGGAAAGAGAGGTCATTTGCCTTTGTATCTCAAGCCTTCCTCTTTCTTGATTCTCCAACAACTTCTCAAGCATGTTGGTGATGTGTTCTTCATTGGAGGCTTGAGGGGATTTGACTTCTTGTTCTTCATACTCTAAAGCCCAAGGTTGGTATCTCTCACCATATCCATATTGGCTTTCTTGACCAAGGTTTCCATGTGGTTGGTACCCCAATTGGGTGGTTGGCTCATAAGCTCTGTCACAATAAGTGGAGCTTCTAGATATCATTCTTTCTTGACCCTATAAAATAGCCTTGAACATTGATTCCAAGTCAAGAGACATGATCTTCCTCTCTTGTGAATGTACCTTGCAAAAGAACAACCACTTGAAAGGGAATTAGTAACTAGATAAATGTAACAAGACTTATCAATACCAAGACTCTTCACCATATCCATGGAAATCACATTCACACTTGCACCACTATCAACAAGAGCATCATCCATAGTTATCTTACCAAGCGAGCAAGACAATGTGAACCCCCTTGAGACTCAAGCTTAGGGAGGGACTTTGGAGGGATTGGTGGATCAATCTTCAGAATGGAGATGTTCAAAAGCTCAGCCACTTCAGCTTGGTGGTCTAGAATGTGCTTGATGAGCATCATCTGTACATGAGCTTCCCGCATACCTGAGATCTCTGGAAGCTTGACTCCAACATACTAAGATCTTTCCTGAACTTTGGGATCACCTTTTTCTGAGCTTTGGTGAGAACTCTTTGGGGAAAAGGGAGCTTATCATAGGGTGATAGCTCAAACTCAGTGTCTTCCTGCTTCACCTCTTTCAGCTTGTTGTCTGCTCTCTTCACAGCTGGTGTCTCAGCTCTAGGCTCAGCTTTCTGCAGACTCTTTACGTCAGCCTTCTTGGCAGTATCCTTCAGAATATGTGCTTCAGCTGTGGCCACAACAAATCTCTCAACTTCCCCAAACTCAGTTCCAAACATTTCAATCTCATCCTCCACCTTCTCATGAGCACACATATCAATATCTGAAGAAGTAGTAGAGAGGATGACATTGCAAGTTTCCTTGGGATTTTTCTCTTGTTTTCCTGGTAGAGATCCCATTGGGCTCTTGGAAGATGAAGACATAGAGGCAACCTGGCTCTCCAAAGCTTTGAGATGAGAGGAAAGTTGTAAGACCCTGACCCGGCCTCTCAGGCCGCGGTCGATGCCTCACGTCGCTCGGTCCATACCCTGACCAAACCTCTAAAAATTTCGCCCTTTATTTAAAACATCGCCCATAGGCGAGGGCTAACTCAGATCCTAGCTCAAGACTACCTTAGTCATTTCCTAGCTTAGATCATTTCAACTTATGCACAGCGTAATAATATCTACATAACCATTGGTCTAAAACCAATCTAACACTTGTCTGGTCACATCACCTCAGCTAATGGTCAGTATACTCAACTACCAGCTAGCTCCAAGGTCGATGCTGAACTCAAACCAAGTCATAGAGAATCCGAGGTTCCATTCACCTAACCATTCTATCTAGATCTATGCAACATTGATAGATCGTACCTTTGCCACTTCCACAGAGCTTGTTAGCTCATTGTCCCAGCGGAATTAGCTGTTTAGCTAGTTCATCCAGCTAGCTGAGCTGAACCACTTCACTTGAGGTTCCATCTACTCTCCTCTTGCTGATAAAGCTGCAAGGTAGATTTGACTAGCTCCCCGTCCACTCGTCCAACTCTCCATATACCTGCATAAACTCTTCCCTTTGGTACTTAGACATTCAGCCAACCATCCCACAGACTAAGTACCTTTGGGAAGTCTTCAGGTACAAAAACGACCTCAAGCAAACATGCTCCAAAAATTAATTAAAATACATTAAAACTCATGATAAATCCCAACTAAGTAGAATCCATAATCAGAATCTACAGAACTGGCCTTGCTCCTATAGATCTCGGCCAAATTCAGTCAAACCGGTCATAACTGACCACCATCAAATCCATTAGATAAAACCTAATAAAATTCATGATAAATCATGATAAATCACCACTAAGAATAATCCATGGTCAGATCTCAATGAATCCCTCTGGATCATATAGATCTCGACCATGACCAGTCCGGCTGATGGCCAAGGACTTCAAACCTGAACCGGCCAAGGCCTGGTTTAGTACAACCATGTCTCAGGCGTGTGCTCCCCTGGAACCAAGTCCTTTCATGGACTAAAAAGGCCCATCAGATCCTAAGTCAATCAACCAACCACCCCACATGACTCAGAACTGATGAGTCTTCACACTTCCTAACCGGCCATGGAACCATGTCCCACTGAACCTGATTAGTGTTGCTCTTACCACCGGTGCATCCTTTGATCAATCAGATCAGACACCTTGATCCACCATCCATGGATCAGGTCGTCCATACTTGCCCATGATCAGATCACACACGGCCTTCCTTGTATAAACACACCAGCACAATACTTGTGGTCCATACCAACAAGTACTAGCCTTACTCCTCTCCTTTGCTTGTTGTTGGATCCAAACGAATTGGACCTTGCACTCCACATGGTTCCTCTGATACTAGGACCCCCATGTGTCTCATCAATGGGTCGGATCCATGGTTCACACCATGATCAAACCCAGCATCAAACCATGAACCATCATGGATCACTATCCAATGAACAACATCTAACTATCACCCCACATGGATGAAGTAGATCAACAATGATACGCCCCTCCTCTTAGGGTCCTGGATCCTTAGTTTACATCACAATATATGGTCTTCAAGAGGCGTGCCTTACCTTGGCTTAACAGCACCACAAGAGACAGAAGTATAAACCAGAAAGTAATCATAAACATGTTACCTCATCAATGATGATTGTAGATCTTGTGTCAACCCTTGTCAGGGACAACCATACTTCTCTTGATCACGCCTCCATCAATCCTTATCATATACTTCCAGTAATGATAAGATCCATTCAATGGTCGTACCTCTCTTCCATACCATGGAACCAGTTTCTGCACTGCATCCACCTTTGAGGCTGTGTTGGCCTTTGAGAGTTGAGTCTGGCCTTCTCCCTTCTCCTCTGACCATTTGCGTGCGTTCCCAGAATACAGAGGAACCCCAGGGAATGATCATCCATGATCAAAACCAATCCAAAAGTCGTTCACTACTTCCCCCTTTGTTTCCCATGAAACTGCCTTTCCACACACATCTGCCTTCAAGACTGTCTCTGCCCTTGGAAGTGGAATCCGGCCATCCCTCTTCTTTCCATGTTATTTGCGTGTCTTCTATGGATGTAGAGGAAGCCCAGGGCGTGACCAACAATAATCAAAACTCACCAGAGGGTCGTTCACAACTCCCCTCTTGATTGTCCTCAAATCTGCCCCTTTGCTTCCTTCACATCTCTCTCTGGTTTGGATTGTTTAATCTGACCTCCTAACCTTTTCTCTCGTTTTTTCTTTGTGTTTCAGGGAGAAAAATGAATGCCTGGCGTACCTGAAAAGGCACGGATTTGTCCTCTTTTTATAGAATAAGGAATGATTACTTCTAACCATTGCATCCCTTCGGTTTCATTTCTGGCCATTGATTTCATCAATGGTCCAGATCACATCTATTCGCCTCAGGCAGTTACCTGGACGTCCTGGGCTTGTCAAACCACTCCTGGACATGTCAAATACAAGCCCAAACCGAATGTCAAGCCACTGGCCCAATCCCAAGAGCCTTCCGGCCCATCGCCACACTTGAACCTCCCACATGGCCCGGCCACTGTCCGGACCCGGCCCAACTGCCCGAGACCCGAACACTCAGTCAAGCTGAGTTGAGATGATCCCCAGATGACCCAGCTGAGTGAGCTAGTCCATCCAGCTCAGGGAGCTGACACACTTTACTTAAGCTCCAAGTGAGCTCCGTCCAGCTGGTTGAGCTTCTTGCTCGCATCACCCAGCTGTGATACACTTTGTACAGCTTGATATCTCTATCTTATTCTATCCTTCTAAGTCCCTTGGTCTATTTCTATACCTAGACTTAGTTCTCCCATGATCCATTCTGATCATGCACCACATCACAGCTTCACCTAGCTGATCGAGTTTCACCCAGACCTCGTCCAGCTACCAAAACACTCGACCAACTCATGTAAGCTTGTCTCCATCCTATTTTAGTTAAGTCTCAGCTGTCTGATTCCCTTAACCATGTTTTTGGATCATGACACACTTGTCTTTAGGTCATATGACCTGTCTGGTGCGTCTCCACGCACAATGGTCCATCCGGACGATCCTACCCAGGATCGGGGACATGACAAGTCTCCCCCATTTGATAAGGATTCGTCCTCGAATCCAGTGGTGCTGACATCTTGTCTCATTGAAAAAATGTTCCAACTGATCTCTTTGCATCCGGAACATGGAGCATGCTCGATTGGTTCTTTCTAGCCAATTCGCTGCATCTCCCTCCTTGTTCCTTCTTACTGATCACGTCTTGATCATGATATAAACCATTCTCCCCCATTTGATAGAGATTTCATCCCAAAATCTTATCAAGTGGTCCATCTGGTTTTTGATTATGGCACCCTTTCTTGGCTACTTCGACCAGAGTTGAGGGTCCATCAATTACCCATACAAAGACACAACTTGTGTCACTGGCCCAACTTTCTAGGTTGCGATCCTAGTAGACACCAAGTCTATGTCTCTCCTCAGACTTTATTATATTTCAGATCTTAGTCCATACTAGACTAAACCGCCATATGCTTGACTTCTGTCCATCACCGGACATTGTCGTAATTCAATCCTAGTCCACTCATGGACTTGATCATATTCTGGTCCTAGTCCACTCCGGGACTCAACCGTCTTATCCCAACCATAGGTCCATCTCCGACTCGGTTGTACTGTGACCCTCATCCATCACTGGACTTGATCGACCATATCCCAACCCTAGGTCAATCTCCAACTTGGTTGTAATGTGATCTTCATCCCTCTCTGGAATTGATCGTCTTTATCCCAACCCTAAGTCAATCTCAGACTTGGTTGTAATGCGATCTTCATCCCTCACTGGAATTGATCGTCTTTATCCCAACCCTAAGTCAATCTCAGACTTGGTTGTAATGCGACCCAGGTCCCTTCCCGTACGGGGTCGACTTAAGCTTGGCTATCTCGGCAGGAGCTATACACAAGGAACTTTTGGACCTTTGGGGCCGTCCCTGGTCCAGATCTACTATGAACGGGTCAGCCCTACCAGGGGGAATGCCCTGTAGCGCCCGAAACACATCATGGACTCTCGAACCAGCGGAATCCCATCCGGGTTATCACCTGATTAAAGGACTTTTCAAGGGTCCTAATCAAATGATGTAGTATATAAGATTCTCGAAACAGTTCTAAGAGACCACAAAGCAAAGGGAATACAAGCCTATGCTTAATCTAAATGCAATCATTAAAGGAGATGATTATTAAACTAAGACAATATCTAAAATGCAATAAAATATAAAGCTTTCTTTCTTTATGAGGAAATGAGACCCATGGGTATAGGGACTTGATCATAAATGATTAAGGTTTAATCCAAGATGCCAACTTTTCAATTAATCTAATTCCTTATGCCTAGACACTATGCTTGAACAAACTATATCCCTAGATGAATGCTCTTTTGCAATGATCACCCAAGTACATCAAATCCCTTTGACTGTAATGATCAAAGCAAACATTAAGAATAAGTCTAATAGCAATCCTAACTTCTTTAACAACTAATCCCTTAGGTAAAGCAAGCTAAAAGCATAGATGAGTTGGTTCAGGCATTTCATAAAACACCTTCCGGGCATGAAATGCCTATGGCTCTATGTTTGAGAGGCCAACTCAAATATAGCATTAAGAACACCAAATCATGCAAGGAAAGGATAGATCTAACACTAAGCACCTTGGATCTACACTTAATCACTCTCAATCACCCTAACCCATGGATCTTAAATGGATCTACTCACTAATCCACATGCTTACTCTTAAACCCATGAGAGATTCAAGCTTAAACATGTAGAGAAAGAAAAGAGATGAAATCAAACAATCAAGAACACAAAGATGAGATGAGATTATGATTCAAAGATAAAACTTTACTCAAAGGTTTGTGTTCTTAGAGAGAAAATAACATAAGTCCCACATTAGGGATAACAAGAGTATTTATACTTGGCTTAAAAGCCCTAGAAACATAAAACAAAATGACTAAAAGTCCTTGAGCCAAATGGGTCTCAACCAATAGGAAGAAAGCATGAAACTTCGGTCAGGGGTAAGCTGAATGGTCCAACCGGTCGTCCCACCCCAGTCCAGCTCTTGTTATGTCGCCTTGTCCGACCGGTGCAGCAAGCGGACGATCTCCCGGTCGTCCGGACGTCCTGATCAAATCCCATCCGACCGGGTATGTGTACCGGTCTGGTCTCCGGTCCAACTCTCCATCTCTTGATTTCACTTCTCTTCTTATGGCCAATCTTGAATCTTCACTTTTTGGGTCATAAGGTTCCCAAACACCTCAAATCACACTAAATCACACTCCAACACCTGATAAGGACAAATGAATGCAAAATGATCCTAAACATGCCTAAACCTTAGCCTACAACTCAAAGAATGCAATAAAAGATGGCTAAATAGATGAAAATATGCAAGACATCAACTCCCCACACTAGTCCTTTACTTGTCCACAAGTAAACTAGCAAGGACTAAGGAGGAGAGGTTTGAAGGAGGGACTCATAACCAAAAGAATGCTCTTCTTAGTTCTCAACTTGATAACCTTGTATAATCATACCAACTAGCTAGAGCAAACACTTAATCCAACTCTAACTTCTCAAGGCCTATCTTAACTCTTTTGATCCCTACACTCATTCATCATGAATCCACAATCCACTAATCCACTTTCTCTCTAACAATCATTAAGCAAACTCAATAGAAATCTTGCAAATGGTCAAATGGTCCAAGTCATTTGGTTTGGTAAGAAAAAGCTTTAGTGCAAAGTGAATCAAGAGGTTCAAGATCATCTTTCAAGGTGGTTTACTCTCAAAACAAAGTAGCCTTGACATTGCACATAATATATCTAAGAAAGGGATCAACTCATGCATACAATGCTCAATCTCCATTGTTCTACCCTTTCCCCAAATACATAAGTTACATCCTCATTCCCAATGTCAAAACCACTCACATCTCTCACCCAAATACATCAAATCCCTTTGACTGTAATGATCAAAGCAAACATTAAGAATGAGTCTAATAGCAATCCTAGCTTCTTTAACAACTAATCCCTTAGGTAAAGCAAGCTAAAAGCATAGATGAGTTGGTTCAGACATTTCATAGAACACCTTCGGGCATGAAATGCCTATGGCTCTATGTTTGAGAGGCCAACTCAAATATAGCATTAAGAACACCAAATCATGCAAGGAAAGGATAGATCTAACACTAAGCACCTTGGATCTACACTTAATCACTCTCAATCACCCTAACCCATGGATCTTAAATAGATCTACTCACTAATCCACATGCTTACTCTTAAACCCATGAGAGATTCAAGCTTAAACATGTAGAGAAAGAAAAGACATGAAATCAAACAATCAAGAACACAAAGATGAGATGAGATTATGATTCAAAGATAAAACTTTACTCAAAGGTTTGTGTTCTTAGAGAGAAAATAACATAAGTCCCACATTAGGGATAACAAGAGTATTTATACTTGGCTTAAAAGCCCTAGAAACATAAAACAAAATGACTAAAAGTCCTTGAGCCAAATGGGTCTCAACCAATAGGAAGAAAGCATGAAACTCGGTCAGGGGTAAGCTGAATGGTCCAACCCGGTCGTCCCACCCCAGTCCAGCTCTTGTTATGTCCGCCTTGTCCGACCGGTGCAGCAAGCCGGACGATCTCCCGGTCGTCCGGACGTCCTGATCAAATCCCATCCGACCGGGTATGTGTACCGGTCTGGTCTCCGGTCCACTTCATGCTTCTCATCGTCCGGTGCTCCAAGCGGACCATTGTCCCGGCCTGTCGGATGCGCCTTGATCAGCTTCTTCCCGACCGGGTTCATCACACCGACCATCCTCCCCGCCGTCCGTTCTGCTTGTGTCATTCCCGACCGGCTGCTCGAACCCGGACTGATCTACCCGGTCATCCGGACGTCCTGATCAAATCCCATCCGACCGGGTATGTGTACCCGGTCTGGTCTCCCCGGTCCAACTCTCCATCTCTTGATTTCACTTCTCTTCTTATGGCCAATCTTGAATCTTCACTTTTTGGGTCATAAGGTTCCCAAACACCTCAAATCACACTAAATCACACTCCAACACCTGATAAGGACAAATGAATGCAAAATGATCCTAAACATGCCTAAACCTTAGCCTACAAGACAAAGAATGCAATAAAAAGATGGCTAAATAGATGAAAATATGCAAGACATCAACTCCCCCACACTAGTCCTTTACTTGTCCACAAGTAAACTAGCAAGGACTAAGGAGGAAAGGTTTGAAGGAGGGGACTCATAACCTAAAGAATGCTCTTCTTAGTTCTCAACTTGATAACCTTGTATAATCATACCAACTAGCTAGAGCAAACACTTAATCCAACTCTAACTTCTCAAGGCCTATCTTAACTCTTTTGATCCCTACACTCATTCATCATGAATCCACAATACACAAATCCACTTGCTCTCTAACAATCATTAAGCAAACTCAAAAGATCTCTTGCAAATGGTCAAATGGTCCAAGTCATTTGGTTTGGTGAAAAAGGCTTTGATGCAAAGTAAATCAAGCGGTTCAAGAAGGATCTTTAAAGGTGGTTTACTCTCAAAACAAAGTAGCCTTGACATTGCACATAATATCTAAGAAAGGGATCAACTAATGCATACAATGCTCAATCACCATTGTTCTACCCTTTCCCCAAATACATAAGTTACATCCTCATTCCCAATGTCAAAATACCACTCACATCTCTCACCCAAAGATTCCCCCAAAACACTCAAAGATACTTTCTCATTTAGAACTCTTTCTTATTGAAGTCTACAAGGGATTTTTCACATTTTAAACTCTTATCAGCTCTTTCTAAATTTTGCTAGCCCCCTTTTCATTATTCTTTTTCTTTTTTTTTTTTTTCTTTTTTTTTTTTTTTTTTTTTTTTTTTTTTTTATTTGGGGGCCAAGACTTTCTTTATAAACTAGAGCTTTAGAACTTTTCATTTCTCTTATCCCTTCTAGACTAAATCACTTATTAACTTGGAGTTCCTTGAGTCAACCTTTTCTTTCATAAACCTTTCACATTCCCAAGATCACACCATACAACACTCACCCCCATCCTAGAAGCTAGACAATATGAGTGTCTAATCTAGCTAAAATGGAGACCAAGCATTGTCGTTCCCAATACTCTCAACATTATGCACATGTAAAGCTTTCCAAAGAAGGCCTCACTCAACAAACAATGAAGGCTTGAAAGGAGGAAAGGGTTTGAGGGAGTGGAGTACCACTTGAATTTGTCCAAAAAGATAGGCAAAGAATGGGAGGGACAACTCAAGTGTTCTATCCATGACTCAGTACACAAGGGACCATGGGCAAGAGACTTAGAGTCTAAATATGACAGGAGCAAACTTCAAAGAGAGAGCATCAATCAATCAAATAAGCTTTAGGAAGAGTTTTCAAGGCTCGAAGTTTACAAGTTATCCTAAGATTGCTCAAGCTACTTACTATGATTATAAAGGTTATCACTTTAAGAACTTAGCATGAGCATCTTTACAAGGCAACTATCATCCTTGTCCCCTTATGCATGATGCAACCTATATGATGATTTTTTTTATGCAAGTGAATGATCTAGACTCAATCCTAATGCAACTACATGATTCTTTTGTGCTTTTCAAATTTTTCAAATTTTTTGGTTTTCTATGCAATAACTATCTACAAATGCATGCATATGACATAAAACACAAAACTATCAGCAACTTGACACCTCCCCCACACTTAATTCACACAGTCTACGTGTTTGTTAACTGTAGAGAAGGGCCCAAAAGAAGAAAGACAAATAAAATCTAAATGAAATGATAAATGGTATATACAATGATAAGGTGTTGGAGTACCTTTACGGAGCGTGGGATGAGGCTGATGCCTCACCCTCAGAGTCATCTTCATCTGCAGTGGTGTCTAGAGAAGGTGACTGGTTTCCGGACTCGGATGGGGCGATGTAAGGGTTCCTCAAGCGGCGGAGAGCTTGCTTCTTGGTTTGTGGTGCAATGGGGTCATGAAGTGGCTGAGGAGGGGGTGCATTGAAAGCATCAAGATCAAAGTCCTCAGCCTTACAGCCAGATACAGCTCCCCTAGCTAGAACATCAGCCACTTTCTTCAATAACTGAGCTGAAGCTTCAGCTTGCCTCTTCATAGTTCTTTTCAGCTCTTTGCACTGGTTGGTTAGCTTGAAAATGGTCCTATCTTGAGCCCTGTTCCACCTCTGGAGAGTGCTAATCTGGTCATGAGCTTGGCGAATGGGCCCAAGAGGCAAGGCATTGGTGCATTGCTCGAACTTGTAGCGAGGAGGACCAAAGAGATGAGCAGTGGCTCTTCTGGTGTGCTCCTGATCATAAATAGACTTTTTTCTTGCTGCTTTCTCACCTTTGGGAAGGGCCATAGGGCAAAGGGCTCCATGACTCTTAAAGAGGTGCTCCTCACTGATGTCAAAGCTGATGTCTCCTAAAGTGTCCAATGAAGTGAGTTCAGGGTTAGGAAGCAACAACTCAGCCCTTTTGCCACCTCTCGAATAGGAATAGACACATCTCCCATTAAACCTTCCACTTAGGAACTGAGACTTCTTCAGGTAAGGTCCATCCAAGAAAGTAGGACCTACTCCATCATCACCCAAATCAATTCCTTGGTAAGCCAATAATGGAGTTATCCATCCACCAATACCAATCTGAGGACCTGAGTCACGGTTTGTCCAAGCCCAACTCTTGTAGTGCATTAAGCGCTGAACAAGGAAGCCAACCATACCAAAATCTGAGTAGAAGTCATCCGGGACAGCAGGAAGCTGAGGAAAGGAGGCAAAGTGTCGGGCGGTTTGGTGAAGGAATCTCAACTCTTCTCCAGCAACATTCCCTATCTCTTTCTTCTGGAAGAGGGTGTGGTTAAGCAGCCTGTGGAGATAACGCACAATGGGATGCCTAATAGAGCCATTCTTCTCTTTCTTGTGGCCTCCTCTCCCTTGTCCTGTTAACAAGGTCCACATTGATTCAGCAATGGTCTTCTCCTTAGGGGCTGTCTTGAGTGTGGGAAGTGAAGGGTTTTTCTGATCCTCAAGGCCAAGAACTTCACCAATCTCTGTGAAAGACATGGAGTACACCTCACCCTCAATCTTGAATTTGATCTCCCCCCATCCTTGCTGTGCATGCTTGGAAGTGTGAAAGGTTGCTTCCAGTGTAGCCAAGAATTGGCAAGAGACTTCTTTGTGAGTAGGGTAAGCTACTGAGTAGAGGCTTCCCACCTTCATGTGCTCAAGCATGGTTTTAACATCATCATCAAAGTACATCTCTTGCAAGATCATCTTATCAACAAATCTGGTAGGGAGCCAAGCAATGCCATTCCTCAAGAGATCTACCAGCTCATCCTCAGTAGGTGTCTTGGACCTGTCCCTCTTGTCATACTTTGATTTAGGATCAGCATGCTCATCATCAGAAGACATCTCATCCTCTTCACCTTCACTCTCTGCAACTATTGGCTTCTTGCCTTGCTTCTTTTCTCTAGCCCTTGCCAACTTCTCTTCCATGGTGTGCTGGTTAAGGCTTTCTACATTCTCTTGCACAGGATCTGGTGCTCTCCTAGGTGGAGTCATAGCCCTCATAGTGTGAGCAAGTGCATGATCACCTTTGTTGTTGGTTTTCTCTACAACAAGAGCTCCCACACTAGAGTTTCTTGGTGCCTTAGCTCTCTTGGGAGGAGCCTGCTTGTTAGCACCATCAGTCACACTGTCCCCAACAGATGTTCTCTTTCCATCCCTCTTGGCTTGCTTGTGAGCACCATCAGCCACACCCTTATCAGCAACAACTCTCTTCCCATCTTTCTTGGCTTGTGCTTTCTTCCTTAGCATTGCCAAAGCTTGCTGGCGACGCTCCTCTTCTGAACCAGGCTGTGAACCCAAAACTTTCCCAAACTGAGTAGTGTGTCTTGCTGCAAGCTTTTGCTTCTCAGCTTCTATCTCAGATTCATTCTTTCGCCCCATTGGTACCTGAAATTTAAACCTTGGAAAAGAATGAGCTTAAGAAGGAAAAACTTCTCAAGATGAGAAACATGATCAAAAGCATAAGATTGCAATTCCAATGATCAATTACTTATAAGAAACAAAGCATTAAGCAAAGGGGGGCTTTAAAACATCTTAGAGAATTCTCATGCTCAAAATTTTTTTTTTTTTATGAACAATGAGAATCTCCAAGAATCAAAACACCTCAATCAAACACTATCAAGCTTGAATCAGCCTAAATTGAAGTTCTCCAGCAACCTAGCATCCAATCTACCCCAAAAACAACCTAAAACAAGCACGTTATGAAAAACCCCCAAATCTCATGAACCCTAATTTTCCAAAATTCAAATTAATCTCAATTCCACCATGAAATCAACTACCCAGCATGATATATAAGCTTTCCCTAGTCTAATTTAAAAGAATCTAGCAAGAAAGAGCTCAAATTTCAAGTTCAAAATTTTAGGGTTCATGAGAGTTACGAATTTGAACTTAAAGAACTCATACCTTGCTAGGATGAAGGGAAATGAAGAAAAGATTCAAGGAATTAGACCTAGGGGAAGAAGAATTGGATGTGGGAAAAAGAATTGGGTGATTTGGTTGAGATTTGAGAAAGTTATGGTGATTTTTGTTCTTGGAGGCTAGAGAGGATTTTGATGTGAGGAAGAAGATGAAATGAGGAGAGAGAGGGTGAATCAGGTCTTTAAGGGTGTCTGGGTGGGTCTGGGTCGGTCTGGGTCTGGGTCAGGGTAGATGGGTTTGGGTCTGGTTTAGGGGTAGAAATACTTACCTGGGTCGCGGCGGGTCGTGGAGCTCCGTGGGTGGTTGTGTGGGTCAAGCTGGGTAGGGTTCCCGACCGGGATGCTGAACCCGGACAGCCTGTCCCGGTCTGCTCCACCTTCTTCCCGACCAGGTATGCTACCCCAGACGCCTGTCCCGGTCTGCTCCACCTTCTTCCCGACCAGGTATGCTACCCCAGACGCCTGTCCCGGTCTGCTCCACCTTCTTCCCGACCAGGTATGCTACCCCAGACGCCTGTCCCGGTCTGCTCCACCTTCTTCCCGACCAGGTATGCTACCCCAGACGCCTGTCCCGGTCTGCTCCACCTTCTTCCCGACCAGGTATGCTACCCCAGACGCCTGTCCCGGTCTGCTCCACCTTCTTCCCGACCAGGTATGCTACCCCAGACGCCTGTCCCGGTCTGCTCCACCTTCTTCCCGACCAGGTATGCTACCCCAGACGCCTGTCCCGGTCTGCTCCACCTTCTTCCCGACCAGGTATGCTACCCCAGACGCCTGTCCCGGTCTGCTCCACCTTCTTCCCGACCAGGTATGCTACCCCAGACGCCTGTCCCGGTCTGCTCCACCTTCTTCCCGACCAGGTATGCTACCCCAGACGCCTGTCCCGGTCTGCTCCACCTTCTTCCCGACCAGGTATGCTACCCCAGACGCCTGTCCCGGTCTGCTCCACCTTCTTCCCGACCAGGTATGCTACCCCAGACGCCTGTCCCGGTCTGCTCCACCTTCTTCCCGACCAGGTATGCTACCCCAGACGCCTGTCCCGGTCTGCTCCACCTTCTTCCCGACCAGGTATGCTACCCCAGACGCCTGTCCCGGTCTGCTCCACCTTCTTCCCGACCAGGTATGCTACCCCAGACGCCTGTCCCGGTCTGCTCCACCTTCTTCCCGACCAGGTATGCTACCCCAGACGCCTGTCCCGGTCTGCTCCACCTTCTTCCCGACCAGGTATGCTACCCCAGACGCCTGTCCCGGTCTGCTCCACCTTCTTCCCGACCAGGTATGCTACCCCAGACGCCTGTCCCGGTCTGCTCCACCTTCTTCCCGACCAGGTATGCTACCCCAGACGCCTGTCCCGGTCTGCTCCACCTTCTTCCCGACCAGGTATGCTACCCCAGACGCCTGTCCCGGTCTGCTCCACCTTCTTCCCGACCAGGTATGCTACCCCAGACGCCTGTCCCGGTCTGCTCCACCTTCTTCCCGACCAGGTATGCTACCCCAGACGCCTGTCCCGGTCTGCTCCACCTTCTTCCCGACCAGGTATGCTACCCCAGACGCCTGTCCCGGTCTGCTCCACCTTCTTCCCGACCAGGTATGCTACCCCAGACGCCTGTCCCGGTCTGCTCCACCTTCTTCCCGACCAGGTATGCTACCCCAGACGCCTGTCCCGGTCTGCTCCACCTTCTTCCCGACCAGGTATGCTACCCCAGACGCCTGTCCCGGTCTGCTCCACCTTCTTCCCGACCAGGTATGCTACCCCAGACGCCTGTCCCGGTCTGCTCCACCTTCTTCCCGACCAGGTATGCTACCCCAGACGCCTGTCCCGGTCTGCTCCACCTTCTTCCCGACCAGGTATGCTACCCCAGACGCCTGTCCCGGTCTGCTCCACCTTCTTCCCGACCAGGTATGCTACCCCAGACGCCTGTCCCGGTCTGCTCCACCTTCTTCCCGACCAGGTATGCTACCCCAAGTGAGCTTGTTTAAAGTCACTAGCTTGACTTTGCCTCCTTTGAGGTTAGGCAAGGGAGCATCAGAGAGTGGGGTTGATGTCCCATCCTCCTTTGGTATGGTGGCCATGTATTCCTTGAGTCTCTGGCCATTCACTGTGAAGTCTCCTCCTTGCTTGTTCCAAAGCACAATGGCTCCATAAGGTCTCACTTCCTTAACCACAAATGGACCAGACCACTTTGACTTGAGCTTCCCTGGAAATATCTTCAATCTAGAGTTGTAGAGAAGAACTTGATCTCCAGCCTTGAACTCTCTCTTGAGGATGTGCCTGTCATGAAAGGCCTTAGTCTTTTCTTTGTAAATCCTTGAGTTCTCAAAGGCATCCATCCTTATCTCATCCAGTTCATTGAGTTGAAGAAGTCTCTTCTCCTTTGCACTCTTGATGTCAAAGTTTAGAAGCTTCACAGCCCACAATGCCTTGTATTCAAGCTCAACTGGTAAATGGCAAGACTTCCCATAGACAAGGTTGAAAGGGGTAGTGCCTAGAGGAGTCTTGAAGGCTGTTCTATATGCCCAAAGAGCATCATCAAGCTTGTCTGACCAATCCTTCCTCTTAGTTCCCACAATCTTCTCCAAGATGCCCTTGATTTGCTTGTTGGAGACTTCCACTTGGCCACTTGTTTGAGGGTGATAGGGTGTTGCAACCTTGTGTTTCACTCCCTTCTTCTTGAGAAGACCCTCAAATAGCTTGTTGATGAAATGTGAACCTCCATCACTTATGACCACTCTTGGTACTCCAAACCTTGGGAAGATATTGCTCTTGAACATTTTGATCACCACTCTTGAATCATTTGTGGGACTTGCTATGGCTTCTACCCACTTTGACACATAGTCCACAGCCACCAAGATGTATTTGTTGCCATAAGAAGAAGGGAAGGGTCCCATGAAGTCTATCCCCCAAACATCAAACACTTCCACTTCAAGGATTGGGTTTTGAGGCATCTCATTCCTCTTAGTAATGTTCCCTCTCCTTTGGCAAGAGTCACATCTTGAAATGAAGTCTTGTGTGTCCCTGAACATGTGTGGCCACCAAAATCCAGCTTGTAACACCTTTGAGACAGTCTTGAAGGTAGCAAAATGGCCTCCATAGGAAGATCCATGGCAATGTGTAAGGATTCCTTCAACTTCTTCTTCAGCCACCACTCTTCTATAGATCTGATCCTTGCAAAGAGTGTAGAGGTATGGTTCATCCCAATAGTATCTCTTCAAATCTTTGTAGAACTTCTTCTTCTCATACCCCGCAAGACCCAATGGCTCCTTCCCAGTGGCTAAGTAGTTAACCAAATCAGCATACCAAGGTCCCTTCTCTTCAGCTGCCTTAACCTCTTCAATCTTCTTTCCAGTCTCAATAACTGCCACCACTGACATAATAGCTATGACATGCTCTTGTCTAAGTCCCTCATCAATAGGGATTCCACCTTCAATCCTCAGCCTGGACAAGTGATCAGCAACTCCATTCTCAATCCCTGGCTTGTCTCTAATCTCTAAGTCAAACTCTTGAAGCAAAGGATCCACCTTAGTAGTCTTGGCTTGGCATCCTTCTTTGCTAGGAGATGTCTCAAAGCTGCATGGTCAGTATACACAATGACCTTGGAACCCACCAGGTAGCTTCTGAATTTTTCAAAGGCGAAGACAATGGCCAGCATCTCTTTCTCAGTTGTGGCATACTTCATCTGTGCATCATTCAGGGTTTGGCTAGCATAATAAATCACATGAGTCTTGCCATCCTTCTTCTGCCCCAGGACAGCCCCAACAGCAAAGTCACTAGCATCACACATTATCTCAAAGGGAGGTCCCAATCAGGTGGCTGGACAATGGGAGCACTAACAAGTTCACCCTTTATCTTCTTGAAGGCTTCAAGACACTCTTCATCAAAGCTGAAAGTGGCCTCCTTGCACTGAAACTTGGTCATTGGTCTAGCAATCTTTGAGAAGTCCTTGATGAATCTTCTATAGAACCCAGCATGGCCAAGGAAGCTCGATGTCTTTCACTGTCTTTGGTGGTGGCAAGCTGACCATCACCTCAATCTTAGCCTTGTCCACTTCAATACCCTTTTCTGAAATCTTATGCCCAAGCACAATCCCTCTTTGACCATGAAGTGACACTTCTCCCAATTCAGCACAAGGTTGGTGTCTTCACATCTCTATAGGACCCTGCACAAGTTGGACAAACAAGCAGAAAACGAAGATCCGTGACAGAGAAATCATCCATGAATACCTCCACTATATCCTCAATGAGATCGAGAAGATAGACATCATGCACCTTTGAAAGGTTGCTGGAGCATTACATAACCCAAATGGCATCCTTCGATAAGCAAAGGTGCCATAGGGGCATGTGAATGTTGTCTTCTCTTGATCATTGGGATGTATGGGGATTTGGAAGAACCCTGAATACCCATCAAGAAAGCAATAGAAAGGATGGTTTGCAAGTCTCTCAAGCATTTGATCAATGAATGGCAATGGAAAATGATCCTTTCTAGATGCAGAGTTGAGCTTTCTATAATCAATACACATCCTATGGCCAGTTATGGTTCTAGTTGGTATCAATTCATCCTTGTCATTTTTAACCACAGTGATACCACCTTTCTTTGGGACAACATGCACAGGAGATACCCATTTAGAATCTGAAATAGGGTAGATAACACCAGCATCTAAGAGTTTAAGAATCTCCTGCTTTACAACATCCTTCAGGTTAGGATTTAACCTGCTTTGATGCTCTATAGAAGTCATTGATTCATCCTCTAGATGTATCATATGCATGCACAAAGAAAGTGATATCCCTTAATATCATCTAGTGAGTACCCAATTGCCTTTTAAACTTTTTAAGAGCATTTAGAAGTTGAGAAAGTTCAAGTTCAGTAAGTTCACTACTCACAATGACAAGATATGACTCATTAGGGCCTAGAAATCAGGACCTTACACCATGGGGAAGAGGTTTTAGCTCCACTTTTTGTGCCTTGAGCTCACTCCAATCATCTTGTTGGGTGTCCTCTTGTTGAGTGGCTGAAGCAGTTTGGTGCACCTCTTGTGTAAGCTTCTCATACTGGCCTTCATCATCAATCTTCTTGTGAGAATCCAGCATGGCCACAATAGCATCACTCTCTTTGTTCTCAACCACTTGGACCTCTTTATCCACTGTCAAAGCATGTTGCAAGGGGTCTTCTATTGCCAACTCTTCAAATGCCAATTCCTCAAGAAGCTCATAAGCAAGGGCTTCCATCTCTTCAATGTAAAACACTTGGCCTTGCACAGTTGACCTCTTTATCACTTCCTTGATGTAAAAATGGAGAGTGTGCTCTTTCCCCAAATGAAGATCAATCTTGCCTTCCTTCACATTGATAAGGGCTCCTGCTGTGGCTAAGAATGGTCTTCCAAGGATCAAGGGGTCTCTAGCTTCTTCATCCATCTCTAGCACCACAAAATCAGTAGGAATCTCACAATTTCCCACCATCACAGGGAGGTCTTCAAGGATACCAATAGGGAATTTGACCGAGCCATCAGCAAGCACCAAAGAGAGTTTACACTTCTTGTACTGGCTGAACCCAAGCTTCTTGGCAACAGATAGAGGCATGAGACTGACACTAGCTCCCAAATCACATAGACATCTCTCAAACATCAAAGGACCAATGGCACGAGGTAGAGTAAAGCATCCCGGATCCTCTAGCTTCTTAGGGATTGTCAATCTCTGGATGATGGCACTGCACTCATGAGTAAGAACCATCATGCCCTCCATTTCCTTCTTCTTAGCAGCCACAGCATCCTTCAAGAACTTGCTGTATTGAGGGACAAGCATGAAGGCATCAATGATGGGCATTGTGACTTGAACTTCACTCATTTGCTTCTCAAAGAGTGCTTTGTACTTCTCCAAAAGTTGCTTCTTGAATCTTCCAGGATATGGCAGCTTAGGTTCATAGGGAGGAGGAACAAAGGAAGACTCTTTTGTTGGAGTGGCAACTTCACCATGTTTTAGTGTTTTCTTCTCTTCTCCAACCTTTCCTTTACCCTTAGCTTCAACAATCTTTTCTAGAATCTCCTCATCAACCTTCTCATCTACAATCACAACATCATCATCAATGTTGATGGCCACCCCCCCCCCACCTAGTTGCTCACCATCCTTGGGGAGAGCTCTTGGAGGTAACTCTCTACCACTTCTCAAGGTGATTGCTTTTATGGGCTCCTTGGGGTTTTGCTCAGCCTTTCCTGGTAGTGTTTCTTGTTGGCGGCTTGGCTGAGAATTCATAGAAGCAAACTGACTCTGCAAAGCTCTTATCTTGTTGTTTAGCTCAGTATAGCTGCTATCAATCTTGGAGTGGACAGTCTTGAACTCATGGCCAATGTACTTGGCTGTTCAGCTTGACCTTCCAGTAGTTGTTTGAACATAGCTTCCATAGTTGAATCTGGAGCTTTAGCTTGGAAAGAGCTACCTTGAGCTTGAGTAGGCTGATTGCCTTGATTGGTAAAACCAGGTGTTTGCTCTACCTAGTTGGTATGATTATACAAGGTTATCAAGTTGAGAACTAAGAAGAGCATTCTTTTGGTTATGAGTCCCCTCCTTCAAACCTCTCCTCCTTAGTCCTTGCTAGCTTACTTGTGGACAAGTAAAGGACTAGTGTGGGGGAGTTGATGTCTTGCATATTTTCATCTATTTAGCCTTCTTTTTATTGAATTCTTTGTCTTGTAGGCTAAGGTTTAGGCATGTTTATGATCATTTTGCATTCATTTGTCCTTATCAGGTGTTGGAGTGTGCTTTGGTGTGATTTGAGGTGTTTGGGAACCTTATGACCCAAAAAGAAGTGAAGATTCAAGATTGGCCATGAGAAGAGAGTGAAATCAAGAGATGGAAAGTTTGCCGGGGAGACCAGACCGGGTACACATACCCGGTCGGATGGAGATAGATCAAGACGCGGATGACCGGGATCATGGTCTTGCTTAATGAACCCGGTCGGAAGAAGCCAGCAGAACAGGCGGCGGGGAGGATGGTCGGTGTGATGAACCGGTTGGGAAGAAGCGGATCAAGGCGCATCCGGACAGGCCGGGGACAATGGACCGGCTTGGTGCACCCGGAAGATGAAGAGCATGAATTGGACCGGGGAGCCCAGATCGGCTTGATGAACCCGGTCAGGAGAAGCACATGAGGTAGGATGTCCGGACGACCGAGGAGATGTGACCGGCTTGCTGCACCCGATCGACTGGAGGACGGCCAGAACATGGACGGTCCGGGATATCAGGACCGGATGGACCATTGGTTTACCCCGAATTTTCATGCCTTCTTCCTATTGGTTGAGACTCATTTGACTCCAAGGACTATTTAGTAATTTCTCATGATGTATTGAGGGACAAGCATGAAGGCATCAATGATGGGCATTGTGACTTGAACTTCACTCATTTGCTTCACAAAGAGTGCTTTGTACTTCTCCAAAAGTTGCTTCTTGAATCTTCCAGGATATGGCAGCTTAGGTTCATAGGGAGGAGGAACAAAGGAAGACTCTTTTGTTGGAGTGGCAACTTCACCATGTTTTAGTGTTTTCTTCTCTTCTCCAACCTTTCCTTTACCCTTAGCTTCAACAATCTTTTCTAGAATCTCCTCATCAACCTTCTCATCTACAATCACAACATCATCATCAATGTTGATGGCCACCCCCCCCCCACCTAGTTGCTCACCATCCTTGGGGAGAGCTCTTGGAGGTAACTCTCTACCACTTCTCAAGGTGATTGCTTTTATGGGCTCCTTGGGGTTTTGCTCAGCCTTTCCTGGTAGTGTTTCTTGTTGGCGGCTTGGCTGAGAATTCATAGAAGCAAACTGACTCTGCAAAGCTCTTATCTTGTTGTTTAGCTCAGTATAGCTGCTATCAATCTTAGGTGGACAGTCTTGAACTCATGGCCAATGTACTTGGCTGTTCAGCTTGACCTTCCAGTAGTTGTTTGAACATAGCTTCCATAGTTGAATCTGGAGCTTTAGCTTGGAAAGAGCTACCTTGAGCTTGAGTAGGCTGATTGCCTTGATTGGTAAAACCAGGTGTTTGCTCTACCTAGTTGGTATGATTATACAAGGTTATCAAGTTGAGAACTAAGAAGAGCATTCTTTTGGTTATGAGTCCCCTCCTTCAAACCTCTCCTCCTTAGTCCTTGCTAGCTTACTTGTGGACAAGTAAAGGACTAGTGTGGGGGAGTTGATGTCTTGCATATTTTCATCTATTTAGCCTTCTTTTTATTGAATTCTTTGTCTTGTAGGCTAAGGTTTAGGCATGTTTATGATCATTTTGCATTCATTTGTCCTTATCAGGTGTTGGAGTGTGCTTTGGTGTGATTTGAGGTGTTTGGGAACCTTATGACCCAAAAAGAAGTGAAGATTCAAGATTGGCCATGAGAAGAGAGTGAAATCAAGAGATGGAAAGTTTGCCGGGGAGACCAGACCGGGTACACATACCCGGTCGGATGGAGATAGATCAAGACGCGGATGACCGGGGATCATGGTCTTGCTTAATGAACCCGGTCGGGAAGAAGCCAGCAGAACAGACGGCCGGGGAGGATGGTCCGGTGTGATGAACCCGGTTGGGAAGAAGCGGATCAAGGCGCATCCGGACAGGCCGGGGACAATGGACCGGCTTGGTGCACCCGGAAGATGAAGAGCATGAATTGGACCGGGGAGCCCAGATCGGCTTGATGAACCCGGTCAGGAGAAGCACATGAGGTAGGATGTCCGGACGACCGAGGAGATGTGACCGGCTTGCTGCACCCGATCGGACTGGAGGACGGCCAGAACATGGACGGTCTGGGATATCAGGACCGGGATGGACCATTGGTTTACCCCTGACCGAGTTTTCATGCCTTCTTCCTATTGGTTGAGACTCATTTGACTCCAAGGACTATTTAGTAATTTCTCATGATGTATCTAGGTTTTCTAAGCCTAGTATAAATACTCTTGTTATCCCTAATGTGGGACTTATGTTATTTTCTCTTTAAGAACACAAACCTTTGAGTAAAGTTTTATCTTTGAATCATAATCTCATCTCATCTTTGTGTTCTTGATTGTTTGATTTCATCTCTTTTCTTCCTTTACATGTTTAAGCTTGAATCTCTCATGGGTTTAAAAGTAAGCATGTGCATTAGTGAGTAGATCCATTTAAGATCCATGGGTTAAGGTGATTGAGAGTGATTAAGTGTAGATCCAAGGTGTTTAGTGTTAGATCTATCCTTTCCTTGCATGTTGTGGTGTTCTTAATGCTATATTTGAGTTGGCATCTCAAACATAGAGCCATAAGCATTTCATGCCCGGAAGGTGTTCTATGAAATGCCTGAACCAACTCATCTATGCTTTTAGCTTGATTTACCTAAGGGATTAGTTGTTAAAGAAGCTAGGATTGCTATTAGACTCATTCTTAATGTTTGCTTTGATCAATACAGTCAAAGGGATTTGATGTACTTGGGTGATCATTGCAAAAGAGCATTCATCTAGGGATAGAGTTTGTTCAAGCATAGTGTCTAGGCATAAGGAATTAGATTGATTGAAAAGTTGGCATCTTGGATTGAACCTTAATCATTTAAGATCAAGTCCCTATACCCATGGGTCTCATCTCCTCATAAAGAAAGAAAGCTTTATATTTTATTGCTTTTTAGATATTGTCTTAGTTTAATAATCATTTCCTTTAATGATTGTATTTAGATTAAGCATAGGCTTGTATTCCCTTTGCTTTGTGGTCTCTTAGAACTGGTTCGACAATCTTATATACTACATCATTTGATTAGGACCCTTGAAAAATCCTTTCATCAAATTGGCGCCGTTGCCAAATTCTAAGTTGATTGTGACATTGGGATTTAGTCACTTGCTTGAGACTAAATCATTTTTCTTTTCTTGTGATATTGATTCTCCTTTTGCCTCTTCTATTGATTTTCAGGTGTATGAACACAAGAAGCAGGGGTGCAACTAACCTGGTTCCCACTGTTGAAGAGATAGTTACACTTGAGAGGGAAATAGCAAGAAGGAGAAGAGAAGAAGAGCAACAGGCTCACATTCAGAGGTTGGGGTTTGAGATGGATGAACACCAGCATCAACCTCAAGATGGCAATGGTCAAGGAGCTGACAACCTTGGACCACAGCGCCAGCAACAACAACACCCACAGCGGCCAGCTAGAGCTATTGGCATCTATGACCGTCCTCACATTCATGGTCATAGGACGGGCATCCGCGCACCAGCTGTGGAAGCTAACAACTTTGAGATCAAGTCAGGGTTTTTGAACGTGATTGAGAACAACAAGTACCATGGCCTGGCTGTAGAAGACCCATTTGATCACTTGGACAAGTTTTATAGCTATTGTGGCTTGTCCAGGACCAATGGTGTGTCAGAAGATGCCTTGAAGCTCAGGCTGTTTCCTTTCTCTCTAGGAGAGAAGGCACGCCAATGGGAGAAATCTCTGCCTAGTGACTCCATCACCACTTGGGATGATTGCAAGAAAGCCTTCTTGGAGAAGTTCTTCTCTACATCAAGGACAGCCAAGTTGAGAAATGAGATCTCTAGCTTCCAGCAGAAGAACTTGGAAAGCTTTAGTGAAGCATGGGAGAGGTTCAAAGGCTATCAGGCTAAATGCCCCCACCATGGCTTCTCAAAGGAGAGCTTGCTGACCACATTCTACAGAGGTGCCCTTCCTGAGAACAGAGCTAGATTGGATACAGCAAGCAGTGGATTCTTCCTGGGCAGGTCTGAAGAAGATGCTGAGGAGCTGGTTGACAACATGGTGAAGAGTGACTCAGTTTACAGTGGAGAACATGACAGAGCTGATAGAACCACAAGAGCTGATGACAACCAGACCAAGAAGGAAATCAAATCCTTGCAGGAGAAGATAGACTTGCTGATTGCTAACCAAGCCAAACAGGAGCAGATAAACTTTAAGGTGAACCTAGTCAAGAAACTCCTCCTAAGGTTAATGAAGGTAATGGGTTAGAAGGGCAAGAAGAGCTTTGCTTCATCAAGAACAATGGTGATTGGTACAGGAAGGAGCCTAACTTTCAGTACAACAACTACCAGCAGAGGTCTTATCCTAACAACCAGCAAGGAGGCTATCAACCCAAGCAAAACACTCAGCAAAGGAACTACCAGCCTAGGCAGAACCCTCCTCCTGGTTTTACCAATCAAGGCCTACTCAAGCTCAAGGTAGCTCTTCCTTAGCTAAAGCTCCATATTCAACTATGGAAGCTATGTTCAAACAACTACTGGAAGGTCAAGCTCGAACAGCCAAGGACATTGGCCATGAGTTCAAGACTGTCCACTCCAAGATTGATAGCAGCTATACTGAGCTAAACAACAAGATAAGAGCTTTGGAGAGTCAGTTTGCTTCTATGAATTCTCAACCAAGCCGGTCCATTGTCCCCGGCCTGTCCGGATGCGCCTTGATCAGCTTCTTCCCGGCCGGGTTCATCACACCGGACCATCCTCCACGGCCATCTGTTCTGCTGGCTTCTTCCCGACCGGGTTCATCAAGCCGAACCATGATCCCCGGTCATCCGCGTCTTGGTCAATCTCCATCCGACCGGGTATGTGTACCCGGTCTGGTCTTCCCGGTCCAACTCTCAATCTCTTGATTTCACTTCTCTTCTCATGGCCAATCTTGAATCTTCACTTCTTTTTGGGTCATAAGGTTCCCAAACACCTCAAATCACACCAACGCACACTCCAACATCTGATAAGGACAAATGAATGCAAAATGATCCTAAACATGCCTAAACCTTAGCCTACAAGACAAAGAATGCAATAAAAAGATGGCTAAATAGATGAAAATATGCAAGACATCATCAACCCCTGCGACCTCCTTAGTGGCGTTTGTGGCCAAATAAGCTTCACAACCCTTCCTCAGAAACAATTCCACATGGATTGCTGATACCACCAAGCATCAAGAGATCGGACATATGCCTTGGAACCTGATTGGGAATTCACACCAACTCTAAAACTGCACGCGCTCCCGGTGACAGTCTAGAGTGGCCCGATACTTTCCAAGCCAGTCCATTCCTAATATCACCTCGTGATTCTTTAGGCGGACAACAACAAGATCCACAGGCATTACCCTGTCCAGGATCAATACTCAGATCCGCAGGCATAACCCTTACTGTGATCAATACTCAGATCCGCAGGCATTACCCTGACTGTGATCAATACTCAGATCCGCAGGCATTACCCTGACTGTGATCGATACTCAAATCTGCAGGCATTACCCTGACTGTGATCATCACAGGGATGTCCTTCACCAAACCTAGTGAACTCATTCTCTGCCCACCAGCCGCGTTCACTATGCAAGGACAACCCACCGTTCCCATCTGGAACAACTCTTTTCCGATCTTTAAGTACTTAGATGAGTTGGATCTCGGACTGATCACACATTTGGAAAATGTCCCATACCATTCTCCAAAGCATCACACTTCTGTGAACATCCCATACCATTCACAAAAGCGTTTATAATATTCCCCAATCCTCATCACACTAAGCAACTTAACATCGTGTTTCCAATACCTCTTGGATTTGATCAATCCCATTCACTCAATCTTAAGGAATCCTACCTTGACTTACACTGAGTCCAAGCTGATCCATCCGATCACAAGCCCACTCATGTTCTAGCCAGGTAACGTCTCCCTTAGACCAACATGAACACTGCATATGCTCACTTGTTTTGAACGGCCACCAAGGAATAACACTAACCCCTACAAGAGTGCTGCACATTTCTTTCAACCAAAGCCATTCTCTGGTCCATGTTACTTCCCTGGTCCATGTCGTCCTTACAAAGATCTTGCATTGCATCCATCGTCCAATCCGTATATTTCTTCCAAATAACTAGATACACCAACCTTTCTGTTTCCAGGTTCTTGCCCTTGAAGAATGCGTCTTGGCTAAGCCGGCTCATCTTAGAACTTCCCCGTTCACAAGCATGATACACAATCTTACCTCAACTTTCACTTGGCTCACCACAGCTAAGGTTCCAGGTCATCTCAGTTTTCAGAAATAATGTCGGTTTGGAACTCAACATCTTTGAGCACTGTCCTTAACAGGATCAACCTGGCTCTGATACCAACTTGTAAGACCCCGACCCGGCCTCTCAGGCCGCGGTCGATGCCTCACGTCGCTCGGTCCATACCCTGACCGAACCTCTAAAAATTCCGCCCTTTATTTAAAACATCGCCCATAGGCGAGGGCTAACTCAGATCCTAGCTCAAGACTACCTTAGTCATTTCCTAGCTTAGATCAGTTCAACTTATGCACAGCGGAATAATATCTACATAACCATTGGTCAAAAACCAATCTAACACTTGTCTAGTCACATCACCTCAGCTAATGGTCAGTATACTCAACTACCAGCTAGCTCCAAGGTCGATGCTGAACCCAAACCAAGTCATACAGAATCCGAGGTTCCATTCACCTAACCATTCTATCTAGATCTATGCAACATTGATAGATCATACATTTGCCACTTCCACGGAGCTTGTTAGCTCATTGTCCCAGCGGACTTAGCTGTTTAGCTAGTTCATCCAGCTAGCTGAGCTGAACCACTTCACTTGAGGTTCCATCTACTCTCCTCTAGCTGATAAAGCTGCGAGGTAGCTTTGCCTAGCTCCCCGTCCACTCGTCCAACTCTCCATATACCCGCATAAACTCTTCCCTTTGTTACTTAGTCATTCAGCCAACCATCCTCACAGACTAAGTACCTTTGGGAAGTCTTCAGCTACAAAAACGACCTCAAGCAAACATGCTCCAAAACTTAATTAAAATACATTAAAACTCATTATAAATCCCAACTAAGAAGAATCCATAATCAGAATCTACAGAATCGGCCTTGATCCTATAGATCTCGGCCAAATTCAGTCAAACCGGCCATAACTGACCACCATCAAATCCATTAGATAAAACCTAATAAAATTCATGATAAATCATGATAAATCACCACTAAGAATAATCCATGGTCAGATCTCAATGAATCCTTTCATGGACTAACAAGGCCCATCAGATCCTAAGTCAATCAACCAACCACCCTACATGACTCAGAACTGATGAGTCTTCACACTTCCTAACCGGCCATGGAACCATGTCCCACTGAACCTGATTAGTGTTGCTCTTACCACCGGTTCATCCTTTGATCAATCAGATCAGACACCTTGATTCACCATCCATGGATCAGGTCGTCCCTCCTTTCCCATGATCAGATCACACACGGTCTTCCTTGTATAAACACACCAGCACAATACTTGTGGTCCATACCAACAAGTACTAGCCTTACTCCTCTCTTTTGCTTGCTGTTGGATCCAAACGAATTGGACCTTGCACTCCACATGGTTTCTCTGATACTACGACCCCCATGTGTCTCATCAATGGGTCGGATCCATGGTTCACACCATGATCAAACCCAACATCAAACCATGAAGCATCATGGATCACTATCCAATGAACAACATCTAACTATCACCCCACATGGATGAAGTAGATCAACAATGATCCGCCCCTCCTCTTAGGGTCCTGTATCCTTAGTTTACATCACAATATATGGTCTTCAAGGGGCGTGCCTTATCTTGGCTTAACAGCACCACAAGAGACAGAAGTATAAACCAGAAAGTAATCATAAACATGTTACCTCATCAATGATGATTGTAGATCTTGTGTCAACCCTTGTCAGAGACAACCATACTGCTCTTGATCACGCCTCCATCAATCCTTATCATATAATTTCAGTAATGATAAGATCCATTCAATGGTCGTACCTCTCTTCCATACCATGGAACTCCCATGGAATCAGTTTCTGCACTGCATCCACCTTTGAGGCTGTGTTGGCCTTTGGGAGTGGAGTCTGGCCTTCTCCCTTCTCCTCTGACCATTTGCGTGTGTTCCCAGGACACAGAGGAAGCCCAGGGAATGATCATCAAGATCAAAACCCATCCAAAAGTCGTTCATCGCTTCCCCAATTGTTTCCCATGAAACTGCCTTTCCACACACATCTGCCTTCAAGGCTGTCTCTGCCCTTGGAAGTGGAATCCGGCCATCCCTCTTCTTTCCAGGCTATTTTCGTGTCTTCTATGGATGTAGAGGAAGCCCAGGGCGTGGCCAACAATAATCAAAACTCACTAGAGGGTCGTTCACAACTCCCCTCTTGATTGTCCTCAAATCTGCCCCTTTGCTGCCATAACATCCCTCTCTGGTTTAGATTGTTTAATCCGACCTCCTAACCTTTTCTCTCTGTTTTTCTTTGTGTTTCAGGGAGGAAAATGAATGCCTGGCATGCCTGAAAAGGTGATGATAGGACTTTTCAAGGGTCCAATCAAATGTTGTAGAATACAAGATGTCAGTGTTGGGGTCAAAATCGGTCAATGACGAAATCACCACCGAAAATCCTCGAAGAAAAGCCAGCGGCGATCAAATCCAAGAAACGGTCGCCGCCGATAAAACTCACGGAAGGCTCGTCCACTCCCATCTGGCCAGCGGCGAGGTCCTGGCGCCCGTCCATGCGATCGTCTCATGATCTCGGGCAATGACAGCATCTTGGTCCCTTGAAACCCATGTCGGATTGTCGAGATCTACAATGAGTCTTCCGTAAAACCTTCGATTGTTTAAAAGATTCATCTTTTAACATATCTAAAACTTCGAACCACATTGCTCTCATCCTCGGCGGCGGAAAATCTGCAGATCTAAGTCCATCTCAAATCCGATACTCGCGGAATCTCGTTGGAAACAATTATCTCGAGATCTACGGCTAGAGACCCTCCCAAACTCAAAGATTTCCATAAGCGACTGATGAGGGAAAGATCGAACAAACCCACAGACGGCAAGACGCCTGGCACCGGCGGCACTCGCCCATGCCGGGCGCACGCTGGACGGGCTGGCCTGGCGCCCGGCGGCACCCGGCCTGGCGCCGGGCGCACGCTGGACGGGCTGGCCTGGCGCCAGGCGGCACCAACCTGGCGCCCGGCGGCACCGTCCGCAGCGGGCGGCCTGGCGCCCGGCGGCACCGTCCGCAGCGGGCGGCCTGGCGCCCGGCGGCACCCGGCCTGGCGCCGGTGGCACGCTGGACGCTGGCTGGCCTGGCGGCACCCGGCTGGCGCCCGGCGGCACCGTCCGCAGCGGGCGGCCTGGCGCCGGCGGCACCGTCCGCAGCGGGCGGCCTGGCGCCCGGCACCGACCTGGCGCCGGCGGCACCGTCAGCTGGTCGGCCTGGCGTCGGTCCGCGGCCCTCGTCCGGTCTCGGTCCTATCATGCCGGTTCGATCCCATCTTAGCTTGTTGGATCAATCTACGCAAGTTTGGTATGATCCGCGGTTACTCTAGAGCGCCACTTCCTCGACTAAACAAGGAATTGAGGTTCCTTCGGAAACACCGAAACCTTCAAAGACTGTCCTTTCGAAAAACCGTAAAAACGCCTAAACGGCCCAACGTGGCCAAAACGGCCCACGTACGATTTTCCGAAAAGGAAGGATAACTATGACGGTTTATCTTTATCCTCACATAAGAGATAAATGTCAAGTTTCCAGAAGATAAATATCAAGTTTCCAGAAGATAAATGTCAAGATTTCCGAAAATAAATGTCAAGTTTCCCGATAAACACAAAGATGGACGAAAATGGAAAAAGCCCGACTCAGCCCGCGAGAAGATAGACCGTCATAGGAGGAGTATATAAGGAGAGCTTTGAGCAAGAAGCAAACCAGATCACAAACTTTCAAGCACTTAGCACTTAGAGCGATTTAGCATTCTTTTCTGTTTTCACTAGCGAGCTGCGACTCAACTAGGATAGACTTAGGCGACCAGACTAGCGGACTCCTCGACAGCCCTTACGGCCGGTTTCTTTTCTTGTTGTACACGCTCAAACGAGAATTCAGAAATAAGATCTCTTTCGCTCAACTTTTACGATTTCTATTTTCGCAACTTTATTTGATTGTTTCGTGTGCGGCCCAGCAGATATCCGGGACCTTCAAGGAAGATCGGGTTAACTCGGTTTTCTCCACAAATCTTTATCGAAATTGACGGTGTGAATTTCGGTTCCCACAGTTTGGCTAGAAGGAGGGTTACGGATCTATCTATTTCAGAATCGCACACGCTCGATCATGTCTACCGACGCCACCAAAGATCAGCCAGCTAGGCGGAACACCGTCGATGCCAACGCTGAGAAGACTCCAGCTGGAGATGCGTCCGCAGTCACTGCTGATGCAAACACTGTGGCGCTCAGGCAGATGAAGGAGCTGTTTACCTCCGCCCAGGCGCGGGCGGAACAACAGGACAAGCTGATAACCTCGCTCGCAAAACAGGTCGACACCTTAACTGCGAGGAGCAAGTTGCAGCGGATCCACCAAGGCACGCCAGCGAAGACTCGACTTTGGATCTCCGAAGCGAGAAAAAGATGCCCGAAGAGCCCACTCGAGGAAGCGGCTCGAAAGGACAGCAAACGACCTCGCAGAACCTTCCACTCCGGCGGCGGAAACAAAGGAAGCGGCGTCGGCGCATCAATCTAGATATCAGCGACCAGTCGGATCCTTCCGATGAAGACGCTGACATCCACCCCAGGAGAACCCGAAGCCAGTCCGCTCGGCAGACGGTATCCTTCGATAGGCCCATGACAGAAAAGGAAGAAGAACTCTACTGGATGGAGCAGGAAGAACTCGCGGAAGATCAAACTCGGATATATCGCGACCAGCGCCGACAGGTTCGGAGGAATGCCGGCAGCAATAGCGAGATCCATGATCTCCGCGAATCTCTCAAAAAGACCGTGGCCGAAGTGAAAGCGGTAAAATCACAAATCCATCAGGCGACCAGTTCCGCCCCCGAGATCGATAGACTTCTCAAGGAAGCATGGAAAACGCCGTTCACCACTAGGATCACGGAAACACGCATCTCAGACCCAGGGAAGATCAAAATCCCGGTCTATGACGGTACGACGGATCCTAAGTCGCACCTGCAGTTCTTCCAGATCGCAATGGGTAGGTGCAAACTCCCGGAGCGCGAACAGGACGCAGGTCATTGTCTTCTCTTCGTCGAGCACCTCAAAGGTGCTGCGCTCGAGTGGTTCTCCGGCTCAAAGGAACTCCATCGAAGCTTCCGCCAACTGGCCTCGGCGTTTCTCAAACAGTACTCCATGTTCATGGACAGAGAAACGTCCGACGTGGATTTATGGAGTCTAGCTCAGAAGGAAGACGAGTCACTCCGCGACTTCATGCGAAGGTTCAAACTGGTGATGGCCAGAGTAACGGGTATCAGCGACAACGTCGCAATCGACGCCCTGAGGAAAACTCTCTGGTACAAATCAAAGTTCCGAAAGTGGATACTACTGGAAAAACAGCGGACAATCCAGGATACTCTCCACAAGGCAACGGACTTTATCATCATGGAAGAAGAGATGAAGCTTCTATCGCAGAAGCACGGACCGCAGAAAACCGCGGCCAAGAAGAAACCCTCTCGTAACGACAAATACGTCCATCACGAAGGGGAAGACGCCCCTGCGGCCAACCCGAAACGAGCAAAGGAATCACACAACATTCCCGAAGACTCGAAGAAAGATGATCCAGAATCATCCGAACAGGCAACGATTCAAGACGGCGACAAAGCCTCTGAATCCACCGCCGTAAGAGCGGACAGCTCGACCCCCGCACAAACCACTGATCCGACCAGCACGATCGGAACGGCGACGCACGGGGAGTAAAAACGTCCGCGGCAACTATCAGAACTACGAGATGGCTTGATTCCCGAAAGAGGTACGTAGGCAGCTCGTCGAAACCCGGCGAGTTCAGCTATCCCCCTCACCAAAAAGGGAGGGGACTGGGTGCGTATACTCCGATGCTCCCACAAAAACGCGAAAAATCCGCACATGTACTCTAACTTCTCGAAATTTTTAATAAAATTGTTTCTATCTTTCATGCTCACTTAAAAGCATCAACACTTCGGAAAAACAAAAATCATATC
Organism: Brassica carinata; assembly: GCA_016771965.1. Lineage (NCBI taxonomy): Eukaryota > Viridiplantae > Streptophyta > Magnoliopsida > Brassicales > Brassicaceae > Brassica > Brassica carinata. The sequence goes on from CM028688.1 coordinate 50,712,934, forward strand.
TTTAAAAGAAACGCGAGACGTCGCAACTTCTTAAAAAAGATAACAAAACTCGTATTATCCGCAAAAGACAGTCCACCAGCGACTTAAAAATAACTCACGCCCGTCGATTGGCCCGACGGACGCCATAAGAAACGCTTCACTCAATACAAAATCGTAGTCAGACCTACAAGGTCCTCTTACATCCGACAAGGATATCATAGCGCTATACAAGAAACCAAAATTTTGGTTTAGCATCTCGGGTAAACTCCGAAGATAGCTCGATTCTTTTAACACAAGTCATATAAGCCGGCGACTAGTCGCGGACTTTAAACGAAAAGAATCAGGAAGAAATCACTCACAGGCAAAACGAAAGCCGATCAGTCGTCGCACAGCCTCAAAGCTGAGAGTAAACCTAGGTCTTGCCCTAAACCCAGTCTTGCTGGATTTTGACATCTCACAGACATAGTATGGTATCACGAGATCCCAAAACATGTCTCTTATAAACACACCTAAAAGCGGCTCGCTAAAAGTAGCATACGGACCAGCGACAAAAAGAGTTAGGATCTGAAGTGACTACTGCATCCTTCCCTCTACACTTGGCGAAAGTATAAATCAAAACAAAAGATGAAATCTCGCAAATTTTCATATTCATAAAAGCATAAAAGGCGGCGGGATTCAAAGCCACCAGCGGCCAGTCCAAAACATAAGAATGCAACCTCCAGCGGTCGCGGGATAAAATTACTAAAAGCGGCCACACATGGCCAAAAATTCAATTCACAAAGGAAGTCAGCGTTGAGAATCCGGTTCGAATCCCAAATGAACTAGCAGGCTGGTCCACTTCCTCATTCCGCCTCGAGCATTCCCACCATTCTCGGCGTTCTCATCGGCTCCGGCCTCCACCGTATCCTCGGAAACCTCAATAGTTTCCCATAGTCTCGGACTCTTTCTTCTACCGGAGGAACCAAGGACTCAGCATGAGCACACTTTCGGCCATGAAATCCTTCATTTCAGCAATCTCGAATCGAAGAAATCTGGGTTCTGAGACTTGTAAAGGTTCTGACCGAACCTCGGCACTCGCGGAAATCACCAACAAACTCTGAGCTTCTTTAAAACATTGAAACTCAGCAGCAAGCGATTCGCCCGTCTTGCCACCTCGCTGCGACCATCCTTCTTCTTCTCCTTTCCGCCCGTCACGAGATCCGGCGTGAAGCTCAGCCTGCCGCGTTCTGTGCCTTCACCTCTTGTCGGAACGGAAAAAGCTCGCTCGCTTCTGTGGTCTTGAAGTTAGCAATCCTGGATTTGCGGAAACTCGAAGCCGTTACCGCTAAACACTCTTAGTCCCTGCATAAAACTCAAGATCTGCAAGCATGCTTATATACAGATTGAGCGCAAGGTTAAGAAGTTCGAAGGGCAAAACCTCGTTGACCGTTGGGAGCCCTCGGCAAAACCCGTTGTTTCTCCTCATCCTCCAGCGACTTCGTCAGTGGTAAACTCCGAGGAAGGCCATCAAAGAAGTTGTTAGGTGGAAAACCGCTGGCTCCGCCTTTTCCGTTGGAACAAAACTAGGTTTTCTCCCAGCGGTGAAGGACTTTCGAGCCTTCCCCATCATCGATTTCCTTCCCCTTCGAGACCTCTGTCTGCGCCTCGGTAGGAGCAGCGGTGACAGGTTCGGCGTCATCTGAGGGACAGGACCTCGGGACCGATAAAGCTTAACCGCATCTCGGATCCGTTCGAGGGTGAAGGATTTCCAGAGCGGCCTTTGGCGAAGAAGATATCTCTTAGCGAAAGCGTCACCAGGCAAATCTTGGCGGTAGGGTTGTTCCCTACAAAGCGAAAATTTTCAAAACTTCGCACTTCGAAAAGGTGAGATAGACAACAGAGTTTTCTTCATTATTACCTCGGTTGAAGTTCCATGCTCGCGGAAATAGATGGAGGCAGCTCTCCTCGACAGACTTCGCCATCTATTTGGGCGAAGAAGAAACGCTCCTGCCACGATTTGGGATTCGAAGTAGTCCCCTGGATCACGGCCATATCCTTCTTAGGCAGCATGGAATAGTAACCGTCACTCCCCGTCGGCCGAGTGCCCCAAAGACCTTCGAAATCATCGGGACCAAGATCAATCCGAGTTTGTAGCTAGCGATCAGTCGCCAAAGCCAACTCTCCAAGGCAGGAACGCTGAGTTGGCTGATCGAAAGTTCGGCGGTGAAGCGCCTGAACAATGGCACCAGGAATTGGGAACCACATACGGCGATGCGTAAAAGCTTAGTAACATGTAAAGAAACCTGCGGAGGATTCCTTGCACTCTCATTACCAGCGGGAATCGAATTTGACTCCCTCAAGAACCTAGTAAAATCTCGAAGAACCTTGAGATATTGGCGAAACCGAGCTTCGGCGCAAAAGGAGCACCGGGCTGCCTCAGAGGCCTCCTCGGAACAGGGATCTCTGGCAGTGTTGGGGGCGAACCTACAAGGGCTCGGTAATACGCATTCTTCTTTTCCTCCTCGACCGACTCCTCCTGCTTTACCGTTACATGGGCAGGAGAGTCATCCGAGGATGAATGGGAAGAAGAGTTTCTCTTTGAGGATCTTGAAGACATTGTTCTTAAAGAGAAAAGGATTCTTGAGAGAGAGTAAAACCTTGTGATGAAGTAAGAATGAGATTTCTTACTCCATATAAAGGAGGTAAAATCACTATTTACCCCGATTTTCGGCAAACGATTACGTCTCAACACCTTCCCACGCGGCTATACCGCAAGCTAGGATCCGACAGGCTCTACGGTTCCTAGCTAGCTGGGGGGCTAACTGTTGGGGTCAAAATCGGTCAATGACAAAATCGTCACCCGAAAATCCTCGAAAGAAAAGCCAAGCGACGATCAAATCCAAGAAACGGGTCGTCGCTCGATAAAACTCACGGAAGGCTCGTCCACTCCCATCTGGCGCCAACGGCGAGGGTCCTGGCGCCCGTCCATGCGATCGTCTCATGATCTCGGGCAATGACAGCATCTTGGTCCCTTGAAACCCATGTCTGGATTGTCCGAGATCTACAATGAGTCTTCCGTAAAACCTTCCCGATTGTTTAAAAGATTCATCTTTTAACATATCTAAAACTCGGAGCCACATTGCTCTCATCCTCGACGACGGAAAATCTGCAGATCTAAGTCCATCTCAAATCCCGATACTCGCGGAATCTCGTTGGAAACAATTATCTCGAGATCTACGGCTAGAGACCCTCCCAAACTCAAAAGATTTCCATAAGCGACTGGCGAGGGAAAGATCGAACAAACCCACAGGCGGCAAGGCGGCCTGGCACCCGGCCGGCAGGTGACATGAGCTGGCCTGGCGCCGGCGGCACCCGACCTGGCGCCCGGCGGCACCGTCCGCAGCGGGCGGCCTGGCGCCCGGCGGCACCGTCAGCGAATTGACCTGGCGTCGGTCAGCGGCCCTCGTCGGTCTCGGTCCTATCGTGCCGGTTCGATCCCATCTTAGCTTGTTCGGATCAATCTACGCAAGTTTGGTATGATCCGCGGTTACTCTAGAATGCCACTTCCTCGACTAAACAAGGAATTGAGGTTCCTTGAAACACGAAACCTTCAAAGACTGTCCTTCGAAAAACCGTAAAAGCGCCTAAAGCGGTAGCGTGGCCAAAAGCGATACGTCACGATTTTCGAAAGGAAGGATAACTATGACGGTTTATCTTTATCCTCACATAAGAGATAAATGTCAAGTTTCCAGAAGATAAATATCAAGTTTCCAGAAGATAAATGTCAAGATTTCGAAGATAAATGTCAAGTTTCCGATAAACACAAAGATGGGCCGAAAATGGAAAAAGCCGACTCAGCCAGCGAGAAGATAGACCGTCATAGGAGGAGTATATAAGGAGAGCTTTAAGCAAGAAGCAAACCAGATCACAATCTTTCAAGCACTTAGCACTTAGGCGATTTAGCATTCTTTTCTGTTTTCACTAGCGAGCTGCGACTCAACTAGGATAGACTTAGGCGACCAGACTAGCGGACTCCTCGACAGCCCTTACGGCCGGTTTCTTTCTTGTTGTACCGCGCTCAAGCGAGAATTCAGAAATAAGATCTCTTTCGCTCAACTTTTACGATTTCTATTTTCGCAACTTTATTTGATTGTTTCGTGTGCGGCCCAGCAGATATCCGGGACCTTCAAGGAAGATCGGGTTAACTCGGTTTTCCTCCACAAATCTTTATCGGAAATTGACGGTGTGAATTTCGGTTCCCACAGTCAATCCAATCCTAAGTGATTCTAATGCAAAGGGAATGCAAGCCTATGCTTAATCTAAGTGCAACCATGATAAGAAGATGATTATGAACTAAGACAATATTAAAAATGCAATAAAAGTGTGAAATTTCTTTCTCAATGAGGCAAGGGGGTTCTTGGGACAAGGGAATTGACTTTTGGGTGATCAAGCTTCAATCTAAGGTGGCAAACTTACAATCAATCTAACACCTTAAGCCTAGACACAATCCTAAGCAAGCTCTTTCCCTAGATGAATGCTCATTCACTAACATATCTCAAGCATCTAATCCCTTAGGTTGAATAATATGAAAGCAATCATTAAGAACAAGTCTACTAGCTATCTTAACACCTTTAACAACTAATCCCTTAGGTAAAGGATGTTAAAAGCATTGATAAGTTGGTTCAGGCATTTCATAGAACACCTTCCGGGCATGAAATGCCTATAGCTCTATTTTTAAGAGGCCAACTCCAAAATAGCAAGAAGAACACTCAATCAAGCAAGGAAAAGATAGATCTATACTAAAACATCTTAGATCTACACCTAATCACCCTTAGTCTCCTAAGCCCATGAACCCTAGATAGATCTACTCACTAATAGCCATGGAAAACCTCGAAATCAATGATGATTCAAGGCTAAACATGATTAGAGAAGAAGATAATCCAATAAACACAAAAGAAATGAGATGAAAAGGATCAAAGATCCAAACTTTCTTCATGATCTAAAAGTGTTTTTGAGAGAAAAGAAGTTCAGTCCCAACTTTGGGATACAAGAGTATTTATACATGGCTTAGAAAACCTAGAAACATCATTAAAAATTACTAAAAAGTCCTTGGGGTCAATTAGGCTTCATCCAATGAGAAACCAGCTTGAAATTCGGTCAGGGGTTGAGGAAATGACCCAACCTAGTCCATCCAACCCGGACCAGTCTTGTTCTGGCCGTCCAGCCGTCCCAACCGGGTAGCTTATCCCGGACCAGCCTTCCCGGTCCTGCCTTGTCCATCTCAAGCTTCTCCCAACCGGGTAGCTCATCCCGGACCAGCGTACCCGGTCCTGCCTCCCCAGCCTGGTCGTCCAGCGTTCCGTCTGGGTGCTCGAACCCGGACTGATCTACCCGGCCAGCTTGATATGCTTCAAGTGAAATGATCATAACTCCTCCAATACAGCTCCAAATAACTTGTAACCACTTCCATTTAAAAGCTAACTCAATTTTCTGTGTCGCCACAAAATCTTAGCAACATAAGACATCTCTAAGGCCTCTGTCCACGCTCATCTTTGTCTTGACCAGGTTATGGATTGACTTATCTTTTCATGGCCAAACTTGATTCTTCACCTCTTTTTGGGCCATAAGGCTTCCAAACACCTCAAATCACACCAAAGCATACTCCAACACCTGATAAGGACAAATGAATGCAAAATGGACCTAAAAATGCCTAATGCCTAACTTATATGATCAAGATGCACAAGATATGGATGCTAAAAAAATGTAAATATGCAAGACATCAACTCTCCCACACTAGACCTTTACTTGTCCTCAAGTAATATTTTCAAAACACAAGGAGGAGAGACATAGAGATTGAAGCAAAGCCAAAAGAAACACTCATAGCACTCAACTTGACATCCTAAAGAAACATAGCAAATAGCATGAGCAAAACTCTCTTATTATGCTCTAGCTTCACAAGGCCTATCAATTACTCTTTTGCCTCTACACAAGATGCAATGCTTATCAACCAACAAGCTCTCTTAACCAGCCCTCACATTGATTCACACACACACAAGGTGAAGTCTCACAAATGGGCACATGATCTCAATCATTTGGCTAGGTGATCAAATGGTCTAATATGGATGATAATGAGGTTTCAATGCATCATTTCAAGGTGGCAATCACTCAAATTCAAGGAGCTTGATCATTATGAAAAATTTATCTAAGACTAGGAGCAATTCATGCATACATTGATCCATCCTCATCATTCTACTCAATTCCTAAGTGATTACAACATCTACACCCCTTTTATTCATACCATAACCCAAAAATGAAAAACATTCTTACATCACTCACCCCATGAACAACTTTCTTTCCTTTGAAATTCAACCACTAAGGACCTCTATTCACTTTTCTAAGCTCTAACTCTTTAAGTTTTTCCTTCCCCACTATCTTATTGAATCTTTCATTTTATTTTTTTTTTCTTTCTTTTTTTTTTATTTTTTTTTTCTTTTTCTTTTCTTTTTTTTTTATATGAAGGGAGAAGGTCAAAAACATCAATCAAGAGCTTCTTATCTTTCTATTCTAGGTCCCTAGGGTTTTTCTTTCTCAATACATTCTTTTGTTCATCAATCTCAACATTGTCACATCTCAAACCCAAGATATAAACCTTTAAGGAACAAAAACCCCACTCACCATCCTAGAAGCTAGCTCAAATGATGACCCTATGCTAGCAAGAGATGAGAACAAATCTATGTCGCCCCCAATACTCTCAAGATTTTGCACATGACAAACTATCAAAAAAGGCCTCACTCATGCAAATCAATGTAGGCTTCAAAGAATAGATAGGGTTCAAGGGTATGGAAGTGCCATTTAGGTAAACAAAGAGTGGTACAATGGGAAAAGATAACCCAAATGTGTATGAGATCCATGATCAAGTATGCAAATTCCCATATGCAAGAGAAATTAGGTTCATTCAAGTCCAAGTTCAGGATGGAGCTGGTCTTAAGAACAATGCCAATATCAAGCAAGCAAGCAAGTTTCAAGAAGAGTTTTCAAGGCTCAAAGCATGCAAGCCTTTCAAAAGATGCTTAAGCTACTTGATATGTTTAACTAGGGTGTCAAATTCAGTGCAAACAAGTGTTCTTTACAAGGCAATGCTCCATGTGCAAGTGAATTCAACCTATATGCTCTAGACTCAATCTTAAGGATGCAAGTGATGCAATCTACATGATTCAAAAATTTAAATTTTTTTGGATTTTCTATGCAAATATGAATGTACAATGCAATGCATGAGACTCAAAATCACAAAGCAAACAAGATCAAATACTTGGTACCTCCCCCACACTTAAATCACACAGTCTCTGTGTGAGTAAGAGAGAAGGAGATACCCCAACAAGACAAAAGCAAATGTATATACAAGATGGGTTGGAGTGATACCTAAGAAGAAGGTTTCGGATTGGTGCTTGGTGCCGGGGCTAGGAGCTGGCTTGGTTCATAGCAACTAGAGGAGTCTGCTACATGGCAATCATAGGGCTTAGGTGGTTCACCACTTTTCTTCTCTCCTCTAGTGCTTGGCTCAACCTGAAAACCTTGACCACTTTTATTAAAAAAAAACTTAAAAGGAAAATTGAAATTTGCAAAGCTATGTACAAGGATAACCATGGGACTTCCTCCCAAGTGAGCTTGTTTTGAGTCACTTAGCTTGACTACCTTGTCTCTTGAACTAGTGAGAAGGAGGATCATTCCCACCTTCAAGTGTGATGGTGAGGACCTGAGAGAGAAGCTCTTGAAGCTTGATTTGGTCATCTTGGAGCTGAGGAGTGATGATGGCTCTAGCACTTGAGAATGGTGTGGACCTGCACTTATGCTTGATCTTGTACTCAAGGACACCATCTTTGAACTGCTTTGGATGGAGAGTGGGGGTGTGTGGGAGAAAATCAAGAGGTGGAGGATGAGGCTCTTTCACCATATTCTTCTTGCCATGAGGGGCCTTTGAGGCTCCACTCATCCCCTCTGTTTTAGCACTTTCCAAGTGCTCATCACACAACTCTTTTGAAGAAACTCCATCAAGACCTTCTTCTTACTAAAAACCACTTCATCTTGGGGCTTCTCAACAGCTTGTGCATCACAAGTGATTGTCCCACAATAGTCTGATTCCATTGGAGGTTGGAGAGGATAGGAGACAGCTTTGTTGACATGCATGAGGGTGACCTTCTTGTTGGAAAAGTCAATGCAAGCTCCAATTGTTGTGAGGAAAGGAGTACCTAGGATCAAAGGGACTCTCTCTTCAGATGCCATCTTCAAAACAGTGAGGTCAATAGGTATGGTGCAGGATCCAATCTTCAAGGGGAAGTCCTTGATTATGCCAAGTGGGGTTGTAGAAGAAGAGTCCCCAAAGGTGAGAGGAGGAGTATCTGGTTCCATGCTTTCAATCCCAATACTCTTCACCATATCCAAGGAGGTGACATTCATACTATCACCACTATCAACAAGAGCATCATCCATAGTTAGTTTACCAAGATAGCAAGACAAGGTGAACTTCCCTTGAGACTCAAGCTTAGGGAGGGAATTTGGAGGGGTTGGTGGATCAATCTTCAGAATGGAAATGTCCAAAAGCTCAGCCACTTCAGCCTGGTGGTGTAGAATGTCCTTGATGAGGATCATCTGGACATGAGCTTCACGCATACCTGATATCTCTGGAAGCTTGACACCAACATCACTAAGATCTTTCATGAAATTTGAGATCACTTTCTTTTGAGCTTTGGTGAGAACTCTTTGGGGAAAGGGGAGCTTATCATATGGTGATAGCTAAAACTCAGTGTCTTCCTACTCCACTTCTTTCAGCTTGTTGTCTGCTCGTTTCACAGTTGGTGTCTCAGATCTAGGCTCAGCTTGCTGCAGACTCTTTACCTCAACCTTCTTGGCAGCATCCCTCAGAATATGTGCTTCAGCTGTGGCCACAACAAATCTCTCAACATCCCCAAACTCAGTGCCAAACATTTTAATCTCATCCTTCTCTTTCTCATGAATGCACATCTCAACCTTTGAAGAAGTAGTAGAGAGGATGACATTGCAAGATTCCTTAGGGTTTTTCTCTGGTTTTCCTGGTAGAGATCCCATTGGGATCTTGGAGGATGAAGACATAGAAACAACCTGGCTCTCCAAAGATTTGAGATGAGAGGCAAGTTGCATGTACTTGTTGTTGAGGTCAGAATAGGTTCCATCAATCTTGGCATGGATGTTCTTGAACTCATCACCAATGTTCTTAGCATTTCTTTCTTGAGCTTCTAGGAGTTGCTTGAACATGGACTCCAAATTTGAACTTGGAGCCTGAGCTTGAGAAGAGCTTCCTTGGGGCTGAGTAGGCTGGTTGGCTTGGTAACCTCCTTGCTGATTGTTGTAGTAAGGTCTTTGCTGATAGTTGTTTTGGCACTGGAAGTTGGGCTCTTTCCTGTACCATGTCCCATTAGCATTAATGAAGCACAGCTCCTATTGACCTTCTACACCACTGATCTGATTAGGCCAAGCAGGCTGCTTTTATTGCTGGTTCCCAATGGAGTTAATCTGCTCTTGCTTAGCCTTCTCTGCAATAATCTTGTCCAACTTCTCTTGGAGAGATTTCAGCGCCTTCCTTGTGTGCTGACCATCTTCATCACTGCCTCTGTTGACCCTATCATGCTCCTCACTGTAGACTGAGTAACTCTTGGCCATGTTCTCCACCAGCTCCTCAGCATCCTGCTCAGTTCTGCCCAAGAAGAACCCATTGCTGCCTGTATCCAATCTGCTCCTGAACTCTGGTAGTGCACCTCTGTAGAAGGTACTAAGCAAACTCTCCTTGGTGAAGCCATGATGTGGGCATTGAGACCAATAGCCCTTGAACCTCTCCCATGCTTCACTAAAGCTCTCAAGGTTCTTCTGCTGAAAGCTAGAGATCTCATTTCTGATCTTGGCTGTTCTTGAGGTAGAGAAGAATTTCTCTAGGAATGCCCTCTTGCACTCATTCCAAGTTGTGATAGAGTCACTTGGAAGAGCCTTCTCCCATAGATGTGCCCTGTCTCCCAAAGAGAAGGGTAACAACCTCAGCTTGAAAGCATCTTCAGAGACTCCATTAGTCTTGGACAAGCTACAGTAGCTATCAAATGTGTCCAAGTGATCAAGGGGATCCTCCACAGCAAGGCCATGAAACTTGTTGTTCTCAGTCAAATTCAGCAGCCCTGATTTGATCTCAAAGTTGTTGTTCTCCACAGCTGGTTCTCTTATCCCCAACCAATGACCATGAATGTGAGGTTGATCATAGGCTCTAATGGCTCTAGCTTGGCGCTGTGGCTGTTGTGGCTGGCGCTGTGGTCTTATGTTGTCAGCTCTTGGACCATTGCCTCCTAGGGCATCACCATCCTGAGGCTGATTCTCCATATCAAACTCCAATCGCTGCAAGTGAGCCTGTTGCTCTTCTTCTCTTCTCTTTCTTGCAATCTCCCTCTCAAGTGTAGCAATTTCTTCAACAGTGGGTGTCAAGTTTGATGCACCTCTGCTTCTAGTTATCATACACCTAAAATGAAAAGGGAAAAGAGCAAGGAGAAGCAATAAGACAATAAAAGAAAAAAATGACTTAGTCTCAAGCAAATGGCTAAATCCCAATGTCAAAATCAACTTAGAACTTGGCAACGGCGCCAATTTGATGATAGGACTTTTCAAGGGTCCAATCAAATGTTGTAGAATACAAGATGTCAATCCAATCCTAAGTGATTCTAATGCAAAGGGAATGCAAGCCTATGCTTAATCTAAGTGCAACCATGATAAGAAGATGATTATGAACTAAGACAATATTAAAAATGCAATAAAAGTATGAACTTTCTTTCTCAGTGAGGCAAGGGGATTCTTGGGACAAGGGAATTGACTTTTTGGTGATCAAGCTTCAATCTAAGGTGGCAAACTTTCAATCAATCTAACACCTTAAGCCTAGACACAATCCTAAGCAAGCTCTATCCCTAGATGAATGCTCATTCACTAACATATCTCAAGCATCTAATCCCTTAGGTTGAATAATATGAAAGCAATCATTAAGAACAAGTCTACTAGCTATCTTAACACCTTTAACAACTAATCCCTTAGGTAAAGGATGTTAAAAGCATTGATAAGTTGGTTCAGGCATTTCATAGAACACCTTTCGGGCATGAAATGCCTATAGCTCTATTTTGAAGAGGTCAACTCCAAAATAGCAATAACACTCAATCAAGCAAGGAAAATATAGATCTATACTAAAACATCTTAGATCTACACCTAATCACCCTTAGTCTCCTAAGCCCATGAACCATAGATAGATCTACTCACTAATAGCCATGGAAAACCTCAAAATCAATGATGATTCAAGGCTAAACATGATTAGAGAAGAAGATAATCCAATAAACACAAGAGAAATGAGATGAAAAGGATCAAAGATCCAAACTTTCTTCAAGATCTAAAAGTCTTTTTTGAGAGAAAAGAAGTTCAGTCCCAACTTTGGGATACAAGAGTATTTATACATGGCTTAGAAAACCTAGAATTATCATTAAAAATTACTAAAAAGTCCTTGGGGTCAATTAGGCTTCATCCAATGAGAAACCAGCTTGAAATTCGGTCAGGAGTTGAGGAAATGACCCAACCTAGTCCATCCAACCCGGACCAGTCTTGTTCTGGCCGTCCAGCCGTCCCAACCGGGTAGCTTATCCCGGACAAGCCTACCCGGTCCTGCCTTGTCCATCTCAAGCTTCTCCCGACCGGGTAGCTCATCCCGGACCAGCCTACCCGGTCCTGCCTCCCCAGCCTGGTCGTCCAGCGTTCCGACCAGGTGCTCGAACCCGGACTGATCTACCCGGCCAGCTTGATATGCTTCAAGTGAACTGATCATAACTCCTCCAATACAGCTCCAAATGACTTGAAACCACTTCCATTGGAAATCTAACTCAATTTTCTGTGTCTCCACAAAATCTAAGCAACAGAAGACATTTCTAAGGCCTCTGTCCATGAACATCTTTGTCTTGAGCAGATCATGGATGGACTTCTCTTTTCATGGCCAAACTTGATTCTTCACCTCTTTTTGGGCCATAAGGCTTCCAAACACCTCAAATCATACCAAAGCATACTCCAACACCTGATAAGGACAAATGAATGCAAAATGGACCTAAAAATGCCTAATTCCTAACTTATATGATCAAAATGCACAAGATATGGATGCTAAAAACATGTAAATATGAAAGACATCAAAAGGCACGGACTTGTCCTCTTTTTATAGAAGAAGGAATGGTTACTTCTAACCATTGCATCCCTTCGGTTTCATTTCTGGCCATTTATTTCATCAATGGTCCAGATCACACCCATTCGCCTCAGGCAGTTACTTGGACGTCCTGGGCTTGTCAAACCACTCATGGACATGTCGAATACAAGCCCAAACCGAATGTCAAGCCACTGGCCTAATCCCAAGATCCTGCCGGCCCATCGGCACACTTGGACCGCCCACATGGCCCGGCCACTGTCCGTACCCGAACACTCAGTCAAGCTGAGTTGAGATGATCCCCAGCTGACCCAGATGAGTGAGCTAGTCCATCCATCTCAGGGATCTGACACACTCTACTTAAGCTCCAAGTGAGCTCCGTCCAGCTGGTTGAGCTTCTTGCTCGCATCACCTAGCTGTGATACACTTCGTACAGCTTGATATGTCTATCTTATTATATCCTTATAAGTCCCTTGGTCTATTTATAGACCTAGACTTAGTTCTCCCATGATCCATTCTGATCATGCACCACATCACGGCTTCACCTAGCTGATCGAGTTTCACCCAGACCTCGTCCAGCTACCAAAACACTCGACCAACTCCTTTAAGCTTGTCTCCATCCTATTTTGGTTAAGTCTCAGCTGTCTGATTTCTTTAACCACGTTTTTGGATCATGACACGCTTGTATTTAGGTCATATGACCTGTCTGGTGCGTCTCCACGCACAATGGTCCATCCGGACGATCCTACCCAGGATCGGGGACATGACACAAGTTGCATGTACTTGTTGTTGAGGTCAGAATAGGTCCCATCAATCTTTGCATGGATGTTCTTGAACTCATCACCAATGTTCTTAGCATTTCTTTCTTGAGCTTCTACGATTTTCTTGAACATGGACTCCATATTTGAACTTGGAGCCTGAGCTTAAGAAGAGCTTCCTTGAGGCTGAGAAGAATGATTGGCTTGAGGATAGTTATGCTTTCCTTGCTGATTGTTGTAGTAAGGCCTTTGCTGATAGTTGTTTTGGTACTGAAAATTTGGCTCTTTCCTGTACCATGTGCCATTAGCATTGATGAAGCACAGCTCTTCTTGACCTTCTAAACCATCAACCTGATTAGTCCCATCAGGCTGCTTTTGTTTCTGGTTCTCAATGGAGTTAATCTGCTCCTGCTTAACCTTCTCTGCAATAATCTTGTCCAACTTCTCTTACATCATGACTTCACCGGCCTGTCCGGATGCGCCTTGATCTGGCTTCTTGATGAAAGAACTTTTCTAGGGTCCTAATCAAATGATGTAGTATAAAAGATTGTCGAACCAATCCTAGGTGATTTCAATGCAAAGGGAATGCAAGTCTATGCTTAATCTAAGTGCAATCAATAGAGTGGAGTGAAATGAACTAAAACTAAACTAAAATGCAATAAAGTAATGATCTCTCTTTCAATATGAAGCAATAGGACTCATGGGGCAAGGGAATTGACCTTGGGTGATCAAGCTTCAATCTAAAGGTGGCAGCAACATTCAATCTATCAACCTTATGCCTAGACAACAAAACTAAGCAAGCTCTATCTCTAGATGAATGCTCTTTTGCAATGATCACCCAAGTACACCAAATCTCTTTGGCTGTAATGATCAAAGCAAGCATAAAGAATGAGTCTAATAGCAATCCTAGCTTCTTTGACAACTAATCTCTTAGGCAAAGCAAGCTAAAATCATAGATGAGTTGGTTCAGGCATTTCATAGAACACCTTTCGGGCATGAAATGCCTATGGCTCTATGTTTGAGAGGCCAACCCAAATATAGCATTAAGAACACCAAATCAATGCAAGGAAATGATAGATCTAACACTAAGCACCTTGGATCTACACTTAATCACCCTAAATCTCCCAAGCCCATGAACCCTAAGATGATCTACTCTCTAATAGACATGATTTCCCTTAAACCCATGAAGAATTCAAGGTTAACCATGATTAGAGAGCAACAGATGCTCAAGAACACAAGAATAAAAGAAGAAAAAGGATCCAAGATCCAAACTTTATTCAAGATCCAAATGTGTTTTTTGAGAGAAAAAAGAGACAAGTCCCTCAAAGGGGATACAAGAGTATTTATATGGGGCTTGGAAACCCTTAGAAAACATAAAGGAGAAAATCTAAAAATTCTTGAGGTCATTAAGTCTTCAGCCAATCAGAATCCAGCAAGAAGGAAGAAACTGGCCGATACCCGGGTAAGGTGGTCGAGTCCCGACCCGCGTATGCCGACCCGCGTATCTCATGTTGATCCGTGCGGGTCCTTCAGGCCGCGTATGCCAGGCCGCGTATGTGAGCCGTCGCGGGTCCTTCAGGCAGCGTATGCCAGGCGGTGTGTGGAGCCGTGCGGGGTTCTCATCCCGGGTGTGTGAGGCCGGGTACACTCCCTGGCGTCCATCATCTCTCGCCCAACCCGTGCGGGTAGGTTAGGTCGGGTGTCCAGGTCGGGTGTCTTGACATGCTTCCAATGAAGCGATCATAACTTCTCCAATATGGCTCCAAATGACTTGAAACCACTTCCGCTGGAAAGCTAACTCAAACTGCTGTGTCTCCACCAAATCTTAGCATTAGAAGATATCTCTAAGGCCTCCTTCCATGCTCATCTTTTTCTTGACCAGATCATGGATTGACTTCTCTTTTCATGGCCAAACTTGAGTCTTCATCTCTTTTTGGTCCATAAGGCTTCCAAACACCTCAAATCACACCAACGCATACTCTAACACCTGATAAGGACAAATGAATGCAAAATGGACCTAAAGATGCCTAATGCCTAACTTATATGATCAAAATGCATGAGATATGGATGCTAAAAACATGTAAATATGCAAGATATCAACTCCCCCACACTAGACCTTTACTTGTCCTCAAGTAATCTTTTCAAAACACAAGGAGAAGAGACATAGAGATGGAAGCAAAGCCAAAAGAAACACTCATAGCACTCAACTTGACATCCAATAGAAACATAGCAAATAGCATGAGCAAAACTTTCTTATTATGCTCTAGCTTCACAAGACATATCAATTACTCTTATGCCTCTACACAAGATGCAATGCCTATCAACCAACATGTTCTCTTAACCAGCCCTCACATTGATTAACACACACACTCAAGGTGAAGTCTCACAAATGGGCACATGATCTCAATCATTTGGCTAGGTGATCAAATGGTCTAATATGGATGAAAATGAGGGTTCAATGCATCTTTTTAAGGTGGCAATCACTCAAGAATCAAGGAGCTTGATCATTATACAAAATTTATCTAAGACTAGGATAGATTCATGCATACATGGATCCATCCTCATCATTCTACCCAATTCCTAAGTGATTACAAGATCTACACCCCTTTTATTCATCTCACACCCCAAAATTGAAAACATTCTCACATCACTCACCCCATGAACAACTTTCTTTCCTTTGAAATTCAACCACTAAGGACCTCTATTCACTTTTCTAAGCTCTAACTCTTTAAGTTTTTCCTTCCCCACTATCTTATTGAATCTTTTTTTTTCTTTTCTTTTCTTTTTCTTTTCTTTTCATATTTCTTTTCTTTTCTTTTTTTTTATACATGAAGGGGGAAGGTCAAAAACATCAATCAAGAGCTTCTTATCTTATTATTTTAGGTCCCTAGGGTTCTTCTTTCTTATGATACTCATTTGTTCATCAATCTCAACATTGTTACATTCCAAACCCAAGAATTAGACCATTAAGGAACAAAAACCCCACTCACCATCCTAGAAGGTAGCTCAAATGATGACCCTATGCTAGCAAGAGATGAGAACAAATCCATGTCGCCCCCAATACTCTCAAGATTTTGCACATGACAAACTATCAGAAAAGGCCTCACTCATGCAAATCAATGTAGGCTTAAAAGAATGGATAGGGCTCAAGGGTATGGAAGTGCCATTTGGGTTACCATAGAGTGGTACAATGGGAAAAGATAACCCAAATGTGTATGAGATCCATGATCAAGTATGCAAATGCCCATATGCAAGAGAAATTAAGTTCATTCAAGTCTAAGTTCAGGATGGAGCTGGTTTCAAGAACAATGCCAATATCAAGCAAGCAAGCAAGTTTCAGGAAGAGTTTTCAAGGCTCAAAGCATGCAAGCCTTTCAAAAGATGCTTAAGCTACTTGATATGCTTTACTAGAGTGCCAAATTCAGTGCAAACAAGTGTTCTTTACAAGGCAATGCTCCATGTGCAAGTGAATGCAACCTATATGCTCTAGACTCTATCTTAAGGATGCAAGTGATGCAATCTACAAGATTCAAGGAGCTTGATCATTATACAAAATTTATCTAAGACTAGGATAGATTCATGCATACATGGATCCATCCTCATCATTCTACCCAATTCCTAAGTGATTACAAGATCTACACCTTTTATTCATCTCACACCCCAAAATTGAAAACATTCTCACATCACTCACCCCATGAACAACTTTCTTTCCTTTGAAATTCAACCACTAAGGACCTCTATTCACTTTTCTAAGCTCTAACTCTTTAAGTTTTTCCTTCCCCACTATCTTATTGAATCTTTCTTTTCTTTTCTTTTCTTTTCTTTTCTTTTCATATTTCTTTTCTTTTCTTTTTTTATACATGAAGGGGAAGGTCAAAACATCAATCAAGAGCTTCTTATCTTATTATTTTAGGTCCCTAGGGTTCTTCTTTCTTATGATACTCATTTGTTCATCAATCTCAACATTGTTACATTCCAAACCCAAGAATTAGACCATTAAGGAACAAAAACCCCACTCACCATCCTAGAAGGTAGCTCAAATGATGACCCTATGCTAGCAAGAGATGAGAACAAATCCATGTAAGCCCCAATACTCTCAAGATTTTGCACATGACAAACTATCAGAAAAGGCCTCACTCATGCAAATCAATGTAGGCTTAAAAGAATGGATAGGGCTCAAGGGTATGGAAGTGCCATTTGGGTTACCATAGAGTGGTACAATGGGAAAAGATAACCCAAATGTGTATGAGATCCATGATCAAGTATGCAAATGCCCATATGCAAGAGAAATTAAGTTCATTCAAGTCTAAGTTCAGGATGGAGCTGGTTTCAAGAACAATGCCAATATCAAGCAAGCAAGCAAGTTTCAGGAAGAGTTTTCAAGGCTCAAAGCATGCAAGCCTTTCAAAAGATGCTTAAGCTACTTGATATGCTTTACTAGAGTGCCAAATTCAGTGCAAACAAGTGTTCTTTACAAGGCAATGCTCCATGTGCAAGTGAATGCAACCTATATGCTCTAGACTCTATCTTAAGGATGCAAGTGATGCAATCTACAAGATTCAAAAATTCAAAAAGAAATTTTTTTTTATGCAAATATGAATGAACAATGCAATGCATGAGACTCAAAATCACAAAGCAAACAGGATCAAATACTTGGTACCTCCCCCACACTTAAATCACACAATCTCTGTGTGAGTAAGAAAGAAGGAGATACCCCAACAAGACAAAAGCAAATGTATATACAAGAAGGGTTGGAGTGATACCACATAAGGAGTGTTGGGTGTGGTGCCTAGGGGAGTAATGTCTGGTTGCCTGCCTCATCAGCCCAAGGGTCTTTAAAACCAAAAATCCTAGTCAAATATGTACAAAGGATAGTCATGGGACTTCCTCCCAAGTGAGCTTGTTTTGAGTCACTAGCTTGACTTTCCTTCCTTTGGCTAGTGAAGGCTGGTGTGTCTAGGCTCCTTACCCATGTAGTGAAAGCCTTCTTGCCAAACCGGATCACCAGGATCATACTCATCATAGAACCAACCCCTAAACTCATTCATCCTGATTTCTTCAAAGGGTACCTTCCTTGGATCATCAACAATGAGCTCCGTGGTAGAGAGTATACCAAAATGGTAGGCAAAGGACTTGTCCATAGGAGAGTCTTCTTGGTGCATATCTTTGAGGGATTCTTCAATGTGAATAACTTGATTCTCCATAGACTCTTCACCCCTTGTTCCTTCCTTGGAAGTAAACTTCACATGTGTTTCCTCCTTGATTGAGAACTCATCCATAACCAAGGAGATCTCTCTTATCTCCTCTATGCATTCAACAACCAAACCATCATCACAAAGTTCTTCAAAGATTCTTCCAACCAAACTTACTTCATCATCCTTGCTTCTTGTTGAATAACTCTTGAATGTTGTTGGTTCAACTTGCTCTTCATATCTTTCCCCAAGATTTTCATCTACCATGCATCCAAGGAGTAATTCAAGCTTATGTATAGAGTTTTCAGCTTCTTGTTGAAATCCATCCTTGAGCTGCATGTCCTCTTCAACATCAATTTCCATATCCATGGAATATTCTTCACAAGTGTTGGTGTTGTAAAGGGGAATGATGCTTTCTTCTTGATCTTCAATGATGTGAGACAGTTTGTTGTTGATAGACTTCACATGTGTTATAGTTTCATCCATCCTTGAGCTAAGAGTCTTGCCATGAGCATTTACCTTGGTGGAAAGAGAGCTCATTTGACTTTGTATTTCAAGCCTTCCTCTTTCTTGATTCTCCAACAACTTCTCAAGAATGTTGGTGATGTGTTCTTCATTGGAGGCTTGAGGGTATTTGACTTCTTGTTCTTCATACTCTAAAGCCCAAGGTTGGTATCTCTCACCATATCCATATTGGCTTTCTTGACCAAGGTTTCCATGTGGTTGGTACTCCAATTGGGTGGTTGGCTCATAAGCTCTGTCACAATAAGTGGAGCTTCTAGATATCATTCTTTCTTGACCCTCTAAAATAGCCTTGAACATTGATTCCAAGTCAAGAGACATGATCTTCCTCTCTTGTGAATGTACCTTACAAAAGAACAACCACTTGAAAAGGAGTTAGTAACTAGATAAAGGTAACAAGACTTAGTCTCAAGCAAGTTACTAAATCCCAATGTCAAAATCAAACTAGAACTTGGCAACGGCGCCAATTTGATGAAAGAACTTTTCTAGGGTCCTAATCAAATGATGTAGTATAAAAGATTGTCGAACCAATCCTAGGTGATTTCAATGCAAAGGGAATGCAAGTCTATGCTTAATCTAAGTGCAATCAATAGAGTGGAGTGAAATGAACTAAAACTAAACTAAAATGCAATAAAGTAATGATCTCTCTTTCAATATGAAGCAATAGGACTCATGGGGCAAGGGAATTGACCTTGGGTGATCAAGCTTCAATCTAAAGGTGGCAGAAACATTCAATCTATCAACCTTATGCCTAAACAACAAAACTAAGCAAGCACTATCTCTAGATGAATGCTCTTTTGCAATGATCACCCAAGTACACCAAATCTCTTTGGCTGTAATGATCAAAGCAAGCATAAAGAATGAGTTTAATAGCAATCCTAGCTTCTTTGACAACTAATCTCTTAGGCAAAGCAAGCTAAAATCATAGATGAGTTGGTTCAGGCATTTCATAGAACATCTTTCGGGCATGAAATGCCTATGGCTCTATGTTTGAGAGGCCAACCCAAATATAGCATTAAGAACACCAATCAATGCAAGGAAAGGATAGATCTAACACTAAGCACCTTGGATCTACACTTAATCACCATAAATCTCCCAAGCCCATGAACCCTAAGATGATCTACTCTCTAATAGACATGATTTCCCTTAAACCCACGAAGAATTCAAGGTTAACCATGATTAGAGAGAAACATATGCTCAAGAACACAAGAATAAAAGAAGAAAAAGGATCCAAGATCCAAACTTTATTCAAGATCCAAATGTGTTTTTTGAGAGAAAAAAGAGACAAGTCCCTCAAAGGGGATACAAGAGTATTTATATGGAGCTTGGAAACCCTTAGAAAACATAAAGGAGAAAATCTAAAAAGTCCTTGAGGTCATTAAGTCTTCAGCCAATCAGAATCCAGCAAGAAGGAAGAAACTGGCCGATACCCGGGTAAGGTGGTCGAGTCCCGACCCGCGTATGCCGACCCGCGTATATCATGTTGATCCGTGCGGGTCCTTCAGGCCGCGTATGTGAGCCGTGCGGGTCCTTCAGGCTGCGTATGCCCGGCCGGGTGTGTGGAGCCGTCGCGGGGCTCATCCCGGGTTGTGTGAGGCGGGTACACTCCCTGGCGTCCATCATCTCTCGCCCAACCCGTGCGGGTAGGTTAGGTCGGGTGTCCAGGTCGGGTGTCTTGACATGCTTCCAATGAAGCGATCATAACTTCTCCAATATGGCTCCAAATGACTTGAAACCACTTCCGTTGGAAAGCTAACTAAAACTGCTGTGTCTCCACCAAATCTTAGCATTAGAAGATATCTCTAAGGCCTCCGTCCATGCTCATCGTTTTCTTGACCAGATCATGGATTGACTTCTCTTTTCATGGCCAAACTTGAGTCTTCATTTCTTTTTGGTCCATAAGGCTTCCAAACACCCCAAATAACACCAAAGCATACTCCAACACCTGATAAGGACAAATGAATGCAAAATGGACCTAAAGATGCCTAATGCCTAACTTATATGATCAAAATGCATGAGATATGGATGCTAAAAACATGTAAATATGCAAGATATCACTTCTTCCCGTCCGGGTTCATCAAGCCGGACCATCCTCCCCGGCCGTCCGTTCTGCTGGCTTCTTCCCGACCGGGTTCATCACACCGGTCCGTGATCCCCGGTCAGACGCGCCTTGATTGATCTCCATCCGAACGGGTATGTGTACCCGGTCTGGTCTCCCCGGTCCAACTCTCCATCTCTTGATTTCACTTCTCTTCTCATGGCCAATCTTGAATCTTCACTTCTTTTTGGGTCATAAGGCTCTCAAACACCTCAAATCACACCAAAGCACACTCCAACACCTGATAAGGACAAATGAATGCAAAATGATCCTAAAAATGCCTAAACCTTAGCCTACAAGACAAAGAATGCAATAAAAAGATGGCTAAATAAATGAAAATATGCAAGACATCAGTAGACCGTTGGGGTTGTCCTGTCTGAGTGCTGAGGCCGGGTGTTGTCTCTCGTCGGGTGAGTCGAGGTCGGGTGAGGATGCTACGCGGGTGAGGGAGGTCGGGTGGATGAGGCCGCGTATGAAGAACGTGCGGGCTGTCTAGGCCGGGTTCTCAAGGCCACGTCCTGAGCTCGACTCTTCCACGCCATTGAGCGGTGCGGGCTGTCGAGGCCGGGTTTGTCAAGCCGCGTCCTTGTCCTTGGCGTGCAGCATCATCGGCCCGTGCGGGTGGGATCAGCCGGCTGTGAGAGGCCGGGTGTGTTCGTGACATGGTCTTCTGCCGCCAGCATCAGGTCAGGTCGTATGTGCTGATCCGTTCTCCCATCAGGCCGTGCGGGTTGTCGTCCCCGGGTGCTCTAGGCCGGGTACATCCTTTGTCCATGATCATCTTTCACCCTCCTTTTTGAATCAAAGTACTCCCAAACACCTTCAATATCTCCAAGGTACACTCCAAAACATGATAAAGACTTATGAATACAAAATGACCCTAAAGATGCCTAATGCCTAATCTTAAGGGAATAAAATGCACAAACTGGATGGCTAAAACAATGAAAATATGCAAGACATCAATTCCCCACACTAGTCCTTTACTTGTCCGCAAGTAAATAAGCAAGGACTAAGGAGGAGCGGTTTGAAGGAGGGGACTCATAACCAAAATAATGCTCTTCTTAGCTCTCAACTTGATAACCTTATATAAACATAAAAATAGCAAGAGCAAAAACATTATCAAACTATAACTTCTCTAGCCCTATCTTAACTCTTTTGATCCCTACACTCATTTATCATGAATCCACAAACCACATATCCATCTACTCTCTAACAATCATTAAGCAAACTCAAAAGATCTCTTGCAAATGGTCAAATGGTCCAAGTCATTTGGTTTGGTGAAAAAGGCTTTGATGCAAAGTGAATCAAGGGTTTCAAGAAAGATCTTTACAGGTGGTTTACTCTCAAAACAAAGTAGCCTTGACATTGCAAATAATATATCTAAGAAAGGGATCAACTCATGCATATAATGCTCAATCTCCATTGTTCTACCCTTTCCCAAATACACAAGTTACATCCTCCTTCCCAATGTCAAAATACCACTCACATCTCTCACCCAAAGATTTCCCCAAAACACTCAAAGATACTTTCTCATTTAGAACTCTTTATTATTGAAGTCTACATATTAAACTCTTATCAGCTCTTTTTAAAAATTGCTAGCCCCCTTTTTATTATTCTTTTTTTTCTTTCCATTTTTTTTCTTTTTCTTCTTCTCTTTTTTTTTATATGTGGGGGCCAAGACTTTCTTATTAACTAAGAGCTTACAATTTTTTCATTTCTCTTATCCCTTCTAGACTTAATCACTTAAAACTTTAGAGTCCCATGAGTCTACCTTTTCTTTCATAAACCTTTCACACTCCCAAAATCACACCATACAACACTCACCCCCATCCTAGAAGCTAGACAATATGAGTGTCTAATCTAGCTAAAATGGAGACCAAGCATTGTCGTTCCCAATACTCTCAATATTATGCACATGTAAAGCTTTCCAAAGAAGGCCTCACTCAACAAACAATGATGGCTTGAAAGGAGGAAAGGGGTTAAGGGTGTGGAGTACCACTTGAGTTTGTCAAAAAGATAAGTAAAGAATGGGAGAGACAACTCAAGTGTTCTATCCATGACTCAGTACACAAGGGTCCATGGGCAAGAGACTTAGAGTCTAAATATGATAGGAGCAAACTTCAAAGGGAGAGCATCAACCAATCAAATGAGCTTTAGGAAGAGTTTTCAAAGCTCGAAGTTTACAAGTTATCCTAAGATTGCTCAAGCTACTAACTATGATTATAAAGGTTATCACTTTAAGAACTTAGCATGAGCATCTTTACAAGGTAACTATCATCCTTGTCCCCTTATGCATGATGCAACCTATATGATAATTTTTTTTTTACGCAAGTGAATGATCTAGACTCAATCCTAATGCAACTATATGATTCTTTTTGTGCTTTTCAAATATTTCAAATTTTTTTGGTTTTTCTATGCAATAACTACTACAAATGCATGCATATGACATAAAACACAAAACTATAAGCAACTTGACACCTCCCCCACACTTAATTCACACAGTCTCTATGTTTGTTAAATGTACAGAAGGGTCCAAAAGAGGAAAGAAAAGAAAATCTAAATGCAATGATAAATGTTATATACAAGGATAAGTTGTTGGAGTACCTTTGTGGAGCGTGGGAGGAGGCTGATGCCTCACTCTCAGAATCATCTTCATCAGCAGTGGTGTCTAGAGAAGGTGACTGGTTTCCGGACTCGGATGGGGCGATGTATGGGTTCCTCAAGCGGCGGAGAGCTTGCTTCTCGGTCTGAGGCGCAGAGGGGTCATGAAGTGGCTGAGGAGGGGGTGCATTGAAAGCATCAAGATCAGTGTCCTCAGCCTTACATCCAGCTACAGCTCCCCTAGCTAGAACATCAGCCACTTTCCTCATAAATCTAGCTGAAGCTTCAGCTTGCCTCTGCACAGTTCTTTTCAGCTCTCTACACTGGTTGGCGAGCTTGAAAATAGTCCTATCTTGAGCCCTGTTCCACCTCTGGAGAGTGCTAATCTGGTCATTAGCTTGAGAATGGGCCCAAGAGGCAAAACACCGGTGCATTGCTCGAACTTGTAACGAGGAGGACCAAAGAGATGTGCAGTGGCTCTGCTGGTGTAGCCCTGGTCAAACTTAGCCGCCTTCTCTGCTGCCTTCTTGTCCTCATGCAATATCATAGGGCCAAGAGTTCCATGACTCCTTAGGAGGTGCTGCTCCCTGATATCAAACCTGATAGCCCCTGGTGTCCTCAATGTAGTGAGCTCATAGTTGGGGAGAAGCAGCTCAACTGTTGTGGGACCTCTCAAGTATGAATAAACACACTTCCTATTGAATCTTCCAGAGAAGTAATGAGCTGATCTAAGGTAGCTTAGGTCAATAAAAGAGGGACCGGATGCATCATTGCCCAAACTGATACCCTGGTGCACAAGCAATGGTGTGATCAAGCCACCTATCCCAATCTGAGCTTCTGGATCCCTGTTTGTCCAAGCATAGTCTTTGTAGTACAAGAGGCGCGTCACAAAGAATCCAACCATACCAAACTCAGTGTAAAAATCAGTGGGGACTTCATTTAAGTGAGGAAGTGAGGCAAAGTGTTGGACAGCTTGGTGCATGAGGTTTAAGTCTTCTCCATTCACGTTACTTGGCTCTTTCCTCGGGAAGATGGTGTGGACAATCAGCCTATGGAGGTAGCGGACTGAAGGATGCCTGATAGAAGCGTTCTTGTCTCTGCTGGACACTCTATCCTTGCCAGATAAAAGCTTGTAGGTGTAGTGTGCAAGGGTCTTTCCTCTTGGAAGCCCTTTTATCTTGGGCAAAGAAGACTCCTTCAAGTCCTTGAGGCCAAGTACTTTCCCAATCTCTGCAAAAGTCATGAAGTAGGCTCTCTCATCAATCTTGAACCTGATACTTCCCCAACCTTGTTCCTCATGTGGAGAGGAGTGAAATGTGGCTTCCAATGATGCCAAAAATTGGCAGGAAACTTCCTTATGTGTTGGATGAGCCATGGAATAGAAGCTGTCCATGTTCATAAGAGCAAGCAAATCCTTCATGTCTTGATCAATTTCTAACTCTCTCATCAGTCTCACATCAGCAAATCTGGTTGGAGGCCAAGAAACTCCATGCCTTAATTGCTCTAATAGTTCAACTTCAGTAGGCTTCTTCTTTCTATCTCTGTGAGCATTGAAACCCTTCTTTGTGGAAGTCTCCTGATCAGCCTCACTACCATCCTGAGAAGATGCTTCTCCATCAATTGCATCTACTTGCTCCAAGGGAGGGGGCGCCAATATCTTGGGTTTTGGTGCCTTGGTCTTGGTGTTCTTCTCCAAAACAAGAGTTCCCACACTGTTAGACCTTGGAGCTCTAGCTTTCTTGGGAGGGGCTTGCTTGTGAGCACCATCAGCCTCTCTCTCATCACTAGCAACTCTCTTTCCATCCCTCTTGGCTTGCTTGTGAGCATCATCTGCCACTCTCTCATCACTAGCAACTCTCTTTCCATCCTTCTTGGCTTGCTTGTAAGCACCATCAGCCACTCTCTCATCACTAGCAACTCTCATTCCATCCTTCTTGGCTTGCTTGTGAGCACCATTAGCCACTCTCTCATCACTAACAACTCTCTTTCCATCCTTCTTGGCTTGCTTGTGAGCACCATCAGCCACTCTCTCATTAGTAGCAACCCTTTTTCCATCCCTCTTGGCTTGTGCTTTCTTTCTCAACATGGCCAAGGCTTGCTGCCTACGCTCCTCCTCTGATTCAGGCATGGAGCCTAACTCTTTCCCAAACAGAGCAGTCTCCTTCTTAGCAGCTTCAACCTTCTCTTATGCAATCAGGACCTCATCTTTCCTTCCCATTTTGTACCTGAAAATTTTCAAGACTTGGACAAGATTAGGCACAAGGAAGAAGAAAATTTATGGAATGAGAGGAGCTTGAATGAACACTTGCAAGCTAAGTCTTGAACCAGCAACCTAGCAAGGACTAGCACAAAGCAATCAAGTTCCCATGTTGAAGTTTTTTTTTTTTAATTTATTTATGAACATGAGAACCCTAATCAAGCCAAATTCAAGAGAAATTACCAATCAGATTGAAATTGAATGCTAAACAAGCTCTAGAACATCATATCCAATCAATCTAGACCATAATCAACCACAAGCAAGAACCTTTTGAAAAATCCCCAAATCTCATGAACCCTAATCTCTTAAAATCCAAATTCAGCTCAAATTCAGCATGAAATCAACAACCCAGCATCATATATAATCATTCCCTAGCCTATTTGACAAGAATCAAGCAAGAAAAGTTCAAATTTCAAGTTCAAATTTTTAGGGTTCATGAGCATTACGAATTTGAACTTAAAAGTACCATACCTTGCTTTGGATGAAGGATAAAAATGAAAAGATTCAAGGAATTATACCTAGGGGAAGAAGACTTGGATGTGGGAAAAAGAATTTGGTGATTTGGTTGAGATTTGACAAAGTTATGGTGATTTTGGTTCTTGGAGGCTAGAGAGGATTTTGATGTGAGGAAGAAGATGAAATGAGGAGAGAGAGGGTGAAGTAGGGTTTTATGGGTTGTCTTGGTTGGGTTTGGTGGGTCGGATCCGAGTTTGGGTCTTGAAAAAGGAAGAAAAACTTACCTGGTCGGGCGGTCGGGTCGCGGTCGGATCATGCGCGGGTCATCCGAGTGTCATGCACGGGTTCTTCAAACCGGGTACGGCCACCCGCGTGCTGTTTGTTCAGTCCGAATGCTCCCAGCCCGTGCGGGTCCTTCCAGCCGGGTGTATCTACCCGGGTGCTGTCTGTTCTGTCGAGTGTTCCCAACCCGTGCGGTTCCTTCCAGCCGGGTGTATCTACCCGGGTGCTGTCCGTTCTGACGAGTGTTCCCAACCCGTGCGGGTAGGATAACCCGGGT
Organism: Brassica carinata; assembly: GCA_016771965.1. NCBI lineage: Eukaryota > Viridiplantae > Streptophyta > Magnoliopsida > Brassicales > Brassicaceae > Brassica > Brassica carinata. The sequence continues at coordinate 50,739,567 of CM028688.1, forward strand.
GTCATGACCCGGGTATGCTCGACCAAACCACCATTTTTCACCTCTTTCTCTCCTGATCACTGAACCATGCCACACTTCTTTTTTTTATGCTTTCTCCATCTCAAGACCTCAGCCAACTCATTCCCAAGCTCTCATCATCCTCCAAGTGACTTATTGTTGAAAAATAAATCCTAATGCAATATTTACAAGGATAACCATGGGACTTCCTCCCAAGTGAGCTTGTTTAAAGTTACTAGCTTGACTTTGCCTCCTTTGAGGTTAGGCAAGGGGAGCATCAGAGAGTGGGGTTGATGTCCCATCCTCCTTTGGTATGGTGGCCATGTATTCCTTGAGTCTTTGGCCATTCACTATGAAGTCTCCACCTTGCTTGTTCCAAAGCACAATCGCTCCATAAGGTCTCACTTCCTTACCAAAAATGGACCAGACCACTTTGACTTGAGCTTCCCTGGAAAAATCTTCAGTCTAGAGTTATAGAGAAGAACTTGATCTCCAGCCTTGAACTCTCTCTCGAGGATGTGCCTGTCATGAAAGGCCTTTGTCTTTTCCCTGTAAATCCTTGAGTTCTCAAAGGCATCCATCCTTATCTCATCCAGTTCATTGAGTTGAAGAAGTCTCTTCTCCTTTGCACTCTTGATGTCAAAGTTTAGAAGCTTCACAGCCCACAAAGCCTTGTATTCAAGCTCAACTGGTATATGGCAAGACTTCCCATAGACAAGGTTGAAAGGGGTAGTGCCTAGAGGAGTCTTGAAGGCAGTTCTATATGCCCAAAGAGCATCATCAAGATTGTCTGACCAATGCTTCCTCTTAGTTCCCACAATCTTCTCCAAGATACCCTTGATTTGCTTGTTGGAAACTTCAACTTGGCCACTTGTTTGAGGGTGATAAGGTGTTGCAACCTTGTGTTTGATGTCTTGCATATTTACATGTTTTTAGCATCCATATCTTGTGCATTTTGATCATATAAGTTAGGCATTAGGCATCTTTAGGTCCATTTTGCATTCATTTGTCCTTATCAGGTGTTGGAGTATGCTTTGGTGTGATTTGAGGTGTTTGGAAGCCTTATGGCCCAAAAAGAGGTGAAGAATCAAGTTTGGCCATGAAAAGAGAAGTCAATCCATGATCTGGTCAAGACAAAGATGAGCATGGACGGAGGCTTTAGACGTTTCTTCTGATGCTAAGATTTTGTGGAGACACAGAAAAATAAGTTAGCTTTCCAATGGAAGTGGTTTCAAGTCATTTGGAGCTGTATTGGATGAGTTATGATCAGTTCACTTGAAGCATATCAAGCTGGCCGGGTAGATCAGTCCGGGTTCGAGCACCCGGACGGAACGCTGGACGACCAGGCTGGGGAGGCAGGACCGGGTAGGCTGGTCCGGGCTGAGATACCCGGTCGGGAGAAGCTTGAGATGGACAAGGCAGGACCGGGTAGGCTGGTACGGGATGAGCTACCCGGTCGGGGCGGCTGGGCGGCCAGAACAAGGCTGGTCGGGTTGGTTGGACGGGTTGGGTCATTTCCTCCACCCTGACCGAATTTCAAGCTGGTTTCCTATTGGTTGAAGCCTAATTGACCCTAGGGACCTTTTAGTATTTTTCTATGATGTTTTTAGGTCTTCTAAGCCTTGTATAAATACTCTTATATCTCCCAAAGGGGGAGTATCTCATTTTCTCTCAAGACTTTGCCTCGTATTGTAAAAGATTGAATTTTTTTATTAATCTAAGAAAGTTCTTCATCTTATATCTTGTTTCTCCTTCTCACAAACATGATTAGCCTTGAATCTCACATAGATTTAAGGTTTTTAATGGAGATTAGTGAGTAGACACACTTTGGATCCATGAGCTAGGGTGATTAAAGGTGAATAGTGAAGATCTAGGGTGTTTAAGTGAAGATCTAGTGTGTTTTAGTGTAGATCTATCTTGTTCCTTGCTAGTAGAGTGCTTTTAATGCTTCTTTTGGGTTGGCCTCTCAAAGGTTGACTTCTAGACATTTCTCACCCACAAGGTGTTCTATGAAATGTCTGAACCAACTCTACTAAGCTTTTAACATTCTTTACCAAAGACCATTTGTTGTAAAGGTGTTAAGATGGCTAGTAGGCTTGTTCTTAATTATTTCTTGCATGTTATTCAGCCAATGACCATTTGATGTTTGAGATGTGTTAGCAAATGAACATTCTTCTTGACCATAGAGTTTGTTTAGACTTGTGCCTAGGCCTAAGGTTGTTAGATTGATTGAAAGCTGCCACCGTTAGATCGGATCTACTTGTTTCCTTGCTTGTTGAGGGTTCTTAATGCTATTTTTGTCTTGATCATATCAAAATAGATCTATAGGCATTTCCGCCCGGAAGGTGTTCGATGAAATGCCTGAACCATCTCTTCAATGCTTTTAGCTTGCTTTGCCTAAGAGATTAGTTGTCAAAGAAGCTAGGATTGCTATTAGACTCATTCTTTATGCTTGCTTTGATCATTACAGCCAAAGAGATTTGGTGTACTTGGGTGATCATTGCAAAAGAGCATTCATCTAGGGATAGAGCTTGCTTTTGTTGTTTAGGCATAAGGAGAATGTTTGATTGATTGCTTGCCACCCTTAGATTGGATCTACATCACCTAAAGTCAAATTCCCAGTCCCATGGATTCCACCTTAGCATTTGATTGAGTTCTTGCCCTTGTTTCTTGATTGGATTTGAGATCACCTTGTTTATATTTCTAAGATCTTAGCTTGTCTCATATCATCTTCTTGTTTGCTTAGATTAAGGAAGCTTGTCTATTCTTAGTGCTATAGATCACTAGTTCTCTGTGGTTCGACAACCTTTCTATACTATCATTTTACTTGGGAGCCTTGAAAACTTCCACTATCAGTGTTTCACTCCCTTCTTCTTGAGAAGACCCTCAAACAGCTTGTTGATGAAATGTGAACCGGAAGATTCTGCCTAGGCTGGTAGTTCCCTTGCTGAGTGTTTTGCTTGGGTTGATAGCCTCCTTGCTGGTTGTTAGGATAAGACCTCTGCTGGTAGTTGTTGTACTGAAAGTTAGGCTCCTTCCTGTACCAAGTACCATTGTTGTTGATGAAGCAAAGCTCTTCCTGCCCTTCTAAACCATCAACTTCATTAACCTTAGGAGGAGTTTCTTGACTAGGACCACCAACAAAGTTTATCTGCTCCTGTTTGGCTTGGTTAGCAATCAGCAAGTCTATCTTCTCCTGCAAGGATTTGATTTCCTTCTTGGTCTGGTTGTCATCAGCTCTGGTGGTTCTATCAGCTCTGTCATGCTCTCCACTGTAAACTGAGTCACTCTTCACCATGTTGTCAACCAGCTCCTCAGCATCTTCTTCAGACCTGCCCAGGAAGAATCCATTGCTTGCTGTATCCAATCTAGCTCTGAACTCAGGAAGGGCACCTCTGTAGAATGTGCTCAGCAAACTCTCCTTTGAGAAGCCATGGTGGGGGCATTTATCCTGATTGCCTTTGAACCTCTCCCATGCTTCACTAAAGCTTTCCAAATTCTTCTGCTGGAAGATAGAGATCTCATTTCTCAGCTTGGTTGTCCTTGATGTAGAAAAGAACTTCTCCAAGAAGGCTTTCTTGCAATCATCCCAAGTGGTGATGGAGTCACTAGGTAGAAATTTCTCCCATTGGCGTGCCTTGTCTCCTAGAGAGAAAGGAAACAGCGTGAGCTTGAAGGCATCTTCTGACACACCATTGGTCTTGGACAAGCCACAATAGCTATCAAACTTGTCCAAGTGATCAAATGGGTCTTCTACAGCCAGGCCATGGTACTTGTTGTTCTCAATCACATTCAACAACCCTTACTTGATCTCAAAGTTGTTAGCTTCCACAGCTGGTGCACGGATGCCCGTCCTATGACAATGAATGTGAGGACGGTCATAGGTGCCAATAGCTCCAGCTGGCCGCTGTGGGTGTTGTTGTTGCTGGCGCTGTGGTCCAAGGTTGTCAGCTCCTTGACCATTGCTGTGGGAACCGAAATTCACACCGTCAATTTTAATGAATAAGATTGCGGAGGAAAGCCAAGTTAACCCGACTTTCCTTGAAGGTCGGATTCTGCAGCAACCAGCGACAAGTGACGAATAAATGCGGAAAAGTTTTGTTAAGATTTGAGACTGGACCTTAAGAAAGGCTGCCTACGCACTTTCGAGGATCAAGTCGGGCGTAGTTCAGTTTAGAAAGAATTGAACAAGAGATCGAACCGTCTGGGGGTTCGATCTAGTATGAGGGTTTGTCATAGAAACAGGCATGTCGGAGATAATGCCTAGGGTTTCTGTGCGGATCTCTGAGTAAAAGTATAGTTAGATCCTTCCGAGGAGCGGAGATTTGCGAGCAGGAGGCGCCAGACGCTCTAGGGCCTGGTTTGTCTAGTACGGCGTTGGTCATAAAGCGGGCATGTCGAAGATCATGCCTAGGGTTTCTATGTGCGGAGCTCGAGTAAAAGTATAGTTAGATCCTTCCGAGAGGAACAGGGGTCTTGCGGAGAAGATAAAACTAGAACAAGAGGCGGCCAGATGTTCTAAGTCCTGCCTCGCTGGCCTAACCGCCTAAGTTCTAACTTCTCTAAGCTAGCAGGAGTTCTCTAAGTCTAGATTCTAGGATTTCGGATCCTCCTCTCCTCTGCTCTTGCTCTCCTTATATACTTACTCCTAGGTCGGTTTTCCTTAAGATGATGGACCTCGCCTTTGTGCCCAAGCTTATCTCTTCAGGAAGTATTCCATTTTCGCCGATCTTCGTAATTATCCTCGAGTTTTGGTGACTTGATGTTTATCCGATGTTGGAAATCGGATAAACCGTCATAGCCTGATTGGGCCTGAATTCTTAAAATCGTAAGTAAGTCCGTGGACTTGTGTTAAGTCGTTGAAAGTTTTATACGATTTCTCGGAAAGACTATTTTTCTCGTAAAATAAACCGTATAGCCTAAAGGATCGATGTTCAAGTTAATCGACCTTGTTTTATCTGATATCTTCTACGAAATCCAATCCTTCTAGTTTTTGTCGTAAAACATCGAGGGCGATTCAATCGAGTGGAAGGATGTTTATTCCGTAGCCGTGATCGTCCCAAGCTCCGATGATTGATCAAACAAGCCAAGATGGGATCAGACCCGAACACGATGGGACCGAGACCAGGGCGAGGGCGTCGACCGGCGCCAGGCGGCCAGCGTGATGGGTGCCGCCCGGCGCCAGGCGGCCAGCGTGATGGGTGCCGCCCGGCGCCAGGCGAGGTGCCGCCCGGCGCCAGGCGGCCAGCGTGATGGGTGCCGCCCGGCGCCAGGCGAGTGCCGCCCGGCGCCAGGCGGCCAGCGTGATGGGTGCCGCCCGGCGCCAGGCGAGGTGCCGCCCGGCGCCAGGCTGAAGATCTCGGCGAGGGCTTCGATTTGATATCTTGATCGTTTGCTGGTTCCTCACGGTTTGAAGAGCGACCTCTTGAAGTTTGAGGCAGATTCTTTTGTGTTTAGGGTTTTGTGGTGATCGAATCTTGATGTCCTTGGGCGAAGGACCGATCTTTCGGGGACTCTCGTCAGCGCGCCCGTAGTCTTCGATCTCACAGAGAGTGGATATTCTAATTTGAGAAAATCTCGTATAACTTCTTTTCAGATTATCGAGACTTTTGTTTCAAGAAATACTTTCTAGAGACTTTCAGTCATTGATTCGTTGTGACCGATTTTGACACCAACAGTTAGCCCCCAGCTCGTTAGAACCTTGATGTTCTTGCGGCGATAAGTATGTCAGGTAAGATAGGTGGAATTAATGGTTGAAAGGCTCGTTGAAAGTGGTAAGATTGGGGCTCCGCCTTCGATGGCTGCCTCACGTACCCTTGTTGTAGGGATCAAGTCTTCCGTAGTTCGTTTTGGAGTTTAAGACCCTTGTGATCTGTTTTCCGGCGAGACTTATATGGTCTGGTTATGTGTCATGAGAGACTTTCGAGCATGATGCTGTTGATGTATTTGTTTTTCGATTATTTATGAACTTCAGTTTTTTCGAAGTATGAGAAAGAGGGTGTGAGTTGTCGTCTCATTCCTAGTTCCCTGATGATCACCGTACCTATTGTTTGCATAAAGCGAGATTTTCCGCGTTTACCGATTACGCCGCAAGTTCGTGAAACGAATAGGCTTAAGTGAAGAGACAAATTTTTGGATCTCGTATACCATACTATGTCTGTGAGATGTCAAGATCCAGCGTGGCTGGGTTTAGGGCAAGACCTAGGTTTACTCTCGGACTGAGGCTTTGCGATGACAAATCGGCTTTCGTTTTGCCTGTTTCGATTTTAACCTGACTTCGTACCATTTAAAATCCGCGAATTGTTGTCGGCTTATATGATTTGTTCATGGAGTCGAGCTACTTCCTTCGAAGAGCTAAACCAAAATTTGGATTTCTTGTATAGCGCTATGTTTATCCTTGTCGGATGCAAGAGAGCCAACCCCTGAAGGGCGGCTATTTGTCTGTTTAGGACGTTAGGGTTCGTTTGTTGTGATCAGCAACAACGAAATGATACCAGTTTAGAGGCATGTTACCGTTTAGAGGTGTGTTTGTATGTTTTGAGTTCTAGAGGCGAGGATTTCGTCTGGAGCGTTTTGAGAAAGAATATCCTTCGAAGTAGCTTAATGCCCTCGCGAGTGCTGAAGGTCGAGTTTCCCTTGTGCGCATTTCATGGTTGAGATGTTCGCGGGCTTTGGAGATGTTTTGCGAATGTTCGCAGCCAGAAACTGTTGTTTCGGTTTAGATGCAGGACCAAGAGGTCGCGAAGTTCGACCCAGGGAGAAGCGTCTACATTCACAGTGCTTCGGGCGTTGGCCTCCCGATATGTTTGTATATATTAAGGATGACTCATTATAACTCTTGGAGCCTTGTCACGAGTGTTTCTTTTCATGCCTTGTTTACGGGCGATAGAACTTAATCGATTGACTATGAGTTTAAATCTTCCGTTAACCATATGGTTGTTAGGACTGAGTTTTGGTATGGAGAGTTTATCATATGATTTCGATTCTGGGTTATGCGACAAATTGCTTGCGTAATAGTCACTTGGCGTTCTATGAACAAATCGTGGATTGTTGTTTTAGCCGTTAAGTGATTGGGCGATGGTCGCTCAGTAGCTTTGGATTGGCATGGAGGCTAGATTCAGCCGTATCGCCAAGGAAGTTGTTGGTAAACGATCAGACCATGACCCTTATTAAGGTCATGTTAGTTTACGATTGTCCTTAATGGGGATGCGAATTCAGGTCGGGCTTTACGGAAGAGCGTAGTTGGCGAGGCCAAATAGCGTTGCGAGATAGACATGCCAAGCATAGCGGAGTTTTCTGAGTTATGGCTGATGGCTTTTAGAAGCGATCTTCCACTTTAGGTCTTAGTTATCGATGAATGGCTCATTATAAATTCTATTTTGTTGCATGAAAATCGTTTCATTTTATCCGGGGAAAAAGTTTAAGGGATCGGCGCAGGACATGTGCGGGTTAGCCTGCGTGATTATTTCCTGCTCGGGCGTAACCTTGAGGGGTGGCAGGAGCCAGAAACCTTGTTGAGCAAAACTGTCTATGACAGTTACTCGTTGGACCCATTATGTTTATTTCACGAAAGTTGCTTTGTATGAATTGACTCGACCATACAAAGGATTTTTAAAAAAGTGATGTAAGAGGGTTTTGTAAAGGTAACGGAGAGTTTTTCTCACAAATTACTTGCGATATTTGCGACCACGGTTATGTTTTCTCATTCACTTTTGCGTACTGCGAAGTCGTTTTGCATGAGACCGATCATGTTTTTCCATAGGCTGTTTTGTTTAAAATATTCTTGTTATAGGAAAGTAATGGATGACCGGTTTCATGGGGATAGAAAATCGTAGATTGTCAAAGTAGCGATGTTTCCGCGGATTACGAGATGTTTCGCTATGATTTCGACCTTTGGATGAAAGCTGCTTGAATTACTCATCGAGTTATACGAAGGTTATTTCGTTATTTTTGTAGTTCACCATCGTGCTATTAGTCTGGCGTTGGTACCGTTTCTAGTCGCGAGTTTGCGGCGAGGCGGCGTAGAGTTTTCAAGACTATGTTTGTAGCGGTTGGGCTATGCGTTAAGCGTTTTAGGCGAATCTTATTGCTGCGAGTTTGCTTTGTCAAAGCGTTGTTTTGATGCTGAAGTAAAAGTTTTGAAGATGGGATTATACGGGTATAGTATACGTACCTACTTCCCTTTTCTTTTTACGAAAGAAAACGGGTTAGCCGTTCTTCGAAGGCTTGTGTACGTTTTTTCTTTCTTTTAGGAAGCGGGATGAGTATGCTTTTAGAACGCGTAGCGATCGTTTCGGTTTTAGAGACTAGATCGGTTTGCATGTTCTGCCTGGAAAATCAAGGAGCGATGGAGCGAGACTGGAAATATTTCCTAAGACTTAGCTTGCTAGACTATCCACCTAGGTCCTAAGGTCCCTCAATTCTCGGCAGTTTTCAAGACGTTTTTGTTCCTGTCCTACGAAGGATTAAAACCTTTACATAAATTTTCGAGAAAATAGTCTTTTGAAGGTTTCGGCATTTCCGAAGGAATCCCATTTCCTCATATAGTCGAGATGATTGGTGTTTAGAATAACCGTGATCGTACCAAACTCACAAAGATTGATCCAAACAAGCCAAGATGGGATCGGACCGAGACGATGGGACAAGACCAGGGCGAGGGCCGTCGACGGCGCCAGGCGAGTGCGCCCGGCGCCAGGCCATTAGCGTGGCCGAGTGCCGCCCGGCGCCAGGCGAGTGCGCCAGTGGCGAGGTACGCCGATGCCAGGCGGCCAGCGTAACGAGGTGCCGCGGCGCTAGGCGACGCGTGGCCAGTGCGCCCGGCGCCAGCCAGTGCCGCCCGATAAGGCGGCCAGCGTGGCGTTACCCGCCCGGCATGAGCGGTGCCGCCCGGCGCCAGGCGGCTTCGTGTAGCGTGCTGCGGTGCCAGGCCGTCTTGCCGTCCGTGGTTTTCCGTTGTTCGATCTTTCCCTCGTTAGTCGTTAGTGCGGAAATATTTGAATTTGGGAGGATCTTTAGCCGCAGATTTCGAGATAATCGTTTCTAATCCTCAGTATCGGGATTGAGATGGACTTGGACTCATAGACTTTCCGTCTTCAAGGGTTTGAGCAATGAGGCTTCGGACTTTAGGCGTTTAAAGATGAACCTTTTAAACAATCGTGAGGGCTTTGGCGGAAGAATCGCCGGGTTTCGAACAATCCAAACATGGGTTTAAGGGACCAAGATGTTGCCGTTGCCGAGATCCGAAACGACTACGCGGATGGAAGCCAGGACCCTTGCGCCCGATGCTGCTGTTGCTCGCCTTCGCCGATCCCCGGGCTTACGGACTCAAAGATCAAGTTACGAAAACTCAGGCAAAGATGCATGGTACTGAGACAGGACCGGTCTCATCCTATGACGGGACAGAGAGATCCTTCTCATGGGCGAGGTGGTCGAGACAGCGACATTGTTTTCTTCGTAAAATCTCAGCGGAAACTCCGATTGAGGCGAAGCGAAAACCATCTTGACCTAGACTCAAAGGAGAAAAGTGAGGTTTCCACAGGCGAGGTGGCCATGGGCGAGGTGACCTTGGTGATGGTTGTTCTCGCCCACGGCGAGGTGGCGGGACAGTGACTTTGTTCTCTTCGTAAAATCTCAGCGGAAACTCCGATTGAGGCGAAGCGAAAGCCACTTTGATCTAAACTCAAAGGATAACGAAGGTGAGTTCGCCCTGTGGCGAGGTAGCCATGTCGGAGGGTGAAGTGACCTCGGTAATGTTTGTCCTTGCCCACGGCGAGGTGGCCGGGACAGTGACTTTGTTCTCTTCGTAAAATCTCAGCGGAAACTATGATTGAGATGAAACGAAAGCCATTTTGACCTAGACACAAAGGAGAACAAAGTGGGCTCTTACTAAGGCGGACTGGGAAGACTTATCTTACCCTATGGCAAGTCGTCCTAGTAAGATTAAGCTCCGACCTCCTTTCGTTTTCCCGTTTGTTCCTCGAGAGTTGTTTGTAAGTATGGCGGTGGGAATCGGTTAACCGATTTGCCGTGCTTCTGTTCATGAAAGTAATAAAGGGTTTCCCCAAGGTTTCGAGGAGAATAAGTTTTATTTTTCCGAGAGGTTCTCGAAAGAAACGTTTTTCGTAGAAACCTTGCTCGTTGCGATTTCTCTAACTTGGTAACAAGATGAATTTTTGGGGTTTGATAGATTTTATCGTTGCCCTTTCTGTTTAGATAGAAATTGCGAGCTTCGTTTTCGTGCTCTTCCTGTGGCGGAAAGCGGCGGCTAGGTTTTATTTGCTTTCGAGCACCGTGGCGTTTCGCGTAGCGTTGGCCGTAGGAACAGTCGCTGCTGGAGTTGTTTTACCATCGTTGACGCAAACTGCAACTTTTTCCTTCATATTTCCGGACATCGGTTCGATCAAGCGCTTTGCGGCTGTATGAGTAAGAGTAATCCGTCCCACCCTCCTTCTAGCGCCAAACTGTGGGAACCGAAATTCACACCGTCAATTTTAATGAATAAGATTGCGGAGGAAAGCCAAGTTAACCCGACTTTCCTTGAAGGTCCGGATTCTCTGCAACAGCCAACGACAAGTGACCGAATAAATGCGGAAAAAGTTTTGTTAAGATTTGAGACTGGACCTTAAGAAAGGCTGCCTCATTACCCCTTCGAGGATCAAGTCGGACGTAGTTCAGTTTAGAAAGAATTGAACAAGAGATCGAACCGTCTGGTAGTTCGATCTAGTATGGCGTTGTCATAGAAACAAGCATGTCGGAGATAATGCCTAGGGTTTCTATGCGCGGAGCTTTGAAGTAAAAGAATTGTCCGATCCTTCGAGAGGGCGAGATTTTGCGGCGGAGGAGGCCAGGCGTTCTAGGGCCTGGTTTGTCTAAATACGGCGTTGGTCATAGAAACGGGCATGTCGAAGATCATGCCTAGGGTTTCTATGTGCGGAGGTCTGAGTAAAAGTATAGTTAGATCCTTCCGAGAGGAACAGTGGGTCTTATGGAGAAGATAAAACTAGAACAAGAGTGACCAGGCGTTCTAAGTCCTGCCTCGCTGGCCTAACCGCCTAAGTTCTAAGTTCTCTAAGCTAGCGAGGAGTTCTCTAAGTCTAGATTCTAGGATTTGGATCCTCCTCTCCTCTGCTCTTGCTCTCCTTATATACTTACTCCTAGGTCGGTTTGCCTTAAGATGATGGACTTAGCCTTTGGGCCCAAGCTTATCTCTTCAGGAAGTATTCCATTTTAGTCGATCTTCGTAATTATCCTCGAGTTTTCGGTGACTTGATGTTTATCCGATGTTAGGAAATCAGATAAACCGTCATAGCCTGATTGGGCCTGAATTCTTAAAATCGTAAGTAAGTCCGTGGACTTGTCTTAAGTCGTTGAGCGTTTTATCACGATTTCGGAAGACTATTTTTCGTAAAATAAACCGTATAGCCTAAAGGATCGATGTTCAAGTTAATGCGACCTTGTTTTATCGCGATATCTTCTACGAAATCCAATCCTGCTAGTTTTGTCGTAAAACATCGAGGGCGATTCCAATCGAGTGGAAGGATGTTTATTCGTAGCGTGATCGTCCCAAGCTCACGATGATTGATCCAAACAAGCTAAGATGGGATCAGACCGAACGATGGGACCGAGACCAGGAGGAGGGCCGCCGACCGACGCCAGGCCGGGTGCCGCCGGGCGCCAGGCGAGTGCCGCCCGGCGCCAGGCGAGTGCCGCCCGGCGCCAGGCGAGTGCCGCCCGGCGCCAGGCGGCCAGCGTGATGGTGCCGCCCGGCGCCAGGCGAGTGCCGCCCGGCGCCAGGCGGCCAGCGTGGCCAGGTGCGCGGCGCCAGGCGGCCAGCGTGGGTGCGCCGGCGCCAGGCGAGTGCCGCCCGGCGCCAGGCGGCCAGCGTGGCGAGTGCCGCCCGGCGCCAGGCTAAAGATCTCGGCGAGGCCGATTTGATATCTTGATCGTTTTCTGGTTCCTCACGGTTTGAGAGAGCGACCTCTTAATTTTCGAGGCAGATTCTTTTGTGTTTAGGGTTTTGTGGTGATCGAATCTTGATGTCCTTGGCGGCGGACCGATCTTTCAGGACTCGTCAGCGCGCCGTAGTCTTCGATCTCACAGAGAGTGGATATTCTAATTTGAGAAAATCTCGTATAACTTCTTTTCAAATTATCCGAGGCTTTTTGTTTCAAGAAATACTTTCTAGAGACTTTCAGTCATTGATTCCGTTGTGACCGATTTTGACACCAACAATTGCCAGCTTGAGGTTTATGCTGGTGTTCATCCATCTCAAACCCCAACCTCTGAATGTGAGCCTGTTGCTCTTCTTCTCTTCTCCTTCTTGCTATTTCCCTCTCAAGTGTAGCTATCTCTTCAACAGTGGGAACCAGGTTAGTTGCACCCCTGCTTCTTGTGTTCATACACCAGAAAATCAAAGGAAGAGGCAAAAGGAGAATCAATATCACAAGAAAAGAAAAATGATTTAGTCTCAAGCAAGTGACTAAATCCCAATGTCATAATCAACTTAGAATTTGGCAACGGCGCCAATTTGATGAAAGGACTTTTCAAGAGTCCTAATCAAATGATGTAGTATATAAGATTGTCGAACCAGTTCTAAGTGATCACAAAGCAAAGGGAATGCAAGCCTATGCTTAATCTAAATGCAATCATTAAAGGATATGATTATTAAACTAAGATAATATCTAAAATGCAACAAAGTATAAAACTTTCTTTCATTCTGAGGAGATGAGACCTATGGGTATAGGGACTTGATCTTAAATGATTAAGGTTCAATCCAAGATGCCAACTTTTCAATCAATCTAATTCCTTATGCCTAGATAATATGCTTGAACAAACTCTATCCCTAGATGAATGCTCTTTTGCAATGATCACCCAAATACATCAAATCCCTTTGACTGTAATGATCAAAGCAAACATTAAGAATGAGTCTACTAGCAATCCTAACTTCTTTAACAACTAATCCCTTAGGTAAAGCAAGCTAAAAGCATAGATGAGTTGGTTCAGGTATTTCATAGAACACCTTCCGGGCATGAAATGCCTAAGGCTCTATGTTTGAGAGGCCAACTCAAATATATCAATAAGAACACCAAATCATGCAAGGAAAGGATAGATCTAACACTAAGCACCTTGGATCTATAGTTAATCACTCTCAATCACCCTAACCCATGGATCTTAAATGGGTCTACTCACTAATCCACATGCTTACTCTTAAACCCATGAGAGATTCAAGCTTAAACATATAGCGAAAGAAAAGAGATGAAATCAAACAATCAAGAACACAAAGATGAGATGAGATTATAATTCAAAGATAAATCTTTACTCAAAGGTTTGTGTTCTTAGAGAGAAAAATAACATAAGTACCAAATTAGGGATAACAAGAGTAATTATACTTGGCTTAATATGGGAACCGAAATTCGCACTGTCAAGTTTTGTTGATTTGGAGGAAAGCCAAGTAAACCTAGCCTTCCCTGAAGGTCCCGGTTATCTGCTGGGCCACACACGACACAATCAATATAACGGAGAAAATAACAAATCGAAATATTGAAACAGTAAGAACAAAAGATAGAGCAAAAGATCTTATTTCTGAATTCGCGTTTAAGCGTGAACAACAGGGAAGAGATTGGTTACAAGAGCTGTCGATGAGTTCGCTAGTCCAGCCACCTAAATCTAACCTAGTTGAGTCGCAGCTCGCTAACAAAAATGGAAAAATGCCTAAGTTGCTCTAAGTACTATGTTGCTGCTAAGATTGTTCTCTCTTGGTCCTCCTCTTTTTGCTCCTCGCCTCAAGCTCTCTTTATATACTCCTCTTACGACGGTCTATCCCTCCTTCGGGCCGAATATCTCGCGAATCGGGCTTCTTCCATTTTCGTCGGTCTTCATGTTTATCGGGAAACTTGACATTTATCTTCAGGAAAACTGACATTTATCTTCGGGAAACTTGACATTTATCTCTTTCTGTAAAGATAAACATGGGCCTCCATGTCCATTTCGACTTGATCTCCTGGAAAATCGTAAGTGGGCCGCTTGGTCGCGTTTGGGCCTTCTGGGGCCGTGGTTTCGACCGTGGACATTTTATGATTTCACGAGAAACTAGCCTGCCATGGCACTTGTTTTTCCGAAGGAACCCCAACTCCTCGTATGGTCGAGATGACTGGTGTTTTTAGAATAACCGTGATCGTTTTGTACGATGAATCGAAATCCATTTGTCAACTGAACATTTGGTGGTCTTCCGAAGCCTTCCCAATCTATTTCGACCAAAACTAAATGGGGTTCTTAGGTTTCATGTCTTCAAGGAGTTGAACGGTGAGTCTTCGAGCAAAGATACAAAACGCGGAGTTGGACTAGTTGTCGAGACGGTTTTGCGAGGAGAAGGTCGCGACTGTCGAGTAGTCGTCTGCAGCGAGACGGACATGGATGCTGGCGCCCGGACGGGACCATTACGGCGAGCCGGCACCGGGACCAGCAGGCGAGCGGCGCCAGGACCAGCAGGCGAGCGGCGCCGGACCAGCAGGCGAGCGGCGCCAGGACCAGCAGGCGAGCGGCGCCGGGACCAGCAGGCGAGCGGCGCCCGGCTCTTAGGCAACGCAGGCGAGCGGCACCGGGAACAACGAACAAGCGGCACCGGAACCAACCGGACGAGCGGCGCCAGGACCAGCAGGCGAGCGGCGCCGGACCAGCAGGCGAGCGGCGCCGGACCAGCAGGCGAGCGGCGCCAGGACCAGCAGGCGAGCGGCGCCGGGACCAGCAGGCGAGCGGTGCGGGACCAGCAGGCGAGCGGCGCCGGACCAGCAGGCGAGCGGCGCCGGGACCAGCAGGCGAGCGGCGCCAGGACCAGCAGGCGAGCGGCGCCAGGACCAGCAGGCGAGCGGTGCGGGACCAGCAGGCGAGCGGCGCCGGACCAGCAGGCGAGCGGCGCCAGGACCAGCAGGCGAGCGGCGCCAGGACCAGCAGGCGAGCGGCGCCGGGACCAGCAGGCGAGCGGCGCCCAGTAAGTACCAAATTAGGGATAACAAGAGTAATTATACTTGGCTTAATATGGGAACGAAATTAGCACTGTCAAGTTTTGTTGATTTGGAGGAAAGCCAAGTAAACCTAGCCTTCCTGAAGGTCGGTTATCTGCTGGGCCACACGACACAATCAATATAGCGGAGAAAATAACAAATCGAAATATTGAAACAGTAAGAACAAAAGATAGAGCAAAAGATCTTATTTCTGAATTGGCGTTTAAGCGTGAACAACAGGAAGAGATTGGTTACAAGAGCTGTCGATGAGTTAGCTAGTCCAGCCACCTAAATCTAACCTAGTTGAGTCGCAGCTCGCTAACAAAAATGGAAAAATGCCTAAGTTGCTCTAAGTACTATGTTGCTGCTAAGATTGTTCTCTCTTGGTCCTCCTCTTTTTGCTCCTCGCCTCAAGCTCTCTTTATATACTCCTCTTACGACGGTCTATCCCTCGCCGGGCGAATATCTGTGAATCGGGCTTCTTCCATTTTCGTCGGTCTTCATGTTTATCGGGAAACTTGACATTTATCTTCAGGAAAACTGACATTTATCTTCGGGAAACTTGACATTTATCTCTTTCTGTAAAGATAAACATGGGCCTCCATGTCCATTTCGACTTGATCTCTGGAAAATGCGTAAGTGGGCGGCAGTGGCGTTTGGGCCTTACGGGGCGTGGTTTCGACCGTGGACATTTTATGATTTCACGAAACTAGCCTGCCATGGCACTTGTTTTCGAAGGAACCCCAACTCCTCGTATGGTCGAGATGACTGGTGTTTTAGAATAACCGTGATCGTTTTATGCGATGAATCGAAATCCATTTGTCAACTGAACATTTGGTGGTCTTCCGAAGCCTTCCCAATCTATTTCGACCAAAACTAAATGGGGTTCTTAGGTTTCATGTCTTCAAGGAGTTGAACGGTGAGTCTTCGAGCAAAGATACAAAGCGGAGTTGGACTAGTTGTCGAGGCGGTTTTCGCGAGGAGAAGTCGCACCTGTCGAGTAGTCCGACGCTGGGCTCGGAGACTTGGACATGGATGCTGGCGCCCGGACCGGGACCATTACAGGCGAGCGGCGCCAGGACCAGCAGGCGAGCGGCGCCAGGACCAGCAGGCGAGCGGCGCCAGGACCAGCAGGCGAGCGGCGCCAGGACCAGCAGGCGAGCGGCGCCAGGACCAGCAGGCGAGCGGCGCCAGGACCAGCAGGCGAGCGGCGCCAGGACCAGCAGGCGAGCGGCGCCAGGACCAGCAGGCGAGCGGCGCCAGGACCAGCAGGCGAGCGGCGCCAGGACCAGCAGGCGAGCGGCGCCAGGACCAGCAGGCGAGCGGCGCCAGGACCAGCAGGCGAGCGGCGCCAGGACCAGCAGGCGAGCGGCGCCAGGACCAGCAGGCGAGCGGCGCCAGGACCAGCAGGCGAGCGGCGCCAGGACCAGCAGGCGAGCGGCGCCAGGACCAGCAGGCGAGCGGCGCCAGGACCAGCAGGCGAGCGGCGCCAGGACCAGCAGGCGAGCGGCGCCAGGACCAGCAGGCGAGCGGCGCCAGGACCAGCAGGCGAGCGGCGCCAGGACCAGCAGGCGAGCGGCGCCAGGACCAGCAGGCGAGCGGCGCCAGGACCAACGCAGGCGAGCGGCGCCAGGACCAACGCAGGCGAGCGGCGCCCAGGGCCTTGGTCTGTTCTTTTCGATCCAACCTTTGTTGATCGCTTTTGCGGAAGAGTCCGTAGACATGAAATGATCTTAGCCGTTGATTTGAAGATAACCGTTTTCGACCCCAACAGTTAGCCCCAGCCCGTAAGACTTCGGAGGCGATTTTGCGGTAGTGATTGAGTTTGAAAATCAAAATTTTTGGCTAAGAATATTTTATTGCGAAAATCCTCATATCCTTATAAGTAGTAGCTCATTACTTCTTATTCTTCACACACTCCCCCTTTTCTCAACTTCTTCCTTTTTTGCTCTCACAAAGAAGATGTCTTCCTCTCAAGTTGAAAAGAAAGATTCCAACGTCGAGATGGGTGAGGCCAGTCATGCTCTGCCGGTCTTGGCTGTTCATGAAGCCACTCAGTCTTTCATTGCTGGGTTCGACTCTTTCAAGGAAAGATTGTCGCTGCAGCGCTCGCGAACTTCGACCGGCGAGAACCGAAGCAGCCAGCATTCCTTCTTCGCCTGTGCCTTCGTCCCCAGCTCCTCGCTCCGAGGTTCCGTCTGATGCTCCCTTGCCCGCGGGAGGGGCACTCGTTCCCGAGCAGATTCCCGACGTTCAGGATCGTCCTTCAGGCTCCTCTACCGCTCCGATCATAATTTCTGGTCAGGATGACGTGGTAGAGTCCACGCCTCCGGCTTCGAAGATCGTTTTGGGACTCCCAGCACCTAGTGATGCACCGTTGCCTAAAGAGTTCGAGGGCTGGTGCCTGGCTTAGGCGAAGAAGAGGTCGCTAAGAGCGCGAGCGGCCGAGTTGTTATGCAACTTATCGTTCCAAGGTTTGATTTTGATTTATCCGCAATTTTTCTTTTCTTTTCTTTGCGATGATCCTTACCCTTTCTCTTTGCGGACAGTTTGTGTGCGCTGATTGATGGGATGTTGGTGACTGCGGATCGGAGGTTGCGTCTGTCGAAGAGTTGGAGTCGTATTAAAGATAAAACCGAAGCGTCTGAGAGGCGCATTGCAGACCATCAGCATACATGCAGCAGGCGTCTCAGCTCGAAGTTGAATTGGCGACCTCGAGCGACCTCGGGAAGACCGCGAGTTCGTTGCTCAAAGTGAAGAAAGAAGAGACACAAATCCTCGAAATCCGTCGTCTCCAACAACAGATCCAGAATTACGAAGAGATGAGTGCTCGCAAGTCGGCGAACCGTCGATCCCAGCGGCGACTTCTTTGCTCGTTTGGCGAGGATGGCCAGTTGTTCGAGTCTCGATAGCTATCAGCGAGGACTTAGCTTTGGCGGGGAATCGAAGGAGCTTGGCGAGCTTCAGCTGCTTAGGAGTAGCGAGGCCTATCTGCGGATTAGGAAGCCAGGCTGCTGTCTTGCAAGGGAGAGTTGGCGGCTTCGAAGGGACTTTGACTTCGATTCTGCTGGTCTGAGGTCGAGTGCACCCTTGTACGGATTCGGAGGGCTCGGAGGATCAGGTTCAGGCAGCGAGGATCGTGAGGCTGGCGGATGAAAGCGTGGAGGTGTGATCGAGAGTCGATGGCGAGACCGTTCCGCTGGTGAGTTTGAGGATGAAGGTGATGCTCGAGGCGTCTAGGTTACCAATACCTTGAGGGATTTTTCTTTTTTTTTGTGTTGCGGCGCTATGAGGCCATGATGTATTTTCGGGACTGGCGTTGGTGGCTTTGAATCCCTGCCCTTTTAGGGCGTTTGTTGAACTTCATGGCTCAATCTAAAATATTTTGGTTTTTATGACGTTTAATTGAACTTCTGTTTATCGAAGTTAGAGGGACAGGGTGTGAGTTGTCGTCTCATTCCTGCCTCTCAGATGATCACCGTATCCATCGATTGTACAAAGCGAGATTTTTCACGGTTTACTTATTTACGCGACGTTCGTGAATCGAATAGACTTTAGCGAAGAGACAAGTTTAAGGATCTCGTATCGGGTACTGATACTAGGTCTATGAGATGTCAAGATCCAGCCTGGCTGGGTTTAGGTCAATACCTAGGTTTACTCTCGGACTGAGTCTTTGCGATGACAAGTCGGCTTTCGTTTTGCCTGTTTGCAATTTTAACCTGACTCGTACCGTTTTAAAATCCGCGAATTGTTATCGGCTTATACGATTTGTTTAGGTGCAAATCGAGCTACTTCCGTTTGGAAGAGCTAACCAAAATTTTGGACTTCTTGTATAGCGCGCTATGTTATCCTTGTCGGATGTAAGAGAGCCTACCTTAGGGGGAGGCTTATTGTCTGTTTAGGACGTTAGAGTTAGTTTGTTGTGATCAGCAACAACGAAATGATACCGTTTTGAGGTGTGTTTGTATGTTTTGAGTTCTAGAGACGAGGATTTCCTCTGGAATGTTTTGAGGAAAAGAATGTCCTCAAAGCGTTAGCGACGTCTCGCAGTGCTGAAGGTCGAGTTTTTCTTGTGTCGTATTTCGTGGTTGATATGTTTGCGGGCTTGGAGATGTTTTGCGAATGTTCAGCCAGAAAACTGTTGTTTCAGTTTGTGCATTGGGACCAAAGTGGCGTAAATTTGACCAGGAAAGCGTCTACATTCACTGTGCCCGTGAAATGTGTTATGCCACGGGATTTGTTTTGGATGTGATAATCGCCTAGTGGATACCAGATCCGTTGTCATTGCCGTTTAGTAGTTGGTGAAATGTGTTGTCTATAAAGAGTTTCTAAAGTTTCAGAATTTTCGAAATTCGTGGGAGTATATGAGTATAAGCACCCCACTCCCCCCTCCTTTTTAATCGGGGGGGGGGGGGATAGCTGAACCCCCCGGTTAGCGAGTTGCCTACGTACCCTTTTCGGGGATCAAGCCATCTCGTAGTTCTTTGTACCACGTCGTTGTTAGTGATAGTATTTTTTAAGAAGCATCGCGTTCCAAGTTCTTGGGATTTTTACGTCTTGCATGTTCGCGATTTGGTATGAACCTGGTCGGACCACTTTTATGACTTTGTATGATCCTTCTCAGTTTTCCTGCGTTTCGTTCGGCAGTGTTTTGGAAGACTTTGCATAAGACTAAATCGCCTTCTCTGAACCTATGATGGCGTACGTTTGAGTTGTAGTACCTTGCGGCAGCGTGCTGGTAATTTTGGATTGAATGGCCTGGTCGCGGCGTTCATGATAAGATCGAGATTGTCTAGCATCATAGCGTTGTTTAAATCTTCGTTAGGGAGGAATCTTCTCCGTAATCGGGAACTCTACTTCGGGGATCATGCATTCCGTTCCATAGCGAGGCGAATGGGGTTTCACCAGTAGCCCGTCGGGGTTATGCGATCGCGACCAAAGGACTCCTTGAGCTCCTGCCCATAAGCCCTTTTGGCGTCTAAAGCGCTTTTCAGTCCGTCAGGGCGGTCTTGATGATAGTTTATGCCTGGCGTTGCATTGCGGATATCTGGGAGTTGACTTGGTAAGTCGTATCTTCCACTTCTGAAGCATACCGAATCGGGTAGAGATGAAATGAGACCGTTATGCATCGCGATTTAAGTAAAGGACCCGTGTCTGGTGATTATGTTCTTCCATCACGAAGTTCGACTTGGGCGTCTTTGATACTTGCGTGGAATCTGCCTCCACCCATTTTGAGAAGAAATCCGTGAGGACCAGGAGAAGCGTTTCTGCCGAGTTATGCAATGGCCCGGCGATGTCCATGGACCATCGCATAAAGGGATCTGAGATGAGATGGGCGAGAGGACTTCCAGCGGGCTGATGGATGCGTCGGTCGCGTGCCTTTGGCATTTTCACACTGGCGAACTTCGCAGTCTTTGATCATAGTTGGCCAGTAATAACCGTGGCATTTTATTTTGACTGCGAGAGGTCTTCCGCCGGAATGGTTTCCGCAATACCTGGAATGGACCTCCTCCATTACTCTTCTCGCTTTTTCGCCTTCAGCGCAGGTCATAAGTGGGCCGGAGAATCTCCATTTGTAGATTTCTCCTTCTACCGTCACGTATCGTGCGGCCTGATTCTTGATTTTGCGGGCTGCCCATTTTTCGGCGGGAAGTGTTCCGTCGATTATGTACGCTCTGATTGGTTCCAGCCAAGGGCTGTCGCAGCCGTATTCAAACTGATCCACGTTTTCTTCCGGTGGGTCATCTATTTCTTCCGCGTTTTTGATTTGTTCTAGAATAAGATTGGCGATCACTGGCGGTCCGATGCTTGGATGTTCAATGAACTCGACGGGGATTACCCAACTTACTCCAGGGTCTGAACTTGACGCGAGTGCGGCTAAGGCATCTGCCTGAGTGTTTTCCGAGCGAGGAATCCTAGTGAGGGCGAAGTGGTCGAAGTTTCGGGAGAGATCTTGGATGAGTTTAAGATATGCGTCCATTCTTTCGTCCCTTGCTTCATATTCCCCGCTGTACTGATTTGCGACTAACTGAGAGTCACATTAAGCATGGATGTTACGGATCTTCAGCCCTCGGGCTAGCCGTAAGCCCGCAACGAGTGCCTCATATCCGGCCTCGTTGTTTGACGCATGGAACTTCAATCGGAACGACTGCTCCAAGATTTTGCTAGTCAGAGACGTGAGCCGGATTCCAATCCCGGATCCTTGTTTGGACGATGATCCGTCGACATGAAGGATCCAAGTTGAGTTCGGTTCTGTGTTCCTCATATCTCCTATGGGCAATTCCACCAAGAAGTCCGCCAATACTTGAGACTTTGCGCAGGTTCTTGGGCGGTACTCCACGTCGTACTCGCTTAGTTTGATCGCCCATTTTGTGAGTTGTCCTGACTGACTCGGACTGTGCAAAATCGTTTGCAAGGGGAAGGTGGTGAGGATTACAATGGTATGCGACTGAAAATACGGCCGGAGTTTTCTTGCCGACGTTACAACCGCAAATGCTAGCTTCTCCATCAGGGGATATCGGGTCTCAGCATCTAGCAACGTTTTGCTTATGTAGAAGATTGGTTTCTGCTCACCGCGTTCTTCTCTAATCAAAACGCCGCTTACCGCTGTTGTGGATACTGCGATGTACAGGAACAAGGGTTCTTCCTCAACTGGTTTCGCGAGGACGGGAGGAGTGGCCAGGTAATGCTTTAGCTGTTGGAAAGCTTTTTCGCATTCCTCTGTCCATTCAAACTTCTTGTTCCCTTTCAATGTGTCGTAGAAAGGAAGGCATTTGTCCGTTGGCCGAGATAAAGCGGTTTAAAGCGGCGACTCTCCTGTTAGCCTTTGGACTTCTCTTTTGTTTTGAAGAGACCATTTCTATTAGCAGCGTTTATCTGTTTGGGGTTAGCCTCGATTCGCGACCGTGACCAGGTAGCGAGAAATTCTCCGATGCCGCGGCGAATCTACATTTAGCGGGTTCAATTTCATGTTGTGCAAATTCAACCTTGCGAAACACTCTTCCATATGGGTAGCGTGGTGCGTGTTCGTCAAGGGATTTTACAAGCATGTCATCGATGAATACCTCCATAGTTTTTCGAGCTGCTCGGGAAAACGATTGATTATTGAGTGTGGTAAAGTGGCGTGCGTTTTGAGGCGAAAGGCATTACTTTGTAGCAATCGTCCAGCGATCAGTGATGAATCACGGTCTTCGCGATCGTCGGGTTCATCATGATTTGATTGAACCGGAGTCCGGGAATTATAAAAGTTTGTTTCCTGCTGTTGCTTCCACAAGTCGGTCGATATGCGGGGTGGAAAGCAATCTTTTGGACAAGCCTTGTTGAGATCGGTGAAGTCGGCGCCAGACTTCGCCATTTGCCGTTTTCTTTTGACCACGACTGGGTTAGCGAGCCAGTCGGTACCTGACTTCGTTATTGACCCCACTTTAAGGAGTTTTGCAACTTCCTCGTTTACGCGGTATACGGTCTGGTCTAGTTTCCACCTTTTTGCTTGCGGGTTTGTAGGTTGGGTCAATGTTGAACTCATGGCAAGTTATGCGATGTCGATCCCTGGCATATCGCCAGCGGCTAGCGAATGTGCTGAGTTCCTTTTGAGACAGGCTATGAGCTCTGTTCTCAAGGGTTGCGGAGGTTGGCTCGGATCTCGGCGCATCATTCGGAGCGATTAGTCAGGCAGACCGAGATTACCGGTTATGCAAGTTGGTTCGCTTCCCGTCTAGGGCCGATCCTCGAGATTGCCAGAAGCGTTTGAGTCTTGTTGCGGGGCATTCTTATCGGGAGTAGGCTTTACTTTTTTCTTGAGGAGCCGACTGCGAGTTTTATTTTCAGCTTCGGTGGCGTAACATACTTGCGGCATCCTGCGATTTCCTTGTATTGTTTTGATTCCGCGAGGGGTTGGAAACTTTAGACACAGATGGGATGTCGAGGGGATCGCTGCATGGAATTCAGCCATGGAGTACCGATGATCGCGTTATCACGATGTTGGGCGATCGGCGACTAAATTCCGTGATTTTGGCGATGCTCGGCTTTAACCAAGAGGCTGATTGAGCGAGAGTCATAGTAGCATCTCGAGAGTCGAATATCAGGCTAGGTTCTTCGTTGGCGCGCATGCAATTGACCTCCATTCTCGAGGGTACTCTTGTAGATAATGTTGGCGAGCATCCGGTGTCGACTAACACTCTCACTACGTCGATGTCCTGGATCGTTAGTTTCATTACAAGGAGATCGTTGTGGGGTTTGGCCTGGTCGGCCGTTGCCCGATCCTTGAATGAAACAACATCGCAGGCAACTGGAGCGGACATCCTATATCTTTTATTGCTTAGTGACTTTCGAGTTAGAGAATTCGTCCCCCCCCTCCTTCTAGCGCCAAACTGTGGGAACCGAAATTCGCACTGTCAATTTTCGATGGACAAATATTGAGGAAAAACGAGTTAACCCGATCTTCCTTGAAGGTCCGAATACTCTGCGTAATCACTTTTAGGATCGATAAAAGATAAATAGCAAGATAAGAATGAATGGTCGCTCGGAGGCGTTTTATTAGTTAAAAAGTATGAGTACAAAATTTCTCCGAGAGGAGTAGAGATACGCTAACAATCGGAACAACAGAACAAGAGGCGGCCAAGACGTCCTAAGCCTTACCGTACTAGTCTAACCACCTAAGTCCTAAGTTCTCTTCTGCCCCAGCCCTCCTTATATAGTCACTTTAGGTCGGTGGCCCGTTTAACCTCTCGCCTTTGGGCCCAAGTTTATCTCTTTTGGAAATATTCCATTTTCCGTCGATCTTCGTAGTTATCCTCGAGCATTAACATTTATCTGCGGAAACTTAACATTTATCCTACTTTAATAAGTTAGGATAAATTGTCATAGCTCTTATTGGGCTTGGGTCTCCAAAATCGTAAGTGAGCCCGTGGACAAACCCCAAGCCCTCGAACGTTCGTACGATTTCTCGGAAAGATTATCGTTTCCGCAAAATAAATCGTATAGCCTAAAGAATCGATGTTCGAGTTGATCGTCCTTGTTTTACACGATACATTTTGCGGAAGAACCATCCTTCCTAGCTCTAGTTGTAGAACCGAGGAACGTTAGGTCCATAGCTAAGGTGCTATGACTTCACGGAAACCACGAGGTGCGATCTAAATCGGACGAGCTGGGAACAGATCGATGCACCGGCACCCGGGGCCAGCAGGCGAGCTGGCCCTGCGCGAGGCAACCGCAGGCGAGCTGGCCTGGCGCCAGGGCCAGCATCGGCGAAGCCGGGCGCCAGGGCCAGCATCGGCGAAGCCAGCGCCGGCACCCATAGCCAGCAGGCGAGCTGGCCTGGCGCCAGGGCCAGCATCGGCGAAGCCGGGCGCCAGGGCCAGCATCGGCGAAGCCGGGCGCCAGGGCCAGCATCGGCGAAGCCGGCGCCCGCACCAGCGCTGGGGCATGCACAGGTGAGCGGCACCCGGCGCCCGGGGCCAGCAAGGACGAGCCAGCGCCTGGCGCCCGGAACTCCAACCGTGCGGGTTGTCCTGTCCGAGTGCTGAGGCCGGGTGTTGTCTCTCGTCGGGTGAGTCGATGTCGGGTGAGGATGCTACGCGGGTGAGGATGCTACGCGGGTGAGGGAGGTCGGGTGGACGAGGCCGTGTATGAAGACCGTGCGGCTGTCTAGGCCGGGTGCTCAAGGCCGCGTCCTGAGCTCGACTCTTCCACGCCATTGAGCCGTGCGGGCTGTCGAGGCCGGGTGTGTCAAGCCGCGTCCTTGTCCTTGGCGTGCAGCATCATCGGCCCGTGCGGGTGGGATCAGCCAGGTGTGAGAGGCCGGGTGTGTTCGTACGCGGGTCTTCTGGCCGCGCATCATCAGGCCGTGTATGTGCTGATCCATTCTCCCATCAGGCCGTGCGGGTTGTCGTCCCCGGGTGCTCTAGGCCGGGTACATCCTTTGTCCATGATCATTTTTCAGCCTCCTTTTTGAATCAAAGTTCTCCCAAACACCTTCAATATCTCCAAAGTACACTCCAAAACCTGATAAAGACTTTTTTGATCAAAAAAAACCTGATAAAGACTTATGAATGCAAAATGACCCTAAAGATGCCTAATGCCTAATCTTAAGGGAATAAAATGCACAAAATGGATGGCTAAAACAATGAAAATATGCAAGACATCAGTCCCTTCTCAAATCAATAATAAACGTCTCTTTAGTCTCGATTCTTATCTCTTCACACAAATCTTATAGTGTTCTGTAGTACTAAAATGACCCTACACAAAAATACCATAACAGTTTGGCGCCAGAAGGAGGGGAGTAATCCAAACTACGTGACGATGGCATTAGAAGAACATGACGATCAATCCGAAGCCACTCCGAGGGAAATCGCGCAGCTTAACCGACTCGACAACCTCCAAAGCCAGATCACCGAACTCCACAAGTCTCGAGAGGCGGCAGAGGACAATCCGGGTCCTCCAAGAAGTCCAAACCCTGAAGAGCAAACTTGACAAGCACTCCAAGAAGCTACAGCAATGCGCCGAGAAGATGGGATCCCTCGAAGCCGAAAACCTAGCTCTTCAGGATAAGAATCAGACTCGTGGAGAAGCTGGTAACAAATGACGAAGATTTCGAACCCAAGTTTGACCCATTCCTCCTCTCGACATGCCGACGAATGAAGAAGGAGCAGCTCATCGGCCCATTCCCGTAGATGAACCCGAGAATGGAGACACAGTTCCTGGGAAGACTCAGACACATAGGGATAGCGACTCCGAGATGGAGGACGAAGAATACTCGCTCGATGATCCAGCGATCACAGATCCTGCTATGGCAGCTTACCTCGAGAAGATGTTCTCCGAGAAATTCAATACCATCCAGTCTATGGTAGGCGGCTCCCTGGGTAGCTCCTCCCATCGAAAAGCGATCCTGGCTCCTACTCAGATACCCCGTTCGTGGAGGAGATCGCATCGGTCGAGTTCCTTGCCGTAAAGATGTACGATGGGACCAACGATCCCGGCAACCATGTTGCTCAGTACAAACAGCGGATGCTGACTGTAGCAATCCCAAGGGAGCTAAAAGAGCCAACCATGTGCTGAGGTTTCGGCTCAACCCTCACGGGTCCTGCTCTCCAATGGTATATCAACCTCCCTACGAAGTCTATAAGGTCTTTTGCAGCACTTAGCGATAAGTTCGTGGAGCATTTTGCCAGAAGCAGAAGCCTGGAGAAGAGCTCTGAGGATCTCTACGAAATTCTCCAGCACAAGGGAGAACCGCTCCGTACCTATATCGCGCACTTCAATCAAGAGAAAGTGGCCATCCAAGAATGCAACGCGGAGACAGCTATCTCTGCCTTCAAGAGAGGTTTGCTCCCCGACGGATATCTATACAAGGAACTGACCAAGTACCAATGCAAGACCATGGAAGATGTCTTATCCCGGGCATGGGCACAAGTGAGATGGGAAGAAGATGTCATAAGTCGAGCCAAAGCTCAGCAGAAACAGGATCAGAAACAGGTCAAACAGACGAGGAACGACCGCGATGAAGGACTTCGCTCCAGACCTGCGAAAGAAGCAAGCAACCACCCCAGGGGCAGGAGAGACTCCCGCACGGGATGGACACGGGACAAACGGACGGGACGCGTTCAGGGATGCACCCAACCTTGCCTCACCCGCGTACAATCCCACTCGAGCTCGTCCACCCGGCCACTACTACTCGCGCATGGAGACACCCGGACAGCACCTACCTGACTGCTCCAACCCGCACGGCTGGACGGCTGGGCGATGGAAAGCACCCGACCTCACACACCCGGGTCACCACTCGACCACCTGACCCGGGTGGTTCAAAAATCCCTTCCTTTTGGTTTATTTTTCATTGGTTAAGATTAAGTGACCTTAGGGGCATTTTAGTAATTTTGTTTTATGTTTCCAAGGGCTTTCAAGCCTATGTATAAATACTCTTGTGATCTCATTAAGAGATCTATCTTCTTTTCTCTCTAAGAACATTGAAACCTTGAAGAAAGATTGAATCTTTAGTCTCTTTTCATTTTATTTCTTTGTGATTATTTGATTAAACTTGCTTCTCAACATGATTTCTCTTAAATCAACCATGGGTTTAAGGTTAATCATGAAGATTAGTGAGTAGATCTATCTAGGATTCATGGGCTAGGGAGACTAAGGGTGATTAGGTGTAGATCTAGGATGTTCTAGTGTAGATCCTTCTTAATCCTTGCTAGTTGAGTGTTCTTAATGCCATTTTGGTCTACACCATATCAAAATAGGCTTATAGGCATTTCCTGCCCACAAGGTGTATGATGAAATGCCTGAACCAACTCTTCAATGCTTTTAACATTCTTTACCAATGACCATTTGTTGTAAAGGTGTTAGGATGGCTATTAGTCTTGTTCTTAATGATTGCTTGCATGTTATTCAACCAATGACCAATTGATGCTTGAGATATGTTAGTGAATGAGCATTCTTCTTGACCATAGAGTTTGCTTAGGATTTTGTCTAGGTTTAAGGTGTTAGATTGATTGTGTTGCTGCCATCCTAGATTGAAGCTTAGTCACCCAAAGTCAATTCCCGTGTCCCAAAAATCCCTTTGCTTCATTGAGAAAGAAAGTTCACTCTTTTATTACTTTTTAGTATTGTCTTAGTTATAATCTCATCTTCACTATATTGGTTGCACTTAGTTTAAGCATGAACTTGCATTCTCTCTGCATTAGAATCACTTAGAATTGGATTGACATCTTATATACTATAACATTTGATTGGACCCACGAAAAGTCCCTCATCAAATTGGCGCCGTTGCCAAGTTCTAAGTTGATTTTGACATTGGGATTTAGTCACTTGCTTGAGACTAAGTCATTTTTATTTTCTTGTGATATTGATTCTCTTGGCTCTTCTATCTTTAACTTTCAGGTGTATGATCACAAGAAGCAGAGGGGCATCTAACTTGGTTCCTACTGTTGAAGAGATTGCTGCACTTGAGAGGAAGATAGCAAGACAAAGAATAGAAGTAGAGAAACAGGCTCATTTGGAGAGATTGGGCTTTGATATGGAGCATCATCCTCAAGATGGTGATGCCCAAGGAGGCGATGGTCCAAGGGCTGACAATCTTAGACCACCACGCCAGCCACAACACCAACCACGCCAAGCTAGAGCCATTGGAGCCTATGACCAACCTCACATCCAAGGTCATAGGCTGGGAATCAGAGCACCACCAGTGGAGAACAACAATTTTGTGATCAAGTCAGGGCTGCTCAACACCATAGAGCACAACAAGTATCATGGCCTTGCAGCTGAAAATCCCATTGATCACTTGTACAAGTTTAATCAAAATTGTGGTTTGTCCAAGACAAATGGTGTCTCTGAAGATGCATTCAAGTTGAAGCTGTTCCCCTTCTCATTGGGAGACAAGGCACATCAGTGGGAGAGGTCCATTCCAAGTGACATTATCACCACTTGGGAAGACTGCAACAGAGTCTTCTTAGAGAAGTTCTTCTCCACTTCAAGAACAGCTAAGATCAGGAATGAGATCTCTGGGTTTCAACAAAAGAATCTGGAAAGCTTCAATGAGGCATAGGAGAGATTCAAGGACTACCAAGCTCAGTGTCCTCATCATGGTTTCAGCAAAGAGAGTTTGCTTAGTACTTTCTACCGGGGAGCTTTACCATCTTGCAGGAACAGGCTGGACACAGCTAGCAATGGCTTCTTCTTGGGCAGAACTGAGCATGAGGCAGAGGAACTGGTAGAGAACATGGCCAAGAGTGACTCAGTCTACAGTAAGGAGTATGATAGGGCCAACAGAGGTGAAGATCAACAAACAAGGAGGGACATCAAGTCTTTGCAAGAGAAGTTGGATTTGGTTCTCTCCAACCAAGCTAAGAAGGAGCAAGTAAGTTTTGTTGGTGAACCTAGTCAAGAAACTCCTCCTACAGTCAATGAGGTTGATGGTTTAGACGGCCAAGAGGAATTGTGCTTCATCAATGCTAATGGCACATGGTATAGGAAGGATCCAAACTTCCAATACCAAAACAACTATCAGCAAAAGCCTTATTACAACAATCAACAAGGAGGTTACCAAGCAAATCAGTCATCTCATCCTCAAGGATATTCTTCTCAAGCTCCAAGCTCAAATATGGAGTTCATGTTCAAGCAAATCTTGGAAGCTCAAGAGAAGAATGCTAGGAGCATTGGAGATGAGTTCAAGAATGTCCATGCCAAGATTGATGGGACTTATTCTGATCTCAACAACAAGTACATGCAACTTTCCTCTCACCTCAAAGCTTTGGAGAGCCAAGTTGCCTCCATATATTCATCTTCCAAGAACCCCATGGGATCCCTACCAGGAAAACCAGAGAAGAACCCTAAGGAGTCTTGCAATGTTATCCTCTCCACTTCTTCAAGGATTGAGCTGAGTGATCATAAGAATGATGTTGATGAGATTGAGAGGCTAGTGCTTGGAAATCAGATTGAAAATGATAAGAGACTGGTTGTGGCCACAGCTGAAGCTAGAGTTGTGAAGAGAGCTGATAAGAAGGTTCAAGGAAAGATTCTGAAGATTGATGAGCCTACTGTTGAGACACAAGTTGAGAAGAGTGCTAACCTCAAGCTGAAGGAAGTGAAGGAAGAAGACAGTGAGGTTGAGCTATCACCCTATGATAAGCTCCCTTTCCCTAAAAGGTTCCTCACCAAAGCTCAGAAAAAAGTGGTCTCCAAATTCAGAAAAGACCTAAGTGATATTGGAGTCAAGCTTCCAGAGATCACCGATATGCATGCTGCTCATGTCCAAATGATGCTAATACAGGACATTCTCACCCACCAAGCTGAAGTGGCTGAGCTTTTGGACATCTCACTTCTGAAGATTGATCCACCAATCCCTCCAAAATCCCTCCCTAAGCTTGAGTCTAAAGGGAAGTTCACATTGTCTTGTTCCCTTGGTAAGATAACCATGGATGATGCTCTTGTTGATAGTGGTGCAAGTGTGAATGTGATTTCTATGGATATGGTGAAGAGTCTTGGAATTGAAAGCATGGAACAAGATACTTCTTCTCTCACCTTTGGGGACTCCTCTTCTACAACCCCACTTGGTATCATAAAGGACTTCCCCTTGAAGATTGGATCCTGCACCATACCTATTGACCTCACTGTTTTGAAGATGGCAACTGAGAAGAGAGTTCCCTTGATCCTTGGCACTCCTTTCCTCACCACAGTTGGAGCTTGAATTGACTTTCCCAACAAGAAGGTCACCCTCGTGCATGTCAACAAGGATGTCTCATATCCTCTCCAATCTCCATTGGATGTTAGCTATTGTGGGACAATCACTTGTGGTGCAAAAGCTGATGAGAAGCCACAAGAGGAGGTGGTTGTGAGTAAGAAAGAAGGTCTTGATGGAGATTCTTCTAAAGATTTGTGTGTTGAGCACTTGGAAAGTGCTAAAAGAGAGGGGATGGGTGGAGTCTCAAAGGCCACTCATGGCAAGAAGATGATAGTGAAAGAGCCTTATCCTCCACCTCTTGATTTGCTCTCACACACTCTCACTCTCCATCCAAAGAAGTTCAAGGATGGTGCCATTGAGTACAAGATCAAGCACAAGGGCAGATCCACGCCATTCTCAAGTGCTAGAGCCATCATCACCCCTCAGCTCCAAGATGACCCAATCAAGCTTCAAGAGCTTCTCTCTCAGGTCCTCGCCATCACTCTTGAAGGTGGTAAGGATCCTCCTTCTCACTAGTCCAAGAAGAAAGGTAGTCAAGCTAGTGACTCAAAACAAGCTCACTTGGGAGGAAGTCCCATGGTTATCATTGTACATATCTTTGCCATATAAAATTTTCTTTAAGTTTTCAATAAAAGTGGTCTAGGTTTTCAGGTTGAGCCAAGAACTAGAGGAGAGAAGAAAGGTGGTGAGCCACCTAAGCCTTATGATTGCCATGTAGCAGCCTCCTCTAGTTGCTATGAACCAAGCCAGCTTCTAGTCATGACACAAGCACCATGCCCAAATCTCCTTGGGTGGTATCACTCCAACCCTTCTTGTATATACATTTGCTTTTGCCTTGTTGAGGTACCTCTTACTCTCTTACTCACACAGGAGACTGTGTTATTTAAGTGTGGGGGAGGTACCGGATATTTGATCATGTTTGCTTTGTGATTTGTAGTCTCATGCATTGCATTGTACATTCATAAGTGCATAGAAAATCTAAAAATTTTTAAATTTTTGAACCATGTAGATTGCATCACTTGCATCCTTAGGATTGAGTCTAGAGCATATAGGTTGCATTCATTTGCATATGGAACATTGCCTTGTAAAGAACACTCGTTTGCACTGAATTTGACACGCTAGTTAAACATATCAGGTAGCTTGAGCACCTTTTGAAAAAGCTTGCATGCTTTGAGCCTTGAAAACTCTTCTTGAAACTTGCTTGCTTACTTGATATTGGCATTGTTCTTAAGACCAGCTCCATCCTGAACTTAGACTTGAATGAACTTAATCTCTCTTGCATACGGGCATTTGCATACTTAGTCATGGATCTCATACACATTTGGGTTATCTTTTTCCATTGTACCACCCTTTGTTAACCCAAATGGCACTCCCTTACCCCTGAACTCTATCCATTCTTTGAAGCCTACATTTATTTGCTTGAGTGAGGCCTCTTTTGATAGCTTGTCATGTGCAAAATCTTGAGAGTATTGGGAGCGACATGGATTGGTTGTCTGTCTTGCTAGCATAGGGTCATCATTTGAGCTAGCTTCTAGGATGGTGAGTGAAGTGTTTGTTACCTAATGGTTTACATTTTGGATTTGGGATGTGACAATGTTGAGATTGATGAACAAAGAAAGTTTTGAGAAAGAAAAACCCTAAGGACTAGAAATGAAAAATGAAAAGCTCTTGATTGATGTTTTTGACCTCCCCCCTCATGTGTATATATAAAAATTAAAATAAAAAATAAATAAAAAAATAAAAGAAAAAAAAAGAAAAGAAAAAAAAAAGAAAAAGAAAAAGAAAGATTCAATTAGATAGTGGGGATGGAAAAACTTAAGAGTTAGAGCTTAGAAAGTGAATAGAGGTCCTTAGAGGTTGAATCATGAGAAAGAAAATGTTCATTGGGTGAGTGATGTGAGTATGTTTTCATTTTGGGTTATGGGATGAATTAAATGGGGTGTAGAACTTGTAATCACTTAGGAATTGGGTAGAATGATGAGGATGGATCCATGTATGCATGAATTGCTCCTAGTCTTAGATAAATTTTGCATAATGATCAAGCTCCTTGATTTTTGAGTGATTGCCACCTTGAAATGATGCATTGAACCCTCCTTTTCATCCATATTAGACCATTTGATCACCTAGCCAAATGATTGAGATCATGTGCCCATTTGTGAGACTTCACCTTGGGTGTGTGTGTGTGAATCAATGTGAGGGCTGGTTAAGAGAACATGTTGGCTGATAGGCATTGCACCTTGTGTAGAGGCATAAGAGTAATTGATAGGCCTTGTGAAGCTAGAGCATAATAAGAGAGTTTTGCTCATGATATTTGCTATGTTTCTTTAGGATGTCAAGTTGAATGCTATGAGTGTTTCTTTTGGCTTTGTTCACATTCTTGCATCCATTCCCCCTTGTGTTTGAAAAGTTTACTTGAGGACAAGCAAAGATCTAGTGTGGGGGAGTTGATGTCTTGCATATTTACATGTTTTTAGCTATCATATCTTATGCATTTTTACTCATTTAGACTAGGCATTAAGAATCTTTAGGCTCATTTTGCATTCAAAAGTCTCTATCAGGTGTTGGAGTATACTTTGGGGATATTGGAGATGTTTGGGAGTTTTGTGACGAAGAAGAGGGGTTTAAAGATGAACATAGAAAGAGGCCTTATAAATATCTTCTGATGCTAATATTTGGTGAAGACATGAAATTCTGAGTTAGCTTTCCAATGGAAGTGGTTTCAAGACATTTGGAGCCATATTGGAGGAGTTATGATAAATTGAGTGGAAGCATGTCAAGCCACCCGGGTGCACACACCCGGGGAGACTTACCCGCACGGGACGGAGCACGGACGCATTGGATGCGCGGTCTTGGATGCTCGGGAGAGAGTGCCCACACGGGATGGACACGGGACGAACGGACAGGAAGCGACCAAGGACGCACCCAACCTTGCCTCACCCACATACAATCCCACTCGACCTCGTCCACCCGGCCACTACTACCCGCGCATGGAGACACCTGGACAGCACCTACCTGACTGCTCCCACCCGCACGGCTGGACGGCTGGGCGAAGGAAAGCACCTGACCTCACACACCCGGGTCACCACTCGACCACCTGACCCGGGTGGTTCAAAAATCCCTTCCTTTTGGTTTATTTTTCGTTGGTTAAGACTAAGTGACCTTAGGGGCATTTTAGTAATTTTGTTTTATGTTTCCAAGGGCTTTCAAGTCTATGTATAAATACTCTTGTGATCTCATTAAGAGATCTATCTTGTTTTCTCTCTAAGAACATTGAAACCTTGAAGAAAGATTGAATCTTTAGTCTCTTTTCATCTTATTTCTTTGTGATTATTTGATTAAACTTGCTTCTTGTTTGAGTGTAAACTGGTTCAAGAACAATATAAAGAGAGAAGCGGGGCGAACAAAGACGTTTTATAGATCTGAGATATGTGATTACAAACGGATTCAAGAGTGACTAAACAGTCGGAGAAATATAAAGGCGGTATCTATGAACTTATCGAAACCCTAGATCTAGCCGCTCAAGGGAGTATATAAAAGTCTGGATCCCCTTGTCAGTGCTGTCTTCCCTCCTTTTATAGGCTGTCATGTCGTTCGCCCTAACTCGTCTTGAGTCTCGTTGGGCTATCCTCCTAAACGGGCTTTAGAGTTGGCCTATTAGACGTCTTTGCCAGTCGGTTCCAAACGAGCCACTTTAGCCGCGTGGCTAAAGATGTTCCGAAGCCGAGCCGTTCCTTTCTTCTTTAGGGGTCGCGTAAGTCGTCTTCGTGAGTTAGGTTTCCTCATTTGATGGGCCTTGCAGGGAGGGTACAACCCATCTCGCACAATAAATCCCCCAGTTCACTTGTGAGTCACCATGACTCTAAGTGAATTTGTAACCAGGTTTAATCAAATGATGGAACCTAGCGGCTGCGTCTGTTCGTCTGTGGCCGAGCAGGTTTAGCTCATCACCAGGCGTGTCTAGTCGTGAGACTAGGGTGCGGTTGCTGGCCAAAGGCGAGGTTTATAGGAGCGTGCTCAATCGCCCGCCAGGACGTGACCAGTCGTTCGATTCGGACGTTAGTCTTCAAGAACTTATCAGGTCTCTCCTAGGGGCATGTCTATCCGGCCATATAACAAGTCTATTCCAGGAGCGCGTTTTAGCCGCCAAGATGAGGCATTGATCTTTAGTAGCGAGTTTAGTCGGTCTCACCGGTAGCATAGCCCGTCGGGTCGGACTTCAGTTCTTGAAAATGCTTCGTATTGATGTGAGCGGTTTGATTTGAATCGAGAATCATGATTTGGCGATAGCAGTTCGGTTGGCGAAAGGTGAACGGTTTGATTTGAATCAGAATCTTGGTTTGGCGATAGCAGTTCGGTTGGCGAAGGTGAACCACCTCTAGAAGCCCAATTAGGCCCTTTTAAGTGTAATTAATGCGCTGGGAGCGTGCCTTAATCTTTGCTATAAATGGCGGTTTCCATCGCTTTCTTCATTCTTCTCTGCATCTCGGGTATTTCTTTTCTCTCCTTCTCTCTACTTTCTCTCTCAGATCTGCGATTAGGTAGCGGAATCCTTAGATATTTGGTTAGCCGTCTTTTGGGTTATGTCGCCAGGGAATCGATTGTCGAGGAGAAAGGGAAAGCCGCCAGTCCCTTCCAGTCCGGCTGAGGACATCCGCGGCTCGTGGGAGTCCGCTCGATGACTTTAGTCGATTCACCTTGACGGCGATGCGAGAATCGGTGAATCTCGATATGTCATAGCGTCTCTTGGTTGCTGATGCTCGATTGCCGAGAAGCGGGTCAGTCTCGATTACGAGTGACCGCGGACCGTTCTAGTCCAGCGGCTAGTCGGTCTAACGAGAGGCGATGAGGGCGGCTCAGTAGCGCGGGTAACGGTCTGTTGGCGAGGAAGCGATGATTCCGACTCTTCGTCCCAAGCCAGCAAGAGCTATGGAACGCAGGCAGCGTTCGATTCGATCAGATCGGCTGTAGGCGACCGTCATCATCCTGGCGGGATCTTGAAGAGTTGCCAGCGCTCCACCACATCTTCTACGGGATCCGTGGATGGAGGTCAGCGTTGAAGCGTGTTGGGACATGCTCCACTCACAGTTCGTGAGAGGTCTCTTCTGGCCTTTACAGGGGCGTGACCTACATCATCCGTCTGCGAGCGAGGCCTTGGTCCCCTCGATTCGGCTACCAATACTATGCGAGTCATACTTTGAAGATGGCGGCTAAAGCGTAGTTCCCGATTCCTCGGCTAATCCGTCGTGCGTCGAGGCGTGGGATCATGATAGTCAGCTGAAGATGGCTCGATCATGCGTTGTAATGTTGTTGGTAATGGGGCGAATACAGGCGTCTCAATGTCGGTAGAAGTTTTGAGTGGCGACCACAAAGCTGAGCGAGCGGCTTGTTCTCGGTGAAGATCGCTGATTATAGCGTTCTGACCGGGCATCGAGGAAGGCGAAGAACTGGCAGCGTCCATATTTCGTCAAAGGCGGACGAACATGCCTTCGTCGAGTCATTTGGAAGAGCGATTTTCTGTGTTGTGGACTAAAAGATTGGTAGAAGCGATAGTAAATACCTTACTACCTTTGTCATCTACTGATCGTTTTTGTGTTTGGCAGGTGGCCATCAGAACACTGTCGCATATCGGAGAACTTCTTTGAGGCGCGCAGATCATAGCCACACAGTCATCTTCGTTGGCCTGACTTGAGTAGGGAGTGGATCGTCGGCAGCAGGATCAATTGCTAGAGGTACTTCCTTACCCATCACTCTAAATATTCAAGTGTTTTAGCGTACTGATTGGCTTCTGTATTGCGCTCTGGTCGATTGGAATTGAGGCAACGCTGATAATTGGCCCAGAAATCCCGCTTGAACCTTTTCCGCGGCAGAAGATTCTTAAAGCCGCGTGAGATGGGCGGTACCCGGATCTGAGTGCTTTGCTCAAGGAAGCTTCAGCTCTAAAGAAGTCGACTACATGACTCGTCGACTAACCCGACCGGCGGTAGCGTCTCTCAAAATTGATCGTTCTGCCCGATCGACCAAGTGATGATCCTGATCTTCGGGTCCCAATCCGAAGAAGAAATCTCGAAGAAGAAAGTACTGAGACCCCTTCCGATGGAAGCGGCTGCTTCGGAAAGGTTCCGCCTTTGAAGGGTCCACAGATGATTCTTCTTTAAAAAGCGAAGAAAGCGAAGAAAGCGAAGAGGTCAGCGAGGAACTTCGGTGGCCACGAGGTCAAAAATGCGTATCTAAAGAAGTGTCGGAGGAAACCGAAAAAGAAGAAGTCTAAGAAGGAGGGTCTGCCAGAAAGCGCCAGCAATCCCAGTCTCGAGGAGGCACCGTCGTCGCGGGGTCTCCGTGTTGGAGAAGGAGGTGGAGTGGGCGACTCACAGGAGAAGGCATCCTCGAGGCTCTAGTAAGAGCGAGTCGCCTGGCGGACCTCGCGTCCTTCCTGTCAAAGATCAAGGGACTGTCTCCCCGCGTGTTAGCTTCGTCGAAGGCTCCCTTGGGAAGAGCCGAGAATCGACTTCTCGATCCGCGTGGAGTTCATATACCACGAGCAGACCCCGCTGGTGTGCAACCCCAGTAAGTGTGCCGAGCTTTCTCGCTAGATCCGAGGTAGCCCTAGGGAGATGCCTTTGGTTGGGGATCTCTTCTTCAAAGATGACTATATCGACGTTGCACTGGCGAGCAGGCGGGTATGCTTCCAACCTTTGTACTTTGGACCCGTTTAGCCGTCCTTCCTTTTCCTTTTGAATTAACATATTGGCCTTGTTGTTTTTTTTTGTTAGGCGATGGATGCATGAAGCGTCCTTGTGGAGAAATCACGATACTGCGTTAAAGCGAGCGATGACCGAGCTAAGCGCCTCGTGGCTTCGCAAAGGTAGGCTTCGGGGTGATTGAGAGGCTCAGAGCAGACCAGGAACAGATTGCCAAGAAGACCCTCGAGGAGAAGGAAGCTCTCAAAGTAAAGTTCGAGGGCCTGGAGGCCTTCGGAGCTGATCAGCGGCTAGAAGAACTTCAGCGTGAAAAGCGACCTTGGAAAGCGAGCATGCGGAAGAAGACTGAGCTCAGGATAGGGGCGCTGTCATCAAAATTGACAGAGGAGAGCGCAGGCCGGGATTCGATGCGGCCAGGAGGTCTCGCGAAAGGTTCGGGTTCAGTCGGCTATGACCGACAAGCTTAAGCGTCGCCTTGACTACTGTCGTTCTACTTGGCGCCGCGATCTTCGAGAAGGAGAAGAACTTGCCGGGCAGGCTTCTGGTACCAGAAATGTCGAGATGATCAGGAAGGCAGCTGGAAGTACTCAAGAGCTTATTGGCGTCTTACGTCCAGCAGAGAACATCAGGCGCGGTTCGAGAAGCTTGATGTTGGTCCGTTACGAGGCGTTGGCTCTTTCTCCACTAGTTCTTGGTCCGGTTAAGTGAGCGAGGAGTTCATAGCCACTCTTTACCGTATGGGTGAGCGAGGACCTAGTCGGTTGAATTAACCCCGCGCTCGCGGACTCCTCGAGCTCTTCGAGGATCGTCGGTTAACGGCCAGCGAGATTCCAGCTGAAGCGACTCTTCTGAAGAGTTGTGCCCTCGTACCGATGAAGATATCGCCGAGGAGGTCGTTCCTTAGTGCGTGAGGATCCTCCGAGTGGCGTCGATCGAAGAAGGAGGTCGTTGAGTCGGCGACTCTTCTCGAAAGCGAAGATGAAGAAGGATGCGGGGAACCGCAGTCTCTATCCTGCTAAGGCTGAGGAGCAGCTCGAAGCGAGGAGGGATTAGGCGCGAGTCGCCGTTGCCTGCTTCTGTTGAGCAGGAGGGTCCTCGTGGAAGGAATGAAGATGAAATGGTCTGGTGGATGCTCGAAAGTCAAACTGTTCGAGAAGGATGGCGAAGCAGCAAAGGATCGGGCGTCGATCTTCCCCTTTGCTTCTAGGAGACTCTCTGCTGCGGAGGAGACTCCGCTTGATCACTTGTTGTTGTACTACTATTCAGTCTTCTTTTCTTCTTGTTGTTTATGCGCTAGTTTAAACTTTATCGGCGCGGGCATTGTGTATGAATCGCGAACTTTCTGTTTTTTCCCATTGTTTGTCCAGCGCCAAGTGATTATAGCGATTTCGTTTACAAATGGGTCATTAGTGCTTGTTTTAGTCTTAGAGATGAAAGGTTCTCGAGTCGTTTCTCAGTAGCAAATCGAGTTTTGGTCGGTAAAACCTGCACTTTCGATGCTAGAAAAAGACTTAAGAATTAAGCTCAATGCTAATCCGTCTATGCCAAATTATTGGTCATCTGCGGCTATCTAGTCCCTCGGTTAAATGTCTGATCAGGACTTAACGAATAGTGGAATACGTTCATCAGCGTTCGTCTCGTTTGATAAGGGCGAGAGTCGCGAGAGAGAACTGCTGATCGTTCCACGGTTGGGTAGAGGGCGATTTGAGTCAACTAAAAATTTAGACTGTTGTTTTGTTATAGCTGGACGGTTAAGGCTGCCTCATTACCGGGATGGGATCAAGCCATTAAGTAGTTAGCTTTTACCGAGTAAAAGTGGCTTTCGAGCGCATTTACTCGAGGCGGGTAGAAGTGACGGCAGTGCATCTACTCGGCTTTTTAGCGAAAGTGATTGTGATCATCCGTTTTGGATTTAGTCGATCGGGTAGAAGTGGCGGCTTGTTCAGCTACTCGATCGGTAAGAAAAATAAAGGTTTGGCGGTCTGCTCGAAGAAGAGGTTAAGTAAAGGCGATGCTGGATCCGTTACTTAGCAGGAGAGTCTGGGTCTTACGAATAGTAGCGGCGCAGATGCATGGAGTTCCATGCCTTGGGGCGTCTTCTCCGCTGGAAGTTTGGAGCGGTAGGCGCCAGGCTTAACGACTTTGACTATCTTGTAAGGTCCTTCCCACTTTGCCCGAGTTTTCCAGCGTTGAGTTCCTTGGTGTTCTCGAAAACCTTGCGCGCATTGATCGCTTAGCTCCAGTGGTCTTGCCTTAACCCTCTTGTTGTAGTAACTCTCAATCTGGTGCTGGTAATTCTGGATTGAAGCAGAGCTTGATCTCGGCGTTCCTCATGTTCGTCAAGTCGCGTTAAGGAGCATGTCTTCATTGAGCTTCGGCGTGTTCGCGGCATTTTGGAGCGGCGGAGGCTCTGGCGTTGACTTCAGCGGGGCCATAGCCCGACTCCATAGAGAAGGGTGTTGATTAGCCCCCTTGGAGTTGTCGCGATGGCTCGAGGACTCCGTCGAGTTCGTCGGCCCGGTGGCCTTTCTTGAGTCAAAGCGTTTCTTGATTCCATCCATGATGAGTTTGTTAGAAGACTCGCCTGGCGTTCCCTTGTGGTATCTTGGCGTGGAGGGCTTAGCGAATGTTCCATTTTCCGCCAGAACTCTTTGGAGTTTCGGACATAAATTAGGAGCGTTGTGGTTACTATCTCCGTCACGAGGAGACCATGGCGGCAAATGGCGTTTTCAGGCGAAACAGCGGACTTCCTTGTCGGTCACTTGAGAGAAGGCTTCTGCTTGATCCACTTTGTGAAATAGTTGGTTAGGACTAGGATGGCGGCGTCCTCGAGAAACACACCATGGGACCAATGATGTCCATAGCCCAACCCATGAATGGGTAGGGGCGGTGGGCGTCTGTAGCACCGGTTGGACAGTGGATAATGGGCGCATGTCGCTGGCACTTGTCGCCGCGGCGGGGTATGGTCGCAGTCGAGTTCATAGTCGGCCAGAAAAGGCGGAGTTTCTGATCTTCAATGCTAATCTTGCGTCCGCGGGTGGTTTCCTCCGCTGCGGATCTCGTCACCGTGAATGCATTTGAGAGGACCCGCTTGCGTTGTATCTGTATAGTTAAGTCGTTCATGGCGGTAATGGCTTCGCCTTTTGAGTCGTCTGGCTTCCCACTTCGGTTGGCAAGACACCGTTCGAGGTAATTAATGAACTCCGGCGCCAGTCAACAGGCTGTTGGTGGGACTGGGTCATCTCAATTAATGGTTGACGAAAGTAGCGCCTCGGCTGAAATGCTGATACTTGGTTACGTCGATGTGGTTTATTGGGATGGTGTGGGAACGAAATTCACACCGTCGATTTTAATGAATAAAAGCGGAGGAAAGCCAAGTTAACCCGACTTTCCTGAAGGTCTGGATTCTCTCGCGACAGCCAACGACAAGTGACCCGAATAAATGCGGAAAAGGTTTGTTAAGATTTGGGACTGGACCTTAAGAAAGGCTGCCTACGCACTTTCGAGGATCAAGTCGGACGTAGTTCAGTTAAAAAGAGTTGAACAAGAGATCGAACCGTCTGGGCGGTTCATCTAGTATGGCGTTTGTCATAGAAACAGGCATGTCGAAGATAGCGCCTAGGGTTTTATGTCGCGGAGCTCTTAAATAAAAGAATTGTCGGATCCTTCGAGAGGAAGCCGGAGGTTTGCGGGCAGGAGGCGGCCAGACGTTCTAGGGCCTGGTTCGTCTAGTATGAGCGTTGGTCATAGAAACGGGCATGTCGAAGGTAATGCCTAGGGTTTCTATGTGCAGAGCTTCAGTAGAAGAATTGTTAGATCCTTCCGAGAGGAACAGGGTCTATGGAGAAGATAAAACTAGAACAAGAGGCGGCCAGGCGTTCTAAGTCCTGCCTCGCTGGCCTAACCACCTAAGTTCTAAGTTCTCTAAGCTAGCGGGAGTTTTCTAAGTCTAGATTCTAGGATTTTCGGATCTTCCTCTCCTCTGCTCTTGCTCTCCTTATATACTCACTCCTAGGTCGGTTTGCCTTAAGATGATGGACCTACGCCTTCGCCCAAGCTTATCTCTGCAGGAAGTATTCCATTTTAGTCGATCTTAAGTAATTATCCTCGAGTTTTGGTGACTTGATGTTTATCCGATGTTGGAAATCGGATAAACCGTCATAGCCTGATTGGGCCTGAATTCTTAAAATCGTAAGTAAGTCCGTGGACTTGTCTTAAGTCGTTGAGCGTTTTTCACGATTTCGGACAGACTATTTTTCTCGTAAAATAAACCGTTATAGCCTAAAGGATCGATGCTCAAGTTAATGCGACCTTGTTTTATCTGATATCTTCTGAAATCAATCCTTCTAGTTTTGTCGTAAAACATCGAGGGCGATTCCAATCGAGTCGAAGGATGTTTATTCGTAGCGTGATAGTCCCAAGCTCCGCGATGATTGATCCAAACAAGCCAAGATGGGATCAGACCGAACACGATGGGACGGGACCAGGGCGAGGGCGTCGACTGGCGCCAGGCGAGTGCCGCCGGCGCCAGGCGAGTGCCGCCGGCGCCAGGCGAGTGCCGCCGGCGCCAGGCGAGTGCCGCCGGCGCCAGGCGAGTGCCGCCGGCGCCAGGCGAGTGCCGCCGGCGCCAGGCGAGTGCCGCCGGCGCCAGGCGAGTGCCGCCGGCGCCAGGCGAGTGCCGCCGGCGCCAGGCGAGTGCCGCCGGCGCCAGGCGAGTGCCGCCGGCGCCAGGCGAGTGCCGCCGGCGCCAGGCGAGTGCCGCCGGCGCCAGGCGAAGTGCCGCCGGCGCCAGGCGAAGTGCCCGTCGCCACGCTGAAGATCTCTGCGAGGCTTCGATTTGATATCTTGATCGTTTTCTGGTTCCTCCACGGTTTGAAGCGACCTCTTGAAGTTCGAGGCAGATTCTTTTTGTTTAGGGTTTTGTGGTGATCGAATCTTGATGTCGACCGATTTTCGAGGACTCTCGTCAGCGCCGCCGAATCTTCCGATCTCACAGAGAGTGGATATTCTAATTTGAAAATCTCGTATAACTTCTTTTCAAATTATCCGAGACTTTTGTTTCAAAATACTTTAGAGACTTTCGGTTATTGATTCCGTCGTGACCGATTTTGACACCAACGGTTAACCCCAATTTCGTTAGAACCTTGATGTTCTGCGGCGATAAGATATGTCAGGTAAGATGGCGGAATTAATGGTTGAAAACTCCGTTGAATAGGGGATTGCTGCGCTTTGAAGGCTGCCCTCATTACCCTTGTTGTAGGGAGCAAGCCTTCCGTGGTTAGTTTTGGAGTTTAAGACCCTTGTGATCTGTTTTCGGTGAGACTTATATGGTCTGGTTATGTGTCATGAGAGACTTTCGAGCATGATGCGTTGATAATATTTGTTTTCGATTATTTATGAACTTCAGTTTTGAAGTATGAGAAAGAGGGTGTGAGTTATTAGTCTCATTCCTAGTTCCTTGATGATCACCGTACCTATTGTTTTGCGTAAAGCGAGATTTTCAGCGGTTTACTGATTTACGAAAAGTTCGTGAAACTAATAGGCTTAAGTGAAGAGACAAAATTTTGGATCTAAGTATACCATACTATGTCTGTGAGATGTCAAGATCCAGCGTGGCTGGGTTTAGGCAAGACCTAGGTTTACTCTCGACTGAGGCTTTGCGATGACAAATCGGCTTCGTTTTGCCTGTTTGCGATTTTAACCTGACTCGTACCGTTTAAAATCCGCGAATTGTTGTCGGCTTATATGATTTGTCAGGCGTGAGTCGAGCTACTTCCTTCTGAAGAGCTAAACCAAAATTTGGATTTCTTTATAGCGGCTATGTTTATCTTTGTCGGATGCAAAGAGCCTACCCTTGAAGGGCTGCAATTTGTCTGTTTAGGGCGTTAGAGTTAGTTTGTTGTGATCAGCAACAACGAAATGATGCCGGTTAGAGGCATGTTACGTTTAGAGGTGTGTTTGTATGTTTTGAGTTCTAGAGAGAGGATTTCGTCTGGAGCGTTTGAGAAAAGAATGTCCTTGGCGTTAGCGGCGTCTACGCAGTGCTGAAGGTCGAGTTTTCCTTGTGCGCATTTAGTGGTTGAAATGTTGGCGTGCTTGGAGATGTTTTGCGAATGTTAGCAGCCAGAAACTGTTGTTTCGGCTTGGACGCAGGACCAAGGGGTCGCGTAGTTTGACCTGTGGAGAAGCCGCCTACATTCACAGTGCTTCGCGGAAGTGTTGGCCTTCAGGATTTGATTGTATATATTAAGGATGACTCATATAACTCTTGGAGCCTTGTCACGAGTGTTTCTTTTCATGCGTGTTCGCGAGTATAGAACTTAATCGATTGTGATAAGTTTAAATCTTCGTTAACCATATGGTTGTTAGGACTGGGTTTTGGTATGAAGAGTTGATCGTATGATTTCACGATTCTGGGTTATCTGACAAATTGCTTGCGTAATAGTCACTTGGCGTTCTATGAACAAATCGTGGATTGTTGTTTTAGCCGTTAAGTGATTGGCGGTGATTAAACTCAGTAGCTTTGGATTGGCATGGAGGCTAGATTCAGCCCGTATCGCCAAGGAAGTTGTTGGTAAGCGATCAGATCATGACCCTTATTAAGGTCATGTTAGTTTCTGATTGTCCTTAATGGGGATGCGAATTCAGGTCGGGCTTTCACGAATCGTGATTGGCGAGGAGCGAAGTAGCGTTGCGAATAGACATGACAAGCATAGCGGAGTTTTCTGAGTTATGGCTGATGGCT
This sequence comes from Brassica carinata, assembly GCA_016771965.1. NCBI lineage: Eukaryota > Viridiplantae > Streptophyta > Magnoliopsida > Brassicales > Brassicaceae > Brassica > Brassica carinata. The sequence continues at coordinate 50,783,181 of CM028688.1, forward strand.
TTTAAAGCGATCTTGCACTTTCGTCTCAATTATCACGATGAATGGTTCGTTATAAAATTTTTTGTTGCATGAAAATCGTTTCATTTTATCGAGGGACAAAGTTTAAGGGATCAGCAGGGACGATGCGGGTTAAGTCTGTGATTATTTCCTGCTTTCCGGTAACCTGAGGAGTAAAGCGAGGAGCCAGAAATCTTGTGGAGCAACCCGTCCGGACCCATTATGTTTATTTTCACGAAAGTTGCTTTGTATGAATTGACTTCGACCATACAGGATTTTTAGTAAAGGTGATAGAAGGGGTTTTAGCAAAGGTAACGGAGAGTGTTTCTCACAAATTACTTGCGATATTAGCGACCACGGATTATGTTTTCCTCATTCACTTTTGCGTCTTTAAATCGTTTTGCATGAGACCGATCATGTTTTTCCATAGGCTGTTTTGTTTTAAAATGTTCTTGTTATCACAGTAATGGATGACGGTTTCATGGAGATAGAAAATGCTTGAATTGTTAAAGTAGCGATGTTTCAGCGGATTTACGGGGAGATGTTTCGCTATGATTTCGACCTTTGGGCGAAAGATGCTTGAACTACTCATGGAGTTTTACGAAGGTTATTTACGTTATTTTAAGTAGTTCACCGCCGTGCTATTAGTCTGGCGTTGGTACATGTTTCTGATCGCATGAAGTTTGCGGCGAGAGCAACGTAGAGTTTTCAAGACTATGTTTGTAACAGTTGGGCTATGCGCTAAGCGTCTTTAGGCGAATCTTATTACTCGCGAGTTTGCTTTGTCAAAGCGTTGTCTTGATGCTGAAGCAAAAGTTTTCGAAGATGGGATTATCACGGGTATATTATCGTACCTACTTCCCTTTTCTTTTTCTGAAAAGCGGGTTAGCCGTTCTTCGAAGGCTGGTATGCGTTTTTCTTTCTTTTAGGAAGCGGGATGAGTATGCTTTTAGAGCGGCGTGGCGTCGTTTCGGTTTTGAGACTAGATGCGGTTTGCATGTTCTGCCTGGACAATCAAGGAGCGATGGAACAAGACTGGAAATTTTGCCTAAGACTTAGCTTGCTAGACTGTCCACCTAGGTCCTAAGTTCCCTAAATTCTACAGCAGTTTTCAAGGCGTTTTGTTCCTGTCCTACAAAGAATTAAAACCTTTACAAAATTTTGAGAAAATAGTCTTTTGAAGGTTTCGGCATTTCGAAGGAATCCCATTTCCTCATTATAGTCGAGGCGATTGGTGTTTAGACTAACCGTGATCGTACTAAACTCACGAAGATTGATCTGAACAAGCGAGGGATCGGACCGAGCCGCGATGGGACGAGACCAGGGCGTGGACGGCCAGGCGAGTGCCGCCGAACCAGTCGGCCAGCGTGACAGTGCCGCCCGGCATAAGGCGATTGCGCCAGCGCCGAGCGGCCAGCGGTAACGGCCGGCCCAAGACAGTACGCCGGCATCAAACCGGCCAGCGTGCAGTTGCCGCCGTATGACGGCCAGCATTAACGGTACCGCCCGGTATAGACGGTGCGTGGCAGTACGCCAGGCATGAAGCGAGGAGTGCACTTGGCGCCAAGCCTTCCGTGTCGGTGCCGTCGGCGCCAGACCGGCCAGCGTGGCGATGCCTTACGCCGAACGCGAGGAGTACCGCCGGCGCCAGGGCGGCTAGCGTGGCAGCGTGCGCCGATATGAGGCCGTCTTGCAGTCCGTGGGTCTTCCGTTGTTCGATTTTCCTCCGTTAGTCGTTCGTGCAGAAATCTTTGATTTTGGGAGGATCTTTAGCCATAGATTTCGAGTATCGTTTCTTACCGCGAGACTCCTCGGTATCGGGGATTGAATGGACTTGGATTACGTAGACTTCCTGTCTTGAGGTTTGAATAATGAGGCTTGAACTTAGATTTTAAAATCGAACTTTGTTAAAAATCGAGAAGGCTGCGGAAGATAAATGGTGTTTTTGAACAATCGAACATGGGTTTAAGGGACCAAGATGTTGCCGTTGCCGAGATCGAGGCGACTGCATGGATGGTAGCCAGGACCCTTGCGCCCGGCGTAGATGGGAAAGATATTGCCTGCTGCGGTAGAGCGAGGAGAGGACAAACCTACGCGCCCGGCATAGGCGGACATGGTGGAATTTGCCGCCCGTAAAACCTTACGCCGATGCGTGGTGTCCGGCGTCCACCGATTCTGCTGTTGCTTGCTTCGTCGTTCCCGGGGCTCCGCAGTTCAAAGACGAGTTCACGAAAAACTCAGGCAAAGATGCATGGTACTGAGACAGGACCGGTCGTCTATGGCGGGAAAGAGATCCTTCTCATGGGCGAGGTGGTCGAGACAACGACATTGTTTTCTTCGTATAATCTCAGCGGAAGCTCCGATTGAGGCGAAGCGAAAACCATCTTGACCTAGACTCAAAGAAGAGCAAAGTGAGGTTTCCACAGGCGAGGTGGCCTTGGGCGAGGTGATCTTGGTGATGGTTGTTCTCGTCCGCGGGCGAGGTGGCGGAGAGTGATTTTGTTCCCTTCGTAAAATCTCAGCGGAAACTCCGATTGAGGCGAAAGCGAAAGCCACTTTGATCTAAACTCAAAGGATAGCGAAGGTGAGTTAAGCCCTGTGGCGAGGTAGCCATGTCGGAGGGTGAGGTGACCTCGGTAATGTTTGTCCTTGCCCACGGCGAGGTGGCGGAGAGTGATTTGGTCCTAAGTTCCCTAAATTTACAAAGCAGTTTTTCAAGACGCTTTTGTTCTCTGTCCTACAAAGAATTAAAACCTTTACAAAAATTTTCGAGAAAATAGTCTTTGAAGGTTTCGCATTCGGCGAATCCCATTTCCTCAGATAGTCGAGACGATTGGTGTTTAGACTAACCGCGGATCGCATTCAAACTCACGAAGATTGATCTGAACAAGCCAAGAGGGATCGGACCGAGCACGATGGGACCAGACCGGACGCGGGACCGCGCCAGGCCGGGTGCCGCTGAGCCAGTCCGCCCGCTGACGGTGCCGCCGCGCAGGTCGGGTGCCGCCGGGCGCCAGGTCGTCAAGGCGGACGGAAAGCCGGGCGCCAGATCAGGTGTCGCCGGCGCCAGGCCGCCCGCTGCGATGGTGCCGCCGGGCGCCAGGCCGCCCGCTGCGGATGCAGCCGCCGGGCCAGTCAGCCCGCTGCGGACGGTGCCGCCGGGCGCCAGGCTGGTGCCGCCGGCGCCAGGCCGCCCGCGTGTCGGTGCCGCTGGCTAGACCGCCCGCGGACGCGTACGCCGGGCGCCAGGTCGGGTACCGCCGCCAGGACGGCTAGCGTGGACGCTGCGCCGTGCCAGGCCGCCTTGCAGTCCGTGGGTCTTCCGTTGTTCGATTTTCCTCCGCTAGTCGCTCGTAAGGAAATCTTTGATTTTGGGAGGATCTTTAGCCATAGATTTCGAGGTAATCGCTTACCCAACGACTCCTCGGTATCGGGATTGAGATGGACTTGGATCTAGACTTCCTGTCTTCGAGGGTTTGAATAATGAGGCTTCAACTTAGATTTTAAAATACCTAACTTTGTTAAAAAATCGAAGGCTTTCATGGAAGAATCGCCGTGGTTTTTCAACAATCCAACATGGGTTTAAGGGACCAAGATGTTGCCGCGTCTCGAGATCACAGACGACTGCATGGATGGGCGCCAGGACCCTGCCGGGCGCCAGATGGAAAGATGTGCCTGCTGCCGGGCGCCAGACGGAGAGATAAGCCTGTCACGGGCGCCAGGCGCCGGGTGATCGGGCTTGTTGCCGGGCGCCAGCGCTTTGCCGCCTGCGTCGCGGTCCCGGCCCACCGATTCTGCTGTTGTTGCTTTCGCTGCTCCCCGGGCTCCACGGATTCAAAGACCGAAGTTACGAAAACTCAGGCAAAGATGCATGGTACTGAGACAGGACCGGTCTCGCCCTATGACGGGAAGAGAGATCCTTCTCATGGGCGCAGGTGGTCGAGACAACGACATTGTTTTTCAGATAATCTCAACGGAAGTCTGATTGAGACTAAACGAAACCATCTTGACCTAGACTCAAAGAAGAGCAAAGTGAGGTTTCCACAGGCGAGGTGGCCTGGGCGAGGTGATCTTGGTGATGGTTGTTCTCGCCCACGGCGAGGTGGCCGGAGAGTGATTTTGTTCCTTCAGAAAATCTCAACGGAAACCCGATTGAGACGAAACGAAGCCACTTTGATCTAAACTCAAAGGATAACGAAGGTGAGTTCGCCCTGTGGCGCAGGTAGCCATGTCGGAGGGTGAGGTGACCTCGGTAATGTTTGTCCTGCCCACGGCGAGGTGGCCGGATAGTGACTTTGTTCTTCGTAAAATCTCAACGGAAACCCATTGAGATGAAACGAAAAGCCATTTTGACCTAGACACAAAGAGAGAAAGTGGGCTCTACTAAGGCGGACTGGGAAGACTGATTTACCCTATGGCAAGTCGTCCTAGTAAGATTAAGCTCCAACCTCCTTTCGCTTCCGCTTATTCCTCGAGTTGTTTGTAAGAAGTATGGCAGTGGGAATCGGTGAACCGATTTGTCCGGTTCTGTTCATGAAGTAATCTAGGGTTTCCCCAAGGTTCCGGAGAGTAAGTTTTGTTTTCCAAGAGTTCTCAAAAACGTTTTTGTAGAAACCTTGCTCGCTATGCATTTCTCTAACTTGGTAACAAGACCACTTTTTGGGGTTGATAGATTTTATCGCTGCCCTTCTGTTTAGATAGAGAAATTGCGCAGCTCGTTTTCGCGGCTGTTCCTGTATGGAAAGCCGCCGCTAGTTTTGATTTGCTCGAGCACGCGGGCGCTTATGTAAGTGTTGGCCGTAGGAACAGTCGCTGCTGGAGTTGTTTTACCATCGCTGACGCAAACTGCAAGTTTTTCATATTTCTGGACATCGGTTCAACTGCTTTGGCGGTCGATGAGTAAGAGTAATCCGCCCCTCCTTCTAGCCAAACTGTGGAACCCAAATTCACACCGCCGATTTTAATGAATAAAACGAGGAAAGCCGTTAACCCGACTTTCCTGAAGGTCCGGATTCTCGCGACAGCCAACGACAAGTGACCTAATAAATGCGAAAAGGTTTTGTTAAGATTTGGGACTGGACCTTAAGAAAGGCTGCCTACGCACTCTTCGAGGATCAAGTCGGACGAAGTTCAGTTAAAAAGAGTTGAACAAGAGATCGAACCGCCTGCGGTTCATCTAAGATGAGCGCTGTCATGAAACAGGCATGTCGAAGATAACGCCTGTGGTTTCTATGCGCAGCTCTTAAATAAAAGAATTGTCCGATCCTTCCGAGAGGAGCGGAGGTTTGCGAAAGCAGGAGGCTGCCAGACGCTCTAGGGCCTGGTTTGTCTAGTATGAGTTGGTCATAGAAACGGCATGTCAAGGTAATGCCTAGGGTTTCGGCTGTAGGAGCTCGAGTAAGAATTGTTAGATCCTTCCGAGAGGAACAGGGGTCTCATGGAGAAGATAAAACTAGAACAAGAGGTGGCCAGACGCTCTAAGTCCTGCCTCGCTGGCCTAACAACCTAAGTTCTAAGTTCTCTAAGCTAGTGGGAGTTTTCTAAGTCTAGATTCTAGGATTTTCGGATCTTCCTCTCCTCTCGCTCTTGCTCTCCTTATATACTCACTCCTAGGTCGGTTTGCCTTAAGATGATGGACCTCGCCTTTGGGCCCAAGCTATCTCTCTGCAGAAGTATTCCATTTTCGCTGATCTTTCGAATTATCCTCGAAGTTTTGTGACTTGTGGTTATCCGATTCGGAAATTGATAAACCGCCATAGCCTCGATTGGCCCTGAATTCTTAAAATCGTAGTAAGTCCGTGGACTTGTCTTAAGTCGCTGAACGCTTTATACGATTTCGAAAGACTTTTCTCTCGAAATAAACCGTGATAGCCTAAAGGATCGATGTTCAAGTTAATCGACCTTGTTTTATACGATATCTTCTAAGAAATCCAATCCTTCTAGTTTTTGTCGTAAAACATCGAGGACGCATTGCAATCGAAGTCGAAGGATGTTTATTCGCGAGCCGGATCGCCCCAAGCTCAATGCGCGATTGATCCAAACAAGCCAAGATGGGATCAGACCAACACGGGGACCGACCAGGACGAGGGTCGCCGACCGGCGCCAGGCAGGGTGCCACCGGCGCCAGGCCGCCCGCTGCGGACGCTGGCTGCCGGCGCCAGGCCGGCTCGCGGACGCTGCGCCGCCGCCGGGCGCCAGGCCGCCCGGTTTGAAAGCCGCGCCAGGCCAGGGTGCCGCCGCACCAGGCCGCCCCGCTGGACGGAGTGCCGCCGCGCCAGGTCGGTGCCGCCGGCGCCAGGCCGGCCTGCTGGCGCGCTGTGTCCGGGCGCCAGGCCGGGTGCCGCCAGGCTTAAGATCTCGCGAGGGCTTCGATTTGATATCTTGATCATTTTCTGTTCCTCACGGTTTAAGAGAACGCACTCTTCGTTTCGAGGCAGATTCTTTTGTGTTTATGGTTTTGTGGTGATCGAATCTTGATGTCCTTGGCGGCGGACCGATCTTTCGGGGACTCGTCGCGCCGCGCCCGTAGTCTTCCGATCTCACAGAGTGGATATTCTAATTTGAAAATCTCGTATAACATCTTTTCAAATTATCGAGACTTTTGTTTCGAAATACTTTCGAGACTTTCAGTCATTGATTCCGTCGTGACGATTTTGACACCAACAGATGGTTCTCTTGATTTGATCCGCGGAGCCTGCTGCCAAGGGCTGCTAGATGGCGTCTGCGCAAGCGTTTTACGAGGCACCTTAGTGAGCTCGAAGAATTGAATTCTTTTCTAAATCTTGGGCGGAGGTAAGCATCCATTCGATTGTTCGCGAGCATCGTAGTCTCCATTGAACTGACTGGCTACTAGCTGTGAATCGCTAATCTGGCGCTTAGGCGCTTTGCTTTGGCCCTTTGCCAGCGAAGGCTGGCTATCAATGATTCGTACAAACCGTTGTGGCCGGAAACCAAAGCTGAAAGATTGTCGTATCAGTTCGCCCGGTCGAGTTGAGTTGGACACCAGCGCTGAGCCTTTGTTTGTCGAGGCCGATGCACATGCGGTATCCAGTTCTGGTTGGTGGTGGCAAATCCTGCTCCAGTTCTGGTGCCAATTCGACAAGGAAGTCGGCTAGGACCTGAGCTTCGCGGCCGTTCGGTTCTTGTAAGTGATATCCAGCTCACAGGCTCCACAGCCCACTTGGTGAAACCAGCCGGTTTGTGTTCTGCGGGCGGTCGCGGGCGGCGGTGAGTACCTCTTGTGTGCGTGGAAGTATGAGGCAACTTCCTTGCTGCTTCTACTACGGCTAGGGCCATCTTCTAGAGGTCGGATACTTGAGTCTGGGCGTCATCGCCTGCTTGTGTAGAAGATCGGCTTTTGCTCCCCTCGGTCCTCTTTAATGAGGGCTGCTGACTGCGTCGCTGGACACTAGCGTGAGTGATAGGGCGTCTCCTTAGATCGGCTTGAGCAGGGCCGAGTGAGGGTCGTGAAGTACTTCTTTAGTTGTTGGAATGCCTCCTCGCACCTCGTCCCAAATGAACTTTTATTTCCACGGAGAAGGTCGTAGAAAGGAGACATTTGTCGGTCGATCTAGAGATAAATCTGTTAAAGCGGCAATCCGACCAGTTAACCGTTGAACCGGCTGTTCTTGGGGCTAGGAAGGTCGAGGGCGGCGGATATTGCTTTGGATTGGCTTCATGCCTCGTTGGAGTAACGATGTAGCAGGAACTTCGCTGAAGAGACTCGAGCGTGCATTTGGCGGTTAACTTCATTCGCTTGTTGAGTACTTGAAAACAAGCGTAAATGACCAAGATGATCTTCAGCGTGCAGTGACTTGACTAGCATATCGTCGATGTATACCTCCATAGTTTGACCCGGTTTGTCCGCGAACATGCGTTAACGAGTCGCTGGTATGTAGCGCCGGGCGCTCTTCAGGTCGAAGGGCATGACTTTATAACAGTGTTCCTCGATTCGGTGATGAAGGCCGCCATGGGTCGCCGGGTGCATCATAATCTGATTGTAACCTGAGAATTCGCCCATGAAGGTAAGCATCTCGCTTCCCCTGCGGTTGACTCCACGAGGGTCAATGCTCGTAGTGGATAGCTGTCCTTCGACAAGCTTTGTTGAGGTCGGTGAAGTCGATGCAGACGCGCCGACTTCCCGCTCTTCTTTTCACTACTACTGTTAGCAGCCACCGGTAGCGAACCTTCTGTGATCGGAGCCAGCCCCGAGTAGTCGCTCGACTTCTTCGCTCACCGCCGATCGATCCGTCCTAATTTTGGCCGCTTCGTGGATGGGCTTCAACGGGTCGACGTTAAGCTCGTGGGTGATAGCCGGATCGATCCGCTTCGTCCGATAGGGACCATGGCGTGGATACGCTATCCCTAAGGAACGCGGAGTAGTGCCTGCTGCATGTCGCCGGGTTAGAAGCCACTCGCACCGCCTTGCTGGGATCGAGTCGCCTATCGGCATCACTTAGATCTCGCCTTTTGAGGATGTTGGTTGATGGAGAAACAGCTAACGAGGGATGGTGAGCTGTAGCTTGACGGTGGCTATCAGCAGGTCTCGGTGGCTTGCTGGTCTCCACGGATGGTTTTGACTGTTCCGCCTGCCCGGAAACTTGATGCACTGTGGTAGGTAGACGGTATTGTTTGCATCGAGTGTATCCATGGTGTCCCAAGGATGACATGATAGGTGCCTTTGCTAACCACAGCTGAATTGCGAATCTGGTAGCGCCGCCGCTCGGACGGGAAGGCGGTTATTGCCAAGAATGGTTTCAGGAACCGTTGAAACCTGTCAGCGTCCTCGGCGAAGGTTTTATGCGGCGAATCGATTCCCATCTTTTCCAGCGTTGCTTTCGAAAGATGAGTCGGCGAACTACTGTGTCGATCAACACTTTGGTTACATCATATTCCCAATTTCAAGGGCGACTAGCAAGGTATCGTTATGTGGGGCGTGAACTCTGGTCAGATCATCGGAAGAAAAGCTGATAGTGTGGCTCCAGCGGCGTGGGCCATCGCCTGGCGGTTGCTTGCGCCGGTAATCCTGACTGAGCGGACAGATTCGCCACAAGGTGACGAGCGCGAGGATGGCGTTTAACCGTGGTCGTAGCGATCGTTCGTTTGATATCTGAAGCGAAAGTCCACAAAGCGTTCTGGTCGTCCGGATGGCACGGTTTTCAGATGGCGTTGGTCGCTCTAGCCGCCTCTAAGATCTGTTGGCTTGGAGCGATTGAGGCAGCGTAATCGGTTTCCTTGGCGTTGAGTTGGTCGGCGTAGATCGGTGACGTGTCGGTCGATGGGGTAGGTTCGGCGGTTCCGAGCGTTGTGACTTGCTGGCTAGGAGCTTAAAGAAGGTCGGCGCTGATTGATTAAGCGCCCGTCGTGGCCTGGCGAGGAGGTTCCGCGGTCGCTTGGCGTTGGCGAGCAATCATCCTCATCGTCGGGCGATAGGGGCTGCTGAGCGTATCACCGATCGTTGTCGATTGCCGGTTGCTTGTCGCCCGAAGAGGCTTCGTGGTCAGCGTCGTCACGGGTTTGTTATTCTCACCGGCGTTGCTCCTGCCCTACGGCCAGACTTTCGCTGGCTGGCGCTTCTCACTTGTTCTTGGACCAACTTTTGCTGGTTTTCTGTTTTGGTTTTGGAGGTTGAACTTTGAAGTCTCGCTTTCACCTTTGAAAGGAATTGAGCGTCACGCCATCCGATACTCAGGCGTGTCGTGCCCTTTGACATCGTGGTATTTGCAGTGCTTGGTGAGGTACTACTTTAGAGGATCCGGCACCGTAGTAGGTGGCGTGGGTAGTGTGGGTGGAGCTGGGGTGGCAGGGCTAGCAGAATTTTTCGTGGCTGCAGTCTCGCGATTGTACACGCTCCAAGGCTCGCCATGCATCGAGAAGCTTGTGACCGTCGGTTGTTTTCTCGACAACCAACAGGAGACCGCTCGGATTGTTTTGTCGACAGGGCGCAGTTGGCGTGGTTTCGCTTTGCTTCAGCGGATTTAGCATCGGCGCTTTTGCAATGCCGCGTTAACCAATATCGCTTTGGTATCTTCCTCCATGCAGATGAAGTTGTGCGAAGGGCGATGGCGCCCTGGACCGACGGAAGGGCTTCGATACAAGTCCTCTCGAACTTGGAATCAAGGTGCGAGTGTTCATCGTATGCCGATGGCGATGTGGTCGGGATGTCGATCCCGACACGACAGATTTGAAGCGCCCATGAAGTCGCTGGCTCTGGTCTTTTGTCCGCTGAGGTTCCATAAGCTGGAGGCTGTCGCCGCTGACAAACATGATATAGGTCTTCAGGAACGCCGACGAAAGTTCCCCGAAGCTGCTGATGGAGTTCTCCAGAGTCCGAGAACCAGGTTAAAGCTTGTTCGTGAAGTGTCTCCACCTAACAGCTGACAGTAGGCAGCATCCTTCGCCATCGGTAGTCACGCCGAGCCATCGCGATGTTGAAGGCTGTCATATGCTCCACGGACAGCCGCCAGGTGTGTACCGTGGGACGCGATCTTTTCAATTTTTCGGAAGTTGACGTCGGTCAGCACCCTAGTAAACGGGGTACGTTCGGTTGAGGCGAGAACGCTCTCGATCTGTGGAGCAGCACTAGTGACCTTGTGAATGGTGGAGCTCATCTGTTGAAAGTTGAGTTTGAGCCGCTATCTCAATGCATGGTCGAGATCTGGACCGCTGAGCTGCTTCGCGGGGAGTCTCGTGGGTTCTAACTCTTCGGGTGTCGCCGGGCATCGGAGCCGTAGGGTTAGTGTTTAAGAGTTGTCGTCGGAAAGCTCGAGGGTTACTCGTTTGTCCGGCGGGAGCCGCTGTCAGCACCGCAACGAGCATAGCGAGCTGAGCTTGGGTTTGCTTCTGTATCTCGTCCTGTTGAGCGAAGCGCGCCATGACTAAGCTCATGAAGTCGAAGCCGAGGAGGAGTCTCGGTTCGAGGGTGGATTTGGCTCTTCCTCACGCCGCCGGAGGTGTTCGGTCTCCGGCATGGTTGATCTGTAACGCTATTTTTGTTCCTAGCCCCACGGTGGGCCAAATTGTTTGAGTGTAAACTGGTTCAAGAACAATATAAAGAGAGAAGCGGGGCGAACAAAGACGTTTTATAGATCTGAGATATGTGATTACAAACGGATTCAAAGAGTGACTAAACAGTCGGAGAAATATAAGGCGGCGAGTATCTATGAACTTATCGAAACCCTAGATCTAGCCGCTCAAGGGAGTATGTAAAAGTCTGGATCCCCTTCTCAATGCTGTCTTCCCTCCTTTTATAGGCTGTCATGTCGTCGCCTCTAACTCGCCTTGAGTCTCGCGGCTTTCCTCCTAAACGGCTTTAGAGTTGGCCTATTAGACGCCTTTGCCAGTCGGTTCCAACGAGCCACTTTAGCCGTGGCTAAAGATGTTCAAGCCGAGCCGCCTTTCTTCTTTAGGGGTCGCGTAAGTCGTCTTGGCGAGTTAGGTTTCCTCATTTGATGGGCCTTGCAGGGAGGGTACAACCCATCTCCCACACTTCTAACATTGATTTCTCTTAAATCAACCATGGGTTTAAGGTTAATCATGAAGATTAGTGAGTAGATCTATCTAGGATTCATGGGCTAGGGAGACTAAGGGTGATTAGGTGTAGATCTAGGATGTTCTAGTGTAGATCCTTCTTAATCCTTGCTAGTTGAGTGTTCTTAATGCCATTTTGGTCTACACCATATCAAAATAGACTTATAGGCATTTCCTGCCCACAAGGTGTATGATGAAATGCCTGAACCAACTCTTCAATGCTTTTAACATTCTTTACCAATGACCATTTGTTGCAAAGGTGTTAGGATGGCTATTAGACTTGTTCTTAATGATTGCTTGCATGTTATTCAACCAATGACCAATTGATGCTTGAGATATGTTAGTGAATGAGCATTCTTCTTGACCATAGAGTTTGCTTAGGATTGTGTCTAGGTTTAAGGTGTTAGATTGATTGTGTTGCTGCCACCCTAGATTGAAGCTTAGTCACCCAAAGTCAATTCCCTTGTCCCAAGAATCCCTTTGCCTCATTGAGAAAGAAAGTTCACTCTTTTATTACTTTTTAGTATTGTCTTAGTTATAATCTCATCTTCACTATATTGGTTGCACTTAGCTTAAGCATCAACTTGCATTCCCTTTGAATTAGAATCACTTAGAATTGGATTGACATCTTATATATTATAACATTTGATTGGACCCACGAAAAGTCCCTCATCACTGGTGCGACTTTCATAATGACCACGGTCATAAGACGGAAGATTGCATCGCCCTAAGGATAGAGGTTAACGTGCTTCTCAAGAAAGGACACCTAAAAGAATTCCTCTCTGACAAGGCCAAGGATCTGCTGACCAAAGGAAGCACGAACCGCCCGACTAAAGCGAACCCTGCTTCGCCTCCACACCAAGATAGGGTAATACACGTTATCACAGGTGGCTCAGAAATAAGTGGGATCAGCCATGCAGCCGCAAACAGGAGCACCGGATACGCCAGGAATGGTCAGGAAACAGGAGATCCGAAGCGCATGCTCCTGGGTAGCGACGAGATCAGCTTCACCGCCAAGGAGCAGGAGAAAGTCCTTGCTCCCCATCACGACGCCCTGGTTATTTCACTCACTGTAGCAAATTGCTTGGTGAAACAAATATTGATAGACAATGGTAGCTCCAGTAACATCATCTTCCAATCCGCCTACTCTGATCTACGACTGAAAGAAGGAGCCTTGACGAAAAAGGTCACCCCGCTCATAGGCTTTAGCGGAGAAGTAAAGCAGACCCTAGGAGAAATCATCCTCCCAGTGTACGCCGAAGGAATCAATCTACCCATCAAGTTCCTGGTCATCGACTGTCCTTCTTCCTACAACATCATACTCGGAAGACCCTGGATCCATGAGATGGGAGCCGTACCTTCGACTCTCCATCAACTGGTGAAATTCCCGACTCCCTGGGGCATCCGAATGATCAGAGGGGATCAGGAGAATTCCAGAGCCTGCTATCAGACCACCCTAAAAGGGAAGAAAAAGGTCTTATAGCAATTACAGAAAAAGCTTCCAGCTCCGCACGCAGAAGAGCCGGAAGTAGAAGACATGGACGAGGTGCCCATGGTAGAAGGAGATCGCGGCTGAAGCCTACAAATAGGGTCCAAGCTCCCAGTGGGATTGAGGCGGGGCTGATAGACTTCCTAAGATCTAACCCACTGTTTAGCTGGTGGTCACAAAGACATGCCAGGAATCGACCCAGAGAACATCATGCACAAAATGTAGGTAGATCCTCAATTCCCACTTGTTCGACATAAGAGAAGGGAATTCACCCCAAAAAAGGGACGAAATCATCAACAACGAAGTAAGGAACCTGCTGGACGCCGGGTTCATACGGGAAGTCCAGTATCCAGAGTGGCTGGACAACGTGGTCGTAGTGAAGAAGAAGAATGGGAAGTGGAGAGTCTGTATCGATTTTACAGATCTCTACAAGTCGTGTCCTAAGGATCCCTTTCCCCTTCCTCACATAGACAAACCAGTAGATGCTACCGCAGGACACCAACTCATGAGCTTTATGGATGCATTCTCGGGTTACAACCAGATCCTTATGCATCCGGAGGACCAGGAGAAGACCTCCTTCATGACATCCGTGGGAATCTATTGCTATAAGGTCGCGTCTTCGGATGAAAAACGCCGGTCTACCTACCGAGGCTGGTAAACATGATGTTCGCAGATCAGATAGGACAAACCATGGAGGTCTATATTGACGACATGTTGGTCAAGTCCCTCGAGCCAGAAGACCATATCTCTCATATGCAGCAAGCCTTTACCACGCTAAGGATATACCACATGAAGCTCAACCCCACGAAGTGTTCTTTCGGAGTCAGCCCCGGAAATTTCCTCGGTGCATAGTCACCAACCGGGCACAGAGGCTAACCCGTGAGCAGATAAGGGCTACCCAGGTGATACCTTCTCCTCGAAGCGTGAAAGAGGTGAAAAGATTGGCGGGCGAATGGCGCGTTGAGTAGGTTTATCTCCAGACTGTCCGACAAATCTCACGCATTCTTTAAGGCTCTGAAGAATCCTCAAGACTTCCAATGGTGTAATAAGTGCGAGCAGGTCCTGGATGATCTGAAGATATATCTGACTATTCCACCTCTCCTATCAAACCCTCTCGGCGGAAAGATCTTTCTAACGCATCTGGCAGTGTCGGAACATGCAGTAAGCGGAGCCCTTATAAGGAAAGAAGGTAGGAAGCAGCACCCCATCTACTATGTACGCAAATCATTGCTGGATGCGAGACTCTTTATAATCATCTCGAGAAGCTAGCACTAGCACTGGTCACGAGGGCCCGCAAACTGCCCTCCTACTTCCAGGCCCATCAAATTGTAGTAGTGACTTAGTATGCTATCAAAGCAGTCCTCCACAAGCCGAGTGCGGGCCCTGCCGAATGGGCAGTAGAGCTGGGAGAGTACGACGTTTTCTTCCGCCTGCCATTGCTATCAAGTCGCGGGTCCTTGCCGACCTTATTGCTGAATTATCTCCCTCCATGCTTCGGCCTTACAGCATGAGATGAGCCTACAGGGCAAAGAAGGGATATTCTACGTCGATGCCTCCAGCAACATCAGAGATATAGTCCTATGTTCAGTCCTAACCTCCCCAATCGGAAAACCTGCGTCAACGACCATGAGATGTGACCTCGAGATGGCCAATAATGAAAATGAAGACCAGGCCTTGGTTGCAAATTCAACAATCTCCCCCGGAGAGAAAGCTCCTTATAAGGTAATCGAGGTGCAAGGGCAGGAGCCTATAAGGTACAAGACAGTAAAGGCAAGGTCAACCCTAATTGCTGGAACACCTTGCATCTCAAACTCTACCATTTTGAAACCATCTTGGATCATACTTTTATAGTTATATTACTATCTACATTTATTTAAGTACACTGGTTTCCTACTCCTATGTATGCTGATAAAAATGTCTCGGACTAAAGCTTATATAATTCATTTAGTTTCACTAAAGGAGTCTAAGGAACTCCACTGAACTTAAAGGCTGCACTAGCTGGATCAGGTTCCAAGGGGTCCCTCGATCCTGGCAAACCCTACATCTCCGTGACACGATTCACAAAAAACGTTGGGTGTATGACATACAGGAACGGGCCTGCGCAACCCTAGTACACTGTCAAAAACACCTCAGTCCATGCGTAAAAGCCTCGAGATAACGTAGGGACCGCACGTACTAGTGCCCAAAACCCTGCACAAAAACGCCACGAGCTATACACAATGCAGGGGCATGACGATAACTGCAGAGTACTATCATCAGCCTGGAACTGATGCATGGAGCGGACGGTGCAAAGAACCGCGGGAGCACTTCATATTCACTACTTCTCGGGCGTGGAAAGTAGTAAGTCTGGCACTTGGAATACTACTACGAGTAGATCCACACCAGCACACAATTAAAGACTAAGAGTGGCTTTCTGCAAAAAGCCGAGTGCAGCATGATAGGATCTCGATAGTGGCCTACTTCGGCGGAAATCGCGAATCCTTGACCCGAGATCGTTAGCGGCCTACCCAAGGGCGAGAACACGATCTCGATGAAAACAACCTCCGGTTTAAAACCAAAACCTTCGGTTCTAAAAGTTCAGACCTTAGGCTTTAAACTCAAATCTCCAGATTGGGTTCAGAATCTTCGATTCAAACCTTCGGTTCTAAAGTTTGAAACTCAGGTTTTAAACAAAATCATCGGGCTTCGGTAGAACCTCCGGCTCTAACTAAAGCCTAAACAAAAATTGCAATCTGAAATAAAATCCAGATTCCAAATCAAATAAACTCAGAGTCTTACAATCTGACTTATGTTTTGTCTCCAGGTCTTAGATGTTGAAAAGCAGGTTCCCGCTTGCCAAAACAACATCGAAGCTGCCCCTGGTTATGGTCAGCCTTCGCCCATAACCCAAGGCCCGTAAGGATTTCTTAAACCGCGATAAACAAAGATCGAGGACCTCATCAAATACCCGGATGTGTCCCTACTATCATAAAAAGCGAGATAGCCGATAAAACGCTTCTAAAGACCATGGAAGGTCAACGCTTTTACAAAAGGCACGGCGCCCATTTAAAGTCTTAAAGCGCCGAAGGGTAGCAGGATCAAAGCCCAACAGAGGGCAAAAAGATTCAAAAGTCCATAAAACACAGAGATTAAGCGGTGGCGTGGTGCCAGGCTCATCTTCAGCTACGGATGGTAGAGCCTCCTTATCAACTCCGCCCTGGAACTGGCGGTTTGCCATTAAAACATGGTGGAGGCAGTCCACGGTTGAGCCTCGAGATCTTCACCACCTTGTAGCGATCAAATTCATCCAATGGCTGCCACTTGTCAGTCATGCAGCCGCAAACAGGGAGCACGGATCGCCAGGAATGGTCAGGAAACAGGAGATCCGCCGATGCTCCCCGGGTAGCGACGAGATCAGCTTCACCGCCAAGGAGCAGGAGAAAGTCCTTGCTCCCCATCACGACGCCTGGTTATTTCACTCACTGTAGCAAATTGCTTGGTGAAACAAATATTGATAGACAATGGTAGCTCCAGTAACATCATCTTCCAATCCGCTACTCGATCTACGACTGAAAGAAGGAGCCTTGACGAAAAAGGTCACCCCGCTCATAGGCTTTAGCGGAGAAGTAAAGCAGACCCTAGGAGAAATCATCCTCCCAAATGGTAAGGAATCAATCTACCCATCAAGTTCCTGGTCATCGACTGTCCTTCTTCCTACAACATCATACTCGGAAGACCCTGGATCCATGAGATGGGAGCCGTACCTTCGACTCTCCATCAACTGGTGAAATTCCCCGACTGGGCATCCGAATGATCGAGGGGATCAGGAGAATTCGAGCCTGCTATCAGACCACCCAAAAGGGAAGAAAAAGGTCTTATAGCAATTCTGAAAAACTTCCAGCTCCATGCATAGAAGAGCGGAAGTAGAAGACATGGACGAGGTGCCCATGGTAGAAGGAGATGACGCGCTTCCACAAATAGGTCCAAGCTCCCAGTGGGATTGAGACGGGGGCTGATAGACTTCCTAAGATCTAACTTCGACTGTTTCGCATGGTCTCACAAAGACATGCCAGGAATCGACCCAGAGAACATCATGCACAAAATGTAGGTAGATCCTCAATTCCCACTTGTTCGACATAAGAGAAGGGAATTCACCCCAAAAGGGACCTAAATCATCAACAAGTAAGGAACCTGCTGGACGCCGGGTTCATACGGGAAGTCCAGTATCCAGAGTGGCTGGACAACGTGGTCGTAGTGAAGAAGAAGAATGGGAAGTGGAGAGTCTGTATCGATTTTACAGATCTCTACAAGTCGTGTCCTAAGGATCCCTTTCCCCTTCCTCACATAGACAAACCAGTAGATGCTACCGCAGGACACCAACTCATGAGCTTTATGGATGCATTCTCGGGTTACAACCAGATCCTTATGCATCCGGAGGACCAGGAGAAGACCTCCTTCATGACATCCAGGGGAATCTATTGCTATAAGGTCGTGCCTTTCGGATGAAAAACGCCGGGTCTACCTACCAGAGGCTGGTAAACATGATGTTCGCAGATCAGATAGGACAAACCATGGAGGTCTATATTGACGACATGTTGGTCAAGTCCCTCGAGCCAGAAGACCATATCTCTCATATGCAGCAAGCCTTTACCACGCTAAGGATATACCACATGAAGCTCAACCCCACGAAGTGTTCTTTCGGAGTCAGCCCCGGAAATTTCCTCGGGTGCATAGTCACCAACCGGGGCACAGAGGCTAACCCAGAGCAGATAAGGGCTACCCAGGTGATACCTTCTCCTCGAAACGTGAAAGAGGTGAAAAGATTGACGGGCCGAATGGCCGCGTTGAGTAGGTTTATCTCCAGACTGTCCGACAAATCTCACGCATTCTTTAAGGCTCTGAAGAATCCTCAAGACTTCCAATGGTGTAATAAGTGCGAGCAGGTCCTGGATGATCTGAAGATATATCTGACTATTCCACCTCTCCTATCAAACCCTCTCGACGGAAAGATCTTTCTAACGTACCTGGCAGTGTCGGAACATGCAGTAAGCGGAGCCCTTATAAGGAAAGAAGGTAGGAAGCAGCACCCCATCTACTATGTACGCAAATCATTGCTGGATGCCGAGACTCTTTATAATCATCTCGAGAAGCTAGCACTAGCACTGGTCACGAGGGCCCGCAAACTGCCCTCCTACTTCCAGGCCCATCAAATTGTAGTAGTGACTTCGTATGCTATCAAAGCAGTCCTCCACAAGCCCGGAGTACCCGGACGCCCTGCCGAATGGGCAGTAGAGCTGGGAGAGTACGACGTTTTCTTCCGGCCTGCCATTGCTATCAAGTCGCGGGTCCTTGCCGACCTTATTGCTGAATTATCTCCCTCCATGCTTCCGGCCTTACAGCATGAGATGAGCCTACAGGGCAAAGAAGGGATATTCTACGTCGATGCCTCCAGCAACATCAGAGATATAGTCCTATGTTCAGTCCTAACCTCCCCAATCGGAAAACCTGCGTCAACGACCATGAGATGTGACCTCGAGATGGCCAATAATGAAAATGAAGACCAGGCCTTGGTTGCAAATTCAACAATCTCCCCCGGAGAGAAAGCTCCTTATAAGGTAATCGAGGTGCAAGGGGCAGGAGCCTATAAGGTACAAGACAGTAAAGGCAAGGTCAACCCTAATTGCTGGAACACCTTGCATCTCAAACTCTACCATTTTTGAAACCATCTTCGGATCATACTTTTTATAGTTATATTACTATCTACATTTATTTAAGTACACTGGTTTCCTACTCCTATGTATGCTGATAAAAATGTCTCCGGACTAAAGCTTATATAATTCATTTAGTTTCGACTAAAGGAGTCTAAGGAACTCCACTGAACTTAAAGGGGCGTACTAGCTGGATCAGGTTCCAAGGGGTCCCTCGATCCTGGCAAACCCTACATCTCCGTGACACGATTCACAAAAAACGTTGGGTGTATGACATACAGGAACGGGCCTGCGCAACCCTAGTACACTGTCAAAAACACCTCAGTCCATGCGTAAAAGCCTCGAGATAACGTAGGGACCGCACGTACTAGTGCCCAAAACCCTGCACAAAAACGCCACGAGCTATACACAATGCAGGGGGCATGACGTATAACTGCAGAGTACTATCATCAGCCTGGAACTGATGCATGGAGCGGACGGTGCAAAGAACCACGGGAGCACTTCATATTCACTACTTCTCCAGACGTGGAAAGTAGTAAGTCTGGCACTTGGAATACTACTACGAGTAGATCCACACCAGCACACAATTAAAGACTAAGAGTGGCTTTCTGCAAAAAGCCGAGTGCAGCATGATAGGATCTCGATAGTGGCCTACTTCCGAGCGGAAATACGCGAATCCTTGACCCGAGATCGTTAGCGGCCTACCCAAGGGGCGCAGAACACGATCTCGATGAAAACAACCTCCGGGTTTAAAACCAAAAACCTTCGGGTTCTAAAAGTTCAGACCTTAGGCTTTAAACTCAAATCTCCAGATTGGGTTCAGAATCTTCGGATTCAAAACCTTCGGGTTCTAAAGTTTGAAACTCAGGTTTTAAACAAAATCATCGGGCTTCGGGTAGAACCTCCGGGCTCTAACTAAAGCCTAAACAAAAATTTGCAATCTGAAATAAAATCCCAGATTCCAAATCAAATAAACTCAGAGTCTTACAATCTGACTTATGTTTTGTCTCCAGGTCTTAGATGTTGAAAAGCAGGTTCCCGCTTGCCAAAAAAAAACAACATCGAGCTGCCCCTGGGTTATGGTCAGCCTTCGGCCCATAACCCAAGGCCCAGAAGGATTTCTTAAACCGCATAAACAAAGATCAGAGGACCTCATCAAATACCCGGATGTGTCCCTACTATCATAAAAAAGCGCGAGATAGCCGATAAAACGTTTCTAAAGACCATGGAAGGTCAACGTTTTTACAAAAAAAGGCACGAAGGCCCATTTAAAGTCTTAAAACGCCGAAGGGAGTAGCAGGATCAAAGCCCAACAGAGGGCGCAAAAAAAAGATTCAAAAGTCCATAAAAACACAGAGATTAAGCAGTAGGCGTGGTGCCAGGCTCATCTTCAGCTACGGATGGTAGAGCCTCCTTATCAACTCCCGCCCCTGGAACTGACGGTTTGCCATTAAAACATGGTGGAGGCAGTCCACGAAGTTGAGCCTCCGAGATCTTCACCACCTTGTAGCGATCAAATTCATCCAATGGCTGCCACTTGTCAGTCATACCGCTAAGCTACTCTCTCATCAGTTCCCAGCGAGCAACCACTCTAGTCCCATTCACCGCCAAATCCTTCTCATCCTCGAAACTCTCCCTCGCAGCCTTTAGCACGCATAGCTACTCCTTCGCCTCCTCTAGCTGGTCCTTCAGAGTAGTGTTCTCAGAGAGGATGGTAGACTCAGCATCTTCCCGAATCTTCAGCTTAAGTTGAAGGGAATTGATCTCCTTCCCTTGAGCAAGAACCTTGTTCTTCTCGTCACGAAGCTGGGAAGATAAACTCTCCACCTCTGCCTTGCACGAAGATTTTTCCGTGATCATATCCCCAAGATGGAAGAGCTGAGACATCGCCTAAAAAAAACGCAGTGATCAAGGGCCTAGTAGAATTTATGTTATGATCAAAAGAATAGATTCTGTACCTGGAGAAGATCACTCTGCAGAAAGTTGATAGCACCCGGGAAATCCTCCTCCGGAAGGAAAGAGGAACTCGTAGGGAAGATCTTGGAATTAAGGTCATCTAGAGCCATGGTTAAATCATGTACAGGCGGCAGAGGAGCCTTGGGAACCACTTTAACGCTTTTGGCTTTCTTCTTCGATCCAGAGGGAGCTGATCTGGTTGCAGACTTACGCTTGCAACTCTTTGTAACTTGAGCATCATGTCCCGACGCAGAGGCTTTAGAGGAGTTTGCTTCGCCGAAAGTTTCGCCATGGCTTGGTTAAAAGCTGCGAATGCTTCTTCTCCTGTGAATCCTGACATGTTACCTGAAAGGTCAAAGAAGCATTAAACATCATACCGCAGCAAGACGAGGCGATCGAGTCTGGAAACTTACCCGAAATACTACAGCGTTCAGAGACTTCTTTGCTTATGAGAAATGAAACCAGGCGACGCTCTGAGGGAACTTGCAGAACTTGATCAATGATCTTCTTTCCCTCGGGTGCGGACAGTCGAGATACGTCTGCAAAAGAAAGAAAACGAGTTAGCATTCTATCATGAGTCAAGAGAAAACTATAATAACCTACCAGATATATGCCAGACAGGAGAGAAGCCAGGGATAGTCATGAAGGAAAATCTCTCTGCCCAACTAACAAAAATTGGATGGCGCTTTCTCTCATTTTTCGAGATCTCTCGGACTGGAGCATTGCTGTTGCGAGGATGAAAATAGTATCTGCCTCCCCCGCTGTGTAAGGGAACCACGAAAGACGAGAACATAACCTCGTTCACTCCCAAGGCGAGATTCTCGAGATCACCTAAGTTCTGGATCGCTATCAAAATCCTCCAAGCCGGAGGAGTCAACTGACCCGGCGAGATTTCGAGAAACTCCTACAGCTTCGCAATCAACGAAGGAATGCGACCCCTGAATCCCGACTCGAAAAATGCTTCGTAAACCGAAACCTCGTCAACTCCGAAATCCGATATCCTATCTGAAGGATTCGGAGCTCGGATGACGACTTCTTGGGGGAGATTGTATCGCCTCCTCCATTCCTCGATGTCCCCTGCTCCGATCTTTGAAGTAGGACCCATGGGTGAAGATCCCTCTTCCTCGTCGGAGGAAATACTCTCGACTGTAGCAGTTTCATCGAACTTAGGGCTTTCGACTTCAGTCGTCGAAATAAGAGAGGAGGATGCGGATTTCCCCGGATCTGAGGTTTCCTTCCCTCTCCTAGACCTAACCCTACCACCTACTGACGATAAACCTATGGTGCGGCTAGGAGGATCTATCGCCATAAGGAAAGCGGAGCCTAAGTAAAAAGGAGGAGGGAGATAGGAGGCTACCTTCTTCGGGAACGAGAGGATCTTAAGTAGAGGAATCACCGAAGAAATCACCGAGAGGGAAAGAGGAGAATGAGAAGAGCCAAGAAAGTAAGAGATAGGACACAGAGATAGATGCCCTAAATGATCTCCACGCACCTCGAAGATCGTGTTTTGAAAGGAATGAGCGCCAAGGCGTGGAGAGCTCGACAGACGCGAGGCCCATCTGAAGCCCAACCCGCCTTCAGATATTTTTAAAAGAAAGCCCAAAAAGATTTCCCCTCTCCTTTTTGGTTAGAATCAACCAAGTCAGAAAATATAAGCGATCCAAAGGCTAGACTACGACAAGCTTCGCCATCATTTAAAAATCCAGGAAATCCCGGATTCGGACCCTGCACCACCGATTCCAATCAAGTCCAGGATTTGGTAGCACACAAAGAACTTTAATCAATCGAGGTGAAAGTCTCGTTCCCGGTCCCAAATATGAAGTCCAATTTGAGCGTGGATTTAAGAGACATGGAGCCCGGAGTCACGTCCCATTTGGAAGAAATCTGCCACAACGGAGCTACTATAATGAAGCACACAAGTTATTCCATGATCTCGACGACGAGCTCAAGAAATAAGGGGCAAACTGTTGGGAAAAAATATCCAGGTACCAGATTTCTCCAGCTTCCGGACAAGGTACCTACCTCCGGCCCCTGCATCGAAGGAACCTGCTTCCAGTACCTACCTCCAAGACCAACCGTATAGCAAAATGGAAGTTTTCCGCCTACAGAGATTCTTCCATATTTATGAATATTGAAGAGTTCCATCTACTTCAACTGACATCTACACTTATAAAAGGGACCCCAAAACACTAGAAAAAGGGGATCGACACTTCGAGGCTAAGAGATTATGGTTAAAGGCGGCTAGAACTAGTGTTTATACACCAAAATCTTGTAGTCCCTGCTCAAATCAATAATAAACGTCTCTTTAGTCTCGATTCTTATCTTTTCACACAAATCTTCTAGTGTTCCGTAGTACTAAAACGACCCTACACAAAAATACCATAACACTCTTGGCATGCCACTACGTGTATAATAGTTTGTGTGTTGTGAACCGAATATGTTATAAAATAAATAAAGTGATGTTTTATGTAAATGCCTTGTTGTATCTGATATTAGCTTTGTCCAAGCTAAAACAACATCAGATTGAGGTACGGGTTGAGAAGTCTTAGGCCTTGATCTGACGGGACGTGTTAGTGGTTGAACTGGCTTAGTCACGGATTGCACTCTTTGTGACCTTGGCCGGAATGCCCCTAGCCCATCATGTTGCACTCCCGAACCTTGGTAGAAAGTTGGTCCATCGGTCATGCTCTTCTTTGATTGTTGGCCGGTGGTTTGACATATACCTAGAACAGTTCGGGGGTGTTACAGAGGTGGTATCATAGCATGGTTTCGTCCATGCGTGACATAAGTGCTTTCAATGATTTTTATTGAGTCAAAAGAGTCGCAAAAAGATGCTTTAGGAAACAAGCCACTTCCTGTGTTTAGTTATATAGGATTAGGACTTACCCTTTTATTTGCGTGCAGATGGCTAATCGCGGGATAGGTAATGATGGTCGAGATCAGATTTGGGGAGAGGGTAAGGATTTGACTGGAAGAGGATTGGGCTACAGATCAGACCAGGGTAATGGCAATGGCGTTAGTGAGATGTTTGGACATGATAGGAGTCCTCCTCAGAGAACAAGATCTTTTTCTGTGTATGGTAACAGGACCCGAGTTAACCGAGAAGATAGTTTGTCGAGCATTAGTCCAAGTCGTATTTGGGCCCAGAGACATCAGCATGATCAATCCGGTCAATCAAACCCAAGGCCAGATCAGAACCATGCCACAGAAAGACCACAAGATCAAGGAGCAGAAAACACCCTGAGCTTTTACATGACGTGATGACCAAGGCGTTAAGTAACCAGGCCACACATACTCATACTCCTAAAGTTTCCAAGCTGTTATCTACCATGAAGAACATTGGATCCCACAAATACAAAGGAGGATAAGATCCTATTGAAGCCGACAAGTGGATTACTCTGATGGAGAAGAATTTTGAAGCCATGGAGTGCCCAGAAGAATACAAGAAGAAGATCGCAGTGTTCTATCTGGAAGGAGACACAACAGGATGGTGGGACAGCATAGAAAGGCAGCGTGGACATACCATCACATCATGGGAATCATTCAAGGGAGAATTCGAGAGGAAGTACTTTCCTCTTGAAGCAAAGCATCGGTTGGAGCATCAGTTTATGAACCTTGTTCAAGGAGATAGGTCAGTGAGGAGCTATGATTCTAAGTTCACAAGGTTGAGGCAACATGTTTTTGATGGGCGTGAAGATGAAGGAACTATGATCCGTAACTTCATGTACGAATTAAAGCCAGAGCTTGGAAGTCGTTTAGCTGGGAGCAACTTTAGCAGCTTATCAGATATGGTGGAAAAGGCTGTTAATGTTGAGGCTGTAATAGAGGTTGAGAGGAAGGTTACACAACATTCTGGAGGTTACACCAAGTTTAACGAAGGAGAAAGACCAAATTACAACAAGGGTCCAAGGTTTAACAAAGGCAAAGGGCGAGGTTTTGGAGGCCAAGCCAATTATCGCGGTAACTGGGGCATGTTAATATGTTGTCAACCGGGACACATTTCCATGTTCTGTCCCCGCAATCAGCGAAGCAACCAGCAGCGCTTTTCAACGGTAAGGATGGAAGACATCACTTGTTACACTTGCTTCAAGAAGTGGCATTATTCATTTTCATGTCCAAACAAGCCAATCCCTGCGACCCCTCTCGCGATCCGAGCTCCTCCTAGCCGTCCAGTGACGTCTTGCATATTTACATATTTTTAACATTCATATCTTGTGCGTTTTGATCACATAAGTTAGGCATTAGGAATCTTTAGGTCTATTTTGCATTCATAAGTCTTTATCAGGTCTTGGAGTGTGCTATGGAGTATTTAGGGTGTTTGGGAGCTTTGTGGTCGAAAAAAGATGAAGAATGGAGTTTGGCCAAGGTCAGGACAAGCCAAACCATGTTCATGACCTCACCTTGGAAGGCCGGGACGCGAGATGGACCATGACACTTACCCGGGACGAAGGAAGATGGGACGGCCGATTTGGAATGGATCAATGCCCGGATGCGCGGCCTGGAGTGCTCGGGAGAGAGCACCCACGCGGGACAGAAGCTGGACCGGATGCGCGGCCTGGAGTGCTCGGCCTCACTTACCCGCGCAGGACATGCCAGGAACGGACAGGACGGTGCGCGGCCTGGAGTGCTCGGCCTCACTTACCTGCGAGGGACATGCCAGGAATGGAAAGGACGGTGCGCGGCCTAGAGTGCTCGGCCTCAATTACCCGTGCGGGACAGGCCAGTAACGGACAGGACGGTGTGCAGGCTGGAGTGCTCAGGTCAGTACACCCGCGCGGGACACACGAATGGCCGGATGATTCTGCTCGGGCCGGATGTGCGCGGGCTGGACGGCTGGAGCCACCCTGAGCGTTTTTAACACTCTTCTCCTATTGGTCGAAGCCCATTTGATTTCAGGGACCTTTTAGTAATTTTCTATGATGTTTTTATGGCTTCTAAGCCTTGTATAAATACTCTTGTATCACAAAGTTGGGACTCAACTTCTTTTCTCTGAAGAACACTTTTAGATCTTGAATAAAGTTTGGATCTTGAATCCTTCTTCATCTATTTCTTTTGTGTTTACTAGATTATTTCTATCACTTATCATGTTTAACCTTGAATCATCCATGGTTTTAAGGTTTTCCATGTCTATTAGTGAGTAGATCTATCTAGGGTTCATAGGCTTGAAAGACTGAGGGTCATTAGGTGTAGATCTAAGATGTTCTAGGGTAGATCCTTCTTGATCCTTGCTTGTAGAGTGTTCTTCTTGCTATTTTGGAGTTGGCCTCTTTAAAATAGAGCTGTAGGCATTTCATGCCCGAAAGGTGTTCTATGAAATGCCTTAACCAACTCTCCAATGCTTTTAACATTCCTTACCAAAGAGATTTGTTGTTAAATGTGTTAAGATAGCTAATGGACTTGTTCTTAATGATTGCTTTCATATTATTCAACCTAAGAGATTAGATGCTTGAGATATGTTAGTGAATGAGCATTCATCTAGAGATAGAGCTTGTTTAGGATTGTGTCTAGGCTTAAGGTGTTAGATTGATTGTATTGCTGCCATCTTAGACTGAAGCTTGATCACCCAAAGTCAATTCCCTTGTCCCAAGAATCCCCTTTCCTCATATTGAAAAGAAAGTTCACTCTTTTATTGCATTTCTAGTATTGCCTTAGTTTATAATCATCTCATCTTCACTCAATAGTTCCACTTAGATTAAGCATAGATTTGCATTCCCTTTGCATTGAAATCTCTTAGAATTGGATTGACATCTTGTATACTACAACATTTGATAGGACCCTTGAAAAAACTATCATCAAATTGGCGCAGTTGCCAAGTTTTAAGTTGATTTTTGACATTGGGATTTAGTCAATTGCTTGAGACTAAGTCATTTTTCTTTTATTGTGCTATTGCTTCTCCTTGTTCTTTTCCCTTTGCATTTTTATGTCTTGCATATTTTCATCTATTTAGCCATCTTTTTATTGCATTCTTTGAGTTGTAGGCTAAGGTTTAGGCATGTTTAGGATCATTTTGCATTCATTTGTCCTTATCAGGTGTTGGAGTGTGCTTTGGTGAGATTTGAGGTGTTTGGAAACCTTGTGACCCAAAAAGAAGTGAAGATTCAAGATTGGCCATAAGAAGAGAAGTGAAATCAAGAGATGAGAGTTGGACCGGGTAGACTAGACCGGGTACACATACCCGGTCGGATGGGATTTGATTAGCACGTCCGGATGACCGGGTAGATCAGTCCGGGCTCGAGCAGCCGGTCGGTGAGGACGGACGGCCGGGTAGATCAGTCCGGGAAGGGACACCCGGTCGGGACAAAGCCGGAGCAGACCAGTCCGGGGACAATGGACCGGGTTCAAGCACCCGGACAATGAGAAGCATGAGATGGACCGGAGACGCTGCCCGTAAGGGCAACGGACGGGAGAAGAGGACGCGGCCAGAACAAGGGACGACCGGGGTGGCCTGTCCGGCTTGGAGCACCCGGTCGTGAAGAGAATGCTGAGGACCGGGGTGGGACGGCCAGCTTGGAGCACCCGGTCGGAATTTGACGCGGCCAAGAACAAGAGTTGGACCGGGGTAGCCAGACCGGGTTGGACCATTCGGTTCACCCCTGACCGAGTTTTGTGCTCCATTTCTATTGGTTGAGACCCATTTGGCTCAAGGACTTTTTAGTAATTTTGTTCTATGTTTCTAGGGCTTTGGAAGCCAAGTATAAATACTCTGGTTATCCTTATTTTGGATGTTATGTTATTTTCTCTCTAAGAACACAAACCTTTGAGTAAAGTTTTATCTTTGATTCATCATCTCATCTTGTGTTCTTGATTGTTTGATTTCATCTATTTTCTTTCTCTACATGTTTAAGCTTAAATCTCTCATGGGTTTAAGAGTAAGCATGTGGATTAGTGAGTAGATCTATGTAAGATCCATGGGTTAAGGTGATTGAGAGTGATTAAGTGTAGATCCAAGGTGCTTAGTTTTAGATCTATCATTTTCTTGCATGATTTGGTGTTCTTAATGCTATATTTGAGTTGGCCTCTCAAACATAGAGCTATAGGCATTTCATGCTCGGAAGGTGTTCTATGAAATGCCTGAACCAACTCATCTATGCTTTTAGCTTGCTTTACCTAAGGGATTAGTTGTTAAAGAAGCTATGATTGCTATTAGACTCATTCTTAATGTTTGCTTTGATCATTACAGCCAAAGGGATTTGGTGTACTTGGGTGATCATTGCAAAAGAGCATTCATCTAGGGATAGAGTTTGTTCAAGCATAGTGTCTAGGCATAAGGATTTAGATTGATTGAAAAGTTGGCATCTTGGATTCAAACTTAATCATTTAAGATCAAGTCCCTATACCCATGGGTCTCATTCTCCTCATAAGAAAGAAAGTTTTATATTTTGTTGCATTTTAGATATTGTCTTAGTTTAATAATCATCTCCCTCAATGATTGCATTTAGATTAAGCATAGACTTGCATCCTTTGCTTTGTGGTCACTTAGAACTAGTTCGACAATCTTATATACTACATCATTTGATTAGGACCATAGAAAAGTCCTTTCATCAAATTTGCGCCGTTGCCAAATTCTAAGTTGATTGTGACATTGGGATTTAGTCACTTGCTTGAGACTAAATCATTTTTATTTTCTTGTGATATTGATTCTCCTTTTGCCTCTTCCTTTGATTTTCAGGTGTATGAACACAAGAAGCAGAGAGTGCAACAAACCTGGTTCCCACTGTTGAAGAGATAGCTACACTTGAGAGGGAGATAGCAAGAAGGAGAAGAGAAGAAGAGCAACAGGCTCACATTCAGAAGTTGGGGTTTGAGATGGATGATCACCAGCATCAACCTCAAGATGGAAATGGTCAAGGAGCTGACAACCTTGGACCACAGCGCCAGCAACAACAACACACACAGCGGCCAGCTAGAGCTATTGGCACCTATGACCGTCCTCACATTCATGGCAATAGGACGGGGATCCGCGCACCAGCTGTGGAAGCTAACAACTTTGAGATCAAGTCAGGGTTGTTGAGTGTGATTGAGAACAACAAGTACCATGGCCTGGCTGTAGAAGACCCATTTGATCACTTGGACAAGTTTGATAGCTATTGTGGCTTGTCCAAGACCAATGGTGTGTCAGAAGATGCCTTCAAGCTCAAGCTGTTTCCTTTCTCTCTAGGAGACAAGGCACGCCAATGGGAGAAATCTCTGCCTAGTGACTCCATCACCACTTGGGATGATTGCAAGAAAGCCTTCTTGGAGAAGTTATTCTCTACATCAAGGAAAGCCAAGCTGAGGAATGAGATATCTAGCTTCCAGCAGAAGAACTTGGAAAGCTTTAGTGAAGCATGGGAGAGGTTCAAGGGATATCAAGCTAAATGCCCACACCATGGCTTCACAAAGGAGAGTTTACTGAGTACATTCTACAGAGGTGCCCTTCCTGAGTTCAGAGTAAGATTGGATACAGCAAGCAATGGTTTCTTCCTAGGCAGGTCTGAAGAAGATGCTGAGGAGCTGGTTGACAACATGGTGAAGAGTGACTCAGTCTACAGTGGAGAGCATGACAGAGCTGATAGAACCACCAGAGCGGATGACAACCAGACCAAGAAGGAAATCAAGTCCTTGCAGAAGAAGATAGACTTGCTGATTGCTAACCAAGCCAAGAAGGAGCAGATCAACTTTGTGGGTGGTCTTAGTCAGGAAACTCCTCCTAAGGTTAATGAAATTGATGGGTTAGAAAGGCAAGAAGAGCTTTGCTTCATCAACAACAATGGTACTTGGTACATGAAGGAGCCTAACTTTCAGTACAACAACTACCAGCAAAGGTCTTATCCCAACAACCAGCAAGGAGGCTATCAACCCAAGCAAAACACTCAGCAAGGGAACTACCAGCTTAGGCAGAATCCTCCTCCTGGTTTTACCAATCAAGGCAATCAGCCTACTCATGCTCAAGGTAGCTCTTCCCAAGGTAAAGCTCAAGATTCATCTATGGAAGCTATGTTCAAACAAATATTGGAAGGTCAAACTAGAACAGCCAAGGAAATTGGCCATGAGTTCAAGACTGTTCACTCAAAGATTGATAGTAGCTATACTGAGCTAAACAACAAGATAAGAGCTTTGGAGAATCAGTTTGCTTCTGTGAACTCTCAGCCAAGTCGCCAACACGGAACACTACCAGGAAAGGCTGAGAAAAACCCCAAGGAGCCCATGAAGGCAATCACTTTGAGAAGTGGTAGGGAGTTACCTCCAAGAACGCTCCCCAAGGATGGTGAGACACTAGGTGGGGGGTGGCCATCAACATTGATGATGATGTTGTGATTGTAGATGAGAAGGTTGATGAGGAGATTCTAGAAAATATTGTAAGCTAAGGGTAAAGGAAAGGTTGGAGAAGAGAAGAAAACACTAAAGCATGGTGAAGTTGCCACTCCAACAAAAGAGTCTTCTTTTGTTCCTCCTCCCTATGAACCTAAGCTGCCCTTTCCTGGAAGATTCAAGAAGCAACTTTTGGAGAAGTACAAAACACTCTTTGAGAAGCAAATGAGTGAAGTTCAAGTCACAATGCCCATCATTGATGCATTCATGCTTGTCCCTCAATACAACAAGTTCTTGAAGGATGATGTGGCTGCCAAGAAGAAGGAAATGGAGGGCATGATGGTTCTTACTCATGAGTACAATGCCATCATCCAGAGATTGACAATCCCTAAGAAGCTAGAGGATCCAGGCTGCTTTACCCTACCTTGTGCCATTGGTCCTTTGATGTTTGAGAGATGTCTATGTGATTTGGGAGCTAGTGTCACTCTCATGCCTCTATCTGTTGCCAAGAAGCTTGGGTTCAGCCAATACAAGAAGTGCAAACTCTCTTTGGTGCTTGCTGATCACTCAGTCAAATTCCCTATTGGTATTTTTTGAAGATCTCCCTGTGATGGTTGGAAATTGTGAGATTCCTACTGATTTTGTTGTGCTTGAGATGGATGAAGAAGCTAGAGACCCCTTGATCCTTGGAAGACAAGATTGATCTTCATTTGGGGAAAGAGCACACTCTCCATTTTGACATCAATGAGGTAATGAAGAGGTCAACTGTGAAAGGCCAAGTGTTTTATATAGAAGAGATGGAAGCCCTTACTGATGAGCTTCTTGAGGAGTTGGCACTTGGAGAGTTGGCAGTAAGGGACCCTTTGCAACATGCTTTGACAATGGATAAAGAGGTTCAAGTGGTTAAGAACAAAGAGAGTGATGCTATTGTGGTCATGCTGGATTCTCGCAAGAAGATTGATGATGAAGGCCAGTATGAGGAGCTTAAACAAGAGGTGCACCAAGCTGTTTCAGCCACTCAACAACAGGACACCCAACAAGATGATTGGAGTGAGCTCAAGGCACCAAAAGTGGAGCTAAAACCTCTTCCCCATGGTGTAAGGTACGCATTTCTAGGCCCTAATGAGTCATATCCTGTCATTGTGAGTAGTGAACTTACTGAACTTGAACTTTCTCAACTTTTAAATGCACTAAAAAAAATTTAGAAAGGCAATTGGGTACTCACTAGATGATATTAAGGGGATATCACCTTCTTTGTGCATGCATAGGATACATCTAGAGGATGAATCAATGACTTCTATAGAGCATCAAAGAAGGTTAAATCCTAACCTGAAGGATGTTGTAAAGAAGGAGATTCTTAAGCTCTTAGATGCTGGTGTTATCTACCCTATTTCAGATTCTAAATGGGTATCTCCTGTGCATGTAGTCCCAATGAAAGGTGGTATCACTGTGGTTAAAAATGACAAGGATGAATTGATACCAACTAGAACCATAACTGGCCATAGGATGTGTATTGATTATAGAAAGCTCAATTCTGCATCTAGAAAGGATCATTTTCCATTGCCATTCATTGATCAAATGCTTGAGAGACTTGCAAACCAGACTTGCAAGCTCAATTCTGGGTTCTATAGAAGATTCATCAAGGACTTCTCAAAGATAGCTAGACCAATGACCAAGTTGCTGTGCAAGGAGGCCGCTTTCAGCTTTGATGAAGAATGTCTTGAAGCCTTCAAGAAGATAAAGGGTGAACTTGTTAGTGCTCCCATTGTCCAGCCACCTGATTGGGACCTCCCTTTTGAGATAATGTGTGATGCTAGTGACTTTGCTGTTGGGGCTGTCCTGGGGCAGAAGAAGGATGGCAAGACTCATGTGATCTATTATGCTAGCCAAACCACGAATGATCGCCAGATGAAGTATGCCACAACTGAGAAGAGATGCTGGCCATTGTCTTCGCCTTTGAAAAATTCAGAAGCTACCTGGTGGGTTCCAAGGTCATTGTGTATACTGACCATGCAGCTTTGAGACATCTCCTAGCAAAGAAGGATGCCAAGCCAAGACTACTAAGGTGGATCCTTTTGCTTCAAGAGTTTGACTTAGAGATTAGAGACAAGCAAGGGATTGAGAATGGAGTTGCTGATCACTTGTCCAGGCTGAGGACTGAAGGTGGAATGCCTATTTATGAGGGACTTAGACAAGATCATGTCATGGCTATCATGTCAGTGGTGGCAGTTATTGAGACTGGAAAGAAGATTGAAGAGGTTAAGGCAGCTGAAGAGAAGGGACCTTGGTATGCTGATTTGGTTAACTACTTAGCCACTGGGAAGGAGCCATTGGGTCTTGCAGGGTATGAGAAGAAGAAGTTCTACAAAGACTTGAAGAGATACTATTGGGATGAACCATACCTCTACACCCTATGCAAAGATTACATCTATAGAAGAGTGGTGGCTGAAGAAGAATTTGAAGGAATCCTCACACATTGCCATAGATCTTCCTATGGAGGCCATTTTGCTACCTTCAAGACTGCCTCAAAGGTGCTACAAGCTGGATTTTGGTGGCCACACATGTTCAGGGACACACAAGACTTCATTTCAAGATGTGACTCTTGCCAAAAGAGGGGGAACATTACTAAGAGGAATGAGATGCCTCAAAACCCAATCCTTGAAGTGGAAGTGTTTGATGTTTAGGGGATAGACTTCATGGGACCTTTCCCTTCCTCTTATGGCAACAAATACATCTTGGTGGCTGTGGCCTATGTATCAAAGTGGGTGGAAGCCATAGCAAGTACCACAAATGATTCAAGAGTGGTGATCAAAATGTTCAAGAGCAATATCTTCCGAAGGTTTGGAGTACCAAGAGTGGTCATAAGTGATGGGGGTTCACATTTCATCAACAAGGTATTTGAAGGTCTTCTCAATAAGAAGGGAGTGAAACACAAGGTTGCAACACCCTATCACCCTCAAACAAGTGGCCAAATGGAGGTCTCCAACAAGCAAATCAAGGGCATCTTGGAGAAGATTGTGGGAACCAAGAGGAGGATTGGTCAGACAAGCTTGATGATGCTCTTTGGGCATATAGGACAGCCTTCAAGACACCTCTAGGCACTACCCCTTTCAACCTTGTCTATGGGAAGTCCTGCCATCTACCAGTTGAGCTTGAATACAAGGCATTGTGGGCTGTGAAGCTTCTAAACTTTGACATCAAGAGTGCAAAGGAGAAGAGACTTCTTCAACTCAATGAACTGGATGAGATAAGGATGGATGCCTTTGAGAACTCAAAGATTTACAAGGAAAAGACTAAGGCCTTCCATGACAGGCACATCCTCAAGAGAGAGTTCAAGGCTGGAGATCAAGTTCTTCTCTACAACTCTAGACTGAAGTTATTTCCAGGGAAGCTTAAGTCAAGGTGGTCTGGTCCATTTGTCATCAAAGAAGTGAGACCTTATGGAGCCATTGTGCTTTGGAACAAGGATGGTGGAGACTTCACAGTGAATGGCCAGAGACTCAAGGAATACATGCCCACAATACCAAAGGAGGATGGGACATCAACCCCACTCTCTGATGCTCCCCTTGCCTAACCTCAAAGGAGGCAAAGTCAAGCTAGTGACTTTAAACAAGCTCACTTGGGAGGAAGTCCCATGGTTATCCTTGTAAATATTGCATTAGGATTTGTTCTTTTCAACAATAAGTCACTTGGAGGATGGTGAGAGTTTGGGAATGAGTTGGATGACGTCTTGAGATGGAGAAAGCATTAAAAAAAAAAAGTGAATATTAGAGGTTTGGACCGGGTAGGATGGACCGGGGTGACCTACCCGGTCGGGAGCGCATGGTGGGATGGACCGGGTGCAGGCGTCTGTGTTCACCATCCCGGTTGTGAAGCTTGAACGAGATAGACCGGGGACAGGGGTCCGGAGAAGTACACCCGGTCGGGAAGCCAAGATGATTGGACCGGGGACAGGCGTCCGGGTGCAGCATCCCGGTCGGGAAGAAGGTGGAGCAAGACCGGGGTGGCCTGTCCGGGTAAGGGCACCCTGTCGGATTGCTTCCACACACCAGGATCCGCGCGCCAGCCCACCGGAGCCCCAGACCCGTATCCGCAACCCGGCCGCAACCCAGGTATGGTTTTTCTTCCTTTTTCAAGACCCAAACCCACCTACCCTGACCCAGACCCGACCCAGACCCACTCAGACTCCCTTTAAGACCTAATCCACCCTCTCTCTCCTCATTTCATCTTCTTCCTCACATCAATATCCTCTCTAGCCTCCAAGAACCACAATCACCATAACTTTGTCAAATCTCAACCAAATCACCAAATTCTTTTTCCCACATCCAAGTCTTCTTCCCCTAGGTCTAATTCCTTGAATCTTTTCATCTTTATCCTTCATCCAAAGCAAGGTATGGTATCTTAAAGTTCAAATTCGTAACTCTCATGAACCCTAAAAATTTGAACTTGAAATTTGAGCTTTTTCTAGCTAGATTCTTGTAAATTAGACTAGGGAAAGCTTATATATCATGCTGGGTAGTTGATTTAATGGTGGAATTGAGATTAATTTGAACTTTGAAAAATTAGGGTTCATGAGATTTGGGGGTTTTTCATAAAGTGCTTGTTTTAGGTTGTTTTTGGGGTAGATTGGATGCTAGGTTGCTGGAGAACTTCAATTTAGGCTGATTCAAGCTTGCTAGTGTTTGATTGAGGGGTTTTGATTCTTGGAGATTCTTATTGCCCATAAAAAAAAAAAATTGAGCATGAGAATTCTCTAAGATGTTCTAAAGCCCTCCTTTGCTTAATGCTCTGTTTCTTGTGAGTAATTGATCATTGGAATTGAATTATTATGCTTTTGATCATGTTTCTCATCTTGAGAGGTTTTTCCTTCTTAAGCTCACTCTTTTCCAAGGTTTAAAATTTCAGGTACCAATGGGGCGAAAGAATGAAGCTGATATAGAAGTTGAGAAGTAAGAGCTTGCAGCAAGACACACTGCTCAGTTTGGGAAAACTTTGGGTTCACAGCCTGGTTCAGAAGAGGAGCATCGCCAGCAGGTTTTGGCAATGCTAAGGAAGAAAGCACAAGCCAAGAAAGATGGGAAGAGAGTTGTTGCTGATAAGGGTATGGCTGATGGTGATCACAAGCAAGCCAAGAGGGATGGAAAGAGAACAGCTGTTGGGGATAGTGTGACTGATGGTGCTACCAAGCAGGCTCCTCCCAAGAGAGATAAGGCACCAAGAAACTCTACTGTGGGAGCTCTTGTGGTAGAGAAAACCAACAACAAAGATGATCATGCACTTGCTCACACTATGAGGGCTATGACTCCACCTAGGAGAGCACAAGATCCTGTGCAAGAAAATTTAGAAAGCCTTAACCAGCACATCATGGAAGAGAAGTTGGCAAGGGCTAGAGCAAAGAAGCAAGGCAAGAAGCCAATAGTTGCAGAGAGTGAAGGTGAAGAGGATGAGATGTCTTCTGATGATGAGCATGCTGATCCTAAATCAAAGTATGACAAGAGGGACAGGTCCAAGACACCTACTGAGGATGAGCTGGTAGATCTTTTGAGGAATGGCATTGCTTGGGTCCCTACCAGATTTGTTCATAAGATGATCTTGCAAGAGATGTACTTTGATGAAGATGTTAAAACCATGCTTGAGCACATGAAGATGGGAAGCCTCTACTCAGTAGCTTACCCTACTCACAAAGAAGTCTCTTGCCAATTCTTGGCTACACTAGAAGCAACCTTTCACACTGCCAAGCATGCACAGCAAGGATGGGGGGAGATCAAATTCAAGATTGAGGGTGAGGTGTACTCCATGTCTTTCACAGAGATTGGTGAAGTTCTTGGCCTTGAGGATCAGAAAATTTCTTCACTTCCCACACTCAAGACAGCCCCTAAGGAGAAGACCATTGCTGAATCAATGTGGACCTTGTTAACAGGACAAGGGAGAGGAGGCCACAAGAAAGAGAAGAATGGCTCTATTAGGCATCCCATTATGCGCTATCTCCACAGGCTGCTTAACCACACCCTCTTCCAGAAGAAAGAGATAGGGAATGTTGCTGGAGAAGAGCTGAGATTCCATCACCAAACCGCCCGACACTTTGCTTCCTTTCCTCAGCTCCCTGTTGTCCCGGATGACTTCTACTCAGATTTTGGTATGGTTGGTTTCCTTGTTCGGCGTTTACTGCACTACAAGAGTTGGGCTTGGACAAACCGTGACTCAGGTCCTCAAATTGGTATTGGTGGATGGATAACTCCATTATTGGCTTACCAACGGATTGATTTGGGTGATGATGGAGTAGGTCCTAAGTGGAAGGTTTGATGGGAGATGCGTATATTCCTATTCGAGAGGTGGTAAAAGGGCTGAGCTGTTGCTTCCTAACTCAGAACTCACTTCATTGAGCACTTCAGGAGACATCAGCTTTGACATAAGTGAGGAGCACCTCCTTAGGAGTCTTGGACCCCTTTGCCCTGTGACCCTTCCCAAAGGTGAGAAGGCAGCAAGCAAAAAGTATGCCTATGATCAGGAGCACACCAGAAGAGCCACTGCTCATCTCTTTGGTCCTCCTCGCTACAAGTTCGAGCAATGCACCAGTGTCCTGCCTCTTGGGCCCCTTCGCCAAGCTCATGACCAGATCAGCACCCTCCAGAGGTGGAACAGGGCTCAAGATAGAACCATTTTCAAGCTCACCCACCAGTGCAAGGAAATGAAAAGAACTGTGAAGAGGCAAGCTGAAGCTTCAGCTCGGTTATTGAAGAAAGTGGCTGAGGTTCAATGCACTCCCTCCTCAGCCACTTCATGACCCCTCTGCACCTAGAACCAAGAAGCAAGCCCTCCGCCCCTTGAGGAACCCTCACATCGCCCCATCCGAGTCCGGAAACCAGTCACCTTCTCTAGACACCACTGCTGATGAAGATGACTCTGAGGGTGAGGCATCAGCCTCATCCCACGCTCCATAGAGGTACTCCAACACCTTCTCATTGTATATACCATCTATCATTGATGACAGGCCTTTTCAGGTCCTTATCAAATGTTGTAGAATACAAGATGTCAATCCAATTCTAAGAGATTCTAATGCAAAGGGAATGCAAGTTCATGCTTAATCTAAGTGCAATCAAGATGAGAGGATGATTATGAAACTAAGACAATATTAAAAATGCAATAAAAGATTGAACTTTCTTTCTTAATGACGCAAGGGGGTTCTTGGGACAAGGGAATTGACTTTGGGTGATCAAGGTTCAATCCAAGATGCCAACTCTTCAATCAATCTAATTCCTTATGCCTAGACAACAAAACTAAGCAAGCTCTATCCCTAGATGAATGCTCTTTTGCAAAGATCACCCAAGTACACCAAATCCCTTTGGCTGTAATGATCAAAGCAAACATGGAGAATGAGTCTAATAGCAATCCTAGCTTCTTTGACAACTAATCCCTTAGGCAAAGCAAGCTAAAAGCATAGATGAGTTGGTTCAGACATTTCATAGAACACCTTCCGGGCATGAAATGCCTATAGCTCTATGTTTGAGAGGCCAACTCAAATATAGCTTGAAGAACACCAAATCAATGCAAGGAAAGGATAGATCTAACACTAAGCACCTTGGATCTACACTTAATCACCCTTAGTCTCCCAAGCCCATGAACCCTAGATAGATCTACTCACTAATAGCCATGGAAAACCTCAAAATCAATGATGATTCAAGGCTAAACATGATTAGAGAAGAAGATAATCTATTAAACACAAAAGAAATGAGATAAAAAGGATCAAAGATCCAAACTTTCTTCAAGTTCTTATTATGTTTTTGGGAGAAAAGAAGTTAGATCTCTTAATGAGATCACAAGAGTATTTATACATAGGCTTGAAAGCCCTTGGAAACATAAAACAAAAATACTAAAATGCCCTTGGCCAAGTGATTTTCGACCAATGAGAAGCAAGGAGAAAGGAAGAAGCTGAGCTACCCGGGTCAGCTAGTGATGTCTAGGCCGGGTATGTCCAGGCCGGGTGTGTGCTGCTCGTCCGGCGTCCAGGCCGTGCGGTCTCTCTAGGCCGGGTGTGTTCGGCCGCGTGGTCCGTGTCCAGCAGCTAGCAGGACGTGCGGGTGCTGTTGGCCGGGTAGTCCTGTCCGGGTGTCTTCATGCGCGGCTTTATCGTCCGGGTGGTACTGGCCGCGTGTTGTCTTGGCGTCCAGCAGCATCAGGACGTGCGGGTGGAAGCAGCCGGGTGAGGGAGCTCGGGTATCTGCTGGTACGCGGGTAGGAATGGACGGGTGTGCTAGGTCGGGTGTCCTGATCAGTCCGTCCATCAGTTCGTACGTGGGTGAGGCAAGGTCGGGTGCGTCCTTGGTCGCGTCCAGTCCGTCCGTCCCGTGCGGGTGAGTCTCCCCGGGTGTGTACACCCGCGTGTCGTCTATGCTCCCATCCCGTGCGGGTCCTCGTGCTCGGGTGGTACGGGCCGCGTACTGAGCTCATCCAGCGCGACCTGATGGTCTGGCTCGGGTATGGTCACCCGGGTGGCTTGACGTGCTTCCATTCAATTGACCATAACTTCTCCAATATGACTCCAAACGTCTTGAAATCAATTCCATTGGAAAGCTAACTCAAAATTCCATGCCTCCATCAAATCTTAGCATCAGAAGATATTCCTAAGGCCTCTGTCCATGTTCATCTTTAAAGCCTTCTTTTTCATCACAAAACTCCCAAACATCTTCAATATCTCCAAAGTGTGCTCCAACACCTAATAGGGACTTATGAATGCAAAATGAGCCTAAAGTTTCCTAATGCCTAATCTAAATGAGCAAAAAATGCATAAGATATGATAGCTAAAAACATGTAAATATGCAAGACATCAACTCCCCCACACTAGACTTTTGCTTGTCCTCAAGTAAACTTTTCAAACACAAGGGGGGTAGATGCAATGATGGGAACAAAGCCAAAGGAAACACTCATAGCACTCAACCTGACATCCTAAAGAAACATAGCAAATAGTATGAGCAAACTCTTTTATTATGCTCTAGCTTCACAAGGCCTATCAATTA
This sequence comes from Brassica carinata, assembly GCA_016771965.1. Taxonomy (NCBI): domain Eukaryota; kingdom Viridiplantae; phylum Streptophyta; class Magnoliopsida; order Brassicales; family Brassicaceae; genus Brassica; species Brassica carinata. Next base: position 50,822,144 of record CM028688.1, read on the forward strand.
CTCTTATATCTCTACACAAGATGCAATGCCTATCAACCAACATGTTCTCTTAACCAGCCTTCACAATGATTCACACACACACACAAGGTGAAGTCTCACAAATGGGCACATGATCTCAATCATTTGGCTTGGTGATTAAATGGTCTAATTTGGATGAAAAGGAGGGTTCAATGCATCATTTCAAGGTGGCAATCACTCAAAAATCAAGGAGCTTGATCATTATGCAAAATTTATCTAAGACTAGGAGCAATTCATGCATACATGGATCCATCCTCATCATTCTACCCAAATCCTAAGTGATTACAGTTCTACACCCCTTTTAATTCATCCCATAACCCAAAATGAAGACATACTCACATCACTCACCCAATGAACATTTTCTTTCTCATGATGCTACCTCTAAGGACCTCTATTCACATTCTAAGCTCTAACTCTTAAATCTTTCCTTCCCCACTATCTTATTGAATCTTTCTTCTTTTTTTTTTTCTTTTTCTTTTTCTTTTTTTTTTTATATATGCATGAGGGGGAAGGTCAAAGACTTCAACTAAGAGCTTTTCATTTCATTTTTTTTTCTAGGTCCCTAGGGTTTTTTTTTTCTTTATCAAAACCTTTTTTGTTCATCAATCTCAACTTTGTCACATCCCCAAACCCAAAATGTAAACAATTAGGTAACAAGCACTTCACTCACCATCCTAGAAGCTAGCTCAAATGATGACCCTATGCTAGCAAGAGATGAGAACAAATCCATGTCGCTCCCAATACTCTCAAGATTTTGCACATGACAAGCTATCAAAAGAGGCCTCACTCAAGCAAATCAATGTAGGCTTCAAGGAATGGATAGGGTTCAAGGGTAAGGGAGTGCCATTTGGGTTAACAAAGGGTGGTATAATGGAAAAAGATAACCCAAATGTGCATGAGATCCATGATCAAGTATGCAAATGCCCATATGCAAGAGAGATTAAGTTCATTCAAGTCTAAGTTCAGGATGGAGCTGGTCTTAAAAACAATGCCAATATCAAGCAAGCAAGCAAGTTTCAAGAAGAGTTTTCAAGGCTTAAAGCATGCAAGCTTTTCAAAAGATGCTTAAGCTACTTGATATGTTTAACTAGGGTGCCAAATTCAGTGCAAACGAGTGTTCTTTACAAGGCAATGCTCCATATGCAAATGAATGCAACCTATATGCTCTAGACTCAATCTTAAGGGTGCAAGTGATGCAATCTACATGATTCAAAAATTTAAATTTTTTTTAGATTTTCTATGCACTTATGATTGTACAATGCAATGCATGAGACTCAAAAATCACAAAGCAAACATGATCAAATATCCGGTACCTCCCCCACACTTAAATCACACAGTCTCCTGTGTGAGTAAGAGAGTAAGAGATACCTCAATAAGGCAAAAGCAAATGTATATACAAGAAGGGTTGGAGTAATACCACACAAGGAGATTTGGGCATGGTGCTTGTGTCATGACTAGAAGCTGGCTTGGTTCAATGCAACTAGAGCAGGCTGCTACATGGATCATGAGGTTTAGGTGGCTGACCACCTTTCTTCTCTTCTTTAGTGCTTGGCAAAACCTGAAAATCTTGACCACTTTTATTAAAAACTTAAAAGGAAATTCGAGATTGCAAAGCTATATACAAGGATAACCATGGGATTTCCTCCCAAGTGAGCTTGTTTTGAGTCACTTAGCTTGACTACCTTTTCTCTTTGACTAGTGAGAAGGAGGATCCTTCCCACCTTCAAGTGTGATGGTGAGGACCTGAGAGAGGAGCTCTTGAAGCTTGATAGGGTCATCTTGGAGCTGAGGAGTGATGATGGCTCTAGCACTTGAGAATGGTGTGGATCTGCCCTTATGCTTGATCTTGTACTCAATGGCTCCATCCTTGAGCTTCTTTGGATGGAGAGTGAGAGTGTTTGAGAGCAAATCAAGATGAGGCTCTTTCACTATCTTCTTCTTGCCATGAGTGGCCCTTAAGGCTCCAGCCATCCCCTCTCTTTTAGCACTTTCCAAGTGCTCAACACACAACTCCTTAGAACACTCTCCATCAAGACCTTCTTTCTTACCTTCAACCTATTCATCTTGGGGCTTCTCAACAGCTTGTACATCACAAGTGATTGTCCCACAATAGTCTGATTCGAGTGGAGGCTGGAGAGGATAGGAGACAGCTTTGTTGACATGCATGAGAGTGACCTTCTTGTTGGGAAAGTCAATGCAAGCTCCAACTGTTGTGAGGAAAGGAGTGCCAAGGATCAAAGGGACTCTTTCTTCAGATGCCATCTTCAAAACAGTGAGGTCAATAGGTATGGTGCAGGATCCAATCTTCAAGGGAAAGTCCTTGATTATGCCAAGTGGGGTTGTAGAAGAGGAATCCCCAAAGGTGAGAGGAGGAGTATCTGTTTCCATGCTTTCAATCCCAATACTCTGCACCATGTCCAAGGAGATGACATTCACACTAGCTCCACTATCAACAAGAGCATCATCCATAGTTAGTTTACCAAGAGAGCAAGGCAATGTGACTTTCCCTTGAGACTCAAGCTTAGGGAGGGACTTGGGAGGGATTGGTGGATCAATCTTCAGAAGTGAGATGTCCAAAAGTTCAGCCACTTCAGCTTGGAGGGTGAGAATGTCCTTTATGAGCATCATTTGGACATGAGCAGCATGCATATTGCTGATCTCTGGAAGCTTGACTCCAATATCACTGAGGTCTTTTCTGAATTTGGAGACCACTTTTTTCTGAGCTTTGGTGAGGAACCTTTGAGGGTAAGGGAGCTTATCATAGGGTGATAGCTCAAACTCATTGTCTTCTTCCTTCACTTCTTTCAGCTTGGGGTTAGCACTCTTCTCAACTTGTGTCTCAACCTTAGGATCATCAATCTTCAGAATCTTTCCTTGAACCTTCTTATCAGCTCTCCTTACAACTCTAGCTTCAGCTGTGGCCACAACCAGTCTCTTATCATTTTCAATCAGATCTCCAAACACTAGCCTCTCAATCTCATCAACATCATTCTTATGATCACTCAATGTAATCCTTGAAGAAGTTGAGAGGATGACATTGCAAGTTTTCTTAGGGTTCTTCTCTGCTTTCCCTGGTAGAGTTCCCATTGGATTCTTGGAGGATGAAGACAAGGATGCAACTTGGCTCTCCAAAGCTTTGAAATGAGAGGCAAGTTGCATGTACTTGTTGTTGAGGTCAGAATAGGTGCCATCAATCTTAGCATGGATGTTCTTGAACTCATCACCAATGGTCTTAGCATTTCTTTCTTGAGCTTCTAAGAGTTGCTTGAACATGGACTCCAAATTTGAACTTGGAGCCTGAGCTGGAGAAGAGCTTCCTTGGGGCTGAGTAGGCTGGTTTGCTTGGTAACCTCCTTGTTGATTGTTGTAGTAAGGTCTTTGCTGGTAGTTGTTTTGGTATTGGAAGTTGGGCTCTTTCCTATACCATGTGCCATTAGAATTGATGAAGCACAGCTCCTCTTGACCTTCTACACCATGAACTTCAGTAGTTTTAGCAGGCTGTTTCTGTTGCTGGTTCCCAATGGAGTTAAGCTGCTCTTGCTTAGCCTTCTCTACAAGAAGCTTGTCCAACTTTTCTTGGAGGGATTTCAGGGCCTTTCTTGTCTGCGGATCATCTTCATCAGTTCTTCGGTTGGCTCTATCATGCTCCTCACTGTAGACTGAGTCACTCCTGGCCATGTTCTCCACCAGCTCCTCAGCATCCTGCTCAGTTCTGCCCAAGAAGAACCCATTGCTGGCTGTGTCCAATCTGCTCCTGAACTCTGGTAGAGCACCTCCGTAGAAGGTACTAAGCAAACTCTCCTTGGTGAAGCCATGATGTGGGCATTGAGACCAATAGCCCTTGAACCTCTCCCATGCTTCACTAAAGCTCTCAAGGTTCTTCTGCTGAAAGCTAGAGATCTCATTTCTGATCTTGGCTGTTCTTGAGGTAGAGAAGAATTTCTCTAGGAATGCCCTCTTGCACTCATTCCAAGTTGTGATAGAGTCACTTGGAACAGCCTTCTCCCATAGATGTGCCTTGTCTCCCAAAGAGAATGGAAACAACCTCAGCTTGAAAGCATCTTCAGAGACTCCATTAATCTTGGACAAGCTACAGTAGCTATCAAATGTGTCCAAGTGATCAAGGGGATCCTCCACAGCAAGGCCATGAAACTTGTTGTTCTCAATCAAATGCAGCAGCCCTGATTTGATCTCAAAGTTGTTGTTCTCCACAGCTGGTGCTCTGATTCCCAACCTATGACCATGAATGTGAGGTTGGTCATCGGCTCCAATGGCTCTTGCTTGGCGTGGTTGGTGATGTGGCTGGCGTGGTGGTCTAGGATTGTCAGCTCTTGGACCATTGTCCCCTTGGACATTACCATCTTGAGGCAGATTCTCCATCTCAAACCCCAACCTTTGAAGATGAGCCTGTTGCTCTACTTCTCTTCTTTGTCTAGCTATCTCCCTCTCAAGTGCAGCAATCTCTTCAACAGTAGGAACCAAGTTGGATGCCCCTCTGCTTCTTGTGATCATACACCTGAAAGTCGAAGATAGAAGAGGCAAGAACCAATATCACAAGATACAATAAAAATAAAAATGACTTATTCTCAAGCAAATAACTAAATCCCAATGTCAAAATCAACTTAGAACTTGGCAACGGCGCCAATTTGATGACAGGCCTTTTCAGGTCCTTATCAAATGTTGTAGAATACAAGATGTCAATCCAATTCTAAGATATTCTAATGCAAAGGGAATGCAAGTTCATGCTTAATCTAAGTGCAATCAAGATGAGAGGATGATTATGAAACTAAGACAATATTAAAAATGCAATAAAAGATTGAACTTTCTTTCTTAATGAGGTAAGGGGGTTCTTGGGACAAGGGAATTGACTTTGGGTGATCAAGGTTCAATCCAAGATGCCAACTCTTCAATCAATCTAATTCCTTATGCCTAGACAACAAAACTAAGCAAGCTCTATCCCTAGATGAATGCTCTTTTGCAAAGATCACCCAAGTACACCAAATCCCTTTGGCTGTAATGATCAAAGCAAACATGGAGAATGAGTCTAATAGCAATCCTAGCTTCTTTGACAACTAATCCCTTAGGCAAAGCAAGCTAAAAGCATAGATGAGTTGGTTCAGACATTTCATAGAACACCTTCCGGGCATGAAATGCCTATAGCTCTATGTTTGAGAGGCCAACTCAAATATAGCTTGAAGAACACCAAATCAATGCAAGGAAAGGATAGATCTAACACTAAGCACCTTGGATCTACACTTAATCACCCTTAGTCTCCCAAGCCCATGAACCCTAGATAGATCTACTCACTAATAGCCATGGAAAACCTCAAAATCAATGATGATTCAAGGTTAAACATGATTAGAGAAGAAGATAATCTATTAAACACAAACGAAATGAGATAAAAAGGATCAAAGATCCAAACTTTCTTCAAGTTCTTATTATGTTTTTGGGAGAAAAGAAGTTAGATCTCTTAATGACATCACAAGAGTATTTATACATAGGCTTGAAAGCCCTTGGAAACATAAAACAAAAATACTAAAATGCCCTTGGCCAAGTGATTTTCGACCAATGAGAACCCGGGTCAGCTAGTGATGTCCAGGACGGGTATGTCCAGGCCGGGTGTGTGCTGCTTGTCCGGCGTCCAGGCCGTGCGGTCTCTCTAGGCCGGGTGTGTTCGGCCGCGTGGTCCGTGTCCAGCAGCTAGCAGGACGTGCGGGTGCTGTTGGCCGGGTAGTCCTGTCCGGGTGTCTTCATGCGCGGCTTCATCGTCCGGGTGGTACTGGCCGCGTGTTGTCTTGGCTTCCAGCAGCATCAGGACGTGCGGGTGGAAGCAGCCGGGTGAGGGAGCTCGGGTATCTGCTGGTACGCGGGTAGGAACGGACGGGTGTGCTAGGTCGGGTGTCCTGATCAGTTCGTCCATCAGTTCGTACGCGGGTGAGGCAAGGTCGGGTGCGTCCTTGGTCGCGTCCAGTCCGTCCGTCCCTTGTCCGTCCCGTGCGGGTGAGTCTCCCCGGGTGTGTGCACCCGCGTGTCGTCTATGCTCCCATCCCGTGCGGGTCCTCGTGCTCGGGTGGTACGGGCCGCGTACTGAGCTCATCCAGCGCGACCTGATGGTCTGGCTCGGGTATGGTCACCCGGGTGGCTTGACGTGCTTCCATTCAATTGACCATAACTTCTCCAATATGACTCCAAACGTCTTGAAATCAATTCCATTGGAAAGCTAACTCAAAATTCCATGCCTCCACCAAATCTTAGCATCAGAAGATATTCCTAAGGCCTCTGTCCATGTTCATCTTTAAACCCTTCTTTTTCATCACAAAACTCCCAAACATCTTCAATATCTCCAAAGTGTGCTCCAACACCTAATAGGGACTTATGAATGGAAAATGAGCCTAAAGATGCCTAATGCCTAATCTCAATGAGCAAAAAATGCATAAGATATGATAGCTAAAAACATGTAAATATGCAAGACATCAATCATTTCATTTAGATTTTATTCATCTTTCCTCTTTTGGGCCCTTCTCCACATTTTAAAAAAACACAGAGACTGTGTGAATTAAGTGTGGGGGAGGCGTCTAGTTGCTGATAGTCTTGTGCTTTATGTCATATGCATGCATTTGTAGATAGTTATGGCATAGAAAAACCAAAAAAAAAAAATTTGAAAATTTTGAAAAGCATAAAAAGAATCATGTAGTTGCATTAGGATTGAGTCTAGATCATTCCTTGCATAAAAAAAAAGAAAAAGAAAAAATCATCATATAGGTTGCATCATGCATAAGGGGACAAGGATGATAGTTGCCTTGTAAAGATGCTCATGCTAAGTTCTTAAAGTGATAACCTTTATAATCATAGTAAGTAGCTTGAGCAATCTTAGGATGACTTGTAAACTTCGAGCCTTGAAAATTCTTCCTAAAGCTTATTTGATTGATTGATGCTCTCTCTTTGAAGTTTGCTCCTGTCATATTTAGACTCTAAGTCTCTTGCCCATGGTCCCTTGGGTACTGAGTCATGGATAGAAGACTTGAGTTGTCTCTCCCATTCTTTGCCTATCTTTTTGGACAAACTCAAGTGGTACTCCACACCCTTAAGCCCTTACCTCCTTTTAAGCCTTCATTGTTTGTTGAGTGAGGCCTTCTTTGGAAAGCTTTACATGTGCATAATGTTGAGAGTATTGGGAACGACAATGCTTGGTCTCCATTTTAGCTAGATGAGACACTCATATTGTCTATCTTCTAGGATGGGGGTGAGTGTTGTAAGATGTGATCTTGGGAATGTGAAAGGTTTTTGAAAGAAAAGGTTGACTCAAGGAACTCCAAGTTAATAAGTGATTTAGTCTAGAAGGGATAAGAGAAATGAATAGTTCTAAAGCTCTAGTTTATAAAGAAAGTCTTGGCCCCCAATTTAAAAAAAAAAAAAAAGAGAGAATAATGAAAAGGGGGCTAGCAATGTTTAAGAAAGAGCTGATAAGAGTTTAAAATGTGAAAAATCCCTTGTAGACTTCAATAAGAAAGAGTTCTAATTGAGAAAACATCTTTGAGTGTTTTGGGGGAATCTTTGGGTGAGACATGTGAGTGGTTTTGACATTGGGAATGAGGATATAGTTTATGTATTTGGGAAAAGGGTAGAACAATGGAGATTGAGCATTGTATGCATGAGTTGATCCCTTTCTTAGATATATTATGTGCAATGTCAAGGCTACTTTGTTTTGAGAGTAAACCACCTTTAAAGATCCTTCTTGAACTACTTGATTTGCTTTGCATCAAAGCCTTTTTCACCAAACCAAATGACTTGGACCATTTGACCATTTCCAAGAGATCTTTTGAGTTTGCTTAATGATTGTTAGAGAGCAAGTGGATTTGTGGATTGTGGATTCATGATGAGTAAGTGTAGGGATCAAAAGAGTTAAGATAGGCCTTGAGAAGTTAAAGTTGGATTAAGTGTTTGCTCTGGTTAGTTGGTATGATTATACAAGGTTATCAAGTTGAGAACTAAGAAGAGCATTCTTTTGGTTATGAGTCCCCTCCTTCAAACCTCTCCTCCTTAGTCCTTGCTAGTTTACTTGTGGACAAGTAAAGGACTAGTGTGGGGGAGTTGATGTCTTGCATATTTTCATCTATTTAGCCATCTTTTTATTGCATTCTTTGAGTTGTAGGCTAAGGTTTAGGCATGTTTAGGATCATTTTGCATTCATTTGTCCTTATCAGGTGTTGGAGTGTGCTTTGGTGAGATTTGAGGTGTTTGGGAACCTTATGACCCAAAAAGAAGTGAAGATTCAAGATTGGCCATAAGAAGAGAAGTGAAATCAAGAGATGAGAGTTGGACCGGGTAGACTAGACCGGGTACACATACCCGGTCGGATGGGATTTGATCAGCACGTCCGGATGACCGGGTAGATCAGTCTGGGCTCGAGCAGCCGGTCGGTGAGGACGGACGGCCGGGTAGATCAGTCCGGGAAGGGACACCCGGTCGGGAGGAAGCCGGAGCAGACCAGTCCGGGGACAATGGACCGGGTTCAAGCACCCGGACAATGAGAAGCATGAGACGGACCGGGGAGACGCGTCCGGGTAAGGGCACCCAGACGGGAGAAGAAGACGCGGCCAGAACAAGGGACGACCGGGGTGACCTGTCCGGCTTGGAGCACCCGGTCGTGAAGAGAATGCTGAGGACCGGGGTGGGACGGCCGGCTTGGAGCACCGGTCGAGGTGGGCCTGACCAAGAACAAGAGTTGGACTGGGGTGGCCAGACCAGGTTGGACCATTCGGTTCACCCCTGACCGAGTTTTGTGCTCCATTTCTACTGGTTGAGACCCATTTGGCTCAAGGACTTTTTAGTAATTTTGTTCTATGTTTCTAGGGCTTTGGAAGCCAAGTATAAATACTCTAGTTATCCTTATTTTGGATTTTATGTTATTTTCTCTCTAAGAACAAAAACCTTTGAGTAAAGTTTTATCTTTGATTCATGATCTCATCTCGTGTTCTTGATTGTTTGATTTCATCTCTTTTCTTTCTCTACATGTTTAAGCTTGAATCTCTCATGGGTTAAAGAGTAAGCATGTGGATTAGTGAGTAGATCTATTTAAGATCCATGGGTTAGGGTGATTGAGAGTGATTAGTGTAGATCCAAGGTGCTTAGTGTTAGATCTATCCTTTCCTTGCATGATTTGGTGTTCTTAATGCTATATTTGAGTTAGCCTCTCAAACATAGAGCTATAGGCATTTCATGCCGGAAGGTGTTCTATGAAATGCCTGAACCAACTCATCTATGCTTTTAGCTTGCTTTACCTGAGGGATTAGTTGTTAAAGAAGCTAGGATTGCTATTAGACTCATTCTTAATGTTTGCTTTGATCATTACAGCCAAAGGGATTTGGTGTACTTGGGTGATCATTGCAAAAGAGCATTCATCTAGGGCTAGAGTTTGTTCAAGCATAGTGTCTAGGCATAAGGAATTAGATTGATTGAAAAGTTGGCATCTTGGATTCAAACTTAATCATTTAAGATCAAGTCCCTATACCCATGGGTCTCATTCTCCTCATCAGAAAGAAAGTTTTATATTTTGTTGCATTTTAGATATTGTCTTAGTTTAATAATCATCTCCCTCAATGATTGCAATTAGATTAAGCATAGACTTGCATTCCCTTTGCGTTGAAATCTCTTGAAATTGGATAGACATCTTGTATACTACATCATTTGATTAGGACCATAGAAAAGTCCTTTCATCACATTTCAGGTGTATGATAACTAGAGAGGTGCCTCAAACTTGACTCCTACTGTTGAAGACATTGCTACACTTGAGAGGGAAATTTCAAGAAAGAGAAGAGAAGAAGAGCAACAGGCTCACTTGCAGAGATTGAGATTTGATATGGAGAATCAGCCTCAAGATGGTGATGCCCTAGGGGGCAATGGTCCAAGGGCTGACAACATAAGACCACAGCGCCCACCACAACAGCCACAGTGCCAAGATAGAGCCATTGGAGCCTATGATCAATCTCACATTCATGGTCATAGGTTGGGGATCAGAGCACCATCTGTGGAGAACAACAAATTTGAGATCAAATCAGGGCTGCTGCATTTGATTGAGAACAACAAGTTTCATGGCCTTGCTGTGGAGGATCCCCTTGATCACTTGGACACATTTGATTGCTGCTATAGCTTGTCCAAGACTAATGGAGTCTCTGAAGATGCTTTCAAGTTGAGATTGTTTCCCTTCTCTTTGGGAGACAAGGCACATCAATGGGAGAAGGCTCTTCCAAGTGACTCTATCAAAACTTGGAATGAGTGCAAGAGGGCATTCCTAGAGAAGTTCTTCTCTACCTCAAGAACAGCCAAGATCAGAAATGAGATCTGGCTTTCAGCAGAAGAACCATGGGAAGGGTTCAAGGGCTATTGGTCTCAATTCCCACATCATGGCTTCACCAAGGAGAGTTTGCTTAGTACCTTCTGCAGAGGTGCTCTTCCACAGTTCAGGAGCAGATTAGACACAGCCAGCAATGGGTTCTTCTTGGGCAGAATTGAGCAGGATGAAGAGGAGCTGGTGAAGAACATGGCCAAGAGTGACTCAGTCTACAGTGAGGAGAATGATTGGGTCAACAGAGGCACTGATGAAGATGATCAGCACACAAGGAAGGCGCTGAAATCTCTCCAAGAGAAGTTGGACAAGATTATTGCAGAGAAGGCTAAGCAGGAGCAGATTAACTCCATTGGGAACTAGAAACAAAAGCAGCTTGCTGGGACTAATCAGGTTGATGGTTTAGAAGGTCAAGAGGAGCTGTGCTTCATCAATGCTAATGGCACATGGTACAGGAAAGAGTCCAACTTCCAGTACCAACACAACTATCAGCAAAGGCCTTACTACAACAATCAGCAAGGAGGTTACCAAGCCAATCAAAACTATCCTCAAGCCAACCAGTCTACTCAGCCCCAAGGCAGCTCTTCTCAATCTCAGGCTCCAAGTTCAAATATGGAATCCATGTTCAAGTAAATCTTAGAAGCTCAAGAAAGAAATGCTAAGAACATTGGTGATGAGTTCAAGAACATCCATGCAAAGATTGATGAGACTTATTCTGACCTCAACAACAAGTACATGCAACTTGCCTCTCATCTCAAAGCTTTAGAGAGCCAGGTTGCCTCTATGTCTTCATCTTCCAAGAGCCCAATGGGATCTCTACCAGGAAAACCAGAGAATAATCCCAAAGAATCCTGCAATGTTATCCTCTCTACTACTTCTTCAGAGATTGAGATGTGTGCTCATGAGACAGAGGAGGATGAGATTGAAATGTTTGACACTGATTTTGGGGAAGTTGAGAGATTTTTTGTGGCCACAGCTGAAGCAAATATTCTGAAGGATGCTGCCAAGAAGGCTGAAGTAAAGAGTCTGCAGAAAGCTGAGCCTAGAGCTAAGACACCAGCTTTGAAGAAAGCAGACAACAAGCTGAAAGAGGTGAAGCAGGAAGACACTGAGTTTGACCTATCACCCTATGATAAGCTCCCTTTTCCCCAAAGAGTTCTCACCAAAGCTTATAAGAAGGTGATCTCAAAGTTCAGGAAAGATCTTAGTGATGTTGGAGTCAAGCTTCCAGAGATCTCAGGTATGCGTGAAGCTCATGTCCAGATGATGCTCATCAAGGACATTCTAGACAATCAAGCTGAAGTGTCTGAGCTTTTGGACATCTCCATTCTGAAGATTGATCCACCAATCCCTCCAAAGTCCCTCCCTAAGCTTGAGTCTCAAAGGAAGTTCACATTGTCTTGCTCACTTGGTAAGATAACTATGGATGATGTTCTTGTTGATAGTGGTGCCAGTGTGAATGTCATTTCCTTGGATACGGTGAAGAGTCTTGGGATTGAAAGCATGTAACCAGATACTTCTTCTCTCACCTTTGGGGATTCTTCTTCTACAACCCCAATTGGCATAATCAAGGACTTCCCCTTGAAGATTGGATCCTGCACCATACCCATTGACCTTACTGTTTTGAAGATGGCATCTGAAGAGAGAGTCCCTTTGATCCTTGGCACTCCTTTCCTCACAACAGTTGGAGCTTGCATTGACTTTCCCAACAAGAAGGTCACCCTCATGCATGTCAACAAAGCTGTCTCCTATCCTATCCAACCTCCAATGGAAGCAGGCTATTGTGGGACAATCACTTGTGATGAACAAGCTGTTGAGAAGCACCAAGATGAAGTGGTTGTTTGTAAGAAAGAAGGTCTTGATGGAGAGTCTTCTAAAAAGTTGTGTGATGCGCACTTGGAAAGTGCTAAAAGAGAGGGGATGAGTGGAGCCTCAAAGGCCACTCATGGAACGAAGAAGATGGTGAAAGTGCCTCATCCTCCACCTCTTGATTTGCTCCCACACACCCTCACTCTCCATCAAAGCAACTCAAAGCTAATGTCTTGAGTACAAGATCAAGCATAAGGGCAGGTCCACACCATTCTCAAGTGCTAGAGCCATCATCACTCCTCAGCTCCAAGATGACCCAATCAAGCTTCAAGATCTTCTCTCTCAGGTCCTCACCATCACTCTTGAAGGTGGGAAGGATCCTCCTTCTCACTAGTTCAAGAGAAAAGGTAGCCAAGCTAGTGACTCAAACCAAGCTCAATTGGAGGAAGTCCCATGGTTATCCTTGTATATATCTTTGCAATTTCAATTTTTCTTTAAGTTTTTAATAAAAGTGATTGAGGTTTCAAGGTTGAGCCTAGCACTAGAGGAGAGAAGAAAGGTGGTGAAGCACCTGAGCCTTATGATTGCCATGTAGCAGCCTCCTCTAGCTGCTATGAACTAAGCCAGCTCCTAGCCGAGACACCAAGCACCACGCCCAACACTCCATATGTGGTATCACTCCAACCCTTCTTGTATAGTCATTCGCTTATATCTTGTTGGGGTATCTCTTTCTCTCTTACTCACACAGAGACTGTGTGATTTAAGTGTGGGGGAGGTACCAAGTATTTGATCATGTTTGCTTTGTGATTGAGAGTCTCATGCATTGCATTGTACATTCATATATGCATAGAAAAACAAAAAAATTAAAATTTTTTGAATCATGTAGTTGCATCACTTGCATCTTTAAGATTGAGTCTAGAGCATATAGGCTGCATTCACTTGCACATGGAGCATTGCCTTGTAAAGAACACTTGTTTGCATTGAATTTGACATCCTAGTTAAACATATCAAGTAGCTTAAGCATCTTTTGAAAGGCTTGCATGCGTTGAGCCTTGAAAACTCTTCTTGAAACTTGCTTGCTTTCTTGATATTGGCATTGTTCTTAAGACCAGCTCCATCCTGAACTTAGACTTGAATGAACTTAATTTCTCTTTCATATGGACATTTGCATACTTGATCATGGATCTCATACGCATTTGGGTTATCTTTTACCATTGTACCACTCTTTGTTAACCCAAATTGCACTTCCATACCCTTGAACCCTATCTATTCCTTGAAGCCTACAATGATTTGCATGAGTGAGGCCTCTTTTGATAGCTTGTCATGTGCAAAATCTTGAGAGTATTGGGAGCGACATGGATTTGTTCTCATCTCTTGCAAGCATAGGGTCATAATTTGAGCTAGTTTCTAGGATGGTGAGTGGGGTCTTTGCTACTTAATGGTTTATATCTTGGGTTTTGAATGTAACAATGTTGAGATTGATGAACAAAAGAGTATCATAAGAAAGAAAAGCCCTAGGGACCTAGAATAGAAAGACATTAAGCTCTTGATTGATGTTTTTGACCTTCCCCCTTATATAAAAAAAATATGAAAAAAAGAAAGAAAAAGAAAAAGAAAGATTCAATAAGATAGTGGGGAAGTAAAAACTAAAAGAGTTAGAGCTTAGAAAAGTGAATAGAGGTCCTTAGTGGTTGAATCATGAGAAAGAAAATGTTCATTGGGTGAGTGATGTGAGTATGTTTGATATCACTCAAATTACCCTAAGGAGTGACTTTACTCTCTCAAATAAGAGGTTCGGTTGTAGTACTTAGGGATCGAATCCACAGAGAGCTAGGGTACAAATAAGATGCAATCTTAATGACTATGCTAGGTTGAAAATAGTTTAAAGTAAAGTGCAGGTTTGCTGAGTAAGGATGAGATTACTCAGTTGAAAGGATTTGGTTTTTAAAACAGTAAAGAAAAGTAGTTAGATTTAGGGTAAGAATTCAGGAATTCAGGATTATAAATACTATAAAGGCTAACAAGTTGCTTGCATGATATGTCAGAGCTCAACACTTATGAAATGAATCCATCAGCTCTCGCATTATTTAGACCATCTATTACTTAGATGCTAAATGGTGTTGCGGTTGGCTACTCTGTCGATGGTATCGCTCGATAGTTCGATAGGAATATCGACCGATACACCTCTAGCTACGTCGATCGATTACTCTATAGGTGTATCGATCGATACGGCTCTAAGCAAGCTTTATGCGCGAGTTGATACAATGCTCACCATGATCTTAGATCAGCTTTCTCATATCTCAAGAGGGTCATAGCATGTTTAAGATGTTGTCAGGTATTGCATGTAATGAACAATGCAATCCAAGTTCATGTTCTAGGTAGCTAAGCTAGAAAAAGCATTAGTGAACAATCCTAACAATAAATATCACAACTATAGCAATTATAGGCTGGGGCTAATCCCTCATATCCAATTGAAACCCTAAATCTAACAAGTGAATCTACTCAGACATGGCTAAGTAGTTCATAGCAACAAGGTAATAATAGAAGTTCATAGACCTATTAGAGGGTGAACACTTAGGTTCCAATCACAAATATCTTTGGATCTCTCCTCTAGGTCTAGAATTCTATAACCTTTGTTAACAATTAAAGAACTGAATAGAACTTTATTGAGAACTTGCAAAGTAATTAAAACAGTAAAAGAAAATGAGTAGAAGAAGAAGAAACTCTTTTAGAACTTAAACAACTCTTAAAAAACTATATCTTTGCCAAAACACTTAGGCACATATAAATATGAGTTCATTAGGTTAAAAAAACTTGTCAGGGGCATTCTTGTAAAATGTGATATCTTGGGCTTCAAGTTTGGCCAGGTCCAACTTGTCTTTCAGCCGCCTCAGTATCGATCGATAGTACAGGGTGTACATCGATCGATTATGGTCTCGATGTATCGTTCTTCGGAAAATGTGTGTCCATCGATTGCACAGAGTGTGCATCGATCGATGTGTAACTCTGGTGTCGACCTCTGGTCTTGATCTCGGGTGAACTCTTCTTTAAGCTCCAAAAAGGCACCTAAAACATCACTTTTCTCCAAAATGCTTCTGAACCTGAAAACATGCCTAATAGACTCCAAAACATAGATAATAGTAGTAAAAAAACTCATATACCATGGGTAAAAACGGGTAAAAATCCATGGTATATCAACTCCCCCAGACTTAACCTTTTGCTTGTCCTCAAGCAAACACACAGGCAGTCTTTATGAAAGGGGTTTTGAAAAGTAGGGACTAAATCAAATTCAAACTTAGAATCATAACCTCTACTTTGTTGCAATCCACATCTAAGAGTCTATCAATCACTGAAGCACATTATGCAATATCCTAATTGAACAACCTTGTTCATCTCGCCAACAACTTAGCAATCATGTCTGACTAACCCCTCTAATGATTTCATTTCTGTACATAAAAATAAAAGTGCAGCTTTACCTTGGGAGTATCGATCACAGGATGCAAGGTTGCTCAAACAAGTATCTGGACCTGCAGGTAAAAATTAGTTCCTATCCTCTCTCTCTACTATTTCTCTCCTAGTCAAGTCTGCTTTCATTTGCAAGACATTGACCAAGATTGGACAGGCTTCCATGAATCAAGCCTTAATGGTTGCAGCCACCAAGTCCTCTTCACTTCTTTTTGACCTATATCCTAGGATTCATTGCGAAGCAAGTCTTGAAAGGGGGTAACCACCAAGCCCTGTTCGAACCCTTTACATATAGAATTCTTATGAATCAAGTCTTGAGGGGGGTAACCGCCAAGCCCTGTTCGAATTCCTTCCTAGTTAATAACTAACTAATCCTAGAACATAAATTAAGATAATTTTCGATTTTTTTTTTTGAAGAATAAAACTTAAATCTAATTTCGAAAATGAGAGAAAGAGGGTGATAAAACTATCTACACAAGGCTTTTACCTTCCATACTTGTTTGAAGCATCCGATCCAATGTATACCAAGCCCCAAGACAAGCAAAGAATTGTCAGGTTAGGTTGGAAATCAGCTTTGGTTCCTCCAGACAATCAATGAAAGTGTTGTCATAGCTGATAGGTGATCAACTTTAGCATCTATAGTACATTCTGCATCAACAAATCTAAGAATGGTGCCTAAAAGATTGGTTAGATAAAAAGTGAAAATTTAATTTATCATCATCCCTTTCTTGACTCAATAAAAACCATTTTGAAAACATTTTTGGATGAAATCAAAAGGTAAACAGCATCGATAAACATCCCCGGACTTAAATCATACACTGTCCCGGTGTATAACCAGTCCAAGAAAGGCATAGGTAATAATAAAGTACACTGATATCAAAAGTTTAGAGCGATATACCTGACGCGATGCGTATCGATCGATGTTGAGTTGTCTTCGTCGATCGCCGGTGTGGTTCATGTCGATCGATATCGACAGTGTCATGTCGGTCGATTTCAATGGCAATCGTCTAATTGTAACTGCAAAGAAAAACAAATACGAAAAATGAAATCCTAAAGATAAAAATAAAATGAAAAACTACCTAACAGTGGGTTGCCTCCCACTCAGCGCTTTGATTATAGTCATCTAGCTTGACTTTGGATGGAATGAGCTACTGAGATGAAGTCTAGGTACTTGTTGAGAAACAAGTATCCTCTGTATCTTTCTTCTCACCGAAACCATGCGTCAAATAGGCTTCTTGTGGCTTCATATTCTCTTGTTCGTTTCTTCTTTATCTAAATCAACTCATCAGTGATCCTTTGAATCCTTTCTTCATGACTTTCAATGCTGAACTCGTGCCATCCTAACTTCTTGTAGCCATGTTCTGAAAGATCACTAAGCTCCGCTTGCATTGGATGGAGCTGGTATCGATCGATTCCTTGGTTGAAATATTGGTCGATGGCTGTTGAAGTCCATCGATCGATGCGCTGGTTGCTCGGTCTATCGATTCTAAGGGTGCAGGTCTGCTCGCAAGCTGTCTCTGAATAGCTTTAATTTCATTCTTCATCCCTTCTATGCTAGATTCCATGCTTCCAACCTCGTTAACAAGCGGGAAATACGTTTGGTCTAGACGTCTATCTTGTGAATCATCCACGCTTGTTATTGCTGTGTAGACATCATCAGCTAATTTATCCAAATCGGCTCTGGTATAGATCTCTGAAGTCTGTATATCGATCGATGCAATAGGTTGCTTATCGGTCGATTTTCGCTTCTGCAGATTCTCGTGAAGCTTCTCTGCAAAGAGCTTCATGTGGCCGTCGATTTCAGTCAATCGCCTATCGATCGATGTGTGGTTGAGCTCGTCGATCGATGCAATCGATGCACCCTGATAATCAAATTGACGTTGGAACTTCTCAGCCTCCTGCTGCGTAGTATCTATGCGTAGTGCGAGTTCCTCTACTTCTTTGTCTACTAAGAAGTGTATATCAGCAATTTCCCCCTCAACTGATTTCAGACGAGTCAATCCTCCAAAAGGATTGCAAGGTGCAGCGGGGTTCATATCTGCATGTGCTTCATTGATAAGGCGGATAGATCTCTTCATCTCTTACGTGCGGATGCTTAGATCCCCTAGGTTGTGGAAGATAGGTTCACAGGTTTTGGTGAGTTTGCTGCTGTGACGAGCTTCGCTTTCTTCAATTCTTTCCAGATATCTCCAAGAGACTCATCAACCTCATGTTTTGAGTAAGTGGTCGATGGTGCAGGCTTCATATCGATCGATGTGGATGTTACTCCGTCGATCGATATTGATCTTTTCTGGCTATGGTTCTGTGCGTTGCGAAGATCTTCAAGTTCCAGCTCAAGACGTTGAACATTCTTGAGTAATCCCTGGTCTGCACTGAACATCCAGTTCATCTCACTGCGAAGCTTGTCTGTGGCCTCTTCTAAAATCTTTTCCATGGAGAGCTTTTCCCATTTGCGTTCTCCAAGTTAACCGGTGAACATCTCGTTGATCTCGTCTTTGGTGTAGGTTTCTTGCACCAATTCTCTTCTTGTAAATGAACTAGCGTGCTCTGGTAGACAGATGTAGGAGCGCTCGTCCATTGAAGTTCTTTGGAGCAGTTTCTTGATGTCGTCTTTAGAAATTCTGATGACGTCACCATCTATTCCTCTAGAAAAACCATTCTCGTCTCTGTAGACCCCATACTCATCTCTTTGCTCCCAAAATAATTTTCGAACTCCATATCGAAAGGTTCTCTTTCCGAATTCGGGACACTTATCGATCGATGCAACACACTCTGTATCGATCGATTTTTGTTGAAGATATGGATCCTTCCTGTTGAGTTGGTTATCATCAGCTTCCTTTGGCTCGGTTGTTGTGTCTGCCTCCTGGTGCTGATAATGGTGGTCTGGTCCGTAGCGTTGTTGCTGGAATAGGTTGTTGGATCCATTGGCTAACTGTAGGACGTCTGCAATGTCTTCTTTGGATATGTGGAGTGTTCGTCCATCCATTGAGCGTGCAAAGCCTTGTGAATCCCTGAAAATACCAAACTCATCCGTGATTAGATTACCAAAATTCAGTACATTTGAATTTGTTACCTGGGATGGTTGGGTGTATGTATCGGTCGATGGCACAGGTTCTGAATCGGTCGATGGTGGTTCAGGCCTATCGGTCGATTGTACTCGTGCCGTGTCGATCGATGAGACTTCTTCGGGTTGGGTGATGTGTGTTGGTGTGGCGGTCTCGACCGCAAAGCTTTCGTACTGGTAGTCGCTTGCCCAGCTCCCGATTGAGTAGTCTTCGTCTCGCTTGTTGTTGACTATGTTGTCGAATGATGCGAGGCAAGTAGTATCGATCGATGGGGAGAAGGCCCTGTCGATCGATGTCGTGATTCTGAGGTTGTGGTGGAGAAGTCGATCTTCATCTTCTGGAAGGTTGTGACATTCTATAGCTCTCTCCTCCTCGTAATCATCAGTATACTCCTCAATATGAGTAGTATTTGCAGCATATGGTGGGATGTAGTAGTCATTCTCCCACGTGTTTACTTCGAAATCACCTTCTGGAAACTCCTCCTCGATCTGATTGAATAGTGAATCGATCGATGACCATGTGGCTGTCGATCGATGTCGATTCACCAGAGATGATCGATGAGACAGGTTTATCGATCGATTTCCGTTGAAAATATGGATCCTTTCTGTTCAGATGGTTATCCCCAGCTTCCTTTGGCTCGGTTGTTGTGTCTGCCTCCTGGTGCTGATAATGGTGGTCTGGTCCATAGCGTTGTTGCTGGAATAGGTTGTTGGATCCATTGGCTAGCGTAGGGCGTCTGCAATGTCTTCTTTGGATATGTGGAGTGTTCATCCATCCATTGGCGTGCAAAGCCTTGTGAATCCCTGAAAATACCAAACTCATCCGTGATTAGATTACCAAAATTCAGTACATTTGAATTTGTTACCTGGGATGGTTGGATGTATGTATCGATCGATTTCCGTTGAAAATATGGATCCTTTCTGTTCAGATGGTTATCCCCAGCTTCCTTTGGCTCGGTTGTTGTGTCTGCCTCCTGGTGCTGATAATGGTGGTCTGGTCCATAGCGTTGTTGCTGGAATAGGTTGTTGGATCCATTGGCTAGCGTAGGGCGTCTGCAATGTCTTCTTTGGATATGTGGAGTGTTCATCCATCCATTGGCGTGCAAAGCCTTGTGAATCCCTGAAAATACCAAACTCATCCGTGATTAGATTACCAAAATTCAGTACATTTGAATTTGTTACCTGGGATGGTTGGATGTATGTATCGATCGATTTTACGGTCTCTGTCTCAGATTCGCTTTGTGAGTCGTATTCATCTCCACAATAGCAAACAGCTACAAGGTCTGAGCCGTCTTGGATCTTCTTAGGAACCTTGATGACTCGTGCGGATCATAGTAGACCGTAGGGTTGATCAGGGTTAGGCACGCGGTGTTTGTCCGAAGGTTGCAGACTGCTCCAATTGTGGCTAGGAAGGCTCTTCCAAGTAGCAAAGAAGTAGGTAGGGTTATCTTGTCGCCCAAGACATGGAAGTCTACTGGAATTAGGGCTTCTCTTATGGTGACCTCAAGGTTTCTCACAATTCCTCCAGAGTTCTGCTGAGAACAATCCACAAAGATGAACGATTCTTCAAGAGGCTCTATCTTCAGACCTAGATGGTCTGCTATCACCTGGGTAAGATGCTAACTCCAGATCCCGTGGTCACATAGGGCACATGGGAAGTTGATCCCATGTCTTGAGCAAGGAACAACAAACTTTCTGGATCACCCTTCTTCTCTAGTTTGATCCTCTTCTTCATACTTTCTCGACTTGGTTGAACATCCTCTTGATGTCTTCTTACGTCTCCTTAGTTTCTCTGAAAAACATCCACAATCTGTGTGAAAAGTAGGCTTCTTCAAAGGGTTTCTCTGTAGGTATCCTTAGAACTCTCTTTCTGAAACTTGCCAACTCTTGCTCTCATTAACTCCTCTTTAAAGGTGTTTAGGAACCTTCTCTTTCCTTTTTTAAGAACTCGGCCATCTTTTTCCTTTTCTATCTCCATTGGATCAATAATATCCGTGGGTTTCTTCATTATGGCGGTTGGTGGGTTTCTGGAAGGCTTAGATTGCTCCCGAAGTGCATTAAGTCGTGCAACATCTATCTTGGGAAGTTGCACTCGGCGTGTGATAACTGAATATCGATCGACAGCTTCTGGAGTGTGTCGATCGATTTTTTTATCAATCGGTCGATCGATGGGGCATCTGTCCTGTCGGTCGATGTGGTAAGGGCTGGGCGGATGTGGGTGCTTTGCTGCGAACTCCTCTTGAGTAAGTATCTTCACGGTATTGCACTCGATGGTGGAGCTTTCAAGATCCATCGGTCGATGCTCGTCTTGTTCCATCGATCGATTGGTATTGGAGTACATCGATCGATGTGGTGATCCTGACATCGATCGATTCCAGTGGTTGCCGCCAATTCTTTCGATCTGGAAGTCTTCCTCTTGCAGCTTCTCTTGCTTTACCAATCTCCAAAAATCATCCTCTATGATAGCACTGACGTTGTGGCCTGTTGTTTCTTCTCCAGTCCCTTTTCCTAAAGCTTCCTGCTTCTTAATAGCTTCTCCTGTCTAAATCACTTGAGTCTCTAGTTTCTTCACATGGGTACTCAAAGCATCAAGCTTCGTGTTCAAAGTGGTGTAGACAGCGTCAATCTTTCCATTGAAGTTCACCTCTAACTGCTGCTGGCTTTCAAGAACTTTGCTGAGCATGTCTTCTAGCTTTCCTTCTGGGGTTGGTGTGGGTGGCTTCATGTAAGATGAGTTTCCATAACTCCTGTTGTTGTTGGGGTTGCTGCTGTTGAAGTTTCCTCTCGTCTGCGAAGTTTCTGTTTCCTTGGTTTCGACCTCTGAACCGAATCCACCGATCCGGTTGACTTACGCTACGTGTAGTCATCTTCTTCATCAGCTTCTGCATCCTCTACTGAGCAGATTTGCTTTTTTAGCAGTTTCTGAACTTTGTCAAGTGTAACTTGTACCTCATTTATCTGTTCCTTTCCAAGGAACGCTGCAGATCTTGCTCTTACAATGTTCTTTGTGCTGTTGCTGGATGCTAGGTTGTCTATTAGCTTCACAGCATCTCCAGGATTCCTTGTGGTGAAGTTACCTTCACTCGCAGTGTCTAGAGCCGTCTGATATTTCAGTGCGATGCCTCTGAAGGAAGTGCAGAGAAGCTGCACTTTGTTGAATCCATGGTGTGGGCAGTCTCGCTGGTAAGACTTGAATCTGATCCAGGTATCCTTGAATGACTCTCCGGCTCCTGATTGAATGTGGCAATTTTCCTCCTTGAGTCTTCAGCGCGCGCATCATCAAAGAAGTTACGCAAAAATGCATTTTTGATGTCGCTCCAGGATGTAAGAGATCCTCGTGGTAGCTGCTTAAGCCACTGTAAAGCTTCTACAGATAAAGAGTGTTTGAAGAGCTTACAGAGAAGGTAGTCCACAGGGACTCCATTGGCTTTGATAGCAGATATAAGATCCTCGAACCTCTCCAGATGGTCCATGGGATGCTCACTGGACAGCCCATAGTAAGGTATCTGTCCCACAAGGTGTAATACTGCGGCTTGAGCTCGAAATCGCCTCTGAATAGCAGGGGGACGAATGGCTGATCTGTTGGTGTAGAACTGATCTGGACGGTAGTAGTCAGCTAGTGTTCGAGCAGCCTCTTCTACAGGTTGAACAGCTCCTGTAGGTGCAGTTTCTGGCTCAGGGATTACTTCATTCTGAGCGTTGAGTTTCTGACCTGCTTCATTACGAAGGTGAACAAATTACCAGAATGCCCTTGGAAGACCTAAAACCATATTTATGTTATTTCTAAGCCATTGTTGACGGCTACGCTTTCTACGCTTTATTCTATTCTTTTTTCTTAGTTTTGTTAGGAGAGAAGGTAGGAGCTACACAAGAGTCCTCCTGGAACTCCATTGGTTTTGGTTTTTATATCTATTTCAGTTTTATATCTATTCATCTATGATTTCTGTGACAAACTTCATGCTTGAATAGATCCACTTGTTAGATTTAGGGTTCAAATAGGTTAAAGGGATTAAGCCCAACTATAGATTGCTAAGTTGTGATATTCATTGTTAGGATGTTCTTAATGCTTGTTTCTAGAGTCATGAACTAGAACCTTGATCTTAGGATTGTTTACTTACTCAACATCATCCTGAACCTGTCCTATTCATGCTAAGATTATTAGAGAAAGACGAAAGCTGATCTAAGGTCTTAGTAAGCATATATTCAACCCGATCGTAAAGCTTACTAGAAGCGCGTCGATCGATATTCCTATAGAATAATCGATCGACGGAGCAAAAGGTGTATCGACCGATACTCCTATAGAGTCATCGATCGACACTTTCTTGTGATCAACAGACGACAGTTGAGATCCAAGATCTAGTAATAGACTCGTCCAAAAATTGCGACAGCTGATGGACTTGTTGTTAATTTTAAGTAGTTGAACTCTAATATATCATGCAAACAACTTGTTAGGCATCTATAGGATTATAATCCTGATTACCTGCATAGAAACCCTAGATCTAGCAAACCATCCTTCCATCAAACAACTCTCGGCCAAGCTGAAAAATTGTTTTGTTCAGTTTGTTTACTGCTTTATTTGTTACTTGCTATATTATTGTTTTATTACTTATTAGCCTGGTTTAATTATTTAACTATTAGATCTAATTGGTTCCCTAGCTCCTTGTGGATTAGATCCCTAAGTACTACAACTGAACCTCTTATTTGAGAGAGTAAAATCACTCCTTAGGGTAATTTGAGTGATATCAGAGGCTTATTACATCCACAGACTATGGATGTTTTTCATAGAATGTGAACTACATCAGTGGTAAGTGTTTTCAGAATCAAAGACTGGAAATCAGGGTGGCAACATGAATTCCTATGGTCCTGGTCAAAGGAATAATTACAACCAGAACTCGCAGTACCAGAGACCCTACAGCAACAATAATAGAACATATGGGAGCTCACCTTACCAAAATCCAGCACCATCAACTCAAGAAAGTTAGATAGAAGGAATGCTTGATCAGGTTCTTGAAGGTCAACAGAAGTTGACAGTGGATTTCAATGGGAAGATAGATGATGTGTGCACAAACCTGAACACAAAGTTTGAAGCACTTAGAACATATGTGAAGAAATTGGAGACTCAGGTCAAGTGACGCTGTTAAGAGACATGTAGCGCTAATTAAAGGAAAAGGAGAGGATGGATAGAAACACCACGTGAATGCCACAATAGAGGATGTTTTTTGGCAAGTGGTGGAAGAAGAGAGCTTCAAGAAGGAGACTTTCAAATTGAAAGCTCCATGTCTTTCGGAAGTTTCGCATCAGAGGCTTACTACATCCACATATTCTGGATGTCTTTCATAGAAAGCAAGGAGACTGAAAAGGACATTGAGCGTATGTTCCATAAGATTAGAGAGAATATGAAGCAGATGATTGTACTTAAGAACAAGAGTGATCCTGGGAAATTTGTGATTCCCTGCATGATAGGAGGTCTTAGCTATCATAGTACACTATGTGATACAAGTTCTTCAATCAGTATCATTCCTAAGGTGATGGCAGATCAGCTAAGCTTAAAGATATAACCTTTAGACGATTCATTCACTTTTGTGGATTGTTCTAAGGTTAATTTAGGAGAATTATTAGAAACCTTCAGGTGCAAACCGGCACTGCCCTAGTTCCAGTGGATTTTAATGTCATGGATATTCAAATAGACTGAAATTCTTCTCTACTATTTGGGAGAACCTTCATGGCTACTGTAGGAGCTGTTTGTAACATTCAGACAAACCAGATGTGCCTGAAACTCATTTAACAGAATGTCTACTATGATCCAGTGAGAGTTGTCAAAGGACACACACCTTATATTTAGGTAGGAGATGATCCAAGACTTTTAGCAGTATGTTATTCTGATTGTGGCGCAGAGCATGAAGATGATGGAGAAGCATCGATCTACACCCAACCTGAAGCATCGATTGACACTCCTGCGAGTCTAGACTACCGAAAGAGTTTTGCGATTGAAGCTGCTACTTCTCCTAGAAGAATGATCTGTGTAGTGCAACCAGATGAGTATGGAGTATACAAAAATAAAGAAGGCAATGCAAAGACAATGTATGAAAGGATCATCAATGTTTCTAAGGAGGACATAGAAGCAATACTTGAGGTGGCAGATACTTTGGGAGGAAGATATCAGAGTTTACCACAGTATGAAAGATGTTTTGAGATGCCTAGAGTTCATCCTACACCTCCTTATCTGCCAGAAGCTAATACATACACTAGAGATCTTGTCAAGGATTTAATTGAGGATGTTTTTAAAGCTCAAGACAGGATATTTGATGAGTTCTACAAGAAGATTGATGCAATCTACTTCCCTCTCGACAACAGTGTTTCATGGCTAAGTAAATGTATGGATGAGCAGCTGAAACTGGATTACACTTATGAGATCATTAAGAGACAGAAAGAACACGACGCCAGAGGAGAAAAACAATCAAATTAAACCTTTGTTGGTACCTGGTTGGAGGTGCGAAAAGAAGATCTTGATACTTGTTTCCAAACAAGTACTCAATTACCTTCATACTAGCCAAAAACCACCAAAACATCAAGCTAAAGACTCTAAACAAACGCTTAATGGGAGACAACACATTAGTAAGTTTTAAATTTAGTTTTATTTTCTTTTATTACTGATTTTTTTTTATTTATCTGTTTCATGTTATAAAAAAACATAACCGAGGAAGATAAGTCTGCACCCAGTATCGACCGACACCTGATCAATGTCGATCGTCGAAGCATCATCAGTATCGAACGCCACTTCATTGTGTCGGTCGACACTCACACCCAGCGAGCTATTGTTCTTTCTTGTTAAATTTTTCCTTATAATTTATTTTCCTACCAATCTTAGACTGTATAACACTGGGGACAGTATTGTTTAAGACTGGAGGAGGTATTAATAATATTATGTTTTCTTTTGAATTTTAGTTTATGTGTTTATATTGAGTTTTTATACAGTTTAGAAATGGATGATGCAATTTTTCAATTTTTATAATTATCTAACCACTCCCTAGCATCATTCTTTAAGGTTGTTGATTGCAGGGTGTACTGAATGGAAACACTAAAGTGGATCACCTTCCAATAATGCTCATGCTAGCTGAGAAAGTCTGAAGGAACCAAAGATGACATCCAACCTTAAACAATTCAACTTGCTTGTCTGGAAGGTAAAAGTCTGTGTGTTCTGGTTCCCTTCTCACCACTCTTTGGCATCATAAAAATAAAAGATTGAGATGATTTCCTGCGATTTAGAGGGATCGAAAAATTTCATACGACCCCACTATTCTAGTATAATGAAATGATCACACGAAGTTGGAAGGGAGAGGTAGGAAAATTTTCTATGACCCCATTATTTTGGAGCATTTTGGAGCTTCAAGATAAAGAAACTCGTAGCAGCCCAAGAAACGAGCCAGGGTCGTTATTCAGAAGGAGTGTCGATCGAAACAACCCTTTAGTGTCGCTCGAAACCGACACGAGTAGACAGGCCAACTTGTTCGTGGCCAACTTCAAGTCCAAAAGATCCACATAATTACAAGATTATCTTTGGGTGAGCTTGTAAGACCCGATCCTGGATTTCTCAATCCAACCAGACCGCAGCCTTACCAAGCAATCCTAACAAGTCTGATTCCATTAATTCCAAGAGGTTCATTGAAATGCACTTATACAATCAGGATCAATAAGGAAAATAGATACTTTGGTGATAGATAAAATAGAATAACACGTCATTCATTCGTTCAGCATAAAAAATTTGCACCTTAGACTAGCATAAGTTCACAAGTTGCACAATAGACTACTAAGATAACACAACTGCTAGGAATGACCCAATCACCACACGTCTTCCCATGTTTAGGGTCCTCACGGTGCCTTTCCTTTACCACGGTCCAAGTTTGAACCTGAAACCAACACACCACAACACACAAATCATATGGTCAGATTACTACACAAGAATCTATCACACTGCATGGCTGGGTTCATATCTAAACATCAATACACTCAAAAATGCAAATCTGACTACTTTCATAAGTGATCCAAAAACTAAT
This sequence comes from Brassica carinata, assembly GCA_016771965.1. Classification (NCBI taxonomy): domain Eukaryota; kingdom Viridiplantae; phylum Streptophyta; class Magnoliopsida; order Brassicales; family Brassicaceae; genus Brassica; species Brassica carinata. The sequence continues at coordinate 50,848,899 of CM028688.1, forward strand.
TTAAATTTGCCAATAATTATGATAAATCTCCACTAAGAGATTCCCATAATCAGAATTCCATGAATCGGACCAGATCATATAGATCTCGTCCATGATCAGTCCGGCCAAAGCCATGAACCATCATCACTTCTTTGATCCGGCCAAGGCCTAGGATCAGTGCTTCCATATCTGAAACATCAACATCCAATACCACAACAAGAATAGATAAAGAATATAGTATAAAGATCAGGGATGGGTGTAACTAAACGAACCAGACCGAACCATACGCACGGACGGTTCATCCGCAGGCTATGTCCGGTGGTTCTCGGCCACACCTCTCACCTTAGGGGTACGATCTCCAGGGTCCTGTTCCTTCTCCTTCTCCTTCTCCTTGTCTCTCTGTCTAGTATCCATTTTCTTAATCTCACAGCCAAACTCCCATCAGAAACAACCAAGAACCACCACGGATCAGATTACCCAACCGTTAGTTTGTCTCTCTTTTCTCTATAGAAATTTTTCTGAGTTTTGCCTTTTGTGAGAAATGATATTGTCGACCACCCGAGACAAAAATACAAGGAAGAAGTCGATTATAACTGCTCCCTTAACCGTCTGGGCAAGCAGTTCCCAAAAGAGAACCAAATGGGGCGGTTTTTCCCCTTCTTCCGAAAACCGTCGCCCATAACCGCATGTAATCGCTTCTGGGCGGTTACTTCCTTTAAAAAAAACTCCTGAGCCTATGCTCAACTCCTGGTTCGATCCCTAATGCACTTTATCCAACCATAACCCATGAACCATCGGCTCGGTCCGTAATCGCTCGGACCCGACCATACTGATCTGGACCGGAACACTCCGTCCAGCTAAGATGAGCTGACCGCCGACTGCTTCCAGCTGAGTGAGCTAGTCTTCCAGCTCCTATGATCTGATTAAATCAAGGTGAACTGATTTCCAGCTGCACCTAGATGACTGAACTTGATCCAGACCTCGTCCAGCTCCCGGATCACTTGTCCAGCTCCTTTACACTTGTTTCTATCGTATCCTGGTTAAGTCTCAGCTACCTGGAGCCCTTAACCTTCATTTTGGACCATGATACACTTGTCTCAAGGTCTTACGACCTGACTGGTGTGTCTCCTCGCTATGGTCCATCTGGACGATCCTCTCTAGGATAGGTGTTGGGGTCAAAATCGGTCCCGACGAAATCAAAGGTCAGAAACTTCTCGAAAATGACTTCCTTTTAAAAAAGAAAGGTAGAAAAAGTGCGAGAAACCTAAAGTTGAGTCTTAACACAATTTCCAAAAAGAATCGGAAGATAAGAAATCTCGAGAAGGACTATTTTGAATCTCGGACAATGAGACGATCACGAAAGTTCAACCATCCGAACATACAAACAAACTCACCGAACAAACGAACAAGGCAACTAACTCGCTAAAATGGCGAGGTTGACCCAGAAACGAGACCAACTCGCCGAAATGGCGAGTTGAACCTGGAAACGAGACCACCAAAATGGCGAGTTGGGCCCAAAAAAAAGAACCAACTCGCCAAATTGGAGAGTTCGGAGCACCTCCAATTCGCCAATTTGGCGAGTTGGATAAAAAAAAGAAAAAGAAAGAAGAGGTCCAACTCGCCATTTTGGCGAGTTAGGACACCCCAACTCGCCAAAATGGCCAGTTGGATTAAGAAGCATGTCCAAACTCGCCATTTTGGCAAGTTGGATTGCCCGAGCAGCTTTCATCTTGTCCTCATGACCTTTTCACTCGAAATATGGTCGCGCTCTTTATTGTTCCATCTCAATCGGAGCCACCATCAGAATTTTACGATAAAAATCGCAAGAACTTGATTCTGTTTATGAAACTCAGATGAATCGTGTAAAACGGCAACAATTGACTAAACACACCTTGAACTGCCTCCACAGTACGATAAAATCGAGTTTTCGTAAATCGACGTTATTTCTAAAAACATGATCTTCCGATAAAATCAATAGAAAATGCTTAAGTCGGAAACGGCCCGAATGGGTCCATACCACGACTAAAAGCCCATTCTCGATTTTGGGCGAAATCAAGCCCAATCGTTACGACGATTTATCTTTATTATGCAGCAGGAGATAAATGTCAAGTTCGGAGGATAAATGTAAACTTTCCAAGGATAAACAGGAAGATCGGAGAGAAATGGAATATTTCCGCGAAGCGATAAACTCGACCAGGGGCAGAAAAGGAAAGGGCAAACCGCCTTAAAAGGAGTATATAAGGACGCCAAGGTGGAAGATGCAGAGGGATCCACATACACAGCAAGAAACTTAGCACTTAGAGCAATAGGCAAATTTTTTCCTTTTTTTTGAGCAGCGACTCAACAAAGTTTTTACAGTCTTCGGATGTTAGAACTAGGGAACTCGCCGACAGCTTTCGCGGTCAAGGCTCTTACCTCGTTGTAACGCTTCCCCACGGATTTGGAATAAGACCTACTTTGCTTTACCTCTCGATTCTTACCTTATTTCAGTTTATTTTCTCGTTCTTGATTGCTTGGCGTGTGGTTTAGCAGATATCCGGAATCTCTTGGAAATTAGGGCTTTCCTAAACTTCCCAAACCGAAGGAAATCGATAGTGAGAATTTCTGTTCCCACAGTTTGGCGCTTGAAGGAGGGGGGATACGGATCAATCTAACTCTCAGCCACCGATGCCCGATTAGACATGACCGGAAATACTGACAATATTCAGCCAACGGTCGACGGAACTCTCCTCGACGCCAACGCTGACAAGACGCCATCTGGGAACGTCTCAACGGTCACTGCAGACGCAAACACCGTGATGTTCGACCAGATGAAAGAGATGTTTACTTCTGCCCAGAAAAGGTCGGACGAACAAGAGAAACTCATGGGATCTCTCGCCAAAGAAGGTCGAAACCTTAACGGCGAGAACCGTGAGTAGACCTCCGCGCGGAACGACCAGACTCCGTAGTGGCAGAAGGCTATATTCCACAACTCCAGGGAATCTGGCCGCAGTTGCCGAAAAAGATCCTTCAGGGAGCGTCCCTGATGGGACAGTTCCTCCAGGCAGACAGCCGACCACGGAAAATCTTCCACCTCCCGCTAGGGACAACAAAGAAAACGACTCCGAGCGTGTCAAACTGGACTCGAGCAGTCAGTATAGCACACCGACGAAGACGCAGACATACATCCACGTCGCACAAGGAGCCGGGCGGTTCCGAATGATTCCCAGTTTGATGATCCAATTTCCGTGGAAGAAGAGGCTATCTTCTGGGACAAACAGGAAGAGCTTGCGGACGATCAAACTCGTAACACTCGCAGTAAACGCTGACAAGCTCGGAAATCTGCCAGCAAGAATCCTGAGATTCGCTACCTCCACGATAATCTAATGAAAATGGCGGCAGAGGTTAAAGCGGTGAAATCACAGATTCACCACGCAACCAGTACTGCACCCGAGATCGATCTGCTGCTCGAAGAGGCTCGGAAGACCCCCTTCACTGCTCGAATCACCGGAACTATGGTCTCGGATCCCGGGAAAATAAAGGTGGCGTCCTACGACGGGACAACTGATCCAAAGGCGCACTTGCAGGCTTTCAGATCGCGATGGGGAGAGGGAAGTTCAGGGCTGGCGAGAGAGATGCTGGCTGGTGCCGCCTCTATTTCGAGAACCTCTGCGGAGCAGCGTTCGAGTGGTTCTTTCGTGGAAAAAAACAGAACTTCATTGGGAGTTTCCGTCAACTCGCCTCCGAATTTCTAAAGCAATACTCGATGTTCATCGATCGAGAAAATTCTGATGTCGATCTGTGGAGCCTAGCGCAGGGAGAGGACGAATCACTCCGCGACTTCATTAAATGGTTTAAAACCGTTATGGCTAGGGTCAGCGGGATAAGTGACAAGGTTGCCATCGATGCGATCCGAAAGACGCTCTGGTACAAGTCGAAGCTCAGGAAGTGGATAACCTTGGAGAAACCGCGTACGATCCAGGACGCACTCCACAAGGCCACAGATTACATAATCATCGAAGAGGAGACGAGGGTCTTGTCGCAAAAGCAGAAGACGACCAAGACATCGTCGAGAGATCATGGGACAGACGCGAAGTCGAAAAAGAAAAACACCCGCAACGACAGGAACGTCCGACACGAAGAAGACGAGACCCAGGGAGCCCACATATACGCCATCAACTCCGGACTAGAGCAAGGGCGGACAACAGGCAATACGTGGATCCGGAATACGGGCTACGACGAGAATGTCTACTGCGACTTTCACCAAACACGCGGCCACTCGACCGTGAACTGCAAAGTTCTCGGCGCAAGATTGGCCGCAAGACTGCTCGCAGGAGAACTCGCCGGGGTGACCAGCGTTAAGGATCTCATCCTCGAATCCGACCGTCCCCCAAAAAATGAGAAGGCTCCTCAGGTGGAGAATTCTTCCCAATCAGGAGAAAAACGCGGGGAGGAGGAACGACGAGAAGGGCAACGATAGTAATCGCCGCATGGTAAACATGATCATGTGAGGGTCACAATACTGCAATAATACTATCTCAGCCATCAAAGCCTATCAGCACAAGGCGGAAATAAGTGCTAACTCTCCAATCCGATTCAGTCCCGACGATCTCCCAAGAGAAGCGATCACCTTCGACGAGGAAGAAGCCGGCAGAATCGATCAACCTCACTGCGACCCACTTGTAATCGGCCTCGTCATAAGAGATCTGGAGGTCACCAGGATCCTCATCGATACGGGCAGCACGGTCAACGTCATTTTCCGAGACACTCTCAGGAGAATGAACATCGAGTTAGGAGAAGTTGTACCGTCACCCAAACCTCTGACTGATTTCTCGGGCACAACGTGAATGCCTCTCGGATCGATCAAACTTCCCGTCGCAGCAAAAGAGGTCACCAAGATCGTCGACTTCGCAGTCGTCGACAACCCGGCCATTTTAAATGTCATCATGGGAAACCTTGGCTAAACGCCATGAGAGCAGTCCTGTCGACTTATCATTTGGGCATCAAATTCCCAACCAACAACGGAATCGCCGCGATCTGGAGATGCCAAAAACAGTCGAGGCGTTGCTTCCTGGCCGAACAAAAACGCTTCCGAAAAAGACTATAAGGATTCGTCAACCCAGGCAACGGCTAAAGAACTACCAGTTTAGAAGCCAGATGCCCCTATCCAGCCGGGAGAAGCCGACCCGGTAGAAGACGTCGATCCTGCAACTAACGTGATCGACGCAAACTCAACAGCCGAGTAAACATACTCGCGCAAACCAACAGAACTACGAGATGGCTTGATCCCCAAAAGGGGTACGTAGGCAGCTCGTCTAACGACGAGTTCAGCTATCCCCCCACCTAAAAGGGGGGGGGGGGAGTGGGCACATATGCAAACACTCGAACGCTCTCGCATTCTAGGAGTCTGCTTTGTAATCAATATTTTCAAAAATCTTTTCGGCTACAAATTTTTTTTTCATTTAAATCTCGCAAAATTTTCCCTGGAAAAACATCCAACAGCGAATAAAACGATTATCATCATTTATCTCGGAACGGATCAACTCCATCGCGAAAAATTCCCTCGCTAACACATCTCGGCCGCGTCGTCAAATCCGGCTACCGACCAAATCCAGAAACATCTCTAAAATATAAAGCTCGTTTTTGAAGAAACAGGCGAGACGTCGCCTAAAGATCTTCGAAAAACATGCTGTCAGTACATTTGCGACTATAAATTACAAACGCTCGTCGATTGGCCCCGCCGAGCACTCTAGCCGTCTTAAACAAACGCACTTAGATCCATCCTAAGGATAGATCCTCTTACATCCAACAAGGATAAAATAGTGCGCTGTAAAAGAAATCCAAAATTTTGGTCAGGACTTTCGGGAGGCTTAAAAATTGTCCCCGAAGAGATGCTCGACTCCTACCAGACAAGTCGTATAAGCCGAGAACCTATCGCGGACTATAAATCGGGACGAAGTCATGTTAAAATCACAACAGGCAAAACGAGAGCCGATTAGTCATCGCAAAGTCTCAAACCGAAAGTAAATCTGGGTCTTACCCTAAACCCGGCACACTGGTCTCTAACGTCTCAAGGCATGATATCAAAAAGATACGAGATCCTGAAAGCATGTCTCTTTGTCCACATCTAAACACTCTCAAACTTCTCGAGTAACGAACAGGACGATCTACAAAAAAGGACGAAGGACGAGATGATAACTCGAATCTTTCCCCTACTTAACAAATTTCAAACTTCTTCTCAAATCCTTTTATATATATAAAATCATGATCCAAACACATGCCGATAGAATGGCAGGGATTCAAAGACACACAAGGCTAGTCCCACTACAAGATAAAACACGGCCACACTTAGCCGGAAACAACGCACAAATCAAAAGTATATCACAAAAGATAAGGGAACGATTTCCAACGGGTCACGAGAGATCCCGTGGTCAGTAGTCAGGATCGTAGTATCCTGTCATCGATACTCCGAATGACTGATCATTTGCAATAGGGGGAGCCGGCTGATCCACTTCGCCCTTCTCATCAAGGGCTCCCATCTCGGCTTCCACCGTGTCGGGAGAAATAGGGATCGGATCCCACTGATTCCAAATCCTCTGCTTGATTTGTGGGATCTCGAAGTCCTTGTTACTCTCGTGCATACATCAAGATTGCCTCGCATACTCAACGTCGTATGAATAGTTATGAGCCGTCGTGAGGTACAAACCGCCCGTAGTACCGCAGCACTCATGGTACTGTCCGAGAGCTTTCTGGCTTGCCTGAAATTCTTCAAACTCGCGCGAGAACCTTTCGCGACGAATCCTCACCATTTCAGCTACTTTGTTCTTTCCTCGCCTATAAGCTCGACGGATCTCTGCTTCGGGCGGCCGCCCCTCACGATCCCTAGTACGCTGCAGCTCATCTTTCAGGCGAGCAACCTCCTTATCAGCCATCTCAGCTTTGAACTGAGCCATGCGTGCCTCCTGTCTGCTCGCACCAAGAGCTCGGCTCACGGTGAGAAGGGCCTGCGAAAGCTCTCGAGTTAAAATATAATGAAAACTACACAAACGACAAGGAATCTGGCGATAAGAGAAAGGATTGAGATCTACCCCAGTAATCGTCCTTGACGCCTCAGCAAATTCTGGCGTCTCGTTGGACTTGTAATCGGCTGGAAGATCAAAGTCGAAAAACTCGTCAAGATCGACTTGTTCGCTACCGTTAAGATAGTCCCTGATCACGTCAGCAAAGTCTTGCCCTTCGGCCGCAACGTTGTCGGCAGCAATGCCTTTATCTTTACGTTTCCATGATTCTGCTTTCTCTTTCCGATCCTTGCACGGCACGAAACCATCCATACTTGACCCCGATTCTTCATCAACCAGAAAACCTGTCTCAAACCGGGAACGGTGAAGGGCAACAGCGTGGAAGACCCATTTCGACGTGAACGTAGCCCAAAAGCATCTCTCCCCGAGGAACAAATCCCTGATGTTCTTCAGATCATCCGGGATGGAATGGAACGGGTTGTTCACTAAAAAAATGAAAAATTGTAAGGTCAAGCATCATCAATGCTAAACCGATGCTTAGACTGGAGATACCTTTCTGACGCCATGCGGTCCAAAAGTAGGGAATGCCGCTCGCTTCCACGGACGCTTCTTCGACTCGAACAAAGAAGAAGTAGTCCTTCCAGCCGTGGTGATTCGAGTAAAATTCGGTAATGATTGCCATGTTAAAATAGATTCGAAATGGCTAACGCTTAGGGTCACGCCCAGTTCATAACTCAACACCAGAAGTCAGACAATGTGCTGCAAGCCGCTCGGGTTAATCTGGCTGATGGATAATCTGAAGCCATGGAGGAACTTGGCAACGACCCCCCGAATAGGAAACCACAAATGGCATTGCTTCAAGAACACCTCGAAGCATGTGAAGTAGCCCTCGGGTGGAGACTCGACATATTCTCTAGCTTTGGGAAGACGAAACTCTATCGAGTCCGGGACCTGGCAGAATTCCCGAATGGAATCAAGACCATTGGGGAAACTCCTACTCGGACAACCCGCCACGGGATTGGCTCGAAACGCACGAGGATGTCATGTCCCAGGCCTTAGAGGTTTCACTACACCACTCGCCTTCAGGTACGCCGCTAAATCCTCAGGATCAACTGAAGGAATCTCGAACTCTACTTTCGACACAACATCATTGAAACGCGAGCTAGAGCCACATGGACGCGAAACAGTCGCTTTGAGAATTGCTAGAAGATCTCTTTTTTGAAGAAGACATGATTTCAAAAGAAGAATCTCTCTTAAACAAGGAAGGAGAGGAAATAAAGGATTTTTTTTTTCTATCCTGAAAAGAATTGTGGAAGTAAGCAAGTAAAGAATTTGAAAACTTACTCCACATACTTATAGATAAGAAATTTCACTATTCACTTTCGAAAGTCCTGACATCAGATTCCGCCTAATTTACCCGACAGACTAACTCGCTCCAGAGAATATCACAATTCTAACGAGCTGGGGGGCTAACTGTTGGCTCAAAATCGGTCCCGATGAAATCAAATGTCAGAAACTTCTCGAAAATGACTTCCTTTAAAAAAAAAGGTAGAAAAAGTGCGAGAAACCTAAACTCGATTCTTAACTCGATTTCCAAAAAGAATTGGGAGATAAGAAATCTCGAGAAGGACTATTTTGAATCTCGGAAAATGAGACGATCACGAAAGTTCAACCATCCGAACATACAAGCAAACTCCCCGAACAAACAAACAAGGCAACCAACTCGCCAAAATTGTGAGTTGGATCCGGAAATGAGATCAACTCGCCAATTTGGCGAGTTGGACCCGGAAACGAGACCAACTCGCCAAGTTGGTGAGTTGGAGAACCTTCAACTCACCAAAATGGCGAGTTGGACCAAGCATGATGACCAACTTCGCCAAAATGGCGAGTTGGACCAAGCATGATGACCAACTCGCCAAGTTGGTGAGTTGGAGAACCTTCAACTCACCAAAATGGCGAGTTGGATCGCTGCGATCAAACTCTCTATTTTGCCGAGTTGGACCAAGCATGATGGCCAACTCGCCATTTTAGTGAGTTGGACCAAGCATGATGACCAACTCGCCATTTTGGCAAGTTGGATTGCCCGAGCAGCTCTTCATCCTGTCCTCATGACCTTGTCTCTCGAAATCGGATTGCGCTCTTTCTTGTTCCATCTCAATCTGAGCCACCATCGGAATTTTACGATAAAAACCGCAAGAACTTGATTCCGTTTATGAAACTCAGATGTATCGTGTAAAACGGAAACAATTTACTAAACACCTTGAACTGCCTCCACTATACGATAAAACCGAGTTTTCGTAAATCGACGTTATTTCTAAAAACATGATATATCGATAAAATCAAAAGAAAATGCTTAAGTCGGAAACGGCCTGAATGGGTCCAAACCATGACTAAAAGCCCATTCTCGATTTCGTGCGAAATCAATCCCAATCATTACAACGGTTTATCTTTATTATGCAGCAGGAGATAAATGTCAAATTCGGAGGATAAATGTAAACTTTCCGAGGATAAACAAGAAGATCGGAGAGAAATGGAATATTTCCGCGAAGCGATAAACTCGACCAGGGGAAGAAAAGGAAAGGGCAAACCGCCTTAAGAGGAGTATATAAGGACGTCAAGGTGGAAGATGCAGAGGGATCCGCATACACAGCAAGAAACTTCGCACTTAGAGCAATAGGCAATTTTTTTCCTTTTTTTTGAGCTGCGACACAACTAGGTTTTTACAGTTTTCGGTTGTTAGAACTAGGGAACTCGCCGACAGATTTCAAGGCCAAGGCTCTTACCTCGTTGTAACGCTTCCTCACGGATTTGGAATAAGACCTACTTTGCTTTACCTCTCGATTCTTACATTATTTCAGTTTATTTTCTCGTTCTTGATTGCTTGGCGTGTGGTTTAGCAGATATCCGGGATCTCTAGGAAATTTGGGCTTTCCTAAACTTCCCAAACCGAAGGAAATCGACAATGCGAATTTCAGTTCCCACAATCGGGGACATGACAAGTCTCCCCCACTAACATGGAATTCATCCTCGAATCCGAGTTAAGTGTTTCCTCAGGAAGGAATTGTCTGTTCCACACTGGATACTCAGCTTTCATCCTTGCTTCCGTTGCCCAAGTGACGAGGTCTTCACAATTATAATCCCACACCACTTTGATCATGGGAACCGTCTTCTTTCTCATTGCCTTCTAAGACCGATGTACGTTACGAACCGGCCTTGTCTTTAAGGTTAGGTTCTTACCCAGATCAGCCGGAATCTCAGGCAAAACAATGTCTTGATCCGTCAGGCACTACCGGAGTTTGGATACATCAAATACATTGTGATAAGCATCTATTTGCCGATGGCAAGTTCAACTGGTATGCCATTGCTCCCACCCTCTCTATGATCCTGAACAGACCTAAGTACCTAGGATCCAGTTTCTTTCGTCCAGAAACTCTGGTCCTACCCTTGAAGGTGATCATCTTGAGATACACTAGGTCATTGACCTCAAACTCAAGATGTTTCCTACGCTTGTCAGGATAGCTCTTCTGGCGATCCTGCGCCTCTTTCATCTTTTCTTTGACCATCCTGATCTTCTCAGTGGTTTCTTCCACAATCTCTAGACCCAACATACTACACTCCCCCACTTGGGTCCAGCATATAGGTGTCCTACAAGGCCTACCATACAAAGCCTCATATGGCGACATGCCAATGCTGGTATGGAAGCTGTTATTGTATGCAAATTCCACCAAAGGTAAGTGTTTCTCCCAAGACTCTCCCCAGTCTGTAAGTATCTGTACTTTGGCTCCATACATATATGATCTCCATATCTTCAAGGCAAACACCAGAGCTGCCATTTCCAGGTCATGGGTCGGATAATTCCCCTCATGCTTCCTCAATTGTCGAGAAGCATAGGCTAATACCTTCCCATGTTGTGTCAGGACACATCCAAATCCAGTGATTGATGCATCAATATACACCACATAAGGCTGATCCGCCTCAGGCAATACCAGGACTGGTGAACTAGTCAACATGTCCTTGAGTGCTGAGAAACTCCTCTCACACTCCTCAGACCATGCGATTTTCACGTCCTTGCCTGTCAACTTAGTCATGGGCTGAGCTATGCCTGAGAACCCCTTGACAAATTTCCGGTAGTAGCCGGCCAATCCCAAGACGCTTCGTACTTCTGTACTGAAGCCATTCCCGTATACACTTGATCTTTTCTTGATCAACAGACACTCCTTGATCAGACACCGTGTGTCCAAGAAAACCAATGCTCTTCTGCCAGAAGCTACACTTGCTCAACTTAGCAAAGAGCTTCTGCTCCCTCAAGCGTCCCAGTACTGCCCGTAGATGCTTCTCATGGTCTTCCTTGCTCTTGGAGTTCACGAGTATGTCATCTATAAAGATAATCACAAACTCATCCAAGTACTCCTGGAAGATACCATTCATCATCTTCATAAATGCAGCTAGTGCATTGGTCAGTCCGAATAGCATGACCACAAACTCATAGTGGTCATACCTGGTTCGGAATGCAGTCTTTCTTACATCACCTGAAGCAATTGGAATCTGGTGATATACAAAGGCCAAGTCAATCTTGGAGAACCACTTTGCTCCACGGAGTTGATCCAACAACTCATCAATCCGGGGTAATGGGTACTTGTTATTCACAGTCACCCTATTCAACCCTCGATAATCACTGCACAACTAAAGCTACCATCCTTCTTTTTTCACAAATAGGACGTGTGCTCCCCAAGATTATACACTAGAGTGTATGAAACCCTTATCAAGCAACTCCTCAAGTTGCTTCTTCAGTTCGGCCATCTCGGCCGGAGCCATTCTATATGGACTTTTGGACAATGGGGCCGTCCCTGGCTCCAGTTCTATTATGAATGGGTCAGCCCTATCAGGGGGAATGCCCTGTAGTGCCCCAAACACATCATAGAACTCCCCGACCAGCGGTACCCCATCCGGGTCACCACCCCCTATGGCCTCATCGGTGTAAATGGTAGCCAAGAAGGCCTCACAACCATTTTTAAGCATCCTTTCCACCTGGATTTTTGAAACCACCAAACAACAAGAGGTCGACTTTATCCCTTGGAATTTGATCGGCGGTCCAAACTCGTTCTCAAATTGCACCCTTTCCCGGTGACAATCAAGAGTTGCCCGATTCTTTCCAAGCCAGTCCATACCTAATATCACCTCATGATTCTTTAGGGGGACAACAATCAGATCTATATGCATCGGCCTGTCCAAGATCATCACTGGGATGTCCTTAACCAGACCCAGTGAGTTCATAATCTGCTCTCCAGCCGCACTCACTTTGTCTGGACCATTCCAGGTTCCAACCCGGAACATACCCTTTCCTGTCATATCTGGACTCACAAAACTATGTGTAGTTCCAGTATCGAGAAGTATGTGTGTTTCCACACCACCAATACTTAGGGTCCCTACACAAGCCCCAACCAAAGTATCCATCCATTCTAGGTTCCATACCATGCAATTCTACAGGAATTAAAAAAGTATAAGTCTAGAATGTTAGCAGTGATCGCCTTGAAAGGCTGAGCCTCATCCACATCCTTGGACAGCTCGTACACACACGGTGCTGAGTTCTGGCCCCGGCTCTGGACCGGCTGGCTTGGCTCTGCACGTCCCTTGCTCTGACAACCCTGCATCTTAGGGCAGTCCCTACGGTAATGTACCTTCTGGCCGCAGTAGTGACAAGTCCTGGAGTCACTTGACGGACTAGGACAGTCCTTAGCAGAGTGATCCATCTTACCACAACGAGTACAGGCTCCCATGGCCTTCCAGCACTCACCACCATGGTATCGACCACATTTAGGGCACTCAGACCTACCACTTGAGGTTTTGCCCTCCTCGGCCGAGTCCCTCTTTCTCTTCTTGTCACTACTCTGAGCCGTGGACACAACCACATTCTTCACATTCTGCTTAACTTCCTCTGCAAGGTTGGTCTCCATCATAGCCATCCTCTCAACCAACTCAGATACAGTGTGGAAGGTGCGGACTGAGCAATAGGTTCGGAGCTTGGCCCTAAGGCCTCTGATGAACCGACAAACCTATACTGCCTCGTCCTCCAGCTCCTTACCCACATAATGCCTGAGCCGGTTAAACTCTTCATCATACCCACGGAGCAACCTGCGTCCCTGGACTAAGTCCAAGAACTAAGCCTCCAGGCGATCCCATTCCTCAGCTGGAAAGTACTTGTGGTTGAACTCAATCTCAAAATCAGCAAAGCGTTCAATGGTGCCAGTGGTACGCTTATCAACAGCCAACTGATGCTTGGAGTTTTCAAGGCTCCAAATCAAATGTTGTAGTATAGAAAGATTGTCGAACCAATCCTAAGTGATTCTTATGCAAAGGGAATACAAGACCATGCTTAATCTAAGTGCAGCCAATAAGTGAGGTGGTTTTTAAACTAAGGCAATACTTAAATGCATAAAAGATGAAACTTTCTTTCAATATGAGATGGGAGAACTCATGGGACTAGAGAATTGACCTTGGGTGATCAAGTTTTGAACTAAAGGTGGCAGCTTTTCAATCAATCTATCAACCTTAGGCCTAGAACACAATACTAAACAAGCTCTATCTCTAGATGAATGTTCATTCACAAAGATAACTCAAGCATCAAATCTCTTTGGTTGAATATTATCTAAGTAATCATTAATATCAAGTCTCATAGCCATCTTAACACCTTTAACAACAAATCTCTTTGGTAGAGAATGTTAAAAGCTTAGGAGAGTTGGTTTAGGCATTTCATCGAACACCTTTCGAGCATGAAATGCCTGGAGCTCAACTTTAGAGAGGCCAACTCTAAATAGCATTAAAAGTACTCTACTAGCAAGGAACAAGATAGATCTACACCTAAACACCTTAGATATAGCTTAATCACCCTTAGGCTAAGAATGGTGACCAAGGAATGAAGAGGAATAATGCATTCCTTGACATGTATCTATCTATCTATCTATCTATCTATATAAAGTTGGATCTTCTCTTCTCAGGATGTGCCACATCAGCCATAGAATAGGAGGAAATCGTGCCACGTGGCATCATTTAACTAAATTCTTTTGATAACAGTTTGAGCTAGAAACCTGAAAACACATAAGCCCACAATGGTGTTATTAAGTACCCAATAACTTCAAACTCTTCCTCGACGACGTCGCTGCTCTGTTGTCGATCTACATTCCATATCTTGACTCCGATGTAGCGGCATCGTAAGTTTGTAACCGTCGTAGATTGCATATTCAATCAAAAGCACTTACACAGGCTTTAACATCACTAACCCACTCCTCCCACTATGCCTCATTCAATTGTCTCTTTCCTTTCTCAAAGACGATGAATCTAGACATATAAATAAGGGTTCTCGGTCTGTCAGAGTCATCAGCTTCTCATCATTAGAATCCTTAGAAACATCACACTTGCCTCATCGATTGTGCTGTCCGACTTGAATGCCGCCTCATCCGTTCAATGATGATACCGCCTTTGCTGAGATTACCGGCCCGCTCAATCCCATACCTTTGGAGCTGTTTCGGTACCGCAATGAGGAGAAGCTGATTGCTTTGGCTAACACCCTCTTTTGTATGGTTGGTCTCTAAGATTCTGATTCTAAAATAGAGAATTCAAATTCTGCGATGATGTTGTGATTGTTTTTATTTTTTTTTGTGCAGACACTCAGTGAAGAAGCACACGGCAAAAGCAGTTTTCTGGCAACGATTTTAATTCAAAGGTTAGTCTCATTCTCACATCAAAAACTTTGTTTATTGTCGTGTGTTCTCTCATTAAAAAAATGAAACGTTTAACATCAGTACAAACATTACACATGTACATGGATGTATCGGTTTGGTTAAGTGTACGGAGCTACGGCGTAGATCCAAAGGTTATTCCATACAGAGGTACGCATACTTCCATAATCCATTCAGCAGTTTATTTGCTATACCAGATTATTTAACACCACAGTACATTAGGTTGGAGTCTAATGTAAAGCACAAACCCAGCAGCTCTTTCGTTCAGTTTTGCAAAGGTAGAGCCAGTGACTCAGCTAAACTAATATGTTATCGCCAATGTTCCTCATGTATACCATTTTGTTTTATTGATTAAGACCTTTGCAGCTCTATGAGTTTTTTTTTTTTAAATGCCAACATATTTACAAAACAGGAAATTGAGTGCCTTTGCACCGGGAAAGTGACGAGTACTTATATGGATAATGGGTGGTGTTACAGTAAAAACAGGAGTGGCCGTCTACAGTGGGTGTAGGTGATTTTTTCTGATCTCAATGGTAATGAAATAGAGCGCAAGTGAGTTAAGGGAGAAGCTAAACAGAGTCCATGTAACATCCCGGGCCCGGCCCAAAATGAAACCCAAGTGCCACAGGCCCAAGAAGGAGAAACCTTAACTCTAACCCCTCCCATTTCCTATAAAAGGGGCAGCCCTCCTAGTACACAACCACAAGAGAGATAGCAAGCGAAGCCCTGCCCGACCAGAACTCCGCCGCCGCCTCCCACCACCGCCGACCAGGGCCCGCCATCGCCGACCGCCGCCTGCTCGCCGTCGACCGGCCGTCCCGCGCGAAGCCCGAGCCGTCGATCCCGAGTTCCCAGCCGCCGTCTCCTTGATTCGTTTTCCTATCACCATCTCAGATCTGAACCTTAAGGTAAACCTTAATTTCCACCTCTCTTCTTCCTCGGAAATAGTAGATCTGGAAACCTAAACCCTTCTTCCCTCCTTGTGTGACCCTTGTGGATTAGATCCGGAGAGGCGATCATCTTCTTCCCCAACCCTAGATCCAGATCTGCGACTACAACAAACTAAGGTGAGGACTTGGATGTGAACTTGTCTCATGTTGAGTAATCCGTTAGGATATAGTCCTTTGTTAATCGGATCTAGATCTTGTGTGTTGTAGTGATGAGAACTGTGCTAGATCTAGGTTGATTGAGATGTGTGATATGTGTTGATGTGATAAAGCACTTAGACATGCTAGGATGATAATGAAATGTTGTGCAATTGATGAGTATGAGAAATGAGTATGAGGAATGTGTATGAGGAATGAGTATGGAAATGAGAAAGTGAATGAGAAAGAGTATGTGTCAATGAACTTGATTGAAGTCCTGTTTGGACCACCGAGAACGGTGGGCTGCCTAGGGTCTAGGATGTGTCAGCCCGCGGACAGTAGCCTAACAAGAGATACCCGCAGGCGGCCCACGGGACAGTAACCTAACATGAGGTACCCGTGGGCGAGATGAGATGGGCCTACCGCAAGATGTGGGATGGCGGAACGGATATGGCGCCTAGGATCGAGTCAATGCCGAGTCGAGGCATAAGTATGGCGTTGTACGACCGGGGAGCGGACAGAGCCAGGTGGGCCAACGTGCTGCAACTCGGACGGCCATTTAGGAAGCTGAAGAGGGGGGACGGTTTTCCTTCAAGGGCGCCCCATTCAGGATAGGCCGGCACGAGGTGGGACGTCCGTAAACGGCCATAGGTCCTTACGTCTAGGTTGATTGTTGTTGAGTCTATTTGTGATGAATGTTGCATAATAGTTCCTATTAGCTTATGACTGTGTTGACTGGTTGCTTTTCCTGAGATGAGTTCGTGGGTTCCTAGAGCCTGCCCTCACTGAGTCGTTGTACTCACCCCTCCTTCTTTTCAGGTATGGCCGGGAGAGAGCAGGAGTAGAAGTCCGTATGGTGCCAGTGTTTTCTTTGATGTTCTTTTCAGTTCTATGTTCCTTTTTGAGATTTCTTTAAGTTTTCGTTGAATGATCACCTTTTGAGATGAATTCGGTTTTTATGTAAGACTATGCAAGTTTTAAATAAAGAGTTTTTGATCGAAATGAAAAAGGTTTAAGGTTTGAGAAAGATCCTCGGGACAGGGATGCTACAATTGGTATCAGGCGGGGTTAAACCATGATGCTGTCTGGGCGGGTAGATAGGATTAGGAAAGAAAAGATCGAGTTTCAAACGTTTGCAAAAAGGATTTCAAGTTGTTGATAAAGAAATATATATATATATATGTAACTTCATTTATAAAGGCACCACTCGGACCGAAACTCCTAGCTTGCTCGGTAAGTAATAACTCGTACGAATCATGACCTAATCCCGCTTCGTTTATCACAGGATGCCTCCAAGGAACGCCAGAGCCGCACCAGCAGCCGGAACGACCCAACGAACCGCACGACGGGCTACCCGGTCCGCGTCCCAAGCCTCCAGCGAGGCAGAGAGCCAGAGCGTGGTGGCCCCAGTGAACGGGAACCCAGCAGGGGCGCCGAATGCCGTGAACGCAGCGATCTTGGAAGAACTGCGAAGGTATCGAGAAGCTTATGGGGACAACTCCCCAATGGCGAGGCCGCAGCAGCAGTCGAGCCATTCGATACCACCTGGAGTGGGCCAGAACCCGCCACCCTCCACCACCGCCACCGATGGCGCTGCAGCAGGCAGCCCCGTGAACCCAACTATTGGGACATGATGAGACACATGAGGAACATGCAGATGGAATTCTTCAGCGAAAGGCGGATGCACTTACCGCAGATAATTGGAGGCGCCAGCTTGAGAGGAACTTCGTTTCGGCCCGGTGTCCGCCTGAGTTCCGCAGAGATCTGGCAGTCCATCACCTCAAGGATGACGCCCTGGTCTGGTGGGAAGGGGTGACCGAAAGGGCGCATGGGATACGGCTAACTTGGGACGACTTCCTGGGAGCCTTCAACGAGAAGTATTTTCCCCCGTCAGCCATGGACCAGATGGAGAGTAAGTTCCAAGACATCCGTCAGGGGACGAGAAACGTGAGGGAGTACGGGGAGGAGTTCAACCGTCTCAGGAGGTTTGCAGGGCTACATGAGCGACAGGGAATTAGTCCGCCGATTCCTCAAAGGGATGAGGATAGAACTGAGGAACAGTTGTAACGTGCGGGACTACCGCGACATACATGAGCTGATCGAGAAGGCCGCTGAACAGGAAATCGGACTGGAGGAAGAGCGACGACAACGCCAAGCCTCGCAGAACCGGGGGACCAAACGTACCCGGGATACTGAGGCCCCCAACGATACTGCTCCGGTAAGGGGCCCATGTGGAAGGTGTGGACGAAACCACCAAGGGGAATGTCGGATGGGAGTCTGCTACAACTGTGGTCAGCCTGGACATTTCGCGAGAGAATGCCCGGAAGAAAGGCAGGTGCGACCAGGGATACGCTGCCAC
This sequence comes from Brassica carinata, assembly GCA_016771965.1. Lineage (NCBI taxonomy): Eukaryota > Viridiplantae > Streptophyta > Magnoliopsida > Brassicales > Brassicaceae > Brassica > Brassica carinata. The sequence continues at coordinate 50,867,056 of CM028688.1, forward strand.
CGATGTGGCCAGGAAGGACACGTGGCGCGCGACTGCCGAGCGCCCGCGGGAGGGAATGCTAGGGGTGCACAGCCCCAGCAGCAAAGGGAGGCAGCTGGGAGACCACGTGCCTATGTGGCGGAGGGCCATGGAGGTCCCGAACCGATCGCGGGTACGTTCTAATCTCAAATGCTCATATCGTATTAGGAGAGAATGGATTGTTTGTGGATAGCTTAGCGTTAGTATCGTGTAGGATTCGTCACTGTCGGAGGGGTGGAGGCGTTCACCCTCTTCGACACCGGGGCAACCCATAGTTTTGTTAGCCCCAACCTCACTCGCGAGTGGAACTTTACGGGGAGCTACAACACCAAGATAGCGGAGTGGAGACTGCCGGGAAGGAGAAAATGACGACTAAAGGGAAGTATGAGGAGGTGCCTGTGGTCCTGGCAGGCATAAATTTACCCGCGGATTTGTTGGAGTTGGAGCTCGGGCGATACGAAGTGATACTGGGAATGGATTGGTTGGCCCAGCATGGGGCCGTAGTCGACTGTGCCAAGGCATGTGTCCGAATTCCGCTGGATGGACGACGGATCGTGTATCACGGAATGAAGACTCGACCGAGTGTCAGTCATCTCGATGGTACAAGCTGAGGAAGCGATCAGGAAGGGCAGCGAAGCCTTTTTAGCCACCATTGAAATGGTGGGGGAGACCGCAGCACCAGAACTAGGGGGTATCCCCGTGGCCGCGGATTATGCGGATGTTTTTGAACCATTACGGGGACCACCACCACACCGTAGTAATGCTTTCACGATCGAACTAGAACCCGGAACTGCACCCATATCCAAGGCCCCCTACCGACTGGCCCCGGCAGAAATGGCCGAGCTGAAGAAGCAGCTGAAAGAGCTAGTGGAAAAAGGATTTATACGCCCGAGCAGTTCGCCGTTGGGCGCGCCAGTACTATTTGTCAAGAAGAAGGATGGGAGCCTCCGACTCTGCATAGACTACCGAGGATTGAACAAGGTGACCGTCAAGAACAAGTATCCCCTACCCCGAATTGACGAACTTCTGGACCAGTTGGGAGGAGCCACATGGTTCTCGAAGATTGACCTCGCATCAGGATACCATCAAATTCCTATCCACGAAGGGGACGTTAGAAAGACGGCTTTTCGTACCCGCTACGGACACTACGAATTTGTGGTCATGCCTTTTGGACTGACTAATGCCCTGGCAGCTTTCATGGGACTGATGAACGATATTTTCAGGGAATATTTGGATCACTGTGTGATCGTTTTCATCGACGACATCCTGGTTTATTCTAGAAGTCGAGAAGAGCACGAACGACACCTGGGCGCAGTCTTGAGTAAGTTAAGGGAGCATAGATTGTACGCAAAGCTCAGCAAATGCAGTTTTTGGCAAAGGAAGATCGGATTCCTAGGGCACGTGATCTCCGAAGCTGGAGTGGAAGTGGACCCCGAAAAGATAGAATCGATCACAACATGTCCGACCCCGAGCAATGCCACTGAGATTCGAAGCTTCCTCGGACTAGCGGGATACTATCGGAAGTTCGTCGATGGGTTTGCAACGGCAGCGAAACCCCTTACCCGGCTTACAGGAAAAGATGTAAAATTTGCATGGACGGAGGCATGTGAAGAAGGGTTTAAGCAGCTAAAGGAGGCTCTGACAAAAACCCCGGTGCTGGTATTGCCTAAACCGGGAATGCCTTTTACCGTCTACACAGATGCGTCCGGTGGGGTTAGGAGTGCGTACTCATGCAAGAAGGGCAGTGATAAGCCCTGGCGTCCGACAACCACGGAAACACGAGGTCAATTACCCCACACACGACCTTGAATTGGCAGCGTGGTTTTCTCCCTTAAGATTTGGCGGTCCTATCTGTATGGAGAAAGGGTGCAAATCTACGGACCATAAGAGCCTAAAGTACGTCTTCACCCAGGGGGATCTTAACCTAAGACAACGCCGATGGATGGAGCTATTGGCAGACTACGACCTGAACATCGACTATCATCCGGGAAAGGCCAATTTGGTAGTAGACGCTCTAAGCCGGAGGAGGGTGGATATATCAGGAGCTAAGGAGGTACAGGAACTGGCTGCGACCCTAGCACACCTACGTCTTTGTGCAACAACGGTGAACGAGGATAGTGCCGGATTGGAAGCCGTAGAACAGGCTGATTTGCTTAGCCGAATCCGGGGGGGCCAGAAGTCAGACCCCGCACTCCGAGGAATGGTGGATAAGGAAGTGGTTGGGTATCGCACCGCCGGAATGGAACCATCCTGTTTAGGGGTGGTGTGCGTGCGAAGGGGAAAACCTGCGGAGCGAAATACTGACACAAGGCCACCAATCGCGGTTTTCAATTCACCCAGGGATGACAAAGATGTATCAAGACCTGAAACGATATTACCATTGGGAAGGAATGAAGAAGGATGTGGTCGAATGGATCTCGGTGCCAGACATGTCAACTAGTCAAAGCTGAGCGGGGAGTTCCGGGGGCTTACTACAGGAACTACCCCTACCCGGTGGAAGTGGGACATGGTGACCATGGATTTTGTGTCAGGACTACCAAGAACTTCAGGAAACAAAGATGCAGTATGGGTTATAGTCGATCGCCTGACCAAATCGGCCCGTTTCCTACCAATAAGAACCACCGATAAAACCGAAGACCTGGCACGGGAGTATTTGAGCTCCATAGTAAGATTGCATGGGGCGCCGGTGAGCATAGTGTCAGACAGGGACCCAAAGTTTACCTCCAATTTCTGGCAAGCCTTCCAAAAGGCGATGGGAACCAAAGTCCACCTCAGCACTGCATACCATCCACAGACGGACGGACAGTCCGAGAGAACCATCCGGACACTGGAAGACCTACTCCGGTCAAGCATCATGGAGTGGGGAGGAAAATGGGGCGAACACCTACCCTTGGCGGAGTTTTCCTATAATAACAGTTATCACGCGAGCATCGGGATGTCTCCCTACGAAGCATTGTATGGCCGACCGTGTCGCACCCCCTTATGCTGGACGTGAGTGGGGGAGGAGCGATATGACACCTGAAATGGTCGGGAGGCAGTGGAGCAAGTAGAACTCCTCAAGGAAAGGTTGAAGGAAGCACCACGACCGCCAGAAAAGCTATGCCGACAAGCATAGGAAGAATCTAGAATTCTCGGTAGGAGATGAGGTATACTTAAAGATGAGAACCTTCCGAGGGAGCCGACCCCAACCGAAGCTGAAGAAACTAAGGCCTAGGTACATGGGTCCGTGATGTTATAACGGAAAGGATTGGTGAGGTAAGCCTACCGACTAGCCTTGCCACAAGAGTTGGCAGACTTTCATGATGTGTTCCGCGTGTCAGTACTACGGAGAGTTGTCACGAGAACCTGAGTTGATCCTGCCCGTCCACCTCGGATCGCATAACACAACTTGTCACTGTTGAGTAAGCCAGTAGAAATTGCGGGGGAGAAAGTAGTGAACAATCGCGGGAAGAAGACAAGGATGGTGCTGGTCCGATGGGAAAGGGACGGAATCAACGAGGATGTATGGGAACCCGAGTCTCATTTGAAAGCCAGTTACCCCGGGATGTGCGAGAACTACGTTAAGGGCAGAGACAAAGCACAGAATTCGGAGGCAATTCCTTTTAGTGGGGAGAATTGTAACATCCCGGACCCGGCCCAAAATGAAACCCAAGTGCCACAGGCCCAAGAAGGAGAAACCCTAACTCTAACCCCTCCCATTTCCTATAAAAGGGGCAGCCCTCCTAGTACACAACCACAAGAGAGACAGCAAGCGAAGCCCTGCCCGACCAGAACTCCGCCGCCGCCTCCCACCACCGCCGACCAGCGCCCGCCGTCGCCGACCGCCGCCTGCTCGCCGTCGACCGGCCGTCCCGCGCGAAGCCTGAGCCGTCGATCCCGAGTTCCCAGCCGCCGTCTCCTTGATTCGTTTTCCTATCACCATCTCAGATCTGAACCTTAAGGTAAACCTTAATTTCCACCTCTCTTCTTCCTCGAAATAGTAGATCTGGAAACCTAAACCCTTCTTCCCTCCTTGTGTGACCCTTGTGGATTAGATCCGAGAGGCTTATCATCTTCTTCCCCAACCCTAGATCCAGATCTGCGACTACAACAAACTAAGGTGAGGACTTGGATGTGAACTTGTCTCATGTTGAGTAATCCGTTAGGATATAGTCCTTTGTTAATCGGATCTAGATCTTGTGTGTTGTAGTGATGAGAACTGTGCTAGATCTAGGTTGATTGAGATGTGTGATATGTGTTGATGTGATAAAGCACTTAGACATGCTAGGATGATAATGAAATGTTGTGCAATTGATGAGTATGAGAAATGAGTATGAGGAATGTGTATGAGGAATGAGTATGGAAATGAGAAAGTGAATGAGAAAGAGTATGTGTCAATGAACTTGATTGAAGTCCTGTTTGGACCACCGAGAACGGGTGGGCGTCTATGGTCTAGGATGTGTCAGCCTGCGGGACAGTAGCCTAACAAGAGGTACCCACAGGCGGCCCACGGGACAGTAGCCTAACATGAGGTACCCGTGGGCGAGATGAGATGGGCCTACCGCAAGATGCGGGATGGCGGAACGGATATGGCGCCTAGGATCGAGTCAATGCCGAGTCGAGGCACAAGTATGGCGTTATGCGACCGGGGGCCGGACAGAGCCAGGTGGGCCAACGTGCTGCAACTCGACAGCCATTTAGGAAGCTGAAGAGGGGGGACGGTTTTCCTTCAAGGGCGCCCCATTCAGGATAGGCCGGCACGAGGTGGGACGTCCGTAAACGGCCATAGGTCCTTACGTCTAGGTTGATTGTTGTTGAGTCTATTTGTGATGAATGTTGCATAATAGTTCCTATTAGCTTATGACTGTGTTGACTGGTTGCTTTTCCTGAGCTGAGTTCGTGGGTTCCTAGAGCCTGCCCTCACTGAGTCGTTGTACTCACCCCTCCTTCTTTTCAGGTATGGCCGGGAGAGAGCAGGAGTAGAAGTCCGTATGGTGCCAGTGTTTTCTTTGATGTTCTTTTCAGTTCTATGTTCCTTTTTGAGATTTCTTTAAGTTTTCGTTGAATGATCACCTTTTGAGATGAATTCGGTTTTTATGTAAGACTATGCAAGTTTTAAATAAAGAGTTTTTGATCGAAATGAAAAAGGTTTAAGGTTTGAGAAAGATCCTCGGGACAGGGATGCTACAATTGGTATCAGAGCGGGGGTTAAACCCGCCAGTGCTGTCCTGGACGGGTAGATAGGATTAGGAAAGAAAAGATCGAGTTTCAAACGTTTGCAAAAAGGATTTCAAGTTGTTGATAAAGAAAAATATATATATATATATGTAACTTCATTTATAAAGGCACCACTCGGACCGAAACTCCTAGCTTGCTCGGTAAGTAATAACTCGTACGAATCATGACCTAATCCCGCTTCGTTTATCACAGGATGCCTCCAAGGAACGCCAGAGCCGCACCAGCAGCCGGAACGGCCCAACGAACCGCACGACGGGCTACCCGGTCCGCGTCCCTAGCCTCCAGCGAGGCAGAGAGCCAGAGCGCGGTGGCCCCAGTGAACGGGAACCCAGTAGGGGCGCCGAATGCCGTGAACGCAGCGATCTTGGAAGAACTGCAAAGGTATCGAGAAGCTTATGGGGGACAACTCCCCAATGGCGAGGCCGCAGCAGCAGTCAGAGCCATTCCGATACCACCTGGAGTGGGCCAGAACCCGCCACCCCCTCCACCACCGCCACCGATGGCGCCTGCAGCAGTGCAGCCCCAGGAACCCAACTATTGGGACATGATGAGACACATGAGGAACATGCAGATGGAATTCTTCAGCGGAAAGGCGGATGCACTTACCACAGATAATTGGAGGCGCCAGCTTGAGAGGAACTTCGTTTCGGCCCGGTGTCCGCCTGAGTTCCGCAGAGATCTGGCAGTCCATCACCTCAAGGATGACGCCCTGGTCTGGTGGGAAGGGGTGACCGAAAGGGCGCATGGGATACGGCTAACTTGGGACGACTTCCTGGGAGCCTTCAACGAGAAGTATTTTCCCCCGTCAGCCATGGACCAGATGGAGAGTAAGTTCCAAGACATCCGTCAGGGGACGAGAAACGTGAGGGAGTACGGGGAGGAGTTCAACCGTCTCAGGAGGTTTGCAGGGCACTACATGAGCGACAGGGAATTAGTCCGCCGATTCCTCAAAGGGATGAGGATAGAACTGAGGAACAGTTGTAACGTGCGGGACTACCGCGACATACATGAGCTGATCGAGAAGGCCGCTGAACAGGAAATCGGACTGGAGGAAGAGCGACGACAACGCCAAGCCTCGCAGAACCGGGGACCAAACGTACCCGGGATACTGAGGCCCCCAACGATACTGCTCCGGTAAGGGGCCCATGTGGAAGGTGTGGACGAAACCACCAAGGGGAATGTCGGATGGGAGTCTGCTACAACTGTGGTCAGCCTGGACATTTCGCGAGAGAATGCCCGGAAGAAAGGCAGGTGCGACCAGGGATACGCTGCCACCGATGTGGCCAGGAAGGACACGTGGCGCGCGACTGCCGAGCGCCCGCGGGAGGGAATGCTAGGGGTGCACAGCCCCAGCAGCAAAGGGAGGCAGCTGGGAGACCACGTGCCTATGTGGCGGAGGGCCATGGAGGTCCCGAACCGATGTAGTGCGTTCTAATCTCAAATGCTCATATCATATTAGGAGAGAATGGATTGTTTGTGGATAGCTTAAGCGTTAGTATCGTGTAGGATTAAGTCACTGTCGGAGGGTGGGCGTTCACCCTCTTGACACGGGCAACCCATAGTTTTGTTAGCCCCAACCTCACTCGCGAAAGTGGAACTTTACGGGAGCTACAACACCAAGATAGCGGAAGTGGAGACTGCCGGAAGGAGAAAATGGCGACTAAAGGGAAGTATGAGGAGGTGCCTGTGGTCCTGGCAGGCATAAATTTACCCGGATTTGTTGGAGTTGGAGCTCGAGGCGTCTGAGTGATCTTGGGAATGGATTGGTTGGCCCAGCATGGGGTCAGAGTCGACTGTGCCAAGGCATGTGTCGAATTCGCTGGATGGACGGCGGATCGTGTATCCGCGGAATGAAGACTTCGGTCGGAGTGTCAGTCATCTCGATGGTACAAGCTGAGGAAGCGATCAGGAAGGGCAGCGAAGCCTTTTTAGCCACCATTGAAATTGTGGGGAGACGCAGCACCAGAACTAGGGGTATCCCGTGGCATGATTATCGCGGATGTTTTGAACCATTACGGGGACCACCACCACACCGTAGTAATGCTTTCACGATCGAACTAGAACCGGAACTGCACCGTATCCAAGGCCCCTACCGACTGGCACCGCAGAAATGGCCGAGCTGAAGAAGCAGCTGAAAGAGCTAGTGGAAAAAGGATTTATCGCCGAGCAGTTCGCCGTGGGGCGCGCCAGTACTATTTGTCAAGAAGAAGGATGGGAGCCTCCGACTCTGCATAGACTACCGAGGATTGAACAAGGTGACCGTCAAGAACAAGTATCCCCTACCCCGAATTGACGAACTTCTGGACCAGTTGGGAGGAGCCACATGGTTCTCGAAGATTGACCTCGCATCGGGATACCATCAAATTCCTATCCACGAAGGGGCGTTAGAAAAACGGCTTTTAAGTACCCTTCACGGACACTACGAATTCGTGGTCATGCCTTTTGGACTGACTAATGCCCTGGCAGCTTTCATGGGACTGATGAACGATATTTTCAGGGAATATTGGATCACTGTGTGATCGTTTTCATCGACGACATCCTGGTTTATTCTAGAAGTCGAGAAAACACGAGCGACACCTGAGCGCAGTCTTGAGTAAGTTAAGGAGCATAGATTGTACGCAAAGCTCAGCAAATGCAGTTTTGGCAAAGGAAGATCAGTTCCTAGGGCGTGATCTCGAAGCTGGAGTGGAAGTGGACCCCGAAAAGATAGAATCGATCACAACATGGCCGACCCCGAGCAATGCCACTGAGATTCGAAGCTTCCTCGGACTAGCGGGATACTATCGGAAGTTCGTCGATGGGTTTGCAACGGCAGCGAAACCCCTTACCCGGCTTACAGGAAAAGATGTAAAATTTGCATGGACGGAGGCATGTGAAGAAGGGTTTAAGCAGCTAAAGGAGGCTCTGACAAAAACCCCGGTGCTGGTATTGCCTAAACCGGGAATGCCTTTTACCGTCTACACAGATGCGTCCGGAGTGGGGTTAGGGTGCGTACTCATGCAAGAAGGGCCAGTGATAAGCCCTCTGCGTCCGACAACTCTGAGGAAACACGAGGTCAATTACCCCACACACGACCTTGAATTGGCAGCCGTGGTTTTCTCCCTTAAGATTTGGCGGTCCTATCTGTATGGAGAAAGGGTGCAAATCTACACGGACCATAAGAGCCTAAAGTACGTCTTCACCCAGGGGGATCTTAACCTAAGACAACGCCGATGGATGGAGCTATTGGCAGACTACGACCTGAACATCGACTATCATCCGGGAAAGGCCAATTTGGTAGTAGACGCTCTAAGCCGGAGGAGGGTGGATATATCAGGAGCTAAGGAGGTACAGGAACTGGCTGCGACCCTAGCACACCTACGTCTTTGTACAACAACGGTGAACGAGGATAGTGCCGGATTGGAAGCCGTAGAACAGGCTGATTTGCTTAGCCGAATCCGGGGGGCCCAAAAGTCAGACCCCGCACTCCGAGGAATGGTGGATAAGGAAGTGGTTGGGTATCGCACCGCCGGGAATGGAACCATCCTGTTTAGGGGTCGGGTGTGCGTACCGAAGGGGGAAAACCTGCGGAACGAAATACTGACACAAGGCCACTAATCGCGGTTTTCAATTCACCCAGGGATGACAAAGATGTATCAAGACCGAAACGATATTACCATTGGGAAGGAATGAAGAAGGATGTGGTCGAATGGATCTCTCGGTGCCAGACATGTCAACTAGTCAAAGCTGAACGGGGAGTTCCCGGGGGCTTACTACAGGAACTACCCCTACCCCAGTGGAAGTGGGACATGGTGACCATGGATTTTGTGTCAGGACTACCAAGAACTTCAGGAAACAAAGATGCAGTATGGGTTATAGTCGATCGCCTGACCAAATCGGCCCGTTTCCTACCAATAAGAACCACCGATAAAACCGAAGACCTGGCACGGGAGTATTTGAGCTCCATAGTAAGATTGCATGGGGCGCCGGTGAGCATAGTGTCAGACAGGGACCCAAAGTTTACCTCCAATTTCTGGCAAGCCTTCCAAAAGGCGATGGGAACCAAAGTCCACCTCAGCACTGCATACCATCCACAGACGGACGGACAGTCCGAGAGAACCATCCGGACACTGGAAGACCTACTCCGGTCAAGCATCATGGAGTGGGGAGGAAAATGGGGCGAACACCTACCCTTGGCGGATTTTTCCTATAATAACAGTTATCACGCGAGCATCGGGATGTCTCCCTACGAAGCATTGTATGGCCGACCGTGTCGCACCCCCTTATGCTGGACCGTAGTGGGGGAGGAACGCGATATGACACCTGAAATGGTCCGGGAGGCAGTGGAGCAAGTAGAACTCCTCAAGGAAAGGTTGAAGGAAGCACACGACCGCCAGAAAAGCTATGCCGACAAGCATAGGAAGAATCTAGAATTCTCAGTAGGAGATGAGGTATACTTAAAGATGAGAACCTTCCGAGGGAGCGACCCCAACCGGAAGCTGAAGAAACTAAGGCCTAGGTACATGGGTCCGTATGTTATAACGGAAAGGATTGGTGAGGTCGCCTACCGACTAGCCTTGCCACAAGAGTTGGCAGACTTTCATGATGTGTTCCACGTGTCAGTACTACGGAGAGTTGTACGAGAACCTGAGTTGATCCTGCCACGTCCACCTCCGGATGCGCAACGCAACTTGTCACTGTTGAGTAAGCCAGTAGAAATTGCGGGGGAGAAAGTAGTGAACAATCGCGGGAAGAAGACAAGGATGGTGCTGGTCCGATGGGAAAGGGACGGAATCAACGAGGATGTATGGGAACCCGAGTCTCATTTGAAAGCCAGTTACCCCGGGATGTACGAGAACTACGTTAAAGGACGAGACAAAGCACAGAATTCGGGGACAAATTCCTTTTTAGTGGGGGAGAATTGTAACATCCCGGACCCGGCCCAAAATGAAACCCAAGTGCCACAGGCCCAAGAAGGAGAAACCCTAACTCTAACCCCTCCCATTTCCTATAAAAGGGGCAGCCCTCCTAGTACACAACCACAAGAGAGACAGCAAGCCCTGCCCGACCAGAACTCGCGCCGCCTCCCACCACCGCCGACCAGCGCCCGCCGTCGCCGACCGCCGTCTGCTCGCCGTCGACCGGCCGTCCCGCGCGAAGCCCGAGCCGTCGATCCCGAGTTCCCAGCCGCCGTCTCCTTGATTCGTTTTCCTATCACCATCTCAGATCTGAACCTTAAGGTAAACCTTAATTTCCACCTCTCTTCTTCCTCGGAAATAGTAGATCTGGAAACCTAAACCCTTCTTCCCTCCTTGTGTGACCCTTGTGGATTAGATCCGGAGAGGCGATCATCTTCTTCCCCAACCCTAGATCCAGATCTGCGACTACAACAAACTAAGGTGAGGACTTGGATGTGAACTTGTCTCATGTTGAGTAATCCGTTAGGATATAGTCCTTTGTTAATCGGATCTAGATCTTGTGTGTTGTAGTGATGAGAACTGTGCTAGATCTAGGTTGATTGAGATGTGTGATATGTGTTGATGTGATAAAGCACTTAGACATGCTAGGATGATAATGAAATGTTGTGCAATTGATGAGTATGAGAAATGAGTATGAGGAATGTGTATGAGGAATGAGTATGGAAATGAGAAAGTGAATGAGAAAGAGTATGTGTCAATGAACTTGATTGAAGTCCTGTTTGGACCACCGAGAACGGGTGGGCGTCTAGGGTCTAGGATGTGTCAGCCTGCGGGACAGTAGCCTAACAAGAGGTACCTGCAGGCGGCCCACGGGACAGTAGCCTAACATGAGGTACCCGTGGGCGAGATGAGATGGGCCTACCGCAAGATGCGAGATGGCGGAACGGATATGGCGCCTAGGATCGAGTCAATGCCGAGTCGAGGCATAAGTATGGCGTTGTACGACCGGGGAGCGGACAGAGCCAGGTGGGCCAACGTGCTGCAACTCGGACAGCCATTTAGGAAGCTGAAGAGGGGGGACGGTTTTCCTTCAAGGGCGCCCCATTCAGGATAGGCCGGCACGAGGTGGGACGTCCGTAAACGGCCATAGGTCCTTACGTCTAGGTTGATTGTTGTTGAGTCTATTTGTGATGAATGTTGCATAATAGTTCCTATTAGCTTATGACTGTGTTGACTGGTTGCTTTTCCTGAGCTGAGTTCGTGGGTTCCTAGAGCCCGCCCTCACTGAGTCGTTGTACTCACCCCTCCTTCTTTTCAGGTATGGCCGGGAGAGAGCAGGAGTAGAAGTCCGTATGGTGCCAGTGTTTTCTTTGATGTTCTTTTCAGTTCTATGTTCCTTTTTGAGATTTCTTTAAGTCTTCGTTGAATGATCACCTTTTGAGATGAATTCGGTTTTTATGTAAGACTATGCAAGTTTTAAATAAAGAGTTTTTGATCGAAATGAAAAAGGTTTAAGATTTGAGAAAGATCCTCGGGACAGGGATGCTACAGTCCACTCAGAGAACAAGAAGCTAAAAGAGATGCGAGAAACAGTCTACGAGAACTACTACATATTACATCATCATCTGGAGAAGCTCCAGAGTCGAAGTAGCCATGAAATAGATATGATCAAACAACTAAGAAAGAAAAGAAAAAAAGATCCGGAGGAGTTCTCAGGGTTTCTTCATGAACTCAGTAATGGAAAAAGTGAGAACAACTCCAGCAACCAAGATCATCATCAGAAGCAGCAACATCAGCAGAAAAATCAGCTTCTTTCATGCAAAAGACCAGTCACTGATATCGTCAACAAAGCAAAGGTTTCAACAGTCTTTTATTTTTGAACAAAAAAATCTTGAAGCCTTATCAAATGGTAAAAAACGAAAGCCATGTGATGCAGGTTGGTAATTGGTTTTGGACAGCTTAGTATAGCTTGGATATGAAACTTAGAACTTAGTTAATTAAGTGATATGTATATATCGAGGTCACTCTACACCAATGTATCTTTCTTGGCATTTGAAAGTTTTGTTTTTGCATACTGTTATTGCTATATAAGAAATATACTGTTATTCATAGTTACAGTCTTTCAATAAGCTCATGTCAGAATATAGAAAGCTTAGAAGCTCGAATTCTTTAGTATTTGCATACATTATTTTTAGTGCATCCTAAACATGTGCTGTCAATCTTCAGATATAAAATATGACCAGACTGTCTACTTGAATTGTGTTTGCAACTGTCTTGACACCAAGTACTTTTTTTTTTTGACACTTTCTGCTTGATGCAATTTAATTCTTATGAATTCAACCACTATAGTGCTTATGTCCATCGCAATCGGTAGTCAGACCTAGACAATTCAGATCAAACCCATCTTTAAAAAAGCAAAAATATCAACAATCAGAATTAAGAACTATTATCAAGTAAGGACAAAATTTTAAGCCATGATAATAAACTTTAAAGTACATTTACATATATCACAACAAAATAGAAAAAAGGATAAAAAGATGTATCTCTCTTATGGGATTTTTATTGTAAGAAATATTTAAACAAGCCATTTTACAAAATTAAAAGTATATCTTTTCAATCATAAACACATGCGATTCCTAAAGTATTTTGGATAAGTGCACAAAAACTATAGTAAGCATAAATTTTTGAAATCAGTATGTATATATATATATATGCATATATGATATTAGTTAAGAAGTCTACTATTTGAAATATATTATGTATGCTTATATCAGAAAAATTTAAACTACATATACATGGAAATATTTTGAATAGTAAGCTAAACAAATGATCTCTAATAAGAATAACAAAAAGAATTAGATATTATTTTCAATTAAGAGTAAACAAAATATTTTTAAATACTCATTCAATTTAAAGATATTTTTCTATTGGTCGCTGACTTAATACTCATCCCAATAGAGAGTTTGAAATTTAAAAAGTATACTTGGAAAAACTAGGATGCGAATAAAACAAAACGAACACGGAATAATGTTATAAATCACATAAGAAGTCAGGGATAGCATAGCTTATTGAGATTTAAGGATACCACATTCGTCTACAATGACAGCTTCTAGAATAATACTTTAGCATCTTTTCACTTTTTCCCTTCTTCGCGCCATGTTCTATGAGTTTCTTTAACCTTCAATATAAGCATATTGAGAGTACTTCATAACGTTGGGACATTATTGGTTAAGAAAATTTGTGTAAGCCGTTTCTTGGGAATAATTAGCTAAAACATATACACCTATCTCAGCATGATTCCAACATACAATTAAAACATTGAAAATCTGTCTAAAATAGATTTTGATGAATGCGTAGAAGAGATCCTTGGCTTTTTTTTTTTTTTTTTTTTTTTTAGAAGAGATCCTTGGCTAAAACCATAATTTAAAACTAATTCTCATGTGTACCGTTGCCCTTACATTCAATTCAAAACACTAACAATCGCTTCAATATTTCTCTGCTTATGCATCTAAGTAAACCGGAGTTAACTTGAATTACAATTTGTATGATACAATGGTTAATATTCCAGGTGTAGTTAGAATAGGCTAAATATTTTGAAATATATAAGTGTAACATTTTTGGTAAATAACCCGCTTGTAGGGCGGGCTAAATCCTAGTTCCTAATAAATTTTACCATTCATAAGGAATATTTATTCCTTCTCATTCTTTTACTTGTAGAGAATTTTATAATAAATTTGTTCCTCACTAAATTTGGTATGGAATAATCATTCTTCATCATTCCTATAATTTTATTCCTATACGTTCCTTCTTATTTGTTTCTAGTGTTCCTGTGATGGTTACCAGTTAAACCCTTAGTCTCCTTAACCCATGAATCCAAAAGTGGATTACTCACTAATCCTCGTGATTCCTCTTAAACCCATAAAAGATTTAAGCTTAATCATGAAGAGAAAGAAAGAAGAAGAATTAAAACACCCAAGAACACAAGAACAAGATGAGATTAAGATCCAAAGATCCAACTTTCGATAAAGATTTTTGTGTTTCAGGAGAAAATAAAACTTAGATCTAAAATTGTGGCTTACAAGAGTATTTATATGAGGCTTGAAAGTCCTAAAAACATATAGAAAATGACCAAAAGGTCCCTGGAATCATTTAAATCTTGACCAATCAGAATTGAGCAAAAGAAAGAAGCTGGTCGACCCGGGAAGGAAAATCAGGCTGTGACCCGCGTCCTGTCCACCCGCGTTCAAGACTTGTCCAGCTCGTCGACCAGGCCGCGCGGGTAAGTGTCTCCGCGTCCAGCTCATCTTGTCCGTTCCATGTCCGGCCGCGCGGGTCATGCATCCCGAGGCTTGCAACCCGCGGCCGTCCCATGTTCCAGCCTCAAGGCCAGGCCGCGCGGGTGCTCCGTCCTGAGCTGTCAAGGCCGCGTCCGTTCAGGCTTTGTCCTGGCCATCCAAGGTAAGGTCTGGCCGCACGGGTAAGGCACTGGGAGGCCATCAACCCGCGCCCGTCCTGTCTCATCCAGGGTTTGTCCTAATCTCATTCAAACTCCATTCTTCACCGTATTGGATCATAAAGCTCCCCAAACACCTCAAATAACTCTATAGTACACTCCAACATCTGATATAGACTTATGAATGCAAATTTTTTTTGATCAAATACTCATAGATTAAGAAGAAAAGGTTCAGTCTACATCCGTTGTAGGTGCAGAAATGAAAGATAAAGCTGCTTTTGCCATGGAGTCAGCTTGAACATTTGCTAAACGCGGGATAAAAAATAAGAGATAGAGTCGAGAGAGCAAGACATAACATGAATGTCATGGAGCACTCCCCACAAAGGCACATCCTATCCTTGAGTCTTCAAGAGCAAAATGAGATTCTTGGAGTCGGAGTTAACAGTGAGCCTGCTAACATGAGATGAGACTGCAGCAGCAACTGCAGCTTTGATCGGCAACGCTTCGGCCACCAGAGCCGAAGGTACAAAAAGCCGGTGTGAAGAGGAGCATTCCGCGATGGAGTTTGCAGAATCTCGAAGTATCCATCCAAGTCCACAAATTCCCTGTCGCTGGATCCCACGCTGCATCAGAACAGGATGACCAAGTCACAGAGTTAACAACAGGTAAATATGAAGACCCAACCACAATACGTGGTAAAGAAGGCATTGTGACACAAGTCTGAGCTGCCCTCCACGCTCTAGCATATCGCACAGCTTTAAGGACTGTACTTTCCTCTGAAAAAATTTTATTTTCAAACACAAGCTTGTTTCTTTTTATCCAAAGGAGCCAGAGAATCCAGGGATAGAGTGGTGTGCTTCCCACTCCTACTGGTGGTAAGGAGATCATCCTTCGACAGTGTGTGAGAAGAGAAGCAACTGAGATAATTCTCTGCGCCTCTGGTTTAAAAAAACTTGGGACCATGTCCCAGACATTTGCTGCAAAGGGGCAGAGCAGCAGAACATGAAGCTCGGTTTCCTGTTCCCCACATCTCTTACAAGTGGGATTAACCGCTATTCCCCTCGTTGCTAGAGCAGAACCTACCGGCAAAGCTCTGCTATTTGTTTTCCACATAAAGTGTCGGATCTTAGGCGAAGTATCAACCTGCCAAATGCATTTCTTCCAATTTATTTCCTAGGTTGCTGGATCACCATTGTTGAGCTTTGCTATTGCATATCCAGACTTCGTCGAGTACTCTCCGGATGCGTTGAACAACCAGGCTCTCTCATCCCGTAGTGGCGTCGAACTAGGGACGAGCATGCGGATTTTCTCCTCATATTGAGGTAAGGTATTACGAATTACTTCAACATCCCACTCGTTAGTGCCTGGTATGAGGAGGTTACTTACTCGCCACTCTCTCGTTGCTTCCGTCAGAGGACCCATAGGAGACAAAGGCTCAGATGTGGAGAGCCATGGTTCTGTCCACAAAGCAACATCTGAACCAGATCATAGCGCCCAACCGAGACCTTTTAATAAGAGGTCTCTTCCTACTAAAATACCCCGCCAGCCGTGTGACACACTCGAGGGAGGCTGTACTTCCAAGAAAGGCGCATGGATACAGTATTTCCCAAGCAAAGTTCGCGAAAGGATGGATGAAGGGTTTTTCAGAATCCTCCACGACAGTTTCGCTAGAAGCGCATCACTGAACTGGACTATCTCCCTGAAACCAATCCCACCAACACTCTTTTGTTTTGTAAGGGTCTGCCACGAAACCCAGCAAATTTTTTGAACCTCCGGTGATGCATCCCACCAAAACCTCGTCAAGATCTACTGAATTTGCTTACACAGCGACAATGGGAGCTTAAAACAGGACATAGCATAAGATGGCAATGCAGACAGAACTGACTTGAGAAGAATCATCTTTCCGGCGCCCGAGAGTAATCTTGACGTCCAGCTATGAGCTCGCTGTCGGATCCGGTCCACTAAAGAGGCAAAGATATCACGCTTCCTTTGACAGAAATTTTCCGGAAGGCCCAAATACTTACCTATGCGTCCCTCATTCAGAATATGCAATTGTTCCCAAACCCGTCGCTTTGAAGCTCCCGGTGTTTTAGCTGAGAAAGTTATAGCTGACTTATCCAAGTTAATGAATTGGCCAGAAGCATCCTCGTATCTCCGCAAGATTCTTACCAACGCCTCACAACTCCGGGGGTCCGTTCTACTAAAGAACATAGTATTATCGGCAAACAAGAGATGGTTAATGGCTGGACAGTTGCGAGCCACTTTCACTCCCACCACATCACCTTGGATTTGAGCTCTTTTACACAGCCCCGACAGCACCTCCGTGCACAAGATAAAGAGATATGGGGACAGTGGGTCGCCTTGCCGGAGACCTCTAGAAGGGCGCACCAAACCTTGCGCTGCACCGTTGATTAAATAGGAGTATGAGACTGACGAAACACAGTTCATAATCCAGGATATCCAAAGCTCATGGAACCCCAAACGGACTAGAACATTTCATAGAAACTCCCATTCAATACGATCATACGCCTTGCTCATATCTGTCTTGATGGCCATACTGCATCGGACATTCCCCTCCGAGGGTTGTCGATAGTGAAGGATCTCGTGAGTGATTAGAACATTGTCCGAGATCGAACGTCCTTTGACGAAAGCTGATTGATGATCCAAGATTAATTCCGGGAGAAACGGCTGGAGTCTCCGAGTGAGTAGCTTTGCAATGATCTTGTAGTGTGTGTAGCACAAAGCTATCAGTCTATAATCCGCCATCTTTCTCGGTCCTGAAATCTTTGGGAAGAGTCGTATGTGTGTCTCATTCTGTTGAGGGTCTAAGGCGCTTGAGGAAAAGAACACCTGAATGTCCTTTATCACATCCTCGCCAATGATATCCCAATAAAATTGGTAAAAGCTGGCCGAGAACCTGTCTGGTCTCGGTGCCTTGTCCGGGTTGATTGAGAATAAAGCCTCCCTGATCTCGAGAGCTGATGGAGGTTCAATCAGTTTCTTGTTCTTCTCCGGGGTGAGAAGAGGAGTCAGTCCATCCAAGACCACCTGCGAAGAGTCAGACCCTTGCGTCGAGAAAATCTGAGCAAAATATGCCGTGATGCATTGGACTATCTCTTCTTCTTTGTAGACAGCCCTACCACGCGAGTCCTCTATAACTGCAAACTTGTTAATGGCTCGACGCCCCCTTGTAGCCGCATGAAACTAGCTGGTGTTTCTGTCTCCACTATGCAGCCATTGCACTTGACTTCTTTGTCTCCAAAACGCTTCTTCTTCCTTGTACGCTGCCTCCAAAGTCGCTGTTAAAGTACCAATAAGATCCTCATCCGGAGAGGCACTAGAGAGATCAGCATCGAGTTCCTGCTGCTTAGCTTGAATAACTCGGTTGCTATTTAGATTTTTCTCTCGAGTCCACTGCATAATTCCATATCTTATCGAATTGATCTTTGCAAAGACAGAGTCGAGAGGCTCTTTCTTCCACTGCTCATCCACCAAAAGTCTGATCTCAGGTTTGTCCTTAAGACGTCTATCAAACCGGAATAGCCCCTTTTTCCTTCGTCTCTTTACATCCAAGTGAACCATCACAGGCCGGTGATCCGACCCTTTGAAGCGAAAGTACTCGTAACGTCCTGCGGGAAATTTCTCGAACCAAGAACAATTTGCCATCGCTCGGTCCAATCGAGACTGAATGAGGTGATTGTATCGTGTTCCTCGCCACGAAAGGTGATTCCCGGAGTGTTGTAAGTCCCATAACCCCATTTGGGATACGAAGCTCCTGAAAGATAAAAAGGACCCTCCCCACCGAACAGGTCCTCCCACCTTTCCTGAGTTATCCAAGAGGTCATTGAAATCTCATGTTACTAACCAAGAATCTTCTCGTTCCGCACCTAACTCTGTGAGTTTGTTCCAGAACAAAGGCCGATCTACCGGGTTGGGAGCTCCGTAGATAAAGGAAACGAAACTAAAGGTGCCATGAGCCTCAATACGAGTATCAATAATGTTAGGAGAAGAATAGAGAATATCAACCTGGATATCATCTCTCCATGACAGTGACAAACCGCCCGCCAATCCCACCGGTGGAACTGTGAAGTGATTGGTAAGCTCCGAGTTCTTGAATAGTTTGAACACTGCCTCATATTGATTTTTTGTCTCCATAAGGAACAACACTGCTGGGGAAATTTGCTTGCGGAATTCCCGGAGTCGCTGGACTGTCAAGGTGCTCCTGATGCCTCGACAGTTCCAGCTGATACATGCTAAGGAAGAGACTCCTGGAGAGGACGAAAATCCTTCTCCTTCCTCACCACTAGAGGGATCATCTTTGAAACCGGTGCTTTGGTTGTCTTCTTTGGTGTTCTTGTTGGGGTCAAAGACGGTTATCTCGAAATCTACGGCTAAAGATCCTTCCAAACTTCGAAGAATTCCGCCTGGCGACTAGCGGGGAAAGAGATCAAACAACGGAAAAACCCGCGGGGCGAGATGGCCTGGCGACCGGCGGCACCGACCTGGCGCCGGCGGCACCATCCGCGGGCGGCCTGGCGCCGGCAGCACCGGCCTGGCGCCGGCGGCACCGTCACCGCGGGCTGGCCTGGCGCTGGCGGCACCGTCACCGCGGGCTGGCCTGGCGCCGGCAGCACCGGCCTGGCGCCGGCGGCACCATCCGCGGGCGGCCTGGCGCCGGCGGCACCGTCACCGCGGGCTGGCCTGGCGCTGGCGGCACCGTCCGCAGCGGGCGGCCTGGCGCCGGCAGCACCGGCCTGGCGCCGGCGGCACCGTCACCGCGGGCTGGCCTGGCGCCGGCGGCACCGGACTGGCGGCGGTCAGCGGCCCTCGTCCTTGTCTCGGTCCCATCGTGTTGGTCTGATCCCATCTTGACTTGTTTAGATCAATCATCGTGAGTTTGGGACAATCAAGGCTACGGAATAAACATCTTCGATTCGGTTGGAATCATCCTCGATGTTTTACGATAGAAACTAGAGTTGGATTTCGTAGAAGATATCGTATAAAACAAAGATCGGTTAACGAACATCGACCCTTTAAGCTATCGGTTTATTCTCCGAGAAAGATCATCTTTCCGAGAAATCGTATAAAACGTTTAACGACTTAAGACAAGTCCACAGACTTACTTACGATTTTTCAGAATTCAGGCCCAATCAAGCTATTACAGTTTATCCGATTTCCCGAAACATCGGATAAACATCAAGTCACCGAAAGATAGCGGAAAACTCGAGAATGATTACGAAGACCGACGAAAATGGAACATTTCCTGAAGAGATAAGCTTGGGCCCAAAGGCGAGGCCCATCATCCTAAGGCAAACCGACCTAGGAGTGGGTATATAAGGAGAGCAAGAGCAGAGGAGAAGGGCATCCTGAAAATCCGAGAATTAGACTTAGAGCATCCTGCTAGCTTAGAAGAACTAGGGTTTAGGTGGTTAGACTAGCGGAGCAAGGCTTAGGACGTTTGGCTGCCTGCAACTCTATCATTTTCTTTAAATCGCAAATCTCTTTGTCTTTCGGAGAATCCTTGTACTCGTTTCTCTTATCTAATAAAACGCCTTCAGGCAAATATTTCAACTCTTATTTTTATCTATTGAACTTTCCGATTTAGGTGTGGCAGCGCAGAGAATCCGGACCTTCAAGGAAAGTCGGGTTTACTTGGCTTTCCTCCGCAATCTTATTTATCGGAAATTGACGGTGTGAATTTCGGTTCCCACAGTTTGGCGCTAGAAGGAGGGGGGGACGGATTCTCTAAGTCGAAAAACCACCAATCGATCGAAGTTCAGTATGGCTACTTCATCAGTCCGCAACACCGTATCTTTCGAGGATCGAGCAACGGCTAGTATAGCCAAACCTCACAACAATCTCCTCGTAATAAAACTTACGATCCAGGGTATTGGCGTAGCAAGGGTATTAGTCGACACGGATGCTCGGCTAATATTATCTATAAAAGCACCCTCGAGAGGATGGCGTCGATCTAAGCATCCTTACAGATGACCCCAGCCCGGTATTGGACTCTGGGGCAAGTTATGACCCTCGGTTCGACTGACCTCTCAGTCAGAGCGGGGCGTCACCAAAGCGTGGAATTCCTGGTGATCGATGGTCCAACATCATACAGCGATAGTTGGAACACCCTGGTTAAACTCCATGAGGCGATCCCATCGACATTCCACCTATGCCTCAAGTTCCCGACACCTTTCGGGGTCGAAACAATACATGGTAGTCACGGAGCAGCACAAATCTACCTCGCTACCGAACTAAAACGGAAAAATTCGAAATCGAGACCTCTCGGAAAAAGCAAAGCGATTCACGATTAGCGGAAAATTCCTGGCAGTCCCAAAAGCTGAGGCCCTGGAAGGGAAGTGAACCAACCTGCGAACGGTGGTCTCAATCTGCCTCAACGATTCCTTCCCGGAACGGTGCGTCGATATCGGAGCCAACCTCCGCGAACCGATAAAGGTAGAGCTCATCGCATGTCTCAAAAGAACCTCGATGCGTTAAGCGGGCTGCGGAGGGCATGCCCGGAATTGACATTAGCGTAACATGTCACGAACTTAACATCGACCCGACTCACAAACCCGTAAAGAAAAAGAGCGAAAGCTGGGACCTGGCGTGCCACCGCGATCAGCGAGGAAGTCGAAAGACTCCTCAAAGTTGGGTCGGTAACAGAAGTCAGGTATCGGACTGGCTTGCCAACCCTGTCGTGGTAAAAAAGAAGAACGGCAAGTGGCGAGTCTGTGTCGATTTCACAGATCTGAATAAAGCATGTCCAAAGGATTGCTTCCGCTCCCACACATCGACCGACTGGTGAAGCAACATGAGGAAACAAGCTTCGTCATTCATGGGCGCTTTTCGGATACAATCAGATCATGATGAATCCGGCGACCGCGAAAAACTGCATTCATCACAGACCGGCGGGCGTATTGCTACAAGGTAATGCCTTTCGGTCTTAAAAGCGGGTGCAACATATCAGCGACTTCGTCAACAAAATGTTTGCCGAGCAACTTCGGAAAAACTATGGAAGTATACATCGATGATATGCTCGTAAAGTCTCTTGGCGAACACAATCATATTGCCCACCTAGAGGAATGTTTTGCACGACTCAACCAGCATAACATGAAACTCAACCGGCGAAATGTAGATTAGCGGTGGCATCGGGAGAATTCCTCGGATACCTCGTAGCGTATCGCGAATCGAGGCCAACCCTAAACAAATCGGCGCACTGATAGAGATGGCCTCCCGAGAACCAAGCGAAGTCCGAGGCTAACCGAAGGGTCGCTGCTTTGAACCGTTTCATCTCGCTCCACGGATAAGTGCCTACCGTTTCTGAAACATTGAAGGGAAACAAGAAGTTCGAATTGTCGAGCAATGTGAAAAAGCTTTCCAACAGTTGAAACATTACCTGGCCACTCCACCAGTCCTCGCAAAACCGGTGGAAGGTGAACCTCTTTTCCTCTATATCGCAGTTTCATAGCGGCAGTCAGTGGCGTCTTGATACGAGAAGAACGCAGCTTAACAAAAGCCAATCTTTTACGTAAGCAAGGCGTTACTGGATCGCGAGCTTCGATACCGCTAATGGAAAAATTAGCGTTAGCCGTCATAACCTCGGCAAGAAAACTAAGACCATATTTCCAGTCTCATACTATAGTGGTTCTCACCGTTCCTTCGCGGATAATCCTGCATAGTCGAGTCAATCCGGTAGGCTCGCCAAAATGGGCACTCGAACTGAGTGAATCTGACGTCGAATATCGCCAAGGACATGTGAAAAGTCCCAAGTACTTGCGGATTTCTTGGTAGAATTACCCACTAGAAGCATGACTAACGAGGAACCAAACTCAACTTGGGTTCTCCACATTGATGGATCTTCATCCAAACAAGGATTCGGAATCGGAATACGACTCACCTCTCTAGCGGAAATCCTAGAACAGTCTTTCCGATTGGCTTTTCATGCTTCAAACAATGAGGCAGAATATGAAGCACTCGTCGCAGGCTTGCGGCTGGCCCATGGGTTAAAATCCGTAATATTCAACTACTGCGATTCTCAGTTAGTCGCCAATCAATACAGCGGAGAATATGAGGCAAAGAGGCGAAAGGATGGGCGCATATCTAAAACTTCGTCCAAGAACTGGCTCGAAATTTTGACCAGTTAAGCCCTGACCAGAATTCCTCGCTCGGAAAACGTCCAGGCCGACGCCTTGGCTGCCCTTGCCTCGAGCTCAGATCCAGGGCTCCAAAGAGTAATCCCGGTCGAATTCATCGAGCATCTAAGCATCGGACCACCAGTGGTCATCAATCTAATCCGGGACGAGATTGAAAATGTGGAAGAAGTCGAGGATCAACCGGAAGCGGATGTGAACCCAACCGAGTATGGCTGCGACAGCCCTTGGATAGAACCAATCGAGCCTATATCGTGAATGGAACCTTACCGCCCGAAAAATGGGCTCGTAAAGTGAAAACCAAAGCGGCGCGATGCGTCCGCGATAGAGGAGAAATTTATAAGTTGTGTTTCTCTGGTCCTCTCATGACATGCGCAGAAGGGGAAAGGCGAGAAAAATCATGGAGGAGGTCCATTCGGATCATGCGGAAATCATTCTGGCGGAAGATCTCTCGCGGTCAAAATCAAACGCCACCGTAATTATTGGCCGACCATGGTAAAAGACAGCGAGAAGTTAGCCGGAAGTCGCGAAATGCCAAAGGCATGCTCCAACGATCCATCAACCAGCGGAGATCCTCTCCTCAATCTCGCCCCCTATCCTTTCATGCGATGGTCCATGGACATCGTCGGACCTATGCACCCATCAAAACAAAAGCGCTTCCTCCTAGTCCTACGGTTTCTTTTCCAAATGGGTAGAAGCAGAATCCTACGCAAGTATCAAAGACACACAAGTCGAGAATTAGATGCGGAAACATATCATAACTAGACATGGGGTCCCGTACAAAATCGTAACAGACAATGGATCTCAATTTATCTCTGCTCGATTCGAAGCATTCTGCGAAAAATACGACTTACAAAGTCAACTCCCAGATATCCGCAATGCAGCGGACAGGCAGAAACCATCAACAAAACCGTCCTTGGCCGGACTCAACGCCTAGGCGCCAAGAAGGGCGATGGGCGGAAGAGCTTGAAGGAGTTCTTTGGTCGCATCGTACAACCCCAAGGCGGACTCTGGTGAAACTCCATTAAGCCCTCGTTTACGAGCGGAATGTATGATCCCCACGAAGTAGAATTCCCGAGATGCGGAGAAGATTCCTCGAAAGAGAGGATTTAAGCGGCGCTATGATGCTGGACAATCTCGATCTCATCAATGAGCGCGCGACCAGGCACTCATTCGAATCCAGAATTACCAGCAGCGGCCGCAAGGTACTACAACTCAAATGTGCGCCATCGCGGGTTCAAAGAAGGCGATTTAGTCTTCATAAAGTCTTCCAAAACACTGCCGAACAAAACGCAGGAAAATTGGGAGCAAACTGGGAAGGACCGTACAAAGTCATAAAAGTAGTCCGACCAGGTTCATACCAAATCGCAAACATGCAAGACGTCAAAATCCCGAGAACTTGGAATGCGATGCACCTCAAAAAATACTACCACTAAGCGATAAAGCGTGGTACAAAAGAACTACGAGATGGCTTGATCCCTAGACAAAGTGCGTAGGCAACTTCGCCAACCGGCGGATTCAGCCATCCGCCCAATTTTTAAAAAAGGGGGGGAGTGGGTACGTATACTCGTATACTCCCACAAATTTCGAAGACTCTAAAATTTTCGAAACTTTTTCACGACTTTTTCAAAATCGGCCGAAACGGCCACAACAACGGATCTAGTATCCACTAAGAAATTATCATATCCAAAAACAAATCCCGGATGGCCAACACTTCACGAAGCACTGTGAATGTAGACACTTCTCCCTGGGTCAAACTTACGCGACCCCTTGGTCAGCGTCGAAAGCGGAAACAACAGTTTTCTGGCTCGAACATTAAGTAAAGACATCCTCAAAGCCATGGCGTTTCAGCGAGATCGCGGCATAAGGAAAAATCAACCTTCAGCACTGCGAGGCGTTGCTAGCGGCAGAAGGACATTCTTTTCCATAAAACATTGCAGACGAAATCTTAGATCTCTGAACATCTAAGCGCACCTCAAAGCGGTATCATTTCGTTGTTGCTGATCACAACAAGCGAACTCTAGCGTCTAAACAGACAAATAGCAGCCCTTCAAGGGTAGGCTCTCTTACATCCGACAAGGATAAACATAGCGCTATACAAGAAATCAAAATTTTGGTCTAGCTCTTCGTAAAGGAAGTAGCTCGACTCACGCCAAACAAATCATATAAGCCGACAACAATTCCGCAGTTTTAAGCGGTGCGAGTCAGGTTAAAATCGCAAACAGGCAAAGCGAAAGCCGATTTGTCATCGCGAAAGCCTCAGTCCGAGAGTAAACCTAGGTCTTGCCTAAACCCAGCCACGCTGGATCTTGACATCTCACAGACATAGTATGGTATCACGAGATCAAAATTTGTCTCTTCACTTAAGCCTATTAGTTTCCGCGAGTTTTTAGCGTAAATCGGTAAACGCGGAAAATCTGGCTTCTGCGAACAATAGATGCGGTGATCATCGGGAACTAGGAATGAGGCGACAACTCACACCCTCTTTCTCATACTTGAAAAACTGAAGTTCATAAATAATCAGCGTTTCATAGATTTAGACTGCGAAATTCAAACAAAACCCCAAAAGAGGGCAGGGATTCGAGAGCCACCAGCGGCCAGTCCAGCAAATACATCATGGCCTCTTAGCGGCGAAACACATAAAAACGAAATCCCAGAAGGGATTGATAAACCTAGGCGGCTCCCAGGCGTCATCTTCATCCTCACTTGCGGCGGGGATAGCCTGCGCCGTCGCCTCCCTCGATCGCATCGCCATTACCGCCTCGTCCACGCCAACCTCGCGATCTTCTTCCGTGCGCTCCTGATCTTCTGAGTCTTGGAGGTCGGAGCAAGGGTGCATTCGGCTTGCAGGCGGAAAGGATTGAATCAAAATCTCCCTCGGTGGCGCCCACTCTCCTTCTGGGGCGATAATCGGCTTCCTCCAAATCCAAAGGCGGGGCCTCGTTACCTCGAAGCAACTTCGAGCTCATTCAAACTCCGCCGATCCCGCTAAAGCCAAGTCCCTCTTGCGGATGGCTATCAAGGACTCAAACAGGATGGCCATCCTCGCCGACGACCAAAGAAGTCGTCTCGGCATCGGCAACCTCCGAGGATCTACGGGCGCTCATCTCCTCGTGAGCCTGAACCTTCTCGAAGGCGCGGACTTCCGAGGATTTACTCCTCTTCTCTTTCTTCACCTTGAGTACGAACTTCGCGGTCTTCCCAAGGTCGCTCAAGATCGCTGATCTGAACCTCAAGCTGGGGCGTCTGGGCAGCATGGGTGTCCTCGACAGTCTGCAATGCAGCCTTAGTACGCCTGGACGACTTCCAGCCTTCTTCTCGATGATCTAATGACTTCGACCCGCGACTCGCCAAGCATTCCGTCAATCAGCGACACAAACTGCCCGCAAAAGGAAGGAGTAAGTATCATCGTTAAAAAATAAAATAAAATAAAATAAAAACGGTGCAAGAATTGCGGACAAATTAAAATCGAACCTTGAACGATGACGCCAACGGCTCTGAAAGTTAAGCTTTCCTGCAGCACCCGCTTCTTTTTAGCTCGGACAGCGCCAACCCTTGCCCTTCCTTTGGCAACGGCGCTGCACCAGCCGCTGGCAGTCCTAAGACAAGTTCCCTCATCGCCGGGGAAGAGGTGCAGATTCTATCGCCCTCTCTTCCGAGATCACGATCGAGCAGTCGAATAACCCGATGGATGGACCTGAACATCAAGAGTCTGTTCAGGAACGATAACCCCTTCGTAGGCGGGAGGGCATCAGATGGGACTTCGGGCTGGGAACCGGCGAGCAGGCAAAGGAGTTGGAGCAGCGGAAGGAACATCGGGCGTCTCAGTCCTCGCCCGCTTTGAGCCTTTCGCAGCACTACGCCTGGACAGCTTAGCCTTGAAAGAATCAAACCCATCAATGAGGGACGGAGTAGCCTCCTGAGCGGCCTGAGCGGCGGAGCTTGGCTGACCGAACCGACGGAGCTTGGCCGCCTCACCCATCTCAACATCAGAATCATTCTTTTCAACTTGGGATGAAGACATTTTCTATCTTAAGAGAGAAGAAGAGAGAATTTGAAAAGATGTGAGGAATGAGAAGGAAGGCTGGCTATTTATAAGAAAAGGGAGGTGAAGACACAGGTTTCTGCGGAAAAATCCTTTGCCGAAAATTTCGATTTTCAAAAATTAAAACACTCGCCCATAAAATCGTCTCCGATCTTACGAGCTGGGGGCTAACTGTTGGGGTCAAAACGGTTATCTCAAAATCTACGGCTAAAGATCCTTCAAACTTCGAAGAATTCCCGCCGCGAGACTAGCGGGGAAAGAGATCAAACAACGGAAAAACCCACGGACGGCCGAGATGGCATGGCGACCGGCGGCACCGACCTGGCGCCGGCGGCACCGACCTGGCGCCGGCGGCACCGACCTGGCGCCGGCGGCACCGACCTGGCGCCGGCGGCACCGTCGCCGCGGGCTGGCCTGGCGCCCGGCGGCACCGTCGCCGCGGGCTGGCCTGGCGCCGGCAGCACCGACCTGGCGCCCGGCGGCACCCGACCTGGCGCCGGCAGCACCGACCTGGCGCCCGGCGGCACCGACCTGGCGCCCGGCAGCACCGACCTGGCGCCCGGCGGCACCCGACCTGGCGCCCGGCGGCACCGTCGCCGCGGGCTGGCCTGGCGCCGGCGGCACCCGACCTGGCGCCGGCGGCACCCGACCTGGCGCCGGCGGCACCCGACCTGGCGCCGGCGGCACCGACTGGCGACGGTCAACGCCCTCGCCCTGGTCTCGGTCCCATCGTGTTCGGTCTGATCCCATCTTGACTTGTTTAGATCAATCATAGTGAGTTTGAGACAATCAAGGCTACGGAATAAACATCTTCGATTCGGTTGGAATGCGTCCTCGATGTTTTACGATAGAAACTAGAGGATTGGATTTCGTAGAAGATATCATTATAAAACAAAGTTCGGTTAACTTGAACATCGACCCTTTAAGCTATATGGTTTATTCTCCGAGAAAGATCATCTTTCCGAGAAATCGTATAAAACGTTTAACGACTTAAGACAAGTCCACAGACTTACTTACGATTTTTCAGAATTCAGGCCCAATCAAGCTATGACGGTTTATCCGATTTCCCGAAACATCGGATAAACATCAAGTCACCGAAATATAGCGGAAAACTCGAGAATGATTACGAAGACCGACGAAAATGGAACATTTCCTGAAGAGATAAGCTTGGGCCCAAAGGCGAGGCCCATCATCCTAAGGCAAACCGACCTAGAAGTGGGTATATAAGGAGAGCAAGAGCAGAGGAGAAGGGCATCCTGAAAATCCGAGAATTAGACTTAGAGCATCCTGCTAGCTTAGAAGAACTAGGGTTTAGGTGGTTAAACTAGCGGAGCAAGGCTTAGGACGTTTGGCTGCCTGCAACTCTATCTTTTTCTTTAAATCGCAAATCTCTTTGTCTTTCGGAGAATCCTTGTACTCGTTTCTCTTATCTAATAAAACGCCTTCAGGCAAATATTTCAACTCTTATTTTTATCTATTGAACTTTCCCGATTTCGTATGGCAACGCAGAGAATCCGGACCTTCAAGGAAAGTCGGGTTTACTTGGCTTTCCTCCGCAATCTTATTTATCGAAAATTGACGGTGTGAATTTCGGTTCCCACAGTTCTTCCCCCTGCTGTGATAACGTCAAGTAGAAGCTTTCTACGCGAGGAGTTGTGTGTCGTTGTGGTGCGCCTTCTCTTCATGCTCACACCACTTTTGGGGCTACCAGGAACCGTTCTCCTGCGTACAATTTTCTTTCCTTCCGCCTTTGATTGCACTGGGTGAACTGGTAGGTCGCTGGAATCCTCTATTTCCTCGGTAGTCTCCAACAAGAGGGGGCCCAAACGCAAGGAAACATGGACTCTGTCTTCACTGAGAGTCCTAATAGGCAATCTCTCCCCCGGGCCTAGTCTGCCTGTCTCGAAAATATTTGAACTTGAAGGTCGAGTAATGGAGTCACAGAAACGAGTTCTTATATCCACTTCCATGTTTTGAACCTCTGCTCGTGGTGGATATTGGGGATCACTCCTTTGTCCCTCCAAGCCAGATCAGCTTGTTGTTTGGGTGTTGACCGAGAGTCTCACTTTCACCGACACTCTTTCTTCCCCCGCACTTGCACCCCACGAGGATCAGTAAGTCTTGACGAGATACTTGTTCTCCTCTGCTTATCTATAGGAGCTGTAGCAGGCGATTGGCTTGACTTTGATAAAGCTTCTCTGTCTGGGGATGAACGGGTTCCACGAATCGGTTCCCCAGTTGGGCAGTCCCTAGCCCAGGATTTGAGTGAGGAGGTTCCATTTGACTAAACACCCGCCTGTCTCCTCTGTGAGGGAGATGAGTGACGCGAGAAACTCCTATCATCATAGCGCCTTCAATTTTCCTCAAAGCTTGAGGTAGAATAATCCTCATCTCTTCTTCTACGCTGTGGAGACTGGTTACGGTGGCGACGTTCATATCCCCCAGCTCTTTCATCCTTTTTATAGTTGGTCCAGGGAGCACCTCCATTTTTCTCCGAGTGATACTGACGGGACCGCTTTCTGTCTTCCTGTCTCTTCTTGCTTTCTTCGATACTGTCCAGAGTATTCTGCTAGGAGATGCCAAGGTTTCTTCTTTCATTGCATTGGTTCCTCAGAAGTTCACGGCTCGGGCTGTCATCAGATTCATGGCTTAATGACTTGCAGAGGAAGCTATGTTTCTGCAAATACTCATACTCCATCTCAATCTCCACGACCTCCTTCGATGGTAACTGAAGATCCATCTTCATGATGAGAGGTTGTAGACCGTTTACTGATACTCTCAGCCTGGCCTTGTTTGCTTCCTTTGTCTCAATGTGACCCAACACAGGGCTGATAGCATCGATGGTCTTGTCATTCCAGTAATGAAGTGGAATGCCATGGATATTGATCTAGAATGGAATGCGTTTGGGGAAATTATCCGAAACAATCGGCTCCCACCTTTGCAGAATAATCATCCACTTCTTGAAGTGGTAGGGCGCCTTCGATAGTATGGTTTGAGGATCTTTTTCGGATTCAAAACCAAACTGGAAAAGAGTGGGACCTAAATCCCTTCCAGATATTCTTCCCGCAACATTCCAGTGTTGCAAAAGAAGTCTACGAGTGCTCGGTGTTATGGTATTTTTGTGTAGGGTTGTTTTAGTACTACGAAACACTAGAAGATTTGTGTGAAAAGATAAGAATCGAGACTAAAGAGATGTTTATTATTGATTCGAGCATGGACTACAAGATTTTGGTGTATAAACCCTAGTTCTAGCCGCCTAAATCCTAATCTCTTAGCCTCGAAGTGTCGATCCCTTTTTCTAGGGTTTTTGGGTCCTTTTATAGGTGTAGATGTCGGTTGAAGTAGATGGAACTCTTCCATATTCGTAAATATGGAAGAATCTCTGTAGGCGGAAAACTTCCATTTTGCTCTAGGGTTGGTCTGGAGGTAGGTACTGGAAGCAGGTTCCTTCGATGCAGGGGCCGGAAGTAGGTACCTTGTCCGGAAGCTGGAGAAATCTGGTACCTGGATATTTTCCCCAACAGTTTGCCACTTGTTTCTTGAGCTCGTCGTCGAGATCATGGAATAACTTGTGCGCCTCATTATCGTAGCTCCGTTGTGGCAGATTTCTTCGAAATGGGACGTGACTACGGGCTCCTTGTCTCTTAAATCTAAGCTCAAATCGGAGTTCATATTTGGGACTTGGAACGAGACTTTCACCCTGATAGATCAAAGTTCTTTGGGTGCTACCAAATCCTGGACTTGGTTGGAATCGACGGCGCAGGGTCCGAATCTCGGATTTCCCGGATTTTTAGATGACGGCGAAGCTTGTCGTAGTCTAGCCTTCGGATCGCTTATATTTTCCGACTTAGTCGATTCTAACCAAAAAGAAGAGGGGAAATCTTTTTTGGGCTTTCTTTTAAAAATTTCTGAAGGCGGGTTGGTAGATGGTAGGGTTAGGTCTAGGAGAGGGAATGAAGCCTCAGATCCGGGGAAATCCGCATCATCCTCTCTTATTTCGACGGCTGAAGTCAAAAGCCCTAAGTTCGATGAAACTGCTACAGTTGAGAGTATTTCTTCCGATGAGGAAGAGGGATCTTCACCCGTGGGTCCTACTTCAATGATCGGAGCAGGGGAGATCGAGGATGGGAGGAGGCGATACGATCTCCCCTTAAGAAGTCGTCATCTGATCTCCGAATCCTTCAGATAGGATATCGGATTTCGAAGTTGATGAGGTTCCGGCTTACGAAGCATTTTTCGAATTGGGATTCAGGGGTCGCATTCCTTCGTTGATTGCAAAGCTGTCGGAGTTTCTCGAAATCTCACCGGGTCAGTTGACTCCTCCAGCTTGGAGGATTTTGATAGCGATCCAGAACCTAGGTGATGTCGAGAATCTCGTCTTGGGAGTGAACGAGGTCCTGTTCTCATACTTCGTGGTTCCCTTACACAGCGGAGGAGGCAAATACTATCTTCATCCTCGCAACAGCAATGCTCCAGTCCGAGAGATCTCGAAAATGAGAGAAAGCGCCATCCGATTTTTGTTAGTTGGGCAGAGAGATTTGCCTTCATGACTATCCCTGGCTTCTCTCCTGTCTGGCATATAGTTGGTAGGTTATTATAGTTTCTCTTGCCTCTTGATAGAATACTAATTCGGTTTCTTTCTTTTGCAGACGTATCTCAAGGGAACCGAAATTCGCACCGTCAATATTTCGTATAAATAAGGAAAGTAGGAAAACCCTAATTTCCCTGAGGTTCCGGATATCTGAGAAACCACACACCAAGCAATCAGAACACGAGAATAACAACGATAAAAATAAGAAATCGAAAAAGGAGAGCAAAGTAGATCTTATTCCGAATCCGTGTATGAGTGTTACGACAAGGAAATAGCCTTGGCTCGAGAGCTGTCGGCGAGATTCCTAGTTCTAAAACCTTAGACTAAAACCCTAATTGAGTCGCAGCTCGATTAATGAAAACGGAAAATTGCCTAAATTGCTCTAAGTGCTAAGTTTGCTGTGAAAAAGTTCCCTCTCCATGCCTCTCGTCTTGAACTCCTTATATACTTTCTTCTAGGTCGGTTTACGCCTTCCTATTTTGCCCTTAAGCCGTCCTAGTTCAAAAATGGAGATATTCCATTTTTCCGATCTTCATGAATATCTGCGGAAACTTTCCATTTATCCGCGGAATTTGATATTTACCAAGCATAACCGTCATAATGTTTATGGGTTTTATGAAATCGTAAGTGGGCCTCGAATCAAGTTTTAGGACTCTTTGGACCGTCTTTTGATTCGGAACGTTTATTACGGTTTCTTTGATAAAGATAATTTCCGCGGTTTTTATCGTAAAACAAGACCAAGGATTCCATTTGATTGGAAATCAAGAAATGGTTAAGCCGTGGTTTGCGGAAGGTTAATGAGGATAGTCGAGACTGCATAGTTTTACGTTGTATAGTCATTTCGGAAGACTTTGGAAGCTACGGAAAGACCGGGATGCATGCATGTTTGGTCGTTATAGCGACCGAGCTCTGTTCGGAGCTTGATTTCTATAGCGACCGAGCTTGGCTCGAGGCTCGGTCGCTATAGCAACCGAGCTTGGCTCGAAGGTCGGTCGCTATAGCGACCGAGTTTTGTTTCATGATTTGATTGCTATAGCAACCGAGCTCTTGTTTGTGACTCGGTCGCCATCGTGACCGAGTTTGCGCCGCGGACTGAAAACTTTGTTGTTAGAACCCATCGTCCAAGTGTCTGAGACTGTCGCAATGATACGATGCTTGAGATGTTGTTTACGGACGTTTGGACCACTGATAGCATTGTGTTGTTGTTTTAAGAAATCGCTGTTTGAATTCTTTAAAACAAGATTTTATCGCAAGTTCTTCGTATAAGTTTTCTTTCTCGAGCGTAAAATCTTATGTTAATTTTACGGACATTTGATGTCAACTTTGTCGTTTCGATTTGACCCCAACAGTTAGCCCCTAACTACGCTAGAATCGTAGGTTGACGAGATTCTATCGTGCGGTTTGGCGGGTTTAGGCGAGTTTAGGCGAAGTTTTCATCCAAAAGTCCGTGGTAATTCCTGGAGCTTATAAAAGAGAAGGTAACTCCTTTCATCTTTTTACTCACTCATCTTCACAAGAATTTGTTTTGAGAGAAGATTTCTTTTGATTCCCCCTCTGTCAAAATTTCTTAGAAGTGGGAAAAAATATTCCAAGAAGAAAGTTTCTGAAAATCCTTCCCCTGAATGTAATCAAGATGAGGAGCTTCTTGTTCCGAAATATGAATTTTCATTCCATCCACGGATCTTGACTGGCAAGCGTCTTGGAAGCGTGCAGCAACCAAATCGGCGCTCTGGGAATGTTTTCCTGTTATGCGCATCTGAGATGTGGTGGGAGGCCTTCCGAGCAAGACTACCAGCACCTTTCTTGCGAAAGCCCGGGAGTACGCTCGGGTTCCTGATGCGGTTGAATTCCGAATTTCCAGGCGTGGGGAGAGAGCTGGTAATCCCCCGGAGGGTTATTTTACATGCTACGAGGCTGTATTGGTGCGTTGTCGCCTCTGGTTTCCGATCCCTGAGATTATTGTCCGCGTGCTGGATTGTTTCCAGGTCTCGTTTAGTGTTGGGGTCAAAATCAGTCACGACGGAATCGATACCCGAAAATCCTCGGAAGTACCAAATCTCGGGCAAAACCCAGCGAGTAGCAAAGCGGATCACCCGAACGGGCCTGCGAGCTCGCCGAGACAAGGAGAGCTTCGCTCGGCGGCCTTGAGCCAGCTCGCCAGCGAGCATGGGCCAACTCATCGGCGAGCTCGCCCAAGACAAGGGGAGCTTCGCCCGGCGAGCATGGGCCAACTTCGCCCGGCGAGCATGGGCCAACTTCGCCCGGCGAGCATGGGCCAACTTCGCCCGGCGAGCATGGGCCAACTTCGCCCGGCGAGCATGGGCCAACTTCGCCCGGCGAGCATGGGCCAACTTCGCCCGGCGAGCATGGGCCAACTTCGCCCGGCGAGCTTCGCCCAAGACAAGGGGAGCTTCGCCCGGCGAGCATGGGCCAACTTCGCCCGGCGAGCATGGGCCAACTTCGCCCGGCGAGCATGGGCCAACTTCGCCCGGCGAGCATGGGCCAACTTCGCCCGGCGAGCATGGGCCAACTTCGCCCGGCGAGCATGGGCCAACTTCGCCCGGCGAGCTTCGCCCAAGACAAGGGGAGCTTCGCCCGGCGAGCATGGGCCAACTTCGCCCGGCGAGCATGGGCCAACTTCGCCCGGCGAGCTTCGACCATGACATGGGTCAGCTTCGCCCGGCGAGTACAGCCCTGTCATGGATCAGCTTCGCCCGGCGAGCTTCGCCCGAGACAAGGGAGAGCTTCGCCCAGCGAGCACGATCTACCTATCGGCGATTATTTCTGAATCGGTCATATCCTGTGACCATCGTCTTCGTCAAAATTTCCATAACTCAATCCTCAGGTGCACGGATATAATGTCGAAGTTCCATCTAGGAATATCTTCAAAAGCTTTCGGAAATTGGGAAGGTTAAGTCTCTCGAACGGTTTTCCACTCTTTGTGGTAGGATGGGTTACGATTAATTCAACATCAACCACCTCGGCTGTACGAAGAAACGAAGTTCCGTTAGAAGGGATCGTTACCTATGCCAGCAGGCGCCATGATAAAAGCGGCTTAAGTCTTAATACGCCCAAAGAGGGTCGAATTGTGAACAACGGCCCACCTACGATCCTAAGAGACTTGAGCCCAAAGATTAGAACGACGGTTTATCTCATTAGCGAAAGAGATAAATGTCAAGTTTCATGAAGATAAATGTCAAATTTCAGCGAAGATAAATGTCAAATTTCATAAAGATAAATGTTAAGTTTCCGAAGATAATCATGAAGGAAAAATGGAAAAGCCCGACTTGCGACAAATCCGGCCCAAAAAGAGAGGCAAACCGACCTAGAGGGAGTATATAAGGAGAGCTTGAGGCGAGGATCAAAGGAGAGCTTTCTCGGAGCAAACTTAGCACTTAGAGCAAATTAGGCATTTTTCTGTTTTTATTATCGAGCTGCGGGTCAACTAGGTTAGAACTTAGGTTGCTAGACTAGCTAACTTGCCGATAGCTCTCGTAGCCAAGGCTCTCACCTGTTGTTGTTCACGCTCAAACGCGGATTCGGAAATAAGACCCTTTTGCTCTTTCTTTTTCTCTTTCGATTTTCTATTTTACTATTTTCGGCATATTGATTGTGTTGTGTGTGGCCCAGCAGATAGCCGTGACCTTTAAGGGAAACTAGGTTTACTTGGTTTTCCTCCGATTAACTGAAACTTGACGGTGTGAATTTCGGTTCCCACAGTTTGGCGCTAGAAGGAGGGGATACGGATCTATCTTTCACGCAACCACGCACGCTCAGTCAGATATGGCTACGGACACTGATAAAGACAAACAGGCGCCCG
Organism: Brassica carinata; assembly: GCA_016771965.1. NCBI lineage: Eukaryota > Viridiplantae > Streptophyta > Magnoliopsida > Brassicales > Brassicaceae > Brassica > Brassica carinata. The sequence continues at coordinate 50,902,248 of CM028688.1, forward strand.
ACGGGCCTCCCGTCGATCCCAGTGTCAATCACACTCCAGCTGGAAACATGTCGACGGTAACTACGGACGCCGCGACTTTAGCCCAGATGAAAGAACTGTTCGCTTCTGCTCAGAAAAAGTCGGAAAACAGGATAAACTCGTTGCCGCTCTCGCAAAACACGTGGAAACCTTAACTGCGAAGGCTATGAGTAAAATCCCGCGCGGCACTACCAGGACCCGCGGCGGCAAAAGTCTCAACTTCGAGACTCCAAACGACCAGGCCGCGCGGGTGGACAGAGCGTCCTCGGGTAAAAACCCAAGCGAAGCAGCCCCGTCCGATGCACAGCCGGTCGTGGAGAAACTACCACCTCCTCCCGAGAGCGACGAGGGGGCCAATGTTGAATGCATCGATCTGGATATAAGTGACCAGTCCGATGGCTCGGACCAAAATGCGGATATCCACCCAAGAAGAACGCGAAGCCAGTCCGCTCGGCAGAACGCGTCACTTGAGAAACCCATGACGGAGGAAGAAGAAAACCTCTATTGGGTGGAACAGGAGGAGCTGGCTGAAAAACAAGCAAGAATCCACCGGAGCCAGCGTCGTCAGACTCGAAGGGCATCTGGGAGCCCCAGTGAAATCCACGACCTACGCGACTATATTGCGAAAACCGCGGCAGAAGTCAAAGCGGTGAAATCGCAGATTCACCATGCGGCGAGCGCTGCGCCCGAAATTGGCAGACTACTCGAGGAAGCATGCAAGACTCCTTTCACCGCCCGGATCACGGAAACCCGCATCTTCTCGGATCCAGGGAAGATAGAAATTCCCGTCTACGATGGCACCTCCGACGCAAAGGCGCATCTGCAGTCGTTCTAGATCGCGATGGGAAGATGCAAACTCAAGGAACGCGAAAAAGACGCCGGCTACTGCCTCCTCTTCGTCGAAAACCTCAAAGGAGCTGCGCTCGAATGGTTTTCTCGTCTAAAGCGAAACTCTATCGGAAGACCTCGGACGTCGATCTCTGGAGTCTATCTTAAAGGGAAGACGAGTCACTCCGCGATTTCATGAACAGATTCAAGCTAGTAATGGCAAGAGTCACCAGAATCAGCGACAAAGTAGCGTCGGCGGCTCTGGAAAAACTCTGGTACCGATCTAAACTCCGCCAGTGGATATCTCTCGAAAAACCGAGAACGATCCAGGATGCTCTGCACATTCTACTACGAACTGCAAGGTTCTCGGCACAATGCTCGCCGCGAAAGTTCTCGCCGGCGAACTCTCGAAGATTACGAGCATAAAAGATCTTGTCTTGGATTCCGATCGGCCTCCCAAAACTTACAAAGAGTCTCCCGAAAGGGACGCACGCGAAAATCAGTCGGGCGAGAAACACGGAAGAAGAAAAGACAACCAAGGAAACAACATCAACTGTCGAAGGGTTAACATGATCATCGGAGGATCGCAATTCTATCACGATTCAGTCTCTTCGATCAAGGCTTACGGACTGAAGGCCGAGACGAGCTCTAACTGGAAAAATCGGTCCCCGACCGATGACGTGCCGAATGATACGATCACCTTCGAAGAACATGAAACCATCGGCATCGACAAACCGCACTGCGACCCGAGAGTCATCGATTTGGTGATCCGAGACCTCGAAGTCGCCAGGATCCTTGTCAACACAGGAACCACGGTCAATGTCATCTACCGCGATACGCTTCGAAGAATGAGTATCGAACTCGGCGAAGTCGTCCCGGAACCGAAACCTCTCACAGGTTTCTCGGGTACAATGTCAATGACCCTCGGATCCATCAAACTTCCCGTGATGGCAAAAGATGTTACGAAAATTGTCGACTTCATGGTGATCGACACTCCTGCCATCTATAACGTCATCATGGGAACCCCCTGGATCAATGCCATGAAAGCAGTACCATCGACTTACCATCTCGGTATCAAATTCCCAACCCCAAGCGGAACAACAGTAATCTGGGGATGTCAAAAACAGTCGAGGCTCTGCTACTTGGCCGAACATAAACTTCGACTAACTCGGAACGCCCCAGCGGTCGACCCGAAGAAATTGAAGAAAACTCAGAACTCTTACCAGACCTCCGCAAAAAGCAATCCAGACTACCGGATCAGGCAACTCGGGATGATAGCATCATCCCCGAATCCATCACCTCACCAGCAGACGACCCTACTCCGGAAACGATCGTCGACCCAGGTTTGGCCCCAGTAGCTGAAGCGACTATGGCGACCCCCTCCAGCGAGTAGGAACACCCGCGGAAACCAGAAGAACTACGAGATGGCTTGATCCTTGAAAGAGGTACGTAGGCAGCTTGTCCTGTTGACAAGTTCAGCTATCCCCTTCTCCAAAAAAGGGGGGGGGGGAGTGGGTACGGGTACATATACTCATTTACTCCCATAAAGTTCGAAATATCCGTGCTTGTACCCGAAATTTTCGAAAGTTTTTAATAAAATTTCTTTTTTCCGATTTCACGAATCACTCGCAATAAGCCTCTACACCGTCCAAACAATCCTTGGACAAAAAATGGTTCCTATTTTAAACAGCCACGGTCAAGTAAGACCTAAAATGCACCTGTCTTCTCCGAAAGAGAGAAGATCGAAACCACTTCGTAAAAGATATATCTTTCGGGAAAAGTGAGACGTCGCAAACAATCCGCGAAAGATCTTATCTAAGTTCACAGTCCATCCGCGACTTTAAAAACAATGATCTTCGATTGGCCCCGACGAACATACCTGAAAAACGTTCTCCAAAAAGGAACTCGTAGTCAAACCTTTCATAAAAGTAAAGGTTCTCTTACATCCGGCAAGGATATCATAGCGCGCTATACAAAAAATCCGAAATTTTGGTCAGCACTCCAGACGGACTCTGGAAGATGCTCGGTTCTTCCCATACAAGTCGTATAAGCCGGCATCAAGCCGCGGACTTTAAACGGAAAGAACCAGGTAGAAATCGCCAACAGGCAAAACGAAAGCCGATTAGTCATCGCGAAGCCTTAGTGCCGAGAGTAAACCTAGGTCTTGCCGTAAGCCCAGTCCTACAGGCACATTAACATCTCAAGGCATAATATCAGAACTGATATGAGATCGTAAAACAAGTCTCATCGTCCAAATGCTCACGAAACTTCGTGAAACTCCTAAACGTTTCCGAATACCCTCGTCCTTATAAGAGCAAACGAACAGGACGAAAAACTAAGAGTTAAGATACATGAGTGACTACTCGTATCTTTTCCTCAAACACTTGACAGAAGTATAAACTAAAAATCACAGGATGATAAAATTATTCATCATATATATAAAAGCCGCAAAACGGTTGGGATTCAAAAGCCACCAACGGCCAGTCCCACAAATAAAGTCAAATGCCCCCGAAAGGCCATAGCACACTCATATAAACAGGCCACAGTCGGCCTAAAAACTCAACGATACAAATAAAGGATAAGGGAAATCTATCCCAAATAATTGAAATCTACATACCTAGACATCGAAATGCCAAAAGAGTTCGCGGGATGATCGACCTCTCCCTCTCCGTCCGCAACTCCAGCACCTCCGTCGCCAACACGGGCTCCCGCTTCCGCCGTGTCCTCCGAGACCTCGATGGGATCCCAAAGCTGTCGGACCCTTCCTTCGATCGGAGGAACCAGGGATTCAGCGTGGGCGTACCCGTCCATAAGGACCGACATCTCAGCGACCTCGGCAGGAAAGGAGAACTCCTGGTTCTGCGACTTGTAGAGGGTGGCAACCGAGCCACGACACTCGCGAAAATCGCCTACGAATTCCTGAGCGTCCTTAAAACTCTCGAATTCGGTGGCGAACGAAGCGGCCCTCCGCTTCATCTCGACAACAATCGTCCTCCTTCCTTTCCTCTCCGCGCGAACAAGAGCCCGAGAATGGAGCTCAGCCTGTCTCTGGCTCTGTTCCTAGACCTCCTTCCGAAACCGAAAGAGTTCCCTTTCAGCCTCCTCGGCTTTAAAGTGAGAGATGCGCGACTCCCGGAAACTCCCGTCAAGCGCCGCATTAAACACCCTCATCCCTGCATGAACTTAAGATTAAAAAAATATATATGTATATATATACCAAAATTCAGATCAAAGTTCAAGGGATAAACCTCGTTGATTAAACGAGAGCCTTCAGCGACCACTTTCCGCCTCGACTCTTCGTTCAGCGACTCGTGAGTAGTAAAACCGGGAGGAAGGTCAGCGAAAAAATCACTAGGAAGGGGAACATCGTTGGCTCCGCTCTTTTCCCCTGGAGTGAAACTAGGTTTCCATCCTGGCCGCGGAGGATCTCCCGAAACGGTCTCAGAAGCAACTCCTTTTCCTTTCCAGGACCTGTTTCTCCACCTCTGAGTAGGTAAGACATCAGCGACCGGCTCCTCATCATACGGATAATCAAGGAGCTGGGAGACGGCTCGAGATCGATGGAGCTCCGTCGCACTTCGGATCCGTTCAACGCTAAAGGAATTCCAGAAGAACGGCTGCTGCGGAGGAGATCTCGCTTGGCGAAAAGATCGGCAGGAGTTGGCGGAAGGATCCTGTTCGCTGCAAGATATAAAAAAAATCAAAAACCATCGTCACATTAAAAAAAAACGTCACTGGTCGTATTACCGTGTTTGAAGTTCCATTCCCGGCGGAATAGGTGGAGATAGCTCTCCTCGACGGATTCCCCATCTATTCGAACTAAGAAAAAGCGCTCAAACCATGTCTTGGGGTGCGAAGTGTGCCCCTGGATTATAGCCATGTTTTTCTTCGGTGCCATGCGGAACGAGCCATCAATCTCCGTTGGTCTCGTAGCCCAAAGGCCCTCGAAGTCGCCAGGGTTAAGATCCATCCCTAACTCGTAACTCGCGATCAACACTCCGAGCCAATGCCGCAAAGCCGGAACGTTCAGCTGACTGATCGAAAGCTCGAAGCGCGCGAACAATGGTGCCGGGGATCGGGAACCACATGCGACAATACGACAGAAAGGCTTCATAGCAAGTGAAGAAACCTTCCGGAGGATTCCTTGCGCTCTCATTGCCGCTCGGGATCCGGAACACGACTTCGCTTGGGACCTGGTAAAACTTCCGAAGAGTAGCAAGGTAGCGGGGAGAAACCATGCTCGGCGTGAGAGGCGCATTTGGCGACCTCACAGGCCTCTTGGGGATCGGGATATCTTGCAGAGAAGAAAACGAGCCGCAAAGAGCCTTGTAGTACGCATTTTTTGCGTCTTCATCGACTCCAAACTCCTCCTTCGGAATGACCACCTCATTAGCAGAAGAGTCATCTGAAGATGAATGTGAGGAAGAGTGTCTCTTTGAAGATCCTTTGCTTGAAAACATTTTCTTTAAAGCAAGGAGAGAAAGAAAAGAGAAATGCCTATCTTAAAGGTAAGTTCTAGTAAGGAGTAAGTTTGGAATGATTAAAAACTTACTCCACCTATATAGTAGTAAAAGAGATTTACTATTTGCTCTCGGATTTTCGGCAAACGATTACGTCTTTACACCCTCCTCACAAGCTATACCGCGAGCTAGGACCTGTTACCAAAACTCCACGAAACCTAGCTAGGTGGGGGGCTAACTGTTGGGGTCAAAATCGGTCACGACGGAATCGATGCCCGAAAATCCTCGGAAGAACCAAATCTAGGGAAAAAACTTCAAAAACGAGTAACCAAAACGGATCACCCGGCGATGACGGGCCAGATCGCCCGGCGAGCACAGGCTACCTCGCCGGCGAGCTCGCCCAAGACAAGGGGGACCTCGTCTGGCGAGCGCGGGCCAGCTCGCCGGTGAGCTCGCTCGAGACAAGGGAGATCTCGCCCGGCGAGCGCGGGCCAGCTCGCCGGCGAGCTCGCCCAAGACAAGGGAGAGCTCGCCCGAGATAAGGGGGAGCTCGCCCGGCGAGCACGGGCCAGCTCGCCCGGCGAGCACGGGCCAGCTCGCCGGCGAGCTCGCCAAGACAAGGGAGAGCTTCGCCCGGCGAGCTCGCCAAGACAAGGGAGAGCTTCGCCCGGCGAGCTCGCCAAGACAAGGGAGAGCTTCGCCCGGCGAGCTCGACCGAGACAAGGGGGAGCTTGCCCGGCGAGCATGGGCCAGCTCGCCGGCGTGCTCGACCATGACATGGGTCACCTCGTCCGGCGAGTACAGCCCTATCATGGATCATCTCGCCAGGCAAGTTCGGCCGAGGCACAGGAGTGCTTGCCCAGCAAGCACGATATACCTATCGATGATTATTTCTGAATCCGGTCTTATCCCGTGACCATGCGTCTTCGTCTGAAATTTCCATAACTCAATCCTCAGGTGCACGGATATAACGTCGGCGTTCTATCTAGGAATATCTTCAAAAGCTTTCGGAAATTGGGAAGTTTAAGTCTCTCGAACGGTATTCCACTCTTCGTGGTAGGCGGGTTACGATTAATTCAACATCAACCACCTCGGCTGTACGAAGAAACGGAGTTCCGTTAGAAGGAATCGTACATATGCCAACGGGCACTTCGTGAGTAAAAATGCTTAAGTCTCAATATGGCCCAAAGAGGGTCCGAATTGTAGACAACGGCCCACCTACGATCCAAAGAGACTTGAGCCCAAAGATTAGAACGACGGTTTATCTCATTCGCGGAAAGAGATAAATGTCAAGTTTCCGCGAAGATAAATGTCAAATTTCCACAAAGATAAATGTCAAATTTCCGCAAAGATAAATGTTAAGTTTCCGAAGATAATCCTGAAGGAAAAATGGAATAGCCCGACCTGCGACAAATCCGGCCCAAAAAGAGAGGTAAACCGACCTAGAGGAAGTATATAAGGAAAGCTTGAGGTGAGGAGCAAAGGAGAGCTTTCTCAGAGCAAACTTAGCACTTAGAGCAAATTAGGCATTTTTCCGTTTTTACTATCGAGCTGCGACTCAACTAGGTTAGAACTTAGGTTGCTAGACTAGCGAACTTGCCGACAGCTCTCGTAGCCAAGGCTCTCACCTGTTGTTGTTCACGCTCAAACGCGGATTCGGAAATTAGACCCTTTTCCTCTTTCTTTTTCTCTTTCGATTTTCTATCTTACTATTTTCGTCATATTGATTGTGTTGTGTGTGGCCCAGCAGATAGCCGTGACCTTTAGGGGAAACTAGGTTTACTTGGTTTTCCTCCGATCAACTGAAACTTGACGGTGTGAATTTCGGTTCCCACATTTAGCCAGTTGAACCCTACCAGCTTCGAGATTCTCATTGGCCTTGTAATTTTAAGTTACGAGCATGGTCTATCTCTCATTACTGAAAATTTCGAGGCACTCGTACGGGTGCAGTCGTTCGGGAGTCGCGTTGCTGGCGAATAACCCCTCGTAGGATGATGTCCGTGATCAGAGGACCTGTCTCCAACTTCAACCAGTGGAAGGATTTTTTCTTTTTTGTCCGTCTCGATTCTGCGTCTGTCGAGGAGGAATTCATTCCGATGTTCCGAACGATCCCTAATCCTGCACCCTATATCAGTTTGGCACATCCGTGGCCTGCGGATATCATGGAGGTGAGGGATACCCTCAGGAGCGGTCATCATTGGTGGACCTTTTTTTCTCGCAAGAAGGTTCGCAAGGCGATCAGATTGGCTCATCCTGAATTTGGGACGGAAACAGATAGCGATTCCGAGCCCATGGATCGTGTTCCAGAGCGTGTTCCGGCTAAGAAGTTGGACGATTGGTTCTCCAAGGACAAATGCGTTGACATCGGAAACCTCGACTTTTCTGTCGACGATTTTGAAATTCCGGGATGGGACCTGAATCTCGCTTTTGGAAATGGAAGCGGCTCGAGTGATATGCCACTTCCTGATTTTGATAACTTTTTCGACGGTCTTCCCGCAAACCCCGATCATCCTCCGTTCGTGGAAGAGCCGGAGAAGCCTGAGATAGTCGCGGAGAGTTCTCGCGCGGTCAACAGGGTTAGTTCTTTTCCTCTTTCATTCTTCCACGAGTCATTCAAATGTATATTTGTTTTTTTTTTAAGAATAACGAATTTTCTCGAATTTCGTAGGCGATGAACAAGCTTTGTTTAGCATTAGTGGAGAGCCTCAGAGAAACGAGGATTTGGTGTTTCAAGGCGGAAAAGCATGGCGATTCTTATGCTGCTCCGCAGGGAGACCCTGGAGCGAAATTTGAAGGTAGCCGCCGATCGTGCCACCGAGATCCGTCGAGCGAGACGACAAGCCAAAAGGGAGATCGTTGCGAGATGAATAACCGTGCGACGCAGTTTAGAGATGAATACAAAATCTCAGGGCGGCCGATGATTTAACGGGCGATTTTCGCGAGTGTCGCGGCTCGGTTGGTACTCTCTTTAGAACGCCGGAAGGCAACTACTTTTATTAAGATGAGCTGAAGCTCTTGAAGGAAGGCATGAAGGATTGTGCTCATGCCGAGTCGCTTGTTCCTCCGATCGAAGGGAGGATTTGGGGACTTTGGGATCCCATCCCGGTTTCTCCCGATACGATGGAGGTCGCGACCGAGGCGGATGGAGGCGAGGATGAGGTGAGCTATCTAGCGGGCGAGGTTGGAACTTCGCCGTCGGAGGTATTTGTCCTCTATTGATTTAAGTTGGTGTTTATCGGGAAAATAATTCCCCTTTATCTTTCGTGTTTCTGCGGCCAAGTGTGGCCTTTTTATTTTTATCCGGCCGAGTGCGGCCATATGACCTTATTCTGGCCGGTATGGCCTGTTTGTAATATTGGGACTGGCCGTTGGTGGCTTTGAATCCCAGCTGTGGGGCGGTTTATATATATAACGTGTTTGCTAATAGTTTTCGTTTGTTTGGGATAAATCCGAGTTGTCGTTTCGTACTTATCTCCAATGAGACGTTCGATCTGTTGTTTCCTTTTAAGGTCCGTCACAAGACTTGTGGTGATTGGAACGCTGAGATATGGAACAGAGAGACATGTTTTAAGATCTCGTATCATTTTTAGATATCATGTCTTTGAGATGTTAGAGACCAGTGTGTTGGGTTTAGGGCAAGACCTAGGTTTACTCTCGATTTTTAAAGGTTTATGCGATGACAAGCCGGCTATGAGTTTTCCTGTTGTGATTTCAACCTGATTCGTATCGATTTAAAGTCCGCGATTGGTTCTCGGCTTATTTGACTTGTATGATACGAATCGAGCATCTCTCCAGAGACAATTTTTAAGCCAACTAGAAGTGCTAGACCAAAATTTTGGGATTTTTATTGCGCGCTTTTATCCTTGTGTCGGATGTTAGAGAATCATTCTTTAAGGAACGATTGAGTTGCGTTTGTTTAAGACGGCTAATGTGCTCGTCGGGGCCAATCGACGAGCGGGGTATAAGTTTTGATGTTTTGTTATCGCGTTTGGATGGTGGTTCGTATAATCCTGAATCTAACTTTGATGACGTCTCGTCGTTATTTTCAGAGATTATATTTTTGTGTTTCGATTTTCTTGAATACTTGCGTAATTTTCTTGACTTTTATCAAACGGTAAGATGAGAATGTCTTGCGATTTTTATCTTGAAGAGTAAAAAGATGCATATTGTAAAAAATTTTATTGTGTTTAAAATAACTCGATTACAAAGGTGCATCGGAAATTTTAAAAGGTGGGAGTATACGAGTATACGTACCCACTCCCCCCCCCCTTTTTAGAGAGGGGGATAGCTGAACTCGTCTTTCGATGAGCTGCCTACGTACCTCTTTCGAGGATCAAGCCATCTCGTAGTTCTGATTGTGCCGCGAATGTGTCTTACTCGGAGATTAGTGGTGCGTCGACCGCCTTAGTCGCAGGGTCGACGTCCTTGTCGGGGTTTTTCTCTTCCCATTGAGTTGCGATGTCGCCGTCGGAACCGAATTGGTTTCCGATTTCCGAGTTTGCTTCTGCGGAAGATGTCGCCGTGTCTTTCGTCGGAGAATGTTCGGCAGGAGGCTGAGTGAGCTTGCGTTTTACCATGGAGGTTGTCGTGATCAGTCTTAACTTATGTTCCGCCAAGAAGCAAAGTCGCGCTGTTTTGACAACCCGGATAGCTGCAATTCCAGTTCGTTGGGAATTTGGCCCAGGTGATACGTTGAGGAACAGCCTTCATGGCGTTTAGCCCGCGGAGTTCCCATGATCACTTTGTAGACAGCCGGGCTGTCTACCACTGCGAAGTCAACTATTTTCGTGACATCTTTTGCCATGACGGGTAGCTTGATGGATCCTAGAGTCATGGACGTTTGTCCGGAGAAACCCGTCAATGGCTTAGGCACAGGGGTGATTTCTCCGAGCTCGATGTTCATTCTTTTGAGGGTGTCGCGGAAGATCACGTTGACTGTGCTTCCGGTATCGATGAGAATTCTCGCTACTTTAAGATCCCTTATCACGAGATCTATGACGAGGGGGTCGCAGTGAGGCCGATCGATTCCTCTGGCTTCTTCCTCCGTGAATGTCACTGCATTGTCCTGACCATCTCGGGAGGAGACCATGTGGGATACCATGACTTCGGCTTTCCGTTGGTAGGCTTTGATGGCCGAGATCGAGTCCTTGCAGTACTGCGATCCCCCGATGATCATGTTCACCCTTCTGCGGTTGTTATCGTTCCCCTTGTCGTCCGATCTCCTTCCGCGTTTATCTCCTGCCTGATTTCTTGGAGAGGAGATTTCCGCGGGAGGGTTTTTATCGGGTCTTGGTGGACGATCGAATGTCGAGGATGAGATCCTTGACGCTGGTTACTCCAGAGAGTTCTCCAGCAAGAAGCTTCGGGGCCAGTCTCGCCCCCAAGACTTTACAGTTGGTTGTGGAGTGGCCCCTTGTCTGATGGAACTCGTAGTAGACGTTTTCGTCGTAATTTTGGTTGCGAGTCCATGTGTTCCCCGAAGTTTGCCCTGCTCGAATTGATCGGCGTAGTTGTGTGCCTTGGAGCTCTTCTACCTCGTGGTGGGCGTGCTTGTCGTTACGAGAGGTCTTCTTTTTTTCGATTTCGGATCTGCATCTTTCGAAGAATTCCTCGTCGGCTTATGTTTCTGCGACAGGATTCTTGTTTCTTCTTCGATCATTATGTAGTCTGAGGCTTTATGGATAGCGTCTTGGATCGTGCGAGGTTTTTCGAGTGTTATCCACTTTCTGAACATCGACTTGTACTAGAGCGTCTTCCTAAGCGCGTATACGGCAACTTTGTCGCTGATTTCGCTGACCCTTGACATAATCAGTTTGAACCGACCCATGAACTCTTGGAGGGGCTCGTCCTCTCTCTGGGACAGACTCCAGAGGTCGACATCGGAAGTTTCTCTATCTATGAACATAGAGTACTGTTTGAGAAATTCCGATGCGAGCTGGCGGAAACTTCCGATGGAGTTTCGCTTTAAGCAAGCAAACCACTCAAGCACCGCTCCCTCCAGATTCTCGACGAACAGATGGCAATAGCCTGCGTCTCTTTCGTCTTCTTTGAATCTAGCCCTTCCCATAGTGATATGGAATGCCTGGAGATGCGCTTTAGGATCGGTCGTACCGTTGTAAATCGGTACTTTGAGCTTCCCTGGATTAGACACCTTGGTGTCGGAGATGCGTGCGATGAAAGGCGTCTTACAAGCTCCCTCGCGTAATCTGTCGATTTCTGGGGCAGCACTCAAGGCGTGATGGATCTGCGATTTCACAGCCCTTACTTCCGCAGCGGTTTTGGTGATGTAATCGCGGAGATCGCGAATATCCGGATTCTCCTCAGCGGCTTTCCGAGCTTTTCGGCGTTTGCTGCGAGTAATCTCGGTTTGCTTTTCAGCCAGCTCCTCCTGTTCGACCCAGTAGAGGTTTTCCTCTTCTTCCGTCATGGGTTTGTCGAACAGGGAATCTTCCCGAGCCGATCGGCTCCTGGTTCTTCTTGGATGGACGTCGGCGTCTTCCTCGGAGTCTTTGCTCGACTTTATCCACCTCGGCGTCCTTTTCGGACGGCAGAGAATTTTTCGAGTTGCTTTTCTCGACAGGGGATGTTTCGCTACAGTTTTGTCCGGAGGGACGTTCCTGCGAAGTTCCAGGCCTATCAAGTGGGTTATAACTCGAAGCCTCCTTCCGCTGAGCTTCAGAGTTCCATGAGGGGAGACTGCACGGGTCCTTGCCGTTAGGGTTTGAACCTGTTTGGTCAAGGTTCCCACGAGTTTATCCTGATCTTCCGACCTCTTTTCGTAGGCAGAGAGCATCTTTTGAACTCGCCGAAGGCCGCGCGCAGGTGGCGGTCGATACATCCGCTGCTGGAGTGTTCAGGCGTCCTTGTTTACTCCGCTGAGAGGAGTCTGCAAGTCCGTCGCGTCGTCAATTGTCATGTCTGGTTGAGCGTTTGCTGGCTATGAGTAAGATTGATCAGTACCCCCCCCCTCCTTCTAGCGCCAAACTGTGGGAACCGAAATTCTCACCGTCAATATTTCGTATAAATAAGGAAAGTAGGAAAACCCTAATTTTTCTGAGGTCCCGGATATCTGAGAAACCACACGCCAAGCAATCAGAACACGAGAATAACAACGATAAAAATAAGAAATCAAAAAAGGAGAGAAAAGTAGATCTTATTCCGAATCCGTGTATGAGCATTACAACAATGTAATAGCCTTGGCTTGAGAGCTGTCGGCGAGATTCCTAGTTCTAAAACCTTAGACTAAAACCCTAATTGAGTCGCAGCTCGATTAATGAAAACAGAAAATTACCTAAATTGCTCTAAGTGCTAAGTTTGCTGTGAAAAAGTTCTCTCTCTATGCCTCTCGTCTTGAACTCCTTATATACTTTCTTCTAGGTCGGTTTACGCCTTCCTCTTTTTCCCTTAAGCCGTCATAGTCCAAAATATGGAGATGTTCCATTTTTCCGATCTTCATGATTATCTGCGGAAACTTTCCATTTATCCGCGGAATTTGATGTTTACCAAGCATAACCGTCATAGCGTTTATGGGTTTTAAGAAATCGTAAGTGGGCCTCGAATCAAGTTTTAGGACTCTTTGGACCGTCTTTTGATTTGGGACGTTCATTACGGTTTCTTTGATAAAGATAATTTCCGCGGTTTTTATCGTAAAACCAGACCAAGGATTCCATTTGATTGGAAATCAAGAAATTGTTAAGCCGTGGTTTGCGGAAGGTTGTAATAAGGATAGTCGAGACTGCATAGTTTTACGTCGTATCGTCATTTTGGAAAACTTTGGACGCTACGGAAAGACCGGGATGCATGCATGTTTGGTCGCTATAGCGACCGAGCTTGGCTCGAAGGTCGGTCGCTATAGCGACCGAGTTTCGTTTCATGATTTGATCAGTATAGCAACCGAGCTCTTGTTTGTGACTCGGTCGCCATCGTGACCGAGTTTGCGCCGCGGACTGAAAACTTTGTTGTGAGATCCCATCGTCCAAGCGTCCGAAACTGTCGCAATGATACGATGCTTGAGATGTTGTTTACGTATGTTTGGACCAATGATAGCATTGTGTCGTTGTTTTAAGAAATCGCTGTTTGAATTCTTTAAAACAAGATTTTATCGCAAGTTCTTCGTATAAGTTTTCTTTCTCGAGAACGTAAAAATCTTATGTTAATTTTTAAGGACATTTGGATGTCAACTTTGTCGTATCCGATTTCGACCCCAACATCCGCACCCGAGGGAAAGAAGATCATTGATCAAGTTCTGCAAGTTCCTTTAGAGCGTCGCCAGGTTCCATTTCTCATAAGCAAAGAAGTTTCTGAACGATGTAGCATTTGGGGTAAGTGATATCTTGCATATTTACATGTTTTTAGCATCCATATCTCGTGCATTTTGATCATATAAGTTAGGCATTAGGCATCTTTAGGTCCATTTTGCATTCATTTGTCCTTATCAGGTGTTGGAGTATTTTTTGGTGTGATTTGAGGTGTTTGGAAGCCTTATGGCCCAACAAGAGGTAAAGAATCAAGTTTGGCCATGAAAAGAGAAGTCAATCCATGATCTGTTCAAGACAAAGATGAGAATGGACGGAGGCCTTAGAAATGTCTTCTGTTGCTAAGATTTTCTGGAGACATAGAAAATTGAGTTAGCTTTTTAATGGAAGTGGTTTCAAGTCATTTGGAGCTGTATCGGAGGAGTTATGATCAGTTTACTAGAAGCACATCAAGCTGGCCGGGAAGACTGGTCCGGGTACTCTCACCCGGTCGGAAGAGACACTGCTTGACGACCAGGCTGGGGAGATTGGACCGGGATGAGCTATCCGGTCGGGAGAAGGTCAAGATGGACAAGGCAGGACCTGGAAGGCTAGACCGGGATGAGCTACCCGGTCGGGAGAGGGCAGGACGTCCGGGTAGGGCAGTCCGGGATGCTGAACCCGGTCGGGACGGCTGGACGACCAGAACAGGGCTGGACCGGGATGGTTGGACCGGGTTGGGTCATTTCCTCAACCCCTGATCGAAATTCAAGCTGGTTTCCCATTGGCTGAAGCCTAATTGACTCCAAGGACTTTTTAGTAATTTTTAATGATGTTCCTACGTTTTCTAAGCCTATGTATAGATACTTATGTAATCTCCTTGAGGAGAACAACTTCTTTTCTCTAAAATCACTTTTAGATGTTGAAGAAAGCTTGGATCTTGGATCCCTTTTCATCTATTTCTTTTGTGTTTACTAGATTATCTTCTTCTCTAATCATGTTTAGCCTTGAATCATAATTGATTTTGAGGTTTTCCATGGCTATTAGTGAGTAGATCTATCTAGGGTTCATGGACTTGAGAGATTAAGGGTGATTAGGTGTAGATCTAAGATGTTCTAGGGTAGATCCTTCTTGATCCTTGCTTGTAGAGTGTTCTTCTTGCTATTTTGGAGTTGGCCTCTTCAAAATAGAGCTATAGGAATTTCATGCCCGAAATGTGTTCTATGAAATGCCTGAACCAACTCTTCAATGCTTTTAACATTCTTTACCAAAGAGATTTGTTATTAAAGGTGTTAAGATAGCTAATGGACTAGTTCTTAATGATTGATTTCATATTATTCAACCTAAAATATTAGATGCTTGAGATATGTTAATGAATGAGCATTCATCTAGAGATAGAGCTTGTTTAGAATTGTGTCTAAGCTTTAGGTGTTAGATTGATCGAAAGTTTGCCATCTTAGATTGAAGCTTGATCACCCAAAGTCAATTCCCTTGTCCCAAGAACTCCTTTGCTTCATATTGAGAAGAAATTTCACTCTTTTATTGCATTTTTAATGATCTATCTTAACACCTTTAACAACAAATCTCTTTGGTAAAGAATGTTAAAAGCATTGAAGAGTTGGTTCAGACATTTCATAGAACACATTTCGGGCATGAAATGCCTATAGCTCTAGGGTGATTAGGTGTAGATCTAAGATGTTCTAGGGTAGATCCTTCTTGATCCTTGCTTGTGGAGTGTTCTTCTTGCTATTTTGGAGTTGGCCTCTTTAAAATAGAGCTATAGGCATGAAATGCCTGAACCAACTCTTCAATGCTTTTAACATTCTTTACCAAAGAGATTTGCTGTTGAAGGTGTTAAGATAGCTAATGGACTAGTTCTTAATGATTGCTTTCATATTATTCAAACTAAGAGATTAGATGCTTGAGATATGTTAGTGAATGAGCATTCATCTAGAGATAGAGCTTGTTTAGAATTGTGTCTAGGCTTAAGGTGTTAGATTGATTGAAAGTTTGCCATCTTAGATTGAAGCTTGATCACCCAAAGTCAATTCCCTTGTCCCAAGAACCCCTTTGCCTCATTGAGAAAGAAAGTTCACTCTTTTATTGCATTTTTAATATTGTCTTAGTTCATAATCATTCTCACTCAATGGTTGCACTTAGATTAAGCATAGATTTGCATTCCCTTTGCATTATAATCACTTAGGATTGGATTGACATCTCGTATACTACAACATTTGATTGGACCCTTGAAAAGTCCATCATCAAATTGGCGTCGTTGCCAAGTTCTAAGTTGATTTTGACATTGGGATTTAGTCATTTGCTTGAGACTAAGTCATTTTTTTTCTTTTATTGTGTGATTGCTTCTCCTTGCTCTTTTCCCTTTGCATTTCAGGTGTATGATAACTAGAAGCAGAGGTGCATCAAACTTGACACCTACTGTTGAAGAAATTGCTACACTTGAGAGGGAGATTGCAAGAAAGAGAAGAGAAAAAGAGCAACAAGCTCACTTGCAGAGATTGGGGTTTGATATGGAGAATCAGCCTCAAGATAGTGAACCTAGGGGGAAATGGTCCAAGAGCTGACAACATAAGACCACAGCGCCAGCCACAACAGCCACATCGCCAGCCACAACAGCCACAGCGCCAAGCTAGAGCCATTGGAGCCTATGATCAACCTCACATTCATGGTCATAGGTTGGGGATAAGAGCACCAGCTGTGGAGAACAACAACTTTGAGATCAAATCAGGGCTGCTGAATTTGATTGAGAACAACAAGTTTCATGGCCTTGTTGTGGAGGATCCCCTTGATCACTTGGACACATTTGATAGCTACTGTAGCTTGTCCAAGACTAATGGAGTCTCTGAAGATGCTTTCAAGCTGAGGTTGTTTCCCTTCTCTTTGGGAGACAAGGCACATCTATGGGAGAAGGCTCTTCCAAGTGACTCTATCACAACTTGGAATGAGTGCAAGAGGGCATTCCTAGAGAAATTCTTCTCTACCTTAAGAACAGCCAAGATCAGAAATGAGATCTCTAGCTTTCAGCAGAAGAAATTTGAGAAGTTTAGTGAATCATGGGAGAGGTTCAAGGGCTATTGTTCTCAATGCCCACATCATGGCTTCACCAAGGAGAGTTTGCTTAGTACCTTCTACAGAGGTGCTCTTCCAGAGTTCAGGAGCAGATTAGACACAGCCAGCAATGGGTTCTTCTTGGGCAGAACTGAGCAGGATGCTGAGGAGCTGGTGGAGAACATGGCCAAGAGTGACTCAGTCTATAGTGAGGAGCATGATAGGGTCAACAGAGGCACTGATGAAGATGATCAACACACAAGGAAGGCGCTGAAATCTCTCTGAGAGAAGTTGGACAAGATTATTGTAGAGAAGGCTAAGCGGGAGCAGATTAACTCCATTGGGAACCAGCAACAAAAGCAGCCTGCTGGGACTAATCAGGTTAATGGTGTAGAAGGTCAAGAGGAGCTATGCTTCATCAATGCTAATGGCACATGGTACAGAAAAAGCCCAACTTCCAATACCAAAACAACTACCAGCAAAGACCTTACTACAACAGTCAACAAGGAGGTTACCAAGCCAACCAGTCTACTCATCCCCAAGGAAGCTCTTCTCAAGCTCAGGCTCCAAGTTCAAATATGGAGTCCATGTTCAAGCAACTCTTAGAAGCTAAAGAAACAAATGCTAAGAACATTGGTGATGAGTTCAGGAACATCCACGCCAAGATTGATGGAACCTATTCTGACCTCATAAACAAATACATGCAACTTGCCTCTCATCTCAAAGCTTTGGAGAGCCAGGTTGCTTCTATGTCTTCATCCGCCAAGAGCCCAATGGGACCTCTACCAGGAAAACCAGAGAAAAATCCCAAGGAATCTTGCAATGTCATCCTCTCTACTACTTCTTCAAAGATTGAGATGTGCACTCCTTCTCTCACCTTTGGGGATTCTTCTTCTACAACCCCACTTGGCATAATCAAGGACTTCCCCTTGAAGATTGGATCCTGCACCATACCCATTGACCTCACTGTTTGAAGATGGCATCTGAAGAAAGAGTCCCTTTGATCCTTGGCGCCTTTCCTCACAACAGTTGGAGCTTGCATTGACTTTCCCAACAAGAAGGTCACCCTCATGCATGTCAACAAAGCTGTCTCCTATCCTCTCCAACCTCCAATGGAATCAGGCTATTGTGGGACAATCACTTGTGATGCACAAGCTGTTGAGAAGCCCCAAGATGAAGTGGTTGTTGGTAACAAAGAAAGTCTTGATGGAGAGTCTTCAAAGATCTCGTGATGTGCACTTGGAAAGTGCTAAAACAGAAGGGGATGAGTGGAGCCTCAAAGGCCACTCATGGCAAGAAGAAGATGATGAAAGAACCTAATCCTCAACCTCTTGATCTGCTCCCACACACTCTTACTCTCCATCCTAAGAATCTCAAGGCTGGTGTCATTGAGTACAAGATCAAGCATAAGGGCAGGTCCACACCATTCTCAAGTGCTAGAGCCATCATCACTCCTCAGCTCCAAGATGACCCAATCAAGCTTCAAGAGTTTCTCTCTCAGGTCCTCACCATCACACTTGAAGGTGGGAAAGATCCTCCTTCTCACTAGTTCAAGAGACAAGGTAGTCAAGCTAATTGACTCAAAACAAGCTCACTTGGGAGGAAGTCCCATGGTTATCCTTGTACATAGCTTTGCAATTTCAATTTTCCTTAAGTTTTTTTTGATAAAAGTGGTCAAGGTTTTCAGGTTGAGCCAAGCACTAGAGGAGAGAAGAAAGGTGATTAACCACCTGAGCCCTATGATTGCCATGTAGCAGCATCCTCTAGTTGCTATGAACCAAGCCAGCTCCTAGCCCGAGACCAAACACCGCCCAAACCTCCTTCTTAGGTATCCTCCAACCATTCTTTTATATGAATTTGCTTTTGTCTTGTTGGGGTATCTCCTTCTCTCTTACTCACACAGAGACTGTGTGGTTTAATTGTAGGGGAGGTACCAAGTATTTGATCATGTTTGCTTTGTGATTTTGAGTCTCATGCATTGCATTGTACATTCATATTTGCATAGAAAATCCAAAACATTTTAAATTTTTGAATCATGTCGATTGCATCAATTGCATCCTTAAAATTTAGTGTAGAGCATATAGGTTGCATTCATTTGCATCACAGACATTGCCTTGTAAAGAACACTTGTTTGCACTGAATTTGTCACCCTAGTTAAACATATCAAGTAGCTTAAGCATCTTTTGAAAGGCTTTCATGCTTTGAGCCTTGAAAACTCTTCTTGAAACTTGCTTGCTTGCTTGATATTGGCATTGTTCTTGAAACCAGCTCCAACCTGAGCTTAGACTTGAATGAACTTAATTTCTCTTGCATATGGGCATTTGCATACTTGATCATGGATCTCATACACATTTGGGTTATCTTTCCCCATTATACCACTCTTTGTTAACCCAAATGGCATTTCCATACCCTTGAACCCTAGCCATTCTTTGAAGCCTACATTGATTTGCATGAGTGAGGCCTTTTCTGATAGCTTGTCATGTGCAAAATCTTGAGAATATTGGGAGCAACATGGATTTGTTCTCATCTCTTGCTAGCATAGAGTCCTCATTTGAGCTAGCTTCTAGGATGGGGAGTGGGGTCTTTGTTACTTAATGGTTTATATCTTGGGTTTGGAATGTAACAATGTTGAGATTTATGAACAAAAGAGTATCACTGAGAAAGAGAAAAACCCTAGGGACCTAAAAAAAAAATCTCTTGTGTAATGTTTGAGACCTTCCCCTATATATGATAAAAAAGAAAAAAAAGAAAAAAAAAAGGAAAAGAAAGATTCAACAAGTGAGTGAAATTTCTTCTCAATATGAAGCAAAGGAGTTTTGGGACAAGGGAATTAACTTTGGGTGATCAAGCTTCAATCTAAGATGGCAAACTTTCGATCAATCTAACACCTTAAGCTTAGACACAATTCTAAACAAGCTCTATCTCTAGATGAATGCTCATTCATTAACATATCTCAAGCATCTAATCTCTTAGGTTGAGTAATATGAAAGCAATCATTAAGAACTAGTCCATTAGCTATCTTAAAGAGGCCAACTCCAAAATAGCAAGAAGAACACTCCACAAGCAAGGATCAAGAAGGATCTACCCTGGAACATCTTTGATCTACACCTAATCACCCTTAGTCTCCCAAGCCCATGAACCCTAGATAGATCTACTCACTAATAGCCATGGAAAACCTCAAAATCAATGATGATTCAAGGCTGAACATGATTAGAGAAGGAGATAATCTAGTAAACACAAAAGAAATAGATGAAAAAGGATCCAAGATCCAAGCTTTCTTCAAGATCTAAAAGTGTTTTTAGAGAAAAGAAGTTGTTCTCCTCAAGGAGATTACATAAGTATTTATACATAGACTTAGAAAACCTAGGAACATCATTAAAAATTACTAAAAAGTCCTTGGAGTCAATTAGGCTTCAGCCAATGGGAAACCAGCTTGAATTTCGGTCAGGGGTTGAGGAAATGACCCAACCCGGTCCAACCATCCCGGTCCAGCCCTGTTCTGGTCGTCCAGCCGTCCCGACCGGGTAGCTCATCCCGGATTGTCCTACCGGTCCTGCCTTGTCCATCTAGAGCTTCTCCGACCGGGTAGCTCATCGGACTGTCATACCCGTTCCTGCCTTGTCCATCTCGAGCTTCTCCGACCGGGTAGCTAATCCCGGTCCAATCTCCCCAACCTGGTCGTCTAGAATGTCCTTGATGAGCATCATCTGGACATGAGCTTCGCGCATACCTGATATCTCTGGAAGCTTGACTCCAACATCACTAAGATCTTTCCTGAACTTTGAGATCACCTTCTTTTGAGCTTTGGTGAGAACTCTTTGGGGAAAGGGGAGCTTATCATATGCTGATAGCTTAAACTCAGTGTGTTCCTGCTTCACTTCTTTCAGCTTGTTGTCTGCTCTCTTCACAGTTGGTGTCTCAACTCGAGGCTCAGCTTGCTGCAGACTCTTTACCTCAGCCTTCTTGGCAGCATCCGCATAAAATATGTGCTTCAGCTGTGGCCACAACAAATCTTAGCAACAGAAGACATCTCTAAGGCCTCTGTCCATGCTCATCTTTGTCTTGACCAGATCATGGATTGACTTCTCTTTTCATGGCCAAACTTGATTCTTCACCTATTTTTGGGCCATAAGGCTTCCAAACACCTCAAATCACACCAAAACATATTCCAACACCTGATAAGGACAAATGAATGCAAAATGGACCTAAAGATGCCTAATTCTAAATTATATGATCAAAATGCACAAGATATGGATGCTAAAAACATGTAAATATGCAAGATATCAACTTAGGTACCAAGTATTTGATCATGTTTGCTTTGCGATAGAGAGTCTCATGCATTGCATTGTGCATTCATATATGCATAGAAAAACCAAAAAATTTTAAATTTTTTGAATCATGTAGTTGCATCACTTGCATCTTTAAGATTGAGTCTAGAGCATATAGGTTGCATTCACTTGCACATGGAGCATTACCTTGTAAAGAAAACTTGTTTGCACTGAATTTGACACCCTAGTTAAACATATCAAGTAGCTTAAGCATCTTTTGAAAGGCTTGCATGCTTTGAGCCTTGAAATATCTTCTTGAAGCTTGCTTGCTTGCTTGATATTGGCATTGTTCTTGAAACCAGCTCCATCCTGAACTTAGGCTTGAATGAACTTAATTTCTCTTGCATCAGGCGAGCGGCGCCGGCGCCGAGGCTAGGCGTGGCGCTCCTGCTTGTGTCGGGACTACGATCGCGATCATCCCCTCCGGCGTTTACGTTGAGTAACTAGTTTTTCTTTGTTTTATTAGTCACTTGATTCCTTCCAAGGACTTTCGGGTGTTGATTGCGTCTTTGACCGATTTTGACCCCAACAGTTAAAAGCCCACCAAGAAATCAATAAAGATTTGGTCTTAGCAACTTGAAGGGGAGAAACAGACTCGGCGATGGAGGAAGAAGTTGGGCGAGATGGCGAGTCAAAGAACTATAAGAGGAGAGCTAAGCTAAGAAGGAAGGACGGAAAAACCTAGAGAGAACTAGCAATAGATCGATCTCCTTTAGCTCGCTTTAGTTATGTATTCGTTTCAATCTGGTTTGTAATTCTTGATCTCATTTCTTCATTGTATTCAACTTACTCAAATCAATAAAAGTCCATTATTGTCAATCGGAATCTGCTTAAATCGTTGTGTTCTAAAGAAGTTGTTGCCCACATCCTTTTTCTTCCCTAGTTTAAACACCTCAAACACTACAAAATACTTAGTGTAGATTTTAGGATCTACATTTTGGCGCCGTCTGTGGGGAGAAAAACGATTAACATCTTTGCTAAGAATCCAATCCAAGGTTCCTAAGCACGATAATGGACTCTACCAAGAACCAACCGAGGTACGTTTACAAGAGAAACAATGTCGAGCTTTCCCAATCAAAAGAACCGACATCGCTAGGGAAACCCGCATACGATCAGATCGAAGACGAGGCTTCTGCCAAGAAACGGTTGAACGCTTCAAAATCAATAGCAAACCGACCAAATAATAGGACCGACGGTTCAGGGCATGGAGCTCGCATCCATCGTAAGATAGCCTTTTACGGAAACGAGATCGCCAAACTAGATATGCCCCATGACGACGCCTTGCTCATCTCGTTGAATCTGGGAGGAACTACTTTCTCTAGAATCCTGATCGACACCGGGGGAGCAACGAATATCCTTTCACGAGAAGCTTTCAAATCGATCAAACATCCCCCTCTACTCACTCTCGAGAAAATACCCTTTGCAAGCCTCAGTGGTCACACAATACAATCGCTTGGAACTACTTCAATGAATGTCGAAGCCTGCGATCTCGAACTCGAAACCAAATTTGCCGTGGTTCAGCATTTTATCCTGTTCGATGCCATAATGGAAGCCTGGCTTCACCAGATGAGAGCGTTCCTTCCACATACCATCAATGCCTAAAGTTTATCTCTCCTACTAGAGCAAAAACCGTTTATGGGAGGCAGAAACAATCCCGTACTTGCTACATGAACGGATTCAGAAGCTCGCTTCCCCAAACCCCGCTAGCAAGAAAGGGATCGGATCCCCGATCAAAAATGCCGAAATGGAGCTATCTAGTATAGCACCTTTAGACGAGTCATCCCCAGAAAAGGTCGTTAATATCGGGAATAACCTGTCTCAAAGGATTAAAACCGACCTTATGTCTTTCTTAAAAGAAAACATTCAAACCTTCGCATGGTCGGCCAAAGATATTCGGAATCGACATTAACATCGCCACATAATCTGAATGTCGGCGCAAATTTCAAACCAGTTAAGCAAAACGTAGGAAACTCGGTTCCGAACGAGCCAAAGCTGTAAACTGTAAACGACGAAGTTGATAAACTCCTCAAGATTGGATCCATCCGAGAGGTTCAATACCCGGATTGGCTAGCTAATCCCGTCGTTGTGAAGAAGAAAAATGGGAAGTGGAGGGTATGCATCGATTTCACAGACCTCAATAAAGCATGCTCGAAAGACAGCTTCCCATTGCCGCACATCGATCGGTTGGTAGAGGCCACAGCAGGACACGAGTTGCTTTCATTCATGGACGCTTTCTCCGGCTACAATCAGATCTTGATGAACCCCGATGACCAGGAGAAAACCAGTTTTATCACCGAGCGAGGAACCTATTGTTACAAGGTAATGCCTTTTGGGCTAAGAGCGCCGGGCGACATACCAAAGATTGGTAAACAAAATGTTCTCCAAACAGCTCGGAAAAACGATGAAAGTATACATCGACGACATGCTCGTAAAATCATCAAAACCCATGGATCACGTTTCACAACTTCAAGAATGTTTCGCCATTCTCAATAATTTCGGATTGAAACTAAACCTGATGAAGTGTACTTTCGGGGTAGCCTCCGGAGAATTCCTAGGATACCTGGTAACCAAGAGAGGAATATAAGCCAACCCTAAACAGATCGCTGCACTGATCGACACACCCCCTCCCAGGTCAGTCCGAGAGGTTCAACGACTCAGATGAAAGATAGCGGCCTTTAACCGATTCATATCAAGGTCGACCGATAGATGTCTCCCGCTCTATTAACTCTTGAAAGGGAACAAAAAAATTCAAATGGAATCAAGAATGCGACCTCGCTTTGAAAGAATTAAAAGCCTACATAAGCAAGCCACCCGTACTCGCCAAACCCGTCGAAGGGGAGACCCTCCTCTTATATATCGCGACTTTGGAATCTTGCGGTAAGCAGAGTACTCATTCGCGAAGAAGGGAACGAAAGCAAACGCCCATATACTACGTAAGCAGATCTCTAGTCGGCCTTGAAACAAGATATCCCGTGATGGAGCTTCGCTAGCATCGTCCACGGCAGCCCGAAAAATGAGACCCTATTTTCAGTCACATTCTATAAAAGTAATGACTTCGCAAACTTTGCGAACGATCCTCAACAGCCCCAGCCGATCAGGAAGGCTCGCCAAGTGGGCGATCAAGCTCAGCGAATATGACATCGAGTACAAGCCTAGAACGAGCTAAAAGGCTCAAGTACTCGCCGACTTCGTCCTAGAGCTCGTTCCTAAAGAGACCGATAGAGAGTCAAAGACCGATAAATGGAAACTCCACGTTGATGGTGCGTCCTCAAGACAATGATCCGGAATTGGGATACAGCTCGAATCTCCGACAGGCGAGATGATCGAAGAGTCTTTCCCACTTGGTTTTCATGCATCAAACAGTGTAGCCGAGTATGAGTCTCTGATAGCAGGACTCCGCGTCGCCATAAGCATCGGAGCGAAGAAGATCAGCGCGTTCAGCGACTCTCAACTTGTCACAAGTCAATTCCACGGAGAATATGAAGCCGAGAATGAAAGGATGGAAGCATACCTCGCGGTTCTGCAACAAATCGTTCGACAATTCGATCAGTTCGAGCTCACCAGAATCCCAAGGGGAGAAAACTCCTCAGCAGACGCCCTCACCACTCTGGCATCAACCTCAAACCCAATCGTTAAAAGAATAATACAAGTAGATGGAATTGAAAAACCGAGTATAAACATCCCGTTCAAGGACCAAGACCCCCCGGAAAACGAACCTCATCAAGTCAACGCCACCATAACAAGCCCTGAGGGCAACTCAGGATCTCAAGGATGAAGAGCTCGATCTATCACAAATTGAAAGAACTCAAATCAATCTCGAAGAAGAAGACGAAAATAACTACAACACTTTTCCAGTTGAAGGCGAAGATGTTCGACCTGAAAGAACTCGAGCACCAATCTTACCAACGCTACCGTTAGAAGGCGCCGATCCGCGAAACAAATTCGGAAGCCCACGAATCTTTCAGAACCAAACTCGAAGCACGACCCGACTGGAAAACACCGATCATAAATTACATAAAAAACGGAGAACTCCCATCAGAGATATGGGAAGCTCGAAAGCTAAAAGCAAGAAGCTCGCGATACTGCATCATGGAAGATAAACTTTACAAACGAAGTCTAAGCGAACCATATTTGCTCTGTGTAACCTTCAGGGAAGCCTTCACGATCATGAAACAAACGCACTGCGGGTCATGCAGAAGCCACTCCGGAGGAAGGTCACTAGCGATCAGAATCAAGAAGCACGGATATTTCTGGCCCACTATCCCTGGAGACAGTGAGCAATTCTCACTCAGATGCGATAAATGCCAACGACACGCTTCCATGATTCACCAGCCAACATAAAAGTTATCATCCGTATCATCACCTTACCCTTTTATAAAATGGTCCATGGACATAGTTGGCCCATTCGTGCAATCGAGCTCGTCCAGACTTCGATTCTTATTAGTCCTAACTGACTACTTTACAAAATGGTTAGAAGCAGAAGCATACCATAAGATCACAGCAACAACTATTAAGAACTTCTTGTGGAGAAATGTCGTTTGTCGACACGGTCTTCCATACGAGATCATACGACAATGGACCTCAGTTCATTTCTAAAACTTTCACCGAATTTTGTGATAAGTGGAGGATCAAACTAAAAACCGTGAGACCGAGATATCCGAAATCCCACGGTCACGCCGAAGCAGCCAACAAGACTATAGTAAACAATTTGAAAAAAAGACTTGACCTGAAAAAAGAAAGATGGAGCGAGGAATTGCATGGAGTACTATGGGCATGTCGAACCACTCCCCATAAAGCAACCCAAGAAACTCCATTCTCCCTATCTTACGGAGTTGATGTCTTGCATATTTTCATTATTTTAGTCATCTTTATCATGCATTCTTTATCTTATAGATTAAGGTTTAGACATCTTTAGGATCTATTTTGCATTCATAAGTCCTTATCAGGTGTTGGAGTGTTCCATGGAGTAAAAGAAGGTGTTGAGAGTCATTTTGATGCAAAAATGAGATGAAGAAGGTGCTTGGCCTAGTTTGGGACGAGTCAGCCTCGATTCGGATCAGCTGGACAATCCTTGGTGAAGAACGGGACAAGAACGGGATGTGACCAAGACTTGGAGGTCGGCCGCGGGTGATAAGACGCGGGTTCACTACCCGCGCAACCTTGGAACGTCCGAAGCTGGGCCGGACATGCGGCTGGACATCTTGTGATTGACCACACCAGCGGGACGAACAATACGGAGACAGGCTGATGCGCGGCCGGACATGCTCGGGACACCATAGCCGCGCGGGACAAGGCAGGTACAAAGACAGGACGTGCACGGGCCGATAAACGCGGGACGACACACCCGCACGGGACGAAGAACGGTACGAGGGCGGGACGTGCGCCGGCCGATACGCGCGGGCCGCCTTACCCGCGCAGGACGAGGTACGGACCAGGACGATGTGCGCAGGTCGGACAGGGCCAGGCTACCCTGAGCGTTTTTCACCCTCTCTTCCTATTGGTCGAAGCCTATTTGATTCCAGGGACTTTTTAGTAATCTTTAATGATGCTTTTAAGTTTTCTAAGCCAAGTATAAATACTATTGTTAGCCCCAAAGTGGGACTTATGTTATTTTTTCTCTAAGAACACAAAACAATTTGGTGAAAGTTTTATCTTTGAATCATAATCTCATCTTATCTTTGTGTTCTTGAGTGTTTGATTTCATCTTCTTTCTTTCTCTACATGATTAAGCTTGAACCTATCATGGGTTTAAGAGTAAACATGTGGATTAGTGAGTAGATCCATTTAAGATTCATGGGTTAGGGTGATTGAGAGTGATTATGTGTAGATCCAAGGTGTTTAGTGTTAGATATTTCTTTTCCTTGCATGATTATGTGTTTTTAATGCTATATTTGAGTTGGCCTCTCAAACATAGAGCTTTAGGCATTTCCTGGGAAGGTGTTGATGAAATGCCTGAACCAACTCATCTATGCTTTTAGCTTGCTTTACCTAAGGGATTAGTTGTTAAAGACTCATTTTTAATGTTTTCTTTGATCATTACAGTCAAAGGGATTTGATGTATTTGGGTGATCATCGCAAAAGAGCATTCATATAGGGATAGAGTTTGTTCAAGCATAGTGTCTAGGCGTAAGGAATTAGATTGATTGAAAAGTTGGCATCTTGGATTGAACCTTAATTACTTAAGATCAAGTCCCTATACCCATGGATCTCATCTCCTCATATTGAAACAAAGTTTCATCTTTTATTGCATTTAAGTATTGTTCTAGTTTAAAAATCATCTCTTTTAATGGTTGCATTTAGATTAAGCATAGGCTTGCATTCCATTTGCTTTAGAATCACTTAGAACTGGTTTGACATCCTTTATACTATAACATTTGATTAAGACCCTTGAAAAGTCTAGGCATCAAATTGGCGCCGTTGCCAAATTCTAAGGTGATTTTGACATTGGGATTTAGTCACTTGCTTGAGACTAAATCATTTATTTTATTGTGTTATTGATTCTCCTTTTTCCTCTCCCTTTGCATTTCAGGTGTATGAACAAAAGAAGCAAGGGTGCAACAAACCTGGTTCTCACTATTGAAGAGATTGCTACACTTGAGAGGAGATAGCAAGAAGGAGAAGAGAAGAAGAGCAACTGGCTCACATTCAGAGGTTGGGGTTTGAGATGGATGAACACCAGCATCAACCTCAAGACAGAGTTGCTCAAGATGGTAATGGTCAAGGAGCTGACAACCTTCGACCACAACACCAACAACAACACCCACAACACACAGCTCGAGCTATTGGTACCTATGACCGTCGCCACATTCATGGTCATAGGCTGGGCATCCGAGCACTGTGGGAACCAAAATTCACACCGTCGAGTTTTGTTAATCGGAGGAAAGCCAAGCTAGCCTAGCCTTCCCTGAAGGTCTCGGTTATCTGCTCGGCCACGCACTACACAGTCAATATGAAAGAATAAAGGATTCCAATTCCTCGTATAGTCAAGGAAACTGGTGTTCAAGCTGACCATAGCCGTTTTATACATCAGGCAGGAATCCGTTTCGACGACCAAGTCTTTTATAACTTTTCCGAAGTTTTTCTTCGATAATCCTAAGTGAGATGAAAGATGGGTATTGTGTCCTGAGGACCGTGTTACGGGAACTTTAGACGAAGATGCATGGTTGCGGGATAGGACCAGGTTCGGAATGGTCCGTGAAGGATCGGTCCTCGCCCATGGGCGAGCGGGCCCATGTTGCGGTCGCGCTCGCCCGTGGGCAAGCGGACCCGTGTTGCGGTTGCGCTCTCCCGAGGACAGGCGGACCCGTGTTGCGGTCGCGCTCGCCTGTGGGCAAGCGGACCATCGTCATGGTCGCGCTCACCCGTGGGCGAGCAGACCCGTGTCACGGTCGCGCTCGCCTGTGGGCAAGCGGACCATCGTCATGGTCGCGCTCACCCGTGGGCGAGCAGACCCGTGTCGCATTCGCTTCGCCCGTGGCGGCGGACTATCCGATCCAGAGTGTCCGCGGTCACAGAGTGAATAGCTTGTGGTATGGTTCGTTCGGAGGTGTTTAGACGTAATCGTTCGCCGAAGGTCGAGTGAATAGTAACTCCCTTTTTGCCTATATAGGTGGAGTAAGTTTTTCAAATTCTTCACCTACCTCTCATTAGAAATTCTCTACAAGATAGAAATTTCTTTCTTCCTCTCTTTCTCTACTTAAAAAATGTCTTTAAGAAAAAGATCATCAAAGAAACATACTTCCTCACACTCGTCCTCGGATGATTCTTCCGCCGATGAGGGGATTGTTCCGAAAGAAGAATTCGAGGTCGAGGAAGACGCGAAAGATGCATACTACAAAGCTCTTTATGGTTCGTTCACTCCTCTGCCTGTCATCCATCCCTAAGAGGCCTGTGAATTTGACGATTGACCTTACTGTCCCGAGCAAGGTCTCTCCCGAATTCCTTACGATTTTTCGGGATTTCTGCAAGATTCCGAGTGGGGTCGTATTCTGAATCCCGAGGGATAACGAGAGTGCAGAGAATCTTCCAGAAGGTTTCTTCACCTGCTCTGAGGCTTTTCTGACATATTGCATGTGGTTTCCAATTCGGCTATCGTCCTTGCGCTCCATCGCTTTGGGCTTTTCGATTAGCCAACTAAGCGTCCGGCTTTTCAGCACTTGCTCGGTGTACTGATCGAGTTATGAGCTGGGGATGGATCTTAGTCCGGCGATTTCGAAGGGTCGTGGGCAACGAGGAAGACGTGGATCGCTTATTCATACGCATGGAGCCCAAGAAGGATATGACCATAATTGGGGCATACTTCTCACCGAGGATGGTTCGGCGCTTTTCTTTGTCGATAGGCGGCGAATCCGTTGAGGAGAATTGTCTCCACCTATTCGTCGAGTGGAACCTTAACCACAGTAATATGATCGGTTGTCTGTTTTGCTTTGACGCCGGAGGTACCTGATTTTTTATTGCAGTGAACAGGATTCTTCGCCAAGTCCCTAGACCTGTATGCCAAGCGAGATATTCTTAGCGGTCCGTTCTTTTGGAACTCCTCCATCTTGAAAGGATTAGGGATGCGGTAGAGCTCCAACGATCGCGAGCTGTCTCTCAACCTCTGGACATCCCGTATGCCGAGGCGAGCCCGATGCCATTCCTGCTGGAAGGAGAGGGTTAGGCCTCGGAAGATAATGGAATTGCCTTCGAGAATGCTTCAGGAGATTCTCTGCTGCCAGGGTGGAACCCGGGTTTCACTCCGGGAGATGGGAGTGGAACCAGCGAATTTCCTCTTCCTAGCGACTTTTTTGCCAACCTCCCTCCCGGTTTCACTACTCAAGCGTCATTGGAGGAGGAATCGAGGAGAGGAGTAGTCGCAGAAGGTTCCCGGTTGATCAACGAGGTTCGATCTCGATTCTTTGGCCTAATCTCGAATCTTGGTTTCTTTATTTAATCCTTGGCTTATGTAGGGGATGCGAGTGTTTAATCGCGGCTCGGCGGAAGCTTCGAAGTCGTATTTCTCACTTTAAAGCTGAAGAGGCGAGAGAACTTTTTCGCCGGAAAGAAGTTGAGAACAAAACGGAGGCAGGCGAACTTCATTCTCGAGCCCACATCCGTGCGGAGAGGAGAGGAGAAACGATTCGCTGAGTTGGAGAGGAAGGCCACTCTTTTCCACTGAGTTCGAGCTTTAAAGATGCTCAGGAGTTTGTGGGTGATTTCCGCGAGTGACGTGGTTCGGTTGCTACCCTTTACATGTCGCAGGATGAGGACTTTTCCTTTCCCGCCGAGGTTGCTGAGATGTCGGGTCTTATGGACGGGTGTGCTCATGCCGGATCGCTGATTCCTCCGATCGAAGGAAGGGTCAGACAGCTTTGGGATCCTGTCGAGGTCTCAGAGGAAAAGGCGGAAGTGGGAGCAGATGACGAGGGAGCCGGAGCCGTGGAAGGAGAAGTGGACCAGCCCGCGAGCTCGTTCGGAGTCTCCATGTCCGGGTTCTTCGACTTCGAGGTTTGAGGATTGTCGGGATTCTTTCCCTTGGTTTTTTTATCCCAAGATTTTATGTTGTGTACTAGGCCGAGTGTGGCCGTTTCTATCTGTGTACACTATGACCTTGTAAGGTCATATGACTTATGTATTTCGGGACTGGCCGTTGGTGGCTTCGAATCCCAGACGGTTTTTTTTTTGCGGCCTCTTTTATATGATGAATGACTTTTAGCATTCTACGAATTTTAGTTTATACTTTCGCCAAGTGCCGAGGATAAGGTACGAGTAGTCACTTCGTATCTTATCTCTAAATTTGTCGTCACGTTCGTTTGCTCTTTTTAGGACGAGGGTATTCGAAAACATTTTCGGAGTTTTGCGAAGTTTTGCGAGCGTATTAGATATGGACGATGGGACATGTTTTAAGATCTCGAATCATGTCTTGAGATGTTAACGGACCAGTAGGACTGGGTTTAGGGCAAGACCTAGGTTTACTTTCGGCTCTAAGGCTATGCGACGACTAATCGGCTTTCATTTTGCCTGTTGGCGATTTCTACCTGGTTCTTTCCGATCTAAAGTCCGCGACTGGCGCTGGCTTATATGACTTGTGTGGAAAGAACCGAGCACTCTCCAGAGACCGTCTGGAGTGCTGACCAAAATTTCGGATTTCTTGTATAGCGCGCTATAATATCCTTGATGGATGTAAGAGAACCTTTCACTTTTACGGAAGATTTGACTACTAGTTCTTTTTTTTTTGAAAAGAACATTTTGGGTTTGTCCGTCGGGGCCAATCGACGGCACTTTGTATTTTTAGAGTCGCGGGCGGACTGTGGGTTTGGATAATGTTCTTCAAGAAATATTTGCGATTTCTCGCTTTTCCCGAGAGATATATCTTTTGTTGTGAGATGGCTACGATCTTCTTTTTTTTTTTTGAAGATGTATTTGTTTGACCATGGGTATGCATGGACTATTGTTAAAATAGAAGTTAGTTCCCGTCCAAGGACTGCTTGGAAGGTACGCGTTTTTTTAGGCCCTTATTTTGGGGTTTCCTAGGCCGATCTCGGATTGTTGCAAGTGAATCGAGAGACCGAAAGAAAATAAATTTTATTGAAAAAGTTTCGGAAATGTCGAGTACATGTGCGAATATTTCAAATTTTTGTGGGAGTATAGGAGTATACGTACCCACTCCCCCCCCCCCTTTTGGTGAGGGGGATAGCGGAACTTGTCAATGTGACAATCTGCCTACGTACCTCTTTCGAGGATCAAGTCACCTCGTAGTTCTGCAGGTTTCCGCGGGTGTTCCTACTCGCTGGATGGGGTCGTTCCGGTTGCTTCCGCCACTGGGGCTTCAGCTGGATAGACAACCGTTTCAGGAGCCGGGATGTCTGCTGGTAGGGAGATGGACTCGGGGACTATGCTGTCGTCCGGAATCGTTGCCTGATTTGATGATTGTGGGTCAACTTTTGTGGAGCTCTCAAGAGTTTCCTGAGTTTTCTTGACTCGTTTCCGAGAACTTTGCAGTTCGTAGTAGAATGTCCTCGGGTCTGGTGGAACTCGCAGTAGGAATTATCCTTGAACTGGTTCCTGGTCCAAGTGTTCCCGGAGGTCTTCCCTTGTTCGGAATTGATGGTGTAATTATGCTCGCCCTGGAGATCTTCTCCCTCGTGGTGGACATGCTTGTCGTTACGAGAGTTTTTTCTTTTTGCGGACGTCTTCTGTGGGTTGTACTTCTGGGAGAGGACTTTCATCTCCTCTTCCATTATGATGAAGTCACTTGCCTTGTGAAGAGTGTCCTGGATCGTTCTCGGTTTTTCGAGGGATATCCATTGCCGGAGTTTCGACCTGTACCAGAGAGTTTTCCGCAGAGCATCGATCTCTACTTTATCGCTGATTCCAGTGACTCTCGCCATTACTAGCTTGAATCTGTTCATTAACTCGCACAGTGGTTCGTCCTCTCTTTGAGATAGGCTCCAGAGATCGACATCCGAGGTCTCTCTGTCCATGAACATGGAATACTGCTTGAGAAACTCTGAGGCGAGTTGGCGGAAACTTCCGATAGAGGTTTGCTTTAGGTGAGAAAACCATTCGAGCGCGGCTCCTTTGAGGTCTTCAACGAAGAGGAGGCAGTAGCCAGCGTCTCATTCGCGTTCTTTAAGTTTGCACCTTCCCATCGCGATCTGGAAAGACTGCAGATGCGCCTTTGGATCGGTGGTGCCATCGTAGACGGGAATCTTGATCTTCCCTGGATCTGAGATGTTGGTTTCCGTAATCCGGCGGTGAAGCGGAGTTTTCGCGTGCTTCCTCGAAGTTTGTCGATCTCGGTGCAGCTTGTCGGCGTGGTGGATCTGCGACTTTACGCTTTGACTTCGCCCAGCGGTTTTGCGATGTACTCACGGGGATTGTGGATTTCATCAGGGTTTTCGGCAGCTTTCCGAGATTGTCGGCGTTGGCCGCGATGGATCCTGGTCTTTTTTTCAGCCACACTCCTCCTTTTCTACTCAATAGAGGTTTTCTTCTTCCTCTGTCATGGCTTCACGTTCTTCTTGGGTGGAAATCAGCACCTTCGTCCGAGCGGTCAGACTGGTTGCTTATGTGTAGATCGATCCGCTCGATATCATCCTCTTCGTTGCTCCCGGCGGGAGGTGGAAGGTTTTCCGTAGTCGGCTGTGCACATGGCGGGAGCATTTCGTCAGGGTTTTGGCCTGAAGAAGTTTTGTCCGCACGTGCTGCTCGATCGCTCGGAGTCTCGAAATCGAGTCTTCTACCGCTGCGGGCTCTTGTGGTCCCGCGCGGGGCTTTGCTCTTGGCCTTTGCCGTTAAGGTTTCCACCTGTTTTGCGAGAGAGGCCACGTGTTTTCTCTTGTTCGTCCAACTTTTTCTGAGCGGAGGCGAACAATTCCTTCATCTGGTCTAGTATCTCGGTGTCAGTAGTGACCGTCGATACGTTTCCAGCTGGAGTTCTATCAGCGTTGGCATCGACGGGAGTCCCATCATGCGTTTGCGGGTATTTGTCAGCTTTGATTGTCATATCGGACTGAGCGTGTGTGGTTGCGAGAGAGATAGATCCGTACGCCCCTCTCTTTAGCGCCAAACTGTGGGAACCAAAATTCACACCGTCGAGTTTTGTTAATCGGAGGAAAGCCAAGCTAGTCTAGCCTTCCCTGAAGGTCCCGGTTATCTGTTGGGCCACACACAACACAGTCAATATGAAAGAATAAAGGATAATAAATCGGAAAAGAGCACCTAAGTTCTAACCTAGTTAATCGGAGGAAAGCCAAGCTAGTCTAGCCACCTAAGTTCTAACCTAGTTGAGTCGCAGCTCGATAGTAAAAACGGAAAAAATGCCTAAATTTCTCTAAGTGCCAAGTTTTCTCTGAAAAAGCTCTCCCTGCTCCTCGCCTTAAGCTCTCCTTATATACTCCCTATAGGTCGGTTTGCCTCTCTTTTCGGGCCGGATTCGTCGCAAGACGGGCTTTTCCATTTTTCGTCATCCTTCATGATTATCCTCGGAAACTTGACATTTATCTTCGGAAACTTGACATTTATCCTTTCCTGCAAATAAAAATAGACCGTCATACCAGCCTTGGGCTAAATCTTATTCTAAAATCATAAGTGGGCCGTTCATCCGTAATCTAGGCCCCTTCTGGGCCGTTTCGGGACTAGTGCGTTTTTTACGATTTTTCCTAAGAAATAACCGTTGGTTTTTCCGAAAGGATTCCAATTCCTCGTATAGTCAAGGGAACTGGTGTTCAAGCTGACCATAGTCGTTTTATACATCAGGCAGGAATCCGTTTCGACAACCAAGTCTTTTATAACTTTTTCCGAAGTTTTTCTTCGATAATCCTTAGTGAGATGAAAGATGGGTATTGTGTCCATGGACCTGAGGACCGTGTGTTACGGGAACTTTAGACGAAGATGCATGGTTGCGGGATAGAACCAGGTTCGGAAGGTCCGTGAAGGGTCGGCCCTCGCCTCGGG
The DNA here is from genome assembly GCA_016771965.1 of Brassica carinata. Taxonomy (NCBI): domain Eukaryota; kingdom Viridiplantae; phylum Streptophyta; class Magnoliopsida; order Brassicales; family Brassicaceae; genus Brassica; species Brassica carinata. The sequence goes on from CM028688.1 coordinate 50,936,619, forward strand.
CGAAGCGGACCATCGTCATGGTCGCGCTTCGCCCATGGGCGGCGGACCATCGTCATGGTCGCGCTCGCCCATGGGCGAGCGGACCATCGTCATGGTCGCGCTTCGCCCATGGGCGGCGGACCATCGTCATGGTCGCGCTTCGCCCATGGGCGAAGCGGACCATCGTCATGGTCGCTTCGCCCATGGGCGAAGCGGACCATCGTCATGGTCGCTTCGCCCATGGCGGCGGACCATCGTCATGGTCGCTTCGCCCATGGATGGCGGACCATTGTCGTGGCTGTGCTCGCCCATGGATGAGCGGACCATTGTCGTGGTCGCGCTCGCCCATGGGCGAGCGGTCCGCGGTGTTCGTCCGATCCGTTCCGGCTATCCATTTTCTTGGTTTTCGAAGGTTGACCGAGATTTTGTTTTTCTGGGGATTTTTAGGCATCGATTGTGTCGTGACCGATTTTGACCCCAACAAGCACCAGCTGTGGAAGCTAACAAATTTGAGATCAAGCCAGGGTTGGTGAACGTGATTGAGAACAACAAATACCATGGGCTGGCTGTAGAAGACCCATTTGACCACTTGGACAAGTTTGATAGCTATTGTGGCTTGTCCAAGACCAATGGTGTGTCAGAAGATGCTTTCAAGGTCAAACTGTTTCCTTTCTCTCTAGGGGACAAGGCACGCCAGTGGGAGAAGTCTCTCCCCAGTGACTCCATCACCACTTGGGATGATTGCAAGAAAGCCTTCTTGGAGAAGTTCTTCTCTACCTCAAGGACAGCCACTTTGAGGAATGAGATCTCCAGCTTCAAGAAGAAGAATCTGGAAAGCTTTAGTGAAGCATGGGAGAGGTTCAAAAGCTACCAAGATCAATGCCCCCACCAGGGCTTCTCAAAGGAGAGCTTGCTGAGCACATTCTACAGAGGTGCTCTTCCTAAGTATAGAGCCAGATTGGATACAGCCAGCAATGTATTCTTCTTGGGCAGATCTGAAGAGGATGCAGAGGAGCTGGTTGACAACATGGTGAAGAGTGATTCAGTCTACAGTGGAGAGCACGACTAAGCCAACAGAGCTGATGACAACCAGACAAAGAAGGAGGTCAAGTCCTTGCAAGAGAAGATGGATTTGCTTCTTGCTAACCAAGCCAAACAGGAGCAGATGAACTTTGTGGGTGGTCCTAATCAAGAGGCTCCTCCTAAGGTCAATGAGGTTGATGGTTTGGAAGGCCAAGAAGAGCTATGCTTCATAAAGAACAATGGTACTTGGTACAGGAAGGAACTTAACTTTCAGTACAACAACTACCAGCAAAGGTCTTATCCTAACAACCAGCAAGTAGGATATCAGCCCAAGCAAAACACTCCGCAAGGGAACTATCAGCCTAGGAAAAACATCCCTCCTGGTTTCAGCAATCAAGGAAATCAGTCTACTCAAGCTCAAGGCAGCTCTTCTCAAGCTAAAGCTCCAGATTCAAGTATGGAGTCCATGTTCAAGCAAATATTGGAAGCTCAGTCAAGAACAGCAAAGGACATAGGACATGAGTTCAAGAATGTTCACACTAAGATTGATGGTAGCTACAATGAGCTCAACAACAAAATCAAAGCTTTGGAGAACCAGTTTGCTTCTATGAACTCGCAGCCAAGTCGCCAACAAGGGTCTTACCTGGAAAGCCAGGGCAAAACCCCAAGGAAACAATGAAGGCAATCACCCTAATGAGTGGTAAAGAGTTGCCTCCAAGAGTTCTCACCAAGGATGATGGGAAACAAGGAGGGGAGGTGGCCATCAACATAGATGATGATGTGGTGATTGTGAATGAGAAGGTCAATGATGAGATCTTAGAGAAGATAGTGGAAGCTAAGGGTAAAGGGAATGTTGGAGAAGAGAAGAAAACAGTGAAAAATGGTGAAGTTATTACTCCAGCAAAAGAAACTTCTTTTGTCCCCCCTTCTTATGAGATTAGGCTAGGGTTGGGTCAGAGAGTAGAGCTGATGTTCCATTCTCCTTTGGTGTGTTGGCCATGTACTGCTTGACTCTCTGACAATTCACCGTGAAATTTCCACCTTGCTTGTTCCAAAGCATAATTGCTCCATAAGGTTTCACTTCTTTAACCTTAAATGGACCAGACCACCTTGACTTGAGTTTCCCTGGAAACAGCTTCAGCCTAGAGTTATAGAGAAGAACTTGATCTCCAGCTTTCAAATCTCTCTTGAGGATGTGCTTGTCATGAAAGGCCTTAGTCTTCTCTTTGTAAATCCTTGAGTTCTCAAAGGCATCCATCCTTATCTCATCAAGCTCATTGAGTTGAAGAAGTCTCTTTTCCTTGGCACTCTTGATGTCAAAGTTCAGCAACTTAACAGCCCACAATGCCTTGTATTCAAGCTCTACTAGTAATGGCAAGCCTTCCCATACACAATGTTGAAAGGTGTGGTACCCAAAGGAGTCTTGTAAACTGTCCTATAAGCCCAAAGTGCATCATCAAGCTTGTCTGACCAGTCTTTCCTCTTAGTCCCTACAATCTTCTCTAAGATTCCCTTGATTTCCCTGTTGGAGATCTCTACTTGACCACTTGTTTGAGGGTGATAAGGTGTTGGTACCTTGTGTTTCACTCCCTTCATCTTGAGAAGACCTTCAAACAACTTGTTGATGAAGTGTGAACCTCCATCACTTATAACAACTCTAGGCACTCCAAACCTTGGGAATATAATGCTTTTGAACATCTTGGCCACCACCCTAGAGTCATTTGTAGGGCTTGCCACTGCTTCAACCCATTTGGACACATAGTCAACAGCTACAAGGATGTACTTGTTGCCATAAGAAGAAGAAAAAGGTCCCATGAAGTCTATTCCCCATACATCAAACACCTCCACCTCAAGGATTGGGTTTTGAGGCATTTCGTTCCTCTTTGTGATGTTCCCCTTCCTTTGGCATGAATCACACTTTGATACATAGTCTTGAGTGTCTTTGAACATATGTGGCTACCAAAACCCAGCCTGTAAAACCTTAGCAACTGTCTTGAAGGTGGCAAAATGGCCTCCATATGATGATCCATGGCAATGTGAAAGGATCCCATCAATCTCCTCATCGGCCACCACCCTTCTATACAGCTGATCCTTGCAGGGAATGTAGAGATAGGACTCGTCCCAATAATATCTCTTCAATTCCTTGTAGAACTTCTTCTTGGCATAACCTTCAAGATCCAATGGCTCCTTCCCAGTAACAAGATAGTTCACAAAATCAACATACCAAGGCTCCTTCTCATTAGTTGCCTTGACTTCTTCAATCTTCTTACCAGTCTCAACAACTGCCACCACTGCTTTGATAGCCATGATCTGCTCCTCAGGAAGTCCTTCATCAATAGGGATGCCACACTCAATTCTCAATCTGGACAGATGATCAGATACACCATTCTCAACTCCTGGCTTGTCCTTGATCTCAAGATCAAACTCTTGAAGTAGCAGGATCCATCTCAAAAGTCTTGGTTTTGCATCCTTCTTTGCTAAGAGATGCCTCAAAACTGCATGGTCTGTGTATACAATGACCTTGGAGCCCACAAGGTAACTTCTGAACTTCTCAAAGGCAAAGACTATGGCCAACAACTCTTTCTCTGTTGTGGCATATCTCATCTGAGCATCATCCAAGGTTCTGCTCGCATAATAAATCACGTGGGTCTTCTTTTCCTTCCTTTGTCCAAAGACAGCTCCAAAAGAATAATCACTAGCATCACACATTATCTCAAAAGGGAGATCCCAATCAGGTGGCTAGACAATAGGAGCACTAACAAGTTCACTCTTCAGCTTTTTGAAGCTTCAAGACACTCTTCATCAAAGGTAAAGACAGCTTCCTTGCATAGCAACTTGGTCAATGGCCTAGCAATCTTTGAGAAGTCCTTGATGAACCTTCTATAGAACCCAGCATGGCCAAGGAAACTCCTGATATCCTTCACTGTCTTTGGTGGAGCCAAACTGACCATCACATCAATCTTAGCCTTGTCCACCTCAATCCCTTTCTCTGAAATCTTGTGCCCAAGCACAATCTCTTCCTTGACCATGAAGTGACACTTCTCCCAATTCAGAACAAGGTTGGTGTCTTCACATCTCTGAAAGACCCTGCACGAGTTGGACAAACAAGCAGAAAACGACGATCCGTAGGTAGAGAAATCGTCTATGAATACCTCCACTACATCCTCAATGAAGTCCGAGAAGATAGACATCATGCACCTTTGAAAGGTTGCTGGAGCATTACATAACCCAAATGGCATCCTTCGATAGGCAAAGGTGTCATAGGGGCATGTGAATGTTGTCTTCTCTTGATCATTGGGATGTATGGGGATTTAGAAGAATCCCAAATACCCATCAAGAAAGCAATAATAAGGATGATTAGCAAGCCTCTCAATCATTTGATCAATGAATGGCAATGGAAAACGACTTTTCTAGAGGCTGAGTTGAGCTTTCTATAATCAATACACATCCTATGGCCAGTTATGGTTCTAGTTGGTATTAATTCATCCTTATAATTCTTAACCACAGTGATACCACCCTTCTTTGGAACAACATGCACAGGTGATACCCATTTGCAATCAGAGATAGGGTATATCACACCAACATCCTTCAGGTTAGGATTTAACCTTCTTTGATGCTCAATAGAAGTTATTGATTCACCCTCAAGATGTATCCTATGCATGCACAAAGAGGGTGATATCCCTCTGATATCATCAAGTGAATATCCTATTGCTTTCCTAAATCTTTTAAGTTCATTCAAGAGTTGAGAAAGTTCAAGTTCAGTAAGTTCACTACTCACAATGACAGGGTAGGTCTCATTAGGGCCTAGAAATGCATACCTTACACAATGGGGAAGAGGTTTAAGCTCCACTTTTGGTGCCTTGAGCTCACTCCAATCATCTTGCTGGATGTCCTCTTGTCGAGTGGCTGAGGCTACATGATTAACCACTGGTGGCAGCTCCTCATACTGATCCTCAACATCAATCCTGGTGTGTGAATCCAAATTACTCACGTAGGAATCACTCTCCTTGTTATCAACCACTTGGACCTCTCTATCCATTGTCAAAGCATGCTGTAAAGGGTCTTCAAGTGCCAACTCCTCAAATGCCAACTTCTCAAGAAGCTCATCAGCAATAGCTTCCATCTCTTCAATGTAGAACACTTAGCCTTGCACAGTTGACTTCTTCATCATCTCATTGATGTCAAAGTGGAGAGTGTGCTCCTTTCCCAAATGAAGATCAATCTTTCCTTCTTTCACATTAATGATGGCTCCTGCTGTGGCTAAGAATGGTCTTCCAAGGATCAAGGGGTCTTTAGCTTCCTCATCCATCTCAAGCACCACAAAGTCTGTGGGAAACTCACAATTTCCAATCATCACAGGGAGGTCTTCTAAAATACCAATAGGAAGCTTCACAGAGCTATCAGCAAGCACCAAGTAAATTCTACACTTTTTGTATTGAGTGAACCCAAGCCTCTTGGCAACAGATAAAGGCATGAGGCTGACACTAGCTCCCAAGTCGCATAAGCATCTCTCAAACATCAAGGGACCAATGGTGCAAGGCAGAGTAAAGCATCCTGGATCTTCTAGCTTCTTAGGGACTGCACTCATGAGTAAGAACCATCATACCCTCCATCTCTTTCTTCTTTCCAGCCACAGCATCCTTCAAGAACTTGCTGTATTGAGGGACTAGCATGAAAGCATCAATGATGAGCATTGTGACCTGAACTTCACTCATTTGCTTCTCAAAGAGTGCCTTGTACTTCTCCAATAGCTGCCTCTTGAATCTTCCAAGAAATGGTAGCTTTGGCTCATAGGGAGGAGGAACAAAAGAAGATCCTTTTGTTGGAGTAGCAACTTCATTTTCTTTCACTGTCTTCTTCTCTTCTCCTACTTTCCCTTTACCCTTGGCTTCAACAATCTTTTCCAAAATTTCCTCATCAACTTTCTCATTCACAATCACCACATCATCATCAATGTTGATGGCCACCTCCCCACCTTGTTTTTCATCATCCTTGATGAGGATTCTAGGAGGCAACTCTCTACCACTTCTTAAGGTGATTGCTTTCATTGGCTCCTTGGGATTTTGCTCAGCTTTTCCAGGTAATGACCCTTGTTGGCGATTGGGCTGAGAGTTCATGGAGGAAAACTGATTCTCTAAGGCTTTGATCTTGTTGTGTAGCTCATTGTAGCCTCCATCAATCTTGGTGTGTATGTTCTTGAACTCATAGCCTATGTTTTTCTCTGTTCTGGACAGAGCTTCTAGGAGTTGCTTGAACATGGACTCCATACCTGAACCTGGAGCATGAACCTTAGAAGAGCTTACTTGGGCTTGGTTAGATTGCTGACCCTTGTTGGTGAAACCAGGAGGGTAACTCTGCTTAGCTTGATATCCTCCTTGCTGATTGTTCTGCTTGGGCTGATATCCTCCTTGCTGGTTGTTTTAATAAGGCCTTTGTTGGCAGTTGTTATACTGAAAGTTTGGTTCCTTCTTTTACAAAGTACCATTGTTGTTGATGAAACACAGCTCCTCTTGGCCTTCCAAACCATCAACCTCGTTGACCACAGGAGGCACCTCTTGGTTAGAATTACCAACAAAGTTCATCTGCTCTTGTCTAGCTCTGTCAGCAATAAGGATGTCTATCTTCTCCTGTAGGGATTTTAGCTCTTTCCATGTTTGCTGGTCATCAGTCATGTTTCTCCTATCATGCTCCTCACTGTAGACTGAGTCGCTCTTAGCCATGTTCTCCACCAGTTCCTCTGCTACCTGCTCAGTTCTTCCAAAGAAGAAACCATTGCTTGCAGTATAAAGTCTGTTTCTGAATTGTGGAAGAGCACCACGATAGAAGGTGTTAAGCAAGCTCTCCTTGGTGAATCCATGGTGTGGGCATTGAGACCAGTATCCCTTCAACCTCTCCCATGCTTCACTGAAGCTCTCAAGATTCTTCTGCTGAAACCCAGAGATTTCATTTCTGATCTTGGCTGTCCTGGAGGTAGAGAAGAACTTGTCTAGGAAAGCCTTCTTGCACTCATTCCAAGTGGTTATAGAGTCACTTGGGAGAGCCTTCTCACATTGGTGAGATTTGTCCCCTAGAGAGAAAGGGAAGAGCCTCAGCTTGAAAGCAACTTCAGAGACTTCATTTGTCTTCGACAAGCCACAGTACTTATGAAACTGATCCAGGTGATCCAGAGGATCTTCAACAGCCAGGCCATGAAACTTGTTGTTCTCTATCTCACTGAGCAGCCCTGACTTGATCTCAAAGTTGTTGTTCTCCACAGTTGGGGCTCTAATCCCCAACCTATGACCATGAATGTGAGGTTGGTCATAGGCCCTCAAGCTGGGCGCCAGGATGTCTTGGTCTAGGGTTGTCAGCTCCCGGACCATTGCCATCTTGAGGCTGATGTTGTGCACTAAGGTTTGCAGCTACTTGGGCAACTCCATCTTGAGGCTGAGTCGTTGCAAGTGAGCCTATTGCTCTTCTTCTCTTCTCTTTCTTGCTATCTCCCTCTCAAGTGCAGCAATCTCTTCAACAGTGGGAACCAGGTTTGATGCACCTCTGTTTCTTGTGATCATGCACCTGAAATGCAAAGGGAAAGGAAGAAAGAGAATCAATAACATAATAAAAGAAAAATGACTTAGTCTCAAGCAAGTGACTAAATCACAATGTCAAAATCAACTTAGAACTTGGCAACGGCCCAATTTGATGTTTGGACCTTTCAAGGGTCCCAATCAAATGATGTAGTATAAGAGATGATGAACCAATTCCAAGAGATCTCAATGCAAAGGGAATGCAAGCCTGTGCTTAATCTAAGTGCAGCCAATAAGTGAGATGGTTTTAAAACTAAGACAATACTTAAATGCAATAAAAGATGAAACTTTCTTTCAATATGAGGAGATGAGACCCATGGGTATAGGGACTTGATTTTAAGTGATTAAGGTTCAAACCAAGATGTCAAACTTTTCAATCAATCTATTTCCTTATGCCTAGACACTATCTATCCCTAGATGAATGTTCTTTTGCAATGATCACCCAAATACATCAAATCCCTTTGACCGGAATGAACAAGGCAAACATTAAAAATGAGTCTAATAGAAATCCTAGCTTCTTTAACAACTAACCCCTTAGGCAAAGAAAGCTAAAAGCATAGATGAGTTGATTCAGGCATTTCATCGAACACCTTCCGGGCGGAAATGCTTAAAGCTCTATTTTTGAGAGGCCAACTCAAATATAGCATTAAAAACACTCAAACATGCAAGGAAAAGAAAGATCTAATACTAAACATCTTGGATCTACACTTAATCACTCTTAATCACCCTAACCAATGAATCTTAAATAGATCTACTCACTAATCCACATGCTTACTCTTAAATCCACGAGAGATTTAAGCTTAATCATGTAGAGAAAGAAAGAAAAGAACTCAAGATCAATCAAGAACACAAGAACAAAATGATGATTTGATTCAAGATAAGAACTTTCACCCAAAAGGTTTTTGTGTTTCTTAAGAGATAAAAAGATAAGTCCCAAATCGGGATTACAAAAGTATTTATAGTGGCTTTGAAAACCTAGAAACAACAAGATAAAATGACCAAAAGGTCCCTGGATAAAGGTAAATTTCGACCACTAGGAGCTCGACCCGGGAAGAAGGTAGGTTGTCCGAACCGGGTGGTCCAACCCGGGTACAGCCCTTGTCCAAGCTCGTCCAACCCGAGCGGGGTCTCCACCCCGGGTGGTCCAACCCGGTATCTCCTTCCTCGTCCAACTTCAACCTGCCAGGCGGGGTCTCCCTCAGCGTGGTCCAACTCGGGTATCCTCTTTCCTCGTCCAACTTCAACCTGCCAGGCGGGGTCTCCCTCAGCGTGGTCCAACTCGGGTATCCTCTTTCCTCGTCCAACTTCAACCTGCCAGGCGGGGTCTCCACCCGGTGGTCCAACCCGGTATCTCCTTCCTCGTCCAACTTCAACCTGCCAGGCGGGGTCTCCCTCAGCGTGGTCCAACTCGGGTATCCTCTTTCCTCGTCCAACTTCAACCTGCCAGGCGGGGTCTCCCTCAGCGTGGTCCAACTCGGGTATCCTCTTTCCTCGTCCAACTTCAACCTGCCAGGCGGGGTCTCCCTCAGCGTGGTCCAACTCGGGTATCCTCTTTCCTCGTCCAACTTCAACCTGCCAGGCGGGGTCTCCCTCAGCGTGGTCCAACTCGGGTATCCTCTTTCCTCGTCCAACTTCAACCTGCCAGGCGGGGTCTCCCTCAGCGTGGTCCAACTCGGGTATCCTCTTTCCTCGTCCAACTTCAACCTGCCAGGCGGGGTCTCCCTCAGCGTGGTCCAACTCGGGTATCCTCTTTCCTCGTCCAACTTCAACCTGCCAGGCGGGGTCTCCCTCAGCGTGGTCCAACTCGGGTATCCTCTTTCCTCGTCCAACTTCAACCTGCCAGGCGGGGTCTCCCTCAGCGTGGTCCAACTCGGGTATCCTCTTTCCTCGTCCAACTTCAACCTGCCAGGCGGGGTCTCCCTCAGCGTGGTCCAACTCGGGTATCCTCTTTCCTCGTCCAACTTCAACCTGCCAGGCGGGGTCTCCCTCAGCGTGGTCCAACTCGGGTATCCTCTTTCCTCGTCCAACTTCAACCTGCCAGGCGGGGTCTCCCTCAGCGTGGTCCAACTCGGGTATCCTCTTTCCTCGTCCAACTTCAACCTGCCAGGCGGGGTCTCCCTCAGCGTGGTCCAACTCGGGTATCCTCTTTCCTCGTCCAACTTCAACCTGCCAGGCGGGGTCTCCCTCAGCGTGGTCCAACTCGGGTATCCTCTTTCCTCGTCCAACTTCAACCTGCCAGGCGGGGTCTCCCTCAGCGTGGTCCAACTCGGGTATCCTCTTTCCTCGTCCAACTTCAACCTGCCAGGCGGGGTCTCCCTCAGCGTGGTCCAACTCGGGTATCCTCTTTCCTCGTCCAACTTCAACCTGCCAGGCGGGGTCTCCCTCAGCGTGGTCCAACTCGGGTATCCTCTTTCCTCGTCCAACTTCAACCTGCCAGGCGGGGTCTCCACCCGGTGGTCCAACCCGGTATCTCCTTCCTCGTCCAACTTCAACCTGCCAGGCGGGGTCTCCCTCAGCGTGGTCCAACTCGGGTATCCTCTTTCCTCGTCCAACTTCAACCTGCCAGGCGGGGTCTCCCTCAGCGTGGTCCAACTCGGGTATCCTCTTTCCTCGTCCAACTTCAACCTGCCAGGCGGGGTCTCCCTCAGCGTGGTCCAACTCGGGTATCCTCTTTCCTCGTCCAACTTCAACCTGCCAGGCGGGGTCTCCCTCAGCGTGGTCCAACTCGGGTATCCTCTTTCCTCGTCCAACTTCAACCTGCCAGGCGGGGTCTCCCTCAGCGTGGTCCAACTCGGGTATCCTCTTTCCTCGTCCAACTTCAACCTGCCAGGCGGGGTCTCCCTCAGCGTGGTCCAACTCGGGTATCCTCTTTCCTCGTCCAACTTCAACCTGCCAGGCGGGGTCTCCCTCAGCGTGGTCCAACTCGGGTATCCAATCAACAATCAACCTTACCGTGAGTCTCAACAGCCGATGTGTGGTGAACCAATAACCCAAAAATCCTAGAATCAAGCATGATCTAATACCAGCTTGTAAGACCGATCCTGGATTCCTGATATCTTGCATATTTTCATGTTCTTAGCCATCATATTTTGTGCATTTTAATCATGTAGATTAGTATTAGGCATCTTTAGTGTCCATATTGCATTCATATGTCTATTTCAGGTATTGGAGTGTGCCATGGAGTGATTGGAGGTGTTTGGGAGCTTTGTGATCCAAAAGGGTGAAAGATGAACATGGATGGACGTCTTAAAGATATCTTCTATTTCTTAGATTTTGGTAACACATAGTAAATTGAGTTTGATTTCCAGTAGAAGTGGTTTCAAGTCATTTGGAGCTGTATTGGAGGAGTTATGATCGATTTACTAGAGGCATATGAACCAGGACGAGAGTGACCCGGGTTGAGTGCACCGGGTTGACCTACCCGAGCGGCCTGGACGATGCTGGGACGAGGAAGAGTGACCCGGGTTGAGTGCCCCGGGTTGAGTGCCGGGTTGAGTGCCGGGTTGAGTGCACGGGTTGACCTACCAGCGGCCTGGGCGATGCTGGGACGAGGAAGAGTGACCGGGTTGAGTGCCGGGTTGAGTGCACGGGTTGACCTACCAGCGGCCTGGGCGATGCTGGGACGAGGAAGAGTGACCGGGTTGAGTGCCGGGTTGAGTGCACGGGTTGACCTACCAGCGGCCTGGGCGATGCTGGGACGAGGAAGAGTGACCGGGTTGAGTGCACGGGTTGACCTACCAGCGGCCTGGGCGATGCTGGGACGAGGAAGAGTGACCGGGTTGAGTGCACGGGTTGACCTACCAGCGGCCTGGGCGATGCTGGGACGAGGAAGAGTGACCGGGTTGAGTGCCGGGTTGAGTGCCGGGTTGAGTGCCGGGTTGAGTGCACGGGTTGACCTACCAGCGGCCTGGGCGATGCTGGGACGAGGAAGAGTGACCGGGTTGAGTGCACGGGTTGACCTACCAGCGGCCTGGGCGATGCTGGGACGAGGAAGAGTGACCGGGTTGAGTGCACCGGGTTGACCTACCAGCGGCCTGGGCGATGCTGGGACGAGGAAGAGTGACCGGGTTGAGTGCACCGGGTTGACCTACCAGCGGCCTGGGCGATGCTGGGACGAGGAAGAGTGACCGGGTTGAGTGCACGGGTTGACCTACCAGCGGCCTGGGCGATGCTGGGACGAGGAAGAGTGACCGGGTTGAGTGCCGGGTTGAGTGCACGGGTTGACCTACCAGCGGCCTGGGCGATGCTGGGACGAGGAAGAGTGACCGGGTTGAGTGCCGGGTTGAGTGCACGGGTTGACCTACCAGCGGCCTGGGCGATGCTGGGACGAGGAAGAGTGACCGGGTTGAGTGCACGGGTTGACCTACCAGCGGCCTGGGCGATGCTGGGACGAGGAAGAGTGACCGGGTTGAGTGCCGGGTTGAGTGCACCGGGTTGACCTACCAGCGGCCTGGGCGATGCTGGGACGAGGAAGAGTGACCGGGTTGAGTGCCGGGTTGAGTGCACGGGTTGACCTACCAGCGGCCTGGGCGATGCTGGGACGAGGAAGAGTGACCGGGTTGAGTGCCGGGTTGAGTGCACCGGGTTGACCTACCAGCGGCCTGGGCGATGCTGGGACGAGGAAGAGTGACCGGGTTGAGTGCCGGGTTGAGTGCACGGGTTGACCTACCAGCGGCCTGGGCGATGCTGGGACGAGGAAGAGTGACCGGGTTGAGTGCACCGGGTTGACCTACCAGCGGCCTGGGCGATGCTGGGACGAGGAAGAGTGACCGGGTTGAGTGCCGGGTTGAGTGCACGGGTTGACCTACCAGCGGCCTGGGCGATGCTGGGACGAGGAAGAGTGACCGGGTTGAGTGCCGGGTTGAGTGCACGGGTTGACCTACCAGCGGCCTGGGCGATGCTGGGACGAGGAAGAGTGACCGGGTTGAGTGCCGGGTTGAGTGCACGGGTTGACCTACCAGCGGCCTGGGCGATGCTGGGACGAGGAAGAGTGACCGGGTTGAGTGCCGGGTTGAGTGCACGGGTTGACCTACCAGCGGCCTGGGCGATGCTGGGACGAGGAAGAGTGACCGGGTTGAGTGCACGGGTTGACCTACCAGCGGCCTGGGCGATGCTGGGACGAGGAAGAGTGACCGGGTTGAGTGCCGGGTTGAGTGCACGGGTTGACCTACCAGCGGCCTGGGCGATGCTGGGACGAGGAAGAGTGACCGGGTTGAGTGCACGGGTTGACCTACCAGCGGCCTGGGCGATGCTGGGACGAGGAAGAGTGACCGGGTTGAGTGCACGGGTTGACCTACCAGCGGCCTGGGCGATGCTGGGACGAGGAAGAGTGACCGGGTTGAGTGCACGGGTTGACCTACCAGCGGCCTGGGCGATGCTGGGACGAGGAAGAGTGACCGGGTTGAGTGCACGGGTTGACCTACCAGCGGCCTGGGCGATGCTGGGACGAGGAAGAGTGACCGGGTTGAGTGCCGGGTTGAGTGCACGGGTTGACCTACCAGCGGCCTGGGCGATTGAAAACTCCATTGTCAATTCCTCAATCCAACCAGACCGCAGCCTTACCAAACAATCCTAACCAGTTTGATTCTATTAATTCGATTCAAGTGCAATATTTAACTATTTATCAGAGTTTCGAGGTTCATTGAAATACACTTATACAAGGGAACTTTACTCAACTAATACATATTTTATGACAAGTGACTAGAATGTTACAGAACTTTTTTATTACTAGAATATTTTTCCCTATTTTTTATATCCATCGTGCCCTTATTTCGCGTTATAAGAAAAAACATATTTACGAGAATGTCATTACTTTTTCATGCCACATAAGCAAAAACCCAGCGCCACATAGGAATTCGGGTCCGTGTTTTCATTTACTCAGCCGTAAAGTGATGCCTTCGTTGTTACGGCTGCGTTATGACTATGTTACGGCCGAATTACAGAATACGGCTGACTTAATAAAGACTGGCTGACTTACGTACATAACTCAGTCTACCGTACAGACTGATTTACAGAAATCCGACTGAGTTATGGAGTAACGGCTGACTTACTTACAGTCGTTACGGCTGAGTTATACATAGATTTTATGATTTTTGAAAAGTTTAGCTGAGTTATAGTTGTGACACGACTGAGTTATGTCTCTCCGGCTGAGTAATAAAATTAGAACGGCTGAGTTATTTGAGATTGATACGGCTGAGTTACTTTTAATCAGTCGTAACAAGCTGGATTAAAGTGAAACTCAGCTGAGTTACGGCTGACTTATTAGCGAAAGATTAATTACTAGAATAGTATACCTTTGACGGCTGCTTTAATTGACGATACAGCTGACTTATTGTTTTACTCCTTGTTACGGCTGAATTATTTACAAAAGATTAATTACTAGAATAGTATCCCTGTTTCAGCTGACTTACGTTAGACGTCACGGCTGACTTAGTTTGAGTAAGTTATTTATTCGTTTGGCGGCTGACTAACCAATTTTCCATGTCATCCGCCATGTCACAAAATTGGTTTGCCATGTCATCACTAACTTACTAATTTTACAACTCGGTTCGGTTTATCGGTCTGTACATCTTCTTCTTCATTTTCTCTCCTTTATATACCGTTTATGTTAGAGAAAATTACTAGAATTCTTCATCTTTCTCACAGTTCTTATGGATCCGGTTTTTATTGTTTCTGGAAAGTGGATTAAGAAATACATATATGTTTTCAACCCCGACAGTAGAGGGTGCAGAGTTCTCCATTTAGATGAGGAAACAACACATGAAGAATTCTCAAAGTGTGTACTCGATGATTACAGATTCAATGAATTAAGTCATGAGATTCAGCTTAGCTACATGTTTTCGAATAAATCTAAGAAAAAAATGGCGCACGACACTCCACCAGTTTACGTCTCCAATAATCGACAGTTGGAGAAAAGCGAACAGCTATGTCTTTGTGTGGAGATTATGGAGAAGAAGGATGTCGAAATGAACCGGAATGACAGAGCTAGAGAGAAGAGTAAAGCGTTATACAGTTTTAGCTCAGAAGTCGAGGTTTTCAGATGTTGAATCAAGAGACGAAAACCACCGTTTGGAAGATGAACGCGAGGACAATGAGAATGACTGCTGTAGTAAAGTGGAAGGAGAAACACAGAATGAAAGCGGAGAAGATGTAGTATTTGAAGAAGACGAAGATGATGATGAATTTGAAAGCCGCTTTGATATGTTCGACGACTCGGACGGTGCATCATCTGAAGATGATAACTTCAGCTCAAACGGTGAGTCTCCAACACAAGAGGATTCGCCGACGCTACCTTCCAAGCAGAGAACTCAGAACTATTCCACTAGCGGATGTAGCGGAAATCCGGAGGTTCTAAAGCTAGAGATGTCGTCGCTAAATCTTTGTGTTGGTCAACGATACGAGAATAAAGACGACTTGGAGAGCGACTGAAACTTCTTATAGTGAGGGATCGATTCGATTTTGATGTGGAGATATCCACTCCGACGTTATTAATTGTTAAGTGTTGGGTTCCCGGATGCATCTGGAGAGTGCGTGCTTCTACAAAAGGGAAAACCCCGGCATTTTATGTTCGTACTTACGATGAGGATCATTCATGTTCTGTAACTGAGCGTCCTAATCGATGTTGACAAGCAACACCGGATATTTTAGGACATTTGTACAAGGACTTTCTCGGCGACGTTGGTCCGGACGTCCGCCCAACGAGTGTCGGAATTGCTACAACTAAACAGTTTCGTGTAAAGGTATTTTTAAGTTTCGGCTGACTTATTTATACGACTCGGCTAAGTTACTTTGATATTAGAACTTAGTTATAAGAACGATGCGTCTGTTTTAAATATGTGTTGTGACTGAAATGTATAGAATCGTTTTTTCATGTGGATAGATGGATTATTGGAAATCCCATCGGACGCTGAGATTTGCAAGGGAAATCGAGGAGGGAACACCTGAGAGTGGGTATGAAAACTTACCTTCTTACTTATACATGATAAGAAGGGCAAATCCGGGTACAGTTACGCGTCTTCAAATCGATGAGTTTGGCCGATTCATGTATGTGTTTCTTGCATTTGGTGCGAGCGTAAATGGGTTTCATTTCATGCGCAAAGTTGTGGTTGTCGACGGTACGTTTCTTAACGGTAGATACAAGGGGACGCTTCTCACAGCACTAGCTCAGGATGGTAACTTTCAGATTTTTCCAATAGCCTTCGTAGTGGTTGACACTGAAAATGATGATTCGTGGCATTGGTTTTTTCGGAACTAAAAATTTTGATTCCTGACGACGAGGATCTTGCGATAATCTCGGATAGGCATAGGTCAATAGGCAAAGCAATTGGAAATATATATCCGCTTGGTTCTCGGGGAATTTGCACGTACCATTTATATAAGAACATTTTGGGACAGTACAAAGGAAAAGATGCGTTTCGTCTGGTGAAGAAAGCGGCAAGATGTTTTAGGGTGGCTGATTTTGAAGCGATATTCGATGAGATTGAAGCGATTAATCCTGAACTCCATGGCTCTCCAAAGAGCTGATGTGAGACTGTGGGCGCGTGTTCATTTCCCGGGCGAGAGGTACAATTTGATGACTACGAACATATCTGAATCAATGAACAGAGCATTGTCGAATGCTAGAGGTCTTAACATTCTTCGAATATTAGAATCAATTACGGTTATGATGACAAGATGGTTTGCTGAACGGAGAGAGGATGCCAGATTGCAGCAAACCACGCTTACGCGTGGTGTGGAGAAACAACTACAGGTAAGTCAGCCGGGACAGTCACAATAAATCAGCCTAAAGTATTGTTTATTCAGCATGTTATATTATAACTCAGCCTGTATAATTCTGCACTTTTAATAGGGTCGCATAAGTGACGCCAGAATGTTGACGGTACAAAGGATTGATGATCATCACACTGAAGTTAAATATGGATCATCTGACGAGTCTTTGCATGTTGTTAATTTGATACTGAAAATGTGCACGTGCCAGCGTTTCGAACGCGAGAAATTACCATGTGTACACGCAATCGCAGCTGCGGAGTACAGGAATGTTTGTCGTATATCTCTTTGAAGTCCTT
This sequence comes from Brassica carinata, assembly GCA_016771965.1. Taxonomy (NCBI): domain Eukaryota; kingdom Viridiplantae; phylum Streptophyta; class Magnoliopsida; order Brassicales; family Brassicaceae; genus Brassica; species Brassica carinata. The sequence goes on from CM028688.1 coordinate 50,953,252, forward strand.
ACTATAACAATGCATATTTGATGAGCGCCTACGCTGACTCGGTTATGCCGGTTGACAGAGCTCTTCCTGTTCCAGAAAACGTGGCTAACCAACCGTGCTTGCCCCCGGATATTCATCAACAACCAGGAAGACCTAAGAAAAGTAGGATGAAATCTGCTTTAGAAGTTGCACTTTCAAAAAAACGTCCTAGGAAAGCACACACATGTTCTCGATGTGGACAGAGTGGACATAATGCGAAAACTTATCCGATGTCGTAAGTGTATTCATTTATTACGGCTGGTTTATGGTTTTCCATTTTTTGTAAAACGGCTGGGTTAATTATTTTCATGATTTTGTATTACAGCTGGGTTTTGAATTGCGGCTGAGTAATTAGTATCATGTTTTGTAATACAGCTGAATTACGATTTCGGTCAGGCTATCGTTTGTACACGACTGAATTAAGAGAAACTAACTAGAAACTCAGTTAAGCAAAGTTAATTTATCGTCTCGAAATTATAAAGGTCTCGATGTATGCAAGGCAGCCGTATTTTTCAGACATCATTATTTCGAAACTGGAAGAAATAGTATACGTCCTTTATAAATCAACTAATGGCTGAGTTAGGCTGACTGATGTGACGAGTGGAGACGACTAAAACTGTTAATTTAATATTCGATATTACGTAACTCTCGGTATTAGTATTTCTATGTGACGTGGGGAGATGACTAATTTATTTTAGAGAAACTTAAATGTAAGTACTAATAACGACTTTTATAGGGCTGAGGAATGGAAAATAATTCCCCTTTGGAAAGCAACTTTTCGGCCACCTCAAAAATCAATATACATGACGGCTGATTTATAGTTATAACATGGCTGATTTATAGTTATTACATGGCTGATTTATAGTTATTTCATGGCTGAGTTAAATGAAACTAACTAGAAATTCGGTTAAGCAAAGTTACTTTATCGTCTCGAAATTATTAAGGTCTCGGTATTATTTTGACACGCCTAATTAAGGGCGGCATAGTTGATTGAAGTGACGTGGGAAAACAACTATTTGTTTTAACTTAATTGTCCATTCGTAATTTTTGATCCCTTCTTATATATCTTGATTTAAATAGGAAAATTTAGTAAAAGACAACAAAACCAAGTGAAACTTAGATAATTACAATTGTACCTACGACTATCCAAACCCGAGCCCAATACCGACCCAACAAATTCGGATATCCACTTCCAGAAATTGAATTCCCGAATACTTTTCCCCTTCTTTCTCCTTATTGGTTGAAATTGAGGTTTCACTGTTTCCAACTCATTTCCCCATGTGTCCGTTGCGTTTCTCTTGAAATTTTCTCTGAAAACCCTACTCAGCGGAGATCGAGAATCAAAACCCAAATCATGTTGAAACAAGACGATCCGAAGGCGAAAGAAGACCTGTCGAGTAGTGTAGGAGGAGAAGAAACGGCTATTTATAAATTCTCCGAAGAAGCAACAATGGATGAAGCAAACCCAAGCACCATCGACAAATCTCTCCCGAACCGAAAGCAAAGTCCCCGAGATGCGATGAAAGCTAAAAGACAAGAATAACGAAGATAAGGATGTCCGAGAAGAACACAAGGAACCCGGAGAAGTAGAGAAGGTCACCAAATAAGGAGGAGCTGAAATGGAGGTTGTTCAAATGGTGTCCCGAAATAACGAAGAAGGTGAGAACCCCGAAGGTGAAGAAAGGACGACCCAATTAGTAGGAGAACCTGAAACTGAGTTGCATGTAAGTATTCAAACTTTTCGAAAGATGATTTGAAATATTAGATAACTGTGGAAAACTAAGGAACTAAGTGCTTTTTGGAGTTAGTGTAATATGGGTTGTAAATCTTAGTTGAACTTAAACAATATAGATGTACCTAACTTTGTGAAACCAAGAAAACACCAACTTTATAATTGCTTAACTAAGTCGAAGTTTGTGAAACTTTATGTTGATGGTTGTAAGATGTCGTACGTGATCCGGTTTTCACTTGAGTGCAGCTTGTAGTTGACGAAGAAGAAGGCATGCGACCGCTGAAGTTACACTTTGCATCAAGCCTGTATCAAAAGTCTTTAAAGCTTTCAGGAAAATGTTACATTGACACGGCAATAGGAAATATACAACTGATCCTGAAAAAGAAGGAGGTAGAATGGTTCATAGAGCACCCACAGTTCCAACATTTCTTCCATATTAAAAACCGAAAGCAGAAGTAGATGGGAATGTGGCTTCTAGTTTTGCGATCAGCTGGCGTAGGGAAGAAGTATGAGTTATGGTTTATCGTTAACGGCGTCCCAATCCGATACTCTCTCAGAGAATTCGGACTAATTTCTGGACTATACTGCCATGAGTATCCCCCCAACCATGAGAGGTTGGGTGGTACAACATTCATGAACAAGTATTTTGGAGGGAAAAGGGTAACATACGCTGACCTGGAGAAGCAGATGTTGGCAATGAAATCAAAGCCATCTGAGGATCGAAAAAAGATGGCCGCTCTGTACTTCTTAGCCGGCATCCTCGTTGGAGACCGAAAGACTAGAGAGGCAGCATCACCTGTGTACAGTTTCTTCCTGACTGTTGTTGATGACCTAGATGTGTGTTTAACGTTTCCTTGGGGGCGGTATGCATTCGAACATAACTTGAAGGATGTCTCTAGCTTCTTGGAGAAATGCAACGGGGTTGTTCCGACGAGTTGGGTTTTTACAAGCTTTCCTATTCCTTTGGAGGTATTCTTAACCTCTCTTGTATTTAGTTGTCTTATTGTAAAATTGATGTTAATGTTTTTTTGTTGTGTGTTCGCAGTTGTTGGCCTTTGAGGCAATTCCAACCTTGAGGAACCATTTCCGAGAAAGTGTGAATGGTGCACGCCCTGGTTGCCCGTGGATGTGCAAGATGCAGTACAAACGCAAAGGTGGAACCAAGGCATTCAGTCTGAATGCAGTGAACGTTAATCCTGGTAATACTAAGGTATTTGATGTATTATGTGTAGTCGAATTAAGGAGAAGGGACTCAATTAATGAGACTTATAAAAACTTATGTGTATTTGCCACAGGATATTGGGAGTATCTTGGTGGCAACAGAAGCTGAGAAGGAACTTCTGGAAAGCATAGGGATGGGCAAGGAAAGGTGTTGGGCCGATGACGACGATGATGAAGAAGTGGATCGTTGGACCAAGATAATACGGAATGGGAAACAAGTTATCTTTGAAGCAGAGTTCAGCATAGATTTTGAGGCTCATACAGCTCGGGTTGAAGGTCCCACCATTCCTGCTATTGGAGAACCATCCAATAATGCAGATTCTGGTGAGGCTCATGCAGATTCGGTGGAGGCTCCTGGAGCTGAGGCTTTGAAAGCGATGGAAGCTCGGCTTATGAATGCATTCCAAGATGCTATGAAGGTACTGAAAGACGAAGTGAAAAGTCTCAGGGCGCGTGTTGACGGAAAGAGTGGTGATAATCCGTCCGACCAAGTTTGTGTTAGTGATAATGAGTCGGAGGAAGATGGTGATGATAAGGAGTCGGAGGAAGAAGATGGTGGTGATAAGGATTCGGAGGAAGAAGAAGGTGGTGTTAAGGATTCGGAGGAAGAAGATGGTGGTGATAATGAGTCGGAGGAATATGTTGATGATTACATTCTCGATATTTCAAATCAAGTGCAGCTTGAACATGGTAGCGGTGATGATGACATGGATGAAACTTTAGTTAGGTATGCAGCGGCTGAGGAGTCTAAGAAGGCAAAGACTGAGAAGACAAAGAGTGTGAAGAACAAAAAGAAGAGGGCGATAACAGATGATGGAAAAGAAGTAGTCCCTTCGAAAAAGGCAAAGGGTTGCGATACTGTGAGGAGTCCCATTGGGACAAGAAAGCATAAGCTGGAGGAGGAGGCAGCTCAGAAGATGACCAGATATGAGAAGAAGAAGGCAGCTGAAAAGAAGCGTAAGAAGAAGGCAGCTGAAAAGAAGCGAAGAAGAAGGCAGCTGAAAAGAAGCGAAGAAGAAGGCAGCTGAAAAGAAGCGTAAGAAGAAGGCAGCTGAAAAGAAGCGTAAGAAGAAGGCAGCTGAAAAGAAGCGAAGAAGAAGGCAGCTGAAAAGAAGCGAAGAAGAAGGCAGCTGAAAAGAAGCGTAAGAAGAAGGCAGCTGAAAAGAAGCGTAAGAAGAAGGCAGCTGAAAAGAAGCGTAAGAAGAAGGCAGCTGAAAAGAAGCGAAGAAGAAGGCAGCTGAAAAGAAGCGTAAGAAGAAGGCAGCTGAAAAGAAGCGTAAGAAGAAGGCAGCTGAAAAGAAGCGTAAGAAGAAGGCAGCTGAAAAGAAGCGTAAGAAGAAGGCAGCTGAAAAGAAGCGTAAGAAGAAGGCAGCTGAAAAGAAGCGTAAGAAGAAGGCAGCTGAAAAGAAGCGTAAGAAGAAGGCAGCTGAAAAGAAGCGTAAGAAGAAGGCAGCTGAAAAGAAGCGTAAGAAGAAGGCAGCTGAAAAGAAGCGAAGAAGAAGGCAGCTGAAAAGAAGCGTAAGAAGAAGGCAGCTGAAAAGAAGCGTAAGAAGAAGGCAGCTGAAAAGAAGCGTAAGAAGAAGGCAGCTGAAAAGAAGCGTAAGAAGAAGGCAGCTGAAAAGAAGCGTAAGAAGAAGGCAGCTGAAAAGAAGCGTAAGAAGAAGGCAGCTGAAAAGAAGCGTAAGAAGAAGGCAGCTGAAAAGAAGCGAAGAAGAAGGCAGCTGAAAAGAAGCGTAAGAAGAAGGCAGCTGAAAAGAAGCGTAAGAAGAAGGCAGCTGAAAAGAAGCGAAGAAGAAGGCAGCTGAAAAGAAGCGTAAGAAGAAGGCAGCTGAAAAGAAGCGAAGAAGAAGGCAGCTGAAAAGAAGCGTAAGAAGAAGGCAGCTGAAAAGAAGCGTAAGAAGAAGGCAGCTGAAAAGAAGCGTAAGAAGAAGGCAGCTGAAAAGAAGCGTAAGAAGAAGGCAGCTGAAAAGAAGCGTAAGAAGAAGGCAGCTGAAAAGAAGCAGAAGAAGAAGGCAAAGAAGGGAGGTAAGAAGACGTGTAAAATCCCGTATGTGGTTGATTTCTAGATATTCGGTTGAACTCTATTCGGTTTGTAATGACTTATTAAATTCCGTATGACTTTCTTGTTTGTTGTTGAAGACTTATGTTATTTGAAACTTTCAGTTCTTTGATATTTTAAAAAGTTTCGCTTTTCAAATTAGGTTAAACTTTTGAAAGTTTCCCTTTTCGAATTAGTCTATCTTCGTGAATCTATTGTGCAATTCGTAAATCGTGAATGCCCAAATAGGTGAAACTTTTAAAAGTTTCACTTTCGAATTAGTCTAACTTCGTGAATCTATCGTGCAATTCGTAAATCGTGAATGACCAAATACATGAAACTTTTAAAAGTTTCACTTTTGAATTAGTCTAACTTCGTGAATCTATCGTGCAATTCATAAATCGTGAATGACCAAATAGGTGAAACTTTGAAAGTTTCACTTTCAATTAGTCTAACTGCGGAATCTATCGTGCAATTCATAAATCGTGAATGACCAAATACATGAAACTTTTAAAAGTTTCACTTTCAATTAGTCTAACTGCGGAATCTATCGTGCAATTCGTAAATCGTGAATGACCAAATAGGTGAAACTTTTAAAAGTTTCACTTTCGAATTAGTCTAACTTCGTGAATCTATCGTGCAATTCGTAAATCGTGAATGACCAAATAGGTGAAACTTTTGAAAGTTTCACTTTCGAATTAGTCTAACTTCGTGAATCTATCGTGCAATTCATAAATCGTGAATGACCAAATAGGTGAAACTTTGAAAGTCCGAATCTCACATAAATACATCAGATGAGAGATTCGATAGATGAAAGAGGAATATCAAAATCTTCACATAAAACCCGAAAGTATTCATAAATTACCTCAAATTTTTTGCAAGTGAAGTATTTTCTCCCCGGTAATGTATCAAAATCGGTTGGATACTTCAAGTCCCGAGACAACTCGTTGATGATTCCCCCCCCCAAAAGGGCATCTGGTCAGAATCCCACAGTGGGCATCCGCCACGAAGCCAAGTATTAAAAGAACATATTGCAAGAACATAATGCAAAATGTAAAAGACACAATCAAAACTAGATGAACTTTGCAAATCAATAAGTACGACTTAGTTCAATTTAGAATAACTTTGTATTTGATACAGTCGATATAGTCGAACTTTTAGACACTTCACAGTTATACCAAGATTTACAATTACACCAAGTCGTGCAAAGTTTTCTGAAGTTATGAGGAAAGTGATCTGATTTATAGTTATTATGGCTGATTTATAGTTATTATGGCTGATTTATAGTTATATCATGGCTGAGTTATATTCCGCCAAAATTCGAAAAGTTGCGATATTAAAACCGTTTCACTGCCGAGAAATACTGTTCGTCACGAACAATTAAAAGATCTACGGCTGAGTTAAATCAAGGGAATCATTATGGCTGAGTTAGTGAATTTGATGATTTTAATGTTTTAACATACGACTAAATTATCTATCGTGCAATTCGTAAATCGTGAATGACCAAATAGGTGAAACTTTGAAAGTCTGAATCTCACATAAATACATCAGATGAGAGATTCGATAGATGAAAGAGGAATATAATCCAAATCTCACATCATCCTTAAGCAAACAACAATAGATAATAGACGAATGTCATGGACCGGACGCATCTCATGCAGTGGTAGGATTCGGACGGGTAAGCTTATACTTCATTTCAGCAATCTCTGCAGCCATCCCATCCACACGCTTCCTTAACATTTCAACCTCTTCCTGGACTCCGAAGACCCATGGTTGACGAAAATGGAAGCCATCATTCTACACGTAACGAGAAAGTATCAAAATCTGCACATAAAACCCGAAAGTATTCATAAATTACCTCAAATTTTTTGCAAATGAAGTATTTTCTTCCCGGTAATGTATCAAAATCGGTTGGATACTTCGGGTCCCGAGACAGCTCGTTGATGATTCTCCCCACAACGGCATCTGGTCGGAATCCCACAGTGGGCATCCGCCACGAAGCCAAGCATGTCGATGGAATTCTTCGAAGCCTTCATCTGCCTGTACTCCTCGTCTGGATGAGTCGTGACGGCTGAGTAATCGAGAAATTTAGAAAGAAGAAGGTCCGAATAGAAATCTGAGTTCTCCAGAAATCTAGAGAGAGATTGACTGAATAGTGGAGAGAGAGATTCGGTGAGATAAATGGGGGGAACAAAAAAAACAATGTTTTTAATACACGTCTTCGTCGATTCAATCAAAAAATGGGTGGGAAATTTCGAAAAACTGGGCGGGAATCATTTGTAAAGGATTTCTGTGCTTAGAGTTTCACATAGTTTGTAGTTATACAGAAACCTTTAAAGTTGTACTTTTCTGTTTTTTGCGATATTTTTAGTTTTACTGTACTTAGATGATTAATTTTATGGTTATACCAGCTATATTCAGCTTTCTATCAACGTTTCCGAAGTGATCATGTAGAATAAAATTTGATATCGTGACATTTATAACTTTTCTAATCTCACAAGGTACTGTCTACGAAAAAACATCTCACAGTAATGTATTCATTTCTCAATCGATAGAAAATGTGATCCAGAACAATTGATTAAGTGTAACCAGAAGTTGGAAAATTAAAAAGTTGGACCACAAAGTTTCACTGACATTTGGCATAGTTCCACCGACATTTGACATAGTTTCACTAACATTTGACATTAGTTTCACCAAAAGTTGACATAGTTTTACCGACATTTAAACAAAGTTTCACTAGAGAAGTACGAAGATTGATAAGACAAGTACGAGATGGATAACAGTGAGAACAACAAGATTTACACAAGACCTTCAACCCCATTTTTCTGAACATAAGTGTCGCTGTTTCGTAGAGACTGCCTGAAGTCCTCAACCTCGGACAAATGCGGATTGAACCTCAAGTCCGAAATTCCACCTTCGATCTCAAGCCATAGATCAGGAGGACCAAATAAATCTGTATAAATATAAATGATTTTAGTAAACGTTTTACTCAACTATCACATTAAAAACTAGACACAGCAACTACACTTACTCCAAACCTTCCAGACCCTCCACATCTTAAGGGCCACAATCACCTGTCCACCTCTCATAACAGTTAGTTTGTTTTCAAGACCATCCCGGAAGGCATAGGCCTGTTTGCCAGTTGCCACACATTTTATCTGGCTGTCACTATTCAGAATAAAGAAAAGGTGTGTCGATTACAATATAGATAAACTTTGTTTGGATTATATGTTACTTATGTTACTTTCTACTTACATGTTGTCCCTTATGTAAAACACCATCCTTGGTCTTTCAGGGTCATCGAAATGGGCTTCCGTGTTGAAGACCACTCCCATTGTACCTACCAGATAAATTTAGACAATCTAAATCAGTTAGGTTCACTTAGTTTCACTTACTTATACAGACTTATATTTTTTTAAATTAAAGTTATACACAGTTCCGAATCCAAGACATGCGACTGTTGCGGTTACTAACATCTAAATATGTGAATGTATTTAAATTTTAGTAGAATTCATACCTATGGGATAGTTTCGTTCTTTGTGGTCCATGTGAGGGATTGCATGGATGTTCTTGAAGTCCATGAAAAGCCGATTGTTCAGAGGATCTATGATGCGGACTTGTGTGTTGCTCCTAGCAGTTAGTTTAAACCGAGAGTTAGTTGCCTGGAAACCTGGATAGGAACGGTGAACTTCTACTAGAAAGATTTCCACCCACTTCCCCTCTTGGTTCTCTAGGCCTCTTAACCTATCATGATTCCCATAATCAGTCATCTCCATCTTGGACCCTACATAAATAAAGTACAAGGATCAAGTACTTTTATTTGTCACGGTTACATGTTATTACAAACTTGAGAGATGATGATTTAACACTTACATCTTCATCTGCTAGGACATAGGTATAGAAAGGTTCACTGCTGGTGGTAACATAGGAATAGAAAGGGTAGACCCTGTGTATTTTGACTCTGAAACGCCAAGCCGTGATCTTGGGATTATAAGAAACCTCAGAAAGCTTATTGTAGTGTGTCATCTTGTTTGTAGAGAGATGAGAGAAGAGATGAGATGATGATTCCTTTCTTTTCGGGTTTTATTTTTCTCGACTGAAGGAGACGAACCCTTTTATGGTGGTTTATATGAGAGAAGTCGTGTTCTTTCGAGAGTTCATTAAATACAGGGACATCCATTAAATATAATCCGTTTTGGAAATTAACCATTTTTTCCAAATATAACAATATAACACAATATAATATCTATAACGATACAATATCTCGTTTTTTCGTTTTACATAGTTTCATATATTTAGACTATCTAAATTGTTAAAGTTGTGCTTAGTTTCATGAATTTAGACAATCTAAATCAGTTACTTTCACTTATTTATACACAGTTATATATCTTTATGGATTTGAGTTTTTCAAAGTTTCAAATCCAACCCATGCACACTGAGAAGTCGTGTCTTCTGAACTCGTGTCTTCTCGAGGCGTCTTTCAAATGACCCTTTAAGTGGGGTAATAAATACTCAGTTTATACTTATCTCTCCACGTCTGTTGAAGTTCCCTAGTACGTGTTATAAAAGGGTTTATCACCTTGTCCAAATAAACAAAACGAAAATCTCTCCATTTACTTGAGTAAACAAATAATTCTCCATGTCGAACTTTAACTTGGCTTCTCTCCCTTCTTCCGTGCTTCATAAGATTCTCTCAAAGGTAGCAACATGCCATCTTTAGTGCAAGAGTTGCTTTCTCCGGGTTCAATCAAATTGGCATAGAAGAATACTTCTACCGATCTGCATATCTCTTAAACTTGAACGACTGGATTGATGAGGCTAATGCTCTTAAGACAGTCAGGCTTAGGTGCTACCAAGCCGGTAATCTAGAGGCCATCTATCTGCGAGGTATGTATGAGTTCTTCGTCCTCCATTTACTTGATGAAGGAAGGGAAAAAATCCATCTTCCTGGTGAGAGAGGATTGATGTTGGCCAAGTATGTAGATGGAATGCTGAACTTAGCGTTTAGTGTTGATGATAGAGGATTCGTTCACAACTGTCCCAACTTTAGTCGTGAATTTGTTGATCGGATGAATTACATGATCACGACTTCAGTATACTCAGGCTATTGGGGTTACGAAAAACCAGAGGTGTTTATGTCTCTGCTAAAAAGAATAAATCCCAACGTCTCACATGATTGTGCATGCTCCGCAGTAATTGAACCAGTGTTTGTAGTCTCCTTTGATGGATCTAGAACACGGTGGACATGCAATCGTTGTTTCTTGCAATGTGCAGCTTGGGAATTCTGCAATGAAATTCACTTAACCGCTGCACACTGCCAATTGAAGATTACTTGTGTGTTTATAAGTTATGGCATGTGTTTTTATTCTATTTTTACTAAGTTTATGTAAAATACATTTCATATAATATAATGTCTCTAGTTTTTCTCTATTAAGTAAACTTTATTCATTTTAACTACAATAAATATACCATTAACAACTCTGTCTCCATAAAAGAACATATTGCAAGAACATAATGCAAAATGTAAAAAATACAATCAAAACTAGATGAACTTTTCAAATCAATAATTATGACTTAGTTCAATTTAGAATAACTTTGTATTTGATACAGTCGATATAGTCGAACTTTTAGACACTTCTCAGTTATACCAAGATTTACAATTACACCAAGTCGTGCAAAGTTTTCGGAAGTTATGAGGAGAATGATCTGATTAATAGTTTTTATATGGCTGATTTATAGTTATATCATGGCTGAGTTATATTCCGCCAAAATTCGAAAAGTTGCGATATTAAAACTGTTTCACTGCCGAGAAATAATGTTCGTCACGAACAATTAAAAGATCTACGGGTGAGTTAAATCAAGGGAATCTTTACGGCTGAGTTAGTTATTTTCATGATTTTAATGTTTTAACATACGACTAAATTACGATTTCGGTCAGGCTATCGTTTGTACACGACTGAATTAAGAGAAACTAACTAGAAACTCAGTTAAGCAAAGTTAATTTATCGTTTCAAAATTATAAACGTCTCGATGTATGCGAGGCAACCGTATTTTTCAGACATCATTATTTCAAAACTGGAAGAAAGAGTATACGTCCTTTATAAATCAACTAATGGCTGAGTTAGGATGACTGATGTGACGTGAAGAGACGACTAAAACTCTTAATTTTATATTCGATATTATAATGGTCTCGATATTAGTTTTTCTATGTGACGTGGGGAGATGACTAATTTATTTTAGAGAAACTTAAATCATAAGTATTAATCCCATTATGGTTTATAGTTATTACACGGCTGAGTTATAGTTATTTGATGGCTGATTTAAAGTTATTTAGTGACTGAGTTATATCCCGCCAAGATAGGAAACATATCTCACACGAAAAGTTGGTGTATATCAGTTGGTTTGTTTAATTACGGCTGAGTTATGGAATGACATAACGGCTGCATTATGGAAAAACGTTCCCGCCAAAATACCAATGTCTCGAAAATAAATAATCTTTATTGATGAGATTATTATAAGATGCGAGGCTATGTTATTATAGCGATACGGCTGCCGATAAATAAGTTACTTCTCGAAAGATTATTAGGTCTTCACCCCCCTTTTCAGACTAAATGGATTATTTCTCTCTTTTCGAATTGCCTGATGATATTCAGGCGGTAGTTGTCGAACGTGTGGCCCGTAACTCTTTCCAGGATCTCTATGGCATCAGAGCAGCTTCCAAGTCCATGAAGGCGTTAGCAGACTGACGAAGGGTATACCATTTTTTCGATGTATTATCCTTTCCCTGGGGACTCGCTTTGCCTTCTGAGTTGATGAAAACTTGCTACGAGGAGGGAAACCCAAGCACACTTTATATAAAAGGTGTACAGTTTTTCTACACATTCGACAAGCAAGACGAAGGGCTTGCTCTCATGAAGCGTGCAGCAGATGCAGGATATGAGCGTGTTGTGTATACACACGCAATGACTCGAGCAATCTTTCGGGGTGAAGGGAAGTATTTTCATGGTATCTCAACAGAATCAGTTGAAAGGATCGGGAAACTCGTGCAATATGTGAAATGGGGATGTCGTTTGTGGCATGCTGACGAGTTCCGCTCTAGGAGGGCCGATTTCATTTCATCTGTTGTTCTGTCGTTCTACAGTTGCCAATATGGAAATCTTATCGAGCGACAATGTATGTGCTTGTGGCACATTGATAACACTAAGGATGACAACATTTGTGGGCGTTGTTTCTGGACCAAAGAGGTGGGCTTGTTCTTCCTTGATTTTGAACCGATAAGCCTGCTGAGGGACACAAGGAAGTGGTGAAGTTGTAATTGAAAAGTCTTGAATGTATAACGGCTGGGTTATGGTTTTCCTATTTGTATAACGACTGGCTTAGGTATTTTCATGAATTTGTATTACGGCTGGGTTATGGTTTTCAAATTTATGTATTACGGCTGAGTTATTAATATAATGTTTTGTATTACAACTGAATTACGGTTTCAGTCAGTTAAGGTCTCGTTTGTATACGACTGAATTAAAACAACCTAACTATAAACTCCTTTAAGCAAAGTCTTACCATCTCGATATTATAAATGTCTCGGTATTAGTTCAGCCGTAACTTATTTGTACACGCCTATTTTCACAGGCCTAGTGAAGAACACATCATAGATTTAGTTTGCTTAAAATATGATTATTGATGCATAAAGGCTGAGATAATTCAGTCGTGTTTTCAGACGCCTAATAATGATGAAAAGGCTGAGTTATTTAGTAATACGGCTGAGTTATATACAACAACGCGATAATAAAACCGTTTTACTGCCGATAAATAAGTTACTTCTAGAACAAACTCGAAAGGCTGAGTTATTAAGCAATACGGCTGACTTATGACTAAACAAAGAAGTAGTAGCAGCAGAGTATCGCCATTCCAACACCACAAACGACCACATTCCTCATACATTCGTCTCTTTTTCTCACGTGAGCCGTCCTAATTACTTCAATCTCTTTTCCCAACCGAGCAACGTTAAGTATGAGGAATGAGATGTCATCGTTCATGCCACGAATCACGGGCTTGATATCTTCGACCTCTTCCACCAAACACTCATCCACCCATTTGAATAAATGTCTCTGTTTTCACAAATACAACCAGATTTAAGTAATACGTTTGAAAACATACTAAAAAAGAACCAAAACTAACCTTATGATATCCTCTTGCACAGCAATAGTACAATCTTCCTGGATTCGTAACGCTTCCAGATGTAAAAAGTTCAGCGGGTTGACCACACCAACACTCTTTCGGCGTTCCTCGCTCCGTGTTCAGATGTCGTCTGCCATAATTTCCAGAAACAGAGGATGAGGAAGACATTTTTAATCTGAAAATTTAAAAGATAAAATGTGTTGCATAGACATTAGTCTGACTTATTAGTTATGAAGGAAGACGACCGCATCGAAACGGCAACGTTTAGTTTATATCCGTATTTATTAACTAAATATACAAAAGAATATGAAATAATTAAGTCTCGGTATCGGGAAATCACTCGATTGTTGCGTGCAGCCAGTATATTTTTCAGACGCCTAATCAAGAGGGTCATAGTTCATTGAAGTGACGTGGGGAGACGACTATTGTTTCTTGTGTGTTATTAAATTTAATTTAAAAATTATTTATCTCCGTTAATGTTTTATCGTGCAATTTTATCTTTATTTCCTTGTTTTATTGAGATTCCAACCAAACTAGAAACTCCATTGAACAAACTGACGGTCTCGACAATGCTATAGTTTGTATACTGGCTGAGTTGTTTGTACTTAGTGGATGAGTTATTGTTTTTTTGTTGTTGAGTTGTTGTTACCTACTGGCTGAGATATATAACATTATGGCTGAGTGAGATTTACAATACTTAGAGGTAAAGACAAGTACGATTGAGACTGAGTGAAACCTTAAACATACAGACAAGGAATCAGTCTGTAAAACCAAAATTATTCGGACCGAACTCTTCAAACATGTGTACCAGTTCAAGCCACACTCTTGTAAGCATCCAAGAAGGCTTGTCGCCTCCATGCGCCCATCTTCTCTTCAACTCTCGCATCTGAAATCGAAACAGCGACCTCGCAACTTCATTAAAATGTTTCCAAAGTAGATAATCATGCCTTCGATCCCACGTGTTTTTACGCTACAAACAAAAAACATTACTAATATTAGGTGTTTTTATCTCTATCTGATTTGAAAACATAGTTGGTCCTTACAGAGAGTTGAAGAAACCAGCGTTCCTTAATATGATCGGGAATGGAGCGATATGTCGGCCATGCATAGACCCATCCATCTATCAGAATCGGCAGGATCACCAGGGAGAGATCGCTTAAAAACCTAAACCAGGTAGGGATGGTTTTGTCTAGCAAGTCACCCGGACCAGGATTTAGAACTGAGAGGTTTTCCCGATTTGCGTGGCTTTGAATCGCATTGACACTGTTTTCTATCCTCGTTGAATAACCTGGAACAACCGACATAATTTAATATTTTGGAGGGGATAGAAAAGCTATACAAAAAGGTGTACTAGAAGGTGACTATATATAGAGAGATCTGTGAACTCAAAAGTCGCGAGAAAAATTAAGGGAAATTAAATCTGATTTGGCACCCGCCCAAAATATGAAACGTCGAGATTAAGTAACACTTGACGACTGAGTTAATGTAAATTTTACGGCTGAGTTATCGTTAAGGGTTTAGGGTTTAGAGAGGAGTCCTTAGGATTAGTTATAAAAAAAATTCTTTTTTGAATAGTTAAGGACTCTAGTCAAAATATGTGTCCAATAGTGATCCCCAATTAGGAGTCGTTAGGAATAAAAAATAAAAAAAATTTTACAAATTGAAATTGAAATTTTATTAATTGCATGATTAAAAATAAAGATACAAGAAAAGAGAAGTTTAAAAATGTATAAGTTTTAAAACTATAAGTTTTTCACACTACAAGTTTAACACACTAGCCTTATCCGAGAACAACATAAGAGAAGCATATAAAGTAATGAGACAGAGATTACAACTTGTTCGAGATTACACTTGGTTCACATGATTACCTTTGTGACAACTTCGAGATAAGTACCTAATGAAACAAAAGGAAACAAGTTTGATAGAGAGGAAACACAGCAAAAGAGATATCTAATTCCGGCCACAATCACTCCTAAATCACCCGTGAGCTAGAAGCAATGTCACCTGCATAACAAGACTATTTCCTTTCTGGACATACACACATTAATGGAGTAGTTTTCCCATCTCCAACCACAGTGAACAAAAATAAGTCTCCTATGGCGCATCTGTTATCAAGACAGAACTTTCTCCAGCCTCTTCTGATGTAAAACATGCCATCTGATTCGCTAAATCGCAAACTCACAGTCCATGAGTTTCCCTCTTTGTTCACAAGTATTATCTCTTGGCATTGTTTGTTCAAAGCAGTACAAGTCGTAGCTTTGACAGAAAGATACTACAAACACAGAACATAAAGACACAGAATAGATCAAACCATATATTTGAGTAACTAAATATGGTCTATACGTATGAAAATTGACTCACAAGTTTGTCTTCTTTTAGATTTGAAGCAGTGACCTCAGCCAACAAACAGTAGTCGAATGAGAAAGAATGAGCATCATCCGCGTCGGCTTCTTCCTTAATGATGTTAGGATGTGTATACTGAATCTCACAACAGCTAGGACCAAAAGGAGTGACATGAAACACCATGTCTCCTTCCTGTTCGAAGATGACAATGTCACCGATTCGAAGGTCATGTGCTGTGGTGAAATCTTTCCAACCTCTGGTGAGTCTCCTGCCTTCTTGTATCACTTCCCAAGTTATATATGAAGCGTCCGATCTTAGTTTCCATGTTTTCTGGTTCGTCTTCCCTTCTATGTGGGTTGAGAAGAAGCCAAGTGGTATTGTCTGCAAGTCAGAAAAGACAAAGTTAAACAAAACCCCCAAATAGAAACATATACAGAAGGAGAAATAGAGAGAGTGTGTCTACGACGCCACTCTGGAAACCAGGAAGCAGAGTCTTAAAGAAATGAGGTTCATGCGGATTCGCCATCTGCAAACAAGAAAATTAAAACAAGAGATCAAAAACCAAACCACACACATACTTTTTGTAGAAAATTAAAACAAGAGATCAAAAATCTGCTTCGTATTGAAACCGAAATCTTGTCAAAACCCTTTCTATACACGCCCATACTCGATCTTAACCCCAAAACGATTTAACCCCAAAATCTTGTCAAAATCTTGTCAAAACCCTTAAGCGAGAGGAAACAAGATGAAAACTAGGCTAAATCGAACAAACTTACAGGTTAAGGCTTCGATTTACCTTCGTGAAGACGATCGGTTTCAATCCCCAGAATATCACCTTTCGTCGAGCTCTCGTTTTTTTTTTCCGGTCTCGGTCGAGAATGACCAATTTTTTTAACCTAACCAAAAACAAACCGAGCCCGTCCCACTCAGATGTTGCCACGTAGCTAAGGATCAACTCCTTAAACTCCTTCCCGACGGACCAATCCTTAGGTAAATTAACATAATTATATTATTATATTACGACTAACCTATGTATTTGTGCTAAGGATTGGTCGTGAACCCCCGTTGCGGGTGGTCTTAGGGTTGCAAATTTAGGGTTGCAATTTTAGGGTTTAGGGTGGCATATTCATTAATCTATGTTTATGATATGGATTTATGGTGCAGGAAATATGGTAAATAACACAAATTGTTTTTATAATCTGATTGTGTAATGTTTACTTGGGTTGAATTATGCTCACATCTCATTGAAGTATTGTAAAGATTCAGATAATTGTAAGACAACCTATACCTCAAGATCATGATGGATCCCAAACTTGTAATTTCAATACAGTAGACACATTGAGTTGATAATATATTCACTTAAAATTACATATCCGGAGTTAAGGTAACATTTTACCGTATAAACATTTCATTCTTTAAATTTTAGGGTATGTTTGAGGTATTGTTTAGTTTTAGAAGCGAAATGGCTGAGTTATAGTAGTCGATACGGCTGAGTTATATTAGCCGATACGGCTGAGTTATGTTAGTCGATACGGCTGAGTTGTTTAAATTGTTACGATATGGCTGAGTTATAGAAACGTTAAGGTTGAAGATATATTAGTGAAAGTCAAATACATCCCTAATAAAAATTAGACAACTTAAGTCAAATGATACAGAATAACAGACACAGAGGTTCAACTGGACAACATATTGTTCAAATGTGTATTTCCTCCTTCTGCGAGGATCTCTGCTGCCATCTTCACACGTAGACCTTGTATGGTTTGATCGTTTATCCCATCAAAAGTTACCCCAAGCGCTAGACACTCCACAAACTTCAACTAATACACCCAACAGTCGCCAACCTGGGTGTTTTGTGGAACGAATTTTTCGCTCCTCCTCCTGAATGCGAACTTCTTCTTACTACGGGGTCAGAGATTGGCAGAAATATGCTCATTCAAAACCGCGGGAAGCATTTCCGTTAGCGGTTTAAAAGAACCTAGAATTCTCGCCTCACTTTCGGGTGTGTGCTGTCCAACGATTGGATCGTAGCAATCAATTTTCTCCTTCTTCAGATCCACGTGAAACGCCACCCAGTGATCTCACCCGGTCTGAATACATCTGTACAGGTGATCCACATCTTGATACCACTTTAAGTTTGTCTTACAGACAACGGGAAGCCTACCGTTTACTAGATCTTCGTAACCTCCTTCTTTAAACGTCCTCATCTGAGGTTTCATCTTAAACATATTGTAATCGTGAACCCAAGTAGCTAAGATCCATGGGTCAAAGAAGGCAATGCGTTTGGAACAGAATGGGATGGGATCTTGCATGGACCTTTGAATGAGGCATATCATATACGCTTCGATATGCTACACAAATATTATAAACAACTCAGCCATAATATATAATTTCAGACGCAATCTAAACTATAACTCAGCCGTGATATTAATTATAACTCAGTCGTAATAGAAAATTTTAGCCGTAATAAAGACTTACATTATCAAACACCCAACCATACTCACTATCTGGCCACGGTCTCTCATGGATGAGTATGCTGTAGAAGTCACTCTCATAATCAGCTGATCTTATAACTTTTATTCCTGCTGGTGCTGGTTTTTTGGGTGGAATCTGCTAATGTGTTTCATAAGTTTTTCATACATACGATCAACAGCGCAAGGGTCATATATTGCTGTTGAAGGCTCAATATTCTTCCTCATGCACGCCGCTCCATCGCTGTCAATTAACGGAAAAACTGGTCACGAAGGTTCTGAAGAATCCACCGCCCGTCAATGCAAACCCTCGTGGAGATAATTGAACACTTCTCTCGAAATTCTCTTCGGCGGATAATGCTTGCAGATAATCTTCTGATATCTCAGACTCCGGCAACACTTCGTTCGCATCAGCCACCTCAGCGCATTCACTGTCATCTTGAATCGCCTTTTTATTGTTTACAGGCACTCGATTATACCCCCATTGTCTCCGGCACCTTTTTCTTTATCAACTCAGCCTTCTCCTTCTTAGCATCGGCTTTTGCTTCTTTAACTCAGCCTGTTTTCTTTTTTCCTCAGCCATCTCCTTCTTCTTCAAATAAGCCTCGCTGCTTTTTTTCTTAGCAGCGGCATCCTCAACCTCATCCTTTAACTTCAAACCCTGCCTGATCTGGCCGCAGGGTGGACAATTAGCAACCTTATCATCCTTACAAGTCTTTGCAGGAGAAGCGGTAACAAAATCAGCGTTACTTGTTTTAACAGGTGTTGCATTAGCCTATCAAAATCTCCAGCCAAAATCCTTTTCACCCTGAAGCATTATCAACTTCCTCGGCAAAATCTTTTTGGTCCCAACCCCTTAGCAGGCTTAGCGGTGTTTAAGCTGGACTATTGACAGACTTCGATGTTTGTCCTGCTGCGGCGATGGCTTCTCTGAAGACCCTTCTTAGCCACTAGCGATGGAGAGGTTATCAATGTTTTCGTTTCCCAACCCCAGAACTTTCAGGCTCCTCCAATGTATCTTTCACGATATCCTCAAGAGTCTTATTCTGGTCAAATCCGTAGGCGTTAATCCGCGAATCAATCATTTTCCCCCGCACTCATAATGGACTCTATAGTCGCATTGTTCAAGAACTCTTTACTAGGTTCCTCGCTAGAACCCTTTCCCGTTGCACCAGCTTGACCCTCACTGGTGTTCACTTTCTTCTGCTTCTTAGTGGGTGGCTCAGCTTCGACGAAACTCCACCCTTCGCTTCTTCTTCTTCTCATTCCCTTCCCCTGCACTTCCCAAAAGCCTTTGACAAATGAACCAGTATGTATGTCTGTTATCAAGCGATCGACCTGTGGGTCTTGACGTTCATTCGGCCATTGAGGAAACATCTCTTGAAGTGAGTCCTTAAAAACCATTCTCCTCACACGGACCTGCAACACCATGTTATGACAGATCTCAGCCACATAATATATCATAACTCAGTCATCGTTAAAATTAAAATTCACTCAGCCGCCCGAATAACTTCATTATCTGAGGTTAAACCTTACCTCGGTATGCTTGTTGATTTCCTCAGCCAACACTTTATCAAAACTTTTACGTGTACGGCTTCCACCCCATCGCAAAAGCGGAACGTCTTGGGAAGCACTCTCCCAAAACACTCACCGAAGCAGGGGACGGATTCGTACGCCCAAATCTGTAACGCGACAGCCATGCCGCTTATTGTGTATGTCCCTCCTTCGGAGACAACGCTTCGAGAGTCAGCGAATTCGTGATGCAGACTGACCCCATGGATACGACCTCATGGCTTCATCGTCGAATACCCTTATTGAACCTTGAAATGGTATCTGTGAATTGTGATGCAAACAATAGAGTCCCATCGATTGAAGAAATAGCAGCCCCAACCACTTACGCTTTTGATAACTCCAAAGCGGACAGAAGTCTAATGCTGCCTTGAGTTTGTCTAACTTGGGTCCCACCCCAAGCGGCACCTTCAACTCCTCCCAAAACTCTTTGTACTGATCAGGTTCAAATGCATCTACTGGCAGTGGACCTGTGTTGAACCCGGTGATCTCACCAAATTCGAGCAAGCTGAACCTCATAGGCTCATCAACCACGAGACTCCATATCTCCTTCTTTTCTACTCGGAGCTGTCTACATAGTATATAGTGTACTGTCCTACCAGACCACACGCTTTTGCGTTCACATAACCTAGCAACTACTCCAAGGTCAGAGTTCAGCAGTTCTCCCCACACATCAAGTCCTATTGTTTCTCTAACACTAGGCCAATCTCCTAAACGAAAATTATGATTGATAGCTTTATCTTCTAGGTTAGAGAAACCTTCGGGGTAAAGTCTTGGAGGATAATTCCGTGATCTAGCTTCAGAAACAACCATCTGAACATTATCACCCAAAAATAACAAAGACACAACAAAACAATAACTCAGCCACAAATGATAACTCAGTCAAAACATAACAATAAGACAGCCACAACATAATAATATCTCAGCCGTAACATAACATTAACCTAGTCACAGCACAGCAATAAATCAGCCACAATATTACAATAACTCAGCCATATCAAAATCCTAACTCAGTTGCAATATAACCCTAACTCAGACACAACAAAGCCTTATCACACCCGCAGTCGACTGAGCAGCAAACTCAACCAAAACTGAATATATAGCGTCGCGACATTTTACGGAAAAGCGAACTTCGTAGATAAGAATGCGGCGAAGACGATTTCGCATAAACGATTGGAGAAGACGACTGGGAAGTAAACACAATGTCGACGAGGATTTCGAAAATCGGAGATTACTTACGGTTCCTTCTTTGAGACTAATTTGTTTATCTGATTTCTATTTTTTTGAAAACTGATATGTATAAAAATTATTTAATTATTTAAGAGATAATGAGATCCCTTATTTAATTATGAGAAAAGGAACGGTTTGAGACGGTTTGATTACTCTTGGTTATGTGGATTTTAGGATTTTTTGAGGTCCCTTATTTGAGACTAATATATTATTTAATTATTTCCCTATTTAATTATTCATAGTTTATCATTTTTAATATAAAGGAAAGATAAACTTTAGAGATCATTTTTATAACTTTATAAATCTATTGTTTAGGGTTTGAAGTTCAAATTTAAGAAAAAATTAAAGTTTTAATATTGTATTCAGAGTTGAAGGAATGATTTTGTTCCCGCTCAAAATAGTTTAATCCCGCCCAAAATATTTTGTTCCCGCCTAAACTACGAAACTTTGCGAAACAACATACACTTGTCGGCTGACTTATATAATTTAGATACGTTAAAGCTGAGTTATGCATACTTTGCGGCTGAGTAATGCCATACATTAGAACAGAAACGAAACTGGTTTACAAATGATTCATGAATTAACACTGGTTTACATTTAAAAAGTAAATCAAAACTGATTTGCAAAATAAACAACTAAAAACAAACTTAAACCAAATAAAAAAAAACTAAACTATGGGCTGCTTCAACCACACCCTCAACCATGTCCTCCATCGTCACACTTCAACCACGCCTTCAGCCTTGTTCTCCGTTGTCCTCCTCCCTCTTTTATCTCTGTCAATAGCCACCTGCTTCAAAATCAATACATTAAAACAGAAACGAAACTAAATCTGAGTGAAAAATATACCTTTGGAGTGATCCAATCTCAGATTCTTCTTGGAGACCTTACTGGTGACTAATCTGAGTGAGAGACAAAACGAATATGTGAGTCGAGATCGAGAGATATGTTAACAAGAAGAGTGAAGAAAGGACAGAGAGATTCAGAATGAACAAAGAACAAATAGATTACTGTTGACGTTTCAGATTCTCATACAATCTGCTGAGAGAACAAAGAGAGATTATAGAAGAAGAAAGAACAAAGAGACAAAGGCGTGTAGAAGATTACATTAAATGAAAGGTCAAAATTGTTATCCTTGATTTAAAAGTTCAACCAATGAGAAAGAAGGACGAAGATAGACAAAATAATGATTGTTAGCCACTAGATCAAATTCAATCAGTGGTCCTAAAAAATAATAAAAAATTTCTTTTCATTTCCCTTTAATTGTTTTCAAAAATTGCTTAAATTTACAGAATTAAACATGATAAATTAAATTCACTATATAATAAGGTTTGAGGATTAAAGGTTTGGGATATTGAGATTTGAGATTAATTTTTAAACTGTAATATGAAATTAGTTTAAAGGTTTAAAATAAAATAATTATAGTAAATGAAATTAGTTTTAAGGTATAAGTTTGAGTATAGGGTTTGAGGGGTAAAGGTTTTGGCTAATGATTGAGATTAAATTTTTGAAACAGAAATAGCTTTTGACTTTATATTTAATATATGAAGTTAAATTTAAGATTTGTTGTTAAAATATTAGAGTTCAAAGTTTAAGTTTAGAGTTTAGGGTTTAAACCTTAAATTTTAAATAATAAAAACTATCATATTTAATGTTCAAAGATTAATTTTATAATTTTGATAACTATATAATTCTAGTTTAGGATTTGAGGTTTAGGTTTAAGAAAAGATTAAAGTTAGAGTCTTATAAGTAAGTATTGTATAAGTCATTGTAAGAGAACATACATATTCAAGATCAAGTTAAAGTCTCAACTTGAAAATTCAAGAAACTATACACATTCAGTTGATTTATATTCACTTGATATTGATAAGATGATTTTCAATATAACTTTTTAAGTACCTGAATTCAGTTTACCGATTTTAGGGTATGTTTGAGGTATGGCTGAGTTATATAAACATTTTCTGATTTTAGGGTATATTTGAGGTATGGCTGAGTTATATAAACATTTTCTGATTTTAGGGTATATTTGAGGTATGACTGAGTTATATAAACATTTTCTGATTTTAGGGTATATTTGAGGTATGACTGAGTTATCTAAACAACACGGCTGAGTTATATAAACATTTTCTGATTTTAGGATAGGTTTAGGGTATTACTTCTTGACAGATCAGATCAGAAAGACCAAATAAGATCTCACCGCAAGCTATCAAACTTAAGTTTCAATACAGTCACAGCACAGCAATAAATCAGCCACAATATTACAATAACTCAGCCACAAATGATAACTCAGTCAAAACATAACAATAAGACAGCCACAACATAATAATATCTCAGCCGTAACATAACATTAACCTAGTCACAGCACAGCAATAAATCAGCCACAATATTACAATAACTCAGCCACAAATGATAACTCAGTCAAAACATAACAATAAGACAGCCACAACATAATAATATCTCAGCCGTAACATAACATTAACCTAGTCACAGCACAGCAATAAATCAGCCACAATATTACAATAACTCAGCCACAAATGATAACTCAGTCAAAACATAACAATAAGACAGCCACAACATAATAATATCTCAGCCGTAACATAACATTAACCTAGTCACAGCACAGCAATAAATCAGCCACAATATTACAATAACTCAGCCACAAATGATAACTCAGTCAAAACATAACAATAAGACAGCCACAACATAATAATATCTCAGCCGTAACATAACATTAACCTAGTCACAGCACAGCAATAAATCAGCCACAATATTACAATAACTCAGCCACAAATGATAACTCAGTCAAAACATAACAATAAGACAGCCACAACATAATAATATCTCAGCCGTAACATAACATTAACCTAGTCACAGCACAGCAATAAATCAGCCACAATATTACAATAACTCAGCCACAAATGATAACTCAGTCAAAACATAACAATAAGACAGCCACAACATAATAATATCTCAGCCGTAACATAACATTAACCTAGTCACAGCACAGCAATAAATCAGCCACAATATTACAATAACTCAGCCACAAATGATAACTCAGTCAAAACATAACAATAAGACAGCCACAACATAATAATATCTCAGCCGTAACATAACATTAACCTAGTCACAGCACAGCAATAAATCAGCCACAATATTACAATAACTCAGCCACAAATGATAACTCAGTCAAAACATAACAATAAGACAGCCACAACATAATAATATCTCAGCCGTAACATAACATTAACCTAGTCACAGCACAGCAATAAATCAGCCACAATATTACAATAACTCAGCCACAAATGATAACTCAGTCAAAACATAACAATAAGACAGCCACAACATAATAATATCTCAGCCGTAACATAACATTAACCTAGTCACAGCACAGCAATAAATCAGCCACAATATTACAATAACTCAGCCACAAATGATAACTCAGTCAAAACATAACAATAAGACAGCCACAACATAATAATATCTCAGCCGTAACATAACATTAACCTAGTCACAGCACAGCAATAAATCAGCCACAATATTACAATAACTCAGCCACAAATGATAACTCAGTCAAAACATAACAATAAGACAGCCACAACATAATAATATCTCAGCCGTAACATAACATTAACCTAGTCACAGCACAGCAATAAATCAGCCACAATATTACAATAACTCAGAACATACCAACAAAATCTAAAACTATGGTTACAAGAACAAGTTAACACATGTATATAAACACATTCATGTATGTAATTAATTCCAGTCCTGCATACCACCATATATTCTCTCCTCTACTCACGACCAGCAGCTCTGCCCAAGAACAAAAAAACAAATTCAAAACAGACAGATAGATAGAGGCAAATAGAGAAATGACCGTGTTGGTGGTGAAAGACTGCGACGGATGAAGGGAGTGCGACGGATCGACGAGCCTCTTCCCATGTCTTCTCCGACACATCCCATGTCTTCTCCTCTCTCGGCCATCTCTCTCTCGTCTCAAGAACGAGATCTGTTCAGATCTCATAAAATAATTAAAAGACAACCCTAAAAACAAAGAGAAAACAAATGAAAAAAATCTCAAAAAGAAGTTGTTAATTAGTGATGTGAATTTTATTAATTATATTTTAATTACTGATGTTAATAATTAATTTATGATGTGGTTTTGATGTTTAAAAATAATTTCAATTAAAAATAACTAACCAAAGGTCTTTATTGTCATTTACTAAGGAGACTATAACATTCTAGTAATTTTGAAAAGATGTATAGCACTCTAGTAATAAACCAACTTTTCTATAACATTCTAGTAATTTTCTCCTCATACAATCAGGATCAATAAGGCAAATAGATACTTTGGTGATAGACAAAACAGAATCAAACATCATTCATTAGTTCAGCATAAAAAGTTGCACATTAGGCTAGCATAAGTTCACAAGTTGCATAATAGACTACTAAGATAACACCACTGCTAGGAATGACCCATTCACCACACATCTTCCCATGGCCAGAGTCCTCACGGTGCATTTCCTTTACCACGGTCCAAGTCTGAACCTCAAACCAACACATCACAATACACAAATCATATGATCAGATTACTACACAAGAATCTATCACACTGCATGGCTGGATTTATATCTAAACATCAATACACTCAAAAATGCAAATCTGACTACTCTCATAAGTGATCCAAAACTAATTAAAATAGTCACAGCACAGCAATAAATCAGCCACAATATTACAATAACTCAGCCATATCAAAATCCTAACTCAGTTGCAATATAACCCTAACTCAGACACAACAAAGCCTTATCACACCCGCAATGACTGAGCAGCAAACTCAACCAAAACTGAATATATAGCGTCGCGACATTTTACGGAAAAGACGAACTTCGTAGATAAGAATCTTGTGAAGCGATTTCGTACAAGCGATTGGAGAAGACGACTGGGAAGTAAACACAATGTCGACGAGGATTTCGGAAAATCAGAGATTACTTACGGTTCCTTCTTTGAGACGACGATGTTTATCTGATTTCTATTTTTTTGAAAACTGATATGTATAAAAATTATTTAATTATTTAAGAGATAATGAGATCCCTTATTTAATTATGAGAAAAGGAACGGTTTGAGACGGTTTGATTACTCTTGGTTATGTGGATTTTAGGATTTTTTGAGGTCCCTTATTTGAGACTAATATATTATTTAATTATTTCCCTATTTAATTATTCATAGTTTATCATTTTTAATATAAAGGAAAGATAAACTTTAGAGATCATTTTATAACTTTATAAATCTATTGTTTAGGGTTTGAAGTTCAAATTTAAGAAAAATTAAAGTTTTAATATTGTATTCGAGTTGAAGGAATGATTTTGTTCCGCTCAAAATAGTTTAATCCGCCAAAATATTTTGTTCCGCCTAAACTCTGAAACTTTCTGAAACAACATACACTTGTCGGCTGACTTATATAATTTAGATACGTTAAAGCTGAGTTATGCATACTTTGCGGCTGAGTAATGCCATACATTAGAACAGAAACGAAACTGGTTTACAAATGATTCATGAATTAACACTGGTTTACATTTAAAAAGTAAATCAAAACTGATTTGCAAAATAAACAAC
Source organism: Brassica carinata (assembly GCA_016771965.1). Taxonomy (NCBI): domain Eukaryota; kingdom Viridiplantae; phylum Streptophyta; class Magnoliopsida; order Brassicales; family Brassicaceae; genus Brassica; species Brassica carinata. Next base: position 50,979,659 of record CM028688.1, read on the forward strand.
TAAAAACAAACTTAAACCAAATAAAAAAAAACTAAACTATGGGCTGCTTCAACCACACCCTCAACCATGTCCTCCATCGTCACACTTCAACCACGCCTTCAGACTTGTTCTCCGTTGTCCTCCTCCCTCTTGTATCTCTGTCAATAGCCACCTGCTTCAAAATCAATACATTAAAACAGAAACGAAACTAAATCTGAGTGAAAAATATACCTTTGGAGTGATCAATCTCAGATTCTTCTTGGAGACCTTACTGGTGACTAATCTGAGTGAGAGACAAAAGCGAATATGTGAGTCGAGATCGAGAGATATGTTAACAAGAAGAGTGAAGAAAGGACAGAGATTCAGAATGAACAAAGAACAAATAGATTACTGTTGACGTTTCAGATTCTCATACAATCTGCTGAGAGAACAAAGAGAGATTATAGAAGAAGAAAGAAAGAACAAAGAGACAAAGACGTGTAGAAGATTACATTAAATGAAAGGTCAAAAATTGTTATCCTTGATTTAAAAGTTCAACCAATGAGAAAGAAGGACGAAGATAGACAAAATAATGATTGTTAGCCACTAGATCAAATTCAATCAGTGGTCCTAAAAAATAATAAAAAATTTCTTTTCATTTCCCTTTAATTGTTTTCAAAAATTGCTTAAATTTACAGAATTAAACATGATAAATTAAATTCACTATATAATAAGGTTTGAGGATTAAAGGTTTGGGATATTGAGATTTGAGATTAATTTTTAAACTGTAATATGAAATTAGTTTAAAGGTTTAAAATAAAATAATTATAGTAAATGAAATTAGTTTTAAGGTATAAGTTTGAGTATAGGGTTTGAGGGGTAAAGGTTTTGGCTAATGATTGAGATTAAATTTTTGAAACAGAAATAGCTTTTGACTTTATATTTAATATATGAAGTTAAATTTAAGATTTGTTGTTAAAATATTAGAGTTCAAAGTTTAAGTTTAGAGTTTAGGGTTTAAACCTTAAATTTTAAATAATAAAAACTATCATATTTAATGTTCAAAGATTAATTTTATAATTTTGATAACTATATAATTCTAGTTTAGGATTTGAGGTTTAGGTTTAAGAAAAGATTAAAGTTAGAGTCTTATAAGTAAGTATTGTATAAGTCATTGTAAGAGAACATACATATTCAAGATCAAGTTAAAGTCTCAACTTGAAAATTCAAGAAACTATACACATTCAGTTGATTTATATTCACTTGATATTGATAAGATGATTTTCAATATAACTTTTTAAGTACCTGAATTCAGTTTACCGATTTTAGGGTATGTTTGAGGTATGGCTGAGTTATATAAATGATCTGACTGAGTTATCTAAGCGATCTGACTGAGTTATATAAACATTTTCTGATTTTAGGGTATATTTGAGGTATGACTGAGTTATATAAGCGATCTGACTGAGTTATATAAGCGATCTGACTGAGTTATCTAAACAACACGGCTGAGTTATATAAACATTTTCTGATTTTAGGATAGGTTTAGGGTATTACTTCTTGACAGATCAGATCAGAAAGACCAAATAAGATCTCACATAAGCTATCAAACTTAAGTTTCAATACAGTCACAGCACAAGGCGATTCATACACAAGAAAAATATTTTAAATAACACCATAATTTTGCTATTATACAGTTTTCCATGGCATTTTCATGTGCCATAACATTCAGTTTTCAAACTCTCACCACCTGAATCATCAAAATTTGCAATTTATCGAGCTCCAATGAACATAAAACAGAACATACCAACAAAATCTAAAACTATGGTTACAAGAACAAGTTAACACATGTATATAAACACATTCATGTATGTAATTAATTCCAGTCCTGCATACCACCATATATTCTCTCCTCTACTCACGACCAGCAGCTCTGCCCAAGAACAAAAAAACAAATTCAAAACAGACAGATAGATAGAGAGGCAAATAGAAATGACCGTGTTGGTGGTGAAAGACTGCTGACGAATTGAAGGGAGTGCGACGGGATCGACGAGCCTCTTCCCATGTCTTCTCCGACACATCCCATGTCTTCTCCTCTCTCGGCCATCTCTCTCTCTCTCGTCTCAAGAGCGAGATCTGTTCAGATCTCATAAAATAATTAAAAGAGACAACCCTAAAACAAAGAGAAAACAAATGAAAAAAAATCTCAAAAAGAAGTTGTTAATTAGTGATGTGAATTTTATTAATTATATTTTAATTACTGATGTTAATAATTAATTTATGATGTGGTTTTGATGTTTAAAAATAATTTCAATTAAAAATAACTAACCAAAGGTCTTTATTGTCATTTACTAAGGAGACTATAACATTCTAGTAATTTTGAAAAGATGTATAGCACTCTAGTAATAAACCAACTTTTCTATAACATTCTAGTAATTTTCTCCTCATACAATCAGGATCAATAAGGCAAATAGATACTTTGGTGATAGACAAAACAGAATCAAACATCATTCATTCGTTCAGCATAAAAAAGTTGCACATTAGGCTAGCATAAGTTCACAAGTTGCATAATAGACTACTAAGATAACACCACTGCTAGGAATGACCCATTCACCACACATCTTCCCATGGCCAGAGTCCTCACGGTGCATTTCCTTTACCACGGTCCAAGTCTGAACCTCAAACCAACACATCACAATACACAAATCATATGATCAGATTACTACACAAGAATCTATCACACTGCATGGCTGGATTTATATCTAAACATCAATACACTCAAAAATGCAAATCTGACTACTCTCATAAGTGATCCAAAAACTAATTAAAATATGCCAATAATTATGATAAATCCCCACTAAGAGATTCCCATAATCAGAATTCCATGAATCGGACCAGATCATATAGATCTCGTCCATGATCAGTCCGGCCAAAGCCATGAACCATCATCACTTCTTTGATCCGGCCAAGGCCTAGGATCAGTGCTTCCATATCTGAAACATCAACATCCAATACCACAACAAGAATAGATGAAGAACAGAGTATAAAGATCAGGGATGGGTGTAACCAAACGAACCAGACCAAACCATACGTACAGACGGTTCATCTGCAGGCTATGTCCGGTGGTTCTCGGCCACACCTCTCACCTTAGGGGTACGATCTCCAGGGCTTGTTCCTTCTCCTTCTCCTTCTCCTTCTCCTTGTCTCTCTGTCTAGTAACCATTATCTTAATCTAACAGCCAAACTCCCACCAGAAACAACCAAGAACCACCACGGATCAGATCGCCCAACCGTCGGTTTGTCTCTCTTTTCTCTCTAGAAATTTGTCTGAGTTTTGCCTTCTGTGAGAAATGATCATGTCTAAATAGTCCATCTGTTAAATTTTGGGTTAGTTGGGGTTTTGATGGATTAGAGAACTATTAAACTGCTAGGGTGAATTATTAGGTTTCCTTCAACAAAGTTGTAGTTATTGCTTATATTATAGAGTAGCTAACTAAAACCTTGATATTAGGATTGATGATAAATATGAGAGTATGATCAGACCATGAATTCATTCTGTTGAGATAGGTTGTTAGATACATGCAAGAGCTGATCGAGGAACTCAAGTGAACATATCGATTAGGACGAAACGCTTGTCTAAGGAGATCATTTGTCTCCTTTTATATTTATTCTACGCACGGAAGCGCTCATTAGCTTTCTTAATCATGCAGAAAATCAAAGGAAGATAATAAGGATACGTGGTTCACGCTCTAGCCCCTCGGTATCCCACATTCTCTTTGTTGATGATGATAGCCTTTTCGTTTATAAGGCGGAGCCTCGTGAATGTGAAAAAGTAATGAAAGTAGTAAAAAAATATGGAAAGGCTTCAGGTCAATGCATAAACTTTGACAAATCTTCTTTACTCTTAGGTAAACAAGTCTCTGCTAATGTAAGGCAAACACTAAAGGATGAATGAGCTCTTATTTAGGGGTTCATGAGGATATAAGCGGATCAAAATGTAAAAACGGTCTTGAGTTAAGTAAGGCCATCTCACTGTCAAGCTTGTAAAAACAATTTTCGATGTCCTTCTGAACCAACCTTCAATGAATGTTTTGAACAAACCTTCAATGAAAGTTTTCATGTCATCGGAAACTCCACTGTTTTGTTTCACCGCCCTTTGACAAAACAACTATTTCTTTTGAGACTGAACCGGGATCGATAAACTTAAGCTTTCTTCTACTTTTAACAACAACTGGTTCCTCCACTTGTGTTTCTGTGACATCTTCGACATCTACATCCTCTGAAGCTGAATCCTGCAAGTTTGGCTACACAACCTTCCCACTTGACTTTCTTCTAATCTTGTTTCTCAATGATCATAGAAACAATTCGGCCAAATCTTTCGTCTTTATTCTCTTATTACCTATAGAACATATCATCCACCACATCTGAGTTCCCAGTAGCCGATAGAAATGGAAACAACACTCCTTGACAAAGAGAAAACGCAAACACATATTTAAAACTAATTGTTTTGAGAACTAAAGTGAAAACAAATAAATGAAAAGAAAGTCACCTTATCGAAGTTGGACTCTAGGCATATGATATCTTGGTAGGATACTTTTCCACTTTCTTTCCAATTCTGACATCTCACTTTGGTAACACCTTCTTTGATCTTTCTATCCAATAGAGTGCCAATGTTTGGGATTGCTTTCAATTGTTGGATAAACTTTCCTTTCATTAACATCAGTTTGGCTGCTTCGATCACATCTCTCTTTCTCCTCCGTCTAGATGTGCTCTCTTATCTCTACAATGTGCATGTTCATCCCCATGATGCACACCTCTTCTTCTATTTCTTTATCTGTGAATTTCATTACAACACATTAACACCCAAATTAAAAGAGCAGCTCTGGCGACAATGGTGATCATCATCTGGCGGCTTGAGCAAAATCTCCATTTGATTTTATTTATCATCTGATCTATATGCCCATTGACAATATATCACCTGAGGATCATTGCTTCTCTTCTCCAGCTTCGTAGGGCTTCACGTTTTGACGGTGACAAGACGAACGTGAGCCTGAAGAAGGCGATGAACGTGAGCCTGAAGAAGGCGATTAACGTGAGGTTGATGACGACAAATGCGATCATGATGAGATGAGACCCTAGGTGATCACGGGGGTGACAACAAGTTTCCTTTGATCTGGGTTCCTTTCCCTTGATCGATCTGCATCTCATTGGCTGTAGATTTTTTTTGGAAATCAAACCTTAAAGTCCTTTGGCTCCTGGTTTATTCCCTCTTGTTTTTGTCTGTTGATCTAATCCTTTCACAGACTTGTTCGCTCGTTGGCTACATGTATTAGTGTTAGATTAAGTTCCTTTGCCTAGTGTTGCAGTTGAGTATAATTATCAATCACGACTGTGAGCAATATTCCATTGAATTCTTGGCCAGCGTTTCTCTTTAGTATAAGACAAAATTCCGTTGAATTGTTAAATGATTCATTTGGCTAGAGTTTATTAACGTTGTCTTGAGTGACGGTTTATCAAGTTAACTAGCTTTGCTCGTGCACAAGTGGTATTATTCCTTGGTGTATCCTTGTGGCTAGAGTTTATTAACGTATCGTCTTTGCGGATATGTCACTGGTTGATCGTTGAGTCCCTTGACTCCCTTCTACAGTGTCTCAGTCTGTTCATCACTATACATCCTTGCTCATGGTGCGTGAGATTCCATTGGTGGTCGGCTGGGTTGTTTACCAATCTCCTTCCCTTGTACTCGATCATTGATCAGTCTTTGCAATCAGTGTAATAAGGTGCTGCATCGAACTTGCGTGCTTACCAAGACGTGCTAGCCTTTGCTGCATAGCTTTATTTCCAAGTTAGTTATTTAAAAGGAAAAATCAAAATCAAAACATAATTTCATCGAATTCTAGTTAAAGTATGGATAGACCATACATAAAGAATCACTCATTTATGGATTGATATTGGTCTGGTAAAATACCACACATTATCTTGTTTTTACTTATGAAGACAATCAGTTGGAACTGTCGAATGATTGAAAATGACCTCACAGTTCAACGTTTCAAAGAGATGCATCAAAAACATCGTCAAGGAATACTATTTCTTTCAGAGACAAAGAATAAAAACATTTGTAGCAATACATTCAGGTTGATCTCGAAGGCTTAGCTCTAGCAAAATAATTACATTATTATCAATTAACTAAGTTAACTGATTATTCTATTAATATTCTTAAAACAAAAAATTACATTCATTTAAACTTAATAAAGCTTTCTTATTAGATTCTTTTTCTTAAATTGTTTTTATTCTTAAGAGCATATAATTATTAATGCACTCGGTTTAAGTTGACATCGATTTTTTTTTATACAAATAAAAATGTTGGAATCAATAAATTGACATAAAATAATTTTTATAATTTACAATTTATCAAATAAATATATATATCACATAATTTATCAAAACAATTACATAGATTTTAAAATATTTATAATAAGCCGGTTGAAATAATTTAAAAACAAAATTAAGTAATATATAATTTTCATATTTAATATAAATACAAATAATATAATTATATAGTTTTCAAATACACTAAATTAAAATTTTTAAACTTTAATTATAAAAAAATGTTAAAATATATTAATTTTGTAAATTATATTTTGTTAAAAATATTTAAGTGCGAGTCTGAAACTAATTGGGGTTTTAAATGTTTTTCTACTAATCTTTGTAAGTTTGGAGAACATACGCAGACCAAATGAAATATGTGGAGACTAACTTCATACGCCCTTATGGAAAAAATTCTAATCTTCTTATCCCCTCTCTTTTCTCACTACCCCTTTCCCGTTGAATTCTCTATACTAACCTTTCTTTCTTTAATATATTTATTCTCCATCTCATTAATTCATTTAATTTTTCAATTAAATATACCCAACCAAACACAACAACCAAGGGGGTCCACAAGACAACCTTAACCAATCAGATTTTCCCTGGCCCACATGTCTTCATGTTCTCCTCCTCTCTCCGTGTGAAAGTCCTCTTCTTCCCCACTCTCCATTGGCGATTTTGAAGCTTGAAGAACAGGTAATTCTTGTCTGTTTTTCATGAAATTTTGTGTGAAATATCTTATAAATGTTTGTGTATACCATGGGTAACCTAAAAAGTAAGAATTGATGAAAATTTGAGAGAATAAAAACGATTTTGAAAACTGTGTATATGGATTTCGGGTATATTTTATGTAAGTTTTTGATGAAATTTTTGCTGGAATACTTATAAAAATAAGTGTATGTATCGGCTAGTGTAGGAAAAGAAAGATTGAATGCAAATTTTAAGAGGTTTAAAAGGATTTTGTAAACTGTGTTTATGGGTTTTAGGGTATATTTTATGTCCGTTTTGATGATTTCTTGTGTGTAATTTCAGTAATATGAATTATATATAATGGGTAATGCAAAATCCGAACAAAATCGGACTAAAAAGTTGATTAATTAGTTCAAGGATAATTTCTGGGTATTACTAAGATAACTTGTTTTACTAAGGCAAAGCTGTATTACTGATATTACTGGTACTACGACGTTTACAAATATTACTAGTATAACAGGTTTTACTACGTGTAGTATTGAAAACAATTAGAATTAGTAAGAGTGTGCAGTGTGGGAATTAAATTTAAGCTTCTTAAAAATGCTAATTGTAATTATAATTCATTTTCATATCAGGAAAATGCAAAATCCGCATTGTACAATCATTTGTTTTGATTATGGAGGATATTATATTAAGGATGGGGCTGAAATGAAATGGATTTGGTGATGGGGAAGATGAAATTCACACTATTATGTTGAAGAAATCAGTGGAGGAGATCACACACTCTGTTTTGGTTGAGCGTATTAAAGATAAAGGTAGATGACTATAAGATGGAAGCGAAGATTAGTTACTTTCCAATGGTAATGTATTCGAACAAGCCATCATATATATAGGATGATGAAGACGTTTTTAATTATCTAATGCAAGTAAATCAGGAGAATTGTAGAAGTGTTCTACATGTGGAGTTCAACAAAGTGGATGATGACACTGATTTCTATGGCGGTCTATCGGATAGAGAGGGTACTGAAAGAGAGGCTACTGATACAGAAGCTATTGATACAGAGGCTACTGATACAGAAGCTATTGATACAGAGGCTACTGATAAAGAGGCTACTGATACAGATGCTGGTGATGAAGATGGTACTGAGAAGGATGCAACTGATAATGAAGGTACTGGTGGTGTGCTCACATTTTACGAAGACATTGAGATGCATGAGAATGTCACCGAAAGAGAAGCAGGACCATCAGTTGAAGTCACACCAGTTGTCTATAAGGAGTGGGAAGATGGTATGGATTTGGTTTTCGGTCAAGAATTTAAAACCAAGGAGGAAGCGAAAACTCATATTCAGACGGCTTCACATCTGAAGTGTTTTGAGTATGAGGTAGTTAAGTCGGATACTAAGAGATATGTGATAAAATCCCAAGGATCCAAAGAAGGCTGCAAGTGGTTTGTGCGTGTTGCAAAGTTAACGAATTCAGATCTTTGGACAGTTAGAAGTTACATCAAGCAACATAGATGTTCTGTTGTTACCACAAGAACACTGTCTAATAGAAGGAAAGGCACACCACAAATTGTTGCATCTCTTCTGGCCCAAGATTATCCCGGCAGTTTTGACACACCACGTCCCAAAGCTCTGATCGATTTGGTTCATAACAGGGGTGTTGTGGATGTATCATACACAACAGCATATAGAGGAAAAAGACTAGCTGCTAATAAAGTGTGCGGAACTCTTGAAGAGAGTTATTCTTTATTATATTGTTATATGCACATGCTGGAGCAAACGAATCCTGACACAGTAACTCGTGTGGTTGTGGATGAGGGCAAAAAAATTAACTATCTGTTTTGGGCTTTGGGAGCTAGCATAGAAGGGTTCAAAGCTATGAGAAAAGTCCTCGTTATGGATGCAACACACCTGAAGACTGTTAATGGTGGAGTGTTACTTGTTGCGACTGCTCAGGATCCCGATCATCACCACTACCCAATTGCGTTTGGTGTTGCAGGTGGTGAGACCTATGATAGTTGGTTATGGTTTATGGAACAGTTGAAATAAGTGATATCTGATGTCCCTAGATTGTTGTTTCTTTCGGACAGAAACAAAGGTTTGATCAAGGCAGTACGTGAAGTGTTCCCTTAGGCCGCTCATGGGTATTGCATATGCCATTTGTCTCAAAATGTTAAAGGCTACGTCCGTAACAACAGAGATACTTGTGCATTTAAGTTTATGGAGTGTGCGCACGCTTACACAGAGGCCGAGTTCTTGGTCCTTTATGAATCTTTTTGCAGGAAGTATCCTAGTGCAGCGGAGCATCTTGAAAAAAGTTGTGAACGAAAGAAATGGGCTAGATGTTACTTTGAAGGAGTTAGGTACAATGTTGACACCACCAATTCAGCAAAATCTTTTAACAGTGTTATTAAGAACGCAAGAAAGTTCACCTTACTTCCAGTGTTTGATTTTGTCATTGGAAAAATTGCTGAATGGTTTAACAAGCACATGAAGGAGGCAGCTGAAATACCACCCGCACTAAAGCTTGTACCTATTGTGGAGACGGAAATGTCTAAAAGATGTGTTGATGCAGGGTTTCTTACGGTTGACGAGTTAAACAGCTTCCATCTCGAGTACAGTGTGCATGGTAGTGACGGGAAGCGTTATACCATGGACATGGCTATGAACACGTGCACCTGTGAGCAATTTGATAAAGACAAATATCCATGTGTTCATGCAGTAGCTGCTGCCACATTCATGACTGATAAAGCGGGAAGATAACTCCATCTATCTGAGTATTTTTCTAAGTACTATTTGGTGGAGCAATGGGCTTTGGCTTATCACAGGACAATATATCATGTTCCTCATATGTCTGATTGGGTTATACCAGAAGAAGTTAGAGCAATGAAAGTTCTTTCTCCAGAATTTGAAATCAAGAAAGGAAAACCGCAACAAATAAGGTTTCCATCAGCAGGAGAAGCTCGTGGAAGAGGAAAAAGAGGCAGAGGGAGTGGAAGAGGGAGAGACACAGGCACAGGGAGAACGACAGGCACAGGGAGAGCTAGAAGAGGAGGTATGACAGCATATTTTGAATGTGGAAGTGGTTCAGGTTCAGGTGTTTGATTGTTGAAATTTGTTTCATTGTGTTATTCGGCCTACTAGGATAACTGGTATTACTATGTGTTATTTAGAATAGTGGGTTTACTGGTATTACTATGTGTTGTTCAGAATACTGGGTTTACTGGTATTACCATGTGTTATTGAACTACTAGGTTTACTAGTATTACTACGAGTTATTTGGACTAAATATATATTAGTAGGAGTATTTATGATTATTTGAACAGTTTTAAAAAAAAAACCTATTCAATTTCTCAAAAAATTCCCTTAACTTTCATTGTTATTGTGTGAATGGTTGGACCATAGTAAGGAAAATCTAAAAAAAATACGTATTCCTGGCATATTTTTGCTGAAAATGTCCTTTTTTAATGAAAATAATAGTGTAAAAGCATTGGTTTTACTACAAAAAAGCTCATTTTCTCATGGTTTTACTAGATAAGCGTAAAAATCGCCAAAAAATTACTATCTAAGGTAGTATTACTAAGTCCTTGAAGATTACCAAAATTACTAAGTGTAATCAAAATATTATATCAAAATATGTCAGTACCAAGTTTTACATGTGCACTTTTTTATCCATGCACGTTTTACATGTGATTTGCATTTTACATGTAAATATTTTTTTATTACTTTGTCAATTGGAATATTTTTCCAAATTTTTGAAGTATTTTTCCAAATTTTGAACAGAGTTTCCCCTGTAATTTCATGTTATCCACACCTGTTTTCCAAAACATACCATAAGCATATACATAACATAACATCCAAAAGCAGAAACATAACATCCTAACAAGTTCAAGAGAAGCATTTTAGGCAGAAACATAACATCCTAACTTAAATAATACATAACAAAAGCATTTTAGGCCTTTGTTTTAAGCTTCTTCTTTGGCACTTCTAGCTCATCAGTCTTTTCCTCAGTGAAAGGAGACTGCACCCACCGTGCTGGTTCACCTTTTCTCTTCTCCTGCAGTGGCCTGCATGGCTTTAATGTAGCATTCTTCTTCGGCCTGCCTCTATTCTTATGTGTAGCTTGAGCTTTGTTTTTTGCTTCTCTCATTTTTGCTAATTTATCTGTTCTTGTAATCCCACCCTTCACTGCCATGACCTTAGGCCTATGGCGTACCCCAGTCCTGGCTGCTCCCTTGTCAGGCTTCGCTGCTCCATCAGGTTCTTCCACCTCCTTGTCAGGCTTCGTTTCACAAGTACTGCCTTCATAGACAACCATATACCAGCCTTGCTTTTCTTCCTCAGTGTAATTTTCATCTTCTTCCTCAGGTTCTTCCACCTCCTCCACAATTTTTCAGTTTCTTCATTTTTTTTCTGCTCCTCCACCATTTTTCAGCATCCTCCTCGCTGGAACTCTCCTCTACAGTTTCTTCATTTTTTTTTCTCCTCCACCTCTCTCTCAGCATCTTTTTTCTCTTCTTCCACAGCTGGTGGCGTTATCCAATTATCTGGTGGTGTATGGGATTGTCTTTTTGCCGCTGCTGCCTTAGTCCTACCACGTAGTGGTGCAAGAGTTTCCTCGGGTTTTTTCTCTGCCTCCTTTTATGGTGGTGTAGGAGTTTTCTCTCTTTTCTCAGCCTCTTTCTCATCGTCGGACTCATCTTCAAGTTTCCTCAAAAAATCTTCCGCTTGTACTCTCGCTTTCTCACGAATATTTGTTAGAGAATCTTCTTCATCTGATTCCTCCATATTTTCTTCGCCTCTCTCAGCAGACTCACTGTTTTCCTTGTCTTTTTCTGGTTCTTGTTCTTCCTGTTCCTCACCCTTTTCACTATTTTCCTTGTCTTTTTCAGGTTCTTACTCTTCTTCTTCCTCACCCTTCTCACTGTTTTCCTCTTCTTCCTCACCCTTCTCACTGTTTTCCTCGTCTTCCTCACCCATCTCACTGTTTTTCTTCCCTGCCTCAGCCATCTCTTTATCCTTCCCTTGATCTCTACCATAATCAAAATCATTCCACTGTCTAAATTCCACATCCTCATTTCCCTTGCTTTCAATAGAAGTCAACCCGTCTTCTATTTTCTTAGCCCTTCTTTTCAAAAGTCGCTGGTTCTTCTCAAGTTCATAGCATCCAGGTTTGTCTCTACCGTTAATTTAAGTCCACAAAAATCTTTCTTCCATGGCCCTCACAATCCTCTCTTCAAGACCTTTCAAACTCGACTCCAAACCATAATTAGAAGATGATCCTTCTACAATCGTCACCTTTTCTTTGTCATTCTTCTTTGGAAATACTTGTGCAGCAACATCTTACTCATACAGTTCTTTCCACCAAATTTTCCTCTGCTCCACATTTAGCCAGTAGTTCCAACTATCACTTGTGCTGCCCTCACAGTCATACTCTGGCTCTGGATCAATGATACGAGCCAACAAAGTTTCCTCATCCACAGTTGGAACCAACACACTGTTAATAACCTGAAAATAAAACAATCAGAAATATCAGTTTAAATATTCTTTTATGCTATTTTCTACTAAATGAAATAAAACATATACCTTTGGGTTTCCAAGCGCATCATATATATCTTCCAAAGGATAACCCTTCATGCTACTCTTTGTAAACCGGCTCTTGCACATTCTAAGACAATCTTCTGGTTATGCGAAGAGATTGAAATTTTCCCCGAGCAGGAATACACTCAAAAGCCAAAACCTACACAAATGAAGTGTCACGGTGTCAGATTTTCGGTTCTAAAAAAATCACTAAATTGAATGCTTACCTTTAACGGAATTATGAATCTTGGAAAGTCGCATACCTGGTGCACTTCACCCTTCAGAAGCTCTATAACATGCTTAATCTCCTTTATTGCATCCTCAAATGTTAGACGACCCTAAGAAAATGTTCTGCAAACATCCAAATCTTCCACAATCCTTAAGATGAATGGGTCCAATGGTTTGGTATCATTTGGCTTTCCTTTGATAACTCGACCAAGGAAGAACAAGACAGCCATCTTCAATCTATCATTACATGATGTCTTCATAGACAACAGCTTCTGCTCCACATCTGTTATGGTTATCTTCTTCTTCTCACTGAAGTAATAATCCACAAACTTAGTACCCCCGAGCTTCAAATGTCTCCTCGGATACTCATGGCAGTCCAAGCCAGAGATGAGGGAATGCTCCCTCATAGAATAGCGGATGGACACACCATTCACCCCAAACCATGCAGGATCTTCTCCTTCAATACGAATGGTGCGCATGAGTAACATCCACATTCCTTGGAGCTTCAGGAATTCTTCATCAGGCATGTGGAAGAAATGATGAAACTGAGGATGGCTTGTGAACCAGATAACCTCCTCCTTAAGCTTCTTAATCACATCGACTGTCTTCTTCACTCTGCACTTGGTCTGAATCTTGCAAGTCTTCATGTACTATGTGCTCTTGAAGTAAAATTCAAGGGGCTGCGGTGGTTGCCTTTCCTGCAATCAAAATATATTTGCATTTCATTCCTTACTAGTAAGACTATTTAAATGAATGATTAAAATGAAATTAAAATTACCTTGGAGGATACAGCAGACAGGTTGATATGATCATGGGAAGCAATAAAGATATATGTTCATTGTTTCACTCATATCTTCCAGACCACGAGGCTTCTACACGTAAAATCACTTGGAGAATATGCTCAACTCAATTATAAAGCTCCTCGAAGAAGAATCAGATCAAATGGAGCTCAGATGAAGGAGTTATGCAATTTACAAAACAGAATAGAGTTTGAATTTCAACTCCCAAGCTGTGCTGCATGTTAGGATACTTTTATGGACGAAAATTACTTGTAATTCTCTATAAAAAGAGCCCAAAAATCATGTATAATAATAAGTTTTGTTTTCAGTAAAGATTAGAGAAGTTTATCTCTTTCAAGATGTGATGTCTTGTAAATTTTGGAACTCCATGTTCATGGTGTGTCATATCTATGTTCATGGCTGGTCTAGACTTATCATAGATCCTTTCACAGATCTTTGTGGCGTCTCTCAATCCATCTCTCTATCCATTCCTTGTTGGTGTGTCATATCCAGCAAGATGTCGATTTCTTAGGTGTGTAATATCTAGAGAATCGATCCACTGGTGAATCAAAGGAATTTCCGCAACCTTTGTGTGCCATTCAATCCACATCCTTTGATCTTTGAGATTTCACAGTCTCTTGGATGCAAAGCTTATCCCTTTTACCAACTTAGAGTGCCGACTCCTTGGGATATTTTTTCATCACATGTCTTCACTTTCGGTATCAACTGAGAGCGAAACTACACTCGTTTCTATCACTGGAGCACTCTGTTGCTGGACTGCGTCTTCTCCTACCAGCTCATTCCTATTTGACACCGCCTTTCTAGCTCTAGTTCTACTGGAGACTCCACCTCTAGTAGATGTACGCCTTCTTTTTTGGCCCTTCATTCCCTGATACACAACAGTAACACCAAATTCAACTAAAACCAATACACACACACAAGCAGTAACAATATATTCAACTAAAACCAAAAGAATATTATACCTCAAAGGATGGTTCACACAGATCATCACGATTGTTCCCGTCTGAGAGTTCTTCAACAACAGAACCTACAGGTATTCGAGCTCTTATGGATTCCCCACTTTTCTTTTTAGTCGTTTTTTTTCCCTCCATCCTTACCTGCCATTATCTCGTTCCTTTGAACATCCAGAAACAACAACAACACACACACATTTAGGCACAACCCAGAATTATTACTTTGCCTAATCTCAAACCATTCATTCACTGAATAAATCAACAACACTTTTTTAGTTTACATTTATCCTACCATTCAAAGAGTCAATCACCATTTTGGTTTCATATTACAAATAATAAATCACGAAGACCAATTGGATTCAACATAGGAGGAGAAAGAACCCACAAAAGTTGCAACTTTTTTAGTTTATGTTTCAACTTATACCAAATCTACGATTTCAACAAGTTTTCCCCAATTTGAAACCACAATTTTGCTTACTAATCCATTATCTTTATTTTCGTCTACAACTTATAAGTTTTCCCCAATTTAATAAAGTAACCTAATATAAAATACAACGAAATCAAAATCAAGAAATCACTTACCAAACAGGAGGATGTCGATTCGGAAGGTATAGTCTCTATTAAAACGAAGGAAGAAAAAGGAAATGAGGAGAAACGATGAGTTTGTCAATCTACGGTTTCTGTCGCGAAGAACACGAGAGAGAGGAGAAAGAAGACACATAAAGAAGAGAAAGGAACTTAAGGACGAGTCCAAAACATGACGTTTAGTTTAGGACCCGGATATACCTATATGTGTTTGGATGAGTCGGATTTGGGTGGTCGGATAATGTAATTATCTGATTCTGTTAGGATTATAGATGCATTTAACACGTTTTCTTATTTAAAAAAAAAAACACAAATTACATTTTATTGGGGAGAGAATTCAGGATTTTTCATGGGTCAGAGGGCATTTCGAGTTACTCGTCGAAATATGTCCTACTTGCCCATATTGACAAAACTCTCGTGTCAAATTGTCCTGTAGACTTTTTTCTCCTTGGGTTAGGTATAAACTACTGAAACAGAGTAACCCAAACCTCGCCGCCGAAATCTATGGAGCCCTCCCTGAGAGCAAACCAATCATCGATTCTAAGCGAAATCGAACGTATGCCAGAAGCTCCACGTCAGCGTATCTCTCATCACCGTCGAGCTCGCTCCGACACTTTCTTCTCAGGCGAATCAATCGACGATCTCCTCCTTTTCGATCCTTCCGATGTTGATTTCTCTTCTCTCGATTTCCTCAACGCTCCAACACCACAACCGTCTCCGATGTCCGTCGATTCTCCTCCGGAAGAAACCTCATCCAACGGTGCTCCGCCCATTCCTCTTCCTCCTGGCCGTCACGTTCGAAGCTTCTCAGTTGATTCCGAATCCAATTTCTTCGACGATCTAACGGCCACTGAGGATACTCAATTCGCCCTACTTACAAGCTCTGGAGGGAGAAAAGGTCATCATCATCGGAGTAATTCTATGGATGGAGCTACAAGTTCGGGTTCGTTTAACATGGACTCGATTCTCGCCGCCGTCAACTGCAAAGACGGTGCTAAGAAGAACATGGGTATGGCTAGTGACAGACTCGCCGAGCTTGCGTTGCTTGATCCCAAAAGAGCTAAACGGTAAGTATCCGGGTCAGAAATCAGGGTTTGTTTTCCTTCAGACATACTTTGATTCTTAAGTCTTTGTGATGATTCTTGATAGGATTCTAGCAAATAGGCAATCGGCGGCTAGGTCAAAAGAGAGGAAGATTAAGTATACTGGTGAGCTGGAGAGGAAAGTACAGACACTTCAGAACGAAGCAACTACACTGTCTGCTCAAGTCACTATGTTACAGGTAAATGACTTGGTCAAGCCCGCCCACCATTTCTTTTTAACCATTGTTTGCGCTTATGTATCCGAAGCCTCAACGTTACCTGCTATGTTGATCTGAGTTTTATTTGGAGATATAAATGGGTTGTGCTTGTACTAGCTTGGTTGATTTCGATAGCTTATAACTTGTAATTGAGTCCTAACGTGCTTAAGATTGCTTCTTTGTGTTTAGAGAGTTGATCTGTCTGTTACTCGGAACAAGTATATGATAGGCAGAGGAATAATTTAAATAAAGAAGAGAGAACAGATTAGTCTTTAACCAATTGTTTAAGAAATCTCTCTACAACTTTGTTTTTGTATTCTTGACATTATCCAAGAATTCTTGATCGATCAATAAAGGAAGAATTGTTTTTGATTCTTATTAGCAAACAATCTGTTCTTCTTTTGTTGAACACAACATGTCATAAAAACAGTTGCTTTAGTGATTTTTGTATAAAATGATTTCTTTTCTAGAGAGAATATTTCGTGTGTTTGCGCACTTATGTAGCCATTCTAACCTGTGCTCTTTGTGTATATTGTGCAGAGAGGAACATCAGACCTGACCACTGAAAACAAACACCTCAAAATGCGGTTGCAAGCATTAGAACAACAAGCTGAACTTAGGGATGGTGAGCCACTTTTCACTGGGTCATTCTGAAATAGCAGATTTGCATATAGTATAAACCAATGTTTCGATACAGACATAATATTGTTCGGTGTAACTTGCAGCTTTGAATGAAGCACTGCGGGGAGAACTGAACCGACTCAAGATAGCCGCTGGAGAAATTCCCCAAGGGAACGGAAATTCATTCAACAACAACCGCGCTCAATTCTCATCCCAGCAATCGACAATGACTCAGTTGGGGAACAACAAAACCAGCAGATGAGAACAAATCGCAGCCATCGAGCTTCATGGATTTCACCAAGAGGCTAAGTTCCCAATCCTAGCTTAGTTACTCATTTGGGGAGCTTTATTGGATGTATATGTATCTCTATGCATGTTTTATGGTTTGTGTTAGTAGTTTTTTTTTTTTTTGTCATCATTTGTGTTAGTAGTTTGATTGTATGTCTATGGAGGTATATGTTCATGTCAGTATCACGGTCTTCATATTTTAAGAGTAGTAACTACTGTAATATTTCTCCAGAAATCTTTATAGCAAGAGTTGGTTACATATTGGGCCACTCTTTCACTTTCGATAATGTTGTAGGCCACTTATAACTTTTGACATATTTTCCTTTGTGTTCACACCGATAATTTGTTCGAAATGACTTTACCGAGTTGAAGCTTTATTTTTAGGAAGTTAGCTCATAAAGCATGGATTTTAGAACTTATAGTGAAAACCATACAAAACTTTTTATTACTACCTTTTTAATACCTAGCGTGTCCTTTTGTTACGTTGTAAAAATTTATAATTACAAGAATGCCATTACTTTTTAGTGCCACGTAGACAAAACTTCGGCACCACGTCGAATCGCCTCAAAACTTCGGTCGTAATGCGAAGCGAACCGTTCGGCGAATTATAGTTACGATGCGGTGACTTAAAGAACTAGACGACTTATGAGACAGCGTTGAGTTATGTCCATAACTTCGATAGCGTTACTGGTGACTTAAAGAACTTCGGTGATTTATGTGATAAAGGCTGAGTTATGTTCACTTGTTATGACTGGCTTATATATCGGTGGGCTGATTTATGAAAAGTAAGGCTGAGTTCTAGTTACGATCGGCTGGAGTTAACTATCGCGGTGATAAAGCGATCGTCGGCGGTGACTTATGAGAGGTTCTTTGCGGCTTTGTTTAATCAGCCGTAATAACTGGATTAAGTAAACTCAGCTTTGTTACGGCTGAACTTTTAGCGAAAGATTAATTACTAGACTAGCATTCATTTGCCGGCTGATTTATATGGCGAGGCGGCTTACTTATTAACGAATATCTTTATTACGACTGATTTATTAGCAAAGATTAATTACTAAAATAGTATTAGCGTATCAAGCTGACTTATTATGAACTTAATGGCTGGTTTACTTTGGCTGAGTTAAGTGTTAGTTAAGTGGTGACTTACCAAATTTCCATGTCATCATCCATGTCAACTTCGTATTTGCCATGTCATTACAAGCTGTGAAATTAGGGTTTATGTTACAAGCGCCGCTCTCTGTTCTTCATATTCATCTTCATCTTATTCTCTTTCTCTAAAATCTTATGGATCCGGTAATTATTGTCTCGGTGCTGGATTAAGAAAAATAGATATGTATTCCAACCGATAGCGAGAGGATGTATAGTTACGCAAGTAGATGAGAAAACAACACTCGGCGAACTTCATGAAGTCAGTACTCGATGATTACGGTTTGAATGAGTGGAGTCATCGAGATTCAGCTTAGCTACATATTCTCGAATAAAGCTTTGAAAACAATGGCGACACACTACCGGTTTACATTTCCAATACTCGACAATTGCAAAATTTTTTAAGCCTAGGAAGATCGAAAAATTACGTCTGCATTAATAGAGATTAGGAGAAGGATGATGGTGAATTCAGTCGGAAGGCGGAGGAGAGAAGAGTAAAAGATTATCTGAGTTCGAAGGAGAAGTTTCAAAAGTTGAATCTAGATACGAACATTACGAAGAGGTTTACGATGGTTTAAGTTTGGAGGAGGAACCGGCGACAATGAGAATAATTTCTCTAGTATCTTGGGCGGATCAAAACAGAAAGATGTTGGAGAAGATGAAGAAATCGAAGAAGCGATGAATTTGATAGCCGATTTGATATGTTCGATGACTCAGATGGTGCGTCATCGAAGATGATAACTTCAGCTCATACGGTGAGTCTCAGCACAAGGCGAAGATTCACCGACACTACCGCTAAAAAGAGAGATCTAAGAACTTGTGGATGGCGGATGTAAAGGAGATCCGGAGGCTTTAAGGCTAGAGATGTCTTCGCTAAACCTTGCTGTAGAACAGCGATACGAGAGTAAAGCCGAGTTAGAAAGACAACTGAAACTTCTTCGGTGAAAGATGGATTTGATTTTGATGTGGAAGTATCCAATCAGATTTACTCATTGTTAAATGTTGGGTTGGTGGATGTATCACGGAGAGTTCGTGCTTCACACAAGGGTATTCTCCGGCATTCTATGTTCGTATTTGAGTCGTTACATACATGTTCTGTAGAAGCTCTGTCGAAGTCGACAAGCAACACCAGATATTTTAGGGCAATTGTACAGGGACTATCTCGGTGACATTGGTCCAGCCGTTCGACCTGGTCGGAATAGCTCTCAATAAGCAGTTTGGTCTCAAGGTAATTAATTTCTAAAGGCTGACTTACATCTGATAAGGCTGAGTTATATCTTAACTTGGCTGACTTACATCTGATAAGGCTGAGTTATATCTTAACTTGGCTGACTTACATCTGATAAGGCTGAGTTATATCTTAACTTGGCTGACTTACATCTGATAAGGCTGAGTTATATCTTAACTTGGCTGACTTACATCTACGATAAGGCTGAGTTATATCTTAACTTGGCTGACTTACATCTGATAAGGCTGAGTTATATGAAAGGCTGAGTTATATCTTAACTTGGCTGACTTACATCTGATAAGGCTGAGTTATATCTTAACTTGGCTGACTTACATCTACGATAAGGCTGAGTTATATCTTAACTTGGCTGACTTACATCTGATAAGGCTGAGTTATATCTTAACTTGGCTGACTTACATCTACGATAAGGCTGAGTTATATCTTAACTTGGCTGACTTACATCTGATAAGGCTGAGTTATATCTTAACTTGGCTGACTTATCACATGTCCGGCTGATTTAGTTAAACTATATGATTTACGGGATGAGTTATTTATACGTTTGGCTGAGTTATTTATCGTTTGGCTGAGTTATTTATCGTTTGGCTGAGTTATTTATCGTTTGGCTGAGTTATTTATCGTTAGCGACTTGTCTTATTTGTCTTCATTTGTGCAGATGTCTTATTGGAAATCATATAAGACACTGAAATTTCAAGGAAATCAATGAGGGAACACGAGAGTGGGTTTGAAAACTTGCCTTCTTACTTATACATGATAAGAAGTGCAAATCGGATCTGATATAGCGTCTTCAAATCGATGAGTTTGGAAGATTCATGTATGTGTTCCTTGCGTTTGGTGCGAGCATTAATGGGCTTCCTTTCATGCGCAAAGTTGTGGTTGTCGGCGATGCGTTTCTGAATGGCAAATACAAAGGGCGCTTAACAGCACTAGCTCGGGATGGTAATTTTCAGATTTTTCCAATAGCATTGATTGTGGTTGACCGAGAAAATGATGATTCGTGGCACTGGTTTTACGCAACTAAAACATTTGATACAGGCGACAAAGGGTCTTGCGATAATCTCGAGATAGCCGCTGGAGAAATTCCCCAAGGGAACGGAAATTCATTCAACAACAACCGCCAATTCTCATCCCAGCAATCGACAATGACTCAGTTGGGGAACAACAAAACCAGCAGATGAGAACAAATGCGAGCCATCGAGCTTCATGGATTTCACCAAGAGAGGCTAAGTTCCCAATCCTAGCTTAGTTACTCATTTGGGGAGCTTTATTGGATGTATATGTATCTCTATGCATGTTTTATGGTTTGTGTTAGTAGTTTTTTTTTTTTTTTTGTCATCATTTGTGTTAGTAGTTTGATTGTATGTCTATGGAGGTATATGTTCATGTCAGTATCACGGTCTTCATATTTTAAGAGTAGTAACTACTGTAATATTTCTCCAGAAATCTTTATAGCAAGAGTTGGTTACATATTGGGCCACTCTTTCACTTTCGATAATGTTGTAGGCCACTTATAACTTTTGACATATTTTCCTTTGTGTTCACACCGATAATTTGTTCGAAATGACTTTACCGAGTTGAAGCTTTATTTTTAGGGAAGTTAGCTCATAAAGCATGGATTTTAGGACTTATAGTGAAAACCATACAAAACTTTTTTTTATTACTACCTTTTTAATACCTACGTCTTGTTTTTGTAAAAATTTATAATTACAAGAATGCCATTACTTTTTAGTGCCACGTAGACAAAACTTCGGCACCACGTCGAATCGCCTCAAAACTCAGTCGAATGCGAAACGAACTTCGCTACGCGGAATTATAGTTACGATGCGGTGACTTAAAGAACTAGATCGACTTATGAGACACGCTGAGTTATGTCCATAACTCACCAAACGCTACGGCCGACTTAAAGAACTCAGCTGATTTATGTGATAAAGGCTGAGTTATGTTCACTTGTTATGACCGGCTTATATATCGGTGGGCTGATTTATGAAAAGTAAGGCTGAGTTCTAGTTACGATACGGCTGAGTTAACTATCGCGGTGATAAAGCGATCGTCGGCGGTGACTTATGAGAGGTCATAAGGCGCTTTGTTTAATCACCGTAATAACTCGATTAAGTAAACTCAGCTTTGTTACGGCTGAACTTTTAGCGAAAGATTAATTACTAGACTAGCATTCATTTGCCGGCTGATTTATATGACGAGACGGCTTACTTATTAACGAATATCTTTATTACGACTGATTTATTAGCAAAAGATTAATTACTAAAATAGTATTAACGATCAACCTGACTTATTATGAACTTAATGGCTGGTTTACTTTGGCTGAGTTAAGTGTTCGTTAAGTGGTGACTTACCAAATTTCCATGTCATCATCCATGTCAACTCAGATTTGCCATGTCATTACAACCGTGAAATTAGGGATGGTGAGCCACTTTTCACTGGGTCATTCTGAAATAGCAGATTTGCATATAGTATAAACCAATGTTTCGATACAGACATAATATTGTTCGGTGTAACTTGCAGCTTTGAATGAAGCACTGCGGGGAGAACTGAACCGACTCAAGATAGCCGCTGGAGAAATTCCCCAAGGGAACGGAAATTCATTCAACAACAACCGCGCTCAATTCTCATCCCAGCAATCGACAATGACTCAGTTGGGGAACAACAAAAACCAGCAGATGAGAACAAATGCGCAGCCATCGAGCTTCATGGATTTCACCAAGAGAGGCTAAGTTCCCAATCCTAGCTTAGTTACTCATTTGGGGAGCTTTATTGGATGTATATGTATCTCTATGCATGTTTTATGGTTTGTGTTAGTAGTTTTTTTTTTTTTTTTGTCATCATTTGTGTTAGTAGTTTGATTGTATGTCTATGGAGGTATATGTTCATGTCAGTATCACGGTCTTCATATTTTAAGAGTAGTAACTACTGTAATATTTCTCCAGAAATCTTTATAGCAAGAGTTGGTTACATATTGGGCCACTCTTTCACTTTCGATAATGTTGTAGGCCACTTATAACTTTTGACATATTTTCCTTTGTGTTCACACCGATAATTTGTTCGAAATGACTTTACCGAGTTGAAGCTTTATTTTTAGGAAGTTAGCTCATAAAGCATGGATTTTAGAACATAGTGAAAACCAAACAAAACTTTACTTCACCTTTTTCTAGCGTGTCCTTTTGTTACGTTGTAAAAATTTATAATTACAAGAATGCCATTACTTTTTAGTGCCGTAGACAAAACTTCGGCACCCGCGTCGAATCGCCTCAAAACTCGGTCGTAATCGCGAAGCGAACCGTTCTGCAGAATTATAGTTACGATCGGGTGACTTAAAGAACTAGACGACTTATGAGACCGCAGCGTTGAGTTATGTCCATAACTTCGATAACGTTCTACGGTGACTTAAAGAACTTCGAGGCTGATTTATGTGATAAAGGCTGAGTTATGTTCACTTGTTATGACTGGCTTATATATCGGTGGGCTGATTTATGAAAAGTAAGGCTGAGTTCTGGATACGATCTGCTGAGTTAACTATCGCGGTGATAAAGCGATCGTCGGCAGGCTGACTTATGAGAGGTTCTGCGGTGGCGCTTTGTTTAATCAGCCGTAATAACTCGATTAAGTAAACTCAGGCTTTGTTACGGCTGAACTTTTAGCGAAAGATTAATTACTAGACTAGCATTCATTTGCTTGGCTGATTTATATGGCGAGGCGGCTTACTTATTAACGAATATCTTTATTACGACGATTTATTAGCAAAAGATTAATTACTAAAATAGTATTAACGTATCAACCGACTTATTATGAACTTAATGGCTGGTTTACTTTGGCTGAGTTAAGTGTTAGTTAAGTGGTGACTTACCAAATTTCCATGTCATCATCCATGTCAACTTCATATTTGCCATGTCATTACAACCGTGAAATTAGGGTTTATGTTACAAACGGCTCTCTGTTCTTCATATTCATCTTCATCTTATTCTCTTTCTCAAAATCTTATGGATCCGGTAATTATTGTCTCGGTAACTGGATTAAGAAAAATAGATATGTATTCCAACCGATAGCGAGGATGTATAGTTAAGTAGATGAAAACAACACTGACGAACTTCGCTTGGTCGGTACTCGATGATTACGGTTTGAATGAGTGGAGTCATCAGATTCAGCTTAGCTACATATTCTCGAATAAAGCTTTGAAAACAATGGCGCACGACACACTACCGGTTTACATTTCCAATACTCGACAATTGCAAAATTTTTAAGCTGGGAAGATCGAAAAATTACGTCTCGTATCGAGATTAGGAAGAAGGATGATGGTGAATTCAGTCGGAAGGCGGAGGAGAGAAGAGTAAAAGATTATACAGTTCAGAAGGAGAAGTTTCAAAAGTTGAATCTAGATACAACATTACGAAGAGGTTCTGATGGTTTAAGTTTGGAGGAGGAACACGCGACAATGAGAATAATTTCTCTAGTATCTTGGGCGGATCAAAACAGAAAGATGTTGGAAGATGAAGAAATCGAAGAAGACGATGAATTTGATAGCCGATTTGATATGTTCGATGACTCGGATGGTGCGTCATCCGAAGATGATAACTTCAGCTCATACGGTGAGTCTCCACAGCATCTAAGATTCACCGACACTACCGCCAAAAAGAGATCTAAGAACTTGTGGATGAGCGGATGTAAAGGAGATCCGGAGGCTTTAAGGCTAGAGATGTTCGCTAAACCTTGCTGTAGGCAACGATACGAGAGTAAAGCCGAAGTTAGAAAGACAACTGAAACTTCTTCGCTGAAAGATGGATTTGATTTTGATGTGGAAGTATCCAATCCAGATTTACTCATTGTTAAATGTTGGGTTGGTGGATGTATCCGAGAGTTCGTGCTTCAACACAAGGGTATTCTCCGGCATTCTATGTTCAGATTTACGAAGTCGCTACATACATGTTCAGAATCGAAGCCTAATCGAAGTCCACAAGCAACACCAGATATTTTAGGGCAATTGTACAGGGACTATCTCGTGACATTGGTCCAGCCGCTCGACTCCACGAAAGTGTCGAATAGCTCTCAATAAGCAGTTTGGTCTCAAGGTAATTAATTTCTAAAGGCTGACTTACATCTACGATAAGGCTGAGTTATATCTTAACTTGGCTGACTTACATCTACTTATAAGGCTGAGTTATATCTTAACTTGGCTGACTTACATCTACTTATAAGGCTGAGTTATATCTTAACTTGGCTGACTTATCACATGTCCGCTGATTTAGTTAAACTATATGATTTACGGATGAGTTATTTATACGCTTCGCTGAGTTATTTAAGTTATTAGGTTGGACTGAGATATTTATACGCTTCGGCTGAGTTAGATGAGTTATTGGGCTGAGTAACATTTTGGTTGGGCTGAGTTATTTATACGCTATGACTTGTCTTATTTGTCTTCATTTGTGCGATGTCTTATTGGAAATCATATAAGACAATGAAATTTGCAAGGGAAATCAATGAGGGAACACCGAGAGTGGTTTGAAAACTTGCCTTTTACTTATACATGATAAGAAGTGCAACCGATACAAGAACGCCTTCAAATCGATGAGTTTGGAAGATTCATGTATGTGTTCCTTTGCGCTGGTGCCAGCATTAATGGGCTTCCTTTCAGCAAAGTTGTGGTTGTTTATCGCACGCTTCTGAATGGCAAATACAAAGGACGCTTCTAACGCACTAGCTCAGATGGTAATTTTCAGATTTTTCCAATAGCATTCGTGTGGTTGACACAGTAAAATGATGATTCGTGGCATCGGTTTTACGCAACTAAAACATTTGATACCAGATCACGCGGTCTCAAGGATAATCTCGTGATAGGCATAAGTCGATTGGAAGGCTATTCAAAATGTGTATCCGTTAGCTCGGGAATTTGCACGCATTCATTTATATAAGAACATTTTGGGACTGCACAAAGGAAAAGATATTTCGCTCGCGGAAGAAAGCGGCAAGATGTTTTAGATGCCTCGACTTTACCGCAATTCTACGAGGAGATTGGGATTAATCCGAACTTCACTTCCGGCCACTCGAAGAGCAGATCCCCATTGTGGGCGTGATGTATTGATTTGAATTATGTAGACTATTGGTTGTATTACAGCTGAGTTATTGGTTTTAATGTTTTTATTTACGGCCGAGTAATTGACATTTAAAGACCGAGTTATATGAAAGGCCGAGTTAACTAAATAATGTGGCTTGTTATTTACATGTACAAGCTGAGTTATTGCGGTACAAGCTGAGTTATTGACGCGGTACAGGCTGAGTTATTGAACATATCTACGAGCAAGCGAGACTCTAGTTAGCATCCCTCTTCAGCAACCACATTTGATGATCTAAACATCGATCCGCAACGCTGAAAAAATTCCCAAACTTCTAGCTGTTGAATCTCTTTCAGTTGTAGAAAATCCTCCAAAATGTAGAAGGTGAGTTAGTGTTTCAGTTACATTGTAATGGCTATTTAAGAGCCAACGATACTATGAGCGAAGGTACACTTTTCTTTAAGAACTCCTAATCCCAACTTTTTCTTCAAAAGTTACTTTATTACATCTATATATGAGCTGGACCAGCTATGGGCTAAAATATTTTCAAGTTCCCGCACAAACATATTTTCAAGTTCCTACCAACGGCTGAGTTAATGTCATATTACTGGCTGAGTTTATGTTTAGGAAAATTTTATGTTTTAGGGTTTAGGTTAAGTATTTGGGGTTAGTGTTTAGGATATAGTGTTTATGGTTTAGGTACCACTATAAAATATAAGAAATTACACAAATTCAGTTGAAAAAAATTATATGGTATACTTTGTATTTGGTGCTGCTCAACACCTATATAGTTACATAAGGTTTTAAGTGTTTGTAAGACAACCTATACCTCAAGACCATTATCAATTCAAACTTGTAAATTCAATGAAGTATACACATTATGTTGGTTATATATTCATCTAAAACTCATAATATTAATTTATAATAACTTTTAAAGTACATTTCCCAATTTTAGGGTATGTGTGTGGTTTGGCTGGGTTATCTGTTTAAACGGCTGGTTTATAGAAACGATCCGCCTCGTTATATTAAACCCTTTCGATTTTAGGGTATGTTTGTGGTTTGATGGGTTATCGTGAAACGGCTGGTTTATAGAAACGATGCAGCTGGGTTATATTAAACATACCATTAGCTAAAGTCAAATACAAATCGCTCAAAAGGCTACGTGAATTGTTCATACATCTTATTTCCTCCTTCATCGAGGATCTCTGCCATCTTCACCCGTGATACCTTGAATATTACTATCATTTATCCCATCAAAAGTCACCAAGCGCTAAGCATTCACAAACTTCAATGAATACACTCCACAATCGCCAATCTGATTGTTTTGTGGAATGTATTTGCCTTCCTCCTTCGAACAAAAAACCGCTTTTCCGGTTTTCGAATTTGGCAGAATATTCTCGCTCAAGATCATAGGTAGCATTTGGCGTAAAGGCTTAAATGCATCTATAATTTTCACTTTCGGTGTTACCTCTCCAATGATTGATCATAGCAATCAATCTTCTCCTTAAGCAGATCTATGTGAAACGCCACCCAATGATCGCCACCAGTTGAAGCACTCCATACGATGATCCACATCCTCATACCACTTCAAGTTTGTAGGACAGTCTTGGGGCATCCTACCATTTGTTAACTCTTCATAGCCATTATCTTTGAATTTCATCCGCGATGGATTTAGCTTGAACTGCTTGTAATCGTGAACCCATGTACCGAGAAACCAGATGTCAACAAATGCAATGCGCTTGGACCAATATGGGCTGGGATCTCGATGGACCTTCTGATGAGGACTCGCGAAACGCTAACATGCTATGCAAAACAAAAATCAAGTCAATATAAACTAATAATTAACTCAGCCTCATAGAATACTAAACTCAGCCATATAGAATACATAACTCAGCCTCATAGAATACTAAACTCAGCAGAAGAACACATAACTCAGCCACAATGAATACTAACTCAGCCTCATAGAATACTAAACTCAGCCGTAAAGAACACATAACTCACAAAAATACTAACTCAGCCTCAAGGAATACTAAACCCAGCCGAGAACACATAACTCAGCCACAAAGAATACTAACTCAGCCTCAAGGAATACTAAACCCAGCCGCGGAGAACACATAACTCAGCCACAAAGAATACTAACTCAGCCTCATAGAATACTAAACTCAGTCAGAAGAATACTTACATCATCAAACAGCCATCCATATTCACCGATGGCCACGGTCTTCTGATGATGATCCTCAGAACTCGCCCTTATGTTTCTCTAGGTGTTCCTTAAGCTTATCCAATTTTGTTGGATCAACCGGTGCTAAAGGATCATATATTGCTGTTGAAGGTTCAAAATTCTTCCTCATGCACGCCGCTCCATTGTCTCCAATCTGAGGAAAACTGGTGGAGGAGCATTATCAACAATGCACGCCACGCCAGTTGGAGATAACTGAACATTTTTCTCCCCCGTACGCTTTCCACCCCATCGAAAAGAGGAACTTCTTGCTCATTGACCACTCTCCCAAAACGCCTCCAAAACAAGTGACACTCATACCAAACCAACAACACGCCCTTCGACCGCTTATGGTGTATGACCTTCCTTGTGGATCCAACCTCTTAATAGAGTCAATAAGAACTTCATATGCTGTCCCACCCCATGGATACGCCATCATGGCTTCATCGTCAATACTTTTTGCACTTTCAAACGGTATCCTAGAATTATGATGCAAAGCATAAAGTCCCATGGCTTGAAGAAGTAACAACCCTAGCCATTTACGCTGATCAAAACTCCAGCCGGACAGACTAACGCTACCCTCAGTTCATCTAACTTTGGTCCTTGCCAAGCTGCACATTCAACACCTTCCAAAACGCTTTGTATTGGTCAGGTTCAAAACTTTCGCTGCAACCGATCTCGTATTTAACCCAGCTTATCTCACCAAATTGCTTAAACTAAATCTGATAGGTTCATTACCAACTGACTCCAAATCTCTTCTTGTCACTCAAGTTTCCACATAGTAGATAGTGTAAGCCTTACCGCACCACACGCCTGCGCCCGCTAGCTTAACAATAATTCCAAGAGGACTCTGCCTGTGATCCCACACATCCAGTCCTAATGCTTCTCGACGTTAGGGAATTCTCCCATATGCATATTGTGATTAATCTCTTTATTTTCTAGTTTAAGCCCATTCAGCGTGAAACGAGGATAGTCCGTGCTTGATCTTCGAAATAGCCATCTGATCCTAAAACACACATATATATAAATCACGCAATAGAAACAAAACTCAGCCTAAACAAAATATATAACCCAAACCACAATATAACGCAGCTTAATAGAAACAAAATCAGCCACAACAAAATAATTAACTCAGCCAAATCATAATCAATAACTCAGCCGATTATAATCAATAACTCAGTCACAATATAATCAATAACTCAGCCATATCATAATAATAACTCAGCCACAACATAATCTATAACTCAAATGAAATGGAAATCTATATTTTCACAACGTAAATCAAACTCAACTCAGCCACACTATCCAATAACTCAGTTACAACATAGTCTATAACTCAGCCTCATTGTAAATTAAACTCGGTCACAGTATAAGTCAAACTAAGCCACAACATACCGAGAAGAAGATGTAGTGAATCACGGTTCGCGTAGAAACTTTTGCAGAGAAGAGAATGTCGGAGACAGTTCGATCTGAGCGATTTGGTCGACAAAGATGATATCGAGACGGTTAGGGTTTAACGAGGTCGGCGAAGATGATAACGGAGAAGACGATATCGCAAACAATTTGAAACGAGTTCAAAACGAGTTTATTTCAAATCGGTTAGGGTTTAACGAAATCGCAAACACTTCTTTTTCCTATTCATCGGAGATATGAGGCGGTTGATATTCCAGTGTCAATATTGATGACACAAAATAATGGCGTGGATTGTCTTATTAGTGACGGGATTTAATAATTAAAATTTATATCAACACTAACAAAATTAAATAAGGGTTTTTATTGTAATTTACTAGGAACCTGAAAATATTCTAGCAATTTTTAAAAAATATATGCTATTCTAGTCATATCTCAACTAATGTATGCTATTATAGTAATTTTCTCTTATTTTTATTCCGGTTTAGTAATATTTTGAAACCATCGGTTTAGTTTCATTTGTGAGCATTAATTAGGTAGTTGTCTTGGCCGGTTGTGTGTCTTGGTGGCGAAGATCAAAAGTGGATGATCCGATCCGGCGGTGGGTGTTTAAAATGGGATTATAGTACATGTAGACAACGACGTGAATTCAATGCTAGACTCATTGGTTAAGGTTCTGCTCGAAAACGACGTTAGCTTTTTACACAGGGGAGTTCGTGAAGGCGAGATATGTGGTTGTGGTTGAGGTAATGGTGTGTTCGCCCTAGATTTTGTTTTTATTTGTTGGTCGTACGCTATATAATTTTCTGTAACAAACGACGTTCTCTTGTGCAGGTTTTCGGAAATGGAGGAGCATTGTATGGTGATTTGCGGGAATTGGGTTTGTGGCCCCGGGAATAAGTGGGATTTAAATGCGTTGATAAACAACAGATGGCAAGACTTGTGAAGCTCTACGATGGAATTGGTCTGGTGCAACTTCAAGAGAGTGTTTTGCGCGAGTTCAAGCTCGACGGTGGAAAGTACAAGGCTTCTTTAAGCTACTGGCCACCTACAGGCTACAGGTTTGGAACTTGCCACGGGGATTATAACCCCTCCCGTTCTAATGACAAGCGATGGAGCTATCTCTTTTTCCTTCAGCATTTGAGGGTGAAAGGGCTATGAACTTGTTCGTGAGGTTTTAGGAAGTCCTCGCTTTTGAGGATGACTCACTACATCGACGCACTCGAATGGGTTTTGTGACTCCTGCTTCTTACAAACAGAAGAGTACGGTAGTGCTCCACCTCGCTTCAAGTTGATGGTCGAGAATCTGGAATGGGTGTGTTAAATCAGAAGAGGGTTGCTACAGGTGAACAAGGTGTGCCGGGCGCTTTGTGACGAAAAGAAGACGGATGCTCCGCGTGAACCTTGATGACGGGAATTTTGCAGAGGCTGAGAAATTAGAGGAGGAGATGGAAGGAGATCTTAGAGGTGGTGATGATGGGGTATTGGGTGGTGGAAGCCAAAGCTAAGATGGTGACACATCGCAGGAGATCGATGAGAGGGACATTCACCAAGAGGGTATGATAAATCAGTCATAATAGAAACAAAACTCAGCCGAAACAAAATATATAACCCAGCCACAATATAGCGCAGTCTTAATAGAAACAAAAATCAGCCACAACAAAATAATTAACTCAGCCAAATCATAATCAATAACTCAGCGCATTATAATCAATAACTCAGTCACAATATAATCAATAACTCAGCCATATCATAATAATAACTCAGCCACAACATAATCTATAACTCAGCGAAATGGAAATCTATATTTTCACAGCGTAAATCAAACTCAACTCAGCCACACTATCCAATAACTCAGTTACAACATAGTCTATAACTCAGCCTCATTGTAAATTAAACTCGGTCACAGTATAAGTCAAACTAAGCCACAACATACGGAGAAGAAGATGTCGTAGATCGGTTGCGTAGAAACTTTGCGAAGAGAATGTGGGAGACAGTTCGATCTGAGGCGATTTAGTCTGACAAAGATGATATCGAGCGGTTAGGGTTTAACGAGGTCGGCGAAGATGATAACGCGGAGAAGACGATATCATAAACAATTTGAAGCGAGAGTTCAAAGCGAGTTTATTTCGAAATCGGTTAGGGTTTAACGAAATCGCAAACACTTCTTTTCCTATTCATGGAGATATGAGGCGGTTGATATTCCAGTGTCAATATTGATGACACAAAATAATGGCGATGGATTGTCTTATTGGCGTGGATTTAATAATTAAAATTTATATCAACACTAACAAAATTAAATAAGGGTTTTATTGTAATTTACTAGGAACCTGAAAATATTCTAGCAATTTTTAAAAATATATGCTATTCTAGTCATATCTCAACTAATGTATGCTATTATAGTAATTTTCTCTTATTTTTATTCCGGTTTAGTAATATTTTGAAACCATCGGTTTAGTTTCATTTGTGAGCATTAATTAGGTAGTTGTCTTGACAGTTGTGTCTTCTGGTGGCCAGAAGATCAAAAAGTGGATGATCCGATCCGACGGTGGGTGTTTAAAATGGGATTATAGTACATGTAGACAACGACGTGAATTCAATGCTAGACTCATTGGTTAAGGTTCGCTTTCAAAACGGCGTTAGCTTTTACAGTTCGTGGAAGCCGAGATATGTGGTTGTGGTTGAGGTAATGGTGTGTAAGCCCTAGATTTTGTTTTATTTGTTGGTGTGCAGCTATATAATTTTCTGTAACAAACGACGTTCTCTTGTGCAGGTTTTCGGAAATGGAGGAGCATTGTATGGTGATTTGCGGGAATTGGGTTTGTGGCCCCGGGAATAAGTGGGATTTCGTCGTTGATAAACAACAGATGGCAAGACTTGTGAAGCTCTACGATGGAATTGGTCTGGTGCAACTTCAAGAGAGTGTTTTGCGCGAGTTCAAGCTCGACGGTGGAAAGTACAAGGCTTCTTTAAGCTACTGGCCACCTACAGGCTACAGGTTTGGAACTTGCCACGGGGATTATAACCCCTCCCGTTCTAATGACAAACGATGGAGCTATCTCTTTTTTCCTTCAGCATTTGAGGGTGAAAGGGGCTATGAACTTGTTCGTGAGGTTTTAGGAAGTCCTCGCTTTTGAGGATGACGACTACATCGACGACTCTGGAATGGGTTTTGTGACTCCTGCTTCTTACAAACAGAAGAGTACGTGTAGTGCTCCACCTCGTTTCAAGTTGATGGTCCGAGAATCTGGAATGGGTGTGTTAAATCAGAAGAGGGTTGCTACAGGTGAACAAGGTGTGCCGAAGCGGCGTTTTGTGACGGAAAAGAAGACGGATGCTCCGGCGGTGAACCTTGATGACGTGGAATTTTTGCGAGAGGCTGAGAAATTAGAGGAGGAGATGGAAGGAGATCTTAGAGGTGGTGATGATGGGGTATTGGGTGGTGGAAGCCAAAGCGAAGATGGTGACACATCGCAGGAGATCGATGAGAGGGACATTCGCCCAAGAGGGTATGATAAGGATTTCTGGACTCCCTTGCTGAGTGGGGACTATGCTGGTTCGAACGCTGTTAATGTCATCTACAACGAAGAGGAGATAATGGATGGGATGCTCAGGAAAAGTGGTCCACGCTACTTCTCTGACAGTCCGAACGAGCTGTTGCAACCCAGTGGTGGAGTTGGTGGTGCGATGGAGTTGGTGGTTCGAGTGGAGTTGGGGGCTCGAATGGAGTTGATGGTTCGAGGGGAGTTGGGGGTTCTAGTGGATTTGGTGGGAGCACGGAAAGGGTGTCTGGAAGTGTGGACTCTCAAAATCATGGTCGTCCACAAAAATTAGAAGATGTAGCAGACGAGGAGTTTGATATCCCCCCGATGTTCGACGACACAACCTATGAAGCTTCTGAGATTCCCAACATGGATACCACTGAAGATGATGGGCAGATTTATGTTGGAAAGGTGTACGGTAACAAGGAGGACTGTCAAATTTTGTTGGCTATTTACGCAATTAAGAAGCAGTTTAGGTTCAAGCAAACGACAACCAAAATAGACTCGTTCGTTGTGCAATGCCCCGACCTCAGTTGTGACTGGAGGGTTACAGCTCATGAGATTAGGGGCACTGGGTACTATGAAATAAGGAAAGCCACGCTGGATCATACATGTCCCATAGACTTCAGGATGGGATACAGGAGCAGAGCTACGTCGAAGGTCATAGCTACTGTGTACAAGATTAAATTCGGCGCTCCTGGGAAGGGTCCAGTTCCACGGGAGTTACAGAAACTGTTGCTAGAGGATCTTAAGGTGTCTGCATCTTATATGAAGTGTTACCGCGCGAAGGAGAAGGCGGTTTTAGGCATCTTCGGATCAGATGAGGAATCATATTTGAAGTTGCCTGAGTATCTCCACATGTTGAAGCTTGCAAATCCCGGAACGGTTGCTGATATAGAAACTGAAACTGACGAGGATGGTGATGAACGTTTCCTATATTTGTTTCTGGCTTTTGGTGCTTCGATTATGGGTTTTAGAAAGCTGCGGCTGGTGCTTGTGATTGATGGAACGCATCTTGGTGGGAAATACAAGGGTGTGTTGCTGACGGCTAGTGGGCAAGATGCGAACATTCAGATTTTTCCACTTGCATATGCTGCTGTGGAAAGTGAAGACGAGGAGGCTTGGACTTGGTTCCTTCAGAAGTTGGAGCGCATTCTGGGAGACTCGCCGCGGCTTGCAATAATATCGGACAGGGCTACTTGTATTGCTACGGCCGTGAAACGTGTGTACCACCGTGCTTATCATGGTTATTGCACTGTTCATCTGGCTAGAAACGTGAACTCGCGATACTCAAGCAAAGGCTTAGCGAAGACGGTGGTTGCATGTGCGACGTACAGACCTAGTGTGAACAAGGAGCAGTACGCTAAAATCCGAGCAACTAACAGTGATTGTGGGAGTTATCTAGGCAGAATCGGAGTAGCGCACTGGTCGAGTCACAACTTTCCAGCTGATCGGTACAATATCATGACCAGCAATATTGCTGAGCAGCTGAACAAAGCTCTTGTGGAAGGGAGGACCTCGCCGATAATGGAGCTTGTGATCTTCATACAGCGGATGATGACGCGTTGGTTCAGGGCAAGGAGAGCGAAAGCGGAAAAGCACAGAGGTCTTGTCAGTGTGGAGGTGGACAAGGAAATTACAAAGAACATGTCGCATGTGAATGGAAGCAAGATAAATTCCTCAACGGATTGGCGGTGTGAGATTATTAACAAATTCGGGCTGTCGGACCGCGTGCTTCTCGATGACAAGAAGTGTAGCTGTAAGTATTTTGACAAAATCAAAATACCATGCGGGCATGCTATAATGGCAGCTAACCATCTCGGAGTGCCTTATGACACTTTGGTTGGGCGTTGGTACAAGACAACTACCTGGAGAGAGACGTACGCCGGTGTCATATCCCCGCACAGTGATCCACGTGATGTTGAAGTACCAGGGGACGTGCAGAAGATGGTGTTGTTACCTCCAACTACAAAGAGATTGGCTGGTAGACGTCGTAAGAATCGAATCCCGTCGACGGGTGAATTTCCAGTAAGTTAAATATGTAAGTAAGTGTGGATGACCCGTTGAGGATCCACTAAATACTAATCTACGTTGTGTTGGTGCAGGTTGCAAGGAAGAAGAAAGAGATACCAAACCGGTGCACTAGGTGTCGTGGTGTGGGGCACAACCGCACGAGATGCACTGCTCCGATCTAGATGCAGCGTTGAGCTGTTATGATGAGATGTGTTGTATTTTGCTTATGCGGAGTTTGTATTTTGTTTTGGCTTATGCGGAGTTTTTGGGGTGTCTAAGTGACAACAAATCGGAGAAAGTATGATTGTTTTGGTAATCGGAGACTATGTGGAGACATTTTGACGTATGTCTACATCGGGATTGTTTTTTTTGTCGGATTTGTAATTCAAACTAAATTGTCAGATTTTCCTTACATGCATGTGTGAATTGGTCTGAATGCATAAGATGAATTTGGTGGGAATCGCCTAGTAGATAGGTGTAATTGAAACAAGAGTACTGCAAATGGATTTACAACAAATAGTGTCTAATTGAAAGAGTAAACAAAAGGCAAGTCATATTAGTACCAGATCATATGGAACTACTACAAACCGAACTCCTCAAGACAATACAGACATTTGAGGCTGGACACAACTTCTCATGATAGTTTGAAATAGTACCATGCCAGATCCATGATTACTACAAATAGTGTCTAATTGAAAGAGTAAACTAACGGCAAGTCATATTAGTACCAGATCATATGGAACTACTACAAACCAAACTCCTCAAGACAATACAGACATTTGAGGCTGAACACAACTTCTCATGATAGTTTGAAATAGTACCATTCCAGAGCTCCGAAGACAGCCGCAGAGACAGCGATTTTATTAAGGGCAGAGTAGTGTGGACGTGCTGACTGCATGTGGAGCATAGAGGGCTCGGGTTCGTTGCGTAGAAAGTGTATTGGTTTGGACGCCTGCTGCTTCTCATCAAACTCTTGTGAAACCTTGAGCAACTTGTAATCTAGTTCCTTTTTCAACTCTCCCAGGCGAGCTTCCTGAGCAGCTAGCTGCTCCATGACACTCTTGGACAGTGATTGGAGATCGTGTGAAAGATCAAGACGCTTGGCATCGACCAGCCTAGTTTCGTCAAGCAATGCCTCGTCTTCCCATTTGAACAGGTGATTTTCTGTTTCCCTCTGTTAAAAAGCGAAGGATTAGTCAAGTTATAGTGGGAGGATGGACATGAAAGGTAACGAAATGGGGATACCTGGGAAGCAACGACGCATCTATAGAATCTGCGGTAAGGGTTTTCGTTATTTTTAGAGACAAAGTTCTTGAGGTTTTGGCCGCACCAACATCTGCTGGGGACGCCGTACACCCCGCGGCGACTGGCGTTACGAGAGGATGCGGAAGAGGAGGAACTCATAATTACGAGCTGCACAGATTTGGATTTGTTGGGGAGGAAACCCTAATCTGGAATCGGATTGGGAAAGTGCGTTGACTGATCCCGTTTTTATAGGTGAAGAGCCACCGATAGCCGGTATAGTAACCGGTATCCCTTTTGTGTTCGGTTTGGGGTCTAATTTCGATTTGTCAAGCAATACAAGAGCCGGTCCGTTTTTAAATTTTTTTCTGTAATCGTTGGAGACCGGTTGTTATTATTTGTAGGCATGAACGTTAACCGGTACATAAGTTTCCTAAGTGTGACCCATTTTCTTTGTCTTGTATGGACATGGATGGTAATGCGTACAGTAAACAAAATGTGATGTTAGTCATTGTCTAGACAAAGCTACAGATCATCAGATATATTACAAAGCCACAAGTGTTCTGTGGAAGCAAAAACCAAACGCCGGAAAAGTTTTAGTACACATGAATAACCGTCAAACAACATTCATTCACGTTGCATCTTACAGCTAGATGGGGAAAATTGGTTTGGCTCCACTAGAAAGCCAAACAAAACACCGATTGATATCAGATACCTAATAAGAAACACAAAAGCAAACACCTTGACATCGCTGGAACATCCGACTACGGGTTGGGTTGACCGTAATAAGTAGGCATGACAAGGGTCTTGTAAAGATCGAGAACGTACTGCTTGCGGAACGCGTCAACATGGCTGTCTGTGATGCCCGTCATGGACGGCGCAGGATCACCGTGCGCATGCATTTCCATGAATTTGACGCTAACAGATCCACAGTCACCTGACCTTTCATTGACGTAGATATCTTTGATTCTGAGCTATGTGAACGGCTCCAAGTTGCGGAACTGAGTCTGCTCGAACTTGCCAACCTTTTTGACAAGGAACGGGAGGGATTTCAGTACTGGATTTATGTACCTCTCAACCTTCCTGGAACTGCTCAGTTCTGGAAGCGGGTCTAATATCTCAACTAGGCCCAAGTCGAGGTTGATTGCTA
Source organism: Brassica carinata (assembly GCA_016771965.1). Taxonomy (NCBI): domain Eukaryota; kingdom Viridiplantae; phylum Streptophyta; class Magnoliopsida; order Brassicales; family Brassicaceae; genus Brassica; species Brassica carinata. The sequence continues at coordinate 51,017,053 of CM028688.1, forward strand.
GGCCTACCCAATGTTTGTTGTCCCATATCATGGGTGCGTAGACTGTAGTAACGTCTTCCATCCACATCTTGCCAGGCTCGAGTACAATATTGGAGATCTGTCTGTCCCAATCGAAGGACTCTTTTTTACGGCACCTGCCGAAGCTTGGATAAATCTCCTGAATGCTAGATGTAAGGAATGGAGACGTGAAGCAGAGTTTCTGACTTTTGCAAAGAGCTTTGTGCCTCTCCTCTAACATGTGCATGAGCATACACATATGCTGCACGTAATAGAAATAATGTATTAGTCCCTATCAAGTATTTTTAAGCATTTTTGGGAGGACACAAACATGAACTCCAACATCAGAGTATCCTGCTTACATAAGTTCTTGTCCATTCCATTGGCACAGCTAGTTCTAGGAGGAACTTGTTAGAGAAAGCGAAGTTGGACGGGGTGATATGAAACCTGTTCCATGTAGATGACTTCGTAAGTAAGGTGGTTCGCATGACTCATATTTGATGTAGAAAAAGAACTTACGCATCTGCGAACTTGGACATTGTACTCTGGAAAAGATCCCATACAGTCTGTTCTAGTGGACAAATAAGTTCGGGGGCTGGGACTGTGGCGCATCGGAGTAGTTCCTCAGCAACGTGGTTTTCCTCCATCGATGGTTCATGAGCGAAAGCTCGCCTTGGTGGAGAGCCATCGCTAAGCTCCACGACGTCGCCGCCATGATGTGTTTGTACCTATGCAATATCGTAGTGAAATAAACCACATCAAAACATCACCAGGTAATTGTGTATGTGTCGTAATTCCATATGTTTGAAACTGAGACAAACCTGTTCTATAGGAGCCGGAGACGGGGAGACGGGAGGATCCGCTGAAGGCTGCTGAGAATGCATTAGCGATGCTGCATGGTATAAAGCGGAAAGGCTGTCTGAACTCTTATTGGGAGAATGCTCGGTGTGAAAGGTAAGGGGACAATGGAAAGAGACAAGCCCTACGTGAAGTTGTGTGTGATGAGGAATCGTATCTCGGTTGTGTGGGTGTGATAGGGTCATCAGAAATTGGTGAGTGTATTTGAACCCCACGAAGAGAATATCTTGAAAAGTAGGACTTTTGGGCTCGGGTGCTGGAGAATCAAGAAGATTGAGTGGAGCTGCGCTGGTATCATACAAGGAGAACAATGGTTAGGACGCCTGAGCATTGGACTGGTTACCCTCTGCAGTAGTGTGTTACAAACTGGAGAACTGTGTTGAGAAAGACGGTTGTGTTCAGGACTGTCGTGGGCGGTATCACTTGTCTGTTCGGGTCCAACATGTGTACACTCCTTGTGATAGTGTGCTCGCATTGGCTGACAAGGGGTGAGTTTGAGGGAGGATCATCTACCTCCATAGGGTTTCAAAACTGTAACATATGGAGTGATAGAGCTTTAAATTAGATATGTTCAAACTGAAAACGGATTTAGTGGATACATGAAAACTTACAACCTTTTGTTAGCTGAATCAGACGAAGTTGCAGAAGGAGGAACATCCAGGAGTAACAGACTGTATGTAACAGTCATGTGGATGGAATTAGTAAACCCATATTAGAGAAATCTGTGATAGCTAATAACATGTGTACTCACAGATCTGGACGGCAGCATAGGTAGAAGACGGAGGAGGGATGTCCATAGAGTCTCAATCTGTAGTGGACAAAGTAACAAACTCTGTTTCATTGCTCAAAAATATAACAACAAAGAGTGGTAGTAGAATGAGTGCATATGCATGTGTACTCACAACGGGTTAGCAGCCGCCAAGAAGCGATTTTGTATGATCCGCCTGACAACCTTTATCTGCCCGCATCTCTTAGAAGAAGAGAGAAGGGTATGGAATGATGACGGCTTGCGGAGGTGACGGCGCTCCACGCGATCAACAATTGCGAGATCCTGGTACTCCTCGAAGTTCGAGTAGTTCGATGACAGCTCACTGAGGATCTCCAAAATCTGCTCGTTGACGATTAGGCAGTAGATCTGGTGAAGTATGTGCTGATGCGCTCTGCTACGGAAGACGACGCTTGATTGAATGTCGGAGTTTCCCACATTTCTCGCTCGTTTTCTAGATCGTGTTGATCTCTTTCGCTAACAGGAATCTCGACAATGTTTGGGAAGTGATAAAAGGTTCGAAGCATCACCACCTGGCCACATCCCCTTTGTGAACGACTGACGATCCGCACTGCGCTCCATGTACGCTACCCCTTCGTCATGACAGACATCAGGCACACACCTCACTCGGGCTGAGATTGACTCTCTACAGGTATCAACGCTGCACGAATAGAAATAATGTATTAGTCCCTATCAAGTATTTTTAAGCATTTTGGGAGGACACAAACATGAACTCCAACATCGAGTATCCTGCTTACATAAGTTCTTGTCCATTCCATTGGCACAGCTAGTTCTAGGAGGAACTTGTTAGAGAAAGCGAAGTTGGACGGGTGATATGAAACCTGTTCCATGTAGATGACTTCGAAGTAAGGTGGTTCGATGACTCATATTTGATGTAGAAAAGAACTTACGCGATTCGCGTAACTTGGACATTGTACTCTGAAAAGATCCCATACAGTCTGTTCTAGTGGACAAATAAGTTCGGGGGCTGGGACTGTGGCGCATCGGAGTAGTTCCTCAGCAACGTGGTTTTCCTCCATCGATGGTTCATGAGCGAAAGCTCGCCTTGGTGGAGAGCCATCGCTAATTCCACCATCGCCGCCATGATGTGTTTGTACCTATGCAATATCGTGAGTGAAATAAACCACATCAAAACATCACCAGGTAATTGTGTATGTGTCGTAATTCCATATGTTTGAAACTGAGACAAACCTGTTCTATAGGAGCCGGAGACGGGGAGACGGGAGGATCCGCTGTAGCGGTTGCTGAGAATGCATTAAGCGATGCTGCATGAGGCGCAAAGCCGGAAAGGCTGTCTGAACTCTTATTGGGAGAATGCTCGGGTGTGAAAGGTAAGGGGGACAATGGAAAGAGACAAGCCCTACGTGAAGTTGTGTGTGATGAGGAATCGTATCTCGGTTGTGTGGGTGTGATAGGGTCATCAGAAATTGGTGAGTGTATTTGAACCCCACGGAAGAGAATATCTTGAAAAGTAGGACTTTTGGGCTCGGGTGCTGGAGAATCAAGAAGATTGAGTGGAGCTGCGCTGGTATCATACAAGGGAGAACAATGGTTAGGAGACGCCTGAGCATTGGACTGGTTACCCCTCTGCAGTAGTGTGTTACAAACTGGAGAACTGTGTTGAGAAAGACGGTTGTGTTCAGGACTGTCGTGGACGGTATCACTTGTCTGTTCGGGTCCAACATGTGTACACTCCTTTTGTGCGTATAGTTGTGCGCCGTATTGGCTGACAAGGGGTGAGTTTGAGGGAGGATCATCTACCTCCATAGGGTTTCAAAACTGTAACATATGGAGTGATAGAGCTTTAAATTAGATATGCTCCGAAACTGAAAACGTGATTTAGTGGATACATGAAAACTTACAACCTTTTTGTTAGCTGAATCAGACGAAGTTGCAGAAGGAGGAACATCCATAGGAGTAACAGACTGTATGTAACAGTCATGTGGATGGAATTAGTAAACCCATATTAGAGAAATCTGTGATAGCGAATAACATGTGTACTCACAGAGATCTTGACGGCAGCATAGGTAGAAGACGGTGGAGGAGGGATGTCCATAGGAGTCTCAATCTGTAGTGGACAAAGTAACAAACTCTGTTTCATTGCTCAAAAATATAACAACAAAGAGTGGTAGTAGAATGAGTGCATATGCATGTGTACTCACAACGGGGTTAGCAGCCGCAACAGAAGCGCATTTTGTATGATCCGTCTGACAACCTTTATCTGCCCGTGTGCATCTCTTAGAAGAAGAGAGAAGGGTATGGAATGATGACGGCTTGCGGAGGTGACGGCGCTTCCTACGCATCAACAATTTGCGCAGATCCTGGTACTCCTCAAGAAGTTCGGAGTAGTTCGATGACAGCTCACTGAGGATCTCCAAAATCTGCTCGTGTTGACGATTAGGAGCAGTAGATCTGGTGAAGTATGTGCTGATGCGTCTCTGCTTACGGGAAGACGACGCTTGCTTGATTGAATGTCGGAGTTTCCCACATTTCTCGTTCGTTTTTCTAGATCGTGTTGATCTCTTTCTGCTAACAGGAATCTCGACAATGTTTGGGAAAGTGATAAAAGGTTCGGAAGCATCACCACCTGGCCACATCCCCTTTGTGAACGACTGACGATCCGCAATTCGTTGCTCCATGTACGCTACCCTTTCGTCATGACAGACATCAGGCCACACACCTCACTCGGGCTGAGATTGACTCTCTACAGGTATCAACGCTGCTACAACGAGCTGTTACAAAAAGACAGAATCAAGTTATTTATTGAAATGGTACACTGAGCTGTTTACGTAACACGATTAGGAACAATGGCTTTCACTCACCTTAGGATCAGCTTCTACACCGTGGATGTCGAGCGTCGCAATCGATGGGTACATGGGCAGGTGATCAACGTCAAGATCCATGATTGTCAGCGAGTCGTACGGGGCTTGGATGGTCGATAGCAACTTGGGGACAACAGCGAATGCAACCAATTGTAGCGCCAGTGGGAAACCCTGGAGTCTGTAAGATTCCTGCTTCAGCTCATAAACAAGTACTTGAGTGGGATCGTCGCGTGGACGCTTTGCGGACTTGTGGGGTTTCATGCAAGTGATAGTCTTGAGGAACGATTCTCTCCCCCAAGGATGGTTAAAGAAGACATGAAGATGTTGTACCAGCTTAACAAACCTTAGCGTTGGGCGTGGCTTCTGTTTGTGAGCTATAAGAACTCCATCCACAATAATTATTACCACCAGCCTCACCTTTCTCCAGCTTGGCATGTTTCTGTCAGTCGCGAGCTGGTGTCGAAGATCCTCAATAGTGGTGAACCTCTTCTTCCCTATGAGACTAACCCAGAACGCATCTTTCCGAGGGTCAGATTTACTTTTCGTCTTGGGGTTATAGCCAGGAGGGAAATCTCCGCATGGAAGTCCGGTGATTGTTCCAAACTCTTGAAGACCGAAGCGGAGGGGATGGCCGGCAAAAACAGGCCACAGCGTGTGCTTGTCGGCACAAACAATTTGTCTCGTGTAAGGAGTATATAAGCTTACACGAAACAGGACATTGGCGCGCTGGGAGCTCGAACAACTTCCCGAAGCAGGATGCTTTGATAATCTCAAACTCTTCCGTACCTCGGAGAACGTGACGGATGAAAGCGAGGTAGTCCGGCTTCGAGTAGATGTTGAGACGGTTGCATGGGTAGCGATCGGTAGCAAACAGTGTCTGCGGAAGGCGATTGTCTGGTTTCCCTTTCTCTGTAAAAGGAGAGAAGTATCAGATGTCGATGATCTCGAAAAATATAAGTTTCGCATAAAAGTTCATAAAGTTATGAACTTTCGACGGAGATAAGCAAAGATTTTTTTTTTTTTGAATTTAGATTTATTTCTCATCCGGTTTCGATGGATCTAAATCGATAAGAAATCAGATAGATTTTTGACAGAGATGAGAAGAAGAACAGTACATTTCATGACTCAAGAGTGTTATGTTCTCTATTTTTGTTTGAATCGGGGTTTAGTCTCCGGAACTTGTTCTTCGCTTCACTTTCGCTGTGTGGACTGAGAGAGGAAATGTGGAGACTGAGAGAGGAAATGAGAAACGGCAGAATCGATTTAGGGTTTGCGAGCGACCATATATTTAGGTCTGGGCCCCATTGGTTTTTGAATTTTGAAAATAACCGTGTTGAGAAACCGGTTTGGATTGATTTGGTTAGACGCGAGAAATGAGTTACCTGGTTTGTACTCTTCTTCTCTAGAACAAGGGCATTGTGGTATTTCACTTAAGGGGAAGTATGTCACATGTGTTAAGTGGCTTAGAGTGGAAATGAGAAGTGAGAAAGTAGGCCAGAGTGTAAAAAATTCTTATAGCAAACATATTTACACAAAGTTACGCACCAATCATCTAAAATGCATAATCACACAATGGTTTGAAATCATAACTTTTATTAATAAGTAAAGTGAAGCTGAAAATTTTTAAGAAAAATTCGTCACTGCAACGAATAGAAATTTAAACCAGAAGCAAAAAGGCCAAACATATGATGCAACTGCGCGGTCACTTGTGAGCTGGACAGACGCAGTTGTTGGTTCCTACATCCTTTGCAAGGCATGGTGTTTGAGATCCGTCCTTACACCAGATCGATCTGTGGTCGACCAGGTCTTTCAGAAAATTATCGAGCTTCTCGATTGTAACACTTGGCATCACCACCACATGAGCTATATCGCCCTGGCAAGCGAGCTGCCACCTTCTTACAAATTCTTCATCCTTGGGCCTTTCAAAGACAACAGTGCTGCTAAGCTCGTTGAGCATGGCGCTGACTCTAGCTTCACGGAGTCTGTCTTTAAGGTAATGGGTATTTCTCAGGCATTTCTGAACTTCTTTCTGGAATCCTTTGTATCCTTTCCAATTTAGAGTGTACCAAAGGAACAAAGGAGCATGCCCGTTCCTGCTTCCCATGATTGTTGCATCCCTTGACGCCAGGTACTCAACGTTACTGGATAGGACTTTGATGTGTTTCATTCTTGTTATCTGAACACCACAAGGCATTGGACACCCGACAAATTTGTGGCCCGAAACACTCACACTCCCTATTGGTTTATTGAACGTGACTTTTGGAGCCTACATAAAAGGATTCGTCAGAGCACAGTTACAATGGTATGTTTGAAGACTGTACACTTACACGTTTGACAAAAGGCATCATAAGCCCAAACAGAGCTCCATCGCAGTGAATATAGAACCTGTCATTTGAGAACCCACACTCTTCAAGTGTTCTGATTACAAGGTCGAGATCATCAACGGCTCCTTTAACCGTTGTTCCTGCAAGAAAAAACAACCATCCGCAAAACTCAAACCTTTCCAAAACACACAAACCAAGTAACAAAGAGAAACACAAACCTATGTTAACATTAAGGATGGCGGGTTTCTCTTTGTTAGCCAACAGCTTTCCTCTGAGATCATCACAGTCGATCTCCCCCGAGATAAGCATATGAACCTTCTCACATTCCATTCGATACATACGAGCTGCTTTAAACACAGAGTAATGCGATTCAGTCGACGCATACAGAATCCCATCAGGTAACATCTCTCGTCTGAAAAACATTAAAAAAAAATAAAATTATCAAGAACCGATTGAAAACCGATCACACAAACAAACCGACAAACAAAACGTACTCAACTAAAATGCCGTGAAGGTTTCCTTCTGTGCCACAGTTAGTGATGTAACCCCAATAGTCATCTCTTTCAATCTCCCTGAGACGAGCAAACCAATCCAAGACGCCAACTTCAAAAGGCCTAGAGTGCACTCCATAGTTGCTTTCGATAAACGGATCTCCGAGGTTGTTAATGGAGAAATGCTGCAACTGCCCAAGCGCACCGTAGTCGAAATCCAGGTTATATGGATAACCTACACCATAATCATCATTTCAAATAGATTCTTAGCCTAGGATCTACCGTTATCATCAATATTTGTTTACCTAGATGATATTTGGTTCGTTCAACCAAAGTTTTCCGGTAACGAGCGAGAACGCTAGCCATGTAAGCTTCCTTGTCTCCAGTGAACTCGTCGTTCGACTCCGGTTCTGTCATGGCGAGAGATGTCGTGTGCACATTCCTCCCGAGAACCATTTCTCTTTCTCCTCCTCCTCCTCCTCCTCCTCCACCGTTTGTTACCGGGGAAGGTAACGGCTCGGTGACTACAGCTGTTGGATCGAAATCATCAGACAAGATTTCAAATTTTTCAGACATGGCAAGAATTGTATGATCAGAATCCAGAGGTCCAACCATGGTTATTTTAAAAGATGCACAAAAGGAGGAGAATCTCTGGTAAATGAAGATTTGAGAGAGACAGAGAAGGAAGTGATTGGTGGAGAAGCGGTGGGACAGAGACCGAGACGAGACCGAGATAGACGCGGCTTCGTTGATTTATGGAGATTATTCTCAGATGCCCCAATGACTCAAAAAATTCTTATTTCTCCTCTTATTAAAATATTAATTATTATTTAAATATATTTAAATAAATAACCGAGTTAAATACCCAAATATCCTTAAGAAAATAGAGTTATTACATGACCTAACCACCCCCGACCTAACTATCCTGCTCCGACCCAGATCTAACCGGGTCAAACCCAGAATTTTAACTTACAGCCAAAACGACGCCGTTTTTCATTAATCTCCTTTCTTCCCCAACTTTAGTCGACGCTTCCTTTCTCTCTGCGACAAAAATGGCGACTCCTTTTCCATCTCATCGATTTCCATCACTTTCTTTCAAATCTCAATCAAGCCTCCGTCAACATTCTTCACCTTTCTCCTAACTTTCTTACATTTCTGTAAGTGATTCCTCTTGATTTTCTTCCGCTGGTAATGTTTGATAATGAAACTAGGTCAAACAAAATTTTGGGAAAAGTTGTATGTTGTAGGTGAATCTTGAGTAAGGTCTGGAAAAAACGTATTAGGGTTAATAAATTGAGGAAATTGTTGGTGAAATCTTAGATATGAAGCTATTATGATAGAATGAGAATTGAGACCGAATTGGGTTGCGATTTTGTGGGGTTTGTTAGTAGTTAAGTTGTATAATGGTTAAGATGCTGTGTTAAACAATAACTTTAAATTGTAGAGAAAATTTGAATTTGTTTTGCTTTGGATATTGTGATCAAATTTAAGTAAAGTTTTCTATTTTTATGTGAGTTTTGTGAATATGGTGTGTATGTAAATGAGTTTTGCATTTGAATCTGTTTGTAGAGGATGGTAACGAAGAAGGCTAAGAAGGGTAAGGGCAAAGGCTCGACCAAAAGCAAGGGCTGGACCAAAAGCAATATCGTCAACTAAAATGCCGTGAAGGTTTCCTTCATTACCACAGTTAGTGATGTAACCCCAATAGTCATCTCTTTCAATCTCCCTGAGACGAGCAAACCAATCCAAGGCGCCAACTTCAAAAGGCCTAGAGTGCACTCCATAGTTGCTTTCGATAAACGGATCTCGAGGTTGTTAATGGAGAAATGCTGCAACTGCCCAAGCGCGCAGTAGTGAAATCCAGGTTATATGGATAACCTACACCATAATCATCATTTCAAATAGATTCTTAGCCTAGGATCTACCGTTATCATCAATATTTGTTTACCTAGATGATATTTGGTTCGTTCAACCAAAGTTTTCGATGCTTGGCGAAGCGCTAGCCATGTAAGCTTCCTTGTCTCCAGTGAACTTCGTCGTTCGACTCGGTTCTGTCATGGCGAGAGATGTCGTGTGCACATTCCTCCCGAGAACCATTTCTCTTTCTCCTCCTCCTCCTCCTCCTCCTCCACCGTTTGTTACCGGGGAAGGTAACGGCTCGGTGACTACAGCTGTTGGATCGAAATCATCAGACAAGATTTCAAATTTTTCAGACATGGCAAGAATTGTATGATCAGAATCCAGAGGTCCAACCATGGTTATTTTAAAAGATGCACAAAAGGAGGAGAATCTCTGGTAAATGAAGATTTGAGAGAGACAGAGAAGGAAGTGATTGGTGGAAGCGGTGGGACAGAGACCGAGACGAGACCGAGATGACGCTGCTTCGTTGATTTATGGAGATTATTCTCAGATGCCCCAATGACTCAAAAAATTCTTATTTCTCCTCTTATTAAAATATTAATTATTATTTAAATATATTTAAATAAATAACCGAGTTAAATACCCAAATATCCTTAAGAAAATAGAGTTATTACATGACCTAACCACCCCCGACCTAACTATCCTGCTCCGACCCAGATCTAACCGGGTCAAACCCAGAATTTTAACTTACAGCCAAAGCGGCCGTTTTCATTAATCTCCTTTCTTCCCCAACTTTAGTCGGCTTCCTTTCTCTCTGCGACAAAAATGGCGACTCCTTTTCCATCTCATCGATTTCCATCACTTTCTTTCAAATCTCAATCAAGCCTCCGTCAACATTCTTCACCTTTCTCCTAACTTTCTTACATTTCTGTAAGTGATTCCTCTTGATTTTCTTCCGCTGGTAATGTTTGATAATGAAACTAGGTCAAACAAAATTTTGGGAAAAGTTGTATGTTGTAGGTGAATCTTGAGTAAGGTCTGGAAAAAACGTATTAGGGTTAATAAATTGAGGAAATTGTTGGTGAAATCTTAGATATGAAGCTATTATGATAGAATGAGAATTGAGACCGAATTGGGTTGCGATTTTGTGGGGTTTGTTAGTAGTTAAGTTGTATAATGGTTAAGATGCTGTGTTAAACAATAACTTTAAATTGTAGAGAAAATTTGAATTTGTTTGCGTTTTGGATATTGTGATCAAATTTAAGTAAAGTTTTCTATTTTTATGTGAGTTTTGTGAATATGGTGTGTATGTAAATGAGTTTTTGCATTTGAATCTGTTTGTAGAGGATGGTAACGAAGAAGGCGAAGAAGGGTAAGGGCAAAGGCTCGACCAAAAGCAAGGGCTGGACCAAAAGCAATATGCGTCAATCTGTGAGAGCTAGAAAACCGAATGTAGAAGAGGTCTCCAATGAAATACTAGTTCCAGAACCGACAGTGCATTCGCTCTTAGTCTCAGATGGGTCAGAAAGTGAGGGAATGTCTGCATCATCTCAGGTATGCGTTTTATATTCATGTAAGAAAAGTGGTTAATGTTTGATGACTAATAAAAATGTATGTGATTTCAGGAAAGACAACCAATGCAACCTCTTGAGATGTACTTCAACAACTCTCAGTTTACGAAAATTTGCAAGATACAAATCAAATGTTTCGTGACCGAGACTGTGAATGTCATCAAGAAGGTCAAGCCCGAGGTGAACTGGTTCACAGAACACCCTCAGTTTCATCATTTTTTTCACATGCCACAAAAGCCGAACCTGAAACTGATGGGAATGTGGATGTTACTCTTGCGGACCATTCGTATTGAAGAAGAGGATATAGCATGGTTTGGGGTTAATGGTGTGCCCATCCGTTACTCCATGAGAGAGCACGCCCTCATTTCAGGCTTAGCTTACCATGAATATCCAAAGAAACATTTGAAGCTGGGAAGCTACAAGTTTGTTGATGCTCACTTCAGCGATAGAGGGAAGATCACTATAAAAGATGTGGAGCAGAAGTTGTTGGCTATGAAACCGTGTAGTGATAGATTGAAGATGGCTGTTTTTTTCTTCCTTGGTCGGATTATCAGAGGAAAGCCGAAGGATAGTGGACCTCTAGACCAGTTCATATTGAGGATTGTGGACAAATTGGATGTATGCAACACATTTCCTTGGGGTCGTCTAACTTTTGAGGATGCTATTAAGGGGATTAAGCACATGATGGACCTTTTGAAGGGGGAACCTCATCCGACAACAGGATTTGCTGGATTCATTATCCCTTTAGAGGTAAAGGTTATTGTTAGTTTTAATTTTTCTGTTATATAAGATTCTAATGTGTGACATGTTTTTGTATATATTGGCGTTTGAGTGTATTCCAAGTCTGAAGAAGGAACTTCGAGTTCTAGTAGATGATTGTCTTGAAGAGTGTCGTAGGATATGCAAGAGCCGGTTTAAAAAGACTAGCATGAAGGGTTATCCATTGGAAGGTATTTATGCTGCTCTTGGAGAGACAAAGGTATTTTTTTATTATGGGTTGTAATATGTTTTTTTTCTCACTGATTTGAAATTTATGCAAATTTCAGGTTATTAACAGTATGTTGCTGCCAACTATGGGCGAGGAAATCATGTTAGCTCGTATCATTGATGTGGAAGAAGAATATGAAAGAGAAGGTAGCCAAAGTGACACTTGGAACTACTGGTTAAATGTGAAGGGAAAACTATCTGGTGGAAAGAGATATATGAGTTGGACATTGCAGCACGGAAGTTTTCAAAGAAGAAAAACAATGGCAAGGGGAAGGAGGTTGAAGCATCATCCTCTAATGCTGATTTGGAGTCCACTTTGAAAGGTTTGGAAGAGAGGATTGTCAAGTCTATGGGAGAAGGGTTTGCTGGATTGAAGCTGCAAGCGGAGACAAAGCTTGAGTCCATGGACACTAGGCTGAGTAGAATGGAAAAGATCCAGCGATATTCGAAAACAAAAGCAAGGAAGATGGATAAGCGATTAACTTCTCTTGAATCTAAAGGGAATCAAGACATGGATTTTGATCAGTGGGGGTCAATGAATTATGATAGAGAAGAAGCTGTGGAAGAAGAAGCTGTGGAGGAAGAAGAAAAAAAATCAGTAAAAGAGGATGCTGAGAAAAGTGAAGAAAAGGCTGAGGATGAGAACGATGAGCAAGAGTGTGATGAAGAAAAGGCTGATCATGATGAAGAGAAAGATGATGCTGAGAACGATGAGAAAGAAGATGATGAAGAAAAGGTTGTGGATGATGAAGAAATAGAGAACAGTGAGAATGAAGAGCAAGAGAATGTTGAAGGAGAGGAGGACAGTGAGAATGAGGAGCAAGAGTATGATGAAGAGGCTGAGAGGAGGAGAGTAGAGGCGGATGAAGTTTGGAGGAGAATTCTCAGTGAATCTGACAATGATGAAGATGTGAAGAAGAAGAAAGAGGCTGAGAAAGAATCCGAAGAAACTCCAAAACTCCACGTGGTAGGACTAAGGCATCAGCCGCGAGGAGACAGGTGCATACACCACCTGAGAAGTGGATATGCTCACCAGTGGTGGATGCAGAGAAAGCTGTGGAAACAGAGGAAAAAACCAGTGAGCAAGAAGCTGTTGAGACTGAGAAAGAGGCTGAGCAACCTGAGAAGTCTGTTGAAGCAGATGTGGAACAAAATGTAGAGGAAGAGGAGGAAAAAAACCAGTGAGCAAGAAGATATGGTAATTGAGCAAGAAGCTGAAAATCACACTAAGGAAGAAGCTGAAAAATACACTGAAAAAGAGAAGCAAAGCTGGTACATGGTTGTTTACAGCGGCAGTGAAAAGAGGAAGGAAGCAGCCACGCCTGTGATACACTCTAAGCCCAAGACTAGGCCGAAGGTCATGGCAGTGAAGTATGGCATTCCCAGATCTGTGACATTTGAAAAAACGAGAGCTAAAGCTATGACTAAGAATAGGGTTCAGATTGCTGCTGCAGATAAGAAGGCTGAGACTGATGGTGCAGCTAAGAAGAGGGGCAGACCAAGGGAGGAATCAGCTACTATGGTTGCATGTACGCCAAGGGAGAAGAGAAAACCTAAGTGGCTGCAAAGTCCATTCACAGAGGGGAAGACCGAAGACATTGAAAGGCCGACGAAGAAGCGTAAAACAAAGGCTTAGTAGGCTTTTCTTTATGTTTATTTATGTATTTAGGATGTTATTTAAGTATTTTGGATGATTCAAACTTGGTAGGATATCTTATTTGCGTTTGGATGTTTAAAACTTGGTGTGTTGCAATAGACAGGTTTGGAAAAGTGGAATTACAAGGCATACTATGCCCAAAAATGAGTTAGTCGGATAACTAGATATACTGGGTTTACTATGGCTAAAAACCTCTATAAATTGAAATACCAAAAACCATTAACACATGTAAAACGGTAAAATATATATAATATTAAAATATAAAAAATGTTTCACATGTAAAATGGGCAGCCATCATGCATATATTTATTAATATATTTAACACTTAGACATGGTAGTGTTCAAAGAAGTAGTAATACTACCTTATTCAGAGTAATACTTTGGCCAATTTAATGTTTATTTAGTAAAACCATGGTTAAAGGGAATATTTTGTAGTAGAACCTAATGTTTTGTACCATGAATATCAGTAAAGAACACAATTACATTAAAAATTTATGAGAACTAAGTACATTTATAAGAACTATGGATTCTGGTTACTATAGGCTATGATGTAAACAATAACCATGAAAGCTAAGGAAGTGTTTTGGGAAAATGATAAGTGTTTTTTGAACTACTGAAAATAATCCTAAGAATCGTCGAATTCTACATATTTATTATATACATAGGCTAATAATAGGTAACATATGGGTTCTATATGCTATATATACGTACAACTTGCAATATATAGGTCTTTCAAATTAAACATAATAAAACTAGTAATCCTAGTAGTCCGAATTACACATAGTAAGATCAGTAATCCTATTAGTCCGAATAACACAATAAATTTCTACAAATTCAAACACCTGAACCCGAACCACTTCCACATTCAAAATACGCTGCAATACCTCTAGCTCTGCCTGTGCCTCTTGCGCTCCCTCTGCATGTGCCTCTCGTGCTCCCTCTGCCTCTTCTTCCTCTTCCACGAGATTCTCCAGCTGATGGAAACCTTGTTTGTTGCGGTCTTTCTTTCTTGACATCATAATCTGGAGGAAGTAGTTTCTGTGCTCTAACTTCTTCTGGTATAACCCAATCAGACATATGAGGAACATGATATATTGTCCTGTGATAAGCCAAAGCCCAAAGCTCAACCCAATAATACTTAGTACAATACTAAGATAGATGGAGTTCCCTTCCCGCTTTTTCAGTCATGAATGTGGCAGCAGCTACAACATGAAAACATGGGTATTTGTCTTTATCAAACTATTCACAGCTGCAAGTCATCATAGCCATATCAACGGTATAAACCTTCCCGTCACTACCTTTCATACTGTAATCAAGATGGAAGCTGTTTAACTCTTCAACTTTAACAAACCCTGCATCAACACATCTTTTGGACATTTCCGCTTAAACAATAGGCACAAGCTTTATTGTCGGTGGTATTTCAGCTGCCTCCTTCCTATGTTTGTTAAACCATTCAGCCATTTTTGCAATGATGATATCAAACATTGGTAGCAAGGTGAATTTTCTTGCTTCCTTAATTACACCATTAAAAGATAATACTGAATTGATGGTGTCAACATTGTACCTATCTCCTTCAAAGTAACACCTAGCCCATTTCCTCTCTTCAACATTTTTGTCAAGATACGTCGCTGCAGCAGGATACTTTCTGCGAAAAGCATGATAAAGGTTTAAGAACTCAGCCTCTGTGTAAGCATGTGCGCACTTCATAAACTTAAACGCACAAGTATCTCTGTTATTACGGACGTGGCCTTTAACATTTTGAGACAAATGCCATGTACAATACCCATGAGCGGCCTGAGGGAACACTGCACCTACTGCATTGATAAAGCTTTTGTTTCTATCTGAAAGAAACACCAATCTCGGGTCATCGGATATCACTGATTTCAACTGTTCCATAAACCACATCCAGCTATCATTTTTCTCACCATATGCAACACCGAAAGCAATTGGGTAGGTGTGATGATCGGGATCCTGAGCAGCCGCAACAAGTAGAACTCCACCATAAACATTCTTGAGGTGTGTTGCATCCACAATGAGGAATTTTCTCATCGCGCTGAACCCTTCTAAGCTAGCTCCGAAGGCAAAAAACAGATACTTTAATTTGTTGGCCTCGTCCACTACCACACGAGTTACTGTGTCAGGATTCGTCTTCTCGAGCAAGTACATGTAACTGTGTAATAAAGAAAACTCTCATCTGGACTTCCTCGGACTTCATTAGCAGCTTGTCTTGTTCCTCTCCATGCTGTTGGGTATGATACATGCACACCAACCCTGCGATGAACCAAATCGATCAGAGTATTGGGAACAAGTGTGTCAAAACTACCGGGATAATCTTGAGCCAACATAGCCGCAACGACTTGTGGTGTGCCTCTCCTTCTATTAGGCAGTGTTCTTGTAGTAACAACAGAACATGTATGCTGCTTGATGTAACTTCTAACCGTCCAACAATCTGAATTCGCTAGCTTTGCAACTCGCACAAACCACTTGCAGCCATCTTTCGCTCCTCGATATTTTATCACATATCTCACTCTATCCGACTTAATTATCTCATACTCAAAACATTTCTGATGAGAAGCCGTCTGAATATGAACTTGTGCTTCCTCCTTAGATCTAAATTCTTGACCTAAAACCAAATCCATACCATCATCCCGAGTCTGATAAATAACAGGTGTGACTTCAACTGATGGTCTTACTTCTGTGTCTCCAAACACATGCTCACCTCTTCCGGTTAAATTCTCATGCATCTCAACGTCATCGTAGAATGTGAGCACACCATCAGTACCATCTTTCTCAGTACCATATTCATCAGTACCATATTCATCACCAGCCTCTGTATTTGTCTCTCTATCAGTAGCCTCTCTATCGAATAGACCGGCATCAGTTTCATCGTCATCTCTTGAAAGTTGCACTTCTTCATCCGTTTTGTATATTAACTCCACATGTAGAACACTTCTACCCTTCTCATGATTTACTTGCAGTAGATATCCAAATACTTCTTCATCATTCCAGATATATGATGGCTTGTTCGAATTCAGCACCATTGGAAAGTAACTAATCCTCGCTTCCATCTTAGATTCATCTACCTTTATCTTTCTGAAAATACGCTCAACCAAACAAGAGTATGTCACCTCTTCCACTGACTTCTTCAACACAATTGTGTGAATTTCATCTTCTCCTTCACCATCTCCCGAGATCCATCGCATCTCAGCCCCATCATTCATATAATATCCCATAATCAAAACAAATGAATGTGCAATCCGGATTTTGCCTTTTTCCTGAAAGAAAATTGAATTATCATTATAATTATCATTATTAAAGGAAAAAAAAATCATTCTCACACCCTACAGTCTTCTCTTACTAATACTAATTCTTTCAAATCTACAAACATAGTAATACTAGTAATACTAGTAGAACTTGTAAACATATTTAATATCAGTAATACCAGTAAAACAATTTTGCCTTAGTAAAACTAGTTATCTTAGTTGTACCAAGAAATTGTCCTTTCACTAACTAATAGACTTTTAAAGACGAATTTGTTTGGATTTTTTAGTACCCATGATATATACTCTATCTTAATGAAATTACACAAATAAAAATCATCAAAAACGGATGTAAATATATATATATATATCTCCATCCAAAACCCATAAACATAGTTTTAAAAATCGTCCTTTTAAATCTCCCTTAATTTTCATCAACAATTACTTTTTTACACAAGCCGAGTTATACACTTATTTTTAATAATATTCCAGTAATAATTTCATCAAAAACACACATAATATATACCTGAAATTCATAAACACAGTGTTCAAATTCGTCCATAATATCTCCAAATATTCATGAAATCTTACATTTTTAGCATTACCCATCATATACACTACATTTAAATGATATTTCTTAAAACAATTCATCAGAAAAGTACATAAAATAAACCTAAAATCAATTAAAACATTATTTGAAATCGTCCATAAAATCTCCAATTTTCATGAAATCTTATATTTTAAACATTAATCATGATATACAGTACATTTACATGATATTTCTTCAAATTCTTTTTATCAAAAACGGACTTTAAATACCTGTTTTAGAAGCTTCAAAATCACCTATAGAGAATAGAGAAGAATAGCTGTTGTGCGATGGGGGAGAGGGAACTTTGGGAGAGAGTGAAGACATTATTTACCAATACATTATTTTACGTAATCAACTATTTCTCATAATTTTTCACCAATAGAATTTTAATACATGAGTCTGTTTTTGTTGCTGAAAAAAGGATTTTAATAAATGCAATTATGTTTTTTGAAGTTTACAATTTACATTTAATTTACACATTGAAAATATGAAAAATGTATCTTTTTCAAACGAATTTTTTTTCTAAAACATGGATCTTTTAGGAACAGATGGAGTAAGTAGCAAAGGAAAATGGTAAAAACAACAAATTTAATTCTTTCCCTTTATGGTGCCCTTTCGTTGCTGCCCTCTTGTGCTTCACTCTTGAGATTTTATTTATTCTTATTAAAAATACTAGGGTTAAACTCGACCTACAAGCGATTGAATAACTAAAAATAAGTTAATATTTATCTTAAATTTTAATATATTTATAAAAATATTTTTATGCTCAACCTAAAATAATATTAATCATCACTATTTGTTTTATTGTTCTTATTAAGATTCAAAGGTGTGAAAAATTAATAAGAATTTGTCTTTTTCATTAATATAATTATGATAGATTTACTTGAAATTACATTTGAAATTTAATATAGAAAATAATGGATTATTTCTCCTTTTATTTATTAGTTTTAAACATGTTGATACTTTTCTTTTCTCTTACATGTTTTGTTTGAACTTATTTATTGATGTAGATAATGAGTAAAGTGAATCAATTTTTTAAATAAAATTAATTAACTAGTATAACAATCTAAAATTGATTGTTTAACAATATACCCACTTACGAAAGTTTATATCAAATAAACTATATCATCCTAACTGATTATGATTTAATTTCTAAACAAATAATATAGTTAATTTTTAGCATATAATTGGTTGTTGTTTTATTTTTATTTGATAACTTTTGAATAAGATTTTTGTACTTATGTTGTATTATATAGATAAATAACTTTAATTTCATATGCTCAAATTTACCATAATTGTTTTTATCTCCTTTACTCAAATAAACCTTTTTAATTATTTTGTTTAGTATGGTTATGAAGACCTCTATACATGGTAAAAATGGTCTCAACCTATATGTTGGATATGGGGTTTGCTCATTTACCAATATCAAACAAAGCATGCTGCGGTAACAGAAGATATGATAGAGCCTTTACATGACTTCCCTTGCAAAAACCATGCTTGAATAGACATCAATATGTCTTTTTGGATGCATTTCATCCTACAAAAAATGCCAAAATGAAATGTTTGTACATATTCTCCCAGAAATAAAATTAACATAAGGGTTATACATTCGTACACAAGTCATAAATTTTTTAATTCCAAGATGATAGATCTTTTTATAATAGAATCTCATATTTGATACATACATACCTATACATAGTATCATCTCTAGTATTATGATGTCTACTTCTCCTCCTCCTCCTCTCTTCCATCAACAACGCCACATCAATTATACTTTGACGACGACGATATTAACATTTCCTATTCATGCATTGAAATATGAAGCTTTTTCTAGCCAGCATAATATCTCCCCCTTGCACCAGCTTCAGAATCGACGTTTGTGTTGCTTCGTAACTGTGTTAGTAATCCATTTAGCCTCCGGTGGCCCTACTTGTTGACCTTCCTCAAGTTGACTTCTTCAAGACTTCTCATCACAAAAAGATTTAAGTGATTGTATAATCAAACAAAAGAGATTCTAAGTGTCCCGACTGAGTGATTGTTAAACCTTGATGATGATTGGCTTCTTTCATGTTTATCAGTTTGGTTATGTTGGCTCCTTGAGACTGTGGGACTGAGAGTGAGAGATCTGGGTTCATGTCTTGTTGAAGCCACTGTGAAACATGATGTTCGACGTAACTACATATACCTCAATTTATTCTCGTTCTGAACACCACTACAAGAAAACGTGCCTCTAACAACCAAAAATTACGAGGAAAAAAGTTACTCGTAAAATTACATGGTGATTACGACGATATTACGTAGAAAGACAGTTTTGTCGTAACAGCCTTGTAAATTTACAAGAAAATGCATTCCTCGTAAATGCAATGCAAAGTTACGACGAGAGTACGCGGAAGTAAAAAATTTTGCCGTAACGTCAATGTAAAAGTACAAGTACTTTACGACGAATAATGTAACCATTATGTCAAGTGAAAACGTGAATTTAGTGTGCTTCACTTGACAATTTTCGTTGTAAAGTCGTTGTAATTGCCTTGTAAAGACTTGTAAAATCATAGTAAATAGATTTCCTTGTAAATTCGTTGTAATACCTTCACCTACCAAAACCTCGAGAATTTCCTATATATATGACATTTCTCAATCCTAAAAACTCACACATTCGAAATCAAGAAAAAAAAATGTCTAACGACAGAAATATTTACGAGATACACAGTTGGATGTATTCGCACAAAGATTCCACTGGTAGAGTGACAGATGCATTTCTTAGCGGGCTAGAAACATTCATGTACCAGGCGGGCTGTACAGCGATCACGCAGGAAATCAGTAAGATGTTCTGCCCTTGTCAGAAATGCAAGAATTCAGAATTTGCACGTAGTGAAACTGTATGGAAGCACTTAATAAACAGAGGGTTTACACCACAGTACTATATTTGGTATCAACATGGAGAGGGTTATGGTGGAAATGAAGCTAGTAGTAGTAATAGCAATTTTCAAGATGCTGGTAATAATGTAGAACCGACTCAATTGTATAATGAATATAGTTACCATCAGGAGCAGCAGATGGTAGATCATGATAGGGTTCACGACATGATTACTGATGCATTTTTAGAAACTACTACAACAATAGCTGATAAAACCGGAAATGTTGAAGAACCTAATTTGGATGCAAAAAAGTTTTATGAAATGCTAAATGCTGCCAATCAACCAATCTACACTGATTGTAGAGAAAGTCACTCTAAATTATCCCTAGCAGCTAGGATGATACATATTAAAACAGATCATAATTTATCTGAGAATTGCATGGATGCATGGGCGGAGTCGTTTAAAGAGTATTTGCCGGAGGACAACGTGTCAGCTGAATCTTATTATGAGATTCAGAAATTGGTTTATAGTCTTGGGTTACCTTCGGAGAGGATAAATGTTTGCATCGACAACTGCATGATCTACTGGAAAGATGATGAGAAGCTAGAAGAGTGTCGATTCTGCAAGACGCCACGATTTAAACCGCAAGGACGTGGGAGGAATAAGGTAATGTATCAAAGGATGTGGTCCCTACCAATTACGAACAGGTTGAAAAGATTATATCAATATGAGAGGACTGCAGGAGCGATGAGGTGGCATGCTGAACATGTCCAGAGGGATAGTGAGGTCGCTCATCCATCAGATGCAAGAGCGTGGAAACATTTCAACAAGGTGCACCCAGATTTCGCAAGCAATACTCAAAATGTCTATCTTGGGTTATGCACAGATGGGTTTAGTCCATTTGGAATGTCTGAGAGACAATATTCTTTTTGGCCAGTCATTCTTACGCCGTACAACCTGCCACCGGAAATGTGCATGGAACCAAAATTTCTATTCTTGACCATATTAATCCCTGGTCTGAAGCATCCAAAACTGTCGCTAGATGTTTTCCTTCAACCATTGCTACAAGAGCTAAAAGACTTGTGGTCAGAAGGGCTGAGGACATATGATTGTTCTTTGAAAAACAATTTTACTATGCAAGCAGTTCTACTGTGGACGATAAGTGACTTTCCTGCTTATGGGATGCTGTCTGGATGGACAACACATGGAAGGTTATCTTGTCCATATTGTCTAGGATCGACAGATTCTTTTCAGCTGAAGAATGGTAGGAAGAGTTGTTGGTTTGATGGTCATCGTCAGTTTCTTCCCCTTTCCCATCCGTACCGAAGAAATAAGACATTGTTTAGGTACAAAAAAGTTGTTAGAGACAGTCTCCTCCATATCTCACTGGAGAACAGATCGAAGCGGAAATTGATTATTACGGAGCTCAAGAAACTGTCAAGCGTGGAGGAAACTGGCATGTTCCTGCAAATATGCCTGATGGGTATGGGGTATCTCACAATTGGCATAAGAAGAGTATTTTGGGAGCTGCCTTACTGGAAGGATCTTCTGTTACGGCACAATCTTGATGTGATGCATATAGAGAAGAACTTTTTGGACAACATCATGAATACAATACTCAACATCACAGGAAAGACAAAAGATAGCAAAAAATCAAGGATGGACTTACCTGATATTTGCACAAGAGGTGAGTTACATATCAAAAATAATGGAAATGTTCCTGTTCCCATCTTCCGGTTGTCATCAGAAGCGAAGACGGCTTTGTTTGACTGGGTTGCAACATAAGTTAAGTTTCATGATGGTTATGTTTCAAATCTCTCTAGATGTGTTGAAAAAGGTCAAAAGTTCTCAGGAATTAAGAGTCATGATTATCATGTGTTTAGACAATGACTACTTCCATTCGCTTTTGTCGAGCTACTTCCAAAAAATGTACATGAAGCACTTGCAGGTAAATACTATTTTTAATAATATATTTACATATTTTTTATGAAATGTTACTTATTGGGTTACTTGTGCAATATACAGACATCGTAGAATTCTTCAGAGACCTTAGCACACGTACGTTCAAGGAAGAAGTCATCCAACAACTTCATGAGAACATTCCAATCATAATGTGCAACCTAGAGAAGATATTTCCTCCAGCCTTTTCTGATGTCATGGATCATTTAGTTGTCACCTCCCGTACGAAGCATTGCTTCGTGGACCGGTTCACAACGGATGGATGTATCCGTATGAGCGCTCCATGAAACATTTGAAGGGGAAAGCAAGAAATCTTGCAAAGGTGGAAGGTTCAATCATTGCTGGAAGTTTGACAGCAGAAACATCTCACTTCACATCATACTACTTTTCTCCAACAGTTCGTACGAGGAAAAGAGTTCCTAGAAGATATGATGATGGTGGAGTAGCACCAACATATGCAGTTGACGGTGTTCCTGACCTTTTCTGCCAAATAGGTTGGTTTGGTGGCAAACTAAAAGAAGTATGGTGGTCCTGCAGTGAAGAGGATAGGCACAATGCACACACTTATATTATGCTCAATTGCGACGATGTCGTGACGCGTTCGTTTGAAAGGTAAATATTGATGTGTACATTAATTATCTGAATTTATATATGTTAATTATATTATATGATGCAAGGTTTGTTTAATTTGCAGCTTGTTTGTATCGCAAGTTGAAGAAGCAATATCAGGTATATCCGCAACAGAGATGGACCAACGGAAGATCAACACTTTGTAAAGTGGTTAAAATCTCAGGTAATATATCTCCCTATAATATTAAGCAAGTTTTAATATAACATAAATAATATGAAACTTTAACGGTTTTCATTTTTTTGCTGGTTGATTATGATGATCCATATACCGTGTGGTTTCATGATTTGGTACAAGGTCCGGTAGCAAAGGTCTCCACATCACCTATGTATTTCACACGAGGATTTAATTTTCATGCATACGAGTATGGGAGACGTCGGGCAACAAGTAACTACGGAATATGTGTAAAAGGTGAAACAGTCTTTTACAGGATCTTGCAGGAGATTATTGAAGTGGAATTCCTGGGGTTATTGAAGCTAAAATGTGTCCTCTTCAAATGTGACTGGTTCGACCCCGTTGTGAATAGAGGTGTTCGGTTTAACAAATTTGGTGTTGTGGATGTCAATTCTGGAAGAAGATACAACAAATTCGAGCCTTTCATCTTAGCTTCACAAGCCGAGCAAGTTAGCTTCCTTCCATACCCTTGCCTTCAAAATTCCGGGATAAACTGGTTAGTTTCAATCAAAATTACACCTCGTGGAAGGATAGTTGCTGGAGAAGAACCACCTCTGCAAGAAGAAGATGCTACCATTGAGGTCAAGGTACCTGATCAACAAAGTGACCCAATCCTTCTGATTGATCCGGATAATCGTCAATATGAAGATCTTCCTGAAGTTGAGACTGATGAAGCAGGTGAAGACGAGTTTTATAGAAGCGACGATGACCAATGCAATGATAACGATGAGAACTCAAATGATTCGGAATGATGTAATGATAAGTAATAAATGTTGTTTTTGTTTATCATAAACACATGTCTTAATGTAGTATAACAAATGTTGTTTGATATGACAAAATTTCTTTAATTTTTTTAAAAATTAATTGTAGTTTAAGGTTTAAGAAAATTTGACAAAGAGGATGAAGGTGTAAAAGAGAGATGATGTTGTGCATAAGTAAGTTTGGGGTTTAGGGATTTGATTTCAGGGGTTGTTACATAAAGTTCCTAGTAAATTCCTCGTAATACAAAATGCGGGCGTGGTAACTTCCACGTGAAAGAAGTTCCTCATAATCTCGTCGTAATCCAAAACACAAGCGTGGTAACCTCTTCGTAATATAAAAAACACTGGCGTGATAAGTTCGTCGTAATCGAAAAAGACGGGCGTGGTAAGTTCGTAATAATTTAAAAAACACGGGCATGGTAACTTCCTCGTAATTTTAAATTACGACGAACTTACGAGGAAACCACTTTCCTATATATGCACGAAGCCAGAACGAGGCTTGCCTCGTTCATTCCTCCCAAACCTCCGAAAATTACTTACGGTAAATCTCTACTCTCTCTCTCTCACTTTTTTTAGGTTAGTTTAGTAATTAGGTGGTTAGTTTAGGTAATTAATTTAGATGGTTAGTTTAGGTAACAGAACAATACACAACGATTAGGTTGCGGTTTAATTTAAAATTGATTCCTGATTAACTTTTTATTTTTTAAATGTAGATGGGTCCTAGAGATAGGAGAGGCCGGCCTACTTACTCGCAGATGTTTACAGTTAGTCATTCTGCGGGGACATCGTTATCCGCCCCATCATCTTCCGAGGCGGTTCCTGACACTCACACGTCTCAGGGAGAAACTCGCAGCTCTCCTCCTGCTGCACCTCAGATACCCCATCAGGTGCCTCCACCTCCTCCTCTAGCAGCTCCACATGCTGCACCTGAGGCTGCCCCCGCAGCTGGAGTTCATCCAGATTTACGTGTGCCTCCATCTGCACCGTATGCTCGATATACAGTGGAGGATCTTCTTGACCAGCTTGGACGAGAGGGATTGGATATTTTGGACGACCGACCGCCGGGTACTTATTGGTAAGTTTTAAATTTTTATTTTTAATTTTAAAATTTAAATCATATTTATTTTCTAACAAATTGATTCTATTTGCAGGTTTGGGGCCAACAACCGTTTTGGCCGGAGCGTTTCTGAGACGATGAAAGGATATTTCGTCGAGCCCCACCCGAACTGGACCTTGACTCCAGACCACATTAAGACCACTTGTTTTAAAAGTTTTGCGGTAAGTTATTAATTATATTTTATTATAATAAATAAATATCTTATTTTAATTTTTAAAATGTTTCTTTTTTTTTCAGCAAAGGTGGCACAGATCCTTGGGAATCACCGAGAGCGTGAAGGCGGAATTTGTTGCAAAAGCAAAGATCCGCCTTTGTAACACCATCTCGGATTGGAAGGACAAGTGGGAGATCTACGCTTATGAGGGGAAATCCACCGAGATCACGAAGGAAGTATGGGACGGCCTCATCGCTTACTGGAAGCTACCCAGCTCGATCGCGAAGGCCAACAACTGCTCTGTTTCCCGGAGGACGAAGGATAAGGATGGTAATTTTTCCATGGTTCATAGAACTGGGCAAAAACCACCCGCAGGGATCCGTCTAGAAGCTGTAAGTTTCTTATTAATTTTAAATTTAAACTTTTCAATCTAATTTATGATTGAATTTTATTTTTAATATGTAATTTAATTTATTTTTTCCAATTGTAGCTTGAGAAGACTGGAGTATTACCATCTCTGTCTGACCTTTTCAAGATGACTCACGCCTCAGCAGATGGGGTTTTTCTAGATCCATACTCTGAGAAGCTCTTTCATGACGTGGCTGCTCGGGTTCAAGAGCGGGAGACGCAGCTTACACAGGAGTCTTCGGATGGATTATCCGTCACATTGACCACCGAAGAAATCGATAGAATCTTCCATGAGGTAAGCTTCAAAAATAGATTAAATTTAATTTTATTCTTTAAAATTTAATTATATTGATATGTTTTTTTAAAATAGGTGGCTCCTAGAAAGAAGGGACGGAAGGTGGGGATAGGCTCCGTCAACGAAGTCGCAAGGGCGACTTCGTCATACTCTTCGAGACAGGACCAGGTGGTTTCTCAGATGAAGTCTCAGATGGATACCCAACAGGTTCGTTTGGACTCCCGTGAGGATCTGTTGGATGTTATGGCGGTGGGAAACCCGGTTCTGCCGAGAGTGTTGGATGCTAGACGAGCTGCTCTCGGGATGCAACAACCTCCTCCCGAGCCTACTGGTGAAGATTCTCAGGATCCGACCCCCGCTCACGACTATTTCGGGACCTTCCCATAGCTTTTTTTTTTAATTTTATTTTTGTTTTGTATTATGAATTTAAATATTATCTTATTTATAATTTTTATTATGTTTTTAAAAAATATTAAATTTTCATATTTCGTTTTATATTTTAAATATTTAAAATATATAAAATTTTGAATATTTCGTAATATTATATTATATAAAATAGAAATATTATTATTTTAAAACATGCCTTGTAAATCCCTCGTAAACTTTACAAGGAATTTACATTGACGAACTTGTAAGTTCCTCGTAAAGTTTACGAGGAGGTTACATTATCAGACATTTTAACTGGTCGTAACATTTACAAGGTAATTACATGGAATATTTACGAGTATATTACAACGTAATTTAACTAGGCCATTACAACGAACATTTTCCTTCCATCTTACGACGAAAATCTTTCGTCGTAACATAACAAGTTCATTACGACGAATGCTCTGTTACGACGAGCGTTTAACAACGAAACACGCTTCCTCGTTACTTCGTCATAATATTATATTATATAAAATATAAGTATTATTATTTTAAAACAGACCTTGTGAATCCCTCGTAAACTTTACAAGGAATTTACATTGACGAACATGTAAGTTCTTCGTAAAGTTTACGAGGAGGTTACATTATCAGACATGTTACACATTTACAAGGTAACTACATGGAATATTTACGAGTATATTACAACATAATTTAACTAGGCCATTACGACAACATTTTCCTTCCGTCTTATGACGAAAAGCTTTCGTCGTAACATAACAAGTTCATTACGACGAATGCTCCGTTACGACGCGCGTTTAAAAACGAAAAGCGCTTCCTCGTTACTTCGTCGTAATTGCCCAATTACGACGAGTTTACGTCGAATATAGCCCTCATAAAAAATATATTTTCTTGTAGTGCACACTACATAACCCCATATCCAGAATCATTAGAAACAAAAAAATAATAAGAGAGAAAACAAAGTTTCTATATACAAAATCAATCAAAACTCGAGCAGTAGGCACTCATATTACTGAGACTTTCACTCTAAAAGAGTGGCTTTTGGCTATATATGATAGGAACAAATTCCCGAGCTACCTCTACATACCATTTGTGTTCAGTTTCTTGTAGCATTTAGCAGCTTCATGTTTGCTGTCCGACTGCGACTGAAGATGCACATAAATGTTATATTAGATCCATACATTGGTCAAGAATCATGGGATTAGGTAAAGAACTAACCGTTAAGTAATAGTCATCAAGTTAAAGATAATTAACTTTTCCAGCTTGATCCTAAATAATCATATATTTGATTGATATCTTGCCACTTTAGATCAGATCTTAACCACCCAAAGTCAATGTCCCTAGCCCCATGGATCCTTTTTACTCATATTGCTTGCAAGTTTGCTCCTTTATTGCTTTAGATTCTAGTTCTTAGTTCATATCATCTTTAAAACAGGATTGCACTTAGATTAAGCATGAACCTGCATTCCCTTTATTTCAGAATCATCTAGGATTGGTTCGACAATCTTTAATACTACAACATTTGATTAAGGAGCCTTGAAAACTCCTAACATCATAAGCGCGTAAGCTCCTTACGCAGTACTTTGCATGTGATGTAATATGCTCCTGCCTCAGAGTAAGCGCGTAAGCTCTTGAGGCAGTCCTTTAAATTATAAGTTACTTTGTATCCCGCATGGGAGTAGGTTCTTGACCATGAGTACTATATTTGACCGCATACTAAGGCTTGTGTTAACCCATTCCTGCGATTGTCAAATATTTTCCATGCGCCGTATGTGTGGATTTTTCACTTATGTGCAAGATGATACGATCTAGTAATCCCTTTTATTGATCTTTAGTAGTCAAAATCTGGCTTAGATCCTTTCGCGTGAAAAAATCTCTCTTCAGTACGTCTTTTCCATTTTATCTGGAGGCAGGGCTGGAAGTAGGGGTCGGAGCCGGAGTTTCTCCATGCGGGAATCTGAAAACTAGCGTCTTGCTCGGAAGTAAGGCTTATCTTCTTGAACTATTTATTCCCAGTTGCCCCTTATCTTTCTATTTCATGGGTGAAGTCAGGAGATAACTTGTGTACTTTGGCCAACCGGAGTCGCTCTATCTCAGTAGGATTGTCGAGAACAAGGCATCGCTTCTGTAATGCCCCTTTTCCCGGGTTCTTCTTAGGATTGGGCCGTGTTTGAACCTGGAGGTGTTGGGGAAAAATACTCAGGTATCAGATTTCTCCACAACCTGGGCAGGACACCGGCCTCCAGGTTCCTGCTAGAAACGGCTCCCGGGTCCGGCCCTGCGACAGTCCTTTCCCCCAAAAAAAATGGAAAACTTACGATTGAGAGAACCTTTCATATTTCCGGATATGGAAGCTTTCTACTCCTCGAAACCGACATCCAGCGACCTAGGACGACTATATAAGGGGAGCCCAAACCCTAGAACAAGGGATCAACACTTCAAGACTTAGAGACTAGGGTTAGGCGGCTAGAACTAGGGTTTATACACCATTTTATTGTATTCCCTGCTCAAAAGATCAATAAAACATCTCTGCATGTTTTATTAATCTCACGAATTCTCTAGCTTATCCATCGTTCCGTAGTACTCAAAAAGATCCTGCACAAAAATCCCCTAACAGTTTGGCGCTAGGAGAGGAGTAATCCAACCTACGTGACGATGGCGGTGGACGAGCGAGATGAGTTACTGAAATCCACTCCGAGAGAAGCTGAGCTCTAGAGGCACCTAGACGGCCTGCAAAGCCAAGTAACCGAGCTACACAAAGCTCAAGAAGACGCCGCGGAGAACCCCGGGATCCTCTCGGAAGTTCAGAGTTTGAAAGACAAGCTGGACGAACACTCCAAATGGCTGGAGCAAAGCGCGGTGAAACTCGACCAGATCAAGGCCGAAAATCTTTCTCTCCGAGATGAAAACGAGGCCCTCAACACGGATAGCAACAAGAAGCGTCGCTTCCGAACTCGAATCCGGCCTATTCCTACCATGGAGACACCCAACTCCGGGGGAGACGCGACTCATCCACAACCGACGCTTAACGGAAATGGGGCAAGCCGGGAGAAGGCCAGAGATACCCAGATCCATAACCTCGAGGAAAGTGACTCCGAGCCGAAGCACGATAAAGAAACTCCCGAGGAAGTAATGGCGGCGAGGTCTTCCGTAACCTCCTATCTGGAGTAGCTTTTCTCCAAGAAGTTCGACGCCATACAGTCAATGGTGGAAAGACTCCCCGGAGTAGCTCCCCCGATTCGAAAGAGCGGTTTCGACTCTTATGCAGATACTCCTTTTGCGGACGAGATCACACTGATCAAGATGCCGATATCCGGACGACCACATTGCTCAGTACAAGAAGAGGATGCTCGCCGTAGCATTCCCTAGAGAGTCGCTTGCAGCCACGATGTGCGAAGGACTCGGTTCGAACCTGGTTGGACCCGCCTTGCAATGGCACATCAACCTATCTACCAGGTCCATATCCTCTTTCTCGACTCTCAGCGACCAGTTTGTGGAGAACTTCGCAAGTTGCAGGAACCTGGAGAAATCTTCGGACTGCCTCTATGAGATTTGTCAACGCCTGAACGAATCATTGCAAAGGCTACATAGCACAATTCAACCAGGAGAAGGTGGCGATTATCGGGTGTAACATTCCTACTGCAATATCCACCTTCAAGAGAGGCCTACTCCCAGACGGGGACCTCTACAAAGAAATGATCAAGTATGAGTGCAAGACCATGGAAGACGTATTACCCCGAGCCTGGGCTCAGGTAAAATGGGAAGAAGACGTCGCAAGCGGTGCTAATACGCAGCAGAAGCCAGATAAAAAGGCAACCAGGCCAGATCGGAACGACGAGACGAAAGATCCTTTCAAAAATCAACAAAGGATTCCGGAAGCAGTTATCGGGGCAAGTATCAGAATTGCCCGATCGAGAAGGCAGAAGGAATGGCAGTGTCCACGAGGCTTGACATCTCCCACTGATATATTGCATATTTACATGTTTTTAGCATTCATATCTTGTGCATTTTGATCATATAAGTTAGGCATTAGGCATATTTAGGCTCATATTGCATTCATAAGTCTTTATCAGGTGTTGGAGTGTACTTTGGAGTTATTGGAGGTGTTTGTTTGGGAGTATTGTGATCAGAAAGGGGGTGAAAGATTAACATGGACGGAGGCTTTAGAGAAATCTTCTGTTGCTAAAATTCTGCGAAGACACAGAAAATTGAGTTAGCTTTCCAATGGAAGTGGTTTCAAGTCATTTAGAGCTATATTGGAGAAGTTATGATCAACTCACCTGAGGCGTATCAGTCCCACCCGGGTAGGCACACCCGAGCACAACAACCCGCACGACTTGACTGATGCTTGGACGAGGCCTGTACGTGGCTTGGGAGCACCCAGCCTATGACACCCGGCCACAACAACCTGCACGGCCTGATGGCCGAACTGGACAGCATGATACGCGGCCAGGAGGACCCGCGTATGGGAAGCACCCGACCTCACCTACCCGACCAAACGACCCCGCACGGCTCCACTTACCCGGACAGACCACCCGACTCACTTACCCGCATGTTCTTGGAAAAAGAATGAAGAAGAAAGTACCCGGGCCAAGACACTCGGTCACTCTTACCAGCACGGGCTGGACGGCCTGGACGAAGGAGAGCACGCTGCTGGCCATACTCGGCCGTGGATCAGCACAGCCTGACCTGGGTGGCTAGTTTCTTCCTTTTCTAGCCATGTGATTGGCTGAGATTAAATGACCTCAAGGGCATTTTAGTAATTTTCAATGATGTTTTTAAAGGCTTTCAAGCCTCATATAAATACTCTTGTAATCTCCTTTGTGAGAGCAAACTTCTTTTCTCAAAAGAACACTTTTAGATCTTGAATAAAGTTTGGATCTTGAATCCTTCTTCATCTATTTCTTTTGTGTTTGCTGGATTATTTCTATCACTAATCATGTTTAACCTTGAATCATCCATGGTTTTAAGGTTTTCCATGTCTATTAGTGAGTATATCTATCTAGGGTTCATGGGCTTGGGAGACTAAGGGTGATTAGGTGTAGATCTAAGATGTTCTAGTGTAGATCCTTCTTGATCCTTGGTTGTAGAGTGTTCTTATTGCTATTTTGGAGTTGGCCTCTTCAAAATAGAGCTATAGGCATTTCATGCCCGCAAGGTGTTTGATGAAATGCCTGAACCAACTCTTCAATGCTTTTAACATTCTTTACCACAGAGATTTGTTGTTAAAGGTGTTAAGATAGCTAATAGACTTGTTCTTAATGATTGCTTTCATATTATTCAACCTAAGAGATTAGATGCTTGAGATATGTTAGTGAATGAGCATTCATCTAGAGATAGAGCTTGTTTAGGATTGTGTCTAGGCTTAAGGTGTTAGATTGATTGTATTGCTGCCATCTTAGATTGAAGCTTGATCTCCCAAGGTCAATTTCCTTGTCCCAAGAATCCCCTTTGACTCATATTGAAAAGAAAGTTCATCTTTTATTGCATTTCTAGTATTGCCTTAGTTTATAATCATCTCATATCACTTTATGGTTGCACTTAAGTTAAGCATGAACTTGCATTCCCTTT
Organism: Brassica carinata; assembly: GCA_016771965.1. NCBI lineage: Eukaryota > Viridiplantae > Streptophyta > Magnoliopsida > Brassicales > Brassicaceae > Brassica > Brassica carinata. Next base: position 51,048,562 of record CM028688.1, read on the forward strand.
GCATTAGAATCGCTTAAGATTGGTTCGACAATCTTTTATACTACATCATTTGATTAGGAGCCTTGAAAACTCCTACCATCAAATTGGCGCCGTTGCTGGTGATCGAACCCGGATCACCCACATGACAGGCGGGAATACTTACCACTATACTTACCATCAAATTGGCGCCGTTGCCAACTTCTAAGTTGATTTTGACATTGGGATTTAGTCAATTGCTTGAGACTAAGTCATTTTTTTTCTTCTTTTATTGTGATAGTGCTTCTCCTTGTTCATTTCCCTTTGCATTTCAGGTGTATGATAACTAGAAGCAGAGGTGCATCAAACTTGATTCCCACTGTTGAAGAAATTGCTACACTTGAGAGGGAGATGCAAGAAAGAGAAGAGAAGAAGAGCAACAAGCTCACTTGCAGAGATTGGGGTTTGATATGGAGAATCAGCCTCAAGATGGTGATGCCCTAGGGGGCAATGGTTCAAGAGCTGACAACATAAGACCACAGCGCCAACCACAACAGCCACAGTGCCAAGCTAGAGCCATTGGAGCCTATGATCAACCTCACATTCATGGTCATAGGTTAAGGATCAGAGCACCAACTTTGGAGAACAACAACTTTGAGATCAAATCAGGGCTGTTGCATTTGATTGAGAACAACAAGTTTAATGGCCTTGCTGTGGAGGATCCACTTGATCACTTGGACACATTTGATAGCTACTGTAGCTTGTCCAAGACTAATGGAGTCTCTCAAGATGCTTTCAAGCTGAGGCTGTTTTCATTCTCTTTGGGAGACAAGGCACATTAATGGGAGAAGGCTCTTCCAAGTGACTCTATCACAACTTGGAATGAGTGAAAGAGGGCATTCCTAGGGAAGTTCTTCTCTACCTCAAGGACAGCCAAGATCACAAATGAGATCTCTAGTTTTCAGCAGAAGAACCTAGAGGGCTTTAGTGAACCATGAGAGAGGTTCAAGGGCTATTGGTCTCAATGCCCACATCATGGCTTCACCAAGGAGAGTTTGCTTAGTACCTTCTACAAAGGTGCTCTTCCAGAGTTCAAGAACAGATTAGACGACACAACCAGAAATGGGTTCTTCTTGGGCAGAACTGAGCAGGCTGCAGAGGAGCTGGTGGAGAACATGGCCAAGAGTGACTCATTCTACAATGAGGAGCATGATAGGGTCAACATATGCACTGATGAAGATGATCATCACACAAGGAAGGAGTTGAAATCTCTCCAAGAGAAGTTGGACAAGATTATTGCAAAGAAGGCTAAGCAGGAGCAGATTAACTCCATTGGGAACCAGAAACAAAAGCAGCCTGCTGGGACTAATCATGTTGATGGGACTAGTCAAGAGGAGCTGTGCTTCATCAATGCTACTGGCACATGGTACAGGAAAGAGCCAAATTTTCAGTACCAAAACAACTATCAGCAAAGGCCTTACTACAACAATCAGCAAGGAGGTTACCAAGCCAAGCAGAGCTATCCTCAAGCCAACCAGTCTACTCAGCCTCAAGGAAGCTCTTCTCAAGCTTAAACTCCAAGCTCAAATATGGAGTCAATGTTCAAGCAAATCTTAGAAGCTCAAGAGAGAAATGCTAAGAACATTGGAGATAAGTTCAAGAACATCCATGCAAAGATTGATGGGACCTATTCTGACCTCAACAACAAGTACATGCAACTTGCCTCTCATTTCCAAGATTTGGAGAGCCAAGTTGCCTCTATGTCTTATCTTTCAAGAGCCAAATGGGATCTTTACCAGGACAACCAGAGAAGAATTCCAAGGAGTCTTGCAATGTTGTCTTCTCTACTACTTCTTCAGAGATTGAGCTAAGTGATCATGAGAAAGAGGTGGATGAGATTGAAAGGCTAGTTCTTGGGACTGGGAGTGGAAATGTTCAGAGATTGGTTGTGGCCACAAATGAGGCTAAGGTTGTGAAGCAAGCTGCCAAGAAGGTTGAAGTACAGATTCTGAAACAGGATGAGCCAAAGGCTGAGACACCAGTTGAGAAGAGTGCTGACCACAAGCTGAAAGAGGTTAAGAAAGAAGACACTGAGGTTGAGCTATCACCTTATGATAAGCTCCCTTTTCCTCAAAGAGTTCTCACCAAAGCTCAGAAGAAGTTGATCTGAAAGTTCAGGAAAGATCTTAGTGATGTTGGAGTCAAGCTTCCAGAGATCTTGGGTATGCGTGAAGCTCATGTCTAGATGATGCTCATCAAGGACATTTTAGACCACCAGGCTGAAGTGGCTGAGCTTTTGGATTTCTCCATTCTGAAGATCGATCCACCAATCCCTCCAAATTCCCTCCCTAAGCTTGAATCTCAAGGGAAGTTCACTTTATCTTGCTCCCTTGGTAAGATAACTATGAATGATGCTCTTGTTGATAGTGGTGCTAGTGTGAATGTGATTTCCATGGCTACGGTGAAGAGGTTGGGATTGAAAGCATGGAACCAGACACTTCTTCTCTCACCTTTGGGGATTCTTCTTCTACAACCCCAATTGGCATCATCAAGGACTTCCCCTTGAAGATTGGATCTTGCACCATACCCATTGACCTCACTGTTTTGAAGATGGCATCAGAGAAGAGAGTCCCTTTGATCCTTGGCACTCCTTTCCTCACTACAGTTGGAGCATGCGTTGACTTTCCCAACATGAAGGTCCCCCTCATGCATGTGAACAAAGCTGTCTCCTATCCTCTAGAATCTCTATTGGATGTTGGCTATTGTGGGATAATCACTTGTGGAGAACAAGCTGTTGAGAAGCCGCAAGATGAAGTGGTTATTTGCAAGAAAGAAGGCCTTGCTGGAGAGTCTTCTAAAGAGTTGTGTGTTGAGCACTTGGAAAGTGCTAAAAGAGAGGGGATGAGTGGAGCCTCAAAAGACACTCATGGCAAGAAGAAGATGGTGAAAGAACCTCATCCTCCACCTCTTGATCTGATCCCACACACTCTCACTCTCCATCCAAAGAAGCTCAAGGATGGTGTCATTGAGTACAAGATCAAGCATAAGGGCAAGTCCACACCTTTCTCGAGTGCCAGAGCCATCATCACTCCTCAGCTCCAAGATGACCCAATCAAGCTTCACGAGCTTCTCTCTCAGGTCCTCACCATCACCCTTGAAGGTGGGAAGGATCCTCCTTCTCACTAGTTCAAGAGACAAGGTAGTCAAGCTAGTGACTCAAAACAAGCTCACTTGGGAGGAAGTCCCATGGTTATCCTTGTACATAGCTTTGCAATTTCAATTTTTCTTTAAGTTTTTAATAAAAGTGGTTGAGGTTTTCAGGTTGAGCCTAGCACTAGATGAGAGAAGAAATGTGGTGAAGCACCTGAGCCTTATGATTGCCATGTAGCAGCCTCCTCTAGTTGCTATGAACCAAGCCAGATCCTAGTCCTAACACCAAACACCACGCCCAAACCTATTTCTTAGGTATCACTCCAACCCTTCTTGTATATACATTTGCTTTTGTCTTGTTGGGGTATCTCCTTCTCTCTTACTCACACCGAGACTGTGTGATGTACGTGTGGGGGAGGTACCAAGTATCTGATCATGTTTGCTTTGTGATTGAAAGTCTCATGCATTGCATTATACATTCATATATGCATAGAAAAACCAAAAAAATTTAAAATTTTTGAATCATGTAGTTGCATCACTTGCATCTTTAAGATTGAGTCTAGAGCATATAGGTTGCATTCACTTGCACATGGAGCATTGCCTTGTAAAGAACACTTGTTTGCACTGAATTTGGCACCCTAGTTAAACATATCAAGTAGCTTAAGCATCTTTTGAAAGGCTTGCATGCTTTGAGCCTTGAAAACTCTTCTTGAAACTTGCTTGCTTTCTTGATATTGGCATTGTTCTTAAAACCAGCTCCAACCTGAACTTAGACTTGAATGAACTTAATTTCTCTTGCATATGGGCATTTGCATACTTGATCATGGATCTCTTACACATTTGGGTTATCTTTCCCCATTATACCACTCTTTGTTAACCCAAATGGCACTTCCATACCCTTGAACCCTAGCCATTCTTTGAAGCTTACATTGATTTGCATGAGTGAGGTCTCTTTTGATAGCTTGTCATGTGCAAAATCTTGAGAGTATTGGGAGCGACATGGATTTGTTCTCATCTCTTGCTAGCATAGGGTCATCATTTGAGCTAGCTTCTAGGATGGTGAGTGGGGTCTTTGTCCCTTAAAGGTTTATATTTTGGGTTTGGGAAGTGATAAAGGTGAGATTGATGAACAAAAAAAGGTGTATTGAGAAAGAACAGCCCTAGGGACCTAGAATAGAAAGATAAGAAGCTCTTGATTGATGTTTGAGACTTCCCCTTCATAAATAAAAAAAAAGAAGAGAAAAAGAAAAAAAAAAAGAAAAAAAAAGAAAAAATAAGAAAAGAAAAGAAAGATTCAATAAGATAATGGGGAAGGGAAAATAAAAAGTGTTAAAGCTTAGAAGTGTGAATTGTGAATAAAGGGTCCTTAGTGTTGTATCAAAAGAAAGAGAGTTGTTCATTGGGTGAGTGATGTGAGAATGTTTTTCATTTTGGGTTATGGGATGAATAAAAAGGTGTAGAACTTGTAATCACTTAGGAATTGGGTAGAATGATGAGGATGGATCCATGTATGCATGAATTGCTCCTAGTCTTAGATAAATTTTGCATAATGATCAAGCTCCTTGATTTTTGAGTGATTGCCACCTTGAAATGATGCATTGAAACCTTCTTTTTCATCCATAATAAACCATTTGATCACCTAGCCAAATGATTGAGATCTTGTTCCCATTTGTGAGAACTCACCTTGAGTGTGTGTGTGTGAATCAATGTGAGAGTTGGCTAAGAGAACATGTTGGTTGATAGGCATTGCATCTTGTGTAGGGGTATAAGAGTAATTGATAGGCCTTGTGAAGTTAGAGCATAATAACAGAGTTTTGCTCATGCTATTTGTTATGTTTCTTTAGGATGTCAAGTTGAGTGCTTTGAGTGTTTCTTTTGGCTTTCCCCCATCTTTATATCTCTCCTCCTTGTGTTTTGAAAAGTTTACTTGAGGACAAGTAAAGGGCTAGTGTGGGGGGGTTGATATCTTGCATATTTACATGTTTTTAGCATTCATATCTTGTGAATTTTGATCATATAAGTTAGGCATTAGGCATCTTTAGGTTCATATTGCATTCATAAGTCTTTATCAGGTGTTGGAGAGTACTTTGGAGTTATTGGAGGTGTTTGTTTGGGAGTATTGTGATCAGAAAGGGGGTGAAAGATGAACATGTACGGAGGATTTATAGAAATCTTCTGTTGCTAAGATTTTGTGGAGCTACAGAAAATTGAGTTAGCTTTCCAATGGAAGTGGTTTCAAGTCATTTGGAGCTATATTGTAGAAGTTATGATCAATTCACCTGAGGCGTATCAGTCCCACCCGGGTAGGCACACCCGAGCACAACAACCCCCACGGCTTGACTGATGCTTGGACGAGGCCGGTATGCGGCTTGGGAGCACCCGGCCTAGGACACCCGGCCACAACAACCCGCACGGCCTGATGGCCGAACTGGACAGCATGATACGCGGCCTGATGATACGCAGCCAGGAGGACCCGCGTATGGGAAGCACCCGACCTCACCTACCCAACCAAACGACCCCGCACGGCTCCATTTACCCGGACAGACCACCCGAATCACTTACCCGAGTGTTCTTGGACGAAGAATGAAGAAGAAAGTACCCGGGCCAAGACACTCGGTCACTCCTACCAGCACGGGCTGGACGGCCTGGACGAAGGAGAGCACGCGGCTGGCCATACTCGGCCGTGGATCAGCACATCCTGACCCGGGTGGCTAGTTTCTTCCTTTTCTAGGCATGTGGTTGGCTAAGATTAAATGACCTCAAGGGTATTTTAGTAATTTTAACTGATGTTTTTAAGGGCTTTCACGCCTCATATAAATACTCTTGTAATCTCCTTTGTGAGAGCAAACTTCTTTTCTCAAAAGAACACTTTTAGATCTTGAATAAAGTTTGGATCTTGAATCCTTCTTCATCTATTTCTTTTGTTTTTGCTGGATTATTTCTATCACTAATCATTTTTAACCTTGAATCATCCATGGTTTTAAGGTTTTCCATGTCTATTAGTGAGTATATCTATCTAGGGTTCATGGGGTTGGGAGACTAAGGGTGATTAGGTGTAGATCTAAGATGTTCTAGTGTAGATCCTTCTTGATCCTTGATTGTAGAGTGTTCTTATTGCTATTTTGGAGTTGGCCTCTTCAAAATATTGCTATAGGCATTTCATGCCCGCAAGGTGTTTGATGAAATGCCTGAACCAACTCTTTAATGCTTTTAATATTCTTTACCAAAGAGATTTGTTGTTAAATGTGTTAAGATAGCTAATAGACATGTTCTTAATGATTGATTTCATATTATTCAACCTAAGAGATTAGATTCTTGAGATATGTTAGTGAATGAGCATTCATCTTGAAATAGAGTTTGTTTAGGATTGTGTCTAGGCTTAAGGTGTTAGATTGATTGTATTGCTGCCATCTTAGATTGAAGCTTGATCTTCCAAGGTCAATTCCCTTGTCCCAAGAATCTCCTTTGCCTCAAATTGAAATGAAAGTTCATCTTTTATTGTATTTCTAGCATTGCCTTAGTTTATAATCATCTCATCTCACGTTATGGTTGCACTTAGCCTAAGCCTGAACTTGCATTCCCTTTGCATTAGAATCACTTAGGATTGGTTCGACAATCTTTTATACTACATCATTTGATTAGGAGCCTTGAAAACTCCTACCATCAAGATGGACGAACTGGACAGCATGATATGCGGCCTGATGATACGCAGCCAGGAGGACCCTCGTATGGGAAGCACCCAACCTTACCTACCGACCAAACGACCCATGCGACTCCACTTACCGGACAGACCACCCGACTCACTTACCCGTGTGTTCTTGGACGAAGAATGAAGAAGAAAGTACCGGCCAAGACACTCGGTCACTCCTACCCGCACGGCATGCTGGCTGCTGGAGCTTGGACAGCACGCTGGACGGCTACGCCGGGAGGACATCCCATACAGGCTGGACGGCCTGGACGAAGGAGAGCACGCTGCTGGCCATACTGCCGTGGATCAGCACATCCTGACCGGGTGGCTAGTTTCTTCCTTTTCTAGGCATGTGGTTGGCTAAGATTAAATGACCTCAAGGGTATTTTAGTAATTTTAACTGATGTTTTTAAGGGCTTTCAAGCCTCATATAAATACTCTTGTAATCTCCTTTGTGAGAGCAAACTTCTTTTCTCAAAAGAACACTTTTAGATCTTGAATAAAGTTTGGATCTTGAATCCTTCTTCATCTATTTCTTTTGTTTTGCTGGATTATTTCTATCACTAATCATTTTAACCTTGAATCATCCATGGTTTTAAGGTTTTCCATGTCTATTAGTGAGTATATCTATCTAGGGTTCATGGGGTTGGGAGACTAAGGGTGATTAGGTGTAGATCTAAGATGTTCTAGTGTAGATCCTTCTTGATCCTTGATTGTAGAGTGTTCTTATTGCTATTTTGGAGTTGGCCTCTTCAAAATATTGCTATAGGCATTTCATGCCCGCAAGGTGTTTGATGAAATGCCTGAACCAACTCTTTAATGCTTTTAATATTCTTTACCAAAGAGATTTGTTGTTAAATGTGTTAAGATAGCTAATAGACATGTTCTTAATGATTGATTTCATATTATTCAACCTAAGAGATTAGATTCTTGAGATATGTTAGTGAATGAGCATTCATCTTGAAATAGAGTTTGTTTAGGATTGTGTCTAGGCTTAAGGTGTTAGATTGATTGTATTGCTGCCATCTTAGATTGAAGCTTGATCTTCCAAGGTCAATTCCCTTGTCCCAAGAATCTCCTTTGCCTCAAATTGAAATGAAAGTTCATCTTTTATTGTATTTCTAGCATTGCCTTAGTTTATAATCATCTCATCTCACGTTATGGTTGCACTTAGCCTAAGCCTGAACTTGCATTCCCTTTGCATTAGAATCACTTAGGATTGGTTCGACAATCTTTTATACTACATCATTTGATTAGGAGCCTTGAAAACTCCTACCATCAAGATGGACGAACTGGACAGCATGATATGCGGCCTGATGATACGCGGCCAGGAGGACCCTCGTATGGGAAGCACCCAACCTTACCTACCGACCAAACGACCCCGCACGACTCCACTTACCCGGACAGACCACCCGACTCACTTACCCGTGTGTTCTTGGACGAAGAATGAAGAAGAAAGTACCCGGGCCAAGACACTCGGTCACTCCTACCCGCACGGCATGCTGGCTGCTGGAGCTTGGACAGCACGCGGGACGGCTACGCCGGGAGGACATCCCATACAGGCTGGACGGCCTGGACGAAGGAGAGCACGCTGCTGGCCATACTCGGCCGTGGATCAGCACATCCTGACCGGGTGGCTAGTTTCTTCCTTTTCTAGGCATGTGGTTGGCTAAGATTAAATGACCTCAAGGGTATTTTAGTAATTTTAACTGATGTTTTTAAGGGCTTTCACGCCTCATATAAATACTCTTGTAATCTCCTTTGTGAGAGCAAACTTCTTTTCTCAAAAGAACACTTTTAGATCTTGAATAAAGTTTGGATCTTGAATCCTTCTTCATCTATTTCTTTTGTTTTTGCTGGATTATTTCTATCACTAATCATTTTTAACCTTGAATCATCCATGGTTTTAAGGTTTTCCATGTCTATTAGTGAGTATATCTATCTAGGGTTCATGGGGTTGGGAGACTAAGGGTGATTAGGTGTAGATCTAAGATGTTCTAGTGTAGATCCTTCTTGATCCTTGATTGTAGAGTGTTCTTATTGCTATTTTGGAGTTGGCCTCTTCAAAATATTGCTATAGGCATTTCATGCCCGCAAGGTGTTTGATGAAATGCCTGAACCAACTCTTTAATGCTTTTAATATTCTTTACCAAAGAGATTTGTTGTTAAATGTGTTAAGATAGCTAATAGACATGTTCTTAATGATTGATTTCATATTATTCAACCTAAGAGATTAGATTCTTGAGATATGTTAGTGAATGAGCATTCATCTTGAAATAGAGTTTGTTTAGGATTGTGTCTAGGCTTAAGGTGTTAGATTGATTGTATTGCTGCCATCTTAGATTGAAGCTTGATCTTCCAAGGTCAATTCCCTTGTCCCAAGAATCTCCTTTGCCTCAAATTGAAATGAAAGTTCATCTTTTATTGTATTTCTAGCATTGCCTTAGTTTATAATCATCTCATCTCACGTTATGGTTGCACTTAGCCTAAGCCTGAACTTGCATTCCCTTTGCATTAGAATCACTTAGGATTGGTTCGACAATCTTTTATACTACATCATTTGATTAGGAGCCTTGAAAACTCCTACCATCAAGATGGACGAACTGGACAGCATGATATGCGGCCTGATGATCTGTGCCAGGAGGACCCTCGTATGGGAAGCACCCAACCTTACCTACCGACCAAACGACCCATCGACTCCACTTACCCGACAGACCACCCGACTCACTTACCCGTGTGTTCTTGGACGAAGAATGAAGAAGAAAGTACCCGGGCCAAGACACTCGGTCACTCCTACCCGCACGGCATGCTGGCTGCTGGAGCTTGGACAGCACGCGGGACGGCTACGCCCGGGGAGGACATCCCATACAGGCTGGACGGCCTGGACGAAGGAGAGCACGCGGCTGGCCATACTCGGCCGTGGATCAGCACAGCCTGACCCGGGTGGTTAGTTTCTTCCTTTTTCCTTGATTCTGATTGGCTGAAGACTTAATGACCTCAAGGGCTTTTTAGACTTTTATCTTTATGTTTTTAAGGGCTTTCAAGCCTCATATAAATACTCTTGTAATCTCCTTTGTGAGATCAAACTTCTTTTCTCTCAAGAAAACTTTTAGATCTTGAATAAAGTTTGGATCTTGAATCCTTCTTCGTCTATTTCTTTTGTGTTTACTAGATTATATTCATCTCTAATCATGTTTAGCCTTGAATCATCCATGGTTTTAAGGTTATCCATGTCTATTAGTGAGTAGATCTATCTAGGATTCATGGGCTTGGGAGACTAAGGGTGATTAGGTGTAGATCTAAGATGTTCTAGTGTAGATCCTTCTTGATCCTTGCTTGTAGAGTGTTCTTCTTGCTATTTTGGAGTTGGCCTCTTCAAAATAGAGCTTTAGTCATTTCATGCCCGAAAGATATTCGATAAAATACCTGAACCAACTCTTCAATGCTTTTAACATCCTTTACCTAAGGGATTAGTTGTTAAAGGTGTTGAGATAGCTAATAGACTTGTTCTTATTGATTGCTTTCATATTGTTCAAGCTAAGGGATTAGATGCTTGAGATATGTCAGTGAATGAGCATTCAACTAGGGATAGAGCTTGCTTAGGATTGTGTCTAGGATTAAGGTGTTAGATTGATTGAAAGTTTGCCATCTTAGATTGAAGCTTGATCACCCAAAGTCAGTTCCCTTTTCCCAAGAATCCCCTTGCCTCATATTGAAAAGAAAATTGACTCTTTTATTGCATTTGTAGTATTGTCTTAGTTCATAATCATCTTCACTAAATGTTTGCATTGACCACGGTGCGACTTTCACAGTGACCACGGTCACAGGACAGAAGACTGCGTCGTGCTGAAGATCGAGGTCAACGAGCTACTCAAGAAGGGACATCTACGGGAATTCCTTTCAGACAAGGCCAAGAGCCATCTGAGCAAAGAAACATCCGAAAAGCCCACTAAAGTTGTCCCGGCCTCGCCACCTCGACATGATCGAACAATCCACGTCATATCCAGAGGCTCGGAGATAAGCGGCATAAGCCACGCAGTCGCAAAGAAAAGTAGCAAGCACGGCCTGGAAACTACCAAGCCTAAAGCTTCAGGGCCAAGGAACATGAGAAGGTCCTGGCCCCCCATCATGAAGCCCTGGTCATATCGCTCACTGTAGCAAATTGCCTGGTAAAATGGACACTGGTGGACAATGGGAGCTCTAGCAACATCATCTTCCAAACCGCATACCAAGATCTGAGGCTGGAAGAAAGTGCCTTAACGCGCAAAGCAACCCCCTCGTGGGATTCAGCGGAGTGGTCAAGCAGACCATTAGAGAAGTCGTCCTCCCAGTGTATGCTGAAGGAATTAACATGTCAAACAAGTTTCTGATAGTCGACTGCCTATCATCCTAAAACATGATTCTTGGACGACCCTGGATCCACGACATGCGAGCCGTTGATGTCTAGCATATTTACATGTTTTTAGCATCCATATCTTATGCATTTTGATCATATAAGTTAGGCATTAGGCAAGTTTAGGTCCATTTTACATTCATTTGTCCTTATCAGGTGTTGGAGTATGCTTTGGTGTGATTTGAGGTGTTTGGAAGCCTTATGGCCCCAAAAGAGATGAAAAATCAAGTTTGGCCATGAAAAGAGAAGTCAAATCCATGATCTGGTCAAGACAAAGATGAGCATGGACAGAGGAATTAGAGATGTTTCCTGCTGCTAATACTTTGTGGAGACACAGAAAATTGAGTTAGCTTTCCAATGGAAGTGGTTTCAAATCATTTGGACTTGTATTGGAGGAGTTATGATCAATTCACTTGAAGCATGTCAGGCTGGCCGGTTAGAGACGGCCGGGTTCAAGCAGCCGGCCGGGAAAAGAGCAGCTGGATGGAAGTGGTCCGGGATGACTGAGCCTGGGAGAGGCACCCGGTCGTTTGAGTTGTACTGGAGGAGACCAGACCGGGTAGATCAGTCCGGGAAGGGACACCCGGTCGGCAGAGATGGATCAAGGGACACCCGGACGGCCGGGAAGGAGGAACCGGGGTACTGAACCCGGATGGGCTGGACAACGACCAAGACAAGCTTGGACCGGGTTGGCCAGACCGGGTTGGACCATGCTGGTTCAACCCTGACCGAATTTCTTCCCCTTTTTCCATTGGTTGAGACCAATTTGGCTGAAGGACATTTTAGTAATTTTGTTTTATGTTTCTAGGGCTTTTAAGCCAAGTATAAATACTCATGTTATCCCTAATTTGAAACTTATGTTATTTTCTTTCTGAGAACACAAACCCTTGAGAAAGTTTTATCTTCAAATCATAATCTCATCTCATCTTTGTGTTCTTGATTGTTTGATTTCATCTCTTTTCTTTCTCTACATGTTTAAGCTTAAAGCTCTCATGGGTTTAAGAGTAAGCATGTGTATTAGTGAGTAGATCCATTTAAGATCCATGGGTTAGGGTGATTGAGAGTGATTAAGTGTAGATCCAAGGTGCTTAGTGTTAGATCTATCCTTTCCTTGCATTGATTTGGTGTTCTTAATGCTATATTTGGGTTGGCCTCTCAAACATAGAGCCATAGGCATTTCATGCCCGAAAGGTGTTATATGAAATGCATGTACCAACTCATCTATGCTTTTAGCTTGCTTTTCCTAAGAGATTAGTTGTCAAAGAAGCTAGGATTGCTATTAGACTCATTCTTTATGCTTGCTTTGATCATTACAGCCAAAGAGATTTGGTGTACTTGGGTGATGATTGCAAAAGAGCATTCATCTAGAGATAGAGCTTGCTTATTTTTGTTGTCTAGGCATAAGGAATTAGATTGATTGAAAAGTTAGCATCTTGGACTGAATCTTAATCATTTGAGATCAAGTCCCTATACCCATGGGTCTCATTCTCCTCATAAGAAAGAAAGTTTTACATTTTGTTGCATTTTACTTATTGTCTTAGTTTAATAATCATCCTCTTTAATGATTACATTTTTTTTTTTTTTGAATGAATGTTAAATTTTATTCATCAAAAAAGCCTTTTTACATCAAAGTGTAGACAAAATATTGATCTAGATCATCTCATCCCCCAACTCTAAATATAAGTTTTATCTACAATCTTGTTGCAAACCAAACTTGGAGACTATCTTCCTTGCCTTTCACCTTTGCCAGTCTCAGCAAACTCAACTTGTTCTTTACCCCCTTATCTATAAACTTCATCAAAATTTGGATAGGAAGAGGTTTATCTCCATGCCGTATCTTATTTCTCTCTTTCCACACTGCATGAACACAAGCTTGAAGCGCATATCTCAAACAAAACAGAGCTTTCTTTTCTCTACTCTCATCCACCAACATTCTCACAATTTCAGACCAAACTTCTGTGTAGGCCTCACGTAAAATCCCTCTTGTGAGATACTCCCATACCTGAGCAGTGTATGAGCACTCAAAAAATAAATGATCTCTCGTTTCAACTGCTTGCTTGCATAGCACACACATTGTGTCTACACTCTGGTTCCATCTATAGACTCTATCCATAGTAGAAAGTCTATCCAACATTGCAAGCCAAGTCATAAAAGCAAACTTAGGTGTAGCATGTGAGAACCAGACACCTTTTGCCCAGGGACACAGCGGTTTTTGTTCTCTCAACATCAGCCATGTTTCATGCGTTGAGAAAGTATTTTTATATCCGGCTCCTCTCTTCCATACAGACAGATCTTCTCCATTACTTCCCATCCGTTCCTTTATTACCGAAAGCTCAGCTGCAATGGAATTATGAACTGCATTCCGATAACTTCTTCTACTCCTCAAACTCAAAACAGCATCCTCTACACTAGCTTCTCTTTTAACGCCCATCTCTATGATACCTCTCTCCCCCAAAACCTCAATTAGCACACCTCGATCTGACCAATGATCATACCAATAAGAGGTATTTCTACCATTCCCAATCTCTTTTTTGTAAAACTGCTTTGCCACTTCTCTCAACTTCAAAAGTTTCCTCCACATCCAAGACCCATTCTGAGTTGTAAGCTTCACCTGCCAGAAACTCTTCCCTTTGAGTAAATAGGTGTTTATCCATTTTCCCCACAATGATTTCCCCATTAGCATTCTCCAAATGAGCTTCAGACCACATACCAAATTCACTTCCTTCAGAGCTCGAATACCCAATCCCCCTTCCTTCTTTGTTTTACATAGCTCTGTCCATGCTACTTTGGCTCCATAAGTTTTAAGTTCTGGACCTGTCCAAAGAAAAGCAGCGCACAGTTGCTCAATTTCCTGCATACATTTGCTTGGGAGTCTAAAAACTGCAGCCCAAAAATTGACAATACTCATCAAAACTGACTGGATAAGTTGGAGTCTTCCTGCGTATGAGAGAAATCTGCATGTCCAAGTACTTATCCTGCCTCTGATTCGTTCAACTAACGGCATATAATCATGTCTTCTCATTACCCGAGTCATCAATGGGAGGCCCAGATATCTTACAGGAAGAGTACCTTCTGCAAATGGGAAGTTTGACAGAATCCTTCTCTTCTCTATATCAGCTACTCCTGCCATATAAACTGTAGATTTTTCCAGACTAATGCTTAGTCCGGACCAACCAGAGAATTCCTCAAATACAGACAAAGCCCCCTCTACTGATTCCTTCTTTCCCTCAACAAACACCATCAAATCATCCGCAAAACAAAGGTGAGTAAGAGATAGTGATTTGCACCTCGGATGGAAGTTAAACCTCTTTTCTCTTACTGCTTTGTCTATCTTGTGAGATAGGACATTCATGCACAGAACAAACAGGTAAGGCGACAATGAGCAGCCTTGCCTCAACCCCCGTGAACTCTGAAAATATCCTGCTAGCTCACCATTCACCTGAACTGAGAATGAAGGAGTTGTGATGCAGAGCTTTATCCAATGAATAAACTTCTGGGGAACTCCCAAAGCAGCCAAACTTTTCAAGACAAAACTCCACTGAACAGAATCAAAGGCTTTCGAGATATCAATTTTCATCAAACACCTTGGGGAGATATCTTCTTTATGATAATCTTTCACCAACTCCGAAGCCAATAACACATTCTCCATTAGCAGCCTTCCCTTGATGAATGCAGATTGGTTCTCAGACACTATTCTCGGCAAAATCAACTTCAGACGGTTAGCCAATATCTTTGAAACTACCTTGTAGATGACATTACAGCATGCTATCGGTCTGTAATCTCTCATTTCCAAAGAGTCCGTCTTCTTGGGAATTAAAGCTAGTATTGTAGAGTTTACTCCCTTCGGCAAAAACCCAAACTGGAACACGGACTGTACTGCAACCGTGAAATCATGAGCCAGTATCGACCAGGTTGTCTTGAAGAATTCACAAGGAAAACCGTCAGGACCTGGCGACTTATTTGAAGGCATTGCAAATAAAACTTTTCTAATCTCCTCCTCAGTAACTCTAGCCTCCAACATACTACTCTCTTCTTCCGTACAACAGAACTCTAGCAGATCTCGTAATTCTTCCTCCGTTACACCTTGATAACCATCCGGCGTTTTATTTAAAAACTCTGAGAAGAATCTCTCTGCTTCCTCCTTGATCTCCATCTGATTTGTAGCCATGTCCCCATTACCACACCGGATTTCTCTAATAGTGTTTTGAGCTTGACGGGATTTGATAGCGGAGTAGAAAGATTTATTATTTTGATCTCCTACTTCAAGCCAATGCAGCTTTGCTCTCTGCTTGAGAAAATCTTCTTCTAAACCCGCAATAAACAACCATTTTTCATATGCTTCTGCTTCTTCTTGAATCGCTATTTCACTTGGGGCTGAAAGCGTGAGCTGCTGCTTTTGACAAAGAAGAGTATATGCCTCCGTAGCACGCTTTGTAAGGTTACCAAGTTGAGTTTTTCCCACTTCCCTTATTATTGGTTTCAGACTCTTTAGCTTCTTCGAAAATCTAAACATCGCAGATGTAGAGTGAAACAAGACCGGTGTCGATTCCCAAAACTCTTTTATCATTGGCAAGAAAGCTGGCAATTTCCCAATTGCATTCACATATTTGAACGGCTTCTTCAACTTCACATTAGGAGGAAGAACTTGAATCTTACACCTCAAATGATCAGAGCAACCGCCTGCCTCAAACAGTGAGAAAGCATTAGAGAATCTGTGCAATGCCACATCATTTAAGAGAACTCGATCTAATTTCTTGCATATTATTCCCTCTTCTCTCTTATTGCACCAAGTAAACTTAGGCCCCTGATACCCCATATCTGATAGGTTACAATGAAGAACGGCACGTTGAAAATCCCTCATTCCCCGAGAGATCCTACCAGCATTGATAAACTCCGAACTCTCCTCTGCTTCCAAAATCTCATTAAAATCTCCCATCACCATCCAAGCCTTATTGTGAAAAGACAAACTGTTTTTGTGATAACATAAGTCTTCCCATAATTCCCTCCTATCTTCCACTTCATTATTTGCATAAACAAATGTGCAAAAAAACTCATCTTCCTCCTTTAACCCCACAGAACAGGTGATCATCTGATCAGTTTTATACACCGGAGACATACGCACTGAATCCCTCCAAACCAACCAAACTCTTCCACCCTGGCTATACTCATAATTTGTTATCGACGACCATCCACTAAACACTTTGTTTAAAATACTAGCTGACTTCCTTTCCTTTACCCTCGTTTCGATAATACACCCAAACTTCATTTCATTATTCTTTACCCATTCTTTTACTATGGAATGCTTCAATTGCTTGTTGAATCCTCTCACATTCCAAAAGAAACTAGCCATATTAATGATTGCGTCGAGAAACCCTTGTACTCTTCAGACTAGCGTCCAGAGCCTTGGGCTTTCGACCTCTCTTCTGACCTTTCTTCATCCCTATTCTTTCCTTATCTTTTCCCTGCTGATCAAGAATGTTATCCTCCAATATATCACTCTCACTTCGCAGTTCTTCATCCTTCATTTCTTCCTCCATTACACTTATATCATCTTCTAGCAATTCACCTACTTCAGCTTCTTCCTCATCCAAGACAGAGAATTTAGACGCTGAAATCATTATCTCCTCTGTTTTTGTTGGCGTTGGAGTCTGTGATCTTCCCAACTTTGACGAAACCACAGACCAACTAGTCCCCTCCATTCTCTCATCACCTCCTTTATCATCCACTTCTTCATCCCATCTCCTCTCTTCATCAACATTCTTCTCAACCCCCTCCTGTAACTTCATATCTTCTTTGACTACCTCCTTTTCCTTTGCTTCTGTCTTTTTATTCTGCATCGAAACTTCCCCTTTCCCTTTCATCTTACAAACAGATTCATTATGTCCCCACTTCTCACACAACTTGCATCGTGCTGGAAGCCAAGGATAATAATATTTCACTGTGAATTCACTGTCTCCCTTTGAAAAGGTGATCTCTCTTGGAAGAACTTTGGAGACATCAACCTTTACAAAAACTTTAGCAACCTCCAGATTAGTACAAGAGCTTGTCTCCGGGTGAAGCTTCACCGGACAACCTACTGGACTTGTGATAAAACTGAGCGCCTCCCATGAGAACATATGAAGAGGAACTTTCTCCAGATGAACCCACATTGGAATAGCTTCATCTTCTTGCTTCTCTTCCTCACTCTTTGGTGTCCATTTTGAGACTATCATCGGCACACCCACCACATTCCACATGCCCCTTCTAATAATCTTCTCTCTTGTTTTAGGATTTGGAACTCTGAATCTCATTGTTGTAGGATTAACTTCATAGACTTCCACTTTTGCAGCTTCATCACCATATTTCCAGATTTTATTAAGAACCATATGAACCTTGGCAACATGAGGTGCTAGATCCAGAAACTTTCCCACCACAAAGTCTTCCCACAAAGGTGTTGTACTCTCTAGGATTTCATCTGGAATCTCTACCAAATGCTTCCCATCCTTCATCAAAACCTCTACATCATGTTTCTTCAAACGCTTCTTATCCTCCGCAATCTCAACCCAACTCTGATCTCCTAACCCCGATCTCTCTACACGCTCCGATTCAACCTTCCTGCCTTGATTCGCACTTATCCCGATCTCATTTCCTCCCTTCGGTGAAGCCAGAACCCCCGGCGGCCTCGCCGAATCCATCTCTGTAACTCTCGTCACTATCGCACTCAAAGTCGCCAAGAAAATCGCCTTTTGGCTAAATGCATTTAATAGATTTGCATGAAAAATTAATGATTACATTTAGATTAAGCATAGACTTGCATTCCATTTGCTTTGTGGTCACTTAGAACTGGTTCGACAATCTTATATACTACATCATTTGATTAGGACCTTAGAAAAGTCCTTTCATCAAATTGGTGCCGTTGCCAAATTCTAAGTTAATTGTGACATTGGGATTAGTCATTTGCTTGAGACTAAATCATTTTTCTTTTCTTGTGATATTGATTCTCCTTTTGCCTCTTCCTTACTTTCAGGTGTATGAACACAAGAAGCAGGGGTGTCACTAACCTGGTTCCCACTGTTGAAGAGATAGCTACACTTGAGAGGGAAATAGCAAGAAGGAGAAGAGAAGAAGAGCAACAGGCTCACATTCAGAGGTTGGGGTTTGAGATGGATGAACACCAGCATCATCCTCAAGACAGAGCTGCTCAAGATGGCAATGGTCGAAGAGCTGACATCATAAGACCACACCGCCAGCCACAACAGCCACAGCGCCAATCTAGAGCCATTGGAGCCTATGATCAACCTCACATTCATGGTCATAGGTTGGGGATAAGAGCACCAGCTGTGGAGAACAACAACTTTGAGATCAAATCAGGGCTGCTGAATTTGATTGAGAACAACAAGTTTCATGGCCTTGATGTGGAGGATCCCCTTGATCACTTGGACACATTTGATAGCTACTGTAGCTTGTCCAAGATTAATGGAGTCTCTGAAGATGCTTTCAAGCTGAGGTTGTTTCCCTTCTCTTTGGGAGACAAGGCACATCTATGGGAGAAGGCTCTTCCAAGTGACTCTATCACAACTTGGAATGAGTGCAAGAGGGCATTCCTAGAGAAATTCTTCTCTACCTCAAGAACAGCCATGATCTGAAATGAGATCTCTAGCTTTCAGCAGAAGAACCTTGAGAGCTTTAGTGAAGCATGGGAGAGGTTCAAGGGCTATTGGTCTCAATGCCCACATCATGGCTTCACCAAGGAGAGTTTGCTTAGTACCTTCTACAGAGGTGCTCTACCAGAGTTCAGGAGCAGATTGGACACAGCCAGCAATGGGTTCTTCTTGGGCAGAACTGAGCAGGATGCTGAGGAGCTGGTGGAGAACATGGCCAGGAGTGACTCAGTCTACAGTGAGGAGCATGATAGGGTCAACAGAGGCACTGATGAAGATGATCAGCACACAAGGAAGGCCCTGAAATCTCTCCAAGAGAAGTTGGACAAGATTCTTGCAGAGAAGGCTAAGCAAGAGCAGATTAACTCCATTGGGAACCAGCAGCCTGCTAGGACTACTCAAGTTAATGGTGTAGAAGGTCAAGAGGAGCTGTGCTTCATCAATGCTAATGGAACATGGTATAGGAAAGAGCCCAACTTCCAATACCAAAACAACTACCAGCAAAGAACTTACTACAACAATCAACAAGGAGGTTACCAAGCCAACCAGCCTCCTCAGCCTCAAGGAAGCTCTTCTCAGGCTCAGGTTCCAAGTTCAAATATGGAGTCCATGTTCAAGAAAATCTTAGAAACTCAAGAAAGAAATGCTAAGAACATTGGTGATGAGTTTAAGACGATCCATGCCAAGATTGATGGAACCTACTCTGACCTCAACAACAAGTACATGCAACTTGCCTCTCATCTAAAAGCTTTGGAGAGCCAGGTTGCTTCTATGTCTTCATCCTCCAAGAGCCCAATGGGATCCCTACCAGGAAAACCAGAGAAAAATCCCAAGGAATCTTGCAATGTCATACTCTCTACAATTTCTTCAAAGATTGAAATGTGCACTCATGAGAAAGAGAAAGATGAGATTGAAATGTTTGGCACTGAGTTTGGGGATGTTGAGAGATTTGTTGTGGCCACAACTGAGCACATATTCTTCGGGATGCTGCCAAGAAAGCCGAGGTAAAGAGTCTGCAGCAAGCTGAGCCTAGAGCTGAGACACCACATGTGAAAAGAGAAGACAACAAGCTGAAAGAAGTGGAGCAGGAAGACACTGAGTTTGAGCTATCACCATATGATAAGCTCCCCTTTCCCCAAAGAGTTCTCACCAAAGCTCAAAAGAAGGTGATCTCAAAGTTCAGGAAAGATCTTAGTGATGTTGGAGTCAAGCTTCCAGAGATATCAGGTATGCGTGAAGCTCATGTCCAGATGATGCTCATCAAGGACATTCAAGACCACCAGGCTGAAGTGGCTGAGCTTTTGGACATCTCCATTCTGAAGATTGATCCACCCACCCCTCCAAAATCCCTCCCTAAGCTTGAGTCTCAAGGGAAGTTCACCTTGTCTTGCTCCCTTGGTAAACTAAATATGGATGATGCCCTTGTTGATAGTGGTGCTAGTGTGAATGTCATTTCCTTTGATATGGTGAAGAGTCTTGGGGTTGAAAGCATGGAACCAGACACTCCTCCTCTCACCTTTGGAGATTCTTCTTCTACAACCCCACTTGGCATAATCAAGGACTTCCCCTTGAAGATTGGATCCTGCACCATACCTATTGACCTCACTGTTTTGAAAATGGCACCTGAAGAGAGAGTCCCTTTGATCCTAGGCACTCCTTTTCTCACAACTGTTGGAGCTTGGATTGACTTTCCCAACAAGAAGGTCACCCTAATGCATGTCAACAAAGCTGTCTCCTATCCTCTCCAACCTCCATTGGAATCAGACTATTGTGGGACAATCACTTGTGATGCACAAGCTGTGGAGAAGCTCCAAGATGAAGTGGCTGTTTGTAAAAAAGAAGGTCTTGATGGAGAGTCTTCTAAAGAGAAGTGTGGTGAGCACTTGGAAAGTGCTAAAAAGGAGGGGATGAGTGGAGCCTTAAAAGCCACTCATGGAACAAGAAGATGGTGAATGAACCTCATCCTCCACCTCTTGATTTGCTCCCCCACACCCTCACTCTCCATCCACAGCAGCTCAAAGATGGTGTCATTGAGTACAAGATCAAGCACAAGGGCAGGTCCATACCATTCTCAAGTGCTAGAGCCATCATCACTCCTCAGCTCCAAGATGACCAAATCAAGCTTCAAGAGCTTCTCTCTCAGGTCCTCACCATCACACTTGAAGGTGGGAAGGATACTCCGTCTCACTAGTTCAAGAGACAAGGTAGTCAAGCTAAGTGACTCAAAACAAGCTCACTAGGGAGGAAGTCCCATGGTTATCCTTGTACATAGCTTTGCAAATTTCAACTTTCCATTTTACCCTTTTTTTTTAATAAAAGTAGACAAGGTTTTTAGGTTGAGCCAAGCACTAGAGGAGAGAAGAAAGGTGATTAACCACCTGAGCCCTATGATTGCCATGTAGCAGCCTCCTCTAGTGGCTATGAACCAAGCCAGCTCCTAGCCCCGACACCAAACACCACGCCCAAACACCCTTCATAGGTATAACTCCAACCCTTCTTGTATATACATTTTCCTTTTGTCTTGTTGGGGTATCTCCTTTTCTCTTACTCACATAGAGACTGTGTGATTTAAGTGTGGGGGATTACCAAGTATTTGATCATGTTGTCTTTGTGATTTTGAGTCTAATGCATTGCATTGTACATTAATATTTGCATAGAAAATCCAAAAACATTTTAAATTTTTGAATCATGTAGATTGCATCACTTGCATCCTTAAGATTGAGTCTAGGGCATATAGGTTGCATTCATTTGCATATGGAGAATTGCCTTGTAAAGAACACTTGTTTGCACTGAATTTGGCACCCTAGTTAAACATATCAAGTAGCTTAAGCATCTTTTGAAAGGCTTTCATGCTTTGAGCCTTGAAAACTCTTCTTGAAGCTTGCTTGCTTTCTTGATATTGGCATTGTTCTTAAGACCAGCTCCAGCCTGAACTTGGACTTGAATGAACTTAATTTCTCTTGCATATGGGCATTTGCATACTTGATCATGGATCTCATACGCATTTGGGTTATCTTTTCCCCATTGTACCACTCTTTGTTAACCCAAATGGAACTTCCTTACCCTTGAACCCTATCCATTCTTTGAAGCCTACATTGATTTGCATGAGTGAGGCCTTTTCTGATAGTTTGTCATGTGCAAAATCTTGAGAGTATTGGGGGCGACATGGATTTGTTCTCATCTCTTACTAGCATAGGGTCATCATTTGAGCTAGCTTCTAGGATGGTGAGTGGGGTTTTTGTTCCTTAATGGTCTAATTCTTGGGTTTGGAATGTAACAATGTTGAGATTGATGAACAAATGAGTATCATAAGAAAGAAGAACCCTAGGGACCTAAAATAAAAAGATAAGAAGCTCTTAATTGATGTTTTTGACCTTCCCCCATCTTTGCGTATATAATAATAATAAAAAGAAGAAGAAAAAGAAAAGAAAATCAAAAAGAAAATGAAAAAAAAACAAAAAATAAAGATTCAATAAGATAGTGGAGACGAAAAAAAACTCAAAGAGTTAGAGCTTAGGAAAGTGATTAGAGGTCCTTAGTGGTTGGATTTCAAAGGAAAGAAAGTTGTTCATGGGGTGAGTGATGTTAGAATGTTTTCAATTTTGGGGTATGAGATGAATAAAGGGGTGTAGATCTTGTAATCATTTAGGAATTGAGTAGAATGATGAGGATGGATCCATGTATGCATGAATTGCTCCTAGTCTTAGATAAATTTTTCATAATGATCAAGCTCCTTGAATTTTGAGTGACTGCCACCTTGAAATGATGCATTGAAACCTCATTTTCATCCATATTAGACCATTTGATCATCTAGCCAAATGATTGAGATCATGTGCCCATTTGTGAGACTTCACCTTGTTTGTGTGTGTGTGTGTGTGAATCAATGTGAGGGCTGGTTAAGAGAACTTGTTGGTTGATAAGTATTTCATCTTGTGTAGAGGCATAAGAGTCATTGATAGGCCTTGTGAAGTTAGAGCATAATAGGAAGTTTTGCTCATGTTATTTGCTATGTTTCGTTAGGATGTCAAGTTGAGTGCTATGAGTGTTTTCTTTTGGATTTGCTCCCATCTCTATGTCTCTCCTCCTTGTGTTTTGAAAAGATTACTTGAGGACAAGTAAAGGTCTAGTGTGGGGGAGTTGATGTCTTGCATATTTACATGTTTTTAGCATCCATATCTTATGCATTTTGATCATATAAGTTAGGCATTAGGCATGTTTAGGTCCATTTTGCATTCATTTGTCCTTATCATGTGTTGGAGTATGCTTTGGTGTGATTTGAGGTGTTTGGAAGCCTTATGACCCCAAAAGAGATGAAGAATCAAGTTTGGCCATGAAAAGAGAAGTCAAATCCATGATCTGGTCAAGACAAAGATGAGCATGGACAGAGGCCTTAAAAATGTTTCCTGCTGCTAAAATTTTTTAGAGACACAGAAAATTGAGTTAGCTTTCCAATGGAAGTGGTTTCAAGTCATTTGGACCTGTATTGGAGGAGTTATGATCAATTCACTTGAAGCATGTCAGGCTGGCCGGGTAGAGACGGCCGGGTTCAAGCAGCCGGCCGGGAAAAGAGCAGCTGGATGGAAGTTGTCCGGGCTGACTGAGCCTGGGAGAGGCACCCCGTCGTTTGAGTGGTACTGGAGGAGACCAGACCGGGTAGATCAGTCCGGGAAGGGACACCCGGTCAGCAGAGATGGATCAAGGGACACCCGGACGGCCGGGAAGGAGGAACCGGGGTACTGAACCCGGACGGGCTGGAAAACGACCAAGACAAGCTTGGACCGGGTTGGCCAGACCGGGTTGGACCATGCTGGTTCAACCCTGACCGAATTTCTTCCCCTTTTCCCATTGGTTGAGACCAATTTGGCTCAAGGACATTTTAGTAATTTTGTTTTATGTTTCTAGGGCTTTTAAGCCAAGTATAAATACTCATGTTATCTCTAATTTGGGACTTATGTTATTTTCTTTCTAAGAACACAAACCCTTGAGAAAGATTTATCTTTGAATCATAATCTCATCTCATCTTTGTGTTCTTGATTGTTTGATTTCATCTCTTTTCTTTCTCTACATGTTTAAGCTTAAATCTCTCATGGGTTTAAGAGTAAGCATGTGGATTAGTGAGTAGATCCATTTAAGATCCATGGGTTAGGGTGATTGAGAGTGATTAAGTGTAGATCCAAGGTGCTTAGTGTTAGATCTATCCTTTCCTTGCATTGATTTGGTGTTCTTAATGCTATATTTGGGTTGGCCTCTCAAACATAGAGCCATAGGCATTTCATGCCCGAAAGGTGTTCTATGAAATGCCTGAACCAACTCATCTATGCTTTTAGCTTGCTTTCCTAAGAGATTAGTTGTCAAAGAAGCTAGGATTGCTATTAGAATCATTCTTTATGCTTGCTTTGATCATTACAGCCAAAGAGAATTGGTGTACTTGGGTGATGATTGCAAAAGAGCATTCATCTAGAGATAGAGCTTGCTTAGTTTTGTTGTCTAGGCATAAGGAATTAGATTGATTGAAAAGTTAGCATCTTGGATTGAATCTTAATCATTTGAGATCAAGTCCCTATACCCATGGGTCTCATTCTCCTCATAAGAAAGAAAGTTTTACATTTTGTTGCATTTTACTTATTGTCTTAGTTTAATATTCATCCTCTTTAATGATTGCATTTAGATTAAGCATAGACTTGCATTCCCTTTGCTTTGTGGTCACTTAGAACTGGTTCGACAATCTTATATACTACATCATTTGATTAGGACCTTAGAAAAGTCCTTTCATCAGCCGTCCCGTCAACACTTCACCAGATGGTGAAATTTCCCACGCCCTAGGGCATAAGAGCAATCAGAGGAGACCAAGAAAACTCTCGATCCTGCTACCAGACTACCCTAAAGGAAAAGACCAAGGTCTTATAGCAATTACAGAGCAAGCCTCTGGCTCGTCAAGAGATGGACGATGTACCATTAATTGAAGGGGACCATACCCGACATCTCAAGGTTGGTTCTAAACTTTCCGAAGGACTAATAAGAAGATTGATAGACATCCTCAGGTCTAACTTAGTCTGCTTCGCCTGGTCCCATATCGTCATGCCCGGGATCGACCCGGAGGTCACCATGCACAAGCTGCAAGTAGACCCTAAACACCAGCCAGTCAGGTAGAAGAGGAGAAAGTTCACTCCAGAAAGAGACGCGATAATCAACGAGGAAGTCAAGAACCTGCTCGAGGCGGGGTTCATCCGCGAAGTACAATACCATGAGTGACTAGCCTATGTGGTGGTTGTCAAGAAAAAAAATGGCAAATGGAGAGTTTGCATAGATTTCCCAGACCTCAACAAGTCCTGTCCAAAGGATTCCTTCCCTAAACCTCAAATCAATAAGCTCGTCAATGCCACAGCCGGGCACCAGCTAATGTGCTTCATGGACGCGTTCTCCGGCTACAATCAGATACTCATGCACCCAGACGACCAGGAGAAGACATCTTTCATGATATCCCGGGGCGTCTATTGCTACAAGGTCATGCCTTTTGGCCTGAAGAACGCCGGATCTACCTACCACAGGCTGGTGAACTTGATGTTCGCGGTTCAGATTGGGCAAACCATGGAGGTCTATATTGACGACATGCTGGTGAAATCCCTAGCAGCTGAAGACATATCTCACACCTGCAGCAAGCTTTCTCTACTATGCGGAAGTATAGCATGAAACTCAACCCGACTAAATGCTCATTCGGAGTAAGTTCCGGGAAGTTCCTAGGATACATCGTAACCCACCGTGGCATTGAAGCTAATCCAGAACAGATCAGGGCCTCTCTGACAAGTCTCACGCCTTCTTTGAGACTCTAAGGAACCCGAAGGATTTCAAATGGACGGAGAAGTGTGAATCCGCCCTATACGAACTCAAGGCATATCTCACCACTCCTCTCCTGTCAAAACCCTTGATAAGCGAAGTACTACTGCTGTACCGTATATCTTGCATATTTACATGATTTTAGCCATCATATCTTGTGCATTTTGATAATGTAGATTAGGATCTAGGCATCTTTAGGGTCCATATTGCATTCAGATGTCCTTATCAGGTGTTGGAGTGTGCTATGGAGTGATTGGAGGTGTTTGGGAGCTTTGTGATCCAAAAGGGAGTGAAGAATGGAGTTTGGCCAAGCCTAGACAAGCCATCCATGAACCAGGACGAGCCTGACCCGGGTTGTGCACCACGGGATAGGCTACCTGCACGGCTGGCCGTTCATTGGACGAAGCAGGGATGGGACGCGGGTTGATGGCTGCGGGTTGACCTACCCGCGCGGCCTGAACGAAGCTGGGACGAGAGAAGCCACGCGGGGACGAGGGCACGGTACCATTACCCACGCGCAATGCGGCCCAAGGTCTACACGGGTTGGCTATGCGAGTTGGACGAGCTGATCCCTACCCGGGGCGTCCCAATCCTTGGTCGATTTTAGGCTTCTTTCAAGGGCTTTTTAGACATTTCATTTGATTTTTTTAGGTTTTGCAAAGACCATATAAATACTCTTGTAATCCCCTTTGAGGGACTTATCTTATTTTCTCTCTAACAACACAAAACACTTCGGTGAAAGTTTTATCTTTGAATCTAAATCTCATCTTGTTTTTATGTTCTTAAGTGTTTTATTTCTTTCTCTACATGATTAAGCTTGGATCCTCCATGTGTTTAAGAGTAAGCATGTGGATTAGTGAGTAGATTCATCTTGGATTCATGGGTTAGGGTAATTAAGGGTGATTAAGTGCAGATCTAAGGTGTTTAGTGTTAGATCTATCTTTTCCTTGCTTGTTGAGTGATCTTAAAGCTAGTTTAGAGTTGGCCTCTCTATTCTGGAGTTCTAGGCATTTCCTGCCTGAAAGGTGTTTCTTGAAATGCCTGAACAACCTCTTCAATGCTTTTTGCTTGCTTTAACAAAGATATTTGTTGCTAAAAGAGCTAGGATTGCTAGTAGACTTATTCTTAATGATTGCTTTTGTTACTCCAGTCAAAGAGATTTTTGATGTATTGGGTTACTCTTGCAAATGAGCATTCATCCCTCCACTCTAATTTTCTTTTTGTCTAGTTACTTATACTCTTTCTTCCCTCCTTTCGCATTTCAGGTGTATGAACTTGAGAAGCAGAGGTGCATCAAACCTGGTTCCTAATGTTGATGAGATCGCTGCACTTGAAAGGGAGATCACAAGGAAGAGAAGAGAAGAAGAGCAACATGCTCACTTACAGAGTTTGGGGTTTGAAATAGAGCAAAACCAGAATCAACCTCAAGATGGAGTTGCCCAAGAGGGCCCAAGAGGGCAATGGTCAAGGAGTTGCCAACCTTAGACCAAGACATCCACAGCACCAAGCTAGAGCAATTGGCACCTATGACCAGCCTCATATCCATGGTCATAGGCTGGGTATCAAGGCACCAGTTGTGGAGAACAACAACTTTTAGATAAACTCAGGCTTGATCACCATGATAGAGAAAAACAAGTATCATGGCCTTTCTGTGTAGGACCCACTTGATCACTTGGACAAGTTTGATAGCTATTGTGGCTTGTCCAAGACTAATGGAGTCTCTGAAGAAGCTTTCAAGGTGAGGCTGTTCCCTTTCTCTCTAGGCGACAAGGCTCACAAATGGGAGAAGACTCTTCCAAGTGACTCTATCACCACTTGGAATGAGTGCAAGAAGGTCTTCCTCAACAAGTTCTTCTCTACCTCCAGGACAGCCTAGATAAGGGATGAGATCTATGGCTTTCAGCAGAAGAATCTTAAGAGCTTTAGTGAAGCATGGGAGAGGTTTAAGGGCTACTGGTCTCAATGCCCACTGATGATAGAATTTTCAAGGGTCCAATCAAATGTTGTAGAATACAAGATGTCAATCCAATCGTAAGTGATTCTAATGCAAAGAGAATGCAAGCCTATGCTTAATCTAAGTGCGACCATGATAAGAAGATGATTATGAAACTAAGACAATATTAAAAATACAATAAAAGAGTGAACTTTCTTTTTCAATGAGGCAAGGGGGTTCTTGGGACAAGGGAATTGACTTTGGGTGATCAAGTTTCAATCTAAGATGGCAAGCTTTCAATCAATCTAACACCTTAAGCCTAGACACAATCCTAAGCAAGCTCTATCCCTAGATGAATGCTCATTCACAAACATATCTCAAGCATCTAATCTCTTAGGTTGAATAATATGAAAGCAATCATTAAGAACTAGTCCATTAGCTATCTTAGCACCTTTAACAACTAATCGCTTAGGTAAAGGATGTTAAAAGCATTGATGAGTTGGTTCAGGCATTTCATAGAACACCTTTCGGCCATGAAATGCCTATGGCTCTATTTTGAAGAGGCCAACTCCAAAATAGCATAAAGAACACTCAATCAAGCAAGGAAAAGATAGATCTACACTAAAACATCTTAGATCTACACCTAATCTCCCTTAGTCTCCAAGCCCATGAACCCTAGATAGATCTACTCACTAATAGCCATGGAAAATCTCAAGATCAATGATGATTCAAGGCTAAACATGATTAGAGAAGAAGATAATCTAATAAACACAAAAGAAATGAGATGAAAAAGATCAAAGATCCAAACTTACTTCGAGATCTAATTATGTTTTTGAGAGAAAAGAAGTTAGATCTCCAAAAGAGATTACAAGAGTATTTATACAAGGCTTGAACCCTTAGAAACATCATTAAAAATTACTAAAATGCCCTTGAGGTCATTAAGTCTTCAGCCAATCAGAATCAAGCCAAAAAGAAGAAGCTTTGGAACCACCCGGGTCAGGTGGTCGAGGTCCGACCCGCGTAGGCCGACCCGTGTACCAGACTCTCGTCCAGCCTTCCAGCCGTGCGGGTGCTTCAGGCCGCGTGTGCTGGCCGCGTATGTGAGCCGTGCAGGTCTCTCAGGCCGCGTGTGCCAGGCCGCGTACCGGCCTCAACCATCCTCGCCCAGAATCACGTGCGGGTGGTCGACCCCGGGTGTGCCTACCCGGGTGGGACTGATACACCTCCAGTGATTTGATCATAACTCCTCCAATATAGCTCCAAATGACTTGAAACTACTCCATTGGAAAGCTAACTCAATTTTATGTGTCTCCATCAAATCTTAGCAACAGAAGATTTTTCTAAGGCCTCCGTCATTGTTCATCTTTCACCCCTTTTTTGATCACAATACTCCCAAACACCTCCAATAACTCCAAATGACGCTCCAACACCTGATAAAGACTTATGAATGCAATATGAGCCTAAAGATGCCTAATGCCTAACTTATATGATCAAAATGCACAAGATATGAATGCTAAAAATATGTAAATATGCAAGACATCAACTCCCTCACACTAGACCTTTACTTGTCCTCAAGTAATCTTTTCAAAACACAAGGAGGAGAGATATAAAGATGGGAGCAAAGCCAAAAGAAACACTCAAAGCACCTAACTTGACATCCTAAAGAAACATAGCAAATAGCATGAGCAAAACTCTCTTATTATGCTCTAGCTTCACAAGGCCTATCAATTACTCTTATGCCTCTACACAAGATGCAATGCCTATCAACCAACATGTTCTCTTAACTAGCCCTCACATTGATTCACACACACACACACACATAAGGTGAAGTCTCACAAATGGGCACATGATCTCAATCATTTGGCTAGGTGATCAAATGGTCTAATATGGATGATAATGAGGTTTCAATACATCATTTCAAGGTTGCAATCAATAAAAATTCAAGGAGCTTGATCGTTATGCAAAATTTATCTAAGACTATGAGCAATTCATGCATACATGGATCCATCCTCAATATTCTACCCAATTCATAAGTGATTACATGATCTACACCCATAACCCAAAAATGAAAAACATTCTCACATCACTCACCCCATGAACAACTTTCTTTCCTTTGAAATTCAACCACTAAGGACCTCTATTCACTTTTCTAAGCTGTAACTCTTTAAGTTTTTCCTTCCCCACTATCTTATTGAATCTTTCTTTTTCCTTTTCTTTTTCCTTTTCTTTTTGTTTTTCTTTTTCCTTTTCTTTTCTTTTCTTTTTCTTTTCTTTTCTTTTTTTTTATTTAGGGGGAAGGTAAAAAAAACATCAATCAAGAGCTTCTTATCTTTTTATTCTAGGTCCTTAGGATTTTTCTTTCTCAATACATTCTTTTGTTCATCAATCTCAACATTGTCACATCCCAAACCAAAGATATAAACCTTTAAGGAACAAAAACCCGACTCACCATCCTAGAAGCTAGCTCAAATGAGGACCCTATGCTAGCAAGAGATGAGAACAAATCCATGTCGCTCCCAATACTCTCAAGATTTTTCACATGACAAGCTATCAGAAAAGGCCTCACTCATGCAAATCAATGTAGGCTTCAAAGAATGGCTAGGGTTCAAAGGTGTGTATGTGCCATTTGGATTAACTAAGAGTGGTACAATGGAAAAAGATAACCCAAATGTGTATGAGATCCATGATCAAGTATGCAAATGCCCATATGCAAGAGAAGTTAGGTTCATTCAAGTCCAAGTTCAGGATGGAGCTGGTCTTAAGAACAATGCCAATCTCAAGCAAGCAAGCAAGTTTCAAGAAGAGTTTTCAAGGCTCAAAGCATGGAAGCCTTTCAAAAGATGCTTAAGCTACTTGATATGTTTAACTAGGGTGTCAAATTCAGTGCAAACAAGTGCTCTTTACAAGGCAATGCTCCATGTGCAAGTGAATGCAACCTATATGCTCTAGACTCAATCTTAAGGATGCAAGTGATGCAATCTACATGATTCAAAAATTTTAAAATTTTTTGGATTTTCTATGCAAATATGAATGTACAATGCAATGCATGAGACTCAAAATCACAAAGCAAACATGATCAAATACTTGGTACCTCCCCCACACTTAAATCACACAGTCTCTGTGTGAATAAGAGAGAAAGAGATACCCCAACAAGACAAAAGCAAATGTATATACAAGAAGGGTTAGAGTGATACCTAAGAAGGAGGTTTGGGCGTGGTGTTTGGTGTCGGGGCTAGGAGCTGGCTTGGTTCATAGCAACTAGAGGAGGCTGCTACATGGCAATCATAGGGCTCAGGTGGTTAATCACCTTTCTTCTCTCCTCTAGTGCTTGGCTCAACCTGAAAACCTTGACCACTTTTATTAAAAAAAAACTTAAAGGAAAATAGAAATTGCAAAGCTATGTACAAGGATAACCATGGGACTTCCTCCCAAGCGAGCTTGTTTTGATTCACTTAGCTTGACTACCTTGTCTCTTGAACTAGTGAGAAGGAGGATCCTTCCCACCTTCAAGTGTGATGGTGAGGACCTGAGAGAGAAGCTCTTGAAGCTTGATTGGGTCATCTTGGAGCTGAGGAGTGATGATGGCTCTAGCACTTGAGAATGGTCTGGACCTGCCCTTATGCTTGATCTTGTACTCAATGACACCAGCCTTGAGCTTCTTAGGATGGAGAGTAAGGGTGTGTGGGAGCAAATCAAGAGGTGGGGGATGAGGCTCTTTCACCATCTTCTTCTTGCCATGAGTGGCCTTTGAGGCTCCACTCATCCCCTCTGTTTTAGCACTTTCCAAGTGCTCATCACACAACTCTTTTGAAGACTCTCCTTCAAGACCTTCTTCCTTACCAACAACCTATTCATCTTGGGGCTTCGCAACAGCTTGTGCATCACAAGTGATTGTCCCACAATAGTCTGATTCCATTGGAGGTTGTAGAGGATAGGAGACAGTTTTGTTGACATGCATGAGGGTGACCTTCTTGTTGGGAAAGTCAATGCAAGCTCCAACTGTTGTGAGGAAAGGAGTGCCTAGGATCAAAGGGACTCTCTCTTCAGATGCCAGGGGATCCTCCACAGCAAGGCCATGAAACTTGTTGTTCTCAATCAAATTCAGCAGCCCTGATTTGATCTCAAAGTTGTTGTTCTCCACAGCTGGTGCTCTTATCCCCAACCTATGACCATGAATGTGAGGTTGATCATAGGCTCCAATGGCTCTAGCTTGGCGCTGTGGCTGTTGTGGCTGGTGCTGTGGTCTTATGTTGTCAGCTCTTGGACCATTGCCTCCTAGGGCATCACCATCTTGAGGCTGATGCTCCATATCAAACCCCAATCTCTGCAAGTGAGCCTGTTGCTCTTCTTCTCTTCTCTTTCTTGCAATCTCCCTCTCAAGTGTAGCAATTTCTTCAACAGTAGGTGCAAGTTTGATGCACCTTTGCTTCTAGTTATCATACACCTGAAATGCAAAGGGAAAAGAGCAAGGAGAAGCAATAACACAATAAAAGAAAAATGACTTAGTCTCAAGCAAATGACTAAATCCCAATGTCAAAATCAACTTAGAACTTGGAAACGGCGCCAATTTGATGATAGACTTTTCAAGGGTCCAATCAAATGTTGTAGAATACAAGATGTCAATCCAATCCTAAGTGATTCTAATGCAAAGGGAATGCAAGCCTATGCTTAATCTAAGTGCAACCATGATAAGAAGATGATTATGAAACTAAGAAAATATTAAAAATGCAATAAAAGAGTGAACTTTCTTTTTCAATGAGGCAAGGGGGTTCTTGGGACAAGGGAATTGACTTTGGGTGATCAAGTTTCAATCTAAGATGGCAAGCTTTCAATCAATATAACACCTTAAGCCTAGAAAAAATCCTAAGCAAGGTCTATCCCTAGATGAATGCTCATTCACAAACATATCTCAAGCATCTAATCTCTTAGGTTGAATAATATGAAAGCAATCATTAAGAACTAGTCCATTAGCTATCTTAACACCTTTAACAACTAATCCCTTAGGTAAAGGATGTTAAAAGCATTGATGAGTTGTTCAGACATTTCATAGAACACCTTTAGGGCATTAAATGCCTATGGATCTATTTTGAAGAGGCCAACTCCAAAATAGCATGAAGAACACTAAATCAAGCAAGGAAAAGATAGATCTACACTAAAACATCTTAGATCTACATCTAATCACCCTTAGTCTCCCAAGCCCATGAACCCTAGATAGATCTACTCACTAATAGCCATGGAAAACCTCAAGATCAATGATGATTCAAGGCTAAACATGATTAGAGAAAAATATAATCTAATAAACACAAAAGAAATGAGATGAAAAGGATCAAAGATCCAAACTTTCTTCAAGATCTAATTATGTTTTTGAGAGAAAAGAAGTTAGATCTCCAAAAGAGATTACAAGAGTATTTATACAAGGCTTGAAAGCCCTTAGAAAAATCATTAAAAATTACTAAAATGCCCTTGATGTCATTAAGTCTTCAGCCAATCAGAATCAAGCCAAAAGGAAGAAGCTTTGGAACCACCCGGGTCAGGTGGTCGAGGTCCGACCCGCGTATGCCGACCCGCGTACCAGACTCTCGTCCAGCCTTACAGCCGTGCGGGTGCTTCAGGCCGCGTGTGCTGGCCGCGTATGTGAGCCGTGCAGGTCTCTCAGGCCTCGTACTGGCCTCAACCATCCTCGCCCAGAATCACGTGCGGGTGGTCGACCCCGGGTGTGCCTACCCGGGTGGGACTAATACGCCTCCAGTGATTTGATCATAACTCCTCCAATATAGCTCCAAATGACTTGAAACCACTTCCATTGGAAAGATAACTCAATTTTATGTGTCTCCACCAAATCTTAGCAACAAAAGAGTTTTCTAAGGCCTCCGTCCATGTTCATCTTTCACCCCCTTTTTGATCACAATACTCCCAAACACCTCCAATAACTCCAAATGACACTCCAACACCTGATAAAGATGAATGCAATATGAGCCTAAAGATGCCTAATGCCTAACTTATATGATCAAAATGCACAAGATATGAATGCTAAAAACATGTAAATATGCAAGACATCACCCACACCATGGCTTCACCAAGGAGAGTTTGCGTAGTACCTTCTACATAGGTGCTTTACCAAAGTTCAGGAGCAGACTTGACACAGCCAGCAATGGTTTCTTCTTGGGGAGAACTTAGGAGGTTGCAGAGGAACTGGTTGAGAACATGGCTCAGAGTGATTAAGTCTACCGTGAGGAGCATAATAGAGGCAACAAAACTGATGATCAGCACACAAGGTAGGAGCTTAAGTCTCTACAAGAGAAGGTAGACATGCTTCTTTCAGAGAAGACTAAGCAAGAGAGGGTAAGTTTTGTTGGAGATCAGAACCAAGAGGAACCTGCTGTGATCAACGAGGTTGATGGGTTAGAAGGCCAAGAGGAGCTGTTCTTTATAAATGCTAATGGGACATTGTACAAGAAGGAGCCCAACTTTCATTACATCAACTATCAGCAAAGGCCATACTCCAACAATCAACAAGGTGGTTACCAGCTTAAGCAAAACTACTCTTCAGGTTCCTCCAACAGCCAACAAGGAGGATACCAAGCAAAGCAGAGCTACCCTCCAGGCTTCTCCAACAAAGGGAACCAATCTACTCACCAACAAGCTAGTCCTACTACTTCTACTCCACGGGAAAGTAGTATTGATGCTCTTCTGAAGCAAATCTTGGAGAATCAAACTAGAAGTGATAAGCACATTGGGAATGATCTGAAGCATCTCCACTCAAAGATAGATGGGAGCTACAATGAGCTCAACAACATGTTCAGGGCTTTGGAAAGTCAGTTTGCCTCCATGAACTCTCACCCCAATCGCCAACATGGATCACTTCCTGGAAAATCTGAGAAAAACCCCAAGTAGCCAATGAAAGCAATCACCCTCTGAAGTGGTAGAGAGTTGCCTCCTAGAATTCTCATCAAGGATGATGAGAAACAAGGTGGGGAGGTGGCCATCAACATTGATGATGATGTGGTGATTGTGAATGAGAAAGTTGATGAGTAAATACTGAAAAAGATAGTTGAAGCAAAGGGTAAAGGGAAAGTAGAAGAAGAGAAGAAGACAGTGAAAGAGAGTGAAGCTACTACTCCAACAAAGGGTACTTGATTCAACCCTCCTCCCTATGAGCCAAAGCTACCATTCCCTGGAAGATTCAGGAGGCAGCTATTGGAGAAGTACAAGGCACTTTTTGAGAAGCAAATAAGTGAAGTTCAGGTCACAATGCCAATCATTGATGCCTTCATGCTGGTTCCTCAATACAGCAAGTTCTTGAAAGATGCTGTAGCTGCAAAGAAGAAAGAGACGGAGGGTATGATGGTTCTTACTCATGAGTGCAGTGCCATTATCCAGAGATTGACTGTTCCTAAGAAGCTGGAGGATCCAGGATGCTTTACTCTGCCTTGTGCCATTGGACCCTTGATGTTTGAGAGATGTCTATGCGACTTGGGAGCCAGTGTCAGCCTGTGTTGCCAAGAAGCTTGGGTTTACACAATACAAGAAGTGTAGACTCTCCTTGGTGCTTGCTGATTGTTCTGTGAAGCTTCCCATTGGGATTTTGAAGGATCTCCCTGTGACGGTGGGAAATTGTGTGATTCCACACAGACTTTTTGGTGCTTGGGATGGATGAGGAAACAAAGGATCCCTTGATCCTTGGAAGACCATTCTTGATTACAGCAGGAGCAGTGGTGAATGTCAAGGAAGGAAAGATAGACTTTCATCTTGGCAAGGGGAACACACTTCACTTTGACATCAATGAGGTGATGAAGAAGCCTACTGTGGAAGGGCAGATGTTATACATTGATGAGATGGAAGCCCTTGCTGATGAGTACTTGGAGGAGTTAGCCTTGGAGGATTCCTTACCGCATGCTCTTACCATGGATATCAAAGAGCCATTGATTGAGGATAGAGAGAGTGTGGAGTACACTATGCTGTTGGACTCTCACAAGAAACCAGCCAAGGAAGAGCATACCCTGAAAGTGCCACAAGCAGTTCACAAGGCCGAAATGGTCCCTGCCAAAGCTGAGTCCCAAGATGATGACTGGAGTGAGCTCAAAGCACCCAAAGTGGAGCTTAATCTTCCCCTTTGTGTAAGGTACGCTTTTCTTGGACCTAATGAGACATACCCTGTCATTGTGAGTAGTGAACTTAATGAACTTGAGCTGTCTAAACTTTTGAATGAACTTATAAGATTTAGAAAGGCAATAGGATACTCACTTGATGATATCAAAGGGATATCACCCTCTTTTTGCATGCATAGGATACATCTTGAGGATGAGTCAATGACTTCTATAGAGCATCAAAGAAGGTTAAATCATAACCTGAAAGATGTTGTAAAGAAGGAGATTCCTAAACTCTTAGATGTTGGTGTGATATATCCTATCTCTGATAGCAAATGGGTATCTCCTGCGCATGTTGTCCCAAAGAAGGGTGGTATCACTGTGGTTAATAATGAAACGGATGAATTAATACCAACTAGAACTATAACTGGCCATAGGATGTGTATTGATTACCGAAAACTTAATTCAGCCTCTAGAAAATATCATTTTCCATTGCCGTTCATTGATCAAATGCTTGAGAGGCTTGCAAATCATTCTTATTATTGCTTTCTTGATGGGTATTCAGGATTCTTCCAAATCCCCATACATCCCAATGATCAAGAGAAGACAACATTCACATGCCCCTATGGTACATTTGCCTATCGAAGGATGCCATTTTGTTTATGTAATGCTTCAGCAACCTTTCAAAGGTTCATGATGTGTATCTTCTCGGATCTCATTGAGAATGTAGTGGAGGTATTCATGGATTATTTCTCTGTCTACCAAATCTTCGTTTTCTGCTTGTTTGTCCAACTTGTGCAGGGTCTTACAGAGATGTGAAGACACCAACCTTGTGCTTAACTGGGAGAAGTGTCACTTCATGGTTAAAGAAGGGATTATGCTTGGGCACAAGATATCAGAGAAGGGGATCGAAGTAGACAAGGCCAAGATTGATGTGATGGTCGGTTTGGCTCCAACAAAGACAGTGAAAGACACCAGGAGCTTCCTTGGCCATGCTGGGTTCTACAGAAGGTTCATCAAGGACTTCTCCAAGATTGCTAGGCCATTGAGCAAGTTGCTATGCAAAGAGGCTGTCTTTAAATTTGATGAGGAGTGTCTTGAAGCCTTCAAGAAGCTGAAGAGTGAACTTGTTAGTGCTCCCATTGTCCAGCCACCAGATTGGGATCTCCCTTTTGAGATCACATGTGATGCTAGTGATTATGCTGTTGGAGCTGTCTTGGGGCAAAGGAAGGATAAGAAGACATATGTGATTTATTATGCTAGTTGAACTCTGGATGATGCTCAGATGAAGTATGCCACGACAGAGAAGGAGTTGCTGGCCATTGTATTTGCCTTTGAGAAGTTCAGAAGTTACCTTGTAGGCTCTAAAGTCATTGTCTACACAGACCATGCAGCTTTGAGGCATCTCTTGGCAAAGAAGGATTCAAAGCCAAGACTTTTGAGATGGATTCTACTACTTCAAGAGTTTGATCTTGAGATCAAAGACAAGCCAGGAGTTGAGAATTGCGTAGCTGATAATTTGTCCAGATTGAGAATTGAGTGTGGCATCCCCATTGATGAAGGACCTCCTGAGGAGCAGATCATGGCAATTATGGCAGTTAGGGCAGTTTGTGAGACTGGTAGGAAGCTTGAAGAGGTCAAGGCAACTGATGAGAAAGGGCCTTGGTATGCTGATTTGGTGAACTACTTAGCTACTGGGAAGGAACCATTGGATCTTGAAGGCTATGCCAAGAAGAAGTTCTACAAGGATTTGAAGAGGTACTACTGCGATGAGCCTTATCTCTACATTCTATGCAAGGATCAGCTGTATAGAATAGTGGTGGCCAATGAGAAGATTGATGGGATCCTTTAGCACTGTCATGGATCATCGTATGGAGGCCACTTTGCCACCTTCAAGACAGTTTCAGAGGTTCTACAAGCTGGATTTTGGTGGCCGCATATGTTCAAAGATACTCAAGACTATGTCTCAAGATGTGACTCATGCCAAAGGAGAGGGAAAATCACAAAGAGAAATGAAATGCCTCAAAACCCAATCCTTGAGGTGGAAGACTTTGATGTATGGGGCATAGATTTCATGGGGCCATTTCCTTCATCTGCAGGCAACAAGTACATCCTGGTAGCTGTTGATTATGTATCCAAATGGGTTGAAGCCATTGCAAGCCCCACAAATGATTCTAGGGTCGTGTGCAAGATGTTCAACAGCATTATCTTCCCAAGATTCGAGGTCCCTAGAGTGGTCATAAGTGATGGAGGATCACTTTTCATCAACAAGTTATTTGAAGGTCTCCTCAAGAAGAAGGGTGTGAAGCACAAGGTGGCAACTCCTTATCACCCTCAAACAAGTGGTCAAGTTGAGCTTTCCAACAGGGAGATCAATTCCATTGTGGAGAAAATTGTGGGATTGGAGAGGAAGAATTGGTCTAGCAAACTTGATGTGCACTTTGGGCTTATAGGACATCTTACAAGACTCCTTTGGGCACCACACCTTTCAACCTTGTGTATGAGAAGGCTTGCAACTTACCAGTAGAGCTTGAGTACAAGGCATTGTGGGCTGTTAAGTTGCTACATTTTGACATCAAGAGTGCCAAGGAAAACAGACTCCTTCAACTCAATGAGCATGATGAGATTAGGATGGATGCCTTTAAGAATTCAAGGATCTACAAGGAGAAGACTAAGGGCTTTCATGACAAGCACATCCTAAAGAGAGAGTTCAAGGCTGGAGATCAAGTTCTTCTCTATAACTCTAAGCTGAAGCTATTTCCAGGGAAACTCAAGTCAAAGTGGTCTGGTCCATTTAAGGTTAAGGAAGTGAAGCCTTATGGAGCAATTGTGCTTTGGAGTACTGATGGGAAGGACTTCACAGTGAATGGTCAGAGAGTCAAGTTGTATATGGCCAACACACCAAAGGAGAATGGGACATCAGCTCGACTCTCTGATCCTACCCCAGCTTAGTCTCAAAGGTAGCAAAGTCAAGCTAGTGACTTTAGACAAGCTCACTTGGGAGGAAGTCCCATGGCCATCCTTGTACATATTCTTCTGAGTTTTCAAGATCTAGTGGAGTGAGTATGGTTTGAGTTGAGCTTACTCCTCATAAAAAAAAAGATGATGAAACGGGGTTAAGGTCGAAAATGTGGAGTTTTGGTCGAGACTGACTCGGGTTGAGTG
The DNA here is from genome assembly GCA_016771965.1 of Brassica carinata. NCBI lineage: Eukaryota > Viridiplantae > Streptophyta > Magnoliopsida > Brassicales > Brassicaceae > Brassica > Brassica carinata. Next base: position 51,087,407 of record CM028688.1, read on the forward strand.
CCGTGGGGTCGCATACCCACGCGCATTGATTGATCGAAGAGGAAAGAAGCCACACGGGGAGACACACGCGGGATGTTATACCCGCGCGCACGATCGTACTGATGGCAAGGAAGCAGCGCGGGGCTCTTCACGCGGGTCACTACCCAGACCCTCCTACCCGCGTCAGCCACACCCAGATATGTATCCAAACTCTCTCCCCACCCACACCCGCAAACCAACCCATATACCCGCGTGCCGACCCACCGACCCGCGTCCCAACCCGGTTTCACCCCCTTTCCTATACCTAACCTGTCAGATCTCTCTCATTTCTCCTCCTCTTTCACAAATCTAAAAACCTCTCAAGCCTCCACACACCAAAAACACCATATCTCACTCAAATCTCCACCAAATCTCACAATTCTTTTTCCTAAATCCAAGTTTTCATCTCTAGAGTTTCTTTTCTTGAATCCATTCATCTTTTTCATTCATCCAAAGCAAGGTATGGTTTCTTTAAGTTCAAATTCGTAATGCTCATGAACCCTAGAAATTTGAATTTGAAATTTGACCGTTATCTTGCTAGATTCTTGTGAAATAGACTAGGGAAAGCTTATATATCATGTTGGGTTGTTGATTTCATGGTGAATTTGAGCTGAATTTGAACTTTCAAAAATTAAGATTCATGAGATTTGGAGGTTTTTCAAAATTGGCTTAATTGATATTGATTCTGGTTTAGCTTGGTTAATTGAGATGTTTTAGAGCTTGCTCAGGAAGTCTTCTCATTTTAGAACTCATTTGCCCATGAACTTTGCTATTTGGAATTTTCATGCTTAAAAAAAAAAATTGAGAAGCTTTATCCTTTGCTCTTATCTCTCTCTTGTGGGCTTGAATGCATGCTTAGATGAAATATGATAGCTTTTGCTTAGGCTAATTATCATGAACTGAATTCACATTTGCTTATTCAAGTTTCACTCTTTAAAATGCTTTCTCCTTTCATGTGCTTATTCTTTTCCAAGGTTTGAACTTTTCAGGCACCAATGGGGAGAAAAGATGAAGGCATGATAGAAACTGAGAAACAAGAGGCTGCAAGGGAAGATACAGCTCGGAAAGGCAAGCCGTTAACCTCCATGAGTGCAACAGGAGGGACTTCTAGAGAGCAAGTCTTGGCAGCAAAGAAGTCAATGGGTAATAAGAAGAGAGAGGGCAAACGAGTTGCCATTGATGAGAATGATGTTGATGGTGATCAAGAACCAGCTCATCTCAAGAGAACCAAGGTGCCAAAGGGCAAGGGTTTAGATCTTCCTCATGTGGAGGAACGTGAGACCAATAGTGAAGAAGAGCAAACTCCCAACAAGAAGGCCAAGATGTCCAATGGGGAAGAGGTTGATGTTGAGAGAGATAGGGGCAAGAAGCCAACTGAATCTGAGTTGCTTGAGCACTTGAGGCATAGTGTGTCTTGGCCTCCAACCAGATTTTCTGATATGGAGATCATGAAAGAGCTGGAGACTGATGAAGACATCAAGGCCATGCTGGAACACATGAATATGTCAAGCTGTTACTCGATGGCTCACCCCACTTTCAAGGAGGTCTCATGTCAATTCTTGGCATCATTGGAGGCAATCTTTCACTCCTCTAAGCATGCAAGGCAAAAATGGGGGAAGATAAAGTTCAAGATTGATGAGAGAGTCCACTTCATGAACTTGAAAGAGATTGGGCAGGTGCTTGGTCTTCAAGACCAGGAGTCATCCATTCCAAAGCTTGCTGGAGTCCAAAGGGAAAAGAACATTACACACTTGACTTGGAAAGTCTTAGCTGGCAAGGCTCGCATCTCCAGCCGTGACAAGAACGCTTCCATTAGACATCCCTCAGTGCGCTTTCTCCACAGGTTGCTTGTCCACACCATCTTCCCAAGGAAGGAACCAGGAACAGTCTTTGAGGAAGAGCTGAGACTTCTTCACCAAGCACTCCAACACTATGCCTCACCTCCTCAGTTGGCTTTTGTGAACAAAGACTTCTACAAGGACTTTAGTATGGTGGGGTTCTTTGTGCAGTGCCTCATGTACTACAAGGATTGGGTTTGGACAAACTGACATTGGAGTTTTTAAGGCTCCTTGTTCAAATCAAAGTAGTATAAAAGATTTTCGAATCCAATCCTAAGTGATTCTAAAGCAAAGGGAATGCAGGTTCATACTTAATCTAAGTGCAACCAGTTTTTTAGGATGATGAGAACTAAGAAACTAATGATCTAAAGCAATAAAGTAACAAACTTTCAAGCAATATGAGTAATGAGGACCCATGGGGCTACGTATATTGACTTTGGGTGATTAAGATCTGATCTAAAGGTGGCCAGCTATCAATCAAACACTTTTCTTATGCTTAGACAACAAAGCTAAATAAGTTCTTTCTCAAGATAAATGCTCTTTTGCAACAATCACCTAATACATCAAATCTCTTTGACTGTAATGACTAAAGCAAACATGGAGAACAAGTCTAATAGAAATCCTAGCTCCTTTAACAACAAATCTCTTTGGTAAAGCAAGCTAAAAGCATTGAAGAGTTGGTTCAGGCATTTCATCGAACACCTCTCGGGCATGAAACACCTGAAGATCTATTTTAGTATGATCAAGACCAAAATAGCATTGAGAATCCTCAACAAGCAAAGAAAGAAGTAGATCAAACACTGAACACTCTAGATCTTCACCTAATCACCCTAGCCCATGAATCTAAAGTTGATCTACTCACTACTCCACATGCTTACTCTTAAACCCATGAAGGATTCAAGCTTAATCATGTAGATGAAGAGATAAAACACTCAAGAACACAAGAACAAGATGAGATTTAGATTCAAGAATCAAACTTTCTACAAAGTGTTTTTGTGTTTCAGGAGAGAATAAAACTTAGATCTAAAGTTGTAGCTTACAAAAGTATTTATACTAGGTGATATACCATTGATTTTACCCGTTTTTAACATGGTATATGAGTGTTTTTACTACTATTATCTATGTTTTGGAGTCTATTATGTATGTTTTCAGGTTCAGAAGAATTTTGGAGAAAAGTGATGTTTTAGGTGCCTTTTTGGAGCTTAAAGAAGAGTTCACCCGAGATCAAGACCAGAGGTCGACACCAGAGTTACACATCGATCGATGCACACTCTGTGCAATCGATCGACACACATTAGCCGAAAAACGATACATCGAGACCATAATCGATCGATGTACACCCTGTACTATCGATCGATACTGAGGCGGCAGAAAGACAAGTTGGACCTGGCCGAACTTGAAGCCCAAGATATCACTTTTACAAGAATGCCCCTGACGAGTTTTTTAACCTAATGAACTCATATATTTATATGCCTAAGTGTTTTGGCATTTAACAACAAGTTTAAGAAGTTTAACAAGTTTAAGAAGTTTTAAACAAGCCTTCTTTAATACAAGTCTTTTCTACAATACAAGTTTTATTCAAGTTTCTTCTACTTCTACTTATTTCTTTTAGTGTTAACAAAGGTTATAGAATTCTAAACCTAGAGGAGAGATCCAAAGATATTTGTGATTGGAACCTAAATGTTCACCCTCTAATAGGTCTATGAACTTCTATTATTACCTTGTTGTTATGAACTACTTAGCCATGTCTGACTAGATTCATTTGTTAGATTTAGGGTTTAAATAGGATATGAGGGATTAGTCCCAACCTATAATTGCTATAGTTGTGATATTTATTGTTAGGATTGTTCACTAATGCTTTTTCTAGCTTAGCTACCTAGAACATGAACTTGGATTGCATTGTTCATTACATGCAATACCTGACAACATCCTAAACATGCTATGACCCTCTTGAGATATGCGAAAGCTTATCTAAGATCATCGTGAGCATTGTATCAACTCGCGCGTAAAGCTTGCTTAGAACCGTATCGATCGATACTCCTATAGAGTAATCGATCGACGTAGCTAGAGGTGTATCGGTCGATATTCCTATCGAACTATCGAACGATACCATCGGCAGAGTAGCCGACCGCAACACCATTTAGCATCTAAGTAATAGATGGTCTAAATAATGCGAGAACTGATGGATTCATTTAATAAGTGTTGAGCTCTGACATATCATGCAAGCAACTTGTTAGCCTTTATAGTATTTATAATCCTGAATTCCTGAATACTTACCCTGAATCTAACTACTTTTCTTAACTGTTTTAAAACCAAATCCTTTCAACTGAGTAATCTTATCCTTACTCAGCAAACCTGCACTTGATTTTAAGCTATTTTCAACCTAGCATAGTCATTAAGATTGCATCTTATTTGTACACTAGCTCTCTGTGGATTCGATCCCTAAGTACTACAACTGAACCTCTTATTTGAGAGAGTAAAGTCACTCCTTAGGGTAATTTGAGTGATATCACTAGGCTTGGAAAACCTAAAACATCAAGAGAAATGACCAAAAGGTCCCGAAATCACTTAAGTTTCACCAGCTTCATAAACGCGCCCCGGGTCAGGTCAGGGTCGAGACCCGCGTAGGTCTACCCGCGCTAGGTCGTCCGAGCGGGTCGTCCAACCGCGGTGGTCTTCCCGCGCTGGGTCGTCCACGCGGGTCGTCCAACCCGTCCTGGGGCGACCAGGGTTGATATGCCTCTAGTAAATCGATCATAACTCTTCCAATACAGCTCCAAATGACTTGAAACCACTTCCATTGGAAATCTAATTCAATTTAATATGTCTTCCCAAAATCTTAGAAACTGAAGATATATTTTATGCCTCCACCCATGTTCATCTTTCAGCCTTTTGCACCACAAATGTCTCAAAAACACCTCTAAGAACTCCATAGCACACTCCAATACCTGATAAAGACATATGAATGCAATATGACCCCTAAAGATGCCTAATTCATAATCTACATGATCATTATGTACAAAATATGATGGTTAAAATCATGCATATATGCAAGATATCACAAACTATGATTCAGAACCTCAGATTGGGATTGGTGGCTTGTTAACACTATTGCTTGAGCATAAGGGTATCAGCTTGGGAAATGATGCAGTTGAGCAGTGATATACCATGGATTTGACCCGTTTTACCCATGGTATATAGGTGTTTTAAGATATATCTTATGTTTTGGAGTCTATTAGGTATATTTTCAGGTTGAGGAGCATTCTGAAGTAAAGTGATGATTTTGGAGCATTTTGGAGCTTAATAGAGATTTCATCCGAGTTGACCATCAAACCGACCAGAGGTCGATATCGAGTCGCACAGAGACAGAATGGTTTTAGCCGGCTTAAAGCCCAAGTCTTCACCAAATTACAAGATTGCCCCTGACGAGTTTTTTAACCTAATGAACTCAATATTTATAGCTTGCCTATGTGTTTAAGGCAAAGCACGCTTTTACTTTCTATTGTTCCTACTTTGTTATTCTCTATCTCTCTATCTATGAGTTTCTTTCATCTTGTTTCTATGAATTGCTTGGCCATGTCTGAGTAGTTTCATTGTTAGATATAGGATTCAAATAGGCTCTGAGGGATTAGCCCCAACTATAGATTGCTAAGTTGTGATATTCATTGTTAGGATGTTCTTAATGCTTCTGTTCTAGAGTAGCTAACTAGAATATTGACTTAGGATTGTTTTTTAACCTGAATTCATCCTGAATACATCCTATTCAAGCTAAGATTACTAGAGGAAGTCGAGAGCTTATCTATAGTCTTGGTGAGCTTGATTTCAACTCGCGCATAAAGCTTACTAGAAGCGTGTCGATCGATATTCTTATAGAATAATCGATCGACGGAGCGAAAGGTGTATCGATCGATACTCCTATAGAGTCATCAATCGACACATTCTAATTGATCATCCTGATAGGTGAGATCATTAGATCTAGTTATCAGACGAATCTAGAAAGCGAACGCTGATCGGTCACATCTACCATACACTCAGCAACAACATCAACTGGCTAACCAAAAGGAGTGAGTTGATGTAGAAAGAATTAGCTATGCTTCATGAGAAGAATGATTGTTGACAAAAGAAACCTGCATCGATCAACATTGAAACTTTCCTATCAATCGACGCAAGACTTACATCACTAGAAGATTTGGTGAAATCATTCGACTACAAGCTCGATGGAGTATACTATCCGCTCAATGAAGACATGGATGGATTGACCAGCAGACTGATCCAATTACAGCAAGAAGTAGACACCATTCAGAAACAGCTAGATTTTCAAGCAGCAACAATCTCATTGATCGACATGGACAACCGCCCATCGATCGACAGACGTTTCATGGCACTCAAAGGCCAGATGAAGTTATTCGGTGAGAAGCTTCACAAAATCATTCAGACACAAAAATCGACCGATGGATAACATGTCCCATCGATCAATATTCAGCCCGCAAAGCTATGTACCATAGCTGATATGGAAAAGATGGCAGAAGAAATCTACACTGCCATAGAAAGATCGGAGGAGGTATCCTACAGGAGACACGACGAAACTTATTTCCCGATCAATAACAACATCAGTGGACTAGAATCATGCACAGAAAGACTGCAGAAGGAACTCAATGTTGTTCAGAGGCAACTTGCGAGTAAACCTTCAAAATCAGCATCGATCGACAAGGGACACAAAAAATCGAGCAACGATAGACATATGGCGCCGATCAACACAACAAGATCAGCATCGATCGACGCAAAATCACAATCTGTCCACACCAAGCTACTAACAGAGATGCTGAATATGCTTGATTCAATGCATGAAGAACTAAAGGAATTATCAGATTATGCTTATGACAAGATTGGAAAGCACGAATTCAGCATTGACAACATTGGAGAGAGGCTACAGATCATCACAGATGCAGCAGCAAAGATGAATGAGAGATGGACCGAGGGGATGATGCCAAAAGAAACTTCATTGCTACATGGTTCCAGATGAACAGAGATAATGTGGATACTTGTTTCCCAACAAGTAGCTGTTTTGCACCTCACTAGCCCAACCACCTACAAAAAGTCAAGCTAAAAAACTATAACAAAGCGCTGAGTGGGAGGAAGAAGAGAGGAAGATGAACAAGTGTAGACGATATCCTAAAAGACATCGACCGACGAAACCATGTCGACATCGATCGACATAGCCACTTTCAAAACGATCGACGACCTTCTCTTGCCCTCGATCGACATGGACTTCGGTCAGGTCTATCGTTCAAACTTTTCAAACTATTACTTATGGTTTATGTTATCCCATTAACTCCGACTGGTTGTACACTGAGGACAGTGTATAAATTAAGTATGGGTGGGAAGTTGCTGATATTACTCTACCTTTTGATCTCATTATATGTTTTCAAAAGTTTTATTGAGTCAAGAAGGGGACAATGATCTTTTTCGATCTTTACTTGTTATCTAACCATTCTTTAGCACCACTCTTAGATATGTTGACTGCAGAATGTACTATAGATGCTAAAGTGGATCACCTGTCAACTAGAACCACACTTGCTATGAATGTTTGAAGGAATCAAAGCTGATCTCCAATCAAACTTGACTACATCTGCTTGTCTTGGGGCTTGGTATACACGGGGTCAGATGCTTCAAACAAGTCTGGAAGGTAAACCATGTGTAAATAGATATATTGCCCTCTCTCTCTCAAATTTCGAAATTTAGATTTAAATTCTTAGTCTTTCAAAATACAAAATTTAGGATTAGTTAGATATTTACTTAGGAAAAGAATTCGAACAGGACTTGGTGGCTACAACCATTAAGGCTTGATTCAAAAGAGTCCTAGGATATAGGTCCAAAAGAAGTGGACAGGGCTCGGTGGATAAAACCATTAAGACTTGATTCATGGAAGCCTGTCCAATCTTGGTCACGTCTTGCAAATATAAGCAGACTTCGACTAGGATAGAAATAAGTAGAGAGAGAGGAAATGAACTTCTTTTTACCTGCAGGTCTAGATACTTGTTTGAGCAGCCTTGCATCTTCTGATCCATACCCCCAAGGTAAAGCCTGCACTTTTATTTTATGTAAAGAAATGAGATCAGTAGAGGGGTGAGTCAGGCAGGATTTGCTAAATTGCCGGCTAGATGAATTTGGTTGCTAAGCTAGGATATGGTATAGAGTACTTTTGTGGTTAGGGGATATTTGATGTGGCTTGCAACATTGTAGAGGTGATGATTCTAGTTAGAGATTGTCTGAGTCCCTGCTGTTTTTAAAACCTCTTTCAGAGAAAATGCCTCTTTGTGTTGCTTGTGGACAAGCAAAAGGGTAAGTCTGGGGAAGTTGATATACCATGGATTTGACCCGTTTTTACCCATGGTATATATGTGTTTTAAAGATATATATATATTATGTTTTGGAGTCATTAGGTATGTTTTCAGGTTCAGGAGTATTTTGGAGTAAACTGATGATTTTGGAGCATGTTGGAGCTTAATAGAGATTTCATCCGAGCTGACCATCAAACCAGACCAGAGGTGGATATTCAGAGACAACAATCGTTGGATGCACACTCTGTTTCATCGATCGACATCAATACCCGAAGGTCGACGTATCAAGATTATAATCGATCGATGCACATTTGGTGACATCGATCGATACCGAGTCGCGCAAAGACAAAATGGTTCCAGCCGACTTAAAGCCCAAGTATTCACCAAATTACAAGATTGCCCCTGACGAGTTTTTTAACCTAATGTACTCAATATTTATAGCTTGCCTATGTGTTTAAGGCACAACATGCTTTTACTTTCTATTGTTCCTACTTTTTTTATTCTCTATCTATCTATCTATCTATCTATCTATGAGTATCTTTCATCTTGTTGCTATGAATTGCTTGGCCATGTTTGAGTAGTTTCATTGTTAGATTTAGGGTTCAAATAGGTTGTGAGGGATTAGCCCCAACTATAGATTGCTAAGTTGTGATATTCATTGTTAGGATGTTCTTAATGCTTGTGTTCTAGAGTAGCTAACTAGATTCTTGACCTAGGATTATTTGTTAACTTGACTTCATCCAGAATACATCCTATTAAAGCTAAGATTACTAGAGAAAGGCGAGAGCTGATCTATAGTCTTGGTGATCTTGATTTCAACTCGCGCAAAAAGCTTACTAGAAGTGCATCGATCGATATTCCTATAGAATAATCGATCGACGGAGCGAAAAGTGTATCGATCGATACTCATATAGAATCATCGATCGACACTTTCTAATTGATCATCCCGATAGGTGAGATCATTAGATCTAGTCATCAGACGAATCTAGAAAGTGAATGCTGGTCGATTTGTTCATAAGTTTTGAGCTCTTTAATATCATGGATGCAACTTGTTAGGCATCTATAGGATTACAATCCTGATCACCTGAATAGAAACCCTAAGTCTAGCTACTTTCTTTAATTGTTTTAAGACCCTCAATCAAACCCATCGAGAAACTGCCTTGCTCAAACCTGCAATTTAAAGTTAATCTAAGTCAACCTAGCTTACTCACAAAGGATTTGATCTTTTGTGTTCCCTAACTCCCTATGGATTCGATCCCTAAGTACTACAACTGAACCACTTATTTGAGAGAGTAATTCACTCCTTAGGGTAATTTGAGTGACATCAGCACCCTGTCCCATCGATTGACATCAGTATTAAGAGATTTCGGCGTATCGAGATTATAATCAATCGATGCACATCCTGTGACATCGATCGATACCGAGTTGCACAGAAGACAGAATGGTTACAGCCGACTTTAAACCAAGTCTTCACCAAATTACAAGATTGCCCCTAACGAGTTTTTTAACCTAATGAACTCAGTATTTATAGCTTGCCTATGTGTTTACGGCAAAGCATGCTTTATTAGTTCTATTATATTCTATTGTTTTAAGGTTTAAGAGATTCTTAGAGTTGGAGAGAAGATCCAAAGAGATTTGTGATTGGAACTCCATTATTTGTTTTCTCTATTTATTTTTTTATGAAGTTCTTCTTTCACCTTGTTGTTATGAATTACTTGGCCATGTCTGAGTAGTTTCATTGTTAGATTTAGGGTTCGAATAGGTTGTGAGGGATTAGCCCCAACTATATATTGCTAAGTTGTGATAATCATTGTTAGGATGTTCTTAATGCTTGTCTATAGAATAGCTAACTAGAACCTTGACCTAGATTGCTTGTTAACTTGACTTCATCCTGAATCCATCCTATTCAAGCTAAGATTACTTGAGAAAGGCGGAAGCTGATCTAAGAGTCTTAGTGAGCATTCAATGAACCCGCGCATAAAGCTTGCTAGAAGCGCGTCGATCGATATTCCAATAGAATAATCTATCGCCAGAGCTAAAGGTGTATCGATCGATACTCCTATAGAGTCATCGATCGATACTCTATAGAGTCATCGACGACACATTCTAATTGATCAAACCGATTGGTGAGATTATTAGATCTAGTCTTCAGCCAATCTAGAAAGCAAACGCTGATCGATTTGTTCATAAGCTGTTGAGCTCTTTAATATCATGCATGTAACTTGTTAGACATCTATAGGATTATAATCCTGATCACCTGAATAGAAACCCTAAGTCTAGCTACGTTCTTTAATTGTCAAAATTCTCAATCAGATCAACCGAGCAACTACCTTTCCCAAACCTTCAATTTAAAGTTAATCATAATCAACTTTTGTGTTCCCTAGCTTAGTCACTAAGGATTAGATCTTTTGTGTTCCTGGCTCCTGTGAATTCTATCCCTGAGTACTACAACATACCCCCTTATTTGAGAGAGTAATTCACTCCTTAGGGTAATTTGAGTGAGATCAAAATTGGCGCCGTTGCGGGGGAGCTTTAATCGCAATTAGATTTAATCTGATTAGGTCTAGGTTATTTCTTTTAAACCTTTTTCTGACAAAAGAAAAAAATTTCTTGTCTTTTGAGGTGCATGCCCAGCAGTACCAGAAGCAACAAGGAAACTTAGGTGCTATTCTCAGAAGATCCTGCGAATTTAGAACGTTCGATCCGCAAAGACAAACGCTCCGCATCGATCGACCTAATCACAACTTCATCGACCGACAATCGTACACCAACATCGACCGAGACACTTTCGTCGACCGACATCTTTCATCCGACATCGATCAATACATCAGTTCATACATCGATCGATACTCAGCCGCGAGACATGGTTGCGACACTGATTCTCAGACAGGACGAGAATGGGGACCTGCGTGATCAAGAAGGTTGCCTGCGTAATGCAGCAGTTCAAAAGTTAGATGCTCAAGGGAATGTAATCTCTGAGCCTGATGCTGTAGCTACAAGAACGTTGGCTGATTACAAACGTTCAGATCAGCTATTCGCCCTCCAGCTATTAAGAGTTGCGATTTCGAGCTGAAGCCGCAGTACTACACACTCATGGGACAGAGACCCTACAGTAGGTTATCTCACGAGCATCCTATGGACCATCTGGAGAGGTTCGAGGATCTCATATCTGCTATCAAAGCAAATGGAGTCCCTGAGGACTACCTTCTCTGCAAGCTCTTCAAGTACTCTCTTGCTGGAGAAGCTTCGCAGTGGCTTAAGCAGTTACCACCAGAATCTCTTACATCCTGGAGCGACATGAAGAACGCATTCCTTCAAAACTTCTTTGATGACGCGCGCGCTGGAGACTTAAGGAGCAAGATCGCTACATTCACTCAGGAACCTGAATAATCATCCAAGAACTCCTGGATCAGATTCAAGTCTTACCAGCGAGATTGTCCACACGATGGATTCAACCAAGTGCAGCTGCTCAGTACTTTCTTCTGAGGCATCACACTACAATATTAGATGGCTCTGGACACTGCTAATGAAGGCAACTTGAACACCAGGAATCCAGAGGAAGCTGTGACACTTATAGAGAACTTTGGATCCAGCAACAGCACCAAGAACACTAATTTCGAAAGAAGGAAATCTGCAGCATTCCTTCGGAAGGAGCAGATGGATGAGGTGAAAGCAAAGCTGGAAAGTGTTCACAAGCTGCTAAGGAAGCAAGTTTGCTCAGTGAAGGATGTAGAAGTTGTAGATGTAGAGGATGATAACATAGAAGAGGACGTGAACTTCATCAGTGGAGCTGGATTTGAGAGGTCTGGAAACCAGGGAGGAGAGAGAAACTTCTTTGGACAAAGAAGTAACTTCAACCAGAGATCATAGAAACCCTTCAACAACAACTACAGCAGCAACTTCAACAACAACATGAGTTATGTAAACTAATCTTACCAGAATCCACCACAACCAACTCAGGAGAGCAAAATAGAAGCAATGCTTGACCAGGTTCTTTAAGGTCAGCAGAAGCTAACGGTGGATTTCAATGGAAAATTGATGTTGTCTACACCAACCTGAATACAAAGTTTGAAGCTTTGAGCACTCATGTGAAGAAGTTGGAGACTCAGGTGGTTCATACAGGAGAAGCTGTTAGGAAGCAAGAAGTCTTAACAAGGGGGATAGGTGAAGAAGCAACAAAGCACCACGTGAATGCCATCATAGAGGATGATTTATGGAAAGTGTTGAAGCATGAGAAGCTGCAAAAAGGAGGTTTCAAAGTGGAAAGCTCCATGAGTTTGGGCGGGACATTGGTGTCGACCGACGTCGATGAGTGACCATCGATCGACAGACTCTACACCGAGTCGATCGTCGAGCTTAGACGAGCATCGATCGACGCCATCAGCAGAGTCGTGTGCTTCGTGCAATGTCGTGAAGATAATGACTCACGAGGAGTTCGCAGCAAGACACCCGCATCCACCCAGCCCTTTATACGTCAATATCGATCGGCATAAAGAACCTGCCATTGATCAATGTGGAGAACCCGTCATCGATCGACAACCTCCAGCATCCATCGATTGATGTGTACCTCTCACATACCGAGTGCAGTTACCAAAGATTGATGTAACACGACTCAATGCACTCAGACAACAATCCAAACCTTCAGATACCCTACCAGACACCGCCAGCACTCAACCTAAAGATGCACCAGAGCCTATGGAAGTTGATAAGGTTCTCAAGCATCTGAAGAGTGGAGTCAATGAGAAGGAGATGGATAGCTTTACAAAGAGAGTTCCCAGAATCCCACGTGAGAAACCTTTGAAGAAGCCTACTTTATGACAAGGAGTTTTCAAGGTTCCTAGGCCAAAGTAGTATAGAATCAAGTGTCAATCCAATCCTAAGCCATTTTGAAACAGAGAGAATGGAGGCAATTACTTAATCTAAGTGCAATCAGGTTTTAAGATTGAAGAGAACTAAGAACTATGCTAAAATGCAATAAAGAAACAAACTTTCTTTCAAGATGAGAATATAGGATCCATGGGGTTAGGAATTTGATCTTGGGTGATCAAGATTCAATCTAAGATGGAAAACTTTCAATCAAACTAATTTCTTATGCCTAGACAATACACTAAACAAGCTCTTTCTTAAGATAAATGCTCATTTGCAAGAGCTATCCAATACATCAAATCTATTTGACTGTAATAACAAAAGCAATCATTCAGAATAAGTCTACTAGCAATCATATCTCTTTTAACAACAAATCTTTTTGGCAAAGTGATGCTAAGAGTTTTCAAGGCTCTCAATCAAAAGTTGTAATATATAAGATGTCAATCCAATTCTAAGAGATTTCAATGCAAAGGGAATACAAGTTCATGCTTAAGCTAAGTGCAACCATAAAGTGAGATGAGATGATTATAAACTAAGGCAATACTAGAAATGCAATAAAAGATGAACTTTCTTTTCAATATGAGACAAAGGGGATTCTTGGGACAAAGGAATTGACTTTGGGTGATCAAGTTTCAATCTAAGATGGCAAACTTTCAATCAATCCAACACCTTAAGCCTAGACACAATTCTAAACAAGCTCTATATCTAGATGAATGCTTATTCACTAACAAATCTCAAGCATCTAATCTCTTAGGTTGAATAATATGAAAGCAATCATTAAGAACAAGTCTATTAGCTATCAACACCTTTAACAACAAATCTCTTTGGTAAAGAATGTTAAAAGCTTAGGAGAGTTGGTTCAAGCATTTCATCAAACACCTTTCGGGCATGAAATGCCTATAGCTCTATTTTGAAGAGGCCAACTCCAAAATAGCAATAAGAACACTCTACAAGCAAGGATCAAGAAGGATCTACACTAGAACATCTTAGATCTACAACTAATCACTCTTAGTCTCCCAAGCCAATGAACCCTAGATAGATCTACTCACTAATAGATATGGAAAACCTTAAAACCATGGATGATTCAAGGTAAAACATGATTAGTGATAGAAATAATCCAGCAAACACAAGAAAATAAGATGAAAACGGATTCAAGATCCAAACTTTCTTCAAGATCAAAATGTGTTTTTTTGTGAGAAATGAAGTTAATCCCACCAAAGAGATTACAAGAGTATTTATATGACGCATGGAAGCCCTTAAAACATAAAAAAGAAATGACCAAAAGGTCCTTGGTGTCACTTAAGTCTCGACCAATCATAAGCTTGGAAAAAGGAAGAAGCTTGGACACCCGGGTTGGGTGGTGCTTGACCAGGCCGGGTACAGCCAGCCTGCGTGCCTCATCGATCCTGTCCATCCAACCCGTGCGGGTTGTCCTGGCCGGGTGCCTTTAGTCGGGTGCCTTCTCACGTCGTGTAGGTTGAGGCCGCGTGTGGATTTCACGCGGGTGATCCAGGCCGGGTGGATGAGGCCGCGTGAGGATGCCGTGCGGGTGGTTTTGGCCGCGTGCCTCACCCCGGGTATGTAGGCCATGCGGGTTCTTCAGGCCGTGTCCTCCAAGGCCGCGTGCTGTCCTCTTCTCATTTCGTCATCAGGCCGTGCGGGTCCTTCTCCCTGGGTAGTCTAGGCCGGTTGTCCTGCTTCATTCAAGCCGTCCTGATCTGCTCCAAACACGTGCGGGTGGTGAATCTCGGGTGTGCCTACCCGGGTGGGACTGATACGCCTTGTCTGAATTGATCATAACTTCTCCAATATAGTTCCAAATGACTTGAAACCACTTCAATAGGAAATCTAACTCAATTTTCTGTGTCTCCACAAAATCTTAGCATCATAAGATTTCTAAGGCTTCCGTCCATGTTCATCTTTCACCCCCTTTTGGATCACAATGCTCCCAAACATCTCCATTCACTTCATAGCACTCTCCAACACCTGATATAGACTTATGAATGCAAAATGAGCCTAAAGATGCCTAATGCCTAACCTATATGATCAAAATACACAAGATACGAATGCTAAAAATATGTAAATATGCAAGATATCAACTCCCCCACACTAGTCCTTTACTTGTCGTCAAGTAAACTTTTCAAAACACAAGGAGGAGAGATATAAAGATGGAAGTAAGCCAAAAGAAAGACTCAAAGCACTCAACTTGACATCCTAAAGAAAAATAGCAAATAGCATGAGCAAAACTCTCTTATTATGCTCTAGCTTCACAAGGCCTATCAATACTCTTATGCCTCTACACATGATGCAATGCCTATAAACCAACATGTTCTCTTAACCAACTCTCACATTGATTCACACACACACACACTCAAGGTGAGTTTTCATAAATGGGCACAAGATCTCAATGATTTGGCTGGGCGATCAAATGGTCTATTATGGATGAAAAAGAAGGTTTCAATGCATTATTTCAAGGTGGAAATCACTCAAAAATCAAGGAGCTTGATCATTATGCAAAATTTATCTAAGACCAGGAGCAATTCTTGCATAAATGGATCCATCCTCATCATTCTACCCAATTCCTAAGTGACTACAAGTTCTACACCTTTTTATTCATCCCATAACCCAAAATGAAAAACATTCTCACATCACTCACCCAATGAACAACTCTCTTTCTTTTGATACAACCACTAAAGACCTTTGATTCACAATTAACACTTTTATTGAATCTTTCTTTTCTTTTCTTTTGTTTTCTTTTTATTTTCTTTTATTTTCTTTTTCTTTTTCTTTTCTTTTTTTTTTTTTTTTTTGTTTTTTTTGTTTTTTTATGAAGGGGGAAGGTCTCAAACATCAATCAAGAGCTTCTTATCTTTCTATTCTAGGTCTCTAGGGCTTTTCTTTCTCAATCACTTTTTTGTTTCATCAATCTCACCTTTATCACTTCCCAAACCTAAAATATAAACCTTTAAGAAACAAAGACCCCACTCACCATCCTAGAAGCTAGCTCAAATGAGGACCCTATCCTAGCAAGAGATGAGAACAAATCCATGTCGCTCCCAATACTCTCAAGATTTTGCACATGACAAACTATCAAAAGAGGCCTCACTCATGCAAATCAATGTAGGCTTCAAAGAATGGCTAGGGCTCAAGGGTATGGAAGTGCCATTTAGGTTAACAAAGAGTGGTATAATGGGAAAGATAACCCAAATGTGTATGAGATCCATGATAGAGTATGAAAATGCCCATATGCAAAAGAAATTAAGTTCATTCAAGTCTAAGTTCAGGTTGGAGCTGGTTTCAAGAACAATGCCAATATCAAGCAAGCAAGCAAGTTGCAAGAAGAGTTTTCAAGGCTCAAAGCATGCAAGCCTTTCAAAAGATGCTTAAGCTACTTGATATGTTTAACTAAGGCGCCAAATTCAGTGCAAACAAGTGTTCTTTACAAGGCAATGTTCCATGTGCAATTGAATGCAACCTATATGCTCTAGACTCAATCTTAAAGATGCCAGTGATGCAACTACATGATTCAAAAAATTTTAAATTTTTTTGGTTTTTCTATGCATATATGAATGTGCGATGCAATGCATGAGACTCTCAATCACAAAGCAAACATGATCAAATACTTGGTACCTCCCCCACACTTAAATCACACAGTCTCTGTGTGAGTAAGAGAGAAGGAGATACCCCACAAGACAAAAGCAAATATATATACAAGAAGGGTTGGAGTGATACCTAAGAAGGAGGTTTGGGCGTGGTGTTTAGTGTCAAGACTAGGAGCTGGTGATATCACTCAAATTACCCTAAGGAGTTACTTTACTCTCTCAAATAAGAGGTTCAGTTGTAGTAATTAGGGATCGAATCCACAGAGAGCTAGTGTACAAATAAGATGCAATCTTAATGACTATGCTAGGTTGAAAATAGTTTAAAGTAAAGTGCAGGTTTGCTGAGTAAGGATGAGATTACTCAGTTGAAAGGATTTGGTTTTGAAAACAATAAAGAAAAGTAGTTAGATTCAGGGTAAGTATTCAGGAATTAAGGATTATAAATACTATAAAGGCTAACAAGTTGCTTGCATGATATGTCAGAGCTCAACACTTATTAAATGAATCCATCAGCTCTCGCATTATTTAGACCATCTATTACTTAGATGCTAAATGGTGTTGCGGTCGGCTACTTCTGCCGCTGGTATCGCTCGATAGTTCGATAGGAACATCGACCGATACACCTCTAGCTACGTCGATCGATTTCTCTATAGGAGTATCGATCGATACGGCTCCAAGCAAGCTTTATGCGCGAGTTGATACAATGCTCACCATGATCTTAGATCAGCCTTCGCATATCTCAAGAGGGTCATAGCATGTTTAGGATGTTATCAGGTATTGCATGTAATGAATCAATGCAATCCAAGTTCATGTTCTAGGTAGCTAAGCTAGAAAAGCATTAGTGAACAATCCTAACAATAAATATCACAACTATAGCAATTATAGGCTGGGGCTAATCCCTCATATCCTATTTAAACTCTAAATCTAACAAGTGAATCTACCCAGACATGGCTAAGTAGTTCATAGCAACAAGGTAATAATAGAATTTCATAGACCTATTAGAGGGTGAACACTCAGCTTCCAATCACAAATATCTTTGGATCTCTCATCTAGGTCTAGAATCCTATAACCTTTGTTAACAATTAAAGAACTGAATAGAACTTTATTGAGAACTTGCAAAGTAAAGAAACAGTAAAAGAAAATGAGTAAGAAGAAGGAGATACCCCACAAGACAAAAGCAAATATATATACAAGAAGGGTTGGAGTGATACCTAAGAAGGAGGTTTGGTGGTGTTTAGTGTCAAGACTAGGAGCTGGTGATATCACTCAAATTACCCTAAGGAGTTACTTTACTCTCTCAAATAAGAGGTTCAGTTGTAGTAATTAGGGATCGAATCCACAGAGAGCTAGTGTACAAATAAGATGCAATCTTAATGACTATGCTAGGTTGAAAATAGTTTAAAGTAAAGTGCAGGTTTGCTGAGTAAGGATGAGATTACTCAGTTGAAAGGATTTGGTTTTGAAAACAATAAAGAAAAGTAGTTAGATTCAGGGTAAGTATTCAGGAATTAAGGATTATAAATACTATAAAGGCTAACAAGTTGCTTGCATGATATGTCAGAGCTCAACACTTATTAAATGAATCCATCAGCTCTCGCATTATTTAGACCATCTATTACTTAGATGCTAAATGGTGTTGCGGTCGGCTACTTCTGCCGCTGGTATCGCTCGATAGTTCGATAGGAACATCGACCGATACACCTCTAGCTACGTCGATCGATTTCTCTATAGGAGTATCGATCGATACGGCTCCAAGCAAGCTTTATGCGCGAGTTGATACAATGCTCACCATGATCTTAGATCAGCCTTCGCATATCTCAAGAGGGTCATAGCATGTTTAGGATGTTATCAGGTATTGCATGTAATGAATCAATGCAATCCAAGTTCATGTTCTAGGTAGCTAAGCTAGAAAAGCATTAGTGAACAATCCTAACAATAAATATCACAACTATAGCAATTATAGGCTGGGGCTAATCCCTCATATCCTATTTAAACTCTAAATCTAACAAGTGAATCTACCCAGACATGGCTAAGTAGTTCATAGCAACAAGGTAATAATAGAATTTCATAGACCTATTAGAGGGTGAACACTCAGCTTCCAATCACAAATATCTTTGGATCTCTCATCTAGGTCTAGAATCCTATAACCTTTGTTAACAATTAAAGAACTGAATAGAACTTTATTGAGAACTTGCAAAGTAAAGAAACAGTAAAAGAAAATGAGTAGAAGAAGAAGAAACTCTTAAAACTATGAAAAAGACTTGTTTTTAAAACTTGTTGTTAATGCCAAAACACTTAGGCATATAAATATATGAGTTCATTAGGTTAAAAACTCGTCAGGGGCATTCTTGTAAAATGTGATATCTTGGGCTTCAAGTTCGGCCAGGTCCAACTTGTCTTTCTGCCGCCTCAGTATCGATCGATAGTACAGGGTGTACATCGATCGATAATGGTCTCGATGTATCGTCCTTCGGCTAATGTGTGTCGATCGATTGCACAGAGTGTGCATCGATCGATGTGTAACTCTGACGTCGACCTCTGGTCTTGATCTTGAGTGAACTCTTCTTTAAGCTCCAAAAAGGCACCTAAAACATCACTTTTCTTCAAAATGCTTCTGAACTTGAAAACATACCTAATAGACTCCAAAACATAGATAATAGTAGTAAAACCCTCATATACCAGGTAAAAGCGGTAAAATCCATGGTATATCAACTCCCCCAGACTTAACCTTTTGCTTGTCCTCAAGCAAACACACAGGCAGTCTTTATGAAAGAGGTTTTGAAAAGCAGGGACTAGATCAAATTCAAACTTAGAATCATAACCTCTACTTTGTTGCAAACCACATCTAAGAGTCTGTCAATCACAGAAGCACATTATGCAATATCCTAGTAAAGCTACCTTAATCATCTAGCCAACAACTTAGCAATCATGTCTGACTAACCCCTCTACTGATTTCATTTTTGTACATAAAAATAAAAGTGCAGGCTTTACCTTGGGAGTATCGATCACAGGATGCAAGGTTGCTCAAACAAGTATCTGGATCTGCATGTAAAAAATTAGTTCCTATCCTCTCTCTACTATTTTCTCCTAGTCAAGTCTGCTTTCATTTGCAAGACATTGACCAATATTGACAGGCTTCTATGAATCAAGCCTTAATGGTTGCAGCCACCAAGTCCTGTTCACTTTTTTGACCTATATCCTAGGATTCATTATGGCAAGTCTTGAAGGGGGTAACCACCAAGCTCTGTTTGAACCCTTTACCTATAGAATTCTTATGAATCAAGTCTTGAGGGGGGTAACCGTCAAGCCCTGTTCGAATTCCTTCCTAGTTAATATCTAACTATTCCTAGAACATAAATTTAAGATAATTTTCAATTTTTTTTTTTATTATTTTTTTGAACTGAATAAAAATTAAATCTAATTTCGAAAATGAGAGAAAGAGGGTGATAAAATTATCTACTCAAGGCTTTTACCTTCCAGACTTGTTTGAAGCATCCGATCCCATGTATACCAAGCCCCAAGACAAGCAAAGAATTGTCAGGTTAGGTTGGAAATCAGCTTTGGTTCCTCCGGACAATCAATGAAAGTGTTGTCATAGCTGATAGGTGATCAACTTTATCATCTATAGTACATTCTGCATCAACAAATCTAAGAATGGTGCCTAAAAGATTGGTTAGATAAAAAGTGAAAATTAAAATTATCATTATCCCTTTCTTGACTCAATAAAAACCATTTTGAAAATATTTTTGGATGAAATCAAAAGGTAAACAGCATCAGTAACATCCCCCCAGACTTAAATCATACACTGTCCCCAGTGTATAACCAGTTCAGTGAAGGAGGATCACTTTTCATCAACAAGTTATTTGAAGGTCTCCTCAAGAAGAAGGGTGTGAAGCACAAGGTGGCAACTCCTTATCACCCTCAAACAAGTGGTCAAGTTGAGCTTTCCAACAGGGAGATCAATTCCATTGTGGAGAAAATTGTGGGATTGGAGAGGAAGAATTGGTCTAGCAAACTTGATGTGCACTTTGGGCTTATAGGACATCTTACAAGACTCCTTTGGGCACCACACCTTTCAACCTTGTGTATGAGAAGGCTTGCAACTTACCAGTAGAGCTTGAGTACAAGGCATTGTGGGCTGTTAAGTTGCTACATTTTGACATCAAGAGTGCCAAGGAAAACAGACTCCTTCAACTCAATGAGCATGATGAGATTAGGATGGATGCCTTTAAGAATTCAAGGATCTACAAGGAGAAGACTAAGGCCTTTCATGACAAGCACATCCTAAAGAGAGTTCAAGGCTGGAGATCAAGTTCTTCTCTATAACTCTAAGCTGAAGCTATTTCGAGGAAACTCAAGTCAAAGTGGTCTGGTCCATTTAAGGTTAAGGAAGTGAAGCCTTATGGAGCAATTGTGCTTTGAGTACTGATGGGAAGGACTTCACAGTGAATGGTCAGAGAGTCAAGTTGTATATGGCCAACACACCAAAGGAGAATGGGACATCAGCTCGACTCTCTGATCCTACCCCAGCTTAGTCTCAAAGGTAGCAAAGTCAAGCTAGTGACTTTAGACAAGCTCACTTGGGAGGAAGTCCCATGGCCATCCTTGTACATATTCTTCTGAGTTTTCAAGATCTAGTGGAGTGAGTATGGTTTGAGTTGAGCTTACTCCTCATAAAAAAGATGATGAAACGGGTTAAGGTCGAAAATGTGGAGTTTTGGTCGAGACTGACTCGGGTTGAGTGCCGTGGGGTCGCATACCCACGCCGCATTGATTGATCGAAGAGGAAAGAAGCCACAGGGGAGACACAGCGGGATGTTATACCCGCGCGCACGATCGTACTGATGGCAAGGAAGCAGCGCGGGGCTCTTCACGCGGGTCACTACCCAGACCCTCCTACCCGCGTCAGCCACACCCAGATATGTATCCAAACTCTCTCCCCACCCACACCCGCAAACCAACCCATATACCAGCGTGCCGACCACCGACCAGCGTCCCAACCCGTTTCACCCCTTTCCTATACCTAACCTGTCAGATCTCTCTCATTTCTCCTCCTCTTTCACAAATCTAAAAACCTCTCAAGCCTCCACACACCAAAAACACCATATCTCACTCAAATCTCCACCAAATCTCACAATTCTTTTTCCTAAATCCAAGTTTTCATCTCTAGAGTTTCTTTTCTTGAATCCATTCATCTTTTTCATTCATCCAAAGCAAGGTATGGTTTCTTTAAGTTCAAATTCGTAATGCTCATGAACCCTAGAAATTTGAATTTGAAATTTGACCGTTATCTTGCTAGATTCTTGTGAAATAGACTAGGGAAAGCTTATATATCATGTTGGGTTGTTGATTTCATGGTGAATTTGAGCTGAATTTGAACTTTCAAAAATTAAGATTCATGAGATTTGGAGGTTTTCAAAATTGGCTTAATTGATATTGATTCTGGTTTAGCTTGGTTAATTGAGATGTTTTAGAGCTTGCTCAGGAAGTCTTCTCATTTTAGAACTCATTTGCCCATGAACTTTGCTATTTGGAATTTTCATGCTTAAAAAAAAAAATTGAGAAGCTTTATCCTTTGCTCTTATCTCTCTCTTGTGGGCTTGAATGCATGCTTAGATGAAATATGATAGCTTTTGCTTAGGCTAATTATCATGAACTGAATTCACATTTGCTTATTCAAGTTTCACTCTTTAAAATGCTTTCTCCTTTCATGTGCTTATTCTTTTCCAAGGTTTGAACTTTTCAGGCACCAATGGGGAGAAAAGATGAAGGCATGATAGAAACTGAGAAACAAGAGGCTGCAAGGGAAGATACAGCTCGGAAAGGCAAGCCGTTAACCTCCATGAGTGCAACAGGAGGGACTTCTAGAGAGCAAGTCTTGGCAGCAAAGAAGTCAATGGGTAATAAGAAGAGAGAGGCAAACGAGTTGCCATTGATGAGAATGATGTTGATGGTGATCAAGAACCAGCTCATCTCAAGAGAACCAAGGTGCCAAAGGGCAAGGGTTTAGATCTTCCTCATGTGGAGGAACGTGAGACCAATAGTGAAGAAGAGCAAACTCCCAACAAGAAGGCCAAGATGTCCAATGGGGAAGAGGTTGATGTTGAGAGAGATAGGGGCAAGAAGCCAACTGAATCTGAGTTGCTTGAGCACTTGAGGCATAGTGTGTCTTGGCCTCCAACCAGATTTTCTGATATGGAGATCATGAAAGAGCTGGAGACTGATGAAGACATCAAGGCCATGCTGGAACACATGAATATGTCAAGCTGTTACTCGATGGCTCACCCCACTTTCAAGGAGGTCTCATGTCAATTCTTGGCATCATTGGAGGCAATCTTTCACTCCTCTAAGCATGCAAGGCAAAAATGGGGGAAGATAAAGTTCAAGATTGATGAGAGAGTCCACTTCATGAACTTGAAAGAGATTGGGCAGGTGCTTGGTCTTCAAGACCAGGAGTCATCCATTCCAAAGCTTGCTGGAGTCCAAAGGAAAAGAACATTACACACTTGACTTGGAAAGTCTTAGCTGGCAAGGCTCGCATCTCCAGCCGTGACAAGAACGCTTCCATTAGACATTCCTCAGTGCGCTTTCTCCACAGGTTGCTTGTCCACACCATCTTCCCAAGGAAGGAACCAGGAACAGTCTTTGAGGAAGAGCTGAGACTTCTTCACCAAGCACTCCAACACTATGCCTCACCTCCTCAGTTGGCTTTTGTGAACAAAGACTTCTACAAGGACTTTAGTATGGTGGGGTTCTTTGTGCAGTGCCTCATGTACTACAAGGATTGGGTTTGGACAAACTGACATTGGAGTTTTTAAGGCTCCTTGTTCAAATCAAAGTAGTATAAAAGATTTTCGAATCAATCCTAAGTGATTCTAAAGCAAAGGGAATGCAGGTTCATACTTAATCTAAGTGCAACCAGTTTTTTAGGATGATGAGAACTAAGAAACTAATGATCTAAAGCAATAAAGTAACAAACTTTCAAGCAATATGAGTAATGAGGACCCATGGGGCTACGTATATTGACTTTGGGTGATTAAGATCTGATCTAAAGGTGGCCAGCTATCAATCAAACACTTTTCTTATGCTTAGACAACAAAGCTAAATAAGTTCTTTCTCAAGATAAATGCTCTTTTGCAACAATCACCTAATACATCAAATCTCTTTGACTGTAATGACTAAAGCAAACATGGAGAACAAGTCTAATAGAAATCCTAGCTCCTTTAACAACAAATCTCTTTGGTAAAGCAAGCTAAAAGCATTGAAGAGTTGGTTCAGGCATTTCATCGAACACCTCTCGGGCATGAAACACCTGAAGATCTATTTTAGTATGATCAAGACCAAAATAGCATTGAGAATCCTCAACAAGCAAAGAAAGAAGTAGATCAAACACTAAACACTCTAGATCTTCACCTAATCACCCTAGCCCATGAATCTAAAGTTGATCTACTCACTACTCCACATGCTTACTCTTAAACCCATGAAGGATTCAAGCTTAATCATGTAGATGAAGAGATAAAACACTCAAGAACACAAGAACAAGATGAGATTTAGATTCAAGAATCAAACTTTCTACAAAGTGTTTTTGTGTTTCAGGAGAGAATAAAACTTAGATCTAAAGTTGTAGCTTACAAAAGTATTTATACTAGGTGATATACCATTGATTTTACCCGTTTTTAACATGGTATATGAGTGTTTTTACTACTATTATCTATGTTTTGGAGTCTATTATGTATGTTTTCAGCTTCAGAAGAATTTTGGTGAAAAGTGATGTTTTAGGTGCCTTTTTGGAGCTTAAAGAAGAGTTCACCCGAGATCAAGACCAGAGGTCGACACGAGTTACACATCGATCGATGCACACTCTGTGCAATCGATCGACACACATTAGCCGAAGAACGATACATCGAGACCATAATCGATCGATGTACACCCTGTACTATCGATCGATACTGAGGCGGCAGAAAGACAAGTTGGACCTGGCCGAACTTGAAGCCCAAGATATCACTTTTACAAGAATGCCCCTGACGAGTTTTTTAACCTAATGAACTCATATATTTATATGCCTAAGTGTTTTGGCATTTAACAACAAGTTTAAGAAGTTTAACAAGTTTAAGAAGTTTTAAACAAGCCTTCTTTAATACAAGTCTTTTCTACAATACAAGTTTTATTCAAGTTTCGTCTACTTCTACTTATTTCTTTTAGTGTTAACAAAGGTTATAGAATTCTAAACCTAGAGGAGAGATCCAAAGATATTTGTGATTGGAACCTAAATGTTCACCCTCTAATAGGTCTATGAACTTCTATTATTACCTTGTTGTTATGAACTACTTAGCCATGTCTGACTAGATTCATTTGTTAGATTTAGGGTTTAAATAGGATATGAGGGATTAGTCCCAACCTATAATTGCTATAGTTGTGATATTTATTGTTAGGATTGTTCCTAATGCTTTTCTAGCTTAGCTACCTAGAACATGAACTTGGATTGCATTGTTCATTACATGCAATACCTGACAACATCCTAAACATGCTATGACCCTCTTGAGATATCGCAGCTGATCTAAGATCATGGTGAGCATTTTATCAACTTCGTAAAAGCTTGCTTAGAACCGTGTCGATCGATACTCTATAGAGTAATCGATCGGCGTAGCTAGAGGTGTATCGGTCGATATTCCTATCGAACTATCGAACGATACCATCGGCAGAGTAGCCGACCGCAACACCATTTAGCATCTAAGTAATAGATGGTCTAAATAATGCGAGAACTGATGGATTCATTTAATAAGTGTTGAGCTCTGACATATCATGCAAGCAACTTGTTAGCCTTTATAGTATTTATAATCCTGAATTCCTGAATACTTACCCTGAATCTAACTACTTTTCTTAACTGTTTTAAAACCAAATCCTTTCAACTGAGTAATCTTATCCTTACTCAGCAAACCTGCACTTGATTTTAAGCTATTTTCAACCTAGCATAGTCATTAAGATTGCATCTTATTTGTACACTAGCTCTCTGTGGATTCGATCCCTAAGTACTACAACTGAACCTCTTATTTGAGAGAGTAAAGTCACTCCTTAGGGTAATTTGAGTGATATCACTAGGCTTGGAAAACCTAAAAACATCAAGAGAAATGACCAAAAGGTCCCTGAAATCACTTAAGTTTCGACCAGCTTCATAAACGCGCCCCGGGTCAGGTCAGGGTCGAGACCCGCGTAGGTCTACCCGCGCTAGGTCGTCCGAGCGGGTCGTCCAACCGCGGTGGTCTTCCCGCGCTGGGTCGTCCACGCGGGTCGTCCAACCCGTCCTGGGGCGACCAGGGTTGATATGCCTCTAGTAAATCGATCATAACTCTTCCAATACAGCTCCAAATGACTTGAAACCACTTCCATTGGAAATCTAATTCAATTTAATATGTCTTCCCAAAATCTTAGAAACTGAAGATATATTTTATGCCTCCACCCATGTTCATCTTTCAGCCTTTTGCACCACAAATGTCTCAAAAACACCTCTAAGAACTCCATAGCACACTCCAATACCTGATAAAGACATATGAATGCAATATGACCCCTAAAGATGCCTAATTCATAATCTACATGATCATTATGTACAAAATATGATGGTTAAAATCATGCATATATGCAAGATATCACAAACTATGATTCAGAACCTCAGATTGGGATTGGTGGCTTGTTAACACTATTGCTTGCGCATAAGGGTATCAGCTTGGGAAATGATGCAGCTGGAGCAGTGATATACCATGGATTTGACCCGTTTTTACCCATGGTATATAGGTGTTTTAAGATATATCTTATGTTTTGGAGTCTATTAGGTATATTTTCAGGTTGAGGAGCATTTTGAAGTAAAGTGATGATTTTGGAGCATTTTGGAGCTTAATAGAGATTTCATCCGAGTTGACCATCAAACCGACCAGAGGTCGATACCGAGTCGCACAGAGACAGAATGGTTTTAGCCGGCTTAAAGCCCAAGTCTTCACCAAATTACAAGATTGCCCCTGACGAGTTTTTTAACCTAATGAACTCAATATTTATAGCTTGCCTATGTGTTTAAGGCAAAGCACGCTTTTACTTTCTATTGTTCCTACTTTGTTATTCTCTATCTCTCTATCTATGAGTTTCTTTCATCTTGTTTCTATGAATTGCTTGGCCATGTCTGAGTAGTTTCATTGTTAGATATAGGATTCAAATAGGCTCTGAGGGATTAGCCCCAACTATAGATTGCTAAGTTGTGATATTCATTGTTAGGATGTTCTTAATGCTTCTGTTCTAGAGTAGCTAACTAGAATATTGACTTAGGATTGTTTTTTAACCTGAATTCATCCTGAATACATCCTATTCAAGCTAAGATTACTAGAGGAAGGCGAGAGCTTATCTATAGTCTTGGTGAGCTTGATTTCAACTCGCGCATAAAGCTTACTAGAAGCGTGTCGATCGATATTCCTATAGAATAATCGATCGACGGAGCGAAAGGTGTATCGATCGATACTCCTATAGAGTCATCAATCGACACATTCTAATTGATCATCCCGATAGGTGAGATCATTAGATCTAGTTATCAGACGAATCTAGAAAGCGAACGCTGATCGGTCACATCTACCATACACTCAGCAACAACATCAACTGGCTAACCAAAAGGAGTGAGTTGATGTAGAAAGAACTAGCTATGCTTCATGAGAAGAATGATTGTTGACAAAAGAAACCTGCATCGATCAACATTGAAACTTTCCTATCAATCGACGCAAGACTTACATCACTAGAAGATTTGGTGAAATCATTCGACTACAAGCTCGATGGAGTATACTATCCGCTCAATGAAGACATGGATGGATTGACCAGCAGACTGATCCAATTACAGCAAGAAGTAGACACCATTCAGAAACAGCTAGATTTTCAAGCAGGAACAATCTCATTGATCGACATGGAAAACCGCCCATCGATCGACAGACGTTTCATGGCACTCAAAGGCCAGATGAAGTTATTCGGTGAGAAGCTTCACAAAATCATTCAGACAAAAATCGACCGATGGATAACATGTCCCATCGATCAATATTCAGCCCGCAAAGCTATGTACCATAGCTGATATGGAAAAGATGGCAGAAGAAATCTACACTGCCATAGAAAGATCGGAGGAGGTATCCTAAAGGAGACACGACGAAACTTATTTCCCGATCAATAACAACATCAGTGGACTAGAATCATGCACAGAAAGACTGCAGAAGGAACTCAATGTTGTTCAGAGGCAACTTGCAGTAAACCTTCAAAATCAGCATCGATCGACAAAGGGACACAAAAATCGAAAGCAACGATAGACATATGGCCATCAACACAACAAGATCAGCATCGATCGACGCAAAATCACAATCTGTCCACACCAAGCTACTAACAGAGATGCTGAATATGCTTGATTCAATGCATGAAGAACTAAAGGAATTATCAGATTATGCTTATGACAAGATTGGAAAGCACGAATTCAGCATTGACAACATTGGAGAGAGGCTACAGATCATCACAGATGCAGCAGCAAAGATGAATGAGAGATGGACCGAGGGGATGATGCCAAAAGAAACTTCATTGCTACATGGTTCCAGATGAACAGAGATAATGTGGATACTTGTTTCCCAACAAGTAGCTGTTTTGCACCTCACTAGCCCAACCACCTACAAAAAGTCAAGCTAAAAAACTATAACAAAGCGCTGAGTGGGAGGAAGAAGAGAGGAAGATGAACAAGTGTAGACGATATCCTAAAAGACATCGACCGGCGAAACCATGTCGACATCGACGACATAGCCACTTTCAAAGCGATCGGCGACCTTCTCTTGCCCTCGATCGACATGGACTTCGGTCAGGTCTATCGTTCAAACTTTTCAAACTATTACTTATGGTTTATGTTATCCCATTAACTCCGACTGGTTGTACACTGAGGACAGTGTATAAATTAAGTATGGGTGGGAAGTTGCTGATATTACTCTACCTTTTGATCTCATTATATGTTTTCAAAAGTTTTATTGAGTCAAGAAGGGGACAATGATCTTTTTCGATCTTTACTTGTTATCTAACCATTCTTTAGCACCACTCTTAGATATGTTGACTGCAGAATGTACTATAGATGCTAAAGTGGATCACCTGTCAACTAGAACCACACTTGCTATGAATGTTTGAAGGAATCAAAGCTGATCTCCAATCAAACTTGACTACATCTGCTTGTCTTGGGGCTTGGTATACACGGGGTCAGATGCTTCAAACAAGTCTGGAAGGTAAACCATGTGTAAATAGATATATTACCCTCTCTCTCTCAAATTTCGAAATTTAGATTTAAATTCTTAGTCTTTCAAAATACAAAATTTAGGATTAGTTAGATATTTACTTAGGAAAAGAATTCGAACAGGACTTGGTGGCTACAACCATTAAGGCTTGATTCAAAAGAGTCCTAGGATATAGGTCCAAAAGAAGTGGACAGGGCTCGGTGGATAAAACCATTAAGACTTGATTCATGGAAGCCTGTCCAATCTTGGTCACGTCTTGCAAATATAAGCAGACTTCGACTAGGATAGAAATAAGTAGAGAGAGAGGAAATGAACTTCTTTTTACCTGCAGGTCTAGATACTTGTTTGAGCAGCCTTGCATCTTCTGATCCATACCCCCAAGGTAAAGCCTGCACTTTTATTTTATGTAAAGAAATGAGATCAGTAGAGGGGTGAGTCAGGCGGATTTGCTAAATTGCCGCTAGATGAATTTGGTTGCTAAGCTAGGATATGGTATAGAGTACTTTTGTGGTTAGGGGATATTTGATGTGGCTTGCAACATTGTAGAGGTGATGATTCTAGTTAGAGATTGTCTGAGTCCTGCTGTTTTAAAACCTCTTTCAGAGAAAATGCCTCTTTGTGTTGCTTGTGGACAAGCAAAGGGTAAGTCAGGGAAGTTGATATACCATGGATTTGACCCGTTTTACCCATGGTATATATGTGTTTTAAAGATATATATATTATGTTTTGGAGTCATTAGGTATGTTTTCAGGTTCAGAGTATTTTGGAGTAAACTGATGATTTTGGAGCATGTTGGAGCTTAATAGAGATTTCATCCGAGCTGACCATCAAACCAGACCAGAGGTGGATATTCAGAGACAACAATCGTTGGATGCACACTCTGTTTCATCGATCGACATCAATACCCGAAGGTCGACGTATCAAGATTATAATCGATCGATGCACATTTGGTGACATCGATCGATACCGAGTCGCGCAAAGACAAAATGGTTCCAGCCGACTTAAAGCCCAAGTATTCACCAAATTACAAGATTGCCCCTGACGAGTTTTTTAACCTAATGTACTCAATATTTATAGCTTGCCTATGTGTTTAAGGCACAACATGCTTTTACTTTCTATTGTTCCTACTTTTTATTCTCTATCTATCTATCTATCTATCTATCTATGAGTATCTTTCATCTTGTTGCTATGAATTGCTTGGCCATGTTTGAGTAGTTTCATTGTTAGATTTAGGGTTCAAATAGGTTGTGAGGATTAGCCCCAACTATAGATTGCTAAGTTGTGATATTCATTGTTAGGATGTTCTTAATGCTTGTGTTCTAGAGTAGCTAACTAGATTCTTGACCTAGGATTATTTGTTAACTTGACTTCATCCAGAATACATCCTATTAAAGCTAAGATTACTAGAGAAAGGCGAGAGCTGATCTATAGTCTTGGTGATCTTGATTTCAACTCGCGCAAAAAGCTTACTAGAAGTGCATCGATCGATATTCCTATAGAATAATCGATCGACGGAGCGAAAAGTGTATCGATCGATACTCATATAGAATCATCGATCGACACTTTCTAATTGATCATCCGATAGGTGAGATCATTAGATCTAGTCATCGACGAATCTAGAAAGTGAATGCTGGTCGATTTGTTCATAAGTTTTGAGCTCTTTAATATCATGGATGCAACTTGTTAGGCATCTATAGGATTACAATCCTGATCACCTGAATAGAAACCCTAAGTCTAGCTACTTTCTTTAATTGTTTTAAGACCCTCAATCAAACCCATCGAAACTGCCTTGCTCAAACCTGCAATTTAAAGTTAATCTAAGTCAACCTAGCTTACTCACAAAGGATTTGATCTTTTGTGTTCCCCTAACTCCCTATGGATTCGATCCTAAGTACTACAACCGAACCACTTATTTGAGAGAGTAATTCACTCCTTAGGGTAATTTGAGTGACATCAGCACCCTGTCCCATCGATTGACATCAGTATTAAGAGATTTGATATCGAGATTATAATCAATCGATGCACATCCTGTGACATCGATCGATACCGAGTTACCTGAGAAGACAGAATGGTTACAGCCGACTTTAAACCAAGTCTTCACCAAATTACAAGATTGCCCCTAACGGTTTTTAACCTAATGAACTCAGTATTTATAGCTTGCCTATGTGTTTACTGACAAAGCATGCTTTATTAGTTCTATTATATTCTATTGTTTTAAGGTTTAAGAGATTCTTAGAGTTGGAGAGAAGATCCAAAGAGATTTGTGATTGGAACTCCATTATTTGTTTTCTATTTATTTTTTATGAAGTTCTTCTTTCACCTTGTTGTTATGAATTACTTGGCCATGTCTGAGTAGTTTCATTGTTAGATTTAGGGTTCGAATAGGTTGTGAGGATTAGCCCCAACTATATATTGCTAAGTTGTGATATTCATTGTTAGGATGTTCTTAATGCTTGGCTATAGAATAGCTAACTAGAACCTTGACCTAGGATTGCTTGTTAACTTGACTTCATCCTGAATCCATCCTATTCAAGCTAAGATTACTTGAGAAAGGCGGAAGCTGATCTAAGAGTCTTAGTGAGCATTCAATGAACCAGCATAAAGCTTGCTAGAAGCTGGCGTCGTCGATATTCAATAGAATAATCTATCGCCAGAGCTAAAGGTGTATCGATCGATACTCTATAGAGTCATCGTCGATACTCCTATAGAGTCATCGATCGACACATTCTAATTGATCAAACCGATTGGTGAGATTATTAGATCTAGTCTTCAGCCGAATCTAGAAAGCAGCGCTGATCGATTTGTTCATAAGCTGTTGAGCTCTTTAATATCATGCATGTAACTTGTTAGACATCTATAGGATTATAATCCTGATCACCTGAATAGAAACCCTAAGTCTAGCTCGTTCTTTAATTGTCAAAATTCTCAATCAGATCAACCGAGCAACTACCTTTCCCAAACCTTCAATTTAAAGTTAATCATAATCAACTTTTGTGTTCCCTAGCTTAGTCACTAAGGATTAGATCTTTTGTGTTCCCTGGCTCCCTGTGAATTCTATCCCTGAGTACTACAACATACCCTCTTATTTGAGAGAGTAATTCACTCCTTAGGGTAATTTGAGTGAGATCAAAATTGGCGCCGTTGCGGGGGAGCTTTAATCGCAATTAGATTTAATCTGATTAGGTCTAGGTTATTTCTTTTAAACCTTTTTCTGACAAAAGAAAAAAATTTCTTGTCTTTTGAGGTGCATGCCCAGCAGTACCAGAAGCAACAAGGAAACTTAGGTGCTATTCTAAGATCCTGCGAATTTAGAGCGTTCGATCCATGAAAGACAAGCGCTCGCATCGATCGACCTAATCACAACTTCATCGACGACACTTTCGTACACCAACATCGACCGAGACACTTTCGTCGACCGACATCTTTCATCCGACATCGATCAATACATCAGTTCATACATCGATCGATACTCAGCCGCGAGACATGGTTGCGACACTGATTCTCAGACAGGACGAGAATGGGGACCTGCGTGATCAAGAAGGTTGCCTGCGTAATGCAGCAGTTCAAAAGTTAGATGCTCAAGGGAATGTAATCTCTGAGCCTGATGCTGTAGCTACAAGAACGTTGGCTGATTACAAACGTTCAGATCAGCTATTCGCCCTCCAGCTATTAAGAGTTGCGATTTCGAGCTGAAGCCGCAGTACTACACACTCATGGGACAGAGACCCTACAGTAGGTTATCTCACGAGCATCCTATGGACCATCTGGAGAGGTTCGAGGATCTCATATCTGCTATCAAAGCAAATGGAGTCCCTGAGGACTACCTTCTCTGCAAGCTCTTCAAGTACTCTCTTGCTGGAGAAGCTTCGCAGTGGCTTAAGCAGTTACCACCAGAATCTCTTACATCCTGGAGCGACATGAAGAACGCATTCCTTCAAAACTTCTTTGATGACGCGCGCGCTGGAGACTTAAGGAGCAAGATCGCTACATTCACTCAGGAACCTGGATAATCATCCAAGAACTCCTGGATCAGATTCAAGTCTTACCAGCGAGATTGTCCACACGATGGATTCAACCAAGTGCAGCTGCTCAGTACTTTCTTCTGAGGCATCACACTACAATATTAGATGGCTCTGGACACTGCTAATGAAGGCAACTTGAACACCAGGAATCCAGAGGAAGCTGTGACACTTATAGAGAACTTTGGATCCAGCAACAGCACCAAGAACACTAATTTCGAAGAAGGAAATCTGCAGCATTCCTCGAAGGAGAGCAGATGGATGAGGTGAAAGCAAAGCTGGACAGTGTTCACAAGCTGCTAAGGAAGCAAGTTTGCTCAGTGAAGGATGTAGAAGTTGTAGATGTAGAGGATGATAACATAGAAGAGGGCGTGAACTTCATCAGTGGAGCTGGATTTGAGAGGTCTGGAAACCGTGGAGGAGAGAGAAACTTCTTTGGACAAAGTAACTTCAACCAGAGATCATAGAAACCCTTCAACAACAACTACAGCAGCAACTTCAACAACAACATGAGTTATGTAAACTAATCTTACCAGAATCCACCACAACCAACTCAGAGAGCAAAATAGAAGCAATGCTTGACCAGGTTCTTTAAGGTCAAAGCTAACGGTGGATTTCAATGGAAAATTGATGTTGTCTACACCAACCTGAATACAAAGTTTGAAGCTTTGAGCACTCATGTGAAGAAGTTGGAGACTCAGGTGGTTCATGAGAGAAGCTGTTAGAAGCAAGAAGTCTTAACAAGGGGATAGGTGAAGAAGCAACAAAGCACCACGTGAATGCCATCATAGAGGATGATTTATGGCAAGTGTTGAAGCATGAGAAGCTGCAAAAGGAGGTTTCAAAGTGGAAAGCTCCATGAGTTTGGCGGGACATTGGTGTCGACCGGCGTCGACAGTGACCATCGATCGACAGACTCTACACCGAGTCGATCGTCGAGCTTAGACGAGCATCGATCGACGCCATCAGCAGAGTCGTGTGCCGTGCAATGTCGTGAAGATAATGACTCACGAGGAGTTCGCAGCAAGACACCGCATCCACCCAGCCCTTTATACGTCAATATCGATCGGCATAAAGAACCTGCCATTGATCAATGTGGAGAACCGTCATCGATCGACAACCTCCAGCATCCATCGATTGATGTGTACCTCTCACATACCGAAAAGTTACCAAAGATTGATGTAACACGACTCAATGCACTCAGACAACAATCCAAACCTTCGGATACCCTACCAGACACGCCAGCACTCAACCTAAAGATGCACCAGAGCCTATGGAAGTTGATAAGGTTCTCAAGCATCTGAAGAGTGGAGTCAATGAGAAGGAGATGGATAGCTTTACAAAGAGAGTTCCCAGAATCCCACTTGAGAAACCTTTGAAGAAGCCTACTTTATGACAAGGAGTTTTCAAGGTTCCTAGGCCAAAGTAGTATAGAATCAAGTGTCAATCCAATCCTAAGCCATTTTGAAACAGAGAGAATGGAGGCAATTACTTAATCTAAGTGCAATCAGGTTTTAAGATTGAAGAGAACTAAGAACTATGCTAAAATGCAATAAAGAAACAAACTTTCTTTCAAGATGAGAATATAGGATCCATGGGGTTAGGAATTTGATCTTGGGTGATCAAGATTCAATCTAAGATGGAAAACTTTCAATCAAACTAATTTCTTATGCCTAGACAATACACTAAACAAGCTCTTTCTTAAGATAAATGCTCATTTGCAAGAGCTATCCAATACATCAAATCTATTTGACTGTAATAACAAAAGCAATCATTCAGAATAAGTCTACTAGCAATCATATCTCTTTTAACAACAAATCTCTTTGGCAAAGTGATGCTAAGAGTTTTCAAGGCTCTCAATCAAAAGTTGTAATATATAAGATGTCAATCCAATTCTAAGAGATTTCAATGCAAAGGGAATACAAGTTCATGCTTAAGCTAAGTGCAACCATAAAGTGAGATGAGATGATTATAAACTAAGGCAATACTAGAAATGCAATAAAAGATGAACTTTCTTTTCAATATGAGACAAAGGGATTCTTGGGACAAAGGAATTGACTTTGGGTGATCAAGTTTCAATCTAAGATGGCAAACTTTCAATCAATCCAACACCTTAAGCCTAGACACAATTCTAAACAAGCTCTATATCTAGATGAATGCTTATTCACTAACAAATCTCAAGCATCTAATCTCTTAGGTTGAATAATATGAAAGCAATCATTAAGAACAAGTCTATTAGCTATCAACACCTTTAACAACAAATCTCTTTGGTAAAGAATGTTAAAAGCTTAGGAGAGTTGGTTCAAGCATTTCATCAAACACCTTTCGGGCATCAAATGCCTATAGCTCTATTTTGAAGAGGCCAACTCCAAAATAGCAATAAGAACACTCTACAAGCAAGGATCAAGAAGGATCTACACTAGAACATCTTAGATCTACAACTAATCACTCTTAGTCTCCCAAGCCAATGAACCCTAGATAGATCTACTCACTAATAGATATGGAAAACCTTAAAACCATGGATGATTCAAGGTAAAACATGATTAGTGATAGAAATAATCCAGCAAACACAAGAAAATAAGATGAAAACGGATTCAAGATCCAAACTTTCTTCAAGATCAAAATGTGTTTTTTTGTGAGAAATGAAGTTAATCCCACCAAAGAGATTACAAGAGTATTTATATGACGCATGGAAGCCCTTAAAACATAAAAAAGAAATGACCAAAAGGTCCTTGGTGTCACTTAAGTCTCGACCAATCATAAGCTTGGAAAAAGGAAGAAGCTTGGACACCCGGGTTGGGTGGTGCTTGACCAGGCGGGTACAGCCAGCCTCGTGCCTCATCGATCCTGTCCATCCAACCCGGGTTGTCCTGGCCGGGTGCCTTTAGTCGGTGCCTTCACGCCGTAGGTTGAGGGGCAGATGTGGATTTCACGCGGGTGATCCAGGCCGGGTGGATGAGGCGGCGTGAGGATGCCGCGGCGGGTGGTTTTGGCCGCCTCACCCGGTATGTAGGCCATCGGGTTCTTCAGGCCGTGTCCTCCAAGGCGCGTGCTGTCCTCTTCTCATTTCGTCATCAGGCCGTCGGGTCCTTCTCCTGGGTAGTCTAGGCCGGTTGTCCTGCTTCATTCAAGCCGTCCTGATCTTGTCCAAACACGCGGGTGGTGAATCTCGGTGTGCCTACCGGGTGGGACTGATACGCCTTGTCTGAATTGATCATAACTTCTCCAATATAGTTCCAAATGACTTGAAACCACTTCCATAGGAAATCTAACTCAATTTTCTGTGTCTCCACAAAATCTTAGCATCATAAGATTTCTAAGGCTTCCGTCCATGTTCATCTTTCACCCCTTTTGGATCACAATGCTCCCAAACATCTCCATTCACTTCATAGCACTCTCCAACACCTGATATAGACTTATGAATGCAAAATGAGCCTAAAGATGCCTAATGCCTAACCTATATGATCAAAATACACAAGATACTGAATGCTAAAAATATGTAAATATGCAAGATATCAACTCCCCACACTAGTCCTTTACTTGTCACAAGTAAACTTTTCAAAACACAAGGAGGAGAGATATAAAGATGGAAGTAAGCCAAAGAAAGACTCAAAGCACTCAACTTGACATCCTAAAGAAAATAGCAAATAGCATGAGCAAAACTCTCTTATTATGCTCTAGCTTCACAAGGCCTATCAATACTCTTATGCCTCTACACATGATGCAATGCCTATAAACCAACATGTTCTCTTAACCAACTCTCACATTGATTCACACACACACACACTCAAGGTGAGTTTTCATAAATGGGCACAAGATCTCAATGATTTGGCTGGGCGATCAAATGGTCTATTATGGATGAAAAAGAAGGTTTCAATGCATTATTTCAAGGTGGAAATCACTCAAAAATCAAGGAGCTTGATCATTATGCAAAATTTATCTAAGACCAGGAGCAATTCTTGCATAAATGGATCCATCCTCATCATTCTACCCAATTCCTAAGTGACTACAAGTTCTACACCTTTTTATTCATCCCATAACCCAAAATGAAAAACATTCTCACATCACTCACCCAATGAACAACTCTCTTTCTTTTGATACAACCACTAAAGACCTTTGATTCACAATTAACACTTTTATTGAATCTTTCTTTTCTTTTCTTTTGTTTTCTTTTTATTTTCTTTTATTTTCTTTTTCCTTTTCTTTTCTTTTTTTTTTTTATGGGGAAGGTCTCAAACATCAATCAAGAGCTTCTTATCTTTCTATTCTAGGTCTCTAGGGATTTTCTTTCTCAATCACTTTTTTGTTTCATCAATCTCACCTTTATCACTTCCCAAACCCAAAATATAAACCTTTAAGAAACAAAGACCCCACTCACCATCCTAGAAGCTAGCTCAAATGAGGACCCTATCCTAGCAAGAGATGAGAACAAATCCATGTCGCTCCCAATACTCTCAAGATTTTGCACATGACAAACTATCAAAAGAGGCCTCACTCATGCAAATCAATGTAGGCTTCAAAGAATGGCTAGGGCTCAAGGGTATGGAAGTGCCATTTAGGTTAACAAAGAGTGGTATAATGGGAAAGATAACCCAAATGTGTATGAGATCCATGATAGAGTATGAAAATGCCCATATGCAAAAGAAATTAAGTTCATTCAAGTCTAAGTTCAGGTTGGAGCTGGTTTCAAGAACAATGCCAATATCAAGCAAGCAAGCAAGTTGCAAGAAGAGTTTTCAAGGCTCAAAGCATGCAAGCCTTTCAAAAGATGCTTAAGCTACTTGATATGTTTAACTAAGGCGCCAAATTCAGTGCAAACAAGTGTTCTTTACAAGGCAATGTTCCATGTGCAATTGAATGCAACCTATATGCTCTAGACTCAATCTTAAAGATGCCAGTGATGCAACTACATGATTCAAAAAATTTTAAATTTTTGGTTTTCTATGCATATATGAACAGCGATGCAATGCATGAGACTCTCAATCACAAAGCAAACATGATCAAATACTTGGTACCTCCCCACACTTAAATCACACAGTCTCTGTGTGAGTAAGAAGAAGGAGATACCCACAAGACAAAAGCAAATATATATACAAGAAGGGTTGGAGTGATACCTAAGAAGGAGGTTTGGGCTGGTGTTTAGTGTCAAGACTAGAGCTGGTGATATCACTCAAATTACCCTAAGGAGTTACTTTACTCTCTCAAATAAGAGGTTCAGTTGTAGTAATTAGGATCGAATCCACAGAGAGCTAGTGTACAAATAAGATGCAATCTTAATGACTATGCTAGGTTGAAAATAGTTTAAAGTAAAGTGCAGGTTTGCTGAGTAAGGATGAGATTACTCAGTTGAAAGGATTTGGTTTTGAAAACAATAAAGAAAAGTAGTTAGATTCAGGGTAAGTATTCAGGAATTAAGGATTATAAATACTATAAAGGCTAACAAGTTGCTTGCATGATATGTCGAGCTCAACACTTATTAAATGAATCCATCAGCTCGCATTATTTAGACCATCTATTACTTAGATGCTAAATGGTGTTGCGGTCGGTTACTGCCGCTGGTATCGCCGATAGTTCGATAGGAACATCGACCGATACACCTCTAGCTACGTCGTCGACGATTTCTATGAGTATCGATCGATAATGCTCCAAGCAAGCTTTATGCTGAAGTTGATACAATGCTCACCATGATCTTAGATCAGCCTCATATCTCAAGAGGGTCATAGCATGTTTAGGATGTTATCGGTATTGCATGTAATGAATCAATGCAATCCAAGTTCATGTTCTAGGTAGCTAAGCTAGAAAAGCATTAGTGAACAATCCTAACAATAAATATCACAACTATAGCAATTATAGGCTGGGGCTAATCCCTCATATCCTATTTAAACTCTAAATCTAACAAGTGAATCTACCAGACATGGCTAAGTAGTTCATAGCAACAAGGTAATAATAGAATTTCATAGACCTATTAGAGGGTGAACACTCAGCTTCCAATCACAAATATCTTTGGATCTCTCCTCTAGGTCTAGAATCCTATAACCTTTGTTAACAATTAAAGAACTGAATAGAACTTTATTGAGAACTTGCAAAGTAAAAAAGATAAAAGAAAATGAGTAGAAGAAGAAGAAACTCTTAAAACTATGAAAAAGACTTGTTTTAAAACTTGTTGTTAATGCCAAAACACTTAGGCATATAAATATATGAGTTCATTAGGTTAAAAGCTTCGTCGAGGGGCATTCTTGTAAAATGTGATATCTTGGGCTTCAAGTTCGGCCAGGTCCAACTTGTCTTTCTGCGCCTCAGTATCGATCGATAGTACAGGGTGTACATCGATCGATAATGGTCTCGATGTATCGTCCTTGGCTAATGTGTACGTCGATTGCCTGAGTGTGCATCGATCGATGTGTAACTCGGCGTCGACCTCTGGTCTTGATCTTGAGTGAACTCTTCTTTAAGCTCAAAAGGCACCTAAAACATCACTTTTCTTCAAAATGCTTCTGAACTTGAAAACATACCTAATAGACTCCAAAACATAGATAATAGTAGTAAAACCCTCATATACCAGGGGTAAAGCGGGTAAAATCCATGGTATATCAACTCCCCGGACTTAACCTTTTGCTTGTCCTCGAGCAAACACCGAAGCAGTCTTTATGAAAGAGGTTTTGAAGCGAGGACTAGATCAAATTCAAACTTAGAATCATAACCTCTACTTTGTTGCAAACCACATCTAAAGTCACAATCACGAAGCACATTATGCAATATCCTAGTAAAGCTACCTTAATCATCTAGCCAACAACTTAGCAATCATGTCTGACTAACCCCTCTACTGATTTCATTTTTGTACATAAAAATAAAAGTGCAGGCTTTACCTTGGGAGTATCGATCACAGGATGCAAGGTTGCTCAAACAAGTATCTGGATCTGCATGTAAAAAATTAGTTCCTATCCTCTCTCTCTACTATTTCTCTCCTAGTCAAGTCTGCTTTCATTTGCAAGACATTGACCAATATTGGACAGGCTTCTATGAATCAAGCCTTAATGGTTGCAGCCACCAAGTCCTGTTCACTTCTTTTTGACCTATATCCTAGGATTCATTGCGAAGCAAGTCTTGAAGGGGGTAACCACCAAGCTCTGTTTGAACCCTTTACCTATAGAATTCTTATGAATCAAGTCTTGAGGGGGGTAACCGTCAAGCCCTGTTCGAATTCCTTCCTAGTTAATATCTAACTATTCCTAGAACATAAATTTAAGATAATTTTCAATTTTTTTTTTTATTATTTTTTTGAACTGAATAAAAATTAAATCTAATTTCGAAAATGAGAGAAAGAGGGTGATAAAATTATCTACTCAAGGCTTTTACCTTCCAGACTTGTTTGAAGCATCCGATCCCATGTATACCAAGCCCCAAGACAAGCAAGAATTGTGGGGTTAGGTTGGAAATCAGCTTTGGTTCCTCCGGACAATCAATGAAAGTGTTGTCATAGCTGATAGGTGATCAACTTTATCATCTATAGTACATTCTGCATCAACAAATCTAAGAATGGTGCCTAAAAGATTGGTTAGATAAAAAGTGAAAATTAAAATTATCATTATCCCTTTCTTGACTCAATAAAAACCATTTTGAAAATATTTTTGGATGAAATCAAAAGGTAAACAGCATCAGTAACATCCCCAGACTTAAATCATACTGTCCCGATGTATAACCAGTTGTGAAGGAGGATCACTTTTCATCAACAAGTTATTTGAAGGTCTCCTCAAGAAGAAGGTGTGAAGCACAAGGTGGCAACTCCTTATCACCCTCAAACAAGTGGTCAAGTTGAGCTTTCCACAGGGAGATCAATTCCATTGTGGAGAAAATTGTGGGATTGGAGAGGAAGAATTGGTCTAGCAAACTTGATGTGCACTTTGGGCTTATAGGACATCTTACAAGACTCCTTTGGGCACCACACCTTTCAACCTTGTGTATGAGAGGCTTGCAACTTACCAGTAGAGCTTGAGTACAAGGCATTGTGGGCTGTTAAGTTGCTACATTTTGACATCAAGAGTGCCAAGGAAAACAGACTCCTTCAACTCAATGAGCATGATGAGATTAGGATGGATGCCTTTAAGAATTCAAGGATCTACAAGGAGAAGACTAAGGCCTTTCATGACAAGCACATCAAAGAGAGTTCAAGGCTGGAGATCAAGTTCTTCTCTATAACTCTAAGCTGAAGCTATTTCGGGGAAACTCGAGTCAAAGTGGTCTGGTCCATTTAAGGTTAAGGAAGTGAAGCCTTATGGAGCAATTGTGCTTTGGAGTACTGATGGGAAGGACTTCACAGTGAATGGTCAGAGAGTCAAGTTGTATATGGCCAACACACCAAGGAGAATGGGACATCAGCTCGACTCTGATCTACCCGGCTTAGTCTCAAAGGTAGCAAAGTCAAGCTAGTGACTTTAGACAAGCTCACTTGGGAGGAAGTCCCATGGCCATCCTTGTACATATTCTTCTGAGTTTTCAAGATCTAGTGGAGTGAGTATGGTTTGAGTTGAGCTTACTCCTCATAAAAAAAAGATGATGAAGCGGGGTTAAGGTCGAAAATGTGGAGTTTTGGTGAGACTGACTGGGTTGAGTGCGTGGAGTCGCATGCAGCGCATTGATTGTCGAAGAGGAAAGAAGCCACCGCGGGGAGACACACGCGGGATGTTATACACCCAGCGCCGCGATCGTACTGATGGCAAGGCAGCGGGGCTCTTCCGCGGCGGTCACTACCCAGACCCTCCTACCCGCGTCAGCCACACGGAATATGTATCAAACTCTCTCCCCACCCACACGCGCCAACCCAGCCCACCCGGCGTGCCCGACCCACGACCAGCGTCCCAACCGGTTTCACCCCTTTCCTATACCTAACCTGTCAGATCTCTCTCATTTCTCCTCCTCTTTCACAAATCTAAAACCTCTCAAGCCTCCACAAACCAAACCATATCTCACTCAAATCTCCACCAAATCTCACAATTCTTTTCCTAAATCCAAGTTTTCATCTCTAGAGTTTCTTTTCTTGAATCCATTCATCTTTTTCATTCATCCAAAGCAAGGTATGGTTTCTTTAAGTTCAAATTCGTAATGCTCATGAACCCTAGAAATTTGAATTTGAAATTTGACCGTTATCTTGCTAGATTCTTGTGAAATAGACTAGGAAAGCTTATATATCATGTTGGGTTGTTGATTTCATGGTGAATTTGAGCTGAATTTGAACTTTCAAAATTAAGATTCATGAGATTTGGAGGTTTTTCAAAATTGGCTTAATTGATATTGATTCTGGTTTAGCTTGGTTAATTGAGATGTTTTAGAGCTTGCTCAGGAAGTCTTCTCATTTTAGAACTCATTTGCCCATGAACTTTGCTATTTGGAATTTTCATGCTTAAAAAAAAATTGAGAAGCTTTATCCTTTGCTCTTATCTCTTGTGGGCTTGAATGCATGCTTAGATGAAATATGATAGCTTTTGCTTAGGCTAATTATCATGAACTGAATTCACATTTGCTTATTCAAGTTTCACTCTTTAAAATGCTTTCTCCTTTCATGTGCTTATTCTTTTCCAAGGTTTGAACTTTTCAGGCACCAATGGGGAGAAAAGATGAAGGCATGATAGAAACTGAGAAACAAGAGGCTGCAAGGGAAGATACAGCTCGGAAGGCAAGCCGTTAACCTCCATGAGTGCAACAGGAGGGACTTCTAGAAACAAGTCTTGGCAGCAAAGAAGTCAATGGGTAATAAGAAGAGAGGGCAAACGAGTTGCCATTGATGAGAATGATGTTGATGGTGATCAAGAACCAGCTCATCTCAAGAGAACCAAGGTGCCAAAGGGCAAGGGTTTAGATCTTCCTCATGTGGAGGAACGTGAGACCAATAGTGAAGAAGAGCAAACTCCCAACAAGAAGGCCAAGATGTCCAATGGGGAAGAGGTTGATGTTGAGAGAGATAGGGGCAAGAAGCCAACTGAATCTGAGTTGCTTGAGCACTTGAGGCATAGTGTGTCTTGGCCTCCAACCAGATTTTCTGATATGGAGATCATGAAAGAGCTGGAGACTGATGAAGACATCAAGGCCATGCTGGAACACATGAATATGTCAAGCTGTTACTCGATGGCTCACCCCACTTTCAAGGAGGTCTCATGTCAATTCTTGGCATCATTGGAGGCAATCTTTCACTCCTCTAAGCATGCAAGGCAAAAATGGGGGAAGATAAAGTTCAAGATTGATGAGAGAGTCCACTTCATGAACTTGAAAGAGATTGGGCAGGTGCTTGGTCTTCAAGACCAGGAGTCATCCATTCAAAGCTTGCTGGAGTCCAAAGGGAAAAGAACATTACACACTTGACTTGGAAAGTCTTAGCTGGCAAGGCTCGCATCTCCAGCCGTGACAAGAGCGCTTCCATTAGACATTCCTCAGTGCTTTCTCCACAGGTTGCTTGTCCACACCATCTTCCCAAGGAAGGAACCAGGAACAGTCTTTGAGGAAGAGCTGAGACTTCTTCACCAAGCACTCCAACACTATGCCTCACCTCCTCAGTTGGCTTTTGTGAACAAAGACTTCTACAAGGACTTTAGTATGGTGGGGTTCTTTGTGCAGTGCCTCATGTACTACAAG
The DNA here is from genome assembly GCA_016771965.1 of Brassica carinata. Classification (NCBI taxonomy): domain Eukaryota; kingdom Viridiplantae; phylum Streptophyta; class Magnoliopsida; order Brassicales; family Brassicaceae; genus Brassica; species Brassica carinata. The sequence continues at coordinate 51,130,992 of CM028688.1, forward strand.
GATTGGGTTTGGACAAACTGACATTGGAGTTTTAAGGCTCCTTGTTCAAATCAAAGTAGTATAAAAGATTTTGAATCAATCCTAAGTGATTCTAAAGCAAAGGGAATGCAGGTTCATACTTAATCTAAGTGCAACCAGTTTTTAGGATGATGAGAACTAAGAAACTAATGATCTAAAGCAATAAAGTAACAAACTTTCAAGCAATATGAGTAATGAGGACCCATGGGGCTCGTATATTGACTTTGGGTGATTAAGATCTGATCTAAAGGTGGCCAGCTATCAATCAAACACTTTTCTTATGCTTAGACAACAAAGCTAAATAAGTTCTTTCTCAAGATAAATGCTCTTTTGCAACAATCACCTAATACATCAAATCTCTTTGACTGTAATGACTAAAGCAAACATGGAGAACAAGTCTAATAGAAATCCTAGCTCCTTTAACAACAAATCTCTTTGGTAAAGCAAGCTAAAAGCATTGAAGAGTTGGTTCAGGCATTTCATCGAACACCTCTCGGGCATGAAACACCTGAAGATCTATTTTAGTATGATCAAGACCAAAATAGCATTGAGAATCCTCAACAAGCAAAGAAAGAAGTAGATCAAACACTAAACACTCTAGATCTTCACCTAATCACCTAGCCCATGAATCTAAAGTTGATCTACTCACTACTCCACATGCTTACTCTTAAACCCATGAAGGATTCAAGCTTAATCATGTAGATGAAGAGATAAAACACTCAAGAACACAAGAACAAGATGAGATTTAGATTCAAGAATCAAACTTTCTACAAAGTGTTTTTGTGTTTCAGGAGAGAATAAAACTTAGATCTAAAGTTGTAGCTTACAAAAGTATTTATACTAGGTGATATACCATTGATTTTACCCGTTTTTAACATGGTATATGAGTGTTTTTACTACTATTATCTATGTTTTGGAGTCTATTATGTATGTTTTCAGCCAGAAGAATTTTGGTGAAAAGTGATGTTTTAGGTGCCTTTTGGAGCTTAAAGAAGAGTTCACCCGAGATCAAGACCAGAGGTCGACACGAGTTACATCGATCGATGCACACTCTGTGCAATCGATCGACACACATTAGTCGAAGAACGATACATCGAGACCATAATCGATCGATGTACACCCTGTACTATCGATCGATACGTGAGAAAGACAAGTTGGACCTGGCGAACTTGAAGCCCAAGATATCACTTTTACAAGAATGCCCCTGGCGAGTTTTTAACCTAATGAACTCATATATTTATATGCCTAAGTGTTTTGGCATTTAACAACAAGTTTAAGAAGTTTAACAAGTTTAAGAAGTTTTAAACAAGCCTTCTTTAATACAAGTCTTTTCTACAATACAAGTTTTATTCAAGTTTAGTCTACTTCTACTTATTTCTTTTAGTGTTAACAAAGGTTATAGAATTCTAAACCTAGAGGAGAGATCCAAAGATATTTGTGATTGGAACCTAAATGTTCACCCTCTAATGGATTACATGAACTTCTATTATTACCTTGTTGTTATGAACTACTTAGCCATGTCGACTAGATTCATTTGTTAGATTTAGGGTTTAAATAGGATATGAGGGATTAGTCCCAACCTATAATTGCTATAGTTGTGATATTTATTGTTAGGATTGTTCCCTAATGCTTTTTCTAGCTTAGCTACCTAGAACATGAACTTGGATTGCATTGTTCATTACATGCAATACGACAACATCCTAAACATGCTATGACCCTCTTGAGATATCGCAGCTGATCTAAGATCATGGTGAGCATTTTATCAACTTCGCGTAAAGCTTGCTTAGAACCGTGTCGATCGATACTCCTATAGAGTAATCGATCGGCGTAGTAGAGGTGTATCGGTCGATATTCTATCGAACTATCGAGCGATACCATCGGCAGAGTAGCCACCAACACCATTTAGCATCTAAGTAATAGATGGTCTAAATAATCACGAACTGATGGATTCATTTAATAAGTGTTGAGCTCGACATATCATGCAAGCAACTTGTTAGCCTTTATAGTATTTATAATCCTGAATTCCTGAATACTTACCTGAATCTAACTACTTTTCTTAACTGTTTTAAAACCAAATCCTTTCAACTGAGTAATCTTATCCTTACTCAGCAAACCTGCACTTGATTTTAAGCTATTTTCAACCTAGCATAGTCATTAAGATTGCATCTTATTTGTACACTAGCTCTGTGGATTCGATCCTAAGTACAACTGAACCTCTTATTTGAGAGAGTAAAGTCACTCCTTAGGGTAATTTGAGTGATATCACTAGGCTTGGAAAACCTAAAACATCAAGAGAAATGACCAAAAGGTCCCTGAAATCACTTAAGTTTGACCAGCTTCAAATTGGTCGGGGTCAGAGGACCAGCGTGAAGTCACCCAGTGCTAGGTCGTCCGGCGGGGTCGATGACCTTGATGGTCTTCCAGCTGGGTCGTCCAGCTGGTCGTCAACCGTCTGGGGCGACCAGGGTTGATATGCCTCTAGTAAATCGATCATAACTCTTCCAATACAGCTCCAAATGACTTGAAACCACTTCCATTGGAAATCTAATTCAATTTAATATGTCTTCCCAAAATCTTAGAAACTGAAGATATATTTTATGCCTCCACCCATGTTCATCTTTCAGCCTTTTGCACCACAAATGTCTCAAAAACACCTCTAAGAACTCCATAGCACACTCCAATACCTGATAAAGACATATGAATGCAATATGACCCCTAAAGATGCCTAATTCATAATCTACATGATCATTATGTACAAAATATGATGGTTAAAATCATGCATATATGCAAGATATCACAAACTATGATTCAACCTCGATTGGGATTGGTGGCTTGTTAACACTATTGCTTGAGCATAAGGGTATCAGCTTGGGAAATGATGCAGCTGGAGCAGTGATATACCATGGATTTGACCCGTTTTTACCCATGGTATATAGGTGTTTTAAGATATATCTTATGTTTTGGAGTCTATTAGGTATATTTTCAGGTTGAGGAGCATTTTGAAGTAAAGTGATGATTTTGGAGCATTTTGGAGCTTAATAGAGATTTCATCGAGTTGACCATCAAACCGACCAGGAATTGTCGAAATCGCCTGAGACAGAATGGTTTTAGCCGCTTAAAGCCCAAGTCTTCACCAAATTACAAGATTGCCCCCGACGAGTTTTTAACCTAATGAACTCAATATTTATAGCTTGCCTATGTGTTTAAGGCAAAGCAGCTTTTACTTTCTATTGTTCCTACTTTGTTATTCTCTATCTCTATCTATGAGTTTCTTTCATCTTGTTTCTATGAATTGCTTGGCCATGTCTGAGTAGTTTCATTGTTAGATATAGGATTCAAATAGGCTCTGAGGATTAGCTAGCTATAGATTGCTAAGTTGTGATATTCATTGTTAGGATGTTCTTAATGCTTCGTTCTAGAGTAGCTAACTAGAATATTGACTTAGGATTGTTTTTAACCTGAATTCATCCTGAATACATCCTATTCAAGCTAAGATTACTAGAGGAAGGCGAGAGCTTATCTATAGTCTTGGTGAGCTTGATTTCTTCGGCATAAAGCTTACTAGAAGCGTGTCGTCGATATTCCTATAGAATAATCGATCGACGGAGCGAAGGTGTATCGATCGATACTCCTATAGAGTCATCAATCGACACATTCTAATTGATCATCCGATAGGTGAGATCATTAGATCTAGTTATCGACGAATCTAAGCGGCGTGATGGGTCACATCTACCATACACTCAGCAACAACATCAACTGGCTAACCAAAAGGAGTGAGTTGATGTAGAAAGAACTAGCTATGCTTCATGAGAAGAATGATTGTTGACAAAAGAAACCTGCATCGATCAACATTGAAACTTTCCTATCAATCGACGCAAGACTTACATCACTAGAAGATTTGGTGAAATCATTCGACTACAAGCTCGATGGAGTATACTATCCATTTCAATGAAGACATGGATGGATTGACCAGCAGACTGATCAATTACAGCAAGAAGTAGACACCATTCAGAAACAGCTAGATTTTCAAGCAGGAACAATCTCATTGATCGACATGGAAAACCGCCCATCGATCGACAGGATTTCACTTTGCTCAAGGCCAGATGAAGTTATTCGGTGAAGCTTCACAAAATCATTCAGACACAAAAATCGACCGATGGATAACATGTCCCATCGATCAATATTCAGCCATAAAGCTATGTACCATAGCTGATATGGAAAAGATGGCAGAAGAAATCTACACTGCCATAGAAAGATCGGAGGAGGTATCCTAAAGGAGACACGACGAAACTTATTTCCCGATCAATAACAACATCAGTGGACTAGAATCATGCGAGAAAAGACTGCGAAGGAACTCAATGTTGTTCGGAGGCAACTTGCGAGTAAACCTTCAAAATCAGCATCGATCGACAAGGGACACAAAAAATCGAGCAACGATAGACATATGGCGCCGATCAACACAACAAGATCAGCATCGATCGACGCAAAATCACAATCTGTCCACACCAAGCTACTAACAGAGATGCTGAATATGCTTGATTCAATGCATGAAGAACTAAAGGAATTATCAGATTATGCTTATGACAAGATTGGAAAGCACGAATTCAGCATTGACAACATTGGAGAGAGGCTACAGATCATCACAGATGCAGCAGCAAAGATGAATGAGAGATGGACCGAGGGATGATGCCAAAAAACTTCATTGCTACATGGTTCGGATGAACAGAGATAATGTGGATACTTGTTTCCCAACAAGTAGCTGTTTTGCACCTCACTAGCCCAACCACCTACAAAAAGTCAAGCTAAAAAACTATAACAAAGCGCTGAGTGGGAGGAAGAAGAGAGGAAGATGAACAAGTGTAGACGATATCCTAAAAGACATCGACCGACGAAACCATGTCGACATCGATCGACATAGCCACTTTCAAAACGATCGACGACCTTCTCTTGCCCTCGATCGACATGGACTTCGGTCAGGTCTATCGTTCAAACTTTTCAAACTATTACTTATGGTTTATGTTATCCCATTAACTCCGACTGGTTGTACCGAGGACAGTGTATAAATTAAGTATGGGTGGGAAGTTGCTGATATTACTCTACCTTTTGATCTCATTATATGTTTTCAAAAGTTTTATTGAGTCGAAGGGGACAATGATCTTTTTCGATCTTTACTTGTTATCTAACCATTCTTTAGCACCACTCTTAGATATGTTGACTGCAGAATGTACTATAGATGCTAAAGTGGATCACCAATCCTAGAACCACACTTGCTATGAATGTTTGAAGGAATCAAAGCTGATCTCCAATCAAACTTGACTACATCTGCTTGTCTTGGGGCTTGGTATACACGGGTCAGATGCTTCAAACAAGTCTGGAAGGTAAACCATGTGTAAATAGATATATTACCCTCTCTCTCTCAAATTTGAAATTTAGATTTAAATTCTTAGTCTTTCAAAATACAAAATTTAGGATTAGTTAGATATTTACTTAGGAAAAGAATTGAACAGGACTTGGTGGCTACAACCATTAAGGCTTGATTCAAAAGAGTCCTAGGATATAGGTCCAAAAGAAGTGGACAGGGCTCGGTGGATAAAACCATTAAGACTTGATTCATGGAAGCCTGTCCAATCTTGGTCACGTCTTGCAAATATAAGCAGACTTGACTAGGATAGAAATAAGTAGAGAGAGAAATGAACTTCTTTTACCTGCAGGTCTAGATACTTGTTTGAGCAGCCTTGCATCTTCTGATCCATACCCCAAGGTAAAGCCTGCACTTTTATTTTATGTAAAGAAATGAGATCAGTAGAGGGTGAGTCGGTGGGGATTTGCTAAATTGCGGCTAGATGAATTTGGTTGCTAAGCTAGGATATGGTATAGAGTACTTTTGTGGTTAGGGGATATTTGATGTGGCTTGCAACATTGTAGAGGTGATGATTCTAGTTAGAGATTGTCCGAGTCCCTGCTGTTTTTAAAACCTCTTTCAGAGAAAATGCCTCTTTGTGTTGCTTGTGGACAAGCAAAAGGGTAAGTCAGGGAAGTTGATATACCATGGATTTGACCGTTTTACCCATGGTATATATGTGTTTTAAAGATATATATATTATGTTTTGGAGTCATTAGGTATGTTTTCAGGTTCAGGAGTATTTTGGAGTAAACTGATGATTTTGGAGCATGTTGGAGCTTAATAGAGATTTCATCGAGCTGACCATCAAACCAGACCAGAGGTGGATATTGAGAGACAACAATCGTTGGATGCACACTCTGTTTCATCGATCGACATCAATACCGAAGGTCGGCGTATCAAGATTATAATCGATCGATGCACATTTGGTGACATCGATCGATGCGAATTAAATGAGACAAAATGGTTCCAGCCGACTTAAAGCCCAAGTATTCACCAAATTACAAGATTGCCCTGGCGAGTTTTTAACCTAATGTACTCAATATTTATAGCTTGCCTATGTGTTTAAGGCACAACATGCTTTTACTTTCTATTGTTCCTACTTTTTTATTCTCTATCTATCTATCTATCTATCTATCTATGAGTATCTTTCATCTTGTTGCTATGAATTGCTTGGCCATGTTTGAGTAGTTTCATTGTTAGATTTAGGGTTCAAATAGGTTGTGAGGGATTAGCCCCAACTATAGATTGCTAAGTTGTGATATTCATTGTTAGGATGTTCTTAATGCTTGTGTTCTAGAGTAGCTAACTAGATTCTTGACCTAGGATTATTTGTTAACTTGACTTCATCCAGAATACATCCTATTAAAGCTAAGATTACTAGAGAAAGGCGAGAGCTGATCTATAGTCTTGGTGATCTTGATTTCAACTTCGTATGAAAGCTTACTAGAAGTGCATCGTCGATATTCCTATAGAATAATCGATCGACGGAGCGAAAAGTGTATCGATCGATACTCATATAGAATCATCGATCGACACTTTCTAATTGATCATCCCGATAGGTGAGATCATTAGATCTAGTCATCAGACGAATCTAGAAAGTGAATGCTGGTCGATTTGTTCATAAGTTTTGAGCTCTTTAATATCATGGATGCAACTTGTTAGGCATCTATGGGATTACAATCTGATCACCTGAATAGAAACCCTAAGTCTAGCTACTTTCTTTAATTGTTTTAAGACCCTCAATCAAACCCATCGAGAAACCGCCTTGCTCAAACCTGCAATTTAAAGTTAATCTAAGTCAACCTAGCTTACTCACAAAGGATTTGATCTTTTGTGTTCCCTAACTCCCTATGGATTCGATCCCTAAGTACTACAACTGAACCACTTATTTGAGAGAGTAATTCACTCCTTAGGGTAATTTGAGTGACATCAGCACCCTGTCCCATCGATTGACATCAGTATTAAGAGATTTCGGCGTATCGAGATTATAATCAATCGATGCACATCCTGTGACATCGATCGATACCGAGTTGCACAGAAGACAGAATGGTTACAGCCGACTTTAAACCAAGTCTTCACCAAATTACAAGATTGCCCCTAACGAGTTTTTTAACCTAATGAACTCAGTATTTATAGCTTGCCTATGTGTTTACGGCAAAGCATGCTTTATTAGTTCTATTATATTCTATTGTTTTAAGGTTTAAGAGATTCTTAGAGTTGGAGAGAAGATCCAAAGAGATTTGTGATTGGAACTCCATTATTTGTTTTCTCTATTTATTTTTTTATGAAGTTCTTCTTTCACCTTGTTGTTATGAATTACTTGGCCATGTCTGAGTAGTTTCATTGTTAGATTTAGGGTTCGAATAGGTTGTGAGGGATTAGCCCCAACTATATATTGCTAAGTTGTGATATTCATTGTTAGGATGTTCTTAATGCTTGTGCTATAGAATAGCTAACTAGAACCTTGACCTAGGATTGCTTGTTAACTTGACTTCATCCTGAATCCATCCTATTCAAGCTAAGATTACTTGAGAAAGGCGGAAGCTGATCTAAGAGTCTTAGTGAGCATTCAATGAACCCGCGCATAAAGCTTGCTAGAAGCGCGTCGATCGATATTCCAATAGAATAATCTATCGCCAGAGCTAAAGGTGTATCGATCGATACTCCTATAGAGTCATCGATCGATACTCCTATAGAGTCATCGATCGACACATTCTAATTGATCAAACCGATTGGTGAGATTATTAGATCTAGTCTTCAGCCGAATCTAGAAAGCAAACGCTGATCGATTTGTTCATAAGCTGTTGAGCTCTTTAATATCATGCATGTAACTTGTTAGACATCTATAGGATTATAATCCTGATCACCTGAATAGAAACCCTAAGTCTAGCTACGTTCTTTAATTGTCAAAATTCTCAATCAGATCAACCGAGCAACTACCTTTCCCAAACCTTCAATTTAAAGTTAATCATAATCAACTTTTGTGTTCCCTAGCTTAGTCACTAAGGATTAGATCTTTTGTGTTCCCTGGCTCCCTGTGAATTCTATCCCTGAGTACTACAACATACCCTCTTATTTGAGAGTAATTCACTCCTTAGGGTAATTTGAGTGAGATCAAAATTAGGCTTCTTGAGGAGCTTTAATGCAATTAGATTTAATCTGATTAGGTCTAGGTTATTTCTTTTAAACCTTTTTCTGACAAAAGAAAAAAAATTTCTTGTCTTTTGAGGTGCATGCCCAGCAGTACCAGAAGCAACAAGGAAACTTAGGTGCTATTCTCAGAAGATCCTGCGAATTTAGAACGTTCGATCCGCAAAGACAAACGCTCCGCATCGATCGACCTAATCACAACTTCATCGACCGACACTCGTACACCAACATCGACCGAGACACTTTCGTCGACCGACATCTTTCATCCGACATCGATCAATACATCAGTTCATACATCGATCGATACTCAGCCGCGAGACATGGTTGCGACACTGATTCTCAGACAGGACGAGAATGGGGACCTGCGTGATCAAGAAGGTTGCCTGCGTAATGCAGCAGTTCAAAAGTTAGATGCTCAAGGGAATGTAATCTGAGCCTGATGCTGTAGCTACAAGAGCGTTGGCTGATTACAAGCGTTCAGATCAGCTATTAAGCCCTCCAGCTATTAAGAGTTGCGATTCGAGCTGAAGCCGCAGTACTACACACTCATGGGACAGAGACCCTACAGTAGGTTATCTCACGAGCATCCTATGGACCATCCGAGAGGTTCGAGGATCTCATATCTGCTATCAAAGCAAATGGAGTCCACGAGGACTACCTTCTCTGCAAGCTCTTCAAGTACTCTCTTGCTGGAGAAGCTTCGCAGTGGCTTAAGCAGCTACCACCAGAATCTCTTACATCTGGGCGACATGAAGAACGCATTCCTTCAAAACTTCTTTGATGGCGCTGGAGACTTAAGGAGCAAGATCGCTACATTCACTCAGGAACCTGGATAATCATCCAAGAACTCTGGATCAGATTCAAGTCTTACCAGCGAGATTGTCCACCGATGGATTCAACCAAGTGCAGCTGCTCAGTACTTTCTTCGAGGCATCACACTACAATATTAGATGGCTCTGGACACTGCTAATGAAGGCAACTTGAACACCAGGAATCCAGAGGAAGCTGTGACACTTATAGAGAACTTTGGATCCAGCAACAGCACCAAGAACACTAATTTCGAAGAAGGAAATCTGCAGCATTCCTTGGAAGGAGCAGATGGATGAGGTGAAAGCAAAGCTGGACAGTGTTCACAAGCTGCTAAGGAAGCAAGTTTGCTCAGTGAAGGATGTAGAAGTTGTAGATGTAGAGGATGATAACATAGAAGGGCGTGAACTTCATCGGTGGAGCTGGATTTGAGAGGTCTGGAAACCAGGGAGGAGAGAAACTTCTTTGGACAAAGTAACTTCAACCAGAGATCATAGAAACCCTTCAACAACAACTACAGCAGCAACTTCAACAACAACATGAGTTATGTAAACTAATCTTACCAGAATCCACCACAACCAACTCGAGAGCAAAATAGAAGCAATGCTTGACCAGGTTCTTTAAGGTCAGCGAAGCTAACGGTGGATTTCAATGGAAAATTGATGTTGTCTACACCAACCTGAATACAAAGTTTGAAGCTTTGAGCACTCATGTGAAGAAGTTGGAGACTCAGGTGGTTCATACAGAGAAGCTGTTAGGAAGCAAGAAGTCTTAACAAGGGGATAGGTGAAGAAGCAACAAAGCACCACGTGAATGCCATCATAGAGGATGATTTATGGCAAGTGTTGAAGCATGAGAAGCTGCAAAAAGGAGGTTTCAAAGTGGAAAGCTCCATGAGTTTAGGCGGGACATTGGTGTCGACCGGCGTCGACAGTGACCATCGATCGACGGACTACACCGAGTCGATCGTCGAGCTTAGGCGAGCATCGATCGACGCCATCAGCGAGTCGTGTGCCGTGCAATGTCGTGAAGATAATGACTCACGAGGAGTTAGCAGCAAGACACCGCATCCACCCAGCCCTTTATCGTCAATATCGATCGGCATAAAGAACCTGCCATTGATCAATGTGGAGAACCCGTCATCGATCGACAACCTCCAGCATCCATCGATTGATGTGTACCTCTCACATACCGAGTGCAGTTACCAAAGATTGATGTAACACGACTCAATGCACTCAGACAACAATCCAAACCTTCAGATACCCTACCAGACACCGCCAGCACTCAACCTAAAGATGCACCAGAGCCTATGGAAGTTGATAAGGTTCTCAAGCATCTGAAGAGTGGAGTCAATGAGAAGGAGATGGATAGCTTTACAAAGAGAGTTCCCAGAATCCCACTTGAGAAACCTTTGAAGAAGCCTACTTTATGACAAGGAGTTTTCAAGGTTCCTAGGCCAAAGTAGTATAGAATCAAGTGTCAATCAATCCTAAGCCATTTTGAAACAGAGAATGGAGGCAATTACTTAATCTAAGTGCAATCAGGTTTTAAGATTGAAGAGAACTAAGAACTATGCTAAAATGCAATAAAGAAACAAACTTTCTTTCAAGATGAGAATATAGGATCCATGGGGTTAGGAATTTGATCTTGGGTGATCAAGATTCAATCTAAGATGGAAAACTTTCAATCAAACTAATTTCTTATGCCTAGACAATACACTAAACAAGCTCTTTCTTAAGATAAATGCTCATTTGCAAGAGCTATCAATACATCAAATCTATTTGACTGTAATAACAAAAGCAATCATTCAGAATAAGTCTACTAGCAATCATATCTCTTTTAACAACAAATCTCTTTGGCAAAGTGATGCTAAGAGTTTTCAAGGCTCTCAATCAAAAGTTGTAATATATAAGATGTCAATCCAATTCTAAGAGATTTCAATGCAAAGGGAATACAAGTTCATGCTTAAGCTAAGTGCAACCATAAAGTGAGATGAGATGATTATAAACTAAGGCAATACTAGAAATGCAATAAAAGATGAACTTTCTTTTCAATATGAGACAAAGGGGATTCTTGGGACAAAGGAATTGACTTTGGGTGATCAAGTTTCAATCTAAGATGGCAAACTTTCAATCAATCCAACACCTTAAGCCTAGACACAATTCTAAACAAGCTCTATATCTAGATGAATGCTTATTCACTAACAAATCTCAAGCATCTAATCTCTTAGGTTGAATAATATGAAAGCAATCATTAAGAACAAGTCTATTAGCTATCAACACCTTTAACAACAAATCTCTTTGGTAAAGAATGTTAAAAGCTTAGGAGAGTTGGTTCAAGCATTTCATCAAACACCTTTAGGGCATCAAATGCCTATAGCTCTATTTTGAAGAGGCCAACTCCAAAATAGCAATAAGAACACTCTACAAGCAAGGATCAAGAAGGATCTACACTAGAACATCTTAGATCTACAACTAATCACTCTTAGTCTCCCAAGCCAATGAACCCTAGATAGATCTACTCACTAATAGATATGGAAAACCTTAAAACCATGGATGATTCAAGGTAAAACATGATTAGTGATAGAAATAATCCAACAAACACAAGAAAATAAGATGAAAGCAGTTCAAGATCCAAACTTTCTTCAAGATCAAAATGTGTTTTTGTGAGAAATGAAGTTAATCCCACCAAAGAGATTACAAGAGTATTTATATGGCATGGAAGCCCTTAAAACATAAAAAGAAATGACCAAAAGGTCCTTGGTGTCACTTAAGTCTCGACCAATCATAAGCTTGGAAAAAGGAAGAAGCTTGGACACCCGGGTTGGGTGGTGCTTGACCAGGCCGGGTACAGCCAGCCTGCGTGCCTCATCGATCCTGTCCATCCAACCCGTGCGGGTTGTCCTGGCAGTGCCTTTAGTCGGGTGCCTTCTCACGTCGTGTAGGTTGAGGCGCATGTGGATTTCCGCGGGTGATCCAGGCCGGGTGGATGAGGCCGCGTGAGGATGCCGTGCGGGTGGTTTTGGCCGCGTGCCTCACCCCGGGTATGTAGGCCATGCGGGTTCTTCAGGCCGTGTCCTCCAAGGCCGCGTGCTGTCCTCTTCTCATTTCGTCATCAGGCCGTACGGGTCCTTCTCCCTGGGTAGTCTAGGCCGGTTGTCCTGCTTCATTCAAGCCGTCCTGATCTTGTCCAAACACGTGCGGGTGGTGAATCTCGGGTGTGCCTACCCGGGTGGGACTGATACGCCTTGTCTGAATTGATCATAACTTCTCCAATATAGTTCCAAATGACTTGAAACCACTTCCATAGGAAATCTAACTCAATTTTCTGTGTCTCCACAAAATCTTAGCATCATAAGATTTCTCTAAGGCTTCCGTCCATGTTCATCTTTCACCCCCTTTTGGATCACAATGCTCCCAAACATCTCCATTCACTTCATAGCACTCTCCAACACCTGATATAGACTTATGAATGCAAAATGAGCCTAAAGATGCCTAATGCCTAACCTATATGATCAAAATACACAAGATACGAATGCTAAAAATATGTAAATATGCAAGATATCAACTCCCCCACACTAGTCCTTTACTTGTCGTCAAGTAAACTTTTCAAAACACAAGGAGGAGAGATATAAAGATGGAAGTAAGCCAAAAGAAAGACTCAAAGCACTCAACTTGACATCCTAAAGAAAAATAGCAAATAGCATGAGCAAAACTCTCTTATTATGCTCTAGCTTCACAAGGCCTATCAATACTCTTATGCCTCTACACATGATGCAATGCCTATAAACCAACATGTTCTCTTAACCAACTCTCACATTGATTCACACACACACACACTCAAGGTGAGTTTTCATAAATGGGCACAAGATCTCAATGATTTGGCTGGGCGATCAAATGGTCTATTATGGATGAAAAGAAGGTTTCAATGCATTATTTCAAGGTGGAAATCACTCAAAATCAAGGAGCTTGATCATTATGCAAAATTTATCTAAGACCAGGAGCAATTCTTGCATAAATGGATCCATCCTCATCATTCTACCCAATTCTAAGTGACTACAAGTTCTACACCTTTTATTCATCCCATAACCCAAAATGAAAAACATTCTCACATCACTCACCCAATGAACAACTCTCTTTCTTTTGATACAACCACTAAAGACCTTTGATTCACAATTAACACTTTTATTGAATCTTTCTTTTCTTTTCTTTTGTTTTCTTTTATTTTCTTTTATTTTCTTTTCTTTTCTTTTCTTTTTTTTGTTTTTGTTTTTTGTTTTTTTTTTATGAAGGGAAGGTCTCAAACATCAATCAAGAGCTTCTTATCTTTCTATTCTAGGTCTCTAGGGATTTTCTTTCTCAATCACTTTTTTGTTTCATCAATCTCACCTTTATCACTTCCCAAACCCAAAATATAAACCTTTAAGAAACAAAGACCCCACTCACCATCCTAGAAGCTAGCTCAAATGAGGACCCTATCCTAGCAAGAGATGAGAACAAATCCATGTCGCCCCAATACTCTCAAGATTTTGCACATGACAAACTATCAAAAGAGGCCTCACTCATGCAAATCAATGTAGGCTTCAAAGAATGGCTAGGGCTCAAGGGTATGGAAGTGCCATTTAGGTTAACAAAGAGTGGTATAATGGGAAAGATAACCCAAATGTGTATGAGATCCATGATAGAGTATGAAAATGCCCATATGCAAAAGAAATTAAGTTCATTCAAGTCTAAGTTCAGGTTGGAGCTGGTTTCAAGAACAATGCCAATATCAAGCAAGCAAGCAAGTTGCAAGAAGAGTTTTCAAGGCTCAAAGCATGCAAGCCTTTCAAAAGATGCTTAAGCTACTTGATATGTTTAACTAAAGCCAAATTCAGTGCAAACAAGTGTTCTTTACAAGGCAATGTTCCATGTGCAATTGAATGCAACCTATATGCTCTAGACTCAATCTTAAAGATGCCAGTGATGCAACTACATGATTCAAAAAATTTTAAATTTTTTTGGTTTTTCTATGCATATATGAATGTGCGATGCAATGCATGAGACTCTCAATCACAAAGCAAACATGATCAAATACTTGGTACCTCCCCCACACTTAAATCACACAGTCTCTGTGTGAGTAAGAGAGAAGGAGATACCCCACAAGACAAAAGCAAATATATATACAAGAAGGGTTGGAGTGATACCTAAGAAGGAGGTTTGGGCGTGGTGTTTAGTGTCAAGACTAGGAGCTGGTGATATCACTCAAATTACCCTAAGGAGTTACTTTACTCTCTCAAATAAGAGGTTCAGTTGTAGTAATTAGGGATCGAATCCACAGAGCTAGTGTACAAATAAGATGCAATCTTAATGACTATGCTAGGTTGAAAATAGTTTAAAGTAAAGTGCAGGTTTGCTGAGTAAGGATGAGATTACTCAGTTGAAAGGATTTGGTTTTGAAAACAATAAAGAAAAGTAGTTAGATTCAGGGTAAGTATTCAGGAATTAAGGATTATAAATACTATAAAGGCTAACAAGTTGCTTGCATGATATGTCAGAGCTCAACACTTATTAAATGAATCCATCAGCTCTGCATTATTTAGACCATCTATTACTTAGATGCTAAATGGTGTTATTGATTAAACATGCGCTGGTATCATTTCGATAGTTCGATAGGAACATCGACCGATACACCTCTAGCTACGCCGATCGATTTCTATAGGAGTATCGATCGTCTGACTCAAGCAAGCTTTATGCTGAAGTTGATACAATGCTCACCATGATCTTAGATCAGCCTTCGCATATCTCAAGAGGGTCATAGCATGTTTAGGATGTTATCAGGTATTGCATGTAATGAATCAATGCAATCCAAGTTCATGTTCTAGGTAGCTAAGCTAGAAAAGCATTAGTGAACAATCCTAACAATAAATATCACAACTATAGCAATTATAGGCTGGGGCTAATCCCTCATATCCTATTTAAACTCTAAATCTAACAAGTGAATCTACTCAGACATGGCTAAGTAGTTCATAGCAACAAGGTAATAATAGAATTTCATAGACCTATTAGAGGGTGAACACTCAGCTTCCAATCACAAATATCTTTGGATCTCTCCTCTAGGTCTAGAATCCTATAACCTTTGTTAACAATTAAAGAACTGAATAGAACTTTATTGAGAACTTGCAAAGTAAAGAAACAGTAAAAGAAAATGAGTAGAAGAAGAAGAAACTCTTAAAACTATGAAAAAGACTTGTTTTTAAAACTTGTTGTTAATGCCAAAACACTTAGGCATATAAATATATGAGTTCATTAGGTTAAAAACTCGTCAGGGGCATTCTTGTAAAATGTGATATCTTGGGCTTCAAGTTCGGCCAGGTCCAACTTGTCTTTCTGCCGCCTCAGTATCGATCGATAGTACAGGGTGTACATCGATCGATAATGTCTCGATGTATCGTCCTTGGCTAATGTGTGTCGATCGATTGCACGAGTGTGCATCGATCGATGTGTAACTCGGCGTCGACCTCTGGTCTTGATCTTGAGTGAACTCTTCTTTAAGCTCCAAAAAGGCACCTAAAACATCACTTTTCTTCAAAATGCTTCTGAACTTGAAAACATACCTAATAGACTCCAAAACATAGATAATAGTAGTAAAAACCCTCATATACCAGGGGTAAAAGCGGGTAAAATCCATGGTATATCAACTCCCCCAGACTTAACCTTTTGCTTGTCCTCAAGCAAACACACAGGCAGTCTTTATGAAAGAGGTTTTGAAAAGCAGGGACTAGATCAAATTCAAACTTAGAATCATAACCTCTACTTTGTTGCAAACCACATCTAAGAGTCTGTCAATCACAGAAGCACATTATGCAATATCCTAGTAAAGCTACCTTAATCATCTAGCCAACAACTTAGCAATCATGTCTGACTAACCCCTCTACTGATTTCATTTTTGTACATAAAAATAAAAGTGCAGGCTTTACCTTGGGAGTATCGATCACAGGATGCAAGGTTGCTCAAACAAGTATCTGGATCTGTATGTAAAAAATTAGTTCCTATCCTCTCTCTCTACTATTTCTCTCCTAGTCAAGTCTGCTTTCATTTGCAAGACATTGACCAATATTGGACAGGCTTCTATGAATCAAGCCTTAATGGTTGCAGCCACCAAGTCCTGTTCACTTCTTTTTGACCTATATCCTAGGATTCATTCCGGAAGCAAGTCTTGAAGGGGTAACCACCAAGCTCTGTTTGAACCCTTTACCTATAGAATTCTTATGAATCAAGTCTTGAGGGGGGTAACCGTCAAGCCTGTTAATTCCTTCCTAGTTAATATCTAACTATTCCTAGAACATAAATTTAAGATAATTTTCGATTTTTTTTATTATTTTTGAACTGAATAAAAATTAAATCTAATTTCGAAAATGAGAGAAAGAGGGTGATAAAATTATCTACTCAAGGCTTTTACCTTCCAGACTTGTTTGAAGCATCCGATCCCATGTATACCAAGCCCCAAGACAAGCAAAGAATTGTCAGGTTAGGTTGGAAATCAGCTTTGGTTCCTCCGGACAATCAATGAAAGTGTTGTCATAGCTGATAGGTGATCAACTTTATCATCTATAGTACATTCTGCATCAACAAATCTAAGAATGGTGCCTAAAAGATTGGTTAGATAAAAAGTGAAAATTAAAATTATCATTATCCCTTTCTTGACTCAATAAAAACCATTTTGAAAATATTTTTGGATGAAATCAAAAGGTAAACAGCATCAGTAACATCCCCCCAGACTTAAATCATACACTGTCCCCAGTGTATAACCAGTTCAGTGAAGGCATATGTAATAATAAAGTACACTGATATCAAAAAGTTAGAACGATATACCTGACCGTAATGCGTATTGATCGATGTTGAGTCGCATTCGTCGATCGCTTCTTTTTGGTTCATGTCGATCGATATCGACAGTGTCATGTCGGTCGATTTCAGTGGCAATCGTCTAATTGTAACTGCAAAGAAAAACAAATACGAAAAATAAAATCCTAAAAATAAAATGAAAAACTACCTAACAGTGGGTTGCCTCCCACTCAGCGCTTTGATTATAGTCATCTAGCTTGACTTTGGATGGGATGAGCTACTGAGATGAAGTCCAGGTACTTGTTGAGAAACAAGTATCCTCTGTATCTTTCTTCTCACCGAACCATGCGTCAAATAGGCTTCTTGTGGCTTCATATTCTCTGGTTTGTTTCTTCTTTAACTCAATCAACTCATCAGTGATCCTTTGAATTCTTTCTTCATGACTTTCAATGCTGACCGCGTGCCATCCTATCTTCCTGCTTCTGAAAGGTCACTATACTCTGCTTGCATTGAATCAAGGCGTTGGATCATCTTGTTGTGGATGGAGCTGGTATCGATCGATTCTTTGGTTGAAATATTGGTCGATGGCTGTTGAAGTCCATCGATCGATGCGCTGGTTGCTCGGTGGATCGATTCTACGGGTGCAGGTCTTCTCACAAGCTGTCTCTGAATGGCTTTAATTTCTTTCTGCATCCCTTCTATGCTAGATTCCATGCTTCCAACCTCTTTAACAAGCGGGAAATACGTTTGGTCTAGACGTCTATCTTGTGAATCATCCACGCTTGTTATTGCTGTGTAGACATCATCAGCTAATTTATCCAAATCGGCTCTGGTACAGATCTCTGAAGTCTGTATATCGATCGATGCAACAGCTTGCTTATCGGTCGATTTTCGCTTCTGCAGATTCTCCTGAAGCTTCTCTGCAAAGAGCTTCATCTGGCTGTCGATTTCAGTCAATCGCCTATCGATCGATGTGAGGTTGAGCTTGTCGATCGATGAAATCGATGCAGCCTGATAATCAAGTTGACGTTGGAACTTCTCAGCCTCCTGCTGTGTAGTATCTATGCGTAGTGCGAGTTCCACCACTTATTTGTCTACTAAGAAGTGTATATCAGCAATTTTCCTCTCAACTGCTTTCAGATGAGTCAATCCTCCAAAAGGATTGCAAGGTGCAGCGGGGTTCATATCTGCATGTGCTTCATTGATAAGGCGGATAGATCTTCTCATCTCTTATGTGCAGATTCTTAGATCTGCTAGGTTGTGCAAGATCCCTCACAGGTTGTGGTTTGTTTGATGCTGAGACGAGCTTCTGCTTTCTTCAATTCTTTCCAGATATCTCCAAGAGACTCATCAACCTCACGTTTTGAGTAAGTGGTCGATGGTGTGGGCTTCGTATCAATCGATCTGGATGTTACTCCGTCGATCGATATTGATCTTTTCTGGCTATGGTTATGTGCGTTGCGAAGATCTTCAAGTTCCAGCTCAAGACGTTGAACCTTCTTGAGTAATCCTTGGTCTGCACTGAACATCCAGTTCATCTCACTGTGAAGCTTGTCTGTGGCCTTTTCCAAACTCTTTTCCATGGAGAGCTTTTCCCATTTGCGTTCTCCAAGTAAACCGATGAACATCTCGTTGATCTCGTCCTTGGTGTAGGTTTCTTGCACCAATTCTCTTCTTGTAAATGAACTAGCGTGCTTTGGTAGACAAATGTAGGAGCGCTCGTCCATTGAAGTTCTTTGGAGCAGTTTCTTGATGTCGTCTTTAGAAATTCTGATGACGTCACCATCTATTCCTCTAGCAAAACCATTCTCGTCTCTGTAGACCCCATACTCATCTCTCTGCTCCCAAAAGAATTTTCGAACTCCATATCGAAATGCTCTCTTTCCGAATTCGGGACACTTATCGATCGATGCGACACACTCTGTATCGATCGATTTTTGTTGAAGATATGGATCCTCCTTGTTGAGATGGTTATCCTCAGTTTCCTTTGGCTCGGTTGTTGTGTTTGCCTCCTGGTGCTGATAGTGGTGGTCTGGTCCGTAGCGTTGTTGCTGGAATAGGTTGTGGGATCCATTGGCTAACTGTAGGACGTCTGCAATGTCTTCTTTGGATATGTGGAGTGTTCGTCCATCCATTGAGCCTGCAAAGCCTTGTGAATCCCTGAAAATACCAAACTCATCCGGGATTAGATTACCGAAATTAAGTACATTTGAATTTGTTACCTGGGATGGTTGGTTGTATGTATCGGTCGATTGCACTGGTTTTGAATTGGTCGATGGTTGTTGCCTATCGGTCGATTGTACTCGTGCCGTGTCGATCGATGAGACTTCTTCGGGTTGGGTGATGTATGTTGGTGTGGCGGTTTCGACCGCGAAGCTCTCGTACTTGTAGTCGCTTTCCCAGCTCCCGATTGAGTAGTCTCCCTCTCGCGTGTTGTTGACTGTGTTTTCGAACGATGCGAGGCAAGTAGTATCGATCGATGGGGAGAAGGCCCTGTCGATCGATGTCGCGATTCTGAGGTTGTGGTGGAGAAGTCGATCTTCATCTTCTCGAAGGTTTTGACATTCTCTAATTCTCTCCTCCTCGTAATCATTAGTATACTCCTCAATATGAGTAGTATTTGCAGCATATGGTGGGATTTAGTAGTCGTTCTCCCACGTGTTTACTTCAAAATCACCTTCTGGAAACTCCTCCTCGATCTGATTGAATAGTGAATTGATCGATGACCATGTGTGGCTGTCGATCGATGTCGGTTCACCAGAAATGATCGATGAGACAGTGTTTCTATCGATCGATTCTTCGGTCTCTGTCTCGTATTCGCCTTGTGAGTCGTATTCATCTCCACAATAGCAAACAGCTACAAGGTCTGAGTCGTCTTGGATCTTCTTAGGGACCTTGAGGACTCGTACTGGATCATAGTAGACCGTAGGGTTGATCAGGGTTAGGCACAGTTTGTTTGTCTGAAGGTTGCAGACTGCTCCAACTGTGGCTAGGAAGGCTCTTCCAAGTAGCAAAGAAGTAGGTAGGGTTATCTTGACGTCCAAGACATGGAAGTCCACTGGAATTAGGGCTTCTCCTATGGTGACCTTAAGGTTTCTCACAATTCCTTCTAGAGTTCTGCTGAGAACAATTCACAAAGATGAACGATTCTTCAGTAGGCTCTATCTTCAGACCTAGATGGTCTGCTATCACCTAGGGTAAGATGCTAACTCCAGATCCTGTGTCACATAGGGCACATGGGAAGTTGATCCCATGGACTGAGCAAGGAACAACGAACTTCCCTGGATCTCCCTTCTTCTCTAGTTTGATCCTCTTCTTCATACTTTCTCTGACTTGGTTGAACATCCTCTTGATGTCTTCTTCTGTCTCCTTGGTTTCTCTGAAAAACATCCACAATCTGTGTGAAAAGTAGGCTTCTTCAAAGGGTTTCTCTGTAGGTATCCTTTGAACTCTCTTTCTGAAACTTGCCAACTCTTTCTCATTAACTCCTCTTTTAAGGTGTTTAGGAACCTTCTCTTTCCTTTTTCTGAGAACTATGCCATCTTTTTCCTTTTCTATCTCCATTGGATCAATAATATCCGTGGGCTTCTTCATTATGGCGGTCGGTGGGTTTCTGGAAGGCTTAGATTGCTCCCGGAGTGCATTAAGTCGTGCAACATCTATCTTGGGAAGTTGCACTCGGCGTGTGAAAACTGAATATCGATCGACAGCTTCTGGAGTGTGTCGACGATTTCTTTATCATTCGGTCGATCGATGGCGCTCGTTCTATCGGTCGACGTGGTAAGGGCTGGGCGGATGTGGGTGTTTTGCTGCGAACTCCTCGTGAGTAAGTATCTTAACGGCATTGCACTCATTGGTAAATCCTTCAAGATCCATCGGTCGATGCTCGTCTTGTTCCATCGATCGATTGGAGTTGGCGTGCGTCGATCGATGTGGCGATTCTGACATCGATCGATTCCAGTGATTGCCGCCAATTCTTCCGATCTGGAAGTCTTCCTCTTGCAGCTTCTCTTGCTTTACCACTCTCCAAAAATCATCCTCTATGATAGCACTAACGTTGTGGCCTGTTGTTTCTTCTCCAGTCCCTTTTCCTAAAGCTTCCTACTTCTTAACAGGTTCTCCTGTCTGAATGACTTGAGTCTCTAGTTTCTTCACATGGGTACTCAAAGCATCAAGCTTTGTGTTTAAAGTGGTGTAGACAGCGTCGATCTTTCCATTGAAGTTCACCTCTAACAACTGCCGGCTTTCAAGAACCTTGCTGAGCATGTCTACTAGCTTTCCTTCTGGGGTTGGTGTGGGTGGCTTCATGTAAGATGAGTTTCCATAACTCCTGTTGTTGTTGGGGTTGCTGCTGTTGAAGTTTTCTCTCTGTCCTGCGAAGTTTCTGTTTCCTTGGTTTCGGACCTCGAAATCGGTTCCACTGATCCAGTTGACTTCTGCTTCTGTGTAGTCATCTTCTTCATCAGCTTCTGCATCCTCTACTGAGCAGATTTGCTTTTTTAGCAGTTTCTGAACATTGTCAAGTGTAGCTTGTACCTCATGTATCTGTTCCTTTCCAAGGAACGCTGCAGATCTTGCTCTTACAATGTTCTTTGTGCTGTTGCTGGATGCTATGTTGTCTATTAGCTTCACAGCATCTTCCGGATTCCTCGTGGTGAAGTTGCCTTCACTCGCAGTGTGTAGAGCCATCTGATATTTCAGTGCGATGCCTCTGAAGAAAGTGCAGAGCAGCTGCACTTTGTTGAATCCATGGTGTGGGCAGTCTCGCTGGTAAGACTTGAATCTGATCCAGGTATCCTTGAATGACTCTCCAGGCTCCTGATTGAATGTGGCAATTTTCCTCCTTAAGTCTTCAGCGCGCGCATCATCAAAGAAGTTACGCAAAAATGCGTTTTTGATGTCGCTCCAGGATGTAAGAGATCCTGGTGATAGCTGCTTAAGCCACTGCAAAGCTTCTCCAGATAAAGAGTGTTTGAAGAGCTTACAGAGAAGGTAGTTCACAGGGACTCCATTGGCTTTGATAGCAGATATGAGATCCTCGAACCTCTCCAGATGGTCCATGGAATGCTCACTGGACAGCCCATAGTAAGGTATCTGTCCCACAAGGGTGTAGTACTGCGGCTTGAGCTCAAAATCGCCTCTCTGAATAGCAGGGGGACGAATGGCTGATCTGTTGGTGTAGAACTGATCAGGACGGTTGTAGTCAGCTAGTGTTCGAGCAGCCTCTTCTACAGGTTGAACAGCTCTGTAGGTGCAGTTTCGGCTCGGGGATTACTTCATTCGGCGTTGAGTTTCTGACCTGCTTCATTACTTAACGTGACCTTCTTGGTCACGCAAGTCTCCATTCTCATCTCGTGTGAGAATAATAGGCGCAGCCATGACTCGCGGAGTAGTATCGATCGATATACGGATAGGGGTATCGATCGATGTCGAATGAAAGATGTCGGTCGACGGTGAAGTAGTGTCGATCGACGTGAAGGTGCGAGTGTCGGTCGACGAAGACGGTGTCTCGGGTCGGGTAAAGGCCGGTATCGGGTCGACAGGCAGTTGATGGCGTCGATCGATGCGGAATGGATTTCCTTGCGGATTGAACGTTCCAAGCTAGCAGGGTCTTCTGAGAACAAAAGTTGGGATTCCTTGTTGCTTCTGGTGCTGGTGGGCATGTACCTGAAAAGATAAGAAAAAAAATTTTGTGTCAGAAAACAAATTAAAACAAAAATAGAAATAACCTAGACCTAATCAGATTAGATCCTATTGTATCAAAGCTCCCCGACAACGGCGCCAAATTTGATATCACTCAAATTACCCTAAGGAGTGACTTTACTCTCTCAAATAAGAGGTTCAGTTGTAGTACTTAGGGATGGAATCCACAGAGAGCTAGTGTACAAATAAGATGCAATCTTAATGACTATGCTAGGATAAAAATAATTTAAAGTAAAGTGCAGGTTTGCTGAGTAAGGATGAGATTACTCAGTTGAAAGGATTTGGTTTTGAAAACAATAAAGAAAAGTAGTTAGATTCAGGGTAAGTATTCAGGAATTCATGATTATAAATACTATAAAGGCTAACAAGTTGCTTGCATGATATGTCAAAGCTCAACACTTATTAAATGAATCCATCAGCTCTCGCATTATTTAGACCATCTATTACTTAGATGCTAAATGGTGTTGCGGTCGGCTACTTCTGCCGCTGGTATCGCTCGATAGTTCGATAGGAATATCGACCGATACTACTCTAGCTACGTCGATCGATTACTCTATAGGAGTATCGATCGATACGGTTCCAAGCAAGCTTTATGCGCGAGTTGATACAATGCTCACCATGATCTTTGATCAGCTTTCGCATATCTCAAGAGGGTCATAGCATGTTTAGGATGTTATCAGGTATTGCATGTAATGAATCAATGCAATCCAAGTTCATGTTCTAGGTAGCTAAGCTAGAAAAGCATTAGTGAACAATCCTAACAATAAATATCACAACTATTGCAATTATAGGCTGGGGCTAATCCCTCATATCCTATTTAAACCCTAAATTTAACAAGT
The DNA here is from genome assembly GCA_016771965.1 of Brassica carinata. Classification (NCBI taxonomy): domain Eukaryota; kingdom Viridiplantae; phylum Streptophyta; class Magnoliopsida; order Brassicales; family Brassicaceae; genus Brassica; species Brassica carinata. The sequence continues at coordinate 51,154,736 of CM028688.1, forward strand.
GAATCTACTCAGACATGGCTAAGTAGTTCATAGCAACAAGGTAATAATAGAAGTTCATAGACCTATTAGAGGGTGAACACTCAGGTTCCAATCACAAATATCTTTGGATCTCTCCTCTAGGTCTAGAATCCGATAACCTTTGTTAACAATTAAAGAACCGAATAGAACTTTATGGAGAACCTTCAAAGTAATGAAACAGTAAAAGAAAATGAGTAGAAGAAGAAGAAACTCTTAAAACTATGAAAAAAGACTTGTTTTTAAAACTTGTTGTTAATGCCAAAACACTTAGGCATATAAATATATGAGTTCATTAGGTTAAAATTAGATGCAGGGCATTCTTGTAAAATGTGATATCTTGGGCTTCAAGTTCGGCCAGGTCCAACTTGTCTTTCTGCCGCCTCAGTATCGATCGATAGTACAGGGTGTACATCGATCGATTATGGTCTCGATGTATCGTCCTTCGGCTAATGTGTGTCGATCGATTGCACAGAGTGTGCATCGATCGATGTGTAACTCTGACGTCGACCTCTGGTCTTGATCTCGGGTGAACTCTTCTTTAAGCTCCAAAAAGGCACCTAAAACATCACTTTTCTCCAAAATGCTTCTGAACCTGAAAACATACCTAATAGACCCCAAAACATAGATAATAGTAGTAAAAACACTCATATACCAGGGGTAAAAGCGGGTAAAATCCATGGTATATCAGCTGGCTTGGTTATAGCAACTAGAGGAGGCTGCTACATGGCAATCATAGGGCTCGGGTGCTTCACTACCTTTCTGATGTCTTGCATATTTACATGTTTTTAGCATTCATATCTTTTTAATTTGGATAATATAAGTTAGGAATTAGGCATCTTTAAGTCCATTTTGCATTCATAAGTTTTTATCAGGTCCTGGAGTGTGTTATTGAGTATTTGGGGTGTTTGGGAGCTTTGTGGTCGAAAAAAGATGAAGAATGGAGTTTGGCCAAGGTCAGGACAAGCCAAGCCATGATCATGACCTCACCTTGGACGGTCGGGATGCGAGATGGACCATGACACTTACCTGGGACGAAGGAAGATGGGACGGCCGAGTTGGAATGGATCAATTCCCGGATGCGTGGCCTGGAGTGCTCGGGAGAGAGCACCCGCGCGGGACAGAAGCTGGACCGGGTGCGCGGCCTAGAGTGCTCGGCCTCACTTACCCGCGCGTGACATGCCAGGAACGGACAGGACGGTGCGAGGGCTGGAGTGCTCGGGTCAGTCCACCCGCGCGGGACAGGCCAGCGGCCGGATGATTCTGCTCGGCCGGATGTGCGCGGGCTGGACGGCTGGAGCCACCCTGAGTGTTTTTGACATTCTTCTCCTATTGGTCAAAGCCCATTTGATTCCAGGGACCTTTTAGTACTTTTCTATGATGTTTTTAGGGCTTCTAAGCCTTGTATAAATACTCTTGTATCTCCTAATTTGGGACTGGTATCTTTTTCTCTCAAAAACACTTTTAGATCTTGAATAAAGTTTGGATCTTGGATCCTTTTTCTTCTTTTATTCTTGTGTTCTTGAGGAATTGTTGCTCTCTAATCATGGTTAACCTTGGATCAATCATGGGTTTAAGGGAAATCATGTCTATTAGGGAGTAGATCTATCTAGGATTCATGGGCTTGGGAGACTAAGGGTGATTAGGTGTAGATCTAAGATGTTCTAGGGTAGATCCTTCTTGATCCTTGCTTGTAGAGTGTTCTTATTGCTATTTTGGAGTTGGCCTCTTCAAAATAGAGCTATAGGCATTTCATGCCCGAAAGGTGTTCTATGAAATGCCTGAACCAACTCTCCAAGGCTTTTAACATTCGTTACCAAAGAGATTTGTTGTTAAAGGTGTTAAGATAGCTAATGCACTTGATCTTAGTGATTGCTTTCATATTATTCAACCTAAAAGATCAGATGCTTGAGATATGTTAGTGAATGAGCATTCATCTAGAGATAGAGCTTGCTTAGGATTGTGTCTAGGCTTAAGGTGTTAGATTGATTGAAAGTTTCCCATCTTAGATTGAAGCTTGATCACCCAAAGTCAATTCCTTTGCCCCATGAGTCCTATTGCTTCAAATTGAATGAGAGACCATTACTTTATTGTATTTTAGCTTAGTTTTAGTTCACTTCATTCCACTCTTTTGATTGCACTTAGCTTAAGTATAGACTTGCATTCCCTTTGCATTGAAATCACCTAGGATTGGTTCAACAATCTTTTATACTACATCATTTGATTAGGAGCCTTGAAAAGTTCTGTATCACTTTCTTCTCTCCTCTAGTGCTAGGCTCCACCTGAAAACCTCAACAACTTTTATTAAAAACTTAAAGGAAAATTGAAATTGCAAAGCTATGTACAAGGATAGCCATGGGACTTCCTCCCAAGTGAGCTTGTTTTGAGTCACTAGCTTGACTACCTTGTCTCTTGAACTAGTGAAAAGGAGGATCCTCCCCACCTTCAAGGGTGATGGTGAGGACCTGAGAGAGAAGCTCTTGAAGCTTGATTGGGTCATCTTGGAGCTGAGGAGTGATGATGGCTCTAGTACTTGAGAATGGTGTGGACTAGCCCTTATGCTTGATCTTGTACTCAATGACACCATCCTTGAGCTTCTTAGGTTGGAGAGTGAGAGTGTGTGGGATCAGATCAAGAGGTGGAGGATGAGGTTCTTTCACCATCTTCTTATTGCCATGAGTGGCCTTTGAGGCTCCACTCATCCCCTCTCTTTTAGCACTTTCCAAGTGCTCAACACACAACTCTTTAGAAGACTCTCCAGCAAGGCCTTCTTTCTTGAAAACAATCACTTTATCTTGCGGCTTCTCAACAGCTTGTTCTCCACAAGTGATTGTCCCACAATAGCCAACATCCAATGGAGATTTTAGAGGATAGGAGACAGCTTTGTTCACATGCATGAGGGTGACCTTCTTGTTGGGAAAGTCAATGCATGCTCCAACTGTAGTAAGGAAAGGAGTACCAAGGATCAAAGGGACTCTCTTTTCAGATGCCATCTTTAAACAGTGAGGTCAATGGGTATGGTACAAGATCCAATCTTCAAGGGGAAGTCCTTGATGATGCCAATTGGGGTTGCAGAAGAAGAATCCCCAAAAATGAGAGAAGAAGTGTCTGGTTCCATGCTTTCAATCCCAAGACTCTTCACCATGTCCATGGAAATCACAGTTACACTTTCACCACTATCAACCAAAGCATCATTCAAAGTGATCTTGCCAAGGGATCAAGACAGGGTGAACTTCCCTTAAGATTCAAGCTTAGGGAGGGACTTTGGAGGGATTGGTGGATCAATCTTCAGAATGGAGATATCCAAAAGCTCATCCACTTCAGCTTGGTGGTCTAGAATATCCTTGATGAGTATCATCTGGACATGAGCTTCACGCATACTCGAGATCTCTGGAAGCTTGACTCCAACATCACTAAGCTTTGAGATCACCTTCTTCTGAGCTTTGGTGAGAACTCTTTGAGGAAAAGGGAGCTTATCATAGGGTGATAGCTCAACCTCAGTGTCTTCTTTCTTCACCTCTTTCAGCTTGTGGTCAGCACTCTTCTCAACTGCTGTCTCAGCTTGTGGCAAGTTGCATGTACTTTTTGTTGAGGTCAGAATATATCCCATCAATCTTTGCATGGATGTTGAACTCATCTCCAATGTTCTTAGCATTTCTCTCTTGAGCTTCTAAGATTTGTTTGAACATGGAATCCATCTTTGAGCTTGGAGCTTGAGCTTGAAAAGAGCTTCCTTGAGGCTGAGTAGACTGGTTGGCTTGACGATAATTCTGCTTGGCTTGGTAACCTCCTTGCTGATTGTTGTAGTAGGGCCTTTGCTGATAGTTGTAGTAGGGCCTTTGCTGATAGTTGTTTTGGTACTGAAAATTGGGTTCTGTCCTGTACCATGTTCCATTAGAATTGATGAATCACAGCTCCTCTTGACCTTCTAAACCATCAACCTGATTAGTCCCAGCAGGCTGATTGTGTTTCTGGTTCCAATGGAGTTAATCTGCTCATGCTTAGCCTTCTGTGCAATAATCTTGTCCAACTTCTCTTGGAGAGATTTCAGCTCCTTCCTTGTGTGCTGATCATCTTCATCAGTGCCTCTGTTGACCCTATCATGCTCCTCATTGTATACTGAGTCACTCTTGGCCATGTTCTCCACCAGCTCCTCTGCATCCTGCTCAGTTCTGCCCAAGAAGAACCCATTGCTGGCTGTGTCTAATCTGCTCCTGAACTCTGGAAGAGCACCTCTGTAGAAGGTACTAAGCAAACTCTCCTTGGTGAAGCCATGATGTGGGCATTGAGACCAATAGCCCTTGAACCTCTCCCATGCTTCACTAAAGCCCTCTAGGTTCTTCTGCTGAAAGCTAGAGATCTCATTTCTGATCTTGGATGTTCTTGAGGTAGAGAAGAACTTCTCTAGAAATGACCTTTTGCACTCATTCCAAGTTGTGATAGAGTCATTTGTGTTGAATACGAGTTTGGTCGATCGAATGATAGTAAAATAAACTCGGTTTAGTGGGTCTTACAAAGATGTTTTATTAGCAGTGTATGAAACGAAGGTGATTACAAAGAGATTTCGGAAAAGAAAGCGAGCGTCGGAGCTTGTTTAGCACCGACGAAGACAGTAAGAGACTCGATCGGTTGCTAAACCCTAGATCTGACCGTCAGTCTTATTATCTCAATTTTCGGATCCCCTTCTCTTTCCACTATGTCTCTCTTTTATAGCCTCGTCTCGTCTTACCTTCATTCGCCCTAAAGTTAGGTCGCCCTAGAAACTCGGCCCAATTCCATGTTAGATGGGCTTTTGGGCCGGACGAAGGTCGGTCGAGTCGACGCTCGATTCGAACAACTTGGTTGGCTGGCGAGTTAAGCCGATCGATCGCTCGTTCCAGCCAATTGATTCTCCAGCCAAGCCGGTCACGACTAGGTTGCCGATGCTAACGGGCCTAACACTGCTGTTCGATGGGCCTTGTGGAGGAGTGTCAAATTCCTCTCCAACAGTAAGCCTCCCCCCCTTGTCCGTTTGGGGAGAATTGTAATTCTTCGCAGCGGGGTAGTAAGAGTTGGTTCTGAGAACACTGGGTTCGGCCCATCGTCAATTTCTCGTCTCGTGCTTCCTTGGCGTGCTGCGGCTGTCGATCTAGCTTGATTGATCGATCGCCAAGGGAATGCCTCAAGTTAGTCTGACGAGAAGTCGGTCGATCGGAATGTATCATGACGCCGGGTTCGGGCTTACTTCGATCGACCGTCGGATGCTTCGCTGGTGTACCAATCCGGATCCCTATATGGTTGGACGATAGGCGACGTTCAGCACCATGCGTTTTTGCGTAGCTTTCGACCGATCGACTTGTTGGCCAGGCATTTGATCGATCGGTTATCAAACGAGCTCAATGCACGCCATGCGGGGTCGATCGATCGATGTGTGACTGAGTCCCTGGTTGTCGTAGCTTTCGACCGATCGACTCGTTGGCTAGGCGTTCGATCGATCGGCGTCAAACGATCTTGATTCACGTCTTGCGAGGTCGATCGATCGATGTGTGTCTGAGTCCCTGGTTGTCGTAGCTTTTGACCGATCGACTCGTTGGCTAGGCGTTCGATCGATCGGCGTCAAACGATCTTGATTCACGTCTTGCGAAGTCGATCGATCGACGTGTGCCTGACTCCCTGGCGGTCGTTCGTTGATAGCTCGAACCCTAGTTTCTCTTTTGACCGGGCCGTTTACATCGAGGGGGAGTGATTGCTTGCAAACGGATGCATAATAGGCTTATAGGCCCAATAGGCCTAATAAATGCATTAACCTTGGGTTCAGTGATTCTTTTCTATAAATAGAGGGGTAGCCTCCTAATTTTTTTCATTCTTCTTCAGCCTTAAGGTAATTTCTCTCTCTCTCTCTTTTGCTTTCCTTTCTTCTTCATCTTCTCTTTCTTTTTTTTTTTAAATTCCGGCCGACTTTTTCCGTTCTGCCACCGCGATCTTGCATTTTCCGGTGAAGCCACAGTCGTCGGTTACCAGCGCGATCGATGTCGTCCGGTCGGAAGAAATTTTCGAAATCTGAGAAGGGGAAAAGCATTCGAACCGAGCCAGATTCGCCATTGCCAGGACCGAAGTTGATGGGTGCTGCGATTAGGAGTGCATCGGCCGCTCGAGATTCAGATCGAGCCTGCGATGTGGAGAAAGTGATCGGGTCGGATGATGGAGAAGATGGTTCTACCGGGACGAGATCCGCCATGTAGGGTGATGCTATCGATCGGCCCATTAGATCCGTGAGGATGACCAGACGGTCGATCCCCTTTTGGTATAACAGTGATAGATCGATTGAGCAGCTTGCGGACATTCCGCCGGAGCTGTGTCGACCGTCAGTCATTGAAGGGCAAAACTGGGGAGATGTTAACCCAACTACGTCCACTCGGGAGAGCGTTCGTTTGCTGTTGAAGGAGTTAAGAGCGTACGATGTGGTTTTTGTGATTCTGAGACCTAACCAACGGCCGTGGACGCCGCCGATCGGTTATTACTGCGTCTATGAGTCTTTTTTTTGGTAGGGACTCCAAGTTGTGGTTCCCCATCCCCCGCTTGATAACGTCTTACTGTGCTCGTCGGGACGTTGCTTTGACTCAGCTGATGATTGGTGCGATCAGAATCGCGGTAGCGCTCCTGGTTATGGCAGCTGAGATAGATGTTTCAATGTCTGTCCGTGTTTTTGAAGAATTGACGCAGACGCAGCCTAAACCGAACGGTCTCTTCGCGGTTCAGATGCGGGCGGGGCTTCACATCCTGACCGGTCACCCTACCTCAGCCAAACACTGGCAACGCTCCTATTTCTATGTTAGAGCTGACAGAGCAGCTTCGAAGAGCCGCCTGGAGAGGATTTTCGGGTTCTATGGAACCATCGAATTGGTATATAAGCTGCACCGAGTGATTTTCTATGGCTGGTTTAGACTGATCTTTGTTTTCTGTCCTTGCAGTTATTCATCCAAACACCATCGGGCCGCCGGATACTTTTTGGGAGGACGTTCTGAAGATCGTTACGCTTAGTCAGCAAAAGTGGGGGAATTTCGACCGCCAGAGGATCGATCGGCAGCGAGAGCGGATTGCTAAAGGTAACTTCTCCGGCACTCTTCTTCTTCTTCTGCTGTTTTTTTTTTATTTACAGGTATCGATCGATCGAGTGATTCCCTTTCCTGTTCTTTCAGTCGATTGGACGAACGGGAACGTCCCTTGTGAAGAGACGAAGGGAAAACGTCTGCCACTTCCGCTGATGGGGGTAGTTCCAAAGGTATACCCCAACTACCGAGACATTCTCAACACCCAGCTGGGCGGCGAGTGTTTTAGCTCCGTGGCTGCGTCGGAAGGGAAGGAAGATGATGCGAATGCACCGATCAAAACGGCGGGTACACAGACCGACGATGCAGTAGCAGGAGGGTCGATCGATCGAGAGGATATGGATCGCCCACCAGAGAAGAAGAAGAGGAGGAGGAAGAAGAAGAAGACGCCGGTTTGCGCCGAAGAGCAGGAGGAGCTCGGAACCAAGATGGATCATGCTGGAGATGAACTGTTGGTTGACCAAACGGAAGTAGAGTGCCAGGAGAAAAAGGAGATTCCAACAGGCTCGACCGAAGGGGTTCCGACGGAACCGATCGAAGAAAGTCCAACGGGGGCCTCGGGGGCGAAGAGGGCAGGTATGCCAAAGGAGGTCCGCTCGATTTGGTTGAGAAGAGACAGAAGGTGTCTGATGATCGATCGATTGTTTCGGCGGAGAACGAAGGAGAACCGGTGGCGTCCTACCGATCAATCGCCGTTTGCCATGGGGTGGATCGGATCCACCGGTAACGAAGTTCTCTGCTGCCGCGTCCGAGCGTGTAGAGTTTCTATATGACGGGGAGATTCTGTTTGTTAACAATTCCGCGGCTTGCGGCGACCTGGCCCGCCGAATCAGGGGAGGGACTAGGACGATGCCAGAGGTCAATGATCTCGCGTTTTCTGACATGTATGCTGACTCAGCTCGCGCGGATGTGATGGTGAGCTTCCTCCCTTTCCTTTATTTGTGGATTCGATTATGTGATATCGATTTTGCCCTGATTGATGACATGTTGAACTTTCTCTCGCTATCCTTTTTGTTGCAGGCTGTTGCTCGGAAGAACATTCTCATAATGGAATATGAGGCTGCTCTTCGTAGGGCGGTGTCCGAGCTTAGGACGGCGGAAGCGACGATCAAGGCGTAAGATGAAGAATTTGAGAAGGCAAAACGCGAAGTTCTCAAAAAGGCCAAAGAGCTTGTTGCTGAAAGGGACCGTCACTGTCGGGAACGCAGACAAGCAATTCAGATGGCTGGAGACCTTGAGGAAGAGTTGGAGACTGCTCGGACTAAAATCGCAGAGATGAAGCGGGAGAGGATTGAAGAGGCCGAGAGGACAAAGAAGGAGTTGGATCTCTTGAGACAGTCACGACTTTACGAGGTCATGTGTGAGAGGAACCGCGTCGTGGTTGGAGCGAACAGACGTTTCGAAAAGTTCCGGAAATACATGACCGATCGAGACAAGCAGGAGGCCAAACTGTTTCTTCACGGCCAAGCTTCAGGGACTCTGGATTTGATTGGCATGCTGGACGATCGGGGTCTGCAGGTCCCGAAAGTCTTGAAGGATATATTGGTCGGTAACGAGGAGAAGTATAGGAAAGAACTTGCGGAGGTCGTTGTTGAGGAGATTACAGAGCACGATCTTGTTTTATCTCCATCCCGTTCGGTCATACTTCAAGGTTTCAATCAGTTTGGATCGAACCTCGAGATCGTTGATTCAGCAGCTGCAGCTGCTCTTCGATCTCCTATCCCTGCAGACGAAGCGCCTGTTGCCGTTTCGGTTTCGACCAATGCTGACCGGTCGACGGCTGCTTCCTCTAGGGGGCAGGAAGGTCAAGGGAATGTATCTGCAGGCTTAGAGGCATCAGAGGCCGGAGATACCGGGGCTGTTGGTCCTTTGGCAGCGTCCGTCGAAGAGCAGGTCCAGGAAACCGACTAAGTTGTCGGATGTTGTTGTATCGTAGTAGCCTCCCTTTCTTTCTCTCCTTTTTTTTTTCCTTCACCTAGACGTATCTCCTTTGGATTCGTGGTAATCGTAGGATTCCATCTTTTGGTTTTTGATTTGCCGGTCGCTAGAACCGTGGGTCGAATGTTGTAAACTGTTATATCTTTCAATCGTTTGAAATTGCTGCCTGAGGGCTTTTCGGTTCTTCGTTCCTTAACTGTCTGTGATCGATCAAGTTTAATAATCGGGCACTTGGCTGATTACTCGCGTGGCCGAGGATAGCCTTAGGAAAAACTTGTTATGTCGCGTCAAACATAGTTCTGAGACGTAGTGTTTGAAAGCTAATGTTGTCGATCGATCGGCTGGTCTGTGACAGTTGTCGAGCAGATTCATAGAACTGCCCTTCTCCTTGCGATCGTCCTTTAGATTGCTCGAATTCAAGATTATGAGTGCGCTAGCTTGGTTATTTAGTGATGCGCCGCGAGATGCTTCAAGATTCCACAGCGTTAGATTGATCTCTAAAAGGGGGCGAATTTTAGACGTGCAGGGCGGCGCTTGGTAAGCCACTCGCCCCTGTTTGACCGTCTTGTTTCCCATCGCTCGATCAAACGATCGGTGACGTCGATATAGGAGTGCCTACACATGTTCGCGTCGAGTGACGTGCGAACGCCACCGCAATACTTTTGCGAGACAATACGGCGCTCAAATAAATCTCGGTCACGAGAATCAATGGTAAGGTGAGTGCTGCGCGATGTGCAACCATTCTAGTTAGTCGAAAGTGATGTGCATGAGTTCACGCAGCTCCTTTGAGCTATATTGAGAAGGAATAAGGAAAGCCGATCAGTCGCTTGTTGTAACACGAGAAGAGTAGGTTGTCCGATCAAAGGGATCGGTCATTGGACAGGCGAGCGTCAGGATGTCGATCGATCGTCGGGAGTTGAAGCACTTGTTCGTGCTTGACTCGTGCGATGTGTACTCATTCCGGTTGAGTGAAAGTGACGTACATGCGTTCACATGATTAATTTGGGGAGATGATCCGCTGTTTGACTGATTCTCGGAGTGGAGAACGTCGGTCGGTTGTGGGCCGTGCAATGTATAGTCATTCTTAGCCGATCGAAAGTGACACATAAGCGTTCGCACGGCGCCAAATAGTCCGTCCCACGCGATGGGGATGTAGGTTTTTTTTTGTGTGTTATGGCTGAACCTGAAGGCAGGCTGCCTACGTACCCTGATAAGGGGATCAAGCCAATCGTAGTTCGATTTGACCAAATGGCGGTTAAGTCATTTGCCTTGGGTCAGGCTCATCTGCCTGAGGCCGAACGAAAGTGATGCGGCGTCATTCGTTCGGCAAGTGGGTGAAAGTGACGGTTAGGTCATTCACTGGTTTTTTTTTTTTTTTTTGGGAACCGAAAACGGAAGGTTAAGTATGGTACTTGGGAAGATTGGCGGCGTTCCATGCTCGTGGCACTGGTTCGCCAGTTGAGGTTTCCAATCGATAGACGTCGGGCTTGACAACTTCGACAATCTTGTAAGGTCCTTCCCAGTTCGTTCCCAACTTGCCAGCCTTCCACTCTTTGGTGTTTTCAAACACTTTGCGGAGAACTAGGTCATTGAGTTCCAACGGTCGAGCGCGCACCTTCTTGTTGTAGTAAGATTCGGCGAGATGTTGGTAGTTCTGGATTCGAAGGAGTGCCTGATCTCTCCGTTCTTCGATCGCATCGAGGACATCGAGCAACATTTCTTTGTTGAGGTCTTCGTTCTGTGGCATCTTTACTCGGCGGAGGCTGGTGACGCTGACCTCTGCCGGGGCCATAGCTTCGACTCCATATGCCATAGAGAAAGGCGTTTGACCGGTCGCACTACGTAGAGTTGTGCGGTGCGACCAGAGTACTCCGTCCAATTCGTCAGTCCAATGACATTTCTTGAGGTCGAGGCGTTTCTTGATGCCGTCGATGATGGTTTTGTTGGTGGCTTCGGCTTGACCGTTGATTTGTGGATAACGAGGCGTCGAGGTGTTCAAGCGGATTTTCCATCGCTCTAAGAAACCGCGGAAGTCGTTCGAAACGAACTGAGCGCCTTTGTCTGTAACAATTTCATAGGGAAGGCCGGGCCTACATATGATGTTCTTCCAAACGAAATTCTGAACTTCTCTGTCGGTGATGTGTACGAGCGCCTTTGCTTCGACCCATTTGGTGAAGTAATCGGTCATGATCAGAATGTACTTGCGTTGGCGGGAACTCGGCATTGGTCCAATGAGATCCATTGCCCAACGCATGAATGGGTACGGGGCGGTCATGGTATGTAGTAGTTCGGTCAGACAGTGGATGTTGGGCGCATGCCGCGGGCACTTGTCGCATGCGCGTGCGTACGCATCACAGTCTGCGATCATTGTTGGCCAATAGAAACCAAGTTGTTTCACCTTGAAGGCCAACGCTCGGCCACTGGAATGGTTTCCTGCGGCGCCTTCGTGAGTTTCAGCCATGACCAAAGATGCTTCTTCCGTACCAAGGCACATTAACAAAACTTTAGCAGATGTCCAGCGATGTAGCCTCCCATCGATGAGCACGTAGTGTGCACTTTTGGTCTTCAGGCGACGGGCTTCCCATTTGTCTGCGGGGAGGGATCCGTTGGAGAGGTACGCGATGAATGGGATTCGCCAGTCGGGTGGTGTCTCAGCAGGCCGATCGTTCGATTCTCCTGTGTCCATCATGTCTGCCGCGGCGATAGCCACCACACGTTCGCCTTCGTCGTTTTGGAGAGTGATGCTCGGTTTGTCAATCTGGTGAATCAGAATGGTTCGCTTGACTTGATCTCTTGGACTGCTCCCGAGTGCTGCCAGAGTGTCTGCACAGACGTTTTCACCGCGGGGAATCTTCGTAAGCTGGAACGATTCAAACTCTTTGGCAAGGTCTTGGACGACTTTTAGGTAGGCGTCCATTCGGTCGTTCTTGGCGTCATAGTCTCCGCTAAATTGGTTAGCGACCAATTGAGAGTCGCAGTATGCATGGACGCTTTTCGCTTGGACTGCTCGCGCAAGGCGCAGTCCAGCAATGAGAGATTCATATTCAGCTTCATTGTTGGAGGCTTTGAAACCGAGTCGGAAAGACTGTTGGAGCTGTTCACCGGTCGGAGATTGGAGGTGGACGCCAATTCCGGAGCCTTTGTTGGAGGACGATCCATCGACGTGCAGAATCCACGTTGCGTTTGGCAGCTGCAGGTCTTGCTCGAGGTCTGGCGTTAGCTCGATGAGAAAATCGGCCAGTACTTGGGACTTTGCGGCTGGCTTACTTTGAAAAGTGATGTCGTACTCGCTGAGCTGGATAGCCCACTTCGAAAGTCTGCCTGAGTTATTGGTATTCTGCAAGACGGTGCGCAACGGTAGGTGATGTCTTGCATATTTACATGTTTTTAACTATCATATCTTATGCATTTTTGCTCATTTAGATTAGGCATTAGGCATCTTTAGGCTCATTTTGCATTCATAAGTCCCTATTAGGTGTTGGAGCACACTTTGGTGATATTGAAGATGTTTGGGAGTTTTGTGATGAAAAAGAAGGGTTTAAAGATGAACATGGACAGAGGCCTTAGGAATACCTTCTGATGCTAATATTTGGTGGAGACATGGCATTCTGAGTTAGCTTTCCAACGGAAGTGGTTTCAAGACATTTGGAGCCATATTGGAGGAGTTATGATCAATTGAGTGGAAGCATGTCAAGCAACCCGGGTGAGCACACCCGAGGCCAACCATCAAACCTCGCCTGGACAAGCTCAGGACGCGGCCAGGACGACCCGGGGACAAGCACCCGCACGCCCTGATTGTGCTGAACGCCTAGAACGGACGCGGTCCATACCACCCGAGCACAAGGACCCGCCACGGGACGGACGGACTGGACGACCAAGGACGCACCCGACCTTGCCTCACCCGGCGCACCAGAAGACACCCGACAGCACCTGCCCGACCTGGACGACCCGCACGTTCTGATGCTAGACGAGCTCCGGACGCGTCCAGCACCACCGGACCAGGACACTCGGACGTCCCACAGTTCCTCCTACCCGCGTACCAGCCTGCACACCCGACTAGTATCACCCGGCCACACACACCCGCACGTCCTGCCACCAGCTGGACGCCCACCACGCGGCCGAACACACCCGGCCTAGAGAGGCCGCACGGCCTGGACGCCGGACGAGCAGGACATACCCGGCCTGGGCATACCCGGCCTGGACAGGCACTAGCTGACCCGGGTGGCTCAGTTTCTTCCTTTCTCCTTGCTTCTCATTGGTCGAAAATCACTTGGCCAAGGGCTTTTTAGACTTTCTCCTTTATGTTTTTAAGGGTTTCCAAGCCCCATATAAATACTCTTGTATCCCCTTTGAGGAACTTATCTCATTTTCTATCTAAGAACACATAAACCTCTTGAGTAAAGTTTCATCTTGATTCTTAATCTCATCTTTGTCTTTGTGTTCTTGATTGTTTGATTTCATATCCTTTCTTTCTCTATATGTTTAAGCTTGAATCTATCATGGGTTTAAGAGTAAGCATGTGGATTAGTGAGTAGATCCTTCTAAGATCCATGGGTTAGGGTGATAGAGAGTGATTAAGTTAGATCCAAGGTGTCTATTGTTAGATCTATCATTTCCTTGCATAGATTTGGTGTTTTTAAAGCTATATTTGAGTTGGCCTCTCAAGCATAGAGCTATAGGCATTTCATGCCCGGAAGGTGTTCTATGAAATGCCTGAACCAACTCATCTATGCTTTTAGCTTGCTTTGCCTAAGGGATTAGTTGTCAAAGGAGCTAGGATTGCTATTAGACTCATTCTCCATGTTTGCTTTGATCATTACAGCCAAAGGGATTTGGTGTACTTGGGTGATCATTGCAAAGAGCATTCATCTAGGGATAGAGCTTGCTTAGTTTTGTTGTCTAGGCATAAGGATTAGATTGATTGAAAAGTTAGCATCTTGGATTGAAGCTTAATCATTTGATATCAAGTCCCTATACCCATGGGTCTCACTCTCCTCATAAGAAAGAAAGTTCAATCTTTTATTGCATTTTTAATATTGTCTTAGTTTCACAATCATCCTCTCATCTTGATAGACTTAGATTAAGCATGAACTTGCATTCCCTTTGCATTAGAATCTCTTAGAATTGGATTGACATCTTGTATTCTACAACATTTGATTAGGACCTGAAAAGGCCTGTCATCAAATTGGCGCCGTTACCAACTTCTAAGTTGATTTTGACATTGGGATTTAGTTATTTGCTTGAGACTAAGTCATTTTTCTTTATTGTATCTTGTGATATTGGTTCTTGCCTCTTCTATCTTTGACTTTCAGGTGTATGATCACAAGAAGCAGAGGGCATCCAACTTGGTTCCTACTGTTGAAGAGATTGCTGCACTTGAGAGGGAGATAGCTAGACAAAGAAGAGAAGTAGAGCAACAGGCTCATCTTCAAAGGTTGGGGTTTGAGATGGAGAATCTGCCTCAAGATGGTAATGTCCAAGGGGACAATGGTCCAAGAGCTGACAATCCTAGACCACCACGCCAGCCACATCACCAACCACGCCAAGCAAGAGCCATTGGAGCCTATGACCAACCTCACATTCATGGTCATAGGTTGGGAATCAGAGCACCAGCTGTGGAGAACAACAACTTTGAGATCAAAGCAGGCCTGCTGCATTTGATTGAGAACAACAAGTTCCATGGCCTTGCTGTGGAGGATCCCCTTGATCACTTGGACACATTTGATAGCTACTGTAGCTTGTCCAAGATTAATGGAGTCTCTGAAGATGCTTTCAAGCTGAGGTTGTTTCCATTCTCTTTGGGAGACAAGGCACATCTATGGGAGAAGGCTGTTCCAAGTGACTCTATCACTACTTGGAATGAGTGCAAGAGAGCATTCCTAGAGAAATTCTTCTCTACCTCAAGAACAGCCAAGATCAGAAATGAGATCTCTAGCTTTCAGCAGAAGAACCTTGAGAGCTTTAGTGAAGCATGGGAGAGGTTCAAGGGCTATTGGTCTCAATGCCCACATCATGGCTTCACCAAGGAGAGTTTGCTTAGTACCTTCTACAGAGGTGCTCTACCAGAGTTCAGGAGCAGATTGGACACAGCCAGCAATGGGTTCTTCTTGGGCAGAACTGAGCAGGATGCTGAGGAGCTGGTGGAGAACATGGCCAGGAGTGACTCAGTCTACAGTGAGGAGCATGATAGGGCCAACAGAGGCACTGATGAAGATGATCAGCACACAAGAAAGACCCTGAAGTCTCTCCAAGAAAAGTTGGACAAGCTTCTTGTAGAAGGCTAAGCAAGAGCAGCTTAACTCCATTGGGAACCAGCAACAGAAACAGCCTGCTAGAACTACTGAAGTTCATGGTGTAGAAGGACAAGAGGAGCTGTGTTTCATCAATTCTAATGGCACATGGTATAGGAAGGAGCCTAACTTCCAATACCAAAACAACTACCAGCAAAGACCTTACTACAACAATCACCAAGGAGGTTACCAAGCAAACCAGCCTACTCAGCCCCAAGGAAGCTCTTCTCCAGCTCAGGCTCCAAGTTCAAATTTGGAGTCCATGTTCAAGCAACTCTTAGAAGCTCAAGAAAGAAATGCTAAGACCATTGGTGATGAGTTCAAGAACATCCATGCTAAGATTGATGGAACCTATTCTGACCTCAACAACAAGTACATGCAACTTGCCTCTCACCTCAAAGCTTTGGAGAGCCAAGTTACATCCATGTCTTCATCCTCCAAGAATCCAATGGGATCTCTACCAGGAAACCAGAGAAGAACCCTAAGGACACTTGCAATGTTATCATCTCCACTTCTTCAGGGATTGCATTGAGTGATCATAAGAATGATGTTGATGAGATTGAGAGGCTAGTGCTTGGAAATCAGATTGAAAATGATAAGAGACTGGTTGTGGCCACAGCTGAAGCTAGAGTTGTGAAGAGAGCTGATAAGAAGGTTCAAGGAAGGATTGATGAGCCTAAGGTTGAGACACAAGTTGAGAAGAGTGCTAACCCCAAGCTGAAAGAAGTGAAGGAAGAAGACAATGAGGTTGAGCTATCACCATATGATAAGCTCCCTTACCCTCAAAGGTTCCTCACCAAAGCTCAGAAAAAAGTGGTCTCCAAATTCAGAAAAGACCTCAGTGATATTGGAGTCAAGCTTCCAGAGATCAGCAATATGCATGCTGCTCATGTCCAAATGATGCTCATAAAGGACATTCTCACCCACCAAGCTGAAGTGGCTGAACTTTTGGACATCTCACTTCTGAAGATTGATCCACCAATCCCTCCCAAGTCCCTCCCTAAGCTTGAGTCTCAAGGGAAGTTCACATTGTCTTGCTCTCTTGGTAAACTAACTATGGATGATGCTCTTGTTGATAGTGGAGCTAGTGTGAATGTCATCTCCTTGGACATGGTGCAGAGTATTGGGATTGAAAGCATGGAAACAGATACTCCTCCTCTCACCTTTGGGGATTCCTCTTCTACAACCCCACTTGGCATAATCAAGGACTTTCCCTTGAAGATTGGATCCTGCACCATACCTATTGACCTCACTGTTTTGAAGATGGCATCTGCAGAAAGAGTCCCTTTGATCCTTGGCACTCCTTTCCTCACAACAGTTGGAGCTTGCATTGACTTTCCCAACAAGAAGGTCACTCTCATGCATGTCAACAAAGCTGTCTCCTATCCTCTCCAGCCCCCACTCGAATCAGACTATTGTGGGACAATAACTTCGTGCTGCACAAGCTGTTGAGAAGCCCCAAGATGAAGAGGTTGTTGGTAAGAAAGAAGGTCTTGATGGAGAGTGTTCTAAGGAGTTGTGTGTTGAGCACTTGGAAAGTGCTAAAAGAGAGGGGATGGGTGGAGCCTCAAAGGCCACTCATGGCAAGAAGAAGATAGTGAAAGAGCCTCATCCTCCACCTCTTGATTTGCTCTCACACACTCTCACTCTCCATCCAAAGAAGCTCAAGGATGGAGCCATTGAGTACAAGATCAAGCATAAGGGCAGGTCCACACCATTCTCAAATGCTAGAGCCATCATCACTCCTCAGCTCCAAGATGACCCAATCAAGCTTCAAGAGCTTCTCTCTCAGGTCCTCACCATCACACTTGAAGGTGGGAAGGATCCTCCTTCTCACTAGTTCAAGAGACAAGGTAGTCAAGCTAAGTGACTCAAAACAAGCTCACTTGGGAGGAAGTCCCATGGTTATCCTTGTATATAGCTTTGCAATTTCAATTCTCTTTTAAGTTTTTAATAAAAGTGGTCAAGGTTTTCAGGTTGAGCCAAGCACTAGAGGAGAGAAGAATGGTGGTGAACCACTTGAGCCCCATGATCCATGTAGCAGCCTCCTCTAGTTGCTATGAACCAAGCCAGCTTCTAGTCATGCCACAAGCACCATGCCCAACTCTCCTTGTGTGGTATTACTCCAACCCTTTTGTATATACATTTGATTTTGCCTTGTTGAGGTACCTCTTACTCTCTTACTCACACAGAGACTGTGTGATTTAAGTGTGGGGGAGGTACGGATATTGATCATGTTTGCTTTGTGATTTTGAGTCTCATGCATTGCATTGTACAATCATAAATGCATAGAAAATCTAAAAATTTAAATTTTTGAATCATGTAGATTGCATCACTTGCATCCTTAAGATTGAGTCTAGAGCATATAGGTTGCATTCATTTGCATATGGAGCATTGCCTTGTAAAGAACACTCGTTTGCACTGAATTTGACACCCTAGTTAAACATATCAAGTAGCTTAAGCATCTTTTGAAAAGCTTGCATGCTTTGAGCCTTGAAAACTCTTCTTGAAACTTGCTTGCTTGCTTGATATTGGCATTGTTCTTAAGACCAGCTCCATCCTGAACTTAGACTTGAATGAACTTAATCTCTCTTGCATATGGGCATTTGCATACTTGATCATGGATCTCATACACATTTGGGTTATCTTTTTCCATTGTACCACCCTTTGTTAACCCAAATGGCACTCCCTTACCCTTGAACCCTATCCATTCTTTGAAGCCTACATTGATTTGCTTGAGTGAGGCCTCTTTTGATAGCTTGTCATGTGCAAAATCTTGAGAGTATTGGGATTGAAAGCATGGAAACAGATACTCCTCCTCTCACCTTTGGGGATTCCTCTTCTACAACCCCACTTGGCATAATCAAGGACTTTCCCTTGAAGATTGGATCCTGCACCATACCTATTGACCTCACTGTTTTGAATATGGCATCTGCAGAAAGAGTCCCTTTGATCCTTGGCACTCCTTTCCTCACAACAGTTGGAGCTTGCATTGACTTTCCCAACAAGAAGGTCACTCTCATGCATGTCAACAAAGCTGTCTCCTATCCTCTCCAGCCCCCACTCGAATCAGACTATTGTGGGACAATAACTCGTGCTGCACAAGCTGTTGAGAAGCCCCAAGATGAAGAGGTTGTTGGTAAGAAAGAAGGTCTTGATGGAGAGTGTTCTAAGGAGTTGTGTGTTGAGCACTTGGAAAGTGCTAAAAGAGAGGGGATGGGTGGAGCCTCAAAGGCCACTCATGGCAAGAAGAAGATAGTGAAAGAGCCTCATCCTCCACCTCTTGATTTGCTCTCACACACTCTCACTCTCCATCCAAAGAAGCTCAAGGATGGAGCCATTGAGTACAAGATCAAGCATAAGGGCAGGTCCACACCATTCTCAAATGCTAGAGCCATCATCACTCCTCAGCTCCAAGATGACCCAATCAAGCTTCAAGAGCTTCTCTCTCAGGTCCTCACCATCACACTTGAAGGTGGGAAGGATCCTCCTTCTCACTAGTTCAAGAGACAAGGTAGTCAAGCTAAGTGACTCAAAACAAGCTCACTTGGGAGGAAGTCCCATGGTTATCCTTGTAAATAGTTTTGAAATTTCAATTCTCTTTTAAGTTTTTAATAAAAGTGGTCAAGGTTTTCAGGTTGAGCCAAGCACTAGAGGAGAGAAGATGCTATGAACCAAGCCAGCTTCTAGTCATGCCACAAGCACCATGCCCAACTCTCCTTGTGTGGTATTACTCCAACCCTTTTGTATATACATTTGATTTTGCCTTGTTGAGGTACCTCTTACTCTCTTACTCACACAGAGACTGTGTGATTTAAGTGTGGGGGAGGTACGGATATTGATCATGTTTGCTTTGTGATTTTGAGTCTCATGCATTGCATTGTACAATCATAAATGCATAGAAAATCTAAAAATTTAAATTTTTGAATCATGTAGATTGCATCACTTGCATCCTTAAGATTGAGTCTAGAGCATATAGGTTGCATTCATTTGCATATGGAGCATTGCCTTGTAAAGAACACTCGTTTGCACTGAATTTGACACCCTAGTTAAACATATCAAGTAGCTTAAGCATCCTTTGAAAAGCTTGCATGCTTTGAGCCTTGAAAACTCTTCTTGAAACTTGCTTGCTTGCTTGATATTGGCATTGTTCTTAAGACCAGCTCCATCCTGAACTTAGACTTGAATGAACTTAATCTCTCTTGCATATGGGCATTTGCATACTTGATCATGGATCTCATACACATTTGGGTTATCTTTTTCCATTGTACCACCCTTTGTTAACCCAAATGGCACTCCCTTACCCTTGAACCCTATCCATTCTTTGAAGCCTACATTGATTTGCTTGAGTGAGGCCTCTTTTGATAGCTTGTCATGTGCAAAATCTTGAGAGTATTGGGGCGACATGGATTTGTTCTCATCTCTTGCTAGCATAGGGTCATCATTTGAGCTAGCTTCTAGGATGGTGAGTGAAGTGCTTGTTACCTAATTGTTTACATTTTGGGTTTGGGGATGTGGCAAAGTTGAGATTGATGAACAAAAAGTTTTGATAAAGAAAAGCCCTAGGGACCTAGAAATAAAAAAAAAAAAATGAATGAAAAGCTCTTAGTTGAAGTCTTTGACCTTCCTCCTCATGCATATATAAAAAAAAAAAAAGATTCAATAAGATAGTGGGGAAGGAAAGATTTAAGAGTTAGAGTTTAGAATGTGAATAGAGGTCCTTAGAGGTAGCATCATGAGAAAGAAAATGTTCATTGGGTGAGTGATGTGAGTATGTTTTCATTTTGGGTTATGGGATGAATTAAGAGGGGTGTAGAACTTGTAATCACTTAGGATTTGGGTAGAATGATGAGGATGGATCCATGTATGCATGAATTGCTCCTAGTCTTAGATAAATTTTGCATAATGATCAAGCTCCTTGATTTTTGAGTGATTGCCACCTTGAAATGATGCATTGAACCCTCCTTTTCATCCATATTAGACCATTTGATCACCTAGCCAAATGATTGAGATCATGTGCCCATTTGTGAGACTTCACCTTGTGTGTGTGTGTGAATCAATGTGAGGGCTGGTTAAGAGAACATGTTGGTTGATAGGCATTGCATCTTGTGTAGAGGCATAAGAGTCATTGATAGGCCTTGTGAAGCTAGAGCATAATAAGAAAGTTTTGCTCATGCTATTTGCTATGTTTCTTTAGGATGTCAGGTTGAGTGCTATGAGTGTTTCCTTTGGCTTTGTTCCCATCCTTGCATCCACCCCCCTTGTGTTTGAAAAGTTTACTTGAGGACAAGCAAAGGTCTAGTGTGGGGGAGTTGATGTCTTGCATATTTACATGTTTTTAGCTATCATATCTTATGCATTTTTGCTCATTTAGATTAGGCATTAGGCATCTTTAGGCTCATTTTGCATTCATAAGTCCCTATTAGGTGTTGGAGCACACTTTGGAGATATTGAAGATGTTTGGGAGTTTTGTGATGAAAAAGAAGGGTTTAAAGATGAACATGGACAGAGGCCTTAGGAATACCTTCTGATGCTAATATTTGGTGGAGACATGGCATTCTGAGTTAGCTTTCCAACGGAAGTGGTTTCAAGACATTTGGAGCCATATTGGAGGAGTTATGATCAATTGAGTGGAAGCATGTCAAGCAACCCGGGTGAGCACACCCGAGGCCAACCATCAAACCTCGCCTGGACAAGCTCAGGACGCGGCCAGGACGACCGAGGACAAGCACCCGCGTCCTGATTGTGCTGAACGCCTAGAACGGACGCGGTCCATACCACCCGAGCACAAGGACCCGCGCGGGGACGGACGGACTGGGCGACCAGGGCGCACCCGACCTTGCCTCACCCGCGCACCAGAAGACACCCGACAGCACCTGCCCGACCTGGGCGACCCGCGCGTTCTGATGCTAGGCGAGCTCGGATCGTCCAGCACCACCGGACCAGGACACTCGGACATCCCACAGTTCCTCCTACCAGCGTACCAGCCTGCACACCCGACCAGGACACTCGGACATCCCACAGTTCCTCCTACCAGCGTACCAGCCTGCACACCCGACCAGGACACTCGGACATCCCACAGTTCCTCCTACCAGCGTACCAGCCTGCACACCCGACTAGTATCACCCGGCCACACACACCCGCGTCCTGATTGTGCTGAACGCCTAGAACGGACGCGGTCCATACCACCCGAGCACAAGGACCCGCGCGGGGACGGACGGACTGGGCGACCAGGGCGCACCCGACCTTGCCTCACCCGCGCACCAGAAGACACCCGACAGCACCTGCCCGACCTGGGCGACCCGCGCGTTCTGATGCTAGGCGAGCTCGGATCGTCCAGCACCACCGGACCAGGACACTCGGACATCCCACAGTTCCTCCTACCAGCGTACCAGCCTGCACACCCGACTAGTATCACCCGGCCACACACCCGCGTCCTGATTGTGCTGAACGCCTAGAACGGACGCGGTCCATACCACCCGAGCACAAGGACCCGCGCGGGGACGGACGGACTGGGCGACCAGGGCGCACCCGACCTTGCCTCACCCGCGCACCAGAAGACACCCGACAGCACCTGCCCGACCTGGGCGACCCGCGCGTTACTTAGGATTTGGGTAGAATGATGAGGATGGATCCATGTATGCATGAATTGCTCCTAGTCTTAGATAAATTTTGCATAATGATCAAGCTCCTTGATTTTTGAGTGATTGCCACCTTGAAATGATGCATTGAACCCTCCTTTTCATCCATATTAGACCATTTGATCACCTAGCCAAATGATTGAGATCATGTGCCCATTTGTGAGACTTCACCTTGTGTGTGTGTGTGTGAATCAATGTGAGGGCTGGATAAGAGAACATGTTGGTTGATAGGCATTGCATCTTGTGTAGAGGCATAAGAGTCATTGATAGGCCTTGTGAAGCTAGAGCATAATAAGAAAGTTTTGCTCATGCTATTTGCTATGTTTCTTTAGGATGTCAGGTTGAGTGCTATGAGTGTTTCCTTTGGCTTTGTTCCCATCCTTGCATCCACCCCCCTTGTGTTTGAAAAGTTTACTTGAGGACAAGCAAAGGTCTAGTGTGGGGGAGTTGATGTCTTGCATATTTACATGTTTTTAGCTATCATATCTTATGCATTTTTGCTCATTTAGATTAGGCATTAGGCATCTTTAGGCTCATTTTGCATTCATAAGTCCCTATTAGGTGTTGGAGCACACTTTGGAGATATTGAAGATGTTTGGGAGTTTTGTGATGAAAAAGAAGGGTTTAAAGATGAACATGGACAGAGGCCTTAGGAATACCTTCTGATGCTAATATTTGGTGGAGACATGGCATTCTGAGTTAGCTTTCCAACGGAAGTGGTTTCAAGACATTTGGAGCAATATTGGAGGAGTTATGATCAATTGAGTGGAAGCATGTCAAGCAACCCGGGTGAGCACACCCGAGGCCAACCATCAAACCTCGCCTGTGCAAGCTCAGGACGCGGCCAGGACGACCCGGGGACAAGCACCCGCACGTCCTGATTGTGCTGAACGCCTAGAACGGACGCGGTCCATACCACCCGAGCACAAGGACCCGCACGGGACGGACGGACTGGACGACCAAGGACGCACCCGACCTTGCCTCACCCGCGCACCAGAAGACACCCGACAGCACCTGCCCGACCTGGACGACCCGCACGTTCTGATGCTAGACGAGCTCCGGACGCGTCCAGCACCACCCGGACCAGGACACTCGGACATCCCACAGTTCCTCCTACCCGCGTACCAGCCTGCACACCCGACTAGTATCACCCGGCCACACACACCCGCACGTCCTGCCACCAGCTGGACGCCCACCACGCGGCCGAACACACCCGGCCTAGAGAGGCCGCACGGCCTGGACGCCGGACGAGCAGGACATACCCGGCCTGGGCATACCCGGCCTGGACAGGCACTAGCTGACCCGGGTGGCTCAGTTTCTTCCTTTCTCCTTGCTTCTCATTGGTCGAAAATCACTTGGCCAAGGGCTTTTTAGACTTTCTCCTTTATGTTTTTAAGGGTTTCCAAGCCCCATATAAATACTCTTGTATCCCCTTTGAGGAACTTATCTCATTTTCTATCTAAGAACACATAAACCTCTTGAGTAAAGTTTCATCTTGATTCTTAATCTCATCTTTGTCTTTGTGTTCTTGATTGTTTGATTTCATATCCTTTCTTTCTCTATATGTTTAAGCTTGAATCTATCATGGGTTTAAGAGTAAGCATGTGGATTAGTGAGTAGATCCTTCTAAGATCCATGGGTTAGGGTGATAGAGAGTGATTAAGTTAGATCCAAGGTGTCTATTGTTAGATCTATCATTTCCTTGCATAGATTTGGTGTTTTTAAAGCTATATTTGAGTTGGCCTCTCAAGCATAGAGCTATAGGCATTTCATGCCCGGAAGGTGTTCTATGAAATGCCTGAACCAACTCATCTATGCTTTTAGCTTGCTTTGCCTAAGGGATTAGTTGTCAAAGGAGCTAAGATTGCTATTAGACTCATTCTCCATGTTTGCTTTGATCATTACAGCCAAAGGGATTTGGTGTACTTGGGTGATCATTGCAAAAGAGCATTCATCTAGGGATAGAGCTTGCTTAGTTTTGTTGTCTAGGCATAAGGATTAGATTGATTGAAAAGTTAGCATCTTGGATTGAAGCTTAATCATTTGATATCAAGTCCCTATACCCATGGGTCTCACTCTCCTCATAAGAAAGAAAGTTCAATCTTTTATTGCATTTTTAATATTGTCTTAGTTTCACAATCATCCTCTCATCTTGATAGACTTAGATTAAGCATGAACTTGTATTCCCTTTGCATTAGAATCTCTTAGAATTGGATTGACATCTTGTATTCTACAACATTTGATTAGGACTTTGAAAAAAGGCCTGTCATCAATATGCTAGATGAGTTACATGGTTCATGTGTCTTTTCTAAAATTGATTTAAAGAGTGGTTACCACCGGATCAGAATGAAAGAAGGAGATGAGTGGAAAACTGCTTTTAAAACTAAGCTAGGACTGTATGAATGGCTTATCATGCCTTTTGGCTTCACTAATGCACCTAGTACATTTATGAGGTTAATGAACCATGTCTTGAGAGCACTGATAGGTTGATTTTTTGTGGTGTACTTTGATGATATACTGATCTATAGAAAGACCATGAAAGAACATGTTGATCATTTGAGACAAGTGCTAGATGTGCTTAGGAAAGAGAACATGTATGCTAACTATAAGAAATGCTCTTTTGGAACAGATAACCTTGTGTTTCTTGGTTTTGTTGTGACATCACAGGGTATACAGGTTGACGAGGAGAAGGTGAAGGCTATAAAGGAGTGGCCAACCCCTAAAACCATTGGAGAAGTCAGGAGTTTTCATGGACTTGCTGGTTTCTACAGGAGGTTTGTGAAAGATTTCAGTACAATTGCTGCCCCACTAACTGAAGTCATCAAAAAGAGTGTAGGATTCACTTGGGGGCAAGCTCAGGAAGATGCATTCCAACTGCTGAAAGAGAAGTTAACAAGTGCTCCTTTACTTGTGCTCCCTGATTTTCTTAAAACTTTTGAAATTGAGTGTGATGCATCTGGAGTTGGAATTGGATCTGTGTTGATGCAGGAGAAGAGGCCTATAGCTTACTTAAGTGAGAAGCTTGGAGGCGCCACCTTGAACTATCCAACCTATGAAAAAGAGCTTTATTCCTTAGTGAGAGCCTTACAGGTGTGGCAACATTACCTTTGGCCTAAAGAGTTTGTGATCCACACAGATCATCAATCTCTTAAGCACCTCAAAGGGCAGCAGAGGTTGAACAAGAGGCATGCTAGGTCGGTTGAGTTCATTGAGACATTCCCTTATGTCATCCACTACAAGCAAGGTAAGGAAAATGTAGTTGCTGATGCACTCTCCAGAAGGTATGTTCTTTTATCTTCAATGAAAACAAAGCTTTTGGGATTTGAACACCTTAAGTCTTGTTATGCTGATGACCCAGAGTTTCAGGAAGCATTTAGACAAACTGAAAAACATGCTAGTGGTAAATTTTATCAAGTGAAAGGTTTTCTTTTCTATGATAACCTTGTGTTTCTTGGTTTTGTTGTGACATCACAGGGTATACAGGTTGACGAGGAGAAGGTGAAGGCTATAAAGGAGTGGCCAACCCTAAAACCATTGGAGAAGTCAGGAGTTTTCATGGACTTGCTGGTTTCTACAGGAGGTTTGTGAAAGATTTCAGTACAATTGCTGCCCCACTAACTGAAGTCATCAAAAGAGTGTAGGATTCACTTGGGGCAAGCTCAGGAAGATGCATTCCAACTGCTGAAAGAGAAGTTAACAAGTGCTCCTTTACTTGTGCTCCCTGATTTTCTTAAAACTTTTGAAATTGAGTGTGATGCATCTGGAGTTGGAATTGGATCTGTGTTGATGCAGGAGAAGAGGCCTATAGCTTACTTAAGTGAGAAGCTTGGAGGCCACCTTGAACTATCCAACCTATGAAAAAGAGCTTTATTCCTTAGTGAGAGCCTTACAGGTGTGGCAACATTACCTTTGGCCTAAAGAGTTTGTGATCCACACAGATCATCGTTGGCTGGTGTAGAATATCGGGCGTTGCTCGCCTCGATCTTCCTTGACGAGCACACTGCTTACAGCTGCGCTGGAAACCGCAATGTAAAGATACAGTGTGTCACCTTTGTCGGGTTTGGCCAACACAGGTGGTGTTTTAAGGTAATGTTTGAGCTGGTTGAATGCTTCCTCGCAACGCTCGTCCCAGATGAACTTCTTGTTGCCGCGCAATAGATCATAAAAAGGTAGGCACTTATCGGTCGATCGCGAGATGAATCGATTGAGGGCCGCAATACGGCCTGTCAACCGTTGCACTTCTCGGGTGTTCTTGGGGCTGGGGAGGTCGAGGATGGCAGATATCTGCTTTGGGTTCGCTTCGATCCCCCTTTGAGTGACTATGTAGCCGAGAAATTCGCCAGACGTGACTCCGAAAGTGCACTTCGTTGGATTGAGTTTCATGCCGTATTTGTTTAAGACGCTGAAACAATCTTTGAGATGGTCGATGTTGTCTGCTGCTTGGTGGGATTTTAACAACATATCATCGATGTAGACCTCCATGGTGACTCCCAGTTGCTCGGCGAACATTCGGTTGACGAGGCGTTGATATGTCGCGCCAGCGTTCTTGAGGCCGAAGGGCATTACCTTGTAGCAATATGTGCCGCGGTCCGTGATGAAGGCCGTCTTCTCACTGTCGTCCGGATGCATCAATATCTGGTTGTAACTGGAGAAAGCGTCCATGAATGTTAACAGCTCGTTGCCTGCTGTTGATTCGACCAACCGATCGATATGAGGAAGGGGGAAGCTATCCTTTGGGCAAGCTTTGTTGAGGTCTGTGAAATCAACGCAGATTCTCCACTTGCCATTCTTTTTCTTAACAACGACTGGATTAGCCAGCCACTCGGGATACTTCACCTCTGCGATTGACCCAGCGGCAAGCAAACGGTCGACCTCTTCATTAACAGCTTTCGAACGGTCGGGTCGAGCTTCGTCTTTTAACGAACGGTTTGAAGGTTGGATCGACGTTAAGCTGATGTGTGGTAACGCTAGGGTCGATCCCCTTCATATCAGCAGCAGTCCAAGCGAACGTCGATGCATTGTCTCTGAGAAACAAAACGATTTTGTCTTTCGTCTCGTCAGGAAGGTGCGCGCCAATTCGGACTGTTTTGGAGTGATCGTTGCTGTCGATGGACACTTCAAGAGCCTCCTCGTGAGAAGGATGAAGCTTTTGTGATGGTGGGGCGGCTGTGTTGACGTGGGAGGTCGACTTTTGGTTTTCACCTGCGGCTACGAAGATCGGCGGTACTGCGATGCGAAGAGTGATGACCTGTCCGTCGTTGCCGGGGAACTTGACACATTGGTGATAGGTAGAAGGAATGGCTTTCATTGAATGGAGCCATGGTGTTCCGAGGATCGCGTTGTATGGAGCTCGGACATCGATAACTGAGAACTTAACGTTCTTTGCGACGCCTTCAGCGTAAACGCGCAAGCGAATTGTCCCGAGCATAGTCTATGTTGACCCGTTGAAGCCCGTCAACGAACGCGCGGAGGGTTTCATGTTGTCGAGGCTAATACCCATCTTGATGAGTGTGCTCTTAAAGATGAGGTCGACCGAACTGCCAGTGTCCACCAGCACTTTGGTCACAGTGCAGTCGCTGATGCCGATGTCGATGAGGAGTGAATCGTTGTGTGGCATATGAACACCCTCGGCGTCTTCGACGGAGAAAGTAATTTGGGGACTGATTTCGGGGATGGTGGGCCAGCGTTTGGCCGTGACTGCTTTCCTGCGGAACTCCTTTACCGATCTGACTGAGTCATTGCAAGGAGGGGATCCTCCCATGATCACGTTCAGGTGCTGCGGTCGCCCTTGGGTTGTTGGTTCCTATTCCAGTTGAGTCGTTCGCGCGGCCCTAAGAGAGTTGAGGCGGGTACGCAGGTCTTGGGGCTTGCGCTGATAAGGAATGATCGGCTCTTGCTCCGCTTCCGAGGGACCGGTTTTGCACCGCTTGAGCTTTTCGCGAAGATCAGGGACCTTCGAGTTGAGGTGAGCTCGAAGATCGGTTGTTTCCGACTCATCAGAGCGATCGCTTGACCATACTTCCCGTTTAAGTTCATCCCGCTGGTATTCTTTTCGCTTGGCGTCGAGGACGTGCCGAGCATCAGAAGCGTTGAGCTTTCCTTTGAAGCGACTGGCCTTAGATGGCGCATCATCGATTGTCATGTGCGTGCTGTCGGTCGAAGTGAGACTCTCGACCGTTATCATCGACTGTCGATTGAGCGACGCTCGTAGATCGTCTCGTGGCTTTTCTGTTGTGGATGGAGCAGGGGAGAGCGTGGTTCGGATCGTGAAGATTTTTTGTCGAGATTTTGGTTTTTCTTCGTCGGAGGTCGAATCTTCGTCGTGATGTGATCGATCACCGTCATCCGTTTGGGGAGAGCCTTCTTCCTTCTTCTCGCTGGATTTATTCTTTTTGTCCTTGCTCTTACTCCAACTCTTATTGTTTTTGGCCGTCTTGGACTTCGGCGGTTCGACCTTTGGACGACCATCGCTGGTAGCTGTGAGCCATGCCTCATAGAGATGCCGGCATTCTTTGGTATCGTGACCCTTCATGTCGTGGTACTCGCAGAACTTGTTTTTGTCAAACGAGCTCTTGGGTTTGGCAGAAGCGACCTGTCGAGACTGCTGTGTTTTATCTTATGTGTCTCGTTCCCACACGTTCCACTTGGGGTCGCGTACTGCGGTGGTTGCGCCCGAACGGTCGTCATCTGCGACAGTGAAGACGGATCCGTTCTTTTTGTAAGGAGCATGCTGTCGCGGTTCCTTAGCGTCAGGGGCTTTGGCCACCGTCGACTTTTGGGCCTGTTGCTTCGCATTGAAGGCTCTTCTATCTTCGTCCATTCGAATGAAGTTCTTGGAGTTGTGGAGAGCGTCTTCAATGGTGATCGTTGGATTCGCGTAGAGGTAGTCGCGGAACTTGGAGTTAATCCAGAGTGCGTTGACCAGGGCGTCAACGGTGGTGTGGTCTGGCACAAGGACCTTGGACAGGACTTGCTTGAATCCTTCCATAAAGTCCTTAAGGCTTTCGGTCGAAGACTGGGAAAGCTTCCATAGGTCGGCCATGGAGGTTCCTTGTCGAGACCACATGATGAAATTTTTGAGAAAAGATGCGGACAGGTCGTGAAAACTTTCGATCGAACCTTCTTCAAGATGGGAAAACCAACTTAGAGCCGGTCCAGAGAGGCTCTCGACGAAGAGCTGACAGAGACTTGCGTCCCTTTCTTCGTCTGAGAAGTTTTTCCGACCCATGGCAATATTGAAGGCGGTCATGTGATCGGTCGGATCACTGACGCCCGTGTATGGAGGGATACGAAGCTTCTCTGCTTGCTTAATCTTGACTTTCGTTATTTTCTCGGCAAAAGGGTTCCGTTGCGTGGAAGCGATAACACGCTCGATCTCCGGAGCGGAGGTCTTAACGTGGTGGATCTTCGAATGGATATCTCGCAGGGAAAGTTGCAGATCTGCGATCTGGCGACTGGATGAAGAGGTCGAGCCGTCGGTCGCCTGTGCTTCGTTTGTTGGCTGGTTCACGTCGCCTCCAGTAGTGGCGAACAGTCTTCTTCTTGCGGTTTCAGTTCTGTCGTGCTCGCCGTCTAGGGTTCCGAGAGCGGCGGCGAGGGTGGCCAAACGTTCGTTCGTGGCCCTGTTGGTTTCTTCTTGTTGAATGAAGCGTGCCATGATGGCTTGCAGCATCTCAGGAACGGACGGGACCAAAGCAGCCGGCGCATCGGAGGCCGGCGTAGCAGAAGCTGACGGTCGGCCGCCGTCAGCAGGTGTGTCATCGGGAATCATACTGACGTTGTCAACGTTACTCTGTAGACCCCACGGTGCGTGTCAAATGTTGAATACGAGTTTGGTCGATCGAATGATAGTAAAATAAACTCGGTTTAGTGGGTCTTACAAAGACGTTTTATTAGCAGTGAATGAAACGAAGGTGATTACAAAGAGATTTCGGAAAAGAAAGCGAGCGTCGGAGCTTGTTAAGCACCGACGAAGACAGTAAGAGACTCGATCGGTTGCTAAACCTTTGATCTGGCCGTCAGTCTTATTATCTCAATTTTCGGATCCCCTTCTCTTTCCACTATGTCTCTCTTTTATAGCCTCGTCTCGTCTTACCTTCGTTCGCCCTAAAGTTAGGTCGCCCTAGAAACTCGGCCCAATTCCATGTTAGATGGGCTTTTGGGCCGGACGAAGGTCGGTCGAGTCGACGCTCGATTCAAACAACTTGGTTGGCTGGGGAGTTAAGCCGATCGATCGCTCGTTCTAGCCAATTGATTCTCCAGCCAAGCCGGTCACGACTAGGTTGCCGATGCTAACAGGCCTAACACTGCTGTTCGATGGGCCTTGTGGAGGAGTGTCAAATTCCTCTCCAACAATTTGGAAGAGTCTTCTCCCATTGATGTGACTTGTCTCCCAAAGAGAAGGGAAACGACCTCAACTTGAGAGCATCTTCAGTGACTCCATTAGTCTTGGACAAGCTACAGTAGCTCACAAATGTGTCCAAGTGATCAAGGGGATCCTCCACAGAAAGGCCATGAAACTTGTTGTTCTCAATCAAATGCAACAGCCCTGATTTGATCTCAAAGTTGTTGTTCTCCACAGCTGGTGCTCTGATCCCCAACCTATGACCATGAATGTGAGGTTGATCATAGGCTCCAATGGCTCTAGCTTGGCACTGTGGCTGTTGTGGTTGGCGCTGTGGTCTTATGTTGTCAGCTCTTGGACCATTGCCCTCTAGGGTATCACCATCTTGAGGCTGATTCTCCATATCAAACCCCAATCTCTGCAAGTGAGCCTGTTGCTCTTCTTGCAATCTCCCTGTCAAGTGTAGCAATTTCTTCAACAGTGGGAATCAAGTTTGATGCACCTCTGCTTCTAGTTATCATACACCTTAAATGCAAAGGGAAAAGAACAAGGAGAAGCAATAACACAATAAAAGAAAAATGACTTAGTCTCAAGCAATTGACTAAATCTCATTGTCAAAATCAACTTAGAACTTGGCAACGGCGCCAATTTGATGCTAAGAGTTTTCAAGGCTCTCAATCAAATGTTGTAGTATATAAGATGTCAATCCAATTCTAAGAGATTTCAATGCAAAGGGAATGCAAGTTCATGCTTAAGCTAAGTGCAACGATAAAGTGAGATGAGATGATTATAAACTAAGGCAATACTAGAAATGCAATAAAAGATGAACTTTCTTTTCAATATGAGACAAAGGGGATTCTTGGGACAAGGGAATTGACTTTGGGTGATCAAGTTTCAATCTAAGATGGCAAACTTTCAATCAATCCAACACCTTAAGCCTAGACACAATTCTAAACAAGCTCTATCTCTAGATGAATGCTTATTCACTAACAAATCTCAAGCATCTAATCTCTTAGGTTGAATAACATGAAAGCAATCATTAAGAACAAGTCTATTAGCTATCTTAACACCTTTAACAACAAATCTCTTAGGTAAAGAATGTTTAAAGCTTAGGAGGCAATCATTAAAATCAACCACCTACTCGGACATCGATCGATGGTGGCATTATACCATCGATCGACACCAAGTGTCCACCATCCAGCCATTCAACCAGAACAAAACAAGGGAACCTAACCAATGGAAAGAAGGAGCCCTCGATATGATATTTGGTGACATCTACCATACACTCAACAACAACATCAACTGGCTAACTAAGAGGAGTGAGTTGATGCAGAAAGAATTGGCTACGCTTCATGAGAAGAATGATTGTCGACGAAGGAATCCACATCGATCGATATAGAAGCTATACCATCGATCGACACCAAGTGTCCACCATCCAGCCATTCAACCAGAACAAAACAAGGGAACCTAACCAATGGAAAGAAGGAGCCCTCGATATGATATTTGGTGACATCTACCATACACTCAACAACAACATCAACTGGCTAACTAAGAGGAGTGAGTTGATGCAGAAAGAATTGGCTACGCTTCATGAGAAGAATGATTGTCGACGAAGGAATCCACATCGATCGATATAGAAGCTATACCATCGATCGACACCAAGTGTCCACCATCCAGCCATTCAACCAGAACAAAACAAGGGAACCTAACCAATGGAAAGAAGGAGCCCTCGATATGATATTTGGTGACATCTACCATACACTCAACAACAACATCAACTGGCTAACTAAGAGGAGTGAGTTGATGCAGAAAGAATTGGCTACGCTTCATGAGAAGAATGATTGTCGACGAAGGAATCCACATCGATCGATATAGAAGCTATACCATCGATCGACACCAAGTGTCCACCATCCAGCCATTCAACCAGAACAAAACAAGGGAACCTAACCAATGGAAAGAAGGAGCCCTCGATATGATATTTGGTGACATCTACCATACACTCAACAACAACATCAACTGGCTAACTAAGAGGAGTGAGTTGATGCAGAAAGAATTGGCTACGCTTCATGAGAAGAATGATTGTCGACGAAGGAATCCACATCGATCGATATAGAAGCTATACCATCGATCGACACCAAGTGTCCACCATCCAGCCATTCAACCAGAACAAAACAAGGGAACCTAACCAATGGAAAGAAGGAGCCCTCGATATGATATTTGGTGACATCTACCATACACTCAACAACAACATCAACTGGCTAACTAAGAGGAGTGAGTTGATGCAGAAAGAATTGGCTACGCTTCATGAGAAGAATGATTGTCGACGAAGGAATCCACATCGATCGATATAGAAGCTATACCATCGATCGACACCAAGTGTCCACCATCCAGCCATTCAACCAGAACAAAACAAGGGAACCTAACCAATGGAAAGAAGGAGCCCTCGATATGATATTTGGTGACATCTACCATACACTCAACAACAACATCAACTGGCTAACTAAGAGGAGTGAGTTGATGCAGAAAGAATTGGCTACGCTTCATGAGAAGAATGATTGTCGACGAAGGAATCCACATCGATCAATATAGAAGCTGCGCCATCGATCGACACCAAGTGTCCACCATCCAGCCATTCAACCAGAACAAAAACAAGGGAACCTAACCAATGGAAAGAAGGAGCCCTCGATATGATATTTGGTGACATCTACCATACACTCAACAACAACATCAACTGGCTAACTAAGAGGAGTGAGTTGATGCAGAAAGAATTGGCTACGCTTCATGAGAAGAATGATTGTCGACAGAAGGAATCCACATCGATCGATATAGAAGCTATACCATCGATCAACACCGACAAACCACCCGCGCCTACTTCTTACACCAGAGCAGAGATTGATCAGATGATAGAAGAGATGTACAAAACTCTGGGAACAACTGAGGACAGAGTTGACAGAGGATGTGATGATATCTACTTTCCTTTCAACAACAGCATCAATGGATTCAACTCAAGCACAGGAAGGATGCAGAAGGAAATCAAAGCCATTCAGAGGCAGCTTGCGAGTCGACCGTCAACATCCACATCGATCGATATAGAAGCTATACCATCGATCAACACCGACAAACCACCAGCCTACTTCTTACACCAGAGCAGAGATTGATCAGATGATAGAAGAGATGTACAAAACTCGGGAACAACCGAGGACAGAGTTGACAGAGGATGTGATGATATCTACTTTCCTTTCAACAACAGCATCAATGGATTCAACTCAAGCACAGGAAGGATGCAGAAGGAAATCAAAGCCATTCAGAGGCAGCTTGCGAGTCGACCGTCAACATCCACATCGATCGATATAGAAGCTATACCATCGATCAACACCGACAAACCACCAGCCTACTTCTTACACCAGAGCAGAGATTGATCAGATGATAGAAGAGATGTACAAAACTCGGGAACAACCGAGGACAGAGTTGACAGAGGATGTGATGATATCTACTTTCCTTTCAACAACAGCATCAATGGATTCAACTCAAGCACAGGAAGGATGCAGAAGGAAATCAAAGCCATTCAGAGGCAGCTTGCGAGTCGACCGTCAACATCCACATCGATCGATATAGAAGCTATACCATCGATCAACACCGACAAACCACCAGCCTACTTCTTACACCAGAGCAGAGATTGATCAGATGATAGAAGAGATGTACAAAACTCGGGAACAACCGAGGACAGAGTTGACAGAGGATGTGATGATATCTACTTTCCTTTCAACAACAGCATCAATGGATTCAACTCAAGCACAGGAAGGATGCAGAAGGAAATCAAAGCCATTCAGAGGCAGCTTGCGAGTCGACCGTCAACATCCACATCGATCGATATAGAAGCTATACCATCGATCGACATCAGTTTTCAGAGAGGTCGACGATCGAGATTATAATCGATCGATGCACACTCTGTGCCATTGATCGACATCAGTTTTCAGAGAGGTCGACGATCGAGATTATAATCGATCGATGCACACTCTGTGCCATTGATCGACATCAGTTTTCAGAGAGGTCGACGATCGAGATTATAATCGATCGATGCACACTCTGTGCCATTGATCGACATCAGTTTTCAGAGAGGTCGACGATCGAGATTATAATCGATCGATGCACACTCTGTGCCATTGATCGACATCAGTTTTCAGAGAGGTCGACGATCGAGATTATAATCGATCGATGCACACTCTGTGCCATTGATCGACATCAGTTTTCAGAGAGGTCGACGATCGAGATTATAATCGATCGATGCACACTCTGTGCCATTGATCGACATCAGTTTTCAGAGAGGTCGACGATCGAGATTATAATCGATCGATGCACACTCTGTGCCATTGATCGACATCAGTTTTCAGAGAGGTCGACGATCGAGATTATAATCGATCGATGCACACTCTGTGCCATTGATCGACATCAGTTTTCAGAGAGGTCGACGATCGAGATTATAATCGATCGATGCACACTCTGTGCCATTGATCGACATCAGTTTTCAGAGAGGTCGACGATCGAGATTATAATCGATCGATGCACACTCTGTGCCATTGATCGACATCAGTTTTCAGAGAGGTCGACGATCGAGATTATAATCGATCGATGCACACTCTGTGCCATTGATCGACATCAGTTTTCAGAGAGGTCGACGATCGAGATTATAATCGATCGATGCACACTCTGTGCCATTGATCGACATCAGTTTTCAGAGAGGTCGACGATCGAGATTATAATCGATCGATGCACACTCTGTGCCATTGATCGACATCAGTTTTCAGAGAGGTCGACGATCGAGATTATAATCGATCGATGCACACTCTGTGCCATTGATCGACATCAGTTTTCAGAGAGGTCGACGATCGAGATTATAATCGATCGATGCACACTCTGTGCCATTGATCGACATCAGTTTTCAGAGAGGTCGACGATCGAGATTATAATCGATCGATGCACACTCTGTGCCATTGATCGACATCAGTTTTCAGAGAGGTCGACGATCGAGATTATAATCGATCGATGCACACTCTGTGCCATTGATCGACATCAGTTTTCAGAGAGGTCGACGATCGAGATTATAATCGATCGATGCACACTCTGTGCCATTGATCGACATCAGTTTTCAGAGAGGTCGACGATCGAGATTATAATCGATCGATGCACACTCTGTGCCATTGATCGACATCAGTTTTCAGAGAGGTCGACGATCGAGATTATAATCGATCGATGCACACTCTGTGCCATTGATCGACATCAGTTTTCAGAGAGGTCGACGATCGAGATTATAATCGATCGATGCACACTCTGTGCCATTGATCGACATCAGTTTTCAGAGAGGTCGACGATCGAGATTATAATCGATCGATGCACACTCTGTGCCATTGATCGACATCAGTTTTCAGAGAGGTCGACGATCGAGATTATAATCGATCGATGCACACTCTGTGCCATTGATCGACATCAGTTTTCAGAGAGGTCGACGATCGAGATTATAATCGATCGATGCACACTCTGTGCCATTGATCGACATCAGTTTTCAGAGAGGTCGACGATCGAGATTATAATCGATCGATGCACACTCTGTGCCATTGATCGACATCAGTTTTCAGAGAGGTCGACGATCGAGATTATAATCGATCGATGCACACTCTGTGCCATTGATCGACATCAGTTTTCAGAGAGGTCGACGATCGAGATTATAATCGATCGATGCACACTCTGTGCCATTGATCGACATCAGTTTTCAGAGAGGTCGACGATCGAGATTATAATCGATCGATGCACACTCTGTGCCATTGATCGACATCAGTTTTCAGAGAGGTCGACGATCGAGATTATAATCGATCGATGCACACTCTGTGCCATTGATCGACATCAGTTTTCAGAGAGGTCGACGATCGAGATTATAATCGATCGATGCACACTCTGTGCCATTGATCGACATCAGTTTTCAGAGAGGTCGACGATCGAGATTATAATCGATCGATGCACACTCTGTGCCATTGATCGACATCAGTTTTCAGAGAGGTCGACGATCGAGATTATAATCGATCGATGCACACTCTGTGCCATTGATCGACATCAGTTTTCAGAGAGGTCGACGATCGAGATTATAATCGATCGATGCACACTCTGTGCCATTGATCGACATCAGTTTTCAGAGAGGTCGACGATCGAGATTATAATCGATCGATGCACACTCTGTGCCATTGATCGACATCAGTTTTCAGAGAGGTCGACGATCGAGATTATAATCGATCGATGCACACTCTGTGCCATTGATCGACATCAGTTTTCAGAGAGGTCGACGATCGAGATTATAATCGAATGAACTCAATATTTATAGCTTGCCTATGTGTTTAAGGAAAAGCATGCTTTCTTAGTTCTATTCTATTCTATTCTTTTAAGGTTTTAGAGATTCTTAGAGTCGGAGAGAAGATCCAAAGAGATTTCTGATTGGAACTCCATTATTTGTTTTCTCTATTTATCTATTTATGAAGTTGTTCTTTCACCTTGTTGTTATGAATTGCTTGGCCATGTCTGAGTAGTTTCATTGTTAGATTTAGGGTTCAAATAGGTTGTGAGGTATTAACCCCAACTATAGATTGCTAAGTTGTAATATTCATTGTTAGGATGTTCTTAATGCTTGTGTTCTAGAATAGCTAACTAGAACCTTGACCTAGGATTGCTTGTTAACTTGACTTCATCCTGAATCCATCCTATTCAAGCTAAGATTACTAGAGAAAGGCGGAATCTAAGAGTCTTAGTGAGCATTCATTCAACCCGCGCATAAAGCTTGCTAGAAGCGCATCGATCGATATTCCTATAAAATAATCGATCGACGGAGCGAAAGGTGTTTCGATCGATACTCCTATAGAGTCATCGATCGACACTTTCTAATTGATCAAACCGATGAGATCATTAGATCTAGTCATCAGACAAATCTAGAAAGCGAATGCTGATCGATTTGTTCATAAGCTGTTGAGCTCTTTAATATCATGCATGCAACTTGTTAGGCATCTATAGGATTAATATCCTGATCACCTGAATAGAAACCCTAAGTCTAGCTACGTTGTTTAATTGTCAAAACGCT
Source organism: Brassica carinata (assembly GCA_016771965.1). Classification (NCBI taxonomy): domain Eukaryota; kingdom Viridiplantae; phylum Streptophyta; class Magnoliopsida; order Brassicales; family Brassicaceae; genus Brassica; species Brassica carinata. The sequence continues at coordinate 51,192,169 of CM028688.1, forward strand.
TAATCAAATCAACAGAGCAACTGCCTTGCTCAAACCTGCAATTTAAAGTTAATTATAATCAACCTAGCTTAGTCACTAAGGATTATATCTTTTGTGTTCCCTAGCTCCCTGTGAATTCGATCCCTAAGTACTACAACTGAACCTCTTATTTGAGAGAGTAATTCACTCCTTAGGGTAATTTGAGTGAGATCAACCAGCCTTCTTGGATGGAAACTACTTAAAGAAATATCAGTACTCGAGTAGAAGGTTCAATGTCTCTTGTGTCTTCTATTACCTGAGGTCTACAAAAGCAGTTGAAGTGGTTCTCCCAAACGGGAACTTAACAAGCTTAAGGATTCCAGGAGCAATCAGCTTTGACACTGGTGAAGGACATCTCCTTGGACCTCATGGCACTCCTGGCCCCATGACCTTACAACAGAAGAAGAAGGGTACAGCAAAGTCTGGTGTGTTTCAGGAAGATCATGCAAGTAGGAACACTTAGCTTCTCTATGGTCCTCCTCGTTACCACTTTGAGCAACACCCTGGTGCTTTGCCTAAGAGTCCCCTTCGCCAAGCTCATGACCATATTGGCAATCTTCAGAGGTGGAACAAGGCTCAGGACAGAACCATCTACAAGCTCAAGAATAAGTACAAGGAGCTGAGAAAGACTGTGAAGAGGCAAGCTGAAGCTTCAGCTCAGTTCATGAGGAAGGTGAATGATATTTTGACCAGAGGGGCTGTAGCTGGATGCACTGCAGAAGACTTTGGCGTCATCTTTGCTCCTCAGCCTCAACCCCTACATGATCCTTTGGCACTCAACCCTCCTCTCACCAGGAAGCAGCTCCTTCACACCAAGAGAAACCCACGAGCTCTACCATCCACTTCCGGCAACAAGTCTCCTTCACTGGCCTCAACTGATGAGGAAGACAACTCCGAGGATGAGGCATCCGCCTCTTCCCACGCTCCATAGAGGTACTCCACTACTATATCCTTGTATATCCATTTTCCATTGCATTTAGCTTTCTTTTGGTATCTCTCTCCACTTGATAACATAGAGACTATGTGATTTAAGTGTGGGGGGAAGTACCAAGTTGCTGATCTTTTATGTGTTTTGTGTCATGAGTCATGCATTGTAGATAATTATTTGCATAGAAAATTCCAAAAAAAATTTGAACAATTTGCAAAAGAACAAAAAGGAGCATGTAGTTGCACTTAAGATTGAGTTTAGAGCATACACTTATTTGCATGGAAAAACAAAAAAAATATTAGGAATCTAGCGCATTTAGGATTGCATCATGCATTGGGGACTAGGATGATACCAACCTTGTAAAGAGTTCATGCTAAGTATTCAATTTGATAACCTTTATAATCATGACAAGTAGCTTGAGCACTCTTTAGAAAGCTCGTAGACTTCAAGCCTTGAAAACTCTTCTTGAAACTTATTGATTGCTGAAACTCACTCTTTGAAACCAACTCCGGTCTTATTTGAACTTGATGCTTCGTGCTTATGGTATTTTGTGTACTAAGTCATGGCTACACACACTTGAGTTGTCTCAACCATTTTGCCAAAGCCTTGGCCCGAAAAAAAATAATAATAAAAAAAATAATATATATAGATAAATATATATATATATATAAAGGGGGCTAGTGAAAGTTAGTATGAGCTATTAAGTGTTTAAAAGTGTAAAAATCCCTTGTAGACTTCAAGAAGAAAGAGTTCTAAGTGAGAAAGTATCCTTGAGTGTTTTGAAAAATCTTTTTGTGAGTGAAGAGAGTGAGGTTTGGCATTGGGAAATAAGGGTGTAACTTGTATATTTGGGAAAAAGGTAGAACAATGGAGATTGAGCATTGTATGCATGAGTTGATCCCTTTCTTAGATATATTATGTGCAATGTCAAGGCTACTTTGTTTTTGAGAGTGAACCACCTTTAAAAGATCCTTTATAAATCTCTTGATTCACTTTGCACTAAAACCTTTTCTCACCTAACCAAATGGTTTGGACCAATGACCATTTGCAAGAGTTCTATTGAGTTTGCTTAATGATTATGAGGGTTGGTGGATTTGTGGTTTGTGGATTCATGATGATGAGTGTAGAGGTTAAAAGAGTTAAGATAGGCCTAGAGAAGTTAGAGTTGGATAAAGTCTTTGCTCTTGCTATTTGGTATGATTATGCAAGGTTATCAGGTAGAGAACTAAGAAGAGCATCTTTTGGTTATGAGTCCCCACTTTCAGACCTCTCCTCCTTAGTTCTTAAAAGTTTACTTGTGGACAAGTAAAGGACTAGTGTGGGGGAGTTGATATCTTGCATATTTACATGATTTTAGCCATCATATCTTGTGAATTTTGATCATGTAGATTAGGAATTACGCATCTTTAGGGTCCATATTGCATTCATATGTCCTTATCAGGTGTTGGAGTGTGCTATGGAGTGATTGGAGGTGTTTGGGAGCTTTGTGATCCAAAAGGGAGTGAAGAATGGAGTTTAGCCAAGCCTAGACAAGCCATCCATGAACCAGGACGAGCCTGACACGGGTTGTGCACCACGGGATAGGCTACCCGTGCGGCCGGCCATTCCTTGGACGAAGCAGGGACGGGACGTGGGTTGATGGCCGCGGGGTGGCCTACCCGCGCGACCTGAACGAAGCTGGGACGAGAGAAGCCACGCGGGGGCGAGGCCGCGGGTACCATTACCCGCGCGCAAGCCAGCCGAAGGTCTACGTGGGTTGGCTACGCGGGTTGGACGAGCTGATCCCTACCCGGGGCGTCCTAATACTTGGTCGAGTTTAGGCTTCTTTGAAGGGATTTTTAGACATTTCATTTGATGTTTTTAGGTTTTGCAAAGACCATATAAATACTCATGTAATCCCGTTTAAGGGACTTATCTTATTTTCTCTCTAAGAATACAAAACACTTTGGTGAAAGTTTTAACTTTGAATCTAAATCACATCTTGTTCTTGTGTTCTTGAGTGTTTTATTTCTTTCTCAACATGATTAAGCTTGGATCTTCCATGGGTTTAAGAGTAAGCATGTGGATTAGTGAGTAGATCCATCTTGGATTCATGGGTTAGGGTGATTAAGTGTAGATCTAAGGTGTTTAGTGTTAGATATATCTTTTCCTTGCTTGTTGAGTGATAGTAAAGCTATTTTAGAGTTGGCCTCTCTACTCTAGAGCTCTAGGCATTTCCTGCCCGAAAGGTGTTTGTTGAAATGCCTGAACCAACTCTTCAATGCTTTTAGCTTGCTTTACCAAAGAGATTTGTTGTTAAAGGAGCTAGGATTGCTAGTAGACTTCTTCTTAATGATTGCTATTGTTACTCCAGTCAAAGAGATTTGATGTATTGGGTTACTCTTGCAAATGAGTATTCATCTTGAGAAATAGCATGTTTAGTGTGGTGTCTAGGCATAAGAAATAGATTGATTGAAAGTTTGTCATCTTAGATTGAATCTTGATCACCCAAGGTCAAATCCGTAACCCCATGGGTCCTATTCTCTCACCTTGAAAGAAAGTTTGTTCCTTTATTGCATTTTAGCATAGTTATTAGTTCTTAGTACTCCCATAACCTGATTGCACTTAGATTAAGTATGAACCTGAATTCTCATTGCCTTGAAATAACTTAGGATTGGATTTGACACTCTTTATACTACTTTAGCTTAGGAGCCTTGAAAACTCCTTGTCAGTATCTAGGAGTCTCACAACATGCCGTGAGCGCCGTCCTTGTTGGGGAAAATATCCCGGTACCAGATTTCTTCAGCTTCCGGGCAGGACACCGGCCTCCAGACCCCTGCATCGAAGAACCCTGGTTCCTACCCCTGCTTCCGAACCGACCCCTGGGTAAAATGGAAGTTTTCTATCTAAGGGGATTCTTCCATCTTTACGAATATGGAAGAGTTTAACCTACAACAGCCGACATCTACATCTATAAAAGGGGAGCCCTAACCCTAGAACAAGGGATCGACATTCAGAGACTAAGAGATTAGGGTTTAGGCGGCAAGAACTAGGGTTTATACACCAAAACGTTGTAGTCCCTGCTGAAATCCCTAATAAAACCTCTTTCAGTCTCGATTCTCTTATTTTCACACAAATCTTCTAGTGTTCTGTAGTACTAAAACGACCTTACACAAAAATACCATAACAGTTTGGCGCTAGAAAGAGGGGAGTAATCCAAACTACGTGATGATGGCATTAGAAGACCTAGGCGAGCAGTCTGAAGCCACTCCAAGGGAAATCGAGCTGCTCAACCGACTCGACGCTCTCCAAAGTCAGATCACAAAGCTCCACAAAACTCGAGAGACGGCGGCAGACAATCGGGAGCTTCTCCAAGAAGTCCAAACCCTAAAGGAAAAGCTTGACGAGCACGTCAAACAGCTGCAGCAGAGCGCCGAGAGCTGGGGACTCTCGAAGCTGAAAACCTCGCTCTCCAAAAAGAAGGAAATTCGCCCGGAAAGGGATGAAATCATCAACAAAGAAGTAAATACCCTGCTTGACGCCAGGTTCATACGAGAAGTACAGTATCCAGAATGGCTGGCCAATGTGGTAGTGGTGAAAAGAAGAATGGGAAATGGAAGGTCTGCATCGACTTTACAGATCTCAACAGATCGTGTCCCAAGGATCCCTTTTGCCCTGCCTTATATCGACAAGCTAGTCGACTCCACCGCAGGCCACCAGCTTATGAGCTTCATGGATGCATTCTCTGGCAACAACCAAATCCTCATGCACCCGGAGGATCAGGAGAAGACGTCATTCATGACCTCCAGGGGTATCTACTGTTACAAGGTTATGCCTTTCGGCATGGAGAATGCCGGATCGACCTACCAAAGGCTTGTAAACATGATGTTCGCCGATCAGATCGGACAAACCATGGAGGACTATATCGACGATATGTTAGTCAAGTCCCTCGAAGCAGAAGACCACATCGCTCACCTGCAGCAAGCTTTCACCACCCTTAGGAAGTATAACATGAAGCTCAACCCCACAAAGTGTTTGTTTGGAGTCAGCTCGGGAAAATTCCTTGGGTACATAGTCACCCACCGGGAATCGAGGGCAATCCAGAGCAAATAAGGGCTATCCAGGCGATACCTTCCCCCCGAAACGTGAAGGAGGGGCAGAGGATGACAGGCAGGATGGCCGTGTTGAGTAGATTCATCTCCAGGTTATCCGACAAATCTCACACCTTCTTCGAGGCTCTGAAAGATCTTAAGGACTTCCAATGGAATGATAAGTGTGAAATCGCCTTGGCCGACTTAAAGGCCTATCTGACCACGCCGCCTCTCCTGTCAAAACCTCTGGACGGAGAAACCCTGCTACACTACCTAGCAGTGTCGGAACATGCGGTAAGTGGAGTCCTTGTAAGTGAAGAAGGCAGAAAGCAGTGTCCTATCTACTACGTAAGCAAATCACTATTGTATGCAGAGACTCGCTACGGCCACCTCGAGAAGCTGGCACTGGCACTTGTTACAGCAGCCCGAAAGCTACGCCCTTACCTCCAGGCCCACCAAGTCGTGGTGGTGACTTCATTCCCCATCAAAGCAGTTCTCCATAAGCCCGAAGTATCAGGATGACTCGCCAAGTGGGAAGTATAGCTGGGGGAATAAGACATTATCTTCTGACCTGCCACTGCTATCCAATCACAGGTCCTCGCCGACTTCATCGCTGAATTCTCTCCTGCCATGCTTCCAGCCTTGGAGCGGGAAGTAAGTCTTCAAGATAAAGGAGGAGAAAAGGAAGAATGGACTCTGCACGTCAATGTGGGTGTGGGTTTAGTCCTAACCTTCCCTACCGAGGAATCGGCATCGAGGGCCGTAAGGTTCAACTTCAAGGCAACAAACAACGAAGCCGAGTATTAAGCCTTGATCGCAGGCCTCACACTCGCGAAGCAGATGGGAGCGGAGGATATTCAGGTCTTCAACGATTCACAGCAGATCATAAGCAAGGTCCAAGGCGATTACCAAGCCAAGGATGCAAGCATGATTAGGTATCTGGCCGTCACCAAGCCCCTGATCGAGAGGTTCCAGAGCTGCAAGCTCACCTAGGTACCTAGGGAGAAAAATTCTCAGGCCGACGCTCTGGCCAACCTAGATCCGCCCTAGAGACCACGAGTCAAATGAGCATTCCACTGCTGGTACTCCAGTGGCCAGCAACAGAAAAAGGGGCAGACCCCCGAGGAAATATCCGCATAAATGAAGGAGAAACCTGGATGACCCCCATCCCCTATTACCTGGCACACGACCTCCTCCCTGAGGATCGAGAGGAGAGTCGAAAAATAAGAAGGCAAGCGGCCAGGTACTGCATCTCAGAAGGAAAGTTATATACGAGGTCCTTCTCCGGACCATACCTATGATGTCTCACCCCCAGGGAAGCTGCCAGAATCCTGGTAGAGCTTCACGAAGGAGAATGTGGCTCTCACTTCAGCGGTCGAAGCCTGGTACTCAGAGCCAGGAGAGCCGGTTATTACTGGCCCAAGATGGCAAACGATGCCCTCAAGCAGGCCAAGTCCTGTGATCAATGCCAAAGGCACACACCAGTCTCCGACCTCCCTCCAGAGAATCTCAAATCTCTGAGTTCCCCCTGGCCATTCCGAAAATGGGGCATGGATATCGTACGGAAGTTCCCAATGGCACCGGGGCAAAATGTTTTCCTCCTAGTGGTAACAAACTACTTCACCAAGTGGGTGGAGGACAAGGCCCTAGCCAAGATAACAGATGTCCAAATCAGAAGATTCCTATGGACAAACGTGATCACACGCTTTGGAATCCCTCACGAAATCGTCACAGACAACGGGCCCCAGTTCTCCGCACCACGGCACCCCCCAGTCCAATGGACAGGCGGAATCCACCAACAAAACAGTGGTGAACATGATCAAAAAACGCCTAGAGAACACCCATGGGCGATGGGCAGAGAAGCTGTACGGAGTACACTGGGCTTATCGGATTACCCCGAAAACAGCCACACAGGAGACTCCCTTCTCCCTGGTACCCACCGAGGTACACGTCAGAACTACACTCTCCGGACACATATCACAAGAAGAGAATGACGAGCTAATGACCCTGAGCCTAGACCTTCTCGACGAAAAAAAGGGAGACGGAGTGCCTAAGGAACGCATCCTATCAACAGAAAGTAGCCAGGAGCTACAATAAAAGGGTCAGAACCAGAACCTTCCAGCAAGGGGACTGGTTCTGAGACGAGTTTGCGATCATACAAGGGACAAATCAGCAGGAAAGCTCGCCCCGGGATGGGAAGGTCCCTATAAGGTAATCGAGGTGCAGGGGGCAGGAGCCCATAAACTACAAGACAGTAACGGCAAGATGCAACCTAACTGCTGGAATGCCCTGCATCTCAAACTCTATCACATTTAAATACGATCTCCGGATCAGGCTTTCCATAGCTATATTATTATCTATATCTATTTAGGTACACTGGTTTCCTACTCCTATATATGCTGAAAATGTCTCCGGACTAAGCTTATATAATGCATTTAGTTTCGACTAAAAGAGTCACAGGAACTCCACTGTAGTTAAAGGGGCAAACTAGCTGGATCAGGTCCCAAGGGACCCCCCGATCCTGGCCAACCCTATGTATACGTGACACGACTCAAAACACTGGGTGTATGACATACAGGAACAGGCCTGCGCAACGCTAGTACGCTGTCAAAAACACCTCAGTCCCTGCGTAGGGGCTTCGAGTAAAAAACATACGTAGAGACCAAACGTACTAGTGCATAAAACCCTGCATTAAAAACGCTACGAGCTATACACAATGCAGGGGGCATGACGTATAAAGGACGGTGGAGGCAACCCCTGAAGCAGAGCCTCTGTGATCTTCACCGCCTTATACTGATCGAATTACACAAGTGGCTGCCACTTATCGGTCAGATCGCTGAGCTACTCTCTCATCAGCTCCCAGCGAGCGACCACTCTATCTCCGCTCACCGCCATCACCTTCTCGTCCTCAAAGGTCTACTTTTCAGACCTCAACCCACGCAGCTCCTCCCTCACCTCTTCCAGCTGGTCCTTCAGGGTAGTATTCTCAGAGATGGCAGAGGTCTCAGCATCTTCCCGATTCTTCAGCTAGAGTTGAATGGATCTTATCTCCTTTCCCTGAGAAAGGGATTTATTCCTCTCCTCACGAAGCTGAGAGGTCAAGGTTTCCACCTCCGTCTTTTATAGTTCGGACCTTTGATTTAAAAATCAATCAATGGTTCAGAAAAAAAAACAGTACAAATTATCTTCTTGTTTATTTATAATTATTGTAAAATTATTTAAACTTTAAATAATTTGATATCATAATTTAAAACATTTAATATGTATTTTTATTTAAAATTTTAAATTGAGGTTCATTAAAAATTAAGATTTAATATTTTATGTGATATAGGTCATATATGAGGTATGTGGTTTGAAATTTAGGGATTGAAGTTATATTATGAATATACTAAATTTGTTTAGATTTTATAGTTTGTATAACTTCATAATCTAGTATAAAATAAGTGTTATAAATTTAAAATGTTATGATTAAATACTTTTTGTATAGAGTTTGGAATATGATATAGGGTTTGGAGTATGAGTAGGGTTATGAATATATGTATGGTTTGTATTAATATGTTTAAACTTGAATATTTCTGTATGATATATAATCTCAGTGTTTGGATTAAAATGTTTAAAGTTGAATATTTATGTATAAAATGAATTGTGAAAAAATAAATATTTTTGTTTAGAGTTTAAATTTTGAAGTATGATATAAGGTTTGAGGTTAAGTTTTAGGGTTTAGGATTTTAAAAACACCAAACTCCATATAATAATATCTCACTAAATATATAAACCCCTAAAATATTATATATATATGTGTATATATATATATATATATATATATATAGTATAACAAAACTTTAATTATCATTTCTATCCTTTAGTTTTACATTTATATATCTTGAGGTCAAAAATAATAGGGTTGGGGTTTAGGGCATGTTTAGGGTTTGGATTTTGAGGTAAAATTTTATTTTATTTTATTTTCGAATTTTTTATTAAATTATATTTTTATTTTTTTATCATATTAGTTGTTGTGTTATCTTTTGATTTGGTAATGAAATATTTAAACTGCAAAATTGATTTATAACCAAAATATACATTGTATTAAATTCATAAATTATACATTTAACATAGACTCCTACACTAACAACATAAGTCTTATACTAACAACATAAGTCTTATACTCATCAGCTTCTCCATCTTCATTTACCTCACCATGACCATCGACCATCATCTCTTCCACGAGCTCATCGTTTCCAGCTGAGATTGTAGCCACGGTTGAAGTTAGTTACCTCTGATGTCACTACCACCTTTGACAGGTCTAGCTCTCTTCTCAAGCTCTTCGATCAAACCTTGAACAGTCTTATCGATACCTCTCTTGAGGGAGACAGGATTCACACCAGAAGTGACACTCAACAATCTGTGTTTGATGGTTTCCCGAGCCAGGACAGACGCAGTGGTTGTCCCATCACCAGCAGAGTCATTAGTCTTACTCGCAACCTTTATCACACCAACAACAACAACAAACGCAACAAATCAATCACCAATTTTCATAAATAGCGATAAAGATAAAAGCTCTCTCACAAACTAACCTGACGGATAAGTGCTGTACCAGCATTCTCCATGGTGTCAGGTGACTCAATAGCCCTAGCAATGGTGACACCATCGTTCACAACCTTGGGATTTCCAAACTCATCCAACACAACATTCCTCCCTTGAAAACATCACATCACATCAAGATAAGAATATATATAGTTTTGTGGTACAACAAACACATTGAACAGACCAGTAATAATATACCTCTAAGGCCAAGAGTGAGACCAACAGCATCAGCAAGCTTGTCGATACCAGCTTGAAGAGCAGCTCTGGTCGAAAGCAATGTCCTGTACATTAGCTGAGTCAAAGTATGCTCGTTCATGATCCTGATAGGAATAAAACAACACATCTCAGAAACATACACACACACACAATCTTATTAGAGGTGAAAAAGATTAATTAACATACCTTGGAAATGAGAGATGGTTTCTTGGGCATGAGTCCTCCATATACTTGTTCTTTACAGCAGCCTCTTACCACAACAAATGCAATCACTACTGGAAATTCACTCATTGATAGCGTCCAATAAACGCTATGTCTTCCACTGCGACAATAGGTCCGAGAGCTATCGTAGCGCTTTCTGTTATGCTACGATAGTTACTTTGATTATTAATGTTATAGTTGGTACTTGGAAAATAGTTTTCGTCATTACTTTGATTATTAATGTTATAGTTGGTACCTGTGTCAGACCATACAAAATTTTTCATAGCGTTTTGTTAAACGCTATTGGTGTGTATTTGTAATACAACAGCGTTTTATTTTTTGTAATTATTTGTTTTACACAAAATTTTAGATAGCGTATTATTAAGCGCTATTATTATAAATTTTGTACAAATGCATTTTATTTGTGCATTAGGCTAATATACCAAAAATCAATTTTTGCAAATTATGTTTTGAATTTTTTTATCGTAGCCGGACAATTTAGTTTAATTTTGATATATATATATATATAAAATTAAATATCAAATTCGAAATTAATATATTTCATTTTATAAAAGAAAATTTAATATCCAATCCAAATACAAAATACAGGTTAGCATAATCAATTTTAGATTCATAAAAACAACCCAAAACATAAACAGAAAATTCATTCAGCTACATGAAAAAAGAACAGATTACATTCAGCTTTTGCTCCTTAAGTTTTCCATGCCTTGCCTCTGGAAGAATCTCCTTCCTCTTGTTTCGGGCGTCTCCATTGAGACGAGGTTCCTGCCTTGTTTCGCATGTTAGTCATAGCTCTTCGGTACATTGGATCGATGTCTTCTTCATCTTCCTCAATGCGGATCAAGTATCCAAGAGGTCTCTGGTACTGTCCTTGTGTGAGCTCGACCACATCATCATCTGCTTCTTGTCGTGCTCTCTGGTACTGGTGTTCTGTGAGCTCGACCACATCATCATCTGCTTCTTCTTGTGGCTGTTGGTGGAGTGGTGGAACATCAGCTGCTTCTTGTCGTGGCTGTTGGTGGAGTGGTGGAATGATTCCCTGTGCCGAAAGTGCTTAGACTATTTCTTTTCTAGCTTGCATTTGTGAATCATAGAATAGCAAACCAACAATTAATGTTTGAACAATATTAGAAATTTTCAATTAGAAATAAGTTTACCGTAATATGAAATCCTCAATTAGAAACCTGCAGACAGAGAAACCTACATCAGCTGCTATGTATAAATTGTCTCATCTAAGGTTCATATGTAAGAAAGACCTAACCTTTAGGAGTCCCTGCCACCTTTGCTCGTTCGTGCTTTAACCGTGAGGAAAACTACAAAAAGAAACGGATCAGAAGCAGTCTTGCGGCCGACTAAGTATGGAATTGTGAAACTTAAGATTCGATAAAACAAATAGACGATTAATTGTACCTCGTTGCTGTATCTGCTTCTTGCGGCGCCGACCCAAATCTCTTCACAGAAGATGGCAAAAGTAAGGGTTCATCGTCGGAGAGGGTTACAGATTTCGATAAAGAGGGTAAGGGTTACAGAGATCGTGGAGCCTAAGACATAAGAGAAGGTTACAGAGATCGTGGAGCTTAAGAGATATGAGATTGGTTCCTTCTGAGGGAGAAACGAGAGAGATTTCGAGATGTGAGCAGGTTAAAGGGTTACGAGTTAGTGCTGATTTAACGGTGAGATGTGCGGAGTTAATCAGATCGTGTGGTTTAGAATAGCTATCCTGGTGATATAATATGATTGGCTGATTTAGTAACTCAGTGGATTAACGGTGAGATGTGAGAAGGTTAATCAGATAGTGTGGTTTAGAATAGCTATCTTGGTGATATAATATGATTGGCTGATTTAAAGCAGGTTAAGAGTAAATGCTGATTTTAAAATGTTTTAAAAATAATTGTATGAAATAAAAATGTGTTGTAATTAATTAGTAATTAGATAACAATTATAAAAACATTACAAATTATTTCAAAATTCTTTTTATGTTTTTTATTTATAATTTATGAAATCTATGTCAAGATTGGAACACTTGACACAAAAATGTATACAAAGCCATTTAGGGTATAGAGTTTAGAGTTTAGGTTTTGAATAATTGAAAAATATTGTAAGATTAGATTTCATGGTATTATTGTTACATAATTTAATTTAAAATTAACTTTATTTTAGTTTATTGATTTGTTATAAATTATGTTTCAAGATTGGAACACTATACCCTAAACTCTATACCCTAAACTATTATGGGTTGAGAGTTTAGGTTTTGAATGAAACATATTTGAAGATTATATTTTTATGCTATTATTATTTTGAAAAATCTATTTTAAAATAAATTTGACTATGAAATTTGTGTCAAGATTGAACACTATACCCTAAATTGTATACCCTAAACCATTTAGGGTTTTCAATTTAAATATTTGAAACATTTTATTATTATTATCGCAAATGTTTTTATTTAGTTTATTTATAATCTATGAATTTAGTAATTTATATTTTTTGTTATCAATTAATGCATATTTTTCTTAAAATTATAATAACCAAGCAACATACCAAATATTCAAAGTAGTACATGATACAAATCAACACAGACATAAGCTTACTTTTTTAAAAGTACTAAAGAGCATTCACGTTTTTTAAAAGAAAAACATAGTAGATTTCTTATGCGACATTCCTTGAGCATTCATATGTAAAGGAGTTTGTCCTTTCGCCAAGCAATTATACTTCCTTGAGCATCAACTATGATTTGAAGTTCTGAATTAGTTCTCCAAAGTGGTGTACCTTCAATCAGAGGAACATCAACCCATATCTTGCTTGCATTGGGGCCTAAGCTAACTAAATGAACGACATCATCTGGATTAGTCGAGAAAACTCGACCTTCTGCAACCTTTTCCCCTGATCCTCTGCAATCTAAGAGCATGCACTTCTTTTTCTCATTCTTGCTGGTGTTAGAGCTGTTACTTGCACTCTAAACAGAAAAAATGCATACAACAAATCATTCAGCCACAGAAGAAAATTACCAACAATAATCCAGACTGCGAATGTTAAGAGTCTTACCACATGTGATCTACTTTTCGGCATCAGTTCATCTCTGTTTGCTTGTACAGTAGCCCTAACAATCTTATGGATAGGCCATGGGATGTTCTCACCGAGTGCATCACCAATCTTCAACTTCTCCACATTTGGTCTCCATAGATAACCATCTTCATTAAATACCCTATCTATTTTGACAATAGCAGCACTAGGACCCAAAGGAATGTTGTTTACCAGTTTTTTTGGGCCAGTTGACTGGAGACGACCCTCAGCAACAAGTACATCCTCCTTTGACCAATCATAGATTAGGATTCTATCGCCTTCTGCATTTGTAGCCTACAAAGCCATGTTTAAAAAACACAAAACCAACACAAGACTAGTTATCAACATGATTCCGCAGCATCTTTACATATTTACTTACCGTTGAATCAGCAGTCTTATTATTTGCTGAGTAGTCTTCATCCAGAATGAGCTTATCCAGCCGCCATGCTATTTTCAGTCCAATGGCTTTGCCAAGTGTGGTAACAGATGTCATAGGCCTCCAGATAGGTGCTTCTTCATTTGCGACAGACTTAACTAAAATAGCGCCAGCATGCATACCAAGTGGAATTCGTCTATTTTTGTATGTTGGTTCAGATGAGCAGAATTTTCATTCTCCGATGACAACATCATCCACTGAACACCAGTCTAAAATCTGACACATAGGTCCTTTTCTCAGATCACTGACCTCAGAATTGGAGAAACCGTCAAGATGATTCTGAGAGAAAAAGAAAAGGAAAAGTTAAACACTATTGTGACAATTCAACTTATAATAACCAAAATTGATGTTAACTTACATTTTTGGTTGCAGTTAATACACGAACAACGCCCTCCAAACCACGAACTGCACCCTGCAATTCAGCTTGTTTAGCTTCAAGCTTCAGTACACGTGAGTCTTTGGCCTGCATGAATGCTATCTTCGTATCAGTTATTCCTCTGCCCATTCATCTAATCCTTCCTGGTTTGTCTTTTCCTAGGACCTGACTCACAGCATCGTCGTTAACACTCGTACTGGCAGTGGATTCCATTTCACTATCAATCGTTTTGATTTTTTCCTGATTTCAAAGAATAAGACAGTAATAGCATAAGAAACTGAAGATTCAGACAACAAAAAAAATAATACACTAAAAGATTTTGAATGTTTACAATAGTATCTTCAAACTTAGGCCTCAAAGGTCTCCCATCTGAATGTGTATGTCCTGCTATCCAGACCTTACTCCTAGTCACTTGTGTGGGGTTTGAACTGTTTTTCTTCTACAAGTGACAAAAGGATATTACATTATTACAAGTACCTGGAATATTTTATCAACAGAATCATACCATTTCATGAACCAAGCGAACCATTCCTTTCCGACTAGTGGTGTGGACAATCTGGTTTCTCCTCAATTCCCTGAATTTGTCACTTTGGACCTTCAAATAAAACCAAACAGTATGATTAGAATTCGACATATGCAAATAAAACCAAACAGAAAGATTGGTTAAACCTAAACAACCTTAAAATCTTTGCTTTTCTTCATCTTCACCCAATTCATCCAAGCTGGCGCAGATTGAACATTGCTTGGTTTTAATCTAATAAGTTCTTCCATGCTCCCTACATCTCGCACAAGACTAACAAGCCTTGACTTTGAAGACCTCCATATACACCCCATCTTCTCTAACACAGATTCTTTTTTCCACTGTTCTGCCAGTTTGAACCTCGCCTACAAGAGTTTCAGAAGTTAACACAATGGTAGAAGTTATGTAAAGAGAATTCTTTTACTATTTGTAGGTGAGAAAAAATACCTGAATTTCCTTCCACATTGTATCCTTTGTCTGTTCATCAAGGTGTCTCTAATCTCCAAGAATAACTGGTACATGCCCTCTCACAAGAGGACCAACAAATGAGGAAAGTGTTACTGATCCATCCCCTACATGTTCACCGAGAGATATAAATTCAACTTCAATCTTGTCTTCAATGTTTTTAGCCACTTTACTCATCCTAGTGCGCCCTCTTCGTCTCTGGCTGGTCACCTTGGCCTGGTTCAGTTGGATGCTGTGCATCATCTGTGTCTCCTTTTTTCTAGTTCTTCTCCTGCGTCTTCTGGTGATTCTCCTTTGTTTTCTGGATCTTCTATATATAGTTCTAGCGAATCTCCTTCGTTTTCTGGATCTTCTCTATCTTTTTCTAGCGACTCTCCTTCGTTTTCTGGATCTTCTATATCCTTCTCTGGTGATACTCCTTCTTCTTCTGGTGATTTTTTTCCTCTCTCTGAATTTTCATCAAGATGGTGTTCTTTCAAGGCAGATTCCTGAGTACCGATCTGCATATCAGTTGTTGTTTCTTCTTCTGTTTGACCAGTAAGCTTCTTGGGTCTTCTCTGAGTTTTCAATGGCTCAACACTCGCATCTTCACCTTTCTGGTGCTTACTGCGACGTATAGGTGCATCAGGTTTCTCCTTCATAATGTTTCACCTGAAACTGTAATCATTTGAATTATCATATATAGTACTAACTACCTTATAATACTAACTACCTAATAATACTAACTACCTACTAATACTAACTACTAACTAACGACCTAGCCCAATTATTCAACTACTAGGACCCCATCACAATCATCCCTAACACAGAAACTATCATCATCAAAAGATTCATTCCCCAAATCATCATTGTCTTCGATGGGTATTGGCGCAGCTACGGACTCTTCTTCGGTTTCTAACTCATGTTACCCTCTTGGCGGTGCCCTCATTACAACACTCCAATTTGATGAGTCTTTTTCTCTGGAGTAAAACACTTGTTTTGTTTGAGAAGGCATAATGTATGGATCTTGGAGAGATGCTGCTTGGTTAACCCTGAAGTTCACAAGCATAAAGCCATCTTCTTCCTTGAGACCATTCCCTTTGTTGGCCCACTTACACTTGAATAATGGAACCTGGAACATGTGGTAGTCCAACAATATTATCTCTTGATATCACTCCAAACTAAGAAACGACATCTGCCACGTGATTGGTATCTTTTACACTTGATCTACACATAGCAAAAGCTTCATATGCTACTCCACTGTTTAGAGTCTTCCGCTTTAAGCATTCAGTGTGAAAACGATGTCCATTGATGATATAGCCACTATAGGTTTGAGCAATATGTCTTGGACCAAATGCTAACCATCTTAGTTGGGTCGAATGCTCTTTTGAATTAGTAGGGATCTGATATAAACAAAAAACATTATGATATTAGTGTTAATATCAATACTGAGTAAAAGAGAAAGAGATGTATAGAGAACTTTGTAAATACCTTTTCTTTTAGCAACTGTGAAAATCGTTCCCCATGTAACTTCCACAAAAGAGTTTGATTTCTTCTTCAACGGACGTTCTTATCTTGTAATTCTTCAAGATGCATTCTGATTTACAAATCCAAAGAGTTAGAATAATTAACTAAACCAATCATATATAGAATTATTAACTATAAATTATAACTTACTCAACATATGGATTTACAACTGCGGTGTTCATTAACACATATCTGTGAGCAATGTCAAGCTCTTTATCAGATAGTCTAACTTCTGTAGCCTTATGAATTGGACGCCCTTCAAGTATATGCTCATCCAAATCAACATCTTCATTTCGATTTGCAGACTCTGGAACTGGTACATATGTTTTGAGAAACTCCAAGAAAAAAGCAATACATTCAGATGCCAAATAACCCTCTGCCATACATGCTTCTGGCCTAGCGAAGTTCTTAACATACGATTTTAGTGTTTTCATGTACCTAAGTGTCCATCATAAGAAAACTTTGTCAAATATTTGCTTATAACAAATATAACAACAAAATAGAAAAACCAGAAAACACTATGTACATTTCAAATGGATACATCCATCTAAAGTGTACCGGGCCACCCAAACGTGCTTCTCTAGCTAGATGTATAGGGAGATGGAACATTATATCGAAAAGAGATGGAGGAAAAAACCTCTCCATTTGGCACATCGTCTCCACAAGCTCAGACTCCAGTGTTATTAGCTTCTCTGGGTCAATTACACGCTGACATAGTCTACTGAAGAAGTTGCATAATATACTAACTGCAGTCCTAGGTTCTTTTGGCAGCAACCCTCTCAATGCAACTGGTAACAAGTTCTGCAGAAGAACATGAAGATCATGAGACTTCAGACCACCAATCAGAGGAGGATCAAGTGAGATACATTTTGCAATGTTCGCACAGTAGCCATCTGGTCTTGTGAATTCAGATAATCTCTTACAGAATCTCTTCTTCTCTTCCTTGCTCAGCCAATAAGCAGCTGGAGGTAAGTACGTTTTCTTCCCACATTGCTGAGTGTGTAAGTTACGTCGAATCTCTATGTCCTCCAAATCTTGTCGTGCTTTTACACTATCTTTTGACTTAGCATTGTGCATCAAAAAGGAAAGAATGGCATCAGAGACATTCTTTTCCACATGCATTATGTCGATGTTATGACGCACCGGCATATCCTAACTCAACAAACAAAAACAGAAATTAGTAACAGAAAATGATAAGCAATTTATATATTTTTATTTTGATAGAGTACTAACCTTCCAGTAAGGTAAATCAAATAGAATAGAACGTTTCTTCTACCTCCATGGTCAGAGTCTTCTTCATATTCTTCATGGCTAAGCTCCTCAACATCACACAAACCTGATCTTTTCCTTTTGCTTTTCTTCTCCAAAGGTTTCCAAAATTCATTCTTATAATCCTTAAGCAGCTCAAATATTTCAGCTCCTGTTTGAATTCTATTAGCAGTCCCTTCCTCCGTAGTGTTGTCGAACCAAACTCTTCGGCGTCGGTAAGGATGACCAGGCCTGAGTCGTTTCCTATTTCCCAAATATACGTGCTTACGACTAAAATTCGACCACTTAGAAGGTGAATCCTTCCCACATACATTACATCCTTGTTTCCCTTTTACTTTACAACCAGACAAGGTCCCCAAACCTGTATAGTCGCTGATATTCCACAATAGTGTAGCCTTCAGTGTGAAATTCTCCTTGGATAATGAGTCATATATCTGGATACCTTCATTCCACAAATCATTCATATCAACAATCAAAGGAGCAAGATAAACATCGATGTTGTTACTTGGTGCAGTTGGTCCAGGTATAAAAGGGTTACCATTATGTTCTCTGACTTCATACACATTGTCGGAGGCATATTGTAGTTCACCAACATAACTGGCCATGTGATATACTTGGTATTCTGGATAGAAAACAAGTTCATCCCATCTGTAGATATACCAAGTCGTAGGTTTCTTGGTTCAGCTGCGAAAAGTGGCCATCTAGCATTGATCTGAGCCCATGTCAATGAGTCAACCGGGTGTCTCATGGTTCCATCTTCAGAAGCATTACTGAAATGCCATTGCAAATTCTTAGACATTGTCTCCGATCTAAACATCCTCTTGAATATTTCTTTTATAGGGAAATACCCTAGTATCTTTGCTGGAATCCCATTCTTTGTCTCACCAGAATGCTTATCAAATTCCCATCTTGAAGCCCCACATCTTGGGCTGCTACTCATCGCCTTGTACTGTTTCCGGTAAAGAATGCAGTCATTCTTACATGCATGGATGATATCATATCCAAAACCAAATATCTTCAAGAACTTCTTTATCTCAAATGTGTATGTTTGAAGCACATTACCTTTGGGAAGCATGTCATGAACCATACTTAAAAGCTGATCAAAGTAATTCTCTGAAATCGAACTCTTAACTTTGATGCGGTAGAGACCCATAATTGCTGCAACTTTGGTGTAGTTTGGGTATTCCGAGTATAGAGGAGTTTCTGCAGCCTCTAATTTCTTCTTAAACTCAAGTTGTTCTTCACTTCCAACAACTTCAGGCTGTTCTCCATCCTTATTCGAGGATTCTGAATTATCTCCATTTTCAAAGAAGGCAGATCTAAACAACTCATATGTTTCTAACTCAGCACGTTGATCGTCAAATGTTAACTCTGTCCTCCTCTCTCCATGGATACTCCAACAAGCATTTCTCTTGTACTTGTGATCCATTCCCTTAATTACCAAATGATCCAGTACTGTGCCAGCGGTTTGATGACACACATTCCGACAGTCGATACAAGGAAAGAACATCTGCAGAGGATTACCCAATCTCTTTGCTGATGCATAAACAAAAGCACGTGCACTTTCCCTCATGCTCAGTGCTTTCCCTGTAATTTATAAAAACGATTAACGTTTGATTAGCACAGAAAGTTGTAGAGAAGTTCAAGATACTACATTGTGTTCAAAATTTTGACAGAATGTTCATACCTTGGAAGCCAAACCCATGACTTATCCATTACCACAATACCGTAAGAGCTCCCAGAACAACGTGAAAGAAAGTATTGATGAACCGAAATTCTGGTGGACGGAGGAAGAGTCACGGTGGCTAGAAGAGCTCCGGTTGTGACGATTCTGGTGGACGACGATGATGAGCGGCGACGACGGAGCACGGCACCGGTGAGAGACGACAACGCGATTGGAGCTCGGGATTTGTCTCTGTGGTTTAGAACCACGAAGAAGAAGATCAGACGTTGCAGTGATGACTCCATGATTCAAAGCGAGCTTGAGAAGTACCACGAGGAAGAAATCAGGCTTGAGTCAACACGGGTTGGTGAAACCGGGATGCATAACCCGCGCGTGAGAAGACAAAGGCATGAAATCAAATGCTTTGACCGGTTTAGTTTGGTTTGACTTGGTTCAATTCAATCAAACCAGCACGAATTTTGGCTCTCTTAGAAATAGTTTTAGCCTCCAAAAACCCTATTGTATCTCATTTTCTCTCAAGACTTTGCCTCATATTGTAAAATCTTGATTCTTTTTATCAATCTAAGGAAGCTCTTTATCTTATATCTTGTTTCTCCTTCTCACAAACATTATTAGCCTTGAATATCACATAGATTTAAGGTTTTTCATGGAGATTAGTGAGTAGACACATTTTGGATCCATGGGTTAGGGTGATTAGGGTGATTAAGTGAAGATCTATGGTGTTTTAGCGTAGATCTTTCTTTTCCTTGCTTGATTGAGTGCTTTTAATGCTATTTTAGAGCTGGCCACTCTAAAGTTGAGTTTTAGGCATTTCAGCCCGAAAGTTGTTCGATGAAATGCCTGAACCAACTCTCCTAAGCTTTTAAAATTCTTTACCAAAGAGATTTGTTGTTAAAGGGATTAAGATGGCTAGTAGACTTGTTCTTAATGATTACTTAGATAATATTCAACCTAAGAAATTAGATGCTTGAGTTATCTTTGCAAATGAGCATTCATCTAGAGATATAGTTTCTTTAGGATTGTGTCTAGGCGTAAGGTTGTTAGATTGATGAAAGCTGCCACTTTTAGATTGGATCTACATCACCTAAAGTCAAATCCCTAGTCCCATGGATTCCACCTTAGCATTTGATTGAGTTCTTGCACTTGTTTCTTGATTGGATTTGAGATCACCTTGTTTATATTTCTAGGATATTAGCTTGTTACCTTCATCCATCTTCTTGTTTGTTTAGATTAAGGAAGCTTGTGTATTCTTGGTGCTATAAGTCTCTAGTTCTCTGTGGGTTCGACAATCTTTTATACTACACTGATTTGATCTTGTACCCTTGAAAATTCATGTATCAAATTTGGCACCGTTGCTAGGGAACTAGTAGATTTATCATTAGGATTTCAATCTTTTTTGAGACTAAGCCTTATTTTATTTTGCTTTATTTTTCTTTGTTTTGTTACTAATTCCCTTTTCAAGTGATTGTTCTTTTGCTAGGTACATTCACAAGAGAGGAAGATCATGTGTCTTGACTTGGAATCAATGTTTAAGGCTATTTTGGAGAGTCAAGAAAGGATGATATCTAGAAGCTTCACTTCTTGTGAAAGAGCTTATGAACCAACCACCTCATTGGAGTACCAACCACATGGAGACTTTGGTCAAGGAGACCAATATGGATATGGTGAGAGACACCAACCTTGGGATGTAGAGTATGAAGAACAAGAAGCTAAATTCTCTCAAGCCTCCAATGAAGAAAACATCACCAACATGCTTAAGAAGTTGTTGGAGAATCAAGAAAGGGGAAGGAATGAGATTGAAAGGAAACTTGGTTCTCTTTCTATCAAGATAGATGTTAATGGCAAGGCTCTTAGCTCAAGGTTGAATGGAGTTATAACACATGTGGAGTCCATCAACAACAAACTCTCTCACATGATTGATGATCAAGAAGAAAGCATCACTCCCTTTTACAACACCAACACTTATGCAGAACATACCATGGATATGGAAATTGATGTTGAAGAGAATGTTCAACTCAAGGATGGATTTCAGCAAGAAGCTGGAGACTCTATACATGAGCTTGAGTTACTCATTGGATGCATGGTAGATGAGAATCTTGTGGTAAGATATGAAGACCAAGTTGAACAAACTACATTCATGGGTTATTCAACAAAGAGCAAGGATGAAGAAGTAAGCTTGGTTGGAAGAGTCTTTGAAGATCTTTGTGATGATGGTTTGGTTGTTGAATGCATAGAGGAGACAAGATAGGTCTCATTGGTTATGGATGAGTTCTCAACCAAGGAAGAATTGCATGTGAAGATTACTTCCAAGAAAGGAACAAGGGGTGAAGAGTCTAAGGAGAATCAAGTGATTCACATTGAAGAATCTCCAAAAGAGGTGCAACAAGAAGACTCTCCTATGGACAAACCCTTTGACTACCATTTTGGTATACTCTCTACCAAAGAACTCATTGTTGATGATCCAAGGAAGGTACCCTTTGAGGAGATTAGGATGAATGAGTTTAAAGGTTGGTTCTACGATGAGTATGATCCTGGTGATCCGGTTTGGCAAGAAGGTGGACACATTCAGCCTTCACCTCTCAGCATCAGCCTATCTCTTCCGGTGGAACAAATCCGAGGCCAAGGGTCCTCTACCACCTAATTCAGCCGATAACTCCAAGTATGTGTCACTCTAACATTGTATATATTTAGTTATCATGTTTACTTATTTCCCTTAGATCTCTTCTTTGAGCTTACTCACACAAGGGACTGTGTGAAGTAAGTTTGTGGGAGAGTCTGCTATCTCACATTGTTTTCTGTTTTGTCTATTTGTCATGAGTCTCATGCATTGCATTGCATACTTATTTTCATAGAAAACCCATAAAACTGAAATTTATTGTGAAAAAGGCATTTAGTTGCATCATTTGCATCTTTAGGATTGAGTCTAGAAGCATAGAGACTGCATTCATGCATTGGGAGAAAGCCTTGTAAAGAACTCATGCTAAGTACTCAATATGATGCCCTTTGTAATCATGGCAAGTAGCTTGAGCATTCTCTTGAAAACTTGTAGACTTCAACCCTTGAAAACTCCTCTTGAAACTCATTTGACTGCTGAAACTTACTCTTTGATGCCAACTACAATCTTATTTGAACTGAATGAACTTAATGCTTCTTGCTTATGGTCCTTTGTATGCTGAGTCATGGCTATACACACTTGATTTGTCTCTCCTATTTTGACAATCTTTTTGACAAACGCAAGTGGTACTCCATTCCTTAGACCCTTTCCTCCTTTCAAGCCTTCATTGATTGTTGAGTGAGACCTCTTTTGAAAGCCTTACATGTGCATAATGTTGAGAGTATTGGGAACGACAATACTTGGTCTCCATTCTTGCTAGATTAGGCACTCTATTGTCTAGCTTATAGGATGGGGGTTAGTGTTTTAATGTGTGGTTTTGGGAATCTGAAAAAAGAGAGGAAAGAAAAGGTTGAGTCAAGGAACTCTAAGGTTATAAGTGATTTAGTCTAGAAAGGATAAGAGAAATGAAAAGTTCTGAAGCTCTAGTTTATAAAGAAAGTCTTGGCCCCCAATAAAAAAAAGAATAGAAAAAGAATAATGAAAAGGGGGCTACAATGTTTAGAATGAGCTGAAAAGAGTTTAAAATCCCTTGTAGACTTCAAAAAGAAAGAGTTCTAAGTGAGAAAGTATCTTTGAGTGATTTGGGGAAGTCTTTGAGTGAGAGATGAGAGTGGGGTTTGGCATTGAGAATGAAGATGTAACTTGTATATTTGGGAAAATGGTAGAACAATGGAGATTGAGCATTGTATGCATGAGTTGATCCCTTTCTTAGATATATTATGTGCAATGTCAAGGCTACTTTGCTCTTGAGAGTAAACCACCATGAAAAAGATCATTTTAAACCTCTTGATTCACTTTGCACGAAAGTCTTTTCTTACCTAACCAAATGATTTGGACCAATTGACCATTTACAAGAATTCGCTTATGATGTTGCTTAAAGAATGTGAGAGTTGGTTGATTTGTTGTTTGTTGATTCATGATGATGAGTTTAGAGATCAAAGGAGTGAAGATAGGCCTAGAGAAGTTAGAGTTTTAGAAAATCTTTGCTCTTGCTATTTGATATGATTATGTAAGGATATCATGTTGAGGACTACGAAGAGTTTCTTTTGGTTATAAGCTCCCATTTTTGTATCTCTCCTTCTTGAGTTTTTGAAAAGTTTACTTGAGGACAAGTAAATGGCTAGTGTGGAGGAGTTGATATCTCATGTTTTTATTGCATTTTAGCACTTGTTCTAAATTAATTTTGATCATTTTAGGATGCATTTAGATGTAAATATTGCTTTAAATTGTTCATTTGCATATATTAGGTTTGGATTGCACACTTGAGAAGTTTGGGGCGAAATTTCAAGGTTATCCTTGCAAATTAAATAGTTTGTGGCCAATTTGGGAACCATCAAAAGGCAAGGGACCACTCTGCAAATACGCTGCGTCTAGTCTGCGCAATTAAAAGGTCAGGGTTTGATTCGAGTGGACGTTTCTGCAAATTCGATAGTTTTGGGGACGTTTTGTAAAGAACCAAAAGATCAGGGACTGGTTTTGCAAATAAAGCCGAGTTCACCATTGTCGTTCTTCTTCACTACGATCTTGACGGCGGAAGCTTGTTGCGGTGTCCATGTTACTGGCGGAGCTAAGCAATAACTCCAGGGCTTCAAGACGGCTCAGCCATGGAATTGCGATGAGGAATTGAGCTTGTGCGGCTGTGGTCGGTGGAGAGCTTCAACGGAGGTTCACGATGGTGCTGGCTTGCCACGGGCTCCTTGTCACCAGGCGAGTGCTGAGAGTGGCGGAGTGAGACACGGAGAGGAGATGACTTGGACCTGAGATCGTGTGGTGGAGAATTGCAATGGTTGGAGCTCACAAATTGAACACCATGGCAGAGAAGCTTGGTCGTCGCGGAGGAGTGAGGCAGTGGTCTTGTCGTGAGCTGAGGACGACGACGAGGAGCTGAACTGACGACACCGGAAGAAGATGGTACCAGGGACTGCGCGACGGTGGGGTTCGACGCCTGCTATGAGGATTGGAGCTTCAAGACGCCTGCTATGAGGATTGGAGCTTCGACGGAGGAAGAGCCACGGTGGCTAGAAGAGCTCTGGTTGTGACGATTCTGGTGGATGACGATGATGAGCGGCGACGACGGAGCACGGCACCGGTGAGAGACGACAACACGATGGAGCCCGGGATTGGTCCCTGTCGTTTCGAACCACAAAGAAGAAGATCAGATGTTGCAGTGACGACTCCATGATTCAAAGCGAGCTTGAGAAGTACCACGAGAAAGAAATCAGGCTCGAGTCAACGCGGGTTGGTGAAACCGGGATGCATAACCCGCGCGTGAGAAGATAAAGGCATGAAATCAAATGCTTTGACCGGTTTAGTTTGGTTTGACTTGGTTTAATTCAATCAAACCAGGACAAATTTTGGCTCTCTTATAAAGAGTTTTAGCCTCCAAAAACCCTAATGTATCTGATTTTCTCTCAAGAGTTTGCCTCATTTTGTAAAAGCTTGAATCATTTTATCAATCTAAGGAAGCTCTTCATCTTATATCTTGTTTCTCATTCTCACAAACATGATTAGCCTTGAATCTCACATAGATTTATGGTTTTTCATGGAAATTAGTGAGTAGACACATTTTGGATCCATGTGTTAGGGCGATTAGGGTGATTAAATGAAGATCTAGGGCGTTTTAGCGTAGATCTTTCTTTTCCTTACTTGATTGAGTGCTTTTAATGCTATTTTAGAGCTGGCCACTCTAAAGTTGAGCTTTTGGCATTTCATGCCCGAAAGGTGTTCGATGAAATGCCTGAACCAACTCTCCTAAGCTTTTAACATTCTTTACCAAAGATATTTGTTGTTAAAGGTGTCAAGATGGCTATTAGACTTGTTCTTAATGATTGCTTAGATAATATTCAACCTAAGAGATTAGATGCTTGAGTTATCTTTGCAAATGAGCATTCATCTAGCGATAGAGTTTGTTTATGATTGTGTCTAGGCGTAAGGTTGTTAGATTGATTGAAAGCTGCCACCTTTAGATTGGATCTACATTACCTAAAGTCAAATCCCTAGTCCCATGGATTCCACCTTAGCAATTGATTGATTTCTTGCACTTGTTTCTTGATTGGATTTGAGATCACCTTGTTTATATTTCTAGGATATTAGCTTGTTACCTTCATCCATCTTCTTTTTTGCTTAGATTAAGGAAGCATGTGTATTATTGGTGCTATAAGTCTCTAGTTCTCTGTGGGTTCGACAATCTTTTATACTACATTGATTTGATCTTGGACCCTTGAAAAGTCCTGTATCATCCATCTTACGTACCTGTATGAGTAAAGTAAGAGAAAAAAACTTTTAAGCAAAAACTAAAGTAAAATCTAGACTATATTCTAAACTTAATCTAATGCTAATAAGAAAGAGTCCCCGGCAACGGCGCCAAATTTGATGTCACACAAATTACCTAAGGATTTACTCTGTCAAATAAGAGGTTCAGATGTAGTATTTAGGGATCGAATCCACAGAGACTCTAGGATTACACAATAGATTTATAGTCTTTGAAATAAAGCTAGATGAATGTTTTTAAAGCAGAAAATAAAATGGTGAACAAGGTAGTTGTTTGATTGGTTTGAATTAAGGTTGTTAACAGGTAGAAGATAACTAGATTCAGGTATTTTCTCACGTGTGACAAGCATGGTTCAAATAATTAAGGGTTTATAAATATTCATTGTTCTGAACGCAAACTTAGATATAATTAATTAGATTATCATCAACTAGATCTCGGATCCAAACTCTCGTTTAGGAATCACAAGAAAGTGTCGATCGATATTTAATTAGAATATCGATTGTCGGAACCGAAATTCACACCGTCGATTTTAATGAATAATAATGGAGGAAAGCAATGAAAACCCTACTTTCCTTGAGGTCTGGATTCACTGCGACAGCCAACGACAAGTGACCAAATAAATGCGGAAAAGGTTTTGTTAAGATTTGGGACTGGACCTTAAGAAAGGCTGCCTACGTACCCCTTTTGAGGATCAAGTCGGACGTAGTTCAGTTAGAAAGAATTGAACAAGAGATCGAACCGCCTGGGCGAGTTTGTCTAGTACGAGCGTGGGTCATAGAAACAGGCATGTCGAGGATAATGCCTAGGGTTTCTAAGTGCCGAGCTCTAGAGTAAA
The DNA here is from genome assembly GCA_016771965.1 of Brassica carinata. Classification (NCBI taxonomy): domain Eukaryota; kingdom Viridiplantae; phylum Streptophyta; class Magnoliopsida; order Brassicales; family Brassicaceae; genus Brassica; species Brassica carinata. The sequence continues at coordinate 51,218,744 of CM028688.1, forward strand.
AGAATTGTCCGATCCTTCCGAGAGGAACAGAGATCTGCGAACAAGATAAAAATAGAACAAGAGGCGGCCAGACGTTCTAGGTCCTGCCTTGCTAGTCTAACCGCCTAAATTCTAAGTTCTCTAAGCTAACATGAGTTCTCTAGGTCTCAAATCTCGGATCCTATTTTTCTTCTGCTCCAGCTCTCCTTATATAGTTTCTTTAGGTCGGTGGCCCATATATTCCTTTGCCTTCGGGCCCAAGTTTATCTCTTTTAGGAATATTCCATTTTTCGTTGATCTTGATAGTTATCTTCGAGTCTTGACATTTATCTTTGGAAACTTAGCATTTATCGTATTTCCGCGAGTTAGGACAAACCGTCATAACTTTTATGGGCTCGAATCCCTTCTGAGAGCGTAGATGGGCTTCTAGACCAGTTTAGATCCTTGCGGACTGTCTTAGGCCTTTTGGCGTTTATACGATTTCTCGGTTTTAGTCATAAAACTTCGGGAACAACTTTAATCGAAATGAAACGAGAAGTATGTGGTCCCGAAGGTCAGATATCACAGCTATACGGAAGATACGGGAGTCGAAGTAAGTCGGACAGGCCGGGATCAGGTCAAGCTCGCCGGGCGAGCCGACTCGCGTGACGGCCGAGCTCGCCGGCGAGATGACTCACGCTGTGGTTGAGCTCGCCGGGCGAGTACACCCACGCCGTGGTTGACCTCGCCGGCGAGCTGACCCACGTGATGGTTGAGCTCGCCGGGCGAGTACACCCACGTCGTGGTTGAGCTCGCCGGCGAGCTGACCTGGGTGATGGTTGAGCTCGCCGGACGAGTACACCCAAGTCGTTGTTGAGCTCGCCGGCGAGCTGACCCGCGTGATGGTTGAGCTCGCCGGGTGAGTACACCCACGTCGTGGTTGAGCTAGCCGGCAAGCTGACCCGCGTGATGGTTGAGCTTCGCCGGGCGAGTACACCGTCGTGGTTGAGCTTCGCCGGCGAGCTGACCTGGGTGATGGTTGAGCTCGCCGGGCGAGTACACCCACGCCGTGGTTGAGCTTCGCCGGCGAGCTGACCAGCGTGATGGTTGAGCTCGCGGGTGAGTACACCGTCGTGGTTGAGCTTCGCCGGCGAGCTGACCAGCGTGATGGTTGAGCTTCGCCGGGCGAGTATACCCACGTCGTGGTTGAGCTTAGCTCGTTCGTCCACTTCCGATCTTTCTTTTAATGAATGTTTTGCGGAAAATCCGTGAATAAGAAATAATCTTAGCCGTTGATTTCGAGATAACCGTTTTTGACCCCAACAGCCATTTTGATTTAGACTCAAAGGAGAACAAAGTGAGCTTGTCCTAGGGTGAGCTGGGAAGACTGAGCTCGCCCTATGGTGAGTTGACCTGGTAAGAACAAGCTCTGACCTCCTTCCATTTCTGCCGTTCGTTTCTCGAGAGTTGTTTGTCGGAGAGATTGGATATTCTATTTCGAGAACTTGTCTTATAACCTCTTTTCGATTTATACGAGACTTTTTGTTCCGAGAAATACTTTCCGGGAACTTTCAGGCATTGATTCCATCGTGACCTATTTTGACCCCAACAGCTAGCCCCCCAGCTCGTTAGAACTTTCGCAATGTTCTTGCGGGCGGTAAGACATGTTAGGTAAATTAGGCGGAATTAATGGTTGAAACGCTCCGTTGAAAGTGGTAAGATTGGGGCTGCGCCTTTCAAAGACTGCCTACGTACCCTTGTCGAAGGGATCAAGCCTTTCGTAGTTCGTTTTGGATTTTAAGACCCTTGTGATCTGTTTTCCAGCGAGACTTATATGGTCTTGTTATGTGTCGTGCAGAGACTTTCGAGCATGTTGCTGTCGATGGTATTTTTTTTTGTTCGGGCCGTTGTGAGGCCATGATGTATCTTTTCGGACTGGCCGTTGGCGGTTTTGAATCCCTGCCCTTTTTAGGGCTTTTAAAATATTTTGCTCAAATTTATAAAATCGTGGTTTTGAAGTTAGAGGGACAGGGTGTGAGTTGTCGTCTCATTCCTGTCTCTCAAATGATCACCATACCTGTCGTTGTGTAAGATGAGAATTCCCGAAGTCTTTTGGTTTGCGAAGACTCATAAACGTACAAATATAAATGAAGAGACAAATTTTGGGATCTCGTATCTGGGTGTTGATACTTTGCCTTTGAGATGTCAAGATCCAGCATGGCTGGGTTTAGGGAAATACCTAGGTTTACTCTTGGACTAAGGCTTTGCGATGACAAGTCGGCTTTCGTTTTGCCTGTTTGCGATTTTAACCTGATTCGTACCGATTTAAAGTCCGCTAATTGTTATCGGCTTATATGACTTGTCTTGGCACAAATCGAGCTACTTCCAAAGACCGTTTGGAGGTGCTAACCAAAATTTTGGATTTCTTGTATAGCGCGCTATGTTATCCTTGTCGGATGTAAGAGAGCCTATCCTTTCGGGGGCGGCTAATGTCTGTTTAGGACGTTAGAGTTCGTTTGTTGTGATCAGCAACAACGAAATGATACCATTTTAGAGGCATGTTACCGTTTAGAGGCGTGTTTATATGTTTTGAGTTAGGTGAGGCGAGAATTTCGTCTGGAATGGTTTGAGGAAAAGAATGTCCTTCGGGCGTTAGCGACGTCTCGCAGTGCTGAAGGTTGAGTTTTCCCTGTGCCGCATTTTGTGGGTGAAATGTTCGCGGGTTGGAGATGTTTTGCGAATGTTTGCAGCCAGAAACTGTTGATTCAGTTTGGACGCAGAAATTTTTTTTTGATTTTTGATCGAGATATTAGGACCGAGGGTCGCGTAAATTTGACCTAGGGAGCGTCTACCTTCTCTGTGCTTCGTGAAGTGTTGGCCTTCGGTATTTGTTTTGTATATTTTAAGGATGACTCATTATAACTCTTGGAGTTTTTCCGCAGTGTTTCTTTTCATGCCGTGTTTACGGGGTGTATAGAACAATCGATTGATGATAAATTTAAATCTTCGTTATCCAACTGGTTGTTAGGACTGAGTTTTTTATGAAGAATTTATCGTAAGATTTCGATTCTGGATTATCGTCAAACTGCTTGAGTAATAGTCACTTGGCGTTTTATGACAAATCGTGGATTGGCGTTTAGCCGTTGAGCAATTGGAGCAGCGGTAGCTCAATTATTTAGTGGCATGAAGGTTGTGTTCAGCCGTATGGCCAAGGAAGTTGTTGGTAAAGGATTAGACCATGACCCTTCGTGTTAACATTAAGTTCATGTTAGTTTCGATTGTCTTTAAAGGGATGCGAATTAAGGTTCGGGCTTTATGGAAAGCGTAGTTGGCGAGGGCGAATAGCATTCGTCGATATTGACAGGCCAAGCATAGCGGAGTTTCTAGAGTTACGGATGATGGCTGTTACAAATGATTTTCCACTTTAATTTTCAGTTATCACGATGAATGGTTCGTATAAATTTCCTTTGGTTGCATGAAAATTGCTTAGGATGCATATCGTTTCTCGGTTTTAGTCATAAAACCGGGAACAACTTTAATCGAAATGAAACGAGAAGTATGTGGTCCCGAAGGTCAGATATCACAGCTATACGGAAGATACGGGAGTCGAAGTAAGTCGGACAGGCCGGGATCAGGTCAAGCTCGCCGGGCGAGATGACTCACGCTGTGGTTGAGCTTCGCGGCGAGCTGACCCGTGATGGTTGAGCTCGCCGGGCGAGATGACTCACGCTGTGGTTGAGCTCGCCGGTGAGTACACCCACGCCGTGGTTGACCTCGCCGGCGAGCTGACCCACGTGATGGTTGAGCTTCGCCGGTGAGTACACCGTCGTGGTTGAGCTTCGCGGCGAGCTGACCTGGGTGATGGTTGAGCTCGCCGGACGAGTACACCCAAGTCGTTGTTGAGCTCGCCGGCGAGCTGACCCGCGTGATGGTTGAGCTCGCCGGGTGAGTACACCCACGTCGTGGTTGAGCTAGCCGGCAAGCTGACCCGCGTGATGGTTGAGCTCGCCGGGCGAGTATACCCACGTCGTGGTTGAGCTTAGCTCGTTCGTCCACTTCCGATCTTTCTTTTAATGAATGTTTTGCGGAAAATCCGTGAATAAGAAATAATCTTAGCCGTTGATTTGAGATAACCGTTTTGACCCCAACAGCCATTTTGATTTAGACTCAAAGGAGAACAAAGTGAGCTTGTCCTAGGGTGAGCTGGGAAGACTGAGCTCGCCCTATGGTGAGTTGACCTGGTAAGAACAAGCTCTGACCTCCTTCCATTTCTGCCGTTCGTTTCTCGAGAGTTGTTTGTCGGAGAGATTGGATATTCTATTTCGAGAACTTGTCTTATAACCTCTTTTCGATTTATACGAGACTTTTTGTTCCGAGAAATACTTTCCGGGAACTTTCAGGCATTGATTCCATCGTGACCTATTTTGACCCCAACAGCTAGCCCCCCAGCTCGTTAGAACTTTCGCAATGTTCTTGCGGGCGTAAGACATGTTAGGTAAATTAGGCGGAATTAATGGTTGAAACGCCCGCTGAAAGTGGTAAGATTGGGGCTGCGCCTTTCAAAGACTGCCTACGTACCCCTGTCGAAGGGATCAAGCCTTTCGTAGTTCGTTTTGGATTTTAAGACCCTTGTGATCTGTTTTCCAGCGAGACTTATATGGTCTTGTTATGTGTCGTGCAGAGACTTTCGAGCATGTTGCTGTCGATGGTATTTTTTTTTGTTCAGGCCGTTGTGAGGCCATGATGTATCTTTTCGGACTGGCCGTTGGCGGTTTTGAATCCCTGCCCTTTTTAGGGCTTTTAAAATATTTTGCTCAAATTTATAAAATCGTGGTTTTTATAAATTGAGAGAACTTCCGTTTTTCGAAGTTAGAGGGACAGGGTGTGAGTTGTCGTCTCATTCCTGTCTCTCAAATGATCACCATACCTGTCGTTGTGTAAGATGAGAATTCGAAGTCTTTTGGTTTCGCGAAGACTCATAAGCATACAAATATAAATGAAGAGACAAATTTTGGGATCTCAGATCCGGGTGTTGATACTTTGCCTTTGAGATGTCAAGATCCAGCATGGCTGGGTTTAGGAAATACCTAGGTTTACTCTTGGACTAAGGCTTTGCGATGACAAGTCGGCTTTCGCTTTTGCCTGTTTGCATTTTAACCTGATTCGACCGATTTAAAGTCCGCTAATTGTTATCGGCTTATATGACTTGTCTTGGCACAAATCGAGCTACTTCCAAAGACCGTTTGGAGGTGCTAACCAAAATTTTGGATTTCTTGTATAGCGCGCTATGTTATCCTTGTCGGATGTAAGAGAGCCTATCCTTTCGGGGGCGGCTAATGTCCAGGGGCTAGAGTTCGCTTGTTGTGATCAGCAACAACGAAATGATACCATTTTAGAGGCATGTTACCGCTAGAGGCGTGTTTATATGTTTTGAGTTCGTGAGACGAGAATTTCGTCTGGAATGGTTTGAGGAAAAGAATGAGATTAGATCGGTTTGCATGTTCTGCCTGAAAAGTCAAGGAACAATAGAACAATACTGGAAAATCGCCTAAGATTTATCTTGCTAGACTATCCACCTAGGTTCTAGGTTCCCTAAATTTACGGCAGTTTTCAAGACGTTTCCATTCCTTTCCTACGAAGAATTAAAACCTGATAAAACTTTCGAGTCGGACATACCTTAGTCTCATCGATTATTCGGGATTGCCTCTTCTTCCTTCTTCGTCTCCTCTTGTCTTCTGACGAGTTAATAATTTATCGAGAGTTTGTTATGCATTTCGGAATGGCCACTTTCAATTCAATGACAAGGGACTTCGAAAAGCATGATACGGAATTTTATACAAATTGGTTTTCGACGAAATTCTGACGACAATATCGGAATGAGGAAGAGACATCAACGTCCAATTTCATGTCCTCGTTTCTTCGTACTTCCGGTTTTCCGAAGGAATTTTAAGAAATCGTTGAAACAAAAGGAGAAGAAGCATGCCAAGAGGGGTGTTTAGGAAAGAGGAAGCAATGGACAGGATGTCAATTGGGTTTTGTTCGTCAAGCTATGAGCGAACTGTTCATGTCCCAGACCCTATTGTTTCATATGATCTTGTTTTTTTCGAATGATGTTTCGAAAAATATTGCCGAGTTTGATCTTACGGAAGTTGTTTCTTAAAACGTTGTCGAGCTTTTATTTTACGAGAGTTATTCTGTAGACTGTTGTCGAGTTAATTTTACCAAAGCTGTTTCGTAAAATGTTGTCGAGTTTAATTGTACAAAAGCTGTCTCGTTAAATACTGTCGAGTATTATTTTACGAAAGGTGTTCCGTAAAATGTTATCGAATTTTAATATCAGAAACTCTCGCTGCGGTGAGCTGTAATTTTTGTGACTTAAAACTTCATCAGAAATTTTCTCGTTTCCGTAGGATTGATCCGAAGGAGTTTTGAGTAGTTTCTCCGAAGTAAGCTTAGTGGAAAAATCGATAATTCGCGCAGCGTTATGAAATTCTAGGTTTCGGAAGACGTCTTAGCAGTGAGGGATACGATCTCTCGTTTTGGCTTCGTCTAGTCTTCTTTAACCGTCTTAGGTTTCAAGCGATTTTATACAATTGAACTCTGTTTTTTTTTTAAACTGCCCTAGAAGGACAGAGTTGGCCATATGGCGAGTTAGTCGAGAAGGGCCAAGCTCGCTGTATGGTAAGCTGGTCGGGACAGTCGGAGCTTTGTGCTTCCTCGGGATGGTTCGGACGATTGGGAAGTATTGGTAAGCACTTTTTCCGTCTCGTCGTTTGTTTTCCCGAGACATGTCCGAAAGAAGTACGGCAGTGGGGAATTGATGACCCGATTTGTCATGCTTCTTTTTCACGAGTAATATACGGTTTCCTCATGGTTTCAAATAGAACAAGTTTTATTTTTCAGAAAATTTCTCGCAAAAACGTTTTTTGGTATAACAATTTCTCGTTGAGATTTCTTTACCTTGATAACTAGACAAATTTTTTGGCGTTTGACAGATTTTATCGTTTCCCTTTCCGTTTAGATAAAGAAATTGCGAGCTTGTTTCCGTGCTCATCCTGTGGCAGAAAGCCGCGACTAGGTTTTCGATTTTCTCGAGCACTGCGGCGTTTGCGCAAGCGTTGGCCAGAGGAGCAGTCACTGCTGAAATTGTGTTACCAACAATGATGCGACCTGCGACTTCGTCTTTCATATTTCCAAACATCGCTTTGATCAAACATTTTCAGGCCGTGAGAGTAAGAGTAATCTGTCCCCCCCCTCCTTCTAGCGCCAAACTCTGGGAACCGGAATTCCCACTGTCGATTTTAATGAATTATAATGGAGGAAAGCAATGAAAACCCTACTTTCCTTGAGATCCGGATTCTCTGTGACAGCCAACAACAAGTGACCAAATAAATGCGGAAAAGGTTTTGTTAAGATTTGGGACTGGACTTTAAGAAAGGCTGCCTACGTACCCCTTTCGAGGATCAAGTCGGACGTAGTTCAGTTAGAAAGAATTGAACAAGAGATCGAACAGCCTGGGCGAGTTCGTCTAGTACGAGCGTGGGTCATAGAAACAGGCATGTCGAGGATAATGCCTAGGGTTTCTAAGTGCCGAGCTCTAGAGTAGAAGAATTTTCAGATCCTTCAGAAAGGAACAGAGATCTGCGAACAAGATAAAAATAGAACAAGAGGTGGCCAGACATTCTAGGTCGTGCCTTGCTAGTCTAACCGCCTAAATTCTAAGTTCTTTCAGCTAACAGGAGTTCTCTAGGTCTCAAATCCTGGATCTTTTTTTCTTCTGCTCCAGCTCTCCTTATATAGTTGCTTTAGGTCGGTGGCTCATCTATTCATTTGCCTTCGGACCCAAGCTTATCTCTTTTAGGAATATTTAATTTTTTGTTGATTGATGACAGGCCTTTTCAAAGTCCTAATCAAATGTTGTAGAATACAAGATGTTAATCCAATTCTAAGAGATTCTAATGCAAAGGGAATGCAAGTTCATGCTTAATCTAAGTCTATCAAGATGGGAGGATGATTGAGAAACTAAGACAATATTAAAAATGCAATAAAAGATTGAACTTTCTTTCTTATGAGGAGAGTGAGACCCATGGGTATAGGGACTTGATATCAAATGATTAAGCTTCAATCCAAGATGCTAACTTTTCAATCAATCTAATCCTTATGCCTAGACAACAAAACTAAGCAAGCTCTATCCCTAGATGAATGCTCTTTTGCAATGATCACCCAAGTACACCAAATCCCTTTGGCTGTAATGATCAAAGCAAACATGGAGAATGAGTCTAATAGCAATCCTAGCTCCTTTGACAACTAATCCCTTAGGCAAAGCAAGCTAAAAGCATAGATGAGTTGGTTCAGGCATTTCATAGAACACCTTCCGGCATGAAATGCCTATAGCTCTATGCTGAGAGGCCAACTCAAATATAGCTTTAAAAACACCAAATCTATGCAAGGAAATGATAGATCTAACAATAGACACCTTGGATCTAACAATCACTCTCTATCACCCTAACCCATGGATCTTAGAAGGATCTACTCACTAATCCACATGCTTACTCTTAAACCCATGATAGATTCAAGCTTAAACATATAGAGAAAGAAAGGATATGAAATCAAACAATCAAGAACACAAAGACAAGATGAGATTATGAATCAAGATGAAACTTTACTCAAGAGGTTTATGTGTTCTTAGATAGAAAATGAGATAAGTCCCTCAAAGGGATACAAGAGTATTTATATGGGGCTTGGAAACCCTTAAAACATAAAATAAAAATTACTAAAAGGTCCTTGGCCAACTTGATTTTCAACCAATGAGAAGCTAGGAAGAAAGGAAGGGGTGGGACACCGGGCAGGCTGGACTGGTCCATGGCGGGTGTGACCAGCCGGTGTCCATGGTGTTCGTCCATCTCCTCGTGCGTGGGTAGAAAGGAGTAGTCGAGGTGCTCGGGTAAGTGCAGGTCGGTGTCCGTCCGTCCGTGATCTCTAAGCCGTCTTGGTCCGTTCGCCCGTGTGTCCTTGACCGGTGCACTCCATACGCTGGTAGTGGTGGCTGGGTGGACGTCCGGTGCCAGGCGTGTGCGTTAGTGCCTCCTTCTCGCGGCGGCAGTGCAACCCGCGTGTGCCAGGCGCATGCCAGTCCCTCGTTCCGTGCGGGTCCTTGTGCTCGGGTGGCATGGACAGCGTCCGTTCTGGCGTTCAGCACAATCAGGGCGTCGCGGTGCTTGTCCCGGGTCGTCCTGGCAGCGTCCTGAGCTTGTCCAGGCGAGGTTTGATGGTTGGCCTCGGGTGTGCTCACCCGGGTTGTGACATGCTTCCACTCAATTGATCATAACTCCTCCAATATGGCTCCAAATGTCTTGAAACCACTTCCATTGGAAAGCTAACTCAGAATGCCATGTCTCCACCAAATATTAGCATCAGAAGGTATTCCTAAGGCCTCTGTCCATGTTCATCTTTAAACCGCTTCTTTTTCATCACAAAACTCCCAAACATCTTCAATATCTCCAAAGTGTGCTCCAACACCTAATAGGGACTTATGAATGCAAAATGAGCCTAAAGATGCCTAATCTAAGTCTATCAAGATGGGAGGATGATTGAGAAACTAAGACAATATTAAAAATGCAATAAAAGATTGAACTTTCTTTCTTATGAGGAGAGTGAGACCCATGGGTATAGGGACTTGATATCAAATGATTAAGCTTCAATCCAAGATGCTAACTTTTCAATCAATCTAATCCTTATGCCTAGACAACAAAACTAAGCAAGCTCTATCCCTAGATGAATGCTCTTTTGCAATGATCACCCAAGTACACCAAATCCCTTTGGCTGTAATGATCAAAGCAAACATGGAGAATGAGTCTAATAGCAATCCTAGCTCCTTTGACAACTAATCCCTTAGGCAAAGCAAGCTAAAAGCATAGATGAGTTGGTTCAGGCATTTCATAGAACACCTTCCGGGCATGAAATGCCTATAGCTCTATCGTGAGAGGCCAACTCAAATATAGCTTTAAAACACCAAATCTATGCAAGGAAATGATAGATCTAACAATAGACACCTTGGATCTAACAATCACTCTCTATCACCCTAACCCATGGATCTTAGAAGGATCTACTCACTAATCCACATGCTTACTCTTAAACCCATGATAGATTCAAGCTTAAACATATAGAAAGAAAGGATATGAAATCAAACAATCAAGAACACAAAGACAAGATGAGATTATGAATCAAGATGAAACTTTACTCAAGAGGTTTATGTGTTCTTAGATAGAAAATGAGATAAGTCCCTCAAAGGGATACAAGAGTATTTATATGGGGCTTGGAAACCCTTAAAACATAAAATAAAAATTACTAAAAGGTCCTTGGCCAACTTGATTTTCAACCAATGAGAAGCTAGGAAGAAAGGAAGGGGTGGGACACCGGGCAGGCTGGACTGGTCCATGGCGGGTGTGACCAGCCGGTGTCCATGGTGTTCGTCCATCTCCTCGTGCGTGGGTAGAAAGGAGTAGTCGAGGTGCTCGGGTAAGTGCAGGTCGGTGTCCGTCCGTCCGTGATCTCTAAGCCGTCTTGGTCCGTTCGCCCGTGTGTCCTTGGCCGGGTGCACTCCATCGCGGGTAGTGGTGGCTGGGTGGACGTCGGGTGCCAGGCGTGTGCGTTAGTGCCTCCTTCTCGCGGCGGCAGTGCAACCAGCGTGTGCCAGGCAGCGTCGTTCGTGCCTCCTTCCCGTGCGGGCAGTGCAACCAGCGTGTGCCAGGCGCATGCCAGTCCCTCGTTCCGTGCGGGTCCTTGTGCTCGGGTGGCATGGACAGCGTCCGTTCTGGCGTTCAGCACAATCAGGGCGTCGCGGTGCTTGTCCCGGGTCGTCCTGGCAGCGTCCTGAGCTTGTCCAGGCGAGGTTTGATGGTTGGCCTCGGGTGTGCTCACCCGGGTTGTGACATGCTTCCACTCAATTGATCATAACTCCTCCAATATGGCTCCAAATGTCTTGAAACCACTTCCATTGGAAAGCTAACTCAGAATGCCATGTCTCCACCAAATATTAGCATCAGAAGGTATTCCTAAGGCCTCTGTCCATGTTCATCTTTAAACCCTTCTTTTTCATCACAAAACTCCCAAACATCTTCAATATCTCCAAAGTGTGCTCCAACACCTAATAGGGACTTATGAATGCAAAATGAGCCTAAAGATGCCTAATGCCTAATCTAAATGAGCAAAAATGCATAAGATATGATAGCTAAAAACATGTAAATATGCAAGACATCATTGATCTTGATAGTTATCTTCGAGTCTTGACATTTATCTTTGGAAACTTAGCATTTATCGTATTTCCGCGAGTTAGGACAAACCGTCATAACTTTTATGGGCTCGAATCCCTTCTGAGAGTGCAGATGGGGTTCTAGACCAGTTTAGATCCTTAGCGGACCGTTCTTAGGTATTTTGGCGTTTATCGATTTATCACGATTTATAAACCGTCATAGCCTGATTGGGCCTGAATTCTTTAAATCGTAAGTAATTCCGTGGACTTATCTTAAGTCGTTGAGCGTTTTATCGATTTCGGAAGTTAGACAAACCGTCATAACTTTTATGGGCTCGAATCCCTTCTGAGAGTGCAGATGGGGTTCTAGACCAGTTTAGATCCTTGCGGACCGTTCTTAGGTATTTTGGCGTTTATACGATTTCTTGGTTTTAGATATCACAGCTATACGGAAGATACGGGAGTCGAAGTAAGTCAGACAGGCCGGGATCAGGTTGAGCTTCGCCCGGCGAGCTGACCAGCGTGATGGTTGAGCTTCGCCCGGCGAGCTGACCAACACTGTGGTTGAGCTTCGCCCGGCGAGCTGACCAGCGTGATGGTTGAGCTTCGCCCGGCGAGCTGACCAGCGTGATGGTTGAGCTTCGCCCGGCGAGCTGACCAGCGTGATGGTTGAGCTTCGCCCGGCGAGCTGACCAGCGTGATGGTTGAGCTTCGCCCGGCGAGCTGACCAGCGTGATGGTTGAGCTTCGCCCGGCGAGCTGACCAGCGTGATGGTTGAGCTTCGCCCGGCGAGCTGAGCGTTTTATCGATTTATCACGATTTATAAGCCGTCATAGCCTGATTGGGCCTGAATTCTTTAAATCGTAAGTAATTCCGTGGACTTATCTTAAGTCGTTGAGCGTTTTATCGATTTCGAAAGACTATCTTTCTCGTAAAATAAACCGTATAACCTAAAGGATCGATGTTAAAGTAATCGATCTTGTTTTATCGATATCTTCTACAAGAAATCCAATCCTTCTAGTTTTGTCGTAAAACATTGAGGATGATTCAACGAATTGAATCGAAAGATGTTTATTCCGTGGCGTGATCGTACCAAACTCACGAGGATTGATCCAAACAAGCCAAGATGGGATCAGACCGAGCATGATGGGACGAGACCTGGGCGAGGTCGACCACGGCGCCAGGTTGCCGCGATCAGGCGGCTGCGGGATACCTACGCCCGGCCGGAGCTAACTTGCCGCCCGTAGGCGGCTTGCGAAACCTGCGCCCGTAAAGGCTTGCGGCGCGCCAGGCGACTTAGCGGAATGCCTGCCTAGGCTGGCTAACCGCGGCATGAAGCGGCTGCGGAATACCTGCGCCGGCATAGGCTGGCTTACGCGGCGTAAGGCGGCTTGCGGGGCGTCTGCCGCCCGTATGAGCTGGCTTACGCCCGGCATAGGCGGCTGGCATGCCAGCAGGCTGGCTTACGCCGGCGCCAGTTTCTTGAGGCTACGCCGGCGTCAGGCTAACTGTCGCGGCGCCAGGCGACTTCGCGAGCATGGCATCAGGCTGGCTTGCCGCCCGGCATGGGCTGTACGCCCGCGCCAGGCGGCTTCGCGGGGCGCTGCCGCGGCATGAAGGTTCTCGCCATCCGTGGGTTTTCCGTTGCCTATCTTTCCCCGTTGGCGTTAGATGCGGAAATCTTTGAGTTTGGAAGGATCTTTAGCCGTAGATTTCGAGATAACCGTTTTTGACCCCAACAGTTAGCCCCAGCTCGTAAGATCGGAGGCGATTTTCGCGGGTGAATGGTTAAATTTTCTGAAAATCGAAATTTTCGGCTAAGGATTCTTTTCGCGAGAAACCTATGTCATCTCCCCTTCTTATAAATAGCCAGCCTTCCTTCTAATTCTTCACATCTTTTCAAATCCTCTGTTTTCTCTCTCGAAAGAAAATGTCTTCATCCCAAGTTGAAAAGAATGATTCTGATGTTGAGATGGGCGAGGCCAGCCAAGCTCCATCGGTTCGGCCAGTCAAGCTCCGGCGGTTCGGCCGTTCAGGGCCTTCTCCGTCCCTCATTGATGGGTTTGACTCTTTCAAGGCTAAGCTATCGGCCCAGTGCTGCGAAAGGCTCACGCGGGCGAGGACTGAGACGCCGATGTTCCTTCGCAGCTCCAACTTCTTTGCCTGTTCCTCCGATCTCTTTGCCTGCTCCTTCGGCCTCTTCGCCTGTTCTTCGGTTCCTAGCGAAGTCCCACCCGATGCCCTCCTGCCTGCGGAAGGGGTTAATGTTCCTTAACAGATTCTTGATGTTCAGGTCCATCCATCGGGTTCTTCGACTGCTCGATCGCGGATCTCCTAAAGAGGATGCGATAGAATCTACACCTCTTCCCCGGCGAAGAGGGAACTCGTCTTAGGACTGCCAGCGGCTGGTGCAGCGCCGTTGCCCAAAGGAAGGGCAAGGGCTGGTCGCGGCATCGAACAAAAAGAAGCGGGTGCAAAGAGCGAGGAGGGCTAACTTTCAGAGTCGCTGGCTGGCCATCGCTCCAAGGTTCGATTTTAATCTATCTGCAATTCTTGTATCGCTTTTTTTTTACGATGATACTTACCCCTTCTTTTGTGGACAGTATGTGTCGCTGATTGACGGAATGCTTGGCGAGTGTGGGTCGGAAGTCGTTAGATCTATCGAAGGAACTGGAGTCGCCGCAGAAGCTGAAGCGCATTCAAGGCTGCATTGCGCATCGTCGAGGACACCCATGCCTGCATCGCCCCAGCTTGAGGTTAAGTATCAACGATCTTGGCGTGACCTTAGGAAGACAGCGAGTTCGTTACTCAAGGTGAAGAAGGAGAAGAGGAGCAAATCCTCGGAAGTCCGCCGCCTTCAGCGAAGATCTGACTCATGAGGAGATGAACGCCCGTAGATCCTCGGAGGTTGCCGTTGCCAGCGGCGACTTCTTTGGTCGTCTGACGAGGATGGCCACCCTGTTTGAGTCATTGATAACCATCCGGAAGAGGGACTTGGCTTTAGCAGGGATCTAGGGGAGTTTGAGCGAGCTCGAGCTGCTTCGAGGTAACGAGGCCCCATCTTTGGACTTGGAGGAGGCCAGACTATCCTCCTGCAAAGGAGAGTGGGCGGCCACCGAAGGAGATTCGATTCAATCCTTGCCGGCCTGCAGGCGGAATACCTGCGCCGACCTCCGAAGACTCAGAAGATCGAGCGCACGGAGAGGATTGCGAGGCTGGCGTGGGCGAGGCGGGTAGTGGCGATGCGACCGAGGGAGGTGACGGCGCAGGCTATCCCTATCGCGAGTGAGTTCGAGGATGAAGGTGACGCCCCGAGCTTAGATTTATCAATCCCTTCTGGGATTTTATATGTGTTTGACCGTTAAGAGGCCATGATGTATTTAGGACTGGCCGCTGGTGGCTTCAATCCCTGCCCCTTTCGGGTTTTGTTTGAACTTTTCGGTCTCAATCTATGAAGCGTTTTTGATTATTTATGAACTTCAGTTTTTGAAGTATGAGAAAGAGGGTGTGAGTTGTCGTCTCATTCCTAGTTCCCGATGATCACCGTACCTATTGTTTGCATAAAGCGAGATTTTCAGCGGTTTACCGATTCTGCGAAGTTAGTGAAACAAATAGGCTTAAGTGAAGAGACAAATTTTTGGATCGTATACCATACTATGTCGTGAGATGTCAAGATCCAGCGTTGCTGAGTTTAGGGCAGGACCAGGTTTACTCGGACTGAGGCTGCGATGACAAATCGTCTTCGTTTTGCCTGTTTGTGATTTTAACCTGACTTCGTACCATTTAAAATCCGCGAATTGTTGTCGGCTTATACGATGAGCCATGCGAGTCGAGCTACTTCCTTCTGAAGAGCTAGACCAAAATTTTGGATTTCTTGTATAGCGCTATGTTTATCCTTGTCGGATGTAAGAGAGTCTACCCTTGAAGGCGGCTATTTGTCTGTTTAGGGCGTTAGAGTTAGTTTGTTGTGATCAGCAACAACGAAATGATACCGTTTTAAGGTGCGTTTGTATGTTCAGAGGCGAAGATTTGCGTCTGCAATGTTTTGCGGAAAGAATGTCCTTCGCTGCTAGTTGACGCCTCGCAGTGCTGAAGGTCGATATTTCCTTATGCCGCATTTTGTGATTGTAACGCTTGCGGGCTTTGGGGATGTCTTTGCGAATGTTCGCAGCCAGAAAACTGTTGTTTCCGTTTGGGACGCGGGACCAAGGGGTCGCAGAATTTGACCTGTGGAGAAACGCCTACATTCACTTTGCTTCGTGAAGTGTTGGCCCTCCGGGATTTGTTTTTTGGATGTTGTAATCGCTTAGTGGATACTAGATCCGTTGTTGTTGCCGTTCAGTAATTGGCGAAATGCGTTGTCTAGAAAGAGTTTTGAAAGTTTCAGAATTTTTGAAATTCGTGGGAGTATACGAGTATACGCACCCCACTCCCCTTTAATCGGGGGGGATAGCTGAGCCCGCCGGTTAGCGAGTTGCCTACGTACCCTTTTTCGGGGATCAAGCCGTCTCGTAGTTCTTTGTATCACGTCACTGTTAGTGATAGTATTTTTTAAGATGCATCGCGTTCCAAGTTCTTGGGATTTTTACGTCTTGCATGTTTGCGATTTGGTATGAATCGGACCACTTTTATGACTTTGTATGGTCCTTCCCAAATTGCTCCCAGTTTTCCTGCGTTTCGTTCGGCAGTGTTTTGGAAGACTTTGCGTAAGACTAAATCGCCTTCTTTGAACCTGCGATGGCGTACGTTCGAGTTGTAGTACCTTGCAGCAGCGTGCTGGTAATTCTGGATTCGAATGAGTGCCTGGTCGCGGCGTTCATTGATGAGATCGAGATTGTCCAGCATCATAGCGTCGTTTAAATCCTCTCTTTCGGGGAGGAACCTTCTCCGTACTCCGGGGAATTCTACTTCCGCGGGGATCATGCATTCCGTTCCGTAAACGAGAGCGAATGGGGTTTCACCGTAGCCCGTCGGGGTTGTGCGATCGACCAAAGGACTCCTTGAGTTCCTCGCCCATCGCCCCTTTTTGGCGTCTAGGCGCTTTTTGAGTCCATCAAGGACGGTCTTGTTGATGGTTTCTGCCTGTCCGTTGCATTGCGGGTACCTGGGAGTTGACTTTGTAAGTCGTATTTTCCACTTTTCGCAGAATGCTTGAATCGGCGAGATAACTTGAGATCCATTATGCATTTACAATTTCATCACGGGACCCCATGTCTAGTTATGATATGTTTCCAGACAAAGTTCTCGACTTGTGTGTCTTTGATACTTGCGTAGGATTCTGCTTCTACCCATTTGGAAAAGAAATCCGTGAGGACTAGGAGGAAGCGTTTTCGTTTTGATGGATGCATAGGTCCGACAATGTCCATGGACCATAGCATGAATGGATAGGGGGACGAGATTGAGGAGAGGATTTCCGCGGGTTGATGGATTGTTGGAGCGTGCCTTTAGCATTTCTCGCACTTCCGGGCGAATTTCTCGCAATCTTTTATCATGGTTGGCCAATAATATCCGTGGCGTTTGATTTTGACTGCGAGAGATCTTCCGCCAGAATGATTTCCGCATGATCCAGAATGCACCTCTTCCATGATTCTTCTTGCCCTTTCTCCTTCTGTGCATGTCATGAGAGGACCGGAGAAACACCACCTATAAATTTCTCCCTCTATCGTGACATACCGTGCCGCTTGGGTTTTCACTTTACGGGCCGCCCATTTTTCGGCGGGTAAGGTTCCATTCACGATATAGGCCCGGATTGGTTCTAACCAAGGGCTGTCGCAGCCATACTCGGTTTGGTCGCATCGCTTCGGTTGATCTCGACTTCTTCCACATCTTCAATCTCTTCGGATTAGATTGGCGACCACTGGTGGTCGATGCTTTCCGGATGTTCGATGAATTCGACCGGGATAATCCTTTGAGCCGGGATCTGAGCTTGGCGAGGGCAGCCAAAGCGTCGGCCTGGGCGTTTTCGGCGAGGAATTCTAGTCAGGGCGAACTGGTGAACTCTGAGCCAGTTCTTGGGCGAGTTTTAGATATCGTCCATCCTTCGTCCCTTGCTTCATATTCTCCGCTGTATTGGTTGGCGACTAGCGAGAGTCGATGGCGTGAATATTACGGATTTTAATCCATAGGCTAGCCGCAAGCCTGCGGCGAGTGCCGTATTCTGCCTCATTGTTTGAAGCATGAAAAGCCAATCGAATGACTGTTCTAGGATTTCCCGTTAGGAGAGGTGAGTCGAATTCCGACTCCGGATCCTTGTTTGGATGAAGATCCGTCGACGTGGAGGACCCAAGTTGAGTTTGGTTCCTCGTTAGTCATGTCTCTAGTGGGTAATTCTACCAAGAAATCCGCAAGTACTTGGGACTTTGCACATGTCCTTGGGCGATATTTCGACGTCGTATTCACTTAGTTCGATTGCCCATTTTGCGAGCCTACGGATTGGCTCGGACTGTGCAGGATTATCCGCGGTGGGAGCGTGGTGAGAACCACTATAGTATGAGACTAGAAATATGGTCTTAGTTTCCTTGCGAGGTTATGGCGGCGAATGCTAATTTTTCCATTAGCGGTGTCGAGTTTCGCATCCAGCAGCGTCTTGCTTACGCCAAAAGATTGGCTTTTGTTAGCGTTCTTCTCGTATCAGGATGCCACTGACTGCTGTTGCGGAAACTGCGATATAGAGGAAAAGAGGTTCTCCTTCCACCGGTTTTGCGAGAATTGGTGGAGTGGCCAGGTAATGTTTCAACTGTTGGAAAGATTTTTCACATTGCTCGGACCATTCGAACTTCTTGTTTCCTTTTAATATTTCGTAAAACGGTATGCACTTATCCGTGGAGCGCGAGATGGAATGGTTCAAAGCCGCGACTCTTCCGGTTAACCTTTGGACTTCTTGCTTGGTTCTCGGGGAGGCCATCTCTATCAGTGCGTCGACTTGTTTAGGGTTGGCCTCGATTCCACGATACGTTACAAGGTATCCGAGGAATTCTCCCGATGCCACTGCGAATCTGCATTTCGCCGGGTTGAGTTTCATGTTATGCTGGTTGAGTTGTGCAAAACATTCCTCTAGGTGGGCTACATGATCGTGTTCGTCAAGAGATTTTACGAGCATATCATCGATGTATACTTCCATAGTTTTTCCTAGTTGCTCAGCAAACATTCTGTTGACGAGTCGTTGATACGTTGCACCCGCATTTTTAAGACCGAAAGGCATTACCTTGTAGCAATACGTTCTGCGGTCTGTGATGAATGCAGTTTTTTCGCGGTCGTCGGGATTCATCATGATCTGATTGTATTCGGAAAAAGCGTCCATGAATGACAGAAGCTTGTTTCCCGCGGTTGCTTCGACCAGTCGGTCGATGTGTGGAAGCGGGAAACAGTCCTTTGGACAGGCTTTATTCAGATCCGTGAAATCGACACAGACTCGCCACTTGCCGTTCTTCTTTTTTACCACGACAGGGTTGGCAAGCCAGTCTGGATACCTAACTTATGTTATCGACCCTACTTTGAGGAGTCTTTCGACTTCCTCGTTGACTGCGGTGGCACGCTCAGGTCCCAGCTTTCGTCTCTTTTGTTTTACGGGTTTGTGAGTCGGGTCGATGTTAAGTTCGTGACATGTTACGCTAATGTCGATTCCCGGCATATCCTCCGCAGCCCAAGCGAACGTACTGAGGTTCTTTTTGAGGCATGCGATGAGCTCTGCTTTTATTGGTTCGCGGAGGTTCGCTCCGATTTCGATGCACCGTTCCGGGAAGGAATCGTCGAGGCAAATAGAGACCACCGGTTCGCAGGTTGGTTCACGCTTCCCTTCCAGGGCCTCAGCTCTTTGGGACTGCCAGAAGGTTTCTGGCGAGTCGTGAATCGTTTGCTTTTTCCGAGAGGTCTCGATTTCAGAATTTTTCCGTTTTAGTTCGGTAGCAAGGTAGATCTGTGCTGCTCCGTGACTATCCTGTATTGTTTCGACCCCGAAAGGCGTCGAGAACTTGAGGCATAGGTGGAATGTTGATGGGATCGCTCTCATGGAGTTTAGCCAGGGAGTTCCAACTATCGCGTTGTAGGATGTTGGACCATCGAGGGTCATAACTTCTCCCGAGAGTCCGAATACTGGGCTGGGGTCATCTGTAAGGATGCTTAGATCGACGCCCATCCTCTCGAGGGTGCTTTTATAGATAATATTAGCCGAGCATCCGGTGTCGACTAATACCCTTGCTACGTCAATATCCTGGATCGCGAGTTCTATTACGAGGAGATTGTTGTGAGGTTTGGCCATACTGGCCGTTGCTCGATCCTCGAAAGATACGATGTTGCGGGTTGACGAAGAAGCCATACTGAACCGATCGATTGGTGGTTTCGAGTT
This sequence comes from Brassica carinata, assembly GCA_016771965.1. Lineage (NCBI taxonomy): Eukaryota > Viridiplantae > Streptophyta > Magnoliopsida > Brassicales > Brassicaceae > Brassica > Brassica carinata. The sequence continues at coordinate 51,238,297 of CM028688.1, forward strand.
AGAGAATCCGTCCCCCTCCTTCTAGCGTAATCAGGGAACCAAATTCACACCGCCAATTTCCGATAGATAAGATTGCGGAGGAAAGCCAAGTAAACCCGACTTTCCTTGAAGGTCCGGATTCTCTGCGTTGCCACACGAAATCTAGAAAGTTTAATAGGTAAAAATAAGAATTGTAATATTTGCCCGAAGGCGTTTTATTAGATGAAAGATACGAGTACAAAGATTTTCCGAAAGACAAAGAGATTTGCGATTAAAGAAAAAGATAGAGTCGCAGGCAGCCAAACGTCCTAAGCTTTGCTCCGCTAGTCTAACCACCTAAGCCCTAATTCTTCTAAGCTAGCAGAATGCTCTAAGTCTAATTTTCGGATCCCCTTCTCCTCTGCTCTTGCTCTCCTTATATACCCACTCCTAGTTCGGTTTGCCTTAAGATGATGGACCTCGCCTTTGGGCCCAAGCTTATCTCTTCAGGAAATATTCCATTTTCGTCGATCTTCGTAATTATCCTCGAGTTTTCCCTTATTTTCCGGTGACTTGATGTTTATCCGATGTTCGGGAAATCGGATAAACCGTCATAGCCTGATTGGGCCTGAATTCTTAAAATCGTAAGTAAGTCCGTGGACTTGTCTTAAGTCGTTGAACGTTTTATACGATTTCTCGAAAAGACTATCTTTCTCGTAAAATAAACCGTATAACCTAAAGGATCGATGTTCAAGTTAATCGATCTTGTTTTATACGATATCTTCTACGAGAAATCCAATCATTCTAGTTTTTGTCGTAAAACATCGAGGATGATTCCAAGCGAATTGAATCGAAAGATGTTTATTCCGTAGCCGTGATCGTACCAAACTCACGAGGATTGATCCAAACAAGCCAAGATGGGATCAGACCGAGCATGATGGGACCGAGACCAGGACGAGGGCCGTCGACCGGCGCCAGGCTGGCTTACGCCCGGCGCCAGGCTGGCTTACGCCCGGCGCCAGGCTGGCTTACGCCCGGCGCCAGGCTGGCTTACGCCCGGCGCCAGGCTGGCTTACGCCCGGCGCCAGGCTGGCTTACGCCCGGCGCCAGGCTGGCTTACGCCCGGCGCCAGGCTGGCTTACGCCCGGCGCCAGGCTGGCTTACGCCCGGCGCCAGGCTGGCTTACGCCCGGCGCCAGGCTGGCTTGCCGCCGGCGCCAGGCTGGCTTACGCCCGGCGCCAGGCTGGCTTACGCCCGGCGCCAGGCTGGCTTACGCCCGGCGCCAGGCTGGCTTACGCCCGGCGCCAGGCTGGCTTACGCCCGGCGCCAGGCTGGCTTGCCGCCGGCGCCAGGCTGGCTTACGCCCGGCGCCAGGCTGGCTTACGCCCGGCGCCAGGCTGGCTTACGCCCGGCGCCAGGCTGGCTTACGCCCGGCGCCAGGCTGGCTTACGCCCGGCGCCAGGCTGGCTTACGCCCGGCGCCAGGCTGGCTTACGCCCGGCGCCAGGCTGGCTTACGCCCGGCGCCAGGCTGGCTTACGCCCGGCGCCAGGAGTTCTCTGCGCCCGTGGGTTTTCCGTTGCCCGATCTTTCCCCGTTGGCGTTAGATGCGGAAATCTTTGAGTTTGGAAGGATCTTTAGCCGTAGATTTCGAGATAACCGTTTTTGACCCCAAAAATCTCTTGAACAAAACCCTCGAACCCTATCCTTCTTCAGTCTCATCCACTGTTCCGTGGTGCTCACAAAGAACCTACACAAAAATCCCCTAACAGTTTGGCGCTAGAGGGAGGGGAGTAATCTAAGCTACGTGACGATGGCGGCGGATGAGCATAGCGAGTTACCAGAATCCACCCCAAGAGAAGCTGAGCTTCAAAGACAGCTAGACAGCCTTCAGAATCAAGTTACCGAGCTACACCGAGCTTGGGAAGACGCCGTGGAAAACCCCGAGATCCTCTCGGAGGTTCAGGGTTTAAAGAATGAGCTGGACGAGCACTCCAAGCAGTTGAAACAAAGCGCGGAGAAGCTCAGCCAGCTCGAAGCCGAAAACGTCTCTCTTTGAGACGAGAATCAGCTCCTCAACACGGTAAGCAACAAGAAGCGTCGCTTCCGAACTCGAGTCTGGTCTATGCCCAATCTTGACACACCTAACTGAGGTGGAGACGCAACCCATCCACAAACGGTGCTCGACGAAAACGATAAAAACTGGGGCGAGGTCAGGAACACCCAGATCCATGACCCGGAGAGCGATTCCGAGCCGGAACCCGACCAGGATACTCCCGAAGGGACCACCGCAGCCAGGTATTCCATGACCTCCTACCTGGAACAGATTTTCGCCAAGAAGTTCGATGCCATCCAGTCTATGGTAGAGAGACTTCCAAGAGTAGCTCCTCCAATCCGGAAGAGTTATCCAGACTCCTATGCGGACGCCTCCTTCGTGGACAAAATCGCGTTAATAGAGATGCCGAGGAAGTTCTCCTTCCCCAACATCAAGATGTACGATGGCACAGGAGACCAAGACGACCACATCACGCAGTACAAACAAAGGATGCTCGCCGTATCTCCCTAGGGAGTCCCGTGAAGCCATGATGTGCAAAGGATTCAGGTCAACCCTCATCGGACCCGCCTTGCAGTGGTATATCAGTCTACCCATGATATCTTGCATATTTACATGTTTTTAGCATCCATATCTCATTCATTTTGATCATATAAGTTAGGCATTAGGCATGTTTTGGTCCATTTTGCATTCATTTGTCCTTATCAGGTGTTGGAGTATGCTTTGGTGTGATTTGAGGTGTTTAGAAGCCTTATGGCCCCAAAAGAGGTGAAGAATCAAGTTTGGCCATGAAAAGAGAAGTCAATCCATGATCTGGTCAAGACAAAGATGGGAATGGACAGAGGCCTTAGAGATGTTTTCTGCTGCTAAAATTTTGTGGAGACATAGAAAATTGAGTTAGCTTTCCAATGGAAGTGGTTTCAAGTCATTTGGACCTGTATTGGAGGAGTTATGATCAGTTCACTTCAAGCATGTCAGGCTGGCCGGGTAGATCAGTCCGGGTTCGAGCAGCTGGTCGGGAAAAGAGCAGCTGGATGAGAGTGGTCCGGGATGACTAAGCCTGGGAGAGGTACCCGGTCGGTTGAGAGGTGCTGGACGAGACCAATCCGGGGAGAGCAGGCCGGGAAGGGACACCCGGTCGGGAAGTGAAGACGCGTCCAAGGCATGACCGGGACGGACGGCCCGGCTTGCTGCACCCGGTCGGACTGGACGCCAGCAGAACGGACGGCCGGGTAGATCAGTCCGGGTTCGAGCAGCTGGTCGGGAAAAGAGCAGCTGGATGAGAGTGGTCCGGGATGACTAAGCCTGGGAGTGGTACCCGGTCGGTTGAGAGGTGCTGGACGAGACCAATGCGGGGAGAGCAGGCCGGGAAGGGACACCCGGTCGGGAAGTGAAGACGCGTCCAAGGCTTGACCGGGACGGACGGACCGACTTGCTGCACTCGGACAATGAAGAGCATGAAGTGGACCGGGGACAATTGTCGGCTTGATGTACCAGGCGTGAAGCAGCAGCGCATCGGACAGGCGGGGACAATGGACCGGTGTGATGAACCCGGTCGGAGAAAGCTGAGCTGGAAGAGTGGACCGGGTTGGACCATTTGGTTTACCCCTGACCAAATTTCATGCCTTCTTCCCATTGGTTGAGACTCATTTCACTCCAAGGACCTTTTAGTAATTTCTCATAATGTATGTAGGTTTTCTAAGCCTAGTATAAATACTCTTGTTATCCCTAATATGGGACATATGTTATTTTCTCTCTAAGAACACAAACCTTTGAGTAAAGTTTTATCTTTGAATCATTAATCTCATCTCATCTTTGTGTTCTTGATTGCTTGATTTCATCCCCTTTCTTTCTCTTCATATTAAGCTTGGATTCCTCATGGATTTAAGAGTAATCATGGTGATTAATGAGTAGTCCTCTTTGGATTCATGGGCTAGGGAGACTAGGGGGTGATTAGGCTAGATCTAGGGTGTTTTAGTGTAGATCTATCTTGTTCCATGCTAGTAGAGTGATTTTAATGCTTATTTTGAGTTGTCCTCTCAAAGGTTGAGTTCTAGACATTTCCCACCCACAAGGTGTTCTATGAAATGTCTGAATCAACTCTACTAAGCTTTTAGCATTCTTTACCAAAGACCATTTGTTGTAAAGGTGTTAAGATGGCTAGTAGGCCTGTTTTTAATGATTGCTTGCATGTTATTCAGCTAATGACCATTTGATGTTTGAGATGTGTTAGCAAATGAACATTCTTCTTGACCATAGAGTTTGTTTAGACTTGTGCCTAGGCCTAAGGTTGATAGATTGATTGTTAGCTGCCACCCTTAGATTGATGCTTGATCCCCCAAGGTCAATTCCCTTAACCCATGGGTCTCATCTCCTCATAGAGAAAGAAAGCTTTACATTTTATTGTATTTTAGATATTGTCTTAGTTTAATAATCATCTCCTTTAATGATTGCATTTAGATTAAGTATAGACTTGCATTCCCTTTGCTTTGTGGTCATTTAGAACTGGTTCGACAATATTATATACTACATCATTTAATTAGGACCCTTGAAAAGTCCTTTCATCAAATTGGCGCCGTTGCCAAGTTCTAAGTTGATTGTGACATTGGGATTTAGTCACTTGCTTGAGACTAAATCATTTTTCTTTTCTTGTGATATTGATTCTACTTTTGTCTCTTCCTTTGACTTTCAGGTGTATGAACACAAGAAGCAGGGGTGCAACTAACCTGGTTCCCACTGTTGAAGAGATAGCTACACTTGAGAGGGAAATAGCAAGAAGGAGAATAGAAGAAGAGAAACAGGCTCACATTCAGAGGTTGGGGTTTGAGATGGATGAACACCAGCATCAACCTCAAGATGGCAATGGTCAAGGAGCTGACAACCTTGGACCACAGCGCCAGAAACAACAACACCCACAGCGGCCAGCTAGAGCTATTGGCACCTATGACCGTCCTCACATTCATGGTCATAGGACGGGCATCCGCGCACCAGCTGTGGAAGCTAACAACTTTGTGATCAAGTCGGAGTTGTTGAATGTGATTGAGAACAACAAGTACCATGGCCTGGCTGTAGAAGACCCATTTGATCACTTGGACAAGTTTGATAGCTATTGTGGCTTGTCCAAGACCAATGGTGTGTCAGAAGATGCCTTCAAGCTCAAGCTGTTTCCTTTCTCTCTAGGAGACAAGGCACGCCAATGGGAGAAATATCTGCCTAGTGACTCCATCACCACTTGGGATGATTGCAAGAAAGCCTTCTTGGAGAAGTTCTTTTCTACATCAAGGACAGCCAAGCTGAGAAATGAGATCTCTAGCTTCCAGCAGAAGAATTTGGAAAGCTTTAGTGAAGCATGGGAGAGGTTCAAAGGCTATCAGGCTAAATGCCCCCACCATGGCTTTTCAAAGGAGAGTTTGCTGAGCACATTCTACAGAGGTGTCCTTCCTGAGTTCAGAGCAAGATTGGATACAGCAAGCAATGGATTCTTCCTGGGCAGGTCTGAAGAAGATGCTGAGGAGCTGGTTGACAACATGGTTAAGAGTGACTCAGTTTACAGTGGAGAGCATGACAGAGCTGATAGAACCACGAGGGCTGATGACAACCAGACCAAGAAGGAAATCAAATCCTTGCAGGACAAGATAGACTTGCTGATTGCTAACCAAGCCAAACAGGAGCAGATAAACTTTGTTGGTGGTCCTAGTCAAGAAAATCCTCCTAAGGTTAATGAAGTTGATGGGTTGGAAGGGCAAGAAGAGCTTTGCTTCATCAACAACAATGGTACTTGGTACAGGAAGGAGCCTAACTTTCAGTACAATAACTACCAGCAGAGGTCTTATCCTAACAACCAGCAAGGAGGCTATCAACCCAAGTAAAACACTCAGCAAGGGAACTACCAGCCTAGGCAGAATCCTCCTCCTGGTTTTACCAATCAAGGCAATCAGCCTACTCAAGCTCAAGGTAGCTCCTCCCAAACTAAAGCTCCAGATTCAACTATGGAAGCTATGTTCAAACAACTACTAGAAGGTCAAGCTAGAACAGTCAAGGACATTGGCCATGAGTTCAAGACTGTCCACTCCAAGATTGATAGCAACTATACTGAGCTTAACAACAATATAAGAGCTTTGGAGAGTCAGTTTGCTTCTATGAATTCTCAGCCAAGCCGCCAACAAGGAACACTACCAGGAAAGGCTAAGAAAAACCCCAAGGAGCCCATAAAAGCAATCACCTTGAGAAGTGGTAGAGAGTTACCTCCAAGAGCTCTCCCCAAGGATGGTGAGCAACTAGGTGGGGGGGGGTGGCCATCAACATTGATGATGATGTTGTGATTGTAGATGAGAAGGTTGATGAGGAGATTCTAGAAAATATTGTTGAAGCTAAGGGTAAAGGAAAGGTTGGAGAAGAGAAGAAAACACTAAAGCATGGTGAAGTTGCCACCCCAACAAAAGAGTCGTCTTTTGTTCCTCCTCCCTATGAACCTAAGCTGCCATTTCCTGGAAGATTCAAGAAGCAACTTTGGGAGAAGTACAAAGCACTCTTTGAGAAGCAAATGAGTGAAGTTCAAGTCACAATGCCCATCATTGATGCGTTCATGCTTGTCCCTCAATACAACAAGTTCTTGAAGGATGTTGTGGCTTCTAAGAAGAAGGAAATGGAGGGCATGATGGTTCTTACTCATGAGTGCAGTGCCATCATCTAGAGATTGACAATCCCTAAGAAGCTAGAGGATCCAGGCTGCTTTACCCTACCTTGTGCCATTGGTCCTTTGATGTTTGAGAGATGTTTATGTGATTTGGGAGCCAGTGTCAGTCTCATGCCTCTATCTGTTGCCAAGAAGCTTGGATTCAGCCAATACAAGAAGAGTAAACTCTCTTTCGTGCATGCTGATCGCTCAGTTAAATTCTCTATTGGTATCCTTGAAGACCTCCCTGTGATGGTGGGAAATTGTGAGATTCCTACTGATTTTGTGGTGCTAGAGATGGATGAAGAGGCTAGAGACCCCTTGATCCTTGGAAGACCATTCTTAGCCACAGCAGGAGCAATAATAAATGTGAGGGACGGCAAGATTTATCTTCACTTCGGCAAGGAGCACACTCTCCACTTTGACATCAATGAGATAATGAAGAGGCCTACTGTTCAAGGCCAAATCTTTTACATTGAAGAGATGGAAGCTTTAGCTGATGAGCTACTGGAGGAGTTTGCACTTGAGGATTCCCTGCAACATTCTCTTACCATTGATAGGGAAACCCAAGTGATTGAGAACAAGGAGAGTGCTGTCTATGGGAACATGCTAGATTCACACAAAAAAGTTGCTCAAATGGATCAGTATGAGGAGCTACAGCAAGAAACTCATCAGGCCTCCTCAGCCACTCAGCAAGAGGACACCTACCAAGGTGATTGGAGTGACCAAAAGTGGAGCTTAAACCCCTTCCCCATGGTGTAAGGTACGCATTCCTTCGTCCCAATGAGACTTACCCTGTCATTGTCAGTAGTGAGCTTAGTGAACATGAACTTTCTCAACTTTTAAATGCACTTAAAAAGTTTAGAAAGGCAATTGGGTACTCACTAGATGATATTAAGGGGATATCACCTTCTTTGTGCATGCATATGATACATCTAGAGGATGAATCAATGACTTCTATAGAGCATCAAAGAAGGTTAAATCCTAACCTGAAGGATGTTGTAAAGAAGGAGATTCTTAGGCTCTTAGATGCTGGTGTTATCTACCCTATTTCAGATTCTAAATGGGTATCTCCTGTGCATGTAGTCCCAAAGAAGGGTAGTATCACTGTGGTTAAAAATGACAAGGATGAATTAATACCAACTAGAACCATAACTGACCATAGGATGTGTATTGATTATAGAAAGCTCAACTCTGCATCTAGAAAGGATCATTTTCCATTGCCATTCATTGATCAAATGCTTGAGAGACTTGCAAACCATCCTTTCTATTGCTTTCTTGATGGGTATTCAGGGTTCTTCCAAATCCCCATACATCCCAATGATCAAGAGAAGACAACATTCACATGCCCCTATGGCACCTTTGCTTATCGAAGGATGCCATTTGGGTTATGTAATGCTCCAAGCAACCTTTCTCGGATCTAATTGAGGATATAGTGGAGGTATTCATGGATGATTTCTCTGTCTACGGATCTTCGTTTTCTGCTTGTTTGTCCAGCTTGTGCAGGGTCCTACAGAGATGTGAAGACACCAACCTTGTGCTGAATTGTGAGAAGTGTCACTTCATGGTCAAAGAGGGGATTGTGCTTGGGCATAAGATTTCAGAAAAGGGCATTGAAGTGGACAAGGCTAAGATTGAGGTGATGGTCAGCTTGCCACCACCAAAGACAGTGAAAGACATCAGGAGCTTCCTTGGCCATGCTGGGTTCTATAGAAGATTCATCAAGGACTTCTCAAAGATTGCTAGACCAATGACCAAGTTGCTGTGCAAGGAGGCCACTTTCAGCTTTGATGAAGAGTGTCTTGAAGCCCATTGTCCATCCACCTGTTTGGGACCTCCCTTTTGAGATAATGTGTGATGCTAGTGACTTTTCTGTTGGGGCTGTCCTGGGGCAGAAGAAGGATGGCAAGACTCATGGGATTTATTATGCTAGCCAAACCCTGAATGATGCACAGATGAAGTATGCCACAACTGAGAAAGAGATGCTGGCCATTGTCTTCGCCTTTGAAAAATTCAGAAGCTACCTGGTGGGTTCCAAGGTCATTGTGTATACTGACCATGCAGCTTTGAGACATCTCCTAGCAAAGAAGGATGCCAAGCCAAGACTACTAAGGTGGATCCTTTTGCTTCAAGAGTTTGACTTAGAGATTAGAGACAAGCCAGGGATTGAGAATGGAGTTGCTGATCACTTTTCCAGGCTGAGGATTGAAGGTGAAATCCCCATTGATGAAGGACTTCGTGAGGAACGGATCATGGCTATTAGGGCATTGGTTGAAGTTTGTGAGACCGGCAAGAAGATTGAAGAGGTTAAGGCAGCTGAAGAGAAGGGACCTTGGTATGCTGATTTGGTTAACTACTTAGCCACAGCAAAATAGCCATTGGGTCTTGCGGGGTATGAGAAGAAGAAGTTCTACAAAGATTTGAAGAGATACTATTGGGATGAACCATACCTCTACACTCTTTGCAAGAATCAGATCTATAGAAGAGTGGTGGCTGAAGAAGAAGTTGAAGGAATCCTTACACATTGCCATGGATCTTCCTATGGAGGCCATGTTGCTACCTTCAAGACTGTCTCAAAGGTGTTACAAGCTAGATTTTGGTGGCCACACATGTTCAGGGACACACAAGACTTCATTTCAAGATGTAACTCTTGCCAAAGGAGAGGGAACATTACTAAGAGGAATGAGATGCCTCAAAACCCAATCCATGAAGTGGAAGTGTTTGATGTTTGGGGGATAGACTTCATGGGACCTTTCCCTTCTTCTTATGGCAACAAATACATCTTGGTGGCTGTGGACTATGTGTCAAAGTGGGTAGAAGCCATAGCAAGTCCCACAAATGATTCAAGAGTGGTGATCAAAATGTTCAAGAGCAATATCTTCCCAAGGTCTGGAGTACCAAGAGTGGTCATAAGTGATGGAGGTTCACATTTCATCAACAAGCTATTTGAGGGTCTTCTCAAGAAGAAGGGAGTGAAACACAAGGTTGCAACACCTTATCACCCTCAAACAAGTGGGCAAGTGGAAGTTTCCAACAAGCAAATCAAGGGCATCTTAGAGAAGATTGTGGGAACTAAGAGGAAGGATTGGTCAGACAAGCTTCATGATGCTCTTTGGGCATATAGAACAGCCTTCAAGACTCCTCTAGGAACTACCCCTTTCAACCTTGTCTATGGGAAGTCTTGCCATTTACCAGTTGAGCTTGAATACAAGGAATTGTGGGCTGTGAAGCTTCTAAACTTTGACATCAAGAGTGCAAAGGAGAAGAGACTTCTTCAACTCAATGAACTGGATGAGATAAGGATGGATGCCTTTGAGAACTCAAGGATTTACAAGGAAAAGACTAAGGCCATTCATAACAGGCACATCCTCAAGAGAGAGTTCAAGGCTGGAGATCAAGTTCTCCTCTACAACTAGGCTGAAATTGTTCCCCGGGAATCTCAAATCTAGATGGTATGGACCTTTCCAGATCAAGGAAGTAAGGCCATATGGAGCTGTTGTGCTGATGGACAAGAATGGGAAAGAGTTCATAGTCAATGGGCAGAGGATCAAGCTTTACATGGCTAGCACACCAAAGGAGGATGGGACATCAACCCCACTCTCTGATGCTCTCCTTGCCTAACCTCAAAGGAGGCAAAGTCAAGCTAGTGACTTTAAACAAGCTCACTTGGGAGGAAGTCCCATGGTTATCCTTGTACATAACTTTGCAATTTCAATTTTCCTTTAGTTTTTTTAATAAACATGGTCAAGTCTTTCAGGTTGAGGCAAATATTAGAGGAGAGAAGAATGGTGGTGAACCACTTGAGCCCCATGATTGCCATGTAGCAGCCTCCTCTAGTTGCTATGAACCAAGCCAGCTCCTAGCCCCGACACCAAACACCACACCCAAACCTCATTCTTAGGTATCACTCCAACCCTTCTTGTATATACATTTTTTTGTCTTGTTGTGGTATCTCCTTCTCTCTTACTCACACAGAGACTATGTGATTTAAGTGTGGGGGAGGTACCAAGTATTTGATCATGTTTGCTTTGTGATTTTGAGTCTCATGCATTGCATTGTGCATTCATATTTGCATAGAAAAATCCAAAAAAAAATAAAATTAAATCATGTAGATTGCATCACTTGCATCCTTAAGATTGAGTCTAGAGCATATAGGTTGCATTCATTTGCATATGGAGCATTGCCTTGTAAAGAACACTTGTTTGCACTGAATTTGGCACCCTAGTTAAACATATCAAGTCTCATGCATTGCATTGTGCCTTGAAAACTCTTCTTGAAACTTGCTTGCTTGCTTGATATTGGCATTGTTCTTAAGACCAGCTCCATCCTAAACTTGAACTTAAATGAACCTAATTTCTCTTGCATATGGGAATTTGCATACTTGATCATGGTCTCATACACATTTGGGTTATGTTTCCCCATTATACCACTCTTTGTTAACCCAAATGGCACTTCCATACCCTTGAACACTAGCCATTCTTTAAAGCCTACATTGATTTGCTTGAGTGAGGCCTTTTCTGATAGCTTGTCATGTGCAAAATCTTGAGAGTATTGGGAGCGACATGAATTTGTTCTCATCTCTTGCTAGCATAGGGTCCTCATTTGAGCTAGCTTCTAGGATGGTGAGTGGGACTTTTGTTCCTTAATGGTCTATATCTTGGGTTTGGAATGTAACAATGTTGAGATTGATGAACAAATGAGTATAATAAGAAAGAAGAACCCTAGGGACCTAAAATAAAAAGACAAGAAGCTCTTAATTGATGTTTTTGACCTTCTCCCTTCATGTATATATAAAAAAAATAAAAAATAAAAAAGAGAGAGAAAAGAAGAAGAAAAGAAAAAGAAAAAGAAAGATTCAATAAGATAGTGAGGAAGGAAAAACTTAAAGAGTTAGAGCTTAGAAAAGTGATTAGAGGTCCTTAGTGGTTGAATTTCAAAGGAAAGAAAATTGTTCATGGGGTGAGTGATGTGAGAATGTTTTTCAATTTTGGGTTATGGGATGAATAAAAGGGGTGTAGATCTTGTAATCATTTAGGAATTGGGTAGAATGATGAGGATTGATCCATGTATGCATGAATTGCTCCTAGTCTTAGATGAATTTTGCATAATGATCAAGCTCCTTGAATTTTGAGTGATTGCCACCTTGAAATGATGCATTGAAACCTCATTATCATCCATATTAGACCATTTGATCACCTAGCCAAATGATTGAGATCATGTGCCCATTTGTGAGACTTCACCTTGTGTGTGTGTGTGTGAATCAATGTGAGGGCTGGTTAAGAGAACTTGTCGGTTGATAAGCATTGCATCTTGTGTAGAGGCATAAGAGTAATTGATAGGCCTTGTGAAGCTAGAGCATAATAAGAGAGTTTTGCTCATGCTATTTGCTATGTTTCTGTAGGATGTCAAGTTGAGTACTATGAGTGTTTCTTTTGGCTTTGCTTCCATCTCTATGTCTCTCCTCCTTGTGTTTTGAAAAGATTACTTGAGGACAAGTAAAGGTCTAGTGTGGGGGAGTTGATATCTTGCATATTTACATGTTTTTAGCATCCATATCTCATGCATTTTGATCATATAAGTTAGGCATTAGGCATGTCTAGGTCCATTTTGCATTCATTTGTCCTTATCAGGTGTTGGAGTATGCTTTGGTGTGATTTGAGGTGTTTGGAAGCCTTATGGCCCCAAAAGAGGTGAGGAATCAAGTTTGGCCATGAAAAGAGAAGTCAATCCATGATCTGGTTAAGACAAAGATGGGCATGGACAGAGGCCTTAGAGATGTTTTATGCTGCTAAGCTTTTGTGGAGACACAGAAAATTGAGTTAGCTTTCCAATGGAAGTGGTTTCAAGTCATTTGGACCTGTATTGGAGGAAGTATGATCAGTTCACTGTGGGAACCGAAATTCACACCGTCGATTTTAATGAATAAAAACGGAGGAAAGCCAAGTTAACCCGACTTTCCCTGAAGGTCTGGATTCTCTGCGACAGCCAACGACAAGTGACCGAATAAATGCGGAAAAGGTTTTGTTAAGATTTGGGACTGGACCTTAAGAAAGGCTGCCTACGTACCCCTTTTGAGGATCAAGTCGGACGTAGTTCAGTTTAGAAAGAATTGAACAAGAGATCGAACCGTCTGGGCGGGTTCGTCTAGTATGAGCGTTTGTCATAGAAACAGGCATGTCGAAGATAACGCCTAGGGTTTCTATGTGCGGAGCTCTTAAGTAAAAGAATTGTCCGATCCTTCCGAGAGGAGCAGAGATTTGCGAGCAGGAGGCGGCCAGACGTTCTAGGACCTGCCTTGCTAGTCTAACCGCCTAAATTCTAAGTTCTATCAGCTAACAGGAGCTCTCTAGGTCTCCAATCTAGGATTTTCGGATCCCTTCTCCTCTGCTCTTGCTCTCCTTATATACTCACTTCTAGGTCGGTTTGCCTTAGGATGATGGACTTCGCCTTTGGGCCCAAGTTTATCTCTTCAGGAAGTATTCCATTTTCGTCGATCTTCGTAATTATCCTCGAGTTTTTCCCTATTTTCCGGTGACTTGATGTTTATCCGATGTCCGGGAAATTTTGATAAACCGTCATAAGTCCGATTGGGCCTGAATTCTTAAAATCGTAAGTAAGTCTGTGGACTTGTCTTAAGTCGTTGAACGTTTTATACTATTTCTTGGAAAGACTATATTTCTCGTAAAATAAACCGTATAGCCTAAAGGATCGATGTTCGAGTTAATCGATCTTGTTTTACACGATATCCTCTACGAGAAATCCAACCTTTCTAATTTTTGTCGTAAAACATCGAGGATGATTCCAATCGAGAGATGTTAATTCCGTAGCCGTGATCGTATCAAACCCACGAGGATTGATCCAAGCAAGCCAAGATGGGATCAGACCGAGCATGATGGGATCGAGACCAGGACGAGGACCGAGACCAGGACGAGGACCGTCGACCGGCGCCAGGGCTTGCCGCCGGGCGCCAGGTCGGTTTGCCTTAGGATGATGGACTTAGCCTTTGGGCCCAAGTTTATCTCTTCAGGAAGTATTCCATTTTCGCCGATCTTCGTAATTATCCTCGAGTTTTCCCTATTTTCCGGTGACTTGATGTTTATCCGATGTCCGGAAATTTTGATAAACCGCCATAAGTCCGATTGGGCCTGAATTCTTAAAATCGTAAGTAAGTCCGTGGACATGTCTTAAGTCGTTGAACGCTTTATACTATTTCTTGGAAAGACTATATTTCTCGTGAAAATAAACCGTATAGCCTAAAGGATCGATGTTCGAAGTTAATCGATCTTGTTTTACACGATATCCTCTACGAAATCCAACCTTTCTAATTTTGTCGTAAAACATCGAGGATGATTCCAATCGAGAGATGTTAATTCGTAGCCGTGATCGTATCAAACCCACGAGGATTGATCCAAGCAAGCCAAGATGGGATCAGACCGAGCATGATGGGATCGAGACCAGAACGAGGACCGAGACCAGGGCGAGGACCGAGACCAGGGCGAGGACCGAGACCAGGGCGAGGACCGAGACCAGGGCGAGGACCATCGACCCGGCGCCAGAGGCTTACGCCCGGCACCATGCCGCTTATGGACGCTGCCGCCGGGCGCCAGGGCTTGCCGCTGGCACCAGGCGGCTCCGTGGCGCCTGCCGCCGGGCGCCAGGGGTTGTCTGCCGCCCGTGGGTTCTTCGTCGCCTGATCTTTCCCCCGTTGGCCGTTCGTGCGGGAGATCTTTGTGTTTGGAAGGATCTTTAGCCGTTGATTTTGAGATAACCGTTTTTGACCCCAACAGTTAGCCCCCCAGCTCGTAAGATCGGAGACGATTTTGTGGGCGAATGATTCAAGTTTTCTGAAAATCGAAATTTTCGGCTAAGGATTCTTTTTCGCAGGAAATCTACATCATCATCCCCCTTTTTTTTATGATGATACTTACCCTTTCTTTAACGGACAGTTTGTGTCGCTGATTGACGGAATGCTTGGCGAGTGTGGGTCGGAAGTCATTCATCTATTGATGGAGCTGGAGTCGTCGCAGGAAGCGCTGAAGCGTACTAAGGCTGCACTGCAGACCGTCGAGGACACCCATGCTTCCCAGACATCCCAACTTGAGGTTCGTATCAGCGACCTTGAGCGTGACCCTGGGAATACCGCGAGTTCACTACTCAAGGTGAAGAAGGAGAAGGAGAGCAAATCCTCGGAAGTCCCCCGCCTTCAGCAGAAAATTCAGACTCATGAGGAGATGGACGCCCATAAATCCTCGGAGGTTGCCGATGCTCGTGACGACTTCTTTGGTCGTCTGACGAGGATGGCCATCCTGTTTGAATTCTTGATAGCTGTCCGCAAGAGGGACTTGGCTTTAGCGGGGATCGAGGGGAGTCTGAGCGAGCTCGAGCTGCTTCGGGGTAACGAGGCCCCGTATTTGGACTCAGAGGAGGCCAGACTATCGTCCTGTAAAGGAGAGTGGGCGACCTCCGAGGGAGACTTCGATTCGATCCTTGCCGGCCTGCAGTCCGAATGCACCCTCGCGCCGACCTACGATGACTTAGAAGATCAGGAGCCACGGGAGAGGATTGCGAGGCTGGCTGACGAGGCGGGTAGCATGTGCGACCGAGGGAGGCGACGGCGAGGCTGTCCCTATCGCGGGTGAGTTTGAAGATGAAGGTGACGCTCGTGGGAGTGTCTAGGTTTATCAATCCCTTCGGGGATTTTGTTTTATATGTGTTTCGACCGTTAAGAGGCCATGATGTATTTACCGGGACTGGCCTTTGGTGGCTTCGAATCCCTGCCCCTTTTTTTGGGGTTTTGTTTGAACTTTTGTGGTCTCAATCTATGAAACGCCGATTATTTATGAACTTCAGTTTTTCGGCATGAGAAAGAGGGTGTGAGTTGTCGCCTCATTCCTAGTTCCCTGATGATCACCGCATCTATTGATTGCATAAAGCGAGATTTTCAGCGGTTTACCGATTCTGTGAAAAGTTCGTGAAACGAATAGGCTTAAGTGAAGAGACAAATTTTTGGATCTCGTATACCATACTATGTCTGTGAGATGTCAAGATCCAGTGTGGCTGGGTTTAGGGTAAGATCTAGGTTTACTCTCGGACTGAGGCTTTGTGATGACAAATCGGCTTTCGTTTTGCCTGTTTGCGATTTTAACCTGACTCGTACCGTTTAAAATCCGCGAATTGTTGTCGGCTTATATGATTTATCTGGGCATGAGTCGAGCTACTTCCTTAAGGGAGAGCTAAACCAAAATTTGGATTTCTTGTATAGCGCGCTATGTTTATCCTTGTCGGATGCAAGAGAGCCTACCCCTTGAAGGGCGGCTATTTGTCTGTTTAGGACATTATAGTTTCGTTGTTGTGATCAGCAACAACGAAATGATGCCAGTTTAGAGGCATGTTACCGTTTAGAGGTGTGTTTGTATGTTTTGAGGAAAAGAATGTCCTTCGAGTGTTAGCGACGTCTCGCAGTGCTGAAGGTCGAGTTTTCCTTGTGCCGCATTTCGTGGTTGAAATGTTCGCGGGCTTTGGAGATGTTGCGAATGTTTGCAGCCAGAAACTGTTGTTTCGGTTTGGACGCAGGACCAAGGGGTCGCGTAAGTTTGACCCAGGGAGAAGCGTCTACATTCACAGTGCTTCGTGAAGTGTTGGCCTTCCGGGATTTGTTTGTATATATTAAGGATGACTCGTATAACTCTTGGAGCCTTGTCACGAGTGTTTCTTTTCATGCCGTATTTACGGGGCGTACAGAACTTAATCGATTGACGATAAGTTTAAATCTTCATTTAATTATATGGTTGTTAGGACTGAGTTTTGGTATGAAGAGTTTATCGTAGGATTTTCCGATTCTGGGTTATACGACAAATTGCTTGCGTAATATTCACTTGGTGTTCTATGAACAAATCGTGGATTGTTGTTTTAGCCGTTAAGCGATTGGAGCAGTGGTCGCTCAGTAGTTTTGGATTGGCATGGAGGCTAGATTCAGCCGTATAGCCAAGGAAGTTGTTGGTAAACGATCAGACCATGACCCTTATTAAGGTCATGATGGTTTACGAATGTCCTTAATGGGGATGCTGAATTCAGGTCCGGGTCCTTTCGAAGGCTTGTGTACATTTTTTCTTTCTTTAGGAAGCGGGATGAGTATGCTTAGAATGTGTAGTGATCGTTTCTCGATTTTTTGAGAGATTAGATCGGTTTGCATGTTCTGCCTCGACATTCAAGGAATAATAGAACAAGACTGGAGAATTGCCTAAGACTTAGCTTGCTAGACTATCCACCTAGGTTCTAAGTTCCCTAAATTTTACGGCAGTTTTCTAGACGTTTTCATTCCTTTCCTACAAAAATTAAAACCTTGACAAATTTTCTAAGTTGGACGTACCTTAGTCTCATCGATCGTTCAAGGCTGCCTCTTGCCCGTTCCTCTTTGTTTTGTGACTTTTAACGGTTCATCGTCAAAGGACTTTGAAAAGTTTGATACCGAACGAGAATCACTTTTTGATGAAATTCTGATCAGAATATCGGAGCGAAAGAGAGATATGAACTCCCAAGTTCCTGTTCTCGTTTCTTCGTACTGCTGGTTAAATTGACAATGTGTCCGAAGGAACATTACAGAATCGTTGAAACAAAGGGAGGAGAAGTAGGCGATAACTCGAAGAAGGCTAAGGTGGGTGTTTAGACAAATTAAGACATTGGGAAAGACGCCACTCGAGTGAGGCTCTTAGCTCATCAGGATATGAGCGAACTGGTTAGGTCTTGGACCTTATCGTTTCATATGATCTTGTATGACTTTATGAATGATGTTTCGTAAAATATTGCCGAGCTTGATTTTACGGAAGCTGTTTCCCAAAACATTGTCGAGCTTTTATTTTACGAGTGTTATTCCGCAAACTGTTTTATTCCTGACAATAGACCGTCATATCCATCTTGGGCTCAGTCTTATTTTAAAATCGTAAGCGGGCCCTTTGGTCGCGTTCCAGACCCTTCCGGGCCGTTTTGGACTTTAGACGTTTTTACAATTTTTCCTAAGAAATCACCTTCGACGTGATGTTGGCTTCTCAAAAGGATCCTAATCCCTCGTATAGTTGGAAAAACTGGTGTTCAAGCTAACCGTGGTCGTTTTTATACGATGAATCAGAATCCATTCGTTGATCGAACCTTTCATGATTTTTCTGGAGCTTTTCACGACGATCTTTAATCGAGACGAAACAGGAGTATTGGGCTCACGGGCTCAAAGATCGAGTTGCGAAAACTTAGGCAAAGATGCATGGTACTGGGACAGGACCGGGCTCGTCCTATCACGGGACAGAGAGATCCTCCCCATGGGCGAGGTGGTCGAGACAGCGACATTGTTTTCTTCGTAAAATCTCAACGGAAGCTCCGATTGAGATGAAACGAAAACCATCTTGACCTAGACTCAAAGGAGAGCAAAGTGAGGTTTCCACAGGCGAGGTGGCCATGGGCGAGGTGACCTTGGCGATGGTTGTTCTCGTCCACGGGCGAGGTGGCCGGGACAGTGATTTTGTTCTCTTCGTAAAATCTCAACGGAAACTCCGATTGAGACGAAACGAAAGCCACTTTGATCTAGACTCAAAGGATAAAAGGTGAGTTCGCCCTGGGGCGAGGTAGCCATGTTGGAGGGTGAGGTGACATCGGTAATGTTTGTCCTTGCCCACGGCGAGGTGGCCGGGACAGTGATTTTGCTCTCTTCGTAAAATCTCAACGGAAACTCCGATTGAGACGAAACGAAAGCCACTTTGATCTAGAATCAAAGGATAACAAAGGTGAGTTAGCCCTGGGGCTAGGTAGCCATGTCAGAGGGTGAGGTGACATCGGTAATGTTTGTCCTTGCCCACGGCGAGGTGGCCGGGACAGTGACTTTGTTCTCTTCGTAAAATCTCAACGGAAACTCCGATTGAAATGAAACGAAAGCCATTTTGACCTAGACACAAAGGAGAACAAAGTGGGCACTTACTAAAGCGAACTGGGAAGACTTATCTCACCCTATGGCAAGTCGTCCTAGTAAGTTCAAGCTCCGACCTCCTTTCGTTTTCCCGTTTGTTCCTCAAGAGTTGTTTGTAAGAAGTATGGCAGCGGGAATTGGTGAACTGATTTGCCGTGCTTCTGTTCCGCGAGTAATCTAGGGTTTCCCCAAGGTTCCAAGGAGAGTAAGTTTTGTTTTTCCAAGAGTTTCTCGAAAAACGTTTTTTGTAGAAACCTTGCTCGTTGCGATTTCTCTAACTTGGTAACAAGACTAATTTTTGGGGTTGATAGATTTTATCGTTGCCCTTTCTGTTTAGATAGAGAAATTGCGAGCTCGTTTTCGTGCTCTTCCTGTGGCGGAAAGCCGCGGCTAGATTTTTGATTTGCTCGAGCACCGTGGCGTTTGCGTAAGCGTTGGCCGTAGGAACAGTCGCTGCTGGAGTTGTTTTACCATCATTGACGCAAACTGCAAGTTTTCTTTCATATTTCCGGACATTGGTTCGATCAAGGGCTTTGCGGCGATATG
Organism: Brassica carinata; assembly: GCA_016771965.1. NCBI lineage: Eukaryota > Viridiplantae > Streptophyta > Magnoliopsida > Brassicales > Brassicaceae > Brassica > Brassica carinata. The sequence goes on from CM028688.1 coordinate 51,257,477, forward strand.
AGTAAGAGTAATCCATCCCCCCCCTCCTTCTAGCGCCAAACTGTGGGAACCCAAATTCACACCGTCGATTTTAATGAATAAAAACGGAGGAAAGCCAAGTTAACCCGACTTTCCCTGAAGGTCCGGATTCTCTGCGACAGCCAACGACAAGTGACCAAATAAATGCGGAAAAGGTTTTGTTAAGATTTGGGAGTGGACCTTAAGAAAGGCTGCCTACGTACCCCTTTCGAGGATCAAGTCGGACGTAGTTCAGTTTAGAAAGAATTGAACAAGAGATCGAACCGTCTGGGCGGGTTCGTCTAGTATGAGCGTTTGTCATAGAAACAGGCATGTCGAAGATAACGCCTAGGGTTTCTATGTGCGGAGCTCTGAAGTAAAAGAATTGTCCGATCCTTCCGAGAGGAGCGGAGATTTGCGAGCAGGAGGCGGCCAGACGTTCTAGGGCCTGCCTTGCTAGTCTAACCGCCTAAATTCTAAGTTCTATCAGCTAACAGGAGCTCTCTAGGTCTCCAATCTAGGATTTTCGGATCCCTTCTCCTCTGCTCTTGCTCTCCTTATATACTCACTTCTAGGTCGGTTTGCCTTAGGAAGATGGACTTCGCCTTTGAGCCCAAGTTTATCTCTTCAGGAAATATTCAATTTTCGTCGATCTTCGTAATTATCCTCGAGTTTTTCCCTATTTTCCGGTGACTTGATGTTTATCCGATGTTCGGGAAATTGGATAAACCGTCATAGTCCGATTGGGCCTGAATTCTTAAAATCGTAAGTAAGTCCGTGGACTTGTCTTAAGTCGTTGAACGTTTTATACGATTTCTCGGAAAGACTATCTTTCTCGTAAAATAAACCGTATAGCCTAAAGGATCGATGTTCGAGTTAATCGATCTTGTTTTACACGATATCCTCTACGAGAAATCCAACCTTTCTAATTTTTGTCGTAAAACATCGAGGATGATTCCAATCGAGAGATGTTAATTCCGTAGCCGTGATCGTATCAAACCCACGAGGATTGATCCAAGCAAGCCAAGATGGGATCAGACCGAGCATGATGGGATCGAGACCAGGACGAGGACCGAGACCAGGATGAGGACTGTCGACCGGCGACAGGGGGCTTGCCGCCGGCGCCATGCCGGCTTGCGTGACGCTTGCCGCCGGGCGCCAGGGGCTTGCCGCCGGGCGCCAGGCCGCTTGCATGACGCTTGCCGCCGGGCGCCAGGGGCTTGCCGCCGGGCGCCAGGGGCTTGCCGCCGGGCGCCAGGCCGCTTGCATGACGCTTGCCGCCGGGCGCCAGGGGCTTGCCGCCGGGCGCCAGGCCGCTTGCATGACGCTTGCCGCCGGGCGCCAGGGGCTTGCCGCCGGGCGCCAGGCCGGCGCCAGGGGCTTGCCGCCGGGCGCCAGGCCGCTTGCATGACGCTTGCCGCCGGGCGCCAGGCCGCTTGCATGACGCTTGCCGCCGGGCGCCAGGGTTCTCTGCCGCCGTGGGTTCTTCGTCGCCCGATCTTTCCCCCGTTGGCCGTTTGTGCGGAAAATCTTTGAGTTTGGAAGGATATTTAGCCGTTGATTTCGAGATAACCGTTTTTGACACCAACATTCACTTGAAACATGTCAGGCTGTCCGGGTAGATAAGTCCGGGTTCGAGCAGCCGGTCGGGGAAAGAGCAGCTGGATGAGAGTGGTCCGGGATGACTAAGCCTGGGAGAGGTACCCGGTCGGTTGAGAGGTGCTGGACGAGTCCAACCCGGGCAGAGCAGGCCGGGAAGAGACACCCGGTCGGGAAGTGAAGACGCGTCCAAGGCATGACCGGGACGGACAGACCGGCTTGCTGCACCCGGTCGGACTGGATGCCAGCAGAACAGACGGCCGGGTAGGACTGGATCGGTTTTATGACCCCGGTCGGGAGAAAGCTGAGCTGGAAGAGAGTGGACCGGGTAGGGCAGTCCGGCTTGCTGCACCCGGTCGGACTGGAGGACGGCCAGAACATGGACGGCCGGGTAGGAGTGGACCGGGTTGGACCATTTGGTTTACCCCTGACCAAATTTCATGCGTTCTTTCCATTGGTTGAGACTCATTTGACTCGAAGGACCTTTTAGTAATTTCTCATGATGTATCTAAGTTTTCTAAGCCTAGTATAAATACTCTTGTTATCCCTAATATGGGACATATGTTATTTTCTCTCTAAGAACACAAACCTTTGAGTAAAGTTTTATCTTTGAATCATTAATCTTATCTCATCTTTGTGTTCTTGATTGCTTGATTTCATCCCCTTTCTTTCTATTCATGATTAAGCTTGGATTCCTCATGGATTTAAGAGTAATCATGGTGATTAGTGAGTAGTCCTCTTTGCATTCATGGGTTAGGGAGACTAAGGGGTGATTAGGCTAGATCTAGGGTGTTTTAGTGTATATATATCTTGTTCCTTGCTAGTAGAGTGCTTTTAATGCTTCTTTTGAGTTGGCCTCTCAAAGGTTGAGTTCTAGACATTTCCCACCCACAAGGTGTTCTATGAAATGTCTGAACCAACTCTACTAAGCTTTTAACATTCTTTACCAAACACCATTTGTTGTAAAGTGATGATATGACTTTTCTAAGGTCCTAATCAAATGTTGTAGAATACAAGATGTCAATCCAATTCTAAGAGATTCTAATGCAAAGGGAATGCAAGTTCATGCTTAATCTAAGTGCAAACAAGATGAGGGGATGGTTATTAAACTAAGACAATATTAAAAAGCAATAAAAGATTGAACTTTCTTTCTCAATGAGGCAAGGGGGTTCTTGGGACAAGGGAACTGACTTTGGGTGATCAAGATTCAATCCAAGATGCTAACTTTTCAATCAATCTAATTCCTTATGCCTAGACAACAAAACTAAGCAAGCTCTATCCCTAGATGAATGATCCTTTGCAATGATCACCCAAGTACACCAAATCCCTTTGGCTGTAATGATAAAAGCAAGCATGGAGAATGAGTCTAATAGCAATCCTAGCTCCTTTGACAACTCATCTCTTAGGCAAAGCAAGCTAAAAGCATAGATGAGTTGGTTCAGGCATTTCATAGAACACCGTTCGGGCATGAAATACCTATGGCTCTATGTTTGAGAGGCCAACTCAAATATAGCAAGAAGAACACCAAATCAATGCAAGGAGACGATAGATCTAACACTAAACACCTTGGATCTACACTTAATCACCCTTAGTCTCCCAAGCCCATGAACCCTAGATAGATCTACTCACTAATAGCCATGGAAAACCTCAAAATCAATGATGATTCAAGGCTAAACATGATTAGAGAAGAAGATAATCTACTAAACACAAAAGAAATAAAATAAAAAGGATCAAAGATCCAAACTTTCTTCAAGATCTTATTATGTTTTTGAGAGAAAAGAAGTTAGATCTCCAAAAGAGATTACATGAGTATATATAGAAGGCTTGAAAGCCCTTAAAAACAAAAGAGAAAAATACTAAAATGCCCTTGGCCAAGTGATTTTCGACCAATGAGAAAAGAGAAGCCAAAAACGCTCAGAGTCAGCTTGCCCATGTCCTGGCCGCGCGTCCTGACCCGAGCAGGTCGTCCCGTCCGAGAAATTCACCAGGCCGCTGGTCAGTCAAGCCACAGACGCCTGGTCACAAGATCCGCTCTTGTCCATCCGTCCGATCCCGCGCGGGTCATGCAAGCCGCGCACGTCTGGCCGCGCATCCGGCTCTTGTCCATCCGTCCAATCCCGTGCGGGTCATGCACCCCGAAGCCTCTGGCCGCATGAGCTGTATCTAATCCTCAGGCCGCTGGTGCCTTGCTCAGCGCATGCTGGGTCGTGCACCGGGTCATGTCCTGGCTGCTGTCCCGCACGGGTCATGTGTCCCGAGCGTCCTGGCCGCGCATCCTGGCCCGTCCAAGCCTGTCCCTGGTGTGTCAGGCGCGGGTACTCTCACCCGAGCAGTCCAGGCCGCGCGTCCGGCCAACCTGACATGCTTCAAGTGAATTGATCATAACTTCTCCAATACAGGTCCAAATGACTTGAAACCACTTCCATTGGAAAGCTAACTCAATTTGCTGTGTCTCCACAACATCTTAGCACCAGAAGACATTTCTAAGGCCTCAGTCCATGTTCATCTTTAAAACCCTCTTTTTCATCACAAAACTTCCAAACATCTCCAAAATCTCCAAAGTATACTCCAACACCTGATAGAGACTTATGAATGCAAAATGAGCCTAAAGATGCCTAATGCCTAATCTAAATGAGCAAAAATGCACAAGATATGATAGCTAAAAACATGTAAATATGCAAGACATCAACTCCCCCACACTAGACCTTTGCTTGTCCTCAAGTAAACTTTTCAAACACAAGGGGGATGGATGGATGCAAGGATGGGAACAAAGCCAAAGGAAACACTCATAGCACTCAACCTGACATCCTAAAGAAACATAGCAAATAGCATGAGCAAACTCTCTTATTATGCTCTAGCTTCAAAAGGCCTATCAATTACTCTTATGTCTCCACACAAGATGCAATGCCTATCAACTAACATGTTCTCTTAACCAGCCCTCACATTGATTCACACACACACACAAGGTGAAGTCTCACAAATGGGCACATGATCTCAATCATTTGGCTAGGTGATCAAATGGTCTAATAAGGATGAAAAGGAGGGTTCAATGCATCATTTCACGGCGGCTATCACTCAAAAATCAAGGAGCTTGATCATTATGCAAAATTTATCTAAGACTAGGAGCAATTCATGCATACATGGATCCATCCTCATCATTCTACCCAATTCCTAAGTGATTACAAGATCTATACCCTTTTTATTCATCCCATAACCCAAAATGAAGACATACTCACATCACTCACCCAATGAACATTTTCTTTCTCATGATTCAACCTCTAAGGACCTCTATTCACATTCTAAGCTCTAACTCCTAAGTTTTTCCTTCCCCACTATCTTATTGAATCTTTCTTTTTTTTTTTTTTTTTTTTTTTTTTTTCTTTTCCATCTTCTTTTTTTTTTTTATAAATATATACATGAGGGGGAAGGTCAAAACTTCAATCAAGAGCTTTTCATTTTTTATTTCTAGGTCCCTAGGGTTTTTTTATTTCTCAAAACTTTCTTTGTTCAATAATCTCAACATTGCCATATCCCCAAACCCAAAATGTAAACAATTAGTTAACAAACACTTCACTCACCATCCTAGAAGCTAGCTCAAATGATGACCCTATGCTAGCAAGAGATGAGAACAAATCCATGTCGCCTCCCAATACTCTCAAGATTTTGCACATGACAAGCTATCAAAAGAGGCCTCGCTCAAGCAAATCAATGTAGGCTTCAAAGAATGGATAGGGTTCAAGGGTAAGGGAGTGCCATTTGGGTTAACAAAGGGTGGTACAATGGAAAAAGATAACCCAAATGTGTATGAGATCCATGATCAAGTATGCAAATGCCCATATGCAAGAGAGATTAAGTTCATTCAAGTCCAAGTTCAAGATGGAGCTGGTCTTAAGAACAATGCCAATATCAAGCAAGCAAGCAAGTTTCAAGAAGGGTTTTCAAGGCTCAAAGCATGCAAGCTTTTTCAAAAGGTTCTCAAGCTACTTGATATGTTTAACTAGGGTGTCAAATTCAGCGCAAACGAGTGTTCTTTACAAGGCAATGCTCCATATGCAAATGAATGCATCCTATATGCTCTAGACTCAATCTTAAGGATGCAAGTGATGCAATTTACATGGTTCAAAAATTTAAAATTTTTTTGGATTTTCTATGCACTTATGAATGTACAATGCAATGCATGAGACTCAAAATCACAAAGCAAACATGATCAAATATCCGGTACCTCCCCCACACTTAAATCACACAGTCTCCTGTGTGAGTAAGAGAGTAAGAGATACCTCAACAAGGCAAAATCAAATGTATATACAAGAAGGGTTGGAGTAATACCACACAAGGAGATTTGGGCATGGTGCTTGTGTCATGACTAGAAGCTGGCTTGGTTCATAGCAACTAGAGGAAGCTGCTACATGGATCATAAGGCTTAGGTGTCTTACCACCTTTCTTCTTTCCTCTAGTGCTTGGCAAAACCTGAAAATCTTGACACTTTTATTAAAAACTTAAAAGGAAATTTGAAATTGCAAAGCTATATACAAGGATAACCATGGGACTTCCTCCCAAGTGAGCTTATTTTGAGTCACTAGCTTGACTACCTTTTCTCTTGGACTAGTGAGAAGGAGGGTCCTTCCCACCTTCAAGAGTGATGGTGAGGACCTGAGAGAGAAGCTCTTGAAGCTTGATTGGGTCATCTTGGAGCTGAGGAGTGATGATGGCTCTAGCACTTGAGAATGGTGTGGATCTGCCCTTGTGCTTGATCTTGTACTCAATGACTCCATCCTTGAGCTTCTTTGGATGGAGAGTGAGAGTGGGTGGGAGCAAATAACTTGGTGGAGGATGAGGCTCTTTCACCATCTTCTTCTTGCCATGAGTGGCCTTTGAGACTCCACCCATCCCCCCTGTTTTAGCATTTTCCAAATGCTCATCACACAACTCTTTTGAAGACTCTCCATCAAGATCTTCTATCTTACCAGCAACCTCTTCATATTTGGGCTTCTCAACAGCTTGTGCATCACAAGTGATTGTCCCACAATAGTCTGATTCCATTGGAGGTTGGAGGGGATAGGAGACAGCTTTGTTGACATGCATGAGGGTGACCTTCTTGTTGGGAAAGTCAATGCAAGCTCCAACTGTTGTAAGGAAAGGAGTGCCAAGAATCAAAGGGACTCTTTCTTCAGATGCCATCTTCAAAACAGTGAGGTCAATAGGTATGGTGCATGATCCAATCTTCAAGGGAAAGTCCTTGATTATGCCAAGGGGGGTTGTAGAAGAGGAATCCCCAAAGGTGAGAGGAGGAGTATCTGTTTCCATGCTTTCAATCCCAATACTCTGCACCATATCCAAGGAGATGACATTCACACTAGCTCCACTATCAACAAGAGCATCATCCATAGTTAGTTTACCAAGAGAGCAAGACAAGTTGAACTTCCCTTGAGACTCAAGCTTAGGGAGAGACTTTGGAGGGGTTGGTTGATCAATCTTCAGAATTGAGATGTCCAAAAGTTCAGCCACTTCAGCTTGGTGGGTAAGAATGTCCTTTATGAGCATCATTTGGACATGAGCAGCCTGCATATTGGTGATTTCTGGAAGCTTGACTCCAATATTACTGAGGTCTTTTCTGAATTTGGAGACCACTTTTTTCTGAGTTTTGGTGAGGAACCTTTTAGGGAAAGGGAGCTTATCATAGGGTGATAGCTCAACCTCATTGTCTTCTTCCTTCACTTCTTTCAGCTTGGGGTTAGCACTCTTCTCAACTTGTGTCTCAACCTTAGGCTCATCAATCTTCAGAATCTTTTTTTGTACCTTCTTATCAGCTCTCTTCACAACTCTAGCTTCAGCTGTGGCCACAACCAGTCTCTTATCATGTTCAATCTGATTTCCAAGCACTAGCCTCTCAATCTCATCAACATCATTCTTATGATCACTCAATGCAATCCTTGAAGAAGTGGAGAGGATAACATTGCAAGTCTCCTTAGGGTTCTTCTCTGGTTTTCCTGGTAGAGATCCCATTGGATTCTTGGAGGATGAAGACATAGAAGCAACCTGGCTCTCCAAAGCTTTGAGATGAGAGGCAAGTTGCATGTACTTGTTGTTGAGGTCAGAATAGGTGCCATCAATCTTAGCATGGATGTTCTTGAACTCATCACCAATGGTCTTAGCATTTCTTTCTTGAGCTTCTAAGAGTTGCTTGAACATGGACTACAAATTTGAACTTGGAGCCTGAGCTGGAGAAGAGCTTCCTTGGGGCTGAGTAGGCTGGTTTGCTTGGTAACCTCCTTGTTGATTGTTGTAGTAAGGTCTTTGCTGGTAGTTGTTTTGGTATTGGAAGTTGGGCTCTTTCCTATACCATGTGCCATTAGAATTGATGAAGCACAGCTCGTCTTGACCTTCTACACCGTGAACTTCAGTAGTCCTAGCAGGCTGTTTCTGTTGCTGATTTCCAATGGAGTGAAGCTGCTCTTGCTTAGCCTTCTCTACCAGAAGCTTGTCCAACTTTTCTTGGAGAGATTTCAGGGCCTTTCTTGTGTGCGGATCATCTTCATCAGTGCCTCTGTTGGCCCTATCATGCTCCTCACTGTAGACTGAGTCACTCCTAGCCATGTTCTCCACCAGCTCCTCAGCATCCTGCTCAGTTCTGTCCAAGAAGAACCCATTGCTGGCTGTGTCCAATCTGCTTCTGAACTCTGGTAGAGCACCTCTGTAGAAGGTACTAAGCAAAATCTCCTTGGTGAAGCCATGATGTGGGCATTGAGACCAATAGCCCTTGAACCTCTCCCATGCTTCACTAAAGCTCTCAAGGTTCTTCTGCTGAAAGCTAGAGATCTCATTTCTGATCTTGGCTGTTCTTGAGGTAGAGAAGAATTTCTCCAGGAATGCCCTCTTGCACTCATTCAAAGTAGTGATAGGGTCACTTGGAAGAGCCTTCTCCCATAGATGTGCCTTGTCTCCCAAAGAGAAGGGAAACAACCTCAGCTTGAAAGCATCTTCAGAGACTCCATTAATCTTGGACAAGCTACAGTAGCTATCAAATGTGTCCAAGTGATCAAGGGGATCTTCCACAGCAAGGCCATGAAACTTGTTGTTCTCAATCAAATGCAGCAGCCCTGATTTGATCTCAAAGTTGTTGTTCTCCACAGCTGGTGCCCTTATCCCCAACCTATGACCATGAATGTGTGGTTGATCATAGGCTCCAATGGCTCTAGCTTGGTGCTGTGGCCGTTGTGGCTGGCGCTGTGGTCTTATGTTGTCAGCTCTTGGACCATTGCCCCCTAGGGCATCACCATCTTGAGGCAGATTCTCCATCTCAAACCCCAACCTTCGAAGATAAGCCTGTTACTCTACTTCTCTTCTTTGTCTAGCTATCTCCCTCTCAAGTGCAGCAATCTCTTCAATAGTAGGAACCAAGTTGGATACCCCTCTGCTTCTTGTGATCATACACCTGAAGGTCAAAGATAGAAGAGGCAAGAACCAATATCACAAGATAAAATAAAAATAAAAATGACTCAGTCTCAAGCAAGTGACTAAATCCCAATGTCAAAATCAACTTAGAACTTGGCAACGGCGCCAATTTGATGAGTAGGACCTTAGAAAAGTCCTGTCATCAAATTTGGCTCCGTTGTAGTCTAGCTGGTCAGGATACTCGGCTCTCACCCGAGAGACCCGGGTTCGATGTCAATTTGATGAAAAGACTTTTCTAAGGTCCTAATCAAATGTTGTAGAATACAAGATGTCAATCCAATTCTAAGAGATTCTAATGCAAAGGGAATGCAAGTTCATGCTTAATCTAAGTGCAAACAAGATGAGGGGATGATTATTAAACTAAGACAATATTAAAAAGCAATAAAAGATTGAACTTTCTTTCTCAATGAGGCAAGGGGGTTCTTGGGACAAGGGAACTGACTTTGGGTGATCAAGATTCAATCCAAGATGCTAACTTTTCAATCAATCTAATTCCTTATGCCTAGACAACAAAACTAAGCAAGCTCTATCCCTAGATGAATGCTCCTTTGCAATGATCACCCAAGTACACCAAATCCCTTTGGCTGTAATGATCAAAGCAAGCATGGAGAATGAGTCTAATAGCAATCCTAGCTCCTTTGACAACTAATCTCTTAGGCAAAGCAAGCTAAAAGCATAGATGAGTTGGTTCAGGCATTTCATAGAACACCTTTCGGGCATGAAATGCCTATGGCTCAATGTTTGAGAGGCCAACCCAAATATAGCAAGAAGAACACCAAATCAATGCAAGGAGACGATAGATCTAACACTAAACACCTTCGATCTACACTTAATCACCCTTAGTCTCCCAAGCCCATGAACCCTAGATATATCTACTCACTAATAGCCATGGAAAACCTCAAAATCAATGATGATTCAAGGCTAAACATGATTAGAGAAGAAGATAATCTACTAAACACAAAAGAAATGAAATAAAAAGGATCAAAGATCCAAACTTTCTTCAAGATCTTATTATGTTTTTGAGAGAAAAGAAGTTAGATCTCCAGGAGATATCATGAGTATATATAGGAGGCTTGAAAGCCCTTAAAATCAAAAGAGAAAAATACTAAAATGCCCTTGGCCAAGTGATTTTCGACCAATGAGAAAAGAGAAGCCAAAAACGCTCAGGGTCAGCTTGCCCATGTCCTGGCCGCGCATCCTGACCCGAGCAGGTCGTCCCGTCCGAGAAATCCACCAGGCCGCGCGGGTCAGTCAAGCCGCGCACGTCTGGCCGCGCATCCGGCCCTTGTCCATCCGTCCGATCCCGCGCGGGTCATGCAAGCCGCGCACGTCTGGCCGCGCATCCGGCTCTTGTCCATCCGTCCAATCCCGTACGGGTCATGCACCCCGAGCTCCTCTGGCCGCGCATGAGCTGTATCTAATCCCCTCAGACCGCGCGGGTGCCTTGCTCCGCGCATGCTGGGTCGTGCACCGGGTCATGTCCTGGCTGCTGTCCCGCACGGGTCATGTGTCCCGAGCGTCCTGGCCGCGCATCCTGGCCCGTCCAAGCCTGTCCCTGGTGTGTCAGGCGCGGGTACTCTCACCCGAGCAGTCCAGGCCGCGCGTCCGGCCAACCTGACATGCTTCAAGTGAATTGATCATAACATCTCCAATACAGGTCCAAATGACTTGAAACCACTTCCATTGGAAAGCTAACTCAATATTCTGTGTCTCCACAAAATCTTAGCACCAGAAGACATTTATAAGGCCTCAGTCCATTTTCATCTTTAAACCCCTCTTTTTCATCACAAAACTTCCAAACATCTCCAAAATCTCCAAAGTATACTCCAACACCTGATAGAGACTTATGAATGCAAAATGAGCCTAAAGATGCCTAATGCCTAATCTAAATGAGCAAAAATGCACAAGATATGATAGCTAAAAACATGTAAATATGCAAGACATCATAAAGGTGTTAAGATGGCTAGTAGGCCTGTTTTTAATGATTGCTTGCATGTTATTCAGCCAATGACCATTTGATGTTTGAGATGTGTTAGCAAATGAACATTCTTCTTGACCATAGAGTTTGTTTAGACTTGTGCCTAGGCCTAAGGTTGATAGATTGATTGTTAGCTGCCACCCTTAGATTGATGCTTGATCCCCCAAGGTCAATTCCCTTAACCCATGAGTGTCATCTCCTCATAAAGAAAGAAAGCTTTACATTTTATTTCATTTTAGATATTGTCTTAGTTTAATAATCATCTCCTTTAATGATTGCATTTAGATTAAGCATAGATTTGCATTCCCTTTGCTTTGTGGTCACTTAGAACTGGTTCGACAATCTTATATACTACATCATTTGATTAGGACCCTTGAAATGTCCTTTCATCAACCCACCAGGTACATATCCTCTTTCGCAACCCTCAGCGATCAGTTCATAGAACATTTCACGAGTAGTAAGAACTTGGAGAAAACCTCGGATTGCCTCTACGAGATTCACCAGCGCCGGACCGAGACGCTGCAAAGCTATATCGCACGCTTCAACCAGGAGAAGGTGGCAATCCTTGGGTGCAACATCCTTACGGCGATATCCGCCTTCAAGAGAGGCCTACTCCCAAAGGGGGACCTCTACAAAGAGCTGACGAAATACCAGTGCAAGACGATGGAAGATGTGCTGTCCCGAGCCTGGGCTAAGGTTAAGTTGGAAGAAGACGTCGCTAGCTGCGCTGAGGCATTGCTGAAACAGGTTCAGAAGGCGACCACGCAAGACAGACATGAACGCGATGAGAGATCCTCCCAGAGACCAGCGAAGGGTTCCAGGACCAGGAATCGGGCCAATTATCAGTTCCGCCCAACCGGGAAGGCAGAAGGAGTGGCAGTGTCCACGTGGCCTGATATCTCCCACCTCTCCATATCGAGGCCAGAACTGATCAATGCTCTGAGGCAGAGGGCCAACAGGTCAAGTGGCCTCAGAAGATGAAGGCGCCCGATTCCTTCCAGAACCCAGACCTCTAGTGCGACTTCCACAATGACCACGGTCATAAAACGGAGGACTGCGTCTCACTAAAGATTGAGGTCAATGAGCTGCTCAAGAAGGGACATCTCTGGGAATTCCTCTCAGAAAAGGCCAAGAGCCACCTGGGTAAGGGAACCTCCGGGAAGCCCACTGGAGCTGTCCTAGCTTCGCCACCACTGCAGGACCGAACAATCCATGTCATATCTGGAGGTTCGGAGATAAGCGACATAAGTCATGCAGCCGCCAAGAAAAACACCCGTAAAGCCAGGTACAGCCTGGAGACAACGGAGCCTAATCGTCTGCTCCTGGGAACTGATGAGATCAGTTTCACGGCCAAGGAGCCGGAGCAGGTCCTAGCCCCACATCATGACGCCCTAGTCATCTCGCTAACTGTAGCGAATTGCCTAGTAAAAAGGATACTGGTGGACAACGGCAGCTCTAGTAATATCATATTCCAGGCAGCCTACAAGGACCTGGTATTGGAAGAAAGTGCCCTGACGCGTAAAGCAACTCCACTCGTGAGGTTCAGCAGAGAAGTCAAACAGACAGCCGGAGAAATCACCCTTCCTGTATATGCCAAAGGGATCAACATGTCGACCAAGTTTCTGGTGGTCGACTGCCTATCCTCCTACAACATGATTCTTGGACGGTCCTGGATCCATGATATGGGAGCCGTCCACTCAATACTCCATCAGATGGTAAAATTCCCCACCCCGTGGGGCATATAATCAATCAGAGGTGATCAGGAGAACTCCAGAGCCTGGTACCAAACCACCCTGAAAGGAAAGACCAAGGTCTTATAGAAAATACAGAACCAGCCTCCGGCTTGGCATACCGAGGAACCTGAGGTTGAAGAAATGGATGAAGTGCCTCTGACTGAAGGACTCAGAAGGAGATTAATAGACTTCCTCAGATCCAACTCTGATAGTTTCATCTGGTCCCATTGCCTGGGATCAATCCGGGGATCATCATGCACAAGTTGCAGGTGGACCCTCAACACCAGCCAGTCAGGCAGAAGAGAAGGAAGTTCGCCCTGATGATCATGGCCCGCAAACTAAGACCGTACTTCCAAGCTCATGCACTCGGGGCTGCCAACTTTTCCCGCATCAAGCCGGTCCTTCACAAACTCAAAGTCTCAGGACGTCTAGCCAAATGGGCAGTGGAACTAGAAGAAAATGACGTGATATTCCGGCAGGCCACGGCCATAAAGTCACAAGTCCTGGCGGACTTCGTGGCTGAGTTCTCACCCACCTTACTCCCGGCTTTGGAACAAGAAGTACGCCTCCAAAGCAAGACCGCAGAAGAGGAAACAGGGATAACCCCCATAGTCCAGTACCTGGAGAACGATATCCTTCCACATGACCGCAATGAGAGCAGGAAGATCAAGAAAAAATCGGCAAGGAACTGCATCTCCCAAGGAATACTGTACCGGAGATCCTTCTAAGGACCCTAGCTGCGGTGCGTAACGCCCCGAGAGGCTTCCAGGATCCTCGTAGGACTACACAAAGGAGATTACGGATCCAACTCCAGCGGCAAGAGTCTAGTGCTAAGAGCTATGAGAGCGGGCTATGACTGGCCCACGATGGCTGAGGACGCCGATAGGAAAGCCAAGCACTGAGACGAGTGCCAGAGACACGCTCCCGTGTCCAAGCTCCCCCCGGAGAACCTCAAATCCATAAGTTCCCCCTGGCCATTCAGGAAGTGGGGCATGGATATAGTGGGAAAATTCCCGACTGCGCTGGGGCAAAAGGTTTTCCGCTTGGTGGTAACCGACTATTTCTCCAAGTTGGTTGAAGCGGAAGCGCTCAGCCGGATAAGCAATCTTCAGATCAGAAAATTCTTAGGGACGAACGTGATCACAGGCTTCAGAGTCCCGCAAGAGATTGTCACCAACAACGGGCCGCAATTCACCAGCCATAACTTCAAGGAGTTTTGGAAGGACTGGGGCATAAAGCTCACCTTCGCCACTCCCAGACATTCTCAATCCAACAGACAAGCCGAGTCCACAAACAAAACCGTGGTCAACATGCTAAAGAAGCACTTGGAGGGATCTCATGGAAAATGGGCAGAGGAGTTACACGGAGTTCTCTGGGTCTATAGGACTACTCCCAAGACGGCAGCACAGGAAACTTCCTACTCGTTGGTCTACGGGGCAGAAGCCATAGTCCCTACCGAGATGCATGTGAAGACAACAGTCTCCGGCTCCATCTCTGAAGAGGAGAACGATGAACTGATGTCCCTGAGTCTCGATCTACTCGACGAAAAGAGGGAGGCTGCTCGACTCAGAAACTGGTCCTACCAACAGGATGTAGCTCGAAGCTATAACAAGAAAGTAAGGACCCGGACCTTCCAGCAAGAAGACTGGGTTCTACGACGAGTAGCCGACAACACCAGGGAGAAAGCAGCAGGGAAACTCGCCCCTGGATGGGAAGGAACCTTCAAGATAATCGAGGTACGGGGAACAGGATCCTACAGGCTGCAAGACAGCAAAGGTAAAATACAACCCAACTGCTGGAATGCCCTGCATCTCAAAGCTTATCATTTTTGATACGATCTCCGGATCCCTATATATATATATATATTGCTGGATTTATACTATTTAAGCATTGTGGTTTTCTACTCCTATTTATGCTGCACGTCTACGGACCAGCCTTATATAATAAAATAGTTCCGACTATAGGGGTAGTAGAAAAACCAACATACTTAATGTTAGGGTATTTTCGTGTACAAGTGATTCGTGCTTAGCTCTACGGAATGATAGGAAGAAGGAGACTTGTCGTTGTAATGGATCTTCTGCTTCGATTGTAGATGAACTGGGAGATCCTGCTCTTATGGTACTGCCATACGGGTATTGGCCAGTATACGTCGTCAGTGCCTTAGAAGTAGTAGGAGAGGTCGGTCCTTAGGCAGGAACTGCCTATTTATGGTGAAGTCCGCAGGGTCTTCGGGATCTGTAGTTGATGGTTCTGACTACCAGGGGCGGTCCTTGAGCGTCTAGGTGTGGAACCATGGAAGGTGTTTAGGTTTATAGCTGCATCCTTCATTGGGGATTGCCTACGTACCCTTTGGTGGGAGATCAAGCCGTTAGTAGTTCATTTATTGGTGGAGGCGCATAGCCTAGATGGAGTCTCGTAGTTTAATGGAGGCGCGTAGCCTGATGGAGGCTCGTGGCGTAGTGGAGGCTTGTGGCCTAGTGGGCGGGTGGCCTAAGGAGCACGTAGCTCTGTAGTTGAGAAGAATCATCTGTTGTAGAGGGCGCATGGCCGGAACAGATGGTAGAATGGTCGATAGGCTACAATGGGCATGGAGTCTTGGTATGCTTCAATGAGCATGGAGCTTTCCTGCTGATGAGCTGGAGACGTGGCCTGAGCCAGTATATAGAGCTGTAGGCGTGCTGCAGTGAGCATAGGACATCATCTCGTTGACAGTAATCGCAGGGATTCATCGGTTGTAAGCATGTAGATGAAGATGGTCTTCTAGGTATGAGATCCTGCCTTGGCGGCTGTAGAGTTGGTGAGCTCTCAAGATGGACGTCTTGATCTCTTTTCTTAGGGTTTATGAACCCTTTATTTAAAGCAAAGGTCCTGCCTCCATCTTATAATTTGAAAATATTCAATATATCCTGAGATAATAGAATATTTCCATTTTTCTCAAGGGTGGTGATATACCATGAGTTTGACCCGATTTTAGTCATTGTATATAATAGTTTTAGGATATATTTATTCCATTTTGGAGTCTAGATAGCATATTTACAGGTTCAGGAGCAATTGGAGGAAAGATGGTGTTTTTGGAGCATTTTAGAGCACTTTAGAGATTTCACTCATGATGACCATATCGACCACTCGATGTCGACACGGAGAGAGACACGTCGATCAATACACTTTCAGTGATATCGATCGATATTAAACACACAGAAGCCCAGTTTGGTCACAGCCGACTTGAAGCCCAAGATTCCATCTATTTACCAAGATACCCCTGACGAGTTTTAACCTAATTATTAAGTATTTATGTCTTGCCTAAGTGTTTTGGCAAGAGAGAAGTTTTTTTAGACATAGTTCCTACCTAAAGGTTTTTCATACCATTGTTTTGTGTGAGAGAGAGAGAGAGTTACAATTGAGAGCTTTCTTGAACACCTTTATTCTCTATCCATTCTATCTATGCAGCTTAATTTAACTGTTATGATGTTTTGCTTGGCTATGTCGGAGTAAACACCTTTGTTAAATTTAGGATTCAAATAGGTTTTGAGGGATGAGCCCCAAATATGAATACTTGAGCATGTAATATTCATCTTAGAAGATTGTTCTTAATGCTGGTATAGGAGTAGCTAACCTATACATGATGACAGTGGATATTATCCTTGGATCTATCTTCTTTGAGTCAGAATTTGCTAGGCGCAAGTGACAGCATGGTCTAGCAAATCTCTGGTGAATTGTTATCAACCCGCGCTTAAATCTTACTAGAGGCGCATCGATCGATTCTCCTATAGAGAAATCGATCGATTGACGTGAGGCTATGTTGATCAATACATGCGACAGTAGGTCGATCAAGGCCTTCCTGATTATGACCTACGCTAAGTAGTGAATCATTGGTTCTAGTAATAGATAACCCAGAAAACGACAGTGGTATGGTTATTGTTACCGTTGGGTTCTATAATATCATGCAAGCATCTCACATAGGCATTCATACTATTATAATCCTGATAACCTGAATATTAATCCTAAGTCTAACGCCTTCATCATATCAGTTAAACCCCGTAATCAATCACTTGAGTAATTGTCTTGCTCACCAGTTTTAAGTTTACTTGCAATTTACTGCTTTGAAATCTTCAACCTAGCTTAGTTACAATAAGATCTAGTGTGTTCCCTAGCTCCTTTGTGGATTCGATCCCTAAGTACTACAACTTGACCTCTTTTGATGAGAGTAAGGTTGCTCTAGGGTAATTTTAGCATGTATCAAATTTGGCGCCGTTGCCGGGGAGCTTTGATCGCCATTAGATTTTATTTAAGTATAGGTTATCTTTTACTTTACTACTTGTTACTGATAAAATATTTCTTTTCTTTTCAGGTGCATGCCCAGCATAACCAGAAGTAAAAAGACCAAGGAACTTTTGTATACTGATCCAGCTCCTTTGGAACGTTCAATCCGCTAACAGATTCATTCCACATCGATCGATACACCCGCTTGGGCATCGACCGATATTCATCAACAACCATCTACCGAGTTTCAGACACCGCCGACCGATACCAGCTAACCAACATCGACCGATCTCATTAATCTGACATCGACCGATCCCCTTTCATTCACACCGACCGATACTTTTCAGTACCCGTTGACCAACATCTTTCATCCGACATCGACCGATACCGAAATCCGCATATCGATCGATACTGAGCCACAGAACATGGTCGCGACATTGATACTCATGCGAGACGACGAAGGTAACCTGCGTGACCAAGAAGGTCACTTGCGTAATGCAGCAGGTCAGAGAATTAATGATCAGGGGGCTGCAATCCCTGATCTAGAAGCTGAGGCTGCTGCAGCCGCTGCTCAACTGGAGAAGCTTTGCAATGGCTTAAGCAACTACCACCAGGATCTCTTACTTCCTGGGATGATATCAAGAATGCTTTCTTGATTAATTTCTTTGATGAGGCACGCGCAGAAAAGTTGAGAAGCAAGATTGCTACATTCATGTAGAGGCCTACAAAGCCTTTCAGACATTGTTGGGTTTTTTTTCAAGTCTTATGAGAGAGATTGTCCACACCACGGATTCAATGAAGTGCAGCTGCTCAGCACTTTATTCAGAGGTTTAGATCTGACCTATCAGACAGCACTAGACACAGCTATTGAAGGAAACTTCAACACCAGGAATCCAGAAGAGGCTGTGAGACTTATTGAGAACTTGGGAACTAGCAACAACACCAAGAACACTGATTGTGAGAGAAGGAAATTGGCCAATGCTCTTGGGAAGGAGCAGTTGGATGATGTAAGAGCCAAATTGGATAGTGTTAACAAGCTTCTAAGGAAGCAGGTTAGCTTTGCAAAAGATGTAGAAGGTATAGAGACTGATGAAGAGAGATATGAAGAAGAAGTGAATTACATAGGAGGATTTCAAAGGCTTGGAAATCAGAATGGAAACAGGAACTTCTATGGCAACAGTTAGAGGAGCAACTACAATCAGAATTCACAATATCAGAAACCCATCAGCAACATTAACTACAACAACAACAAGAATCTCAACAATTCTTTCTACCAAAATCCACCACCACCTACTCAGGAGAGCAAGATTGAAGCAATGCTAGATTCAGTTCTAGAGGGTCAGCGAAGGCTTACTGTGGATTTCAATCGAAAGATAGATGCTGCATACAATAGCCTGAATGCAAAGTTGACACCTTGAGCACTCATGTAAAGAAGTTAGAGACACAGGTGATTCAAACAGCAGAAGTTATTAAGAGGCAAGAAGCCTTAATAAAAGGGAGAGACGAAGATCTCATCAGACACCACATCAATGCCACCACAGTAGACGATTTCTGGCAAGTGGATGAGCATAAGAAACTTCAAGAGGGAGACTTTGAAGTAGAGAACTCCATGAGTATCGGCAGTTCTCACTGGTGTCGACCGACGCCAGATGATAGTCATCGATCGACATGGGAAGATGATTATCGATCGATGTTCGAGTTACCACATCGATCGATGTTCGAGTTACCACATCGATCAACAGAGTCCACGAAGTCTACAGCCACGAACAGACCAGTCCGAATTATGACACATGCAGACTTCGTAGCAAGACACCCAAACCCACTCCACCCTTTCATCGATCGATCCCACGAGGATGATATCGATCGCCAACATCAACCAGACATCGATCGACATGACATATCAGACATCGATCGACGTACAACCATTAAACAGCGAGTGCAGCTACCAAAGATAGATGTAGCCCAACTCTATGCACTCAGATCCCCACCAAAACCTACAGAAAACCCACCAGAAGAAGTTGAAGATACATCAGAGCCTATGGAGATAGAAAAGGAAAGTGCGAAGAGAACCCTAAGGAAAAGGAAAGAGAAGGTTCCCAAGCACTATAAAAGAGAGGCTAATGCAAAGGAGTTGGAGGACTTCAAGAAGAGAGTTCTAAGGATTCCAGCAGAGAGACCCTCTGAAGAAGCATACTTCACACACATATTGTGGATGTTCTTTAGAGAGACAAAAGTAACAGAGGCTGATATTGAGAAGATGTTCAATCAAGATCAGAGAGGATATGCAGAAGAAGACACATTGAAGAAGAAGAGTGATCCTGGAGAGTTCATTATCTCATGCCTGGTACAAGGCATTGAATTCTGACATGTATTATGTGATACAGGAGCATCAGTCAGCATCCTACCAAAAGTTATGGCAAACCAACTGGGTCTGAAGGTAGAACCTTCCAAGGAATCATTCTACTTTGTAGATTGTTCTAGAAGGAACTCATTAGGAATCATCAGAGACCTTGAGGTACAGATTGATAATGCCCTAGTTTCAGTTGACTTCCATGCCCTAGACATCAAGTTACATTGGAATTCTTCTCTACTACTTGGAAGAGCATTCCTAGCTACTGTGGGAGCCGTCTGCAACTTACAAACAAGCCAGATGCGTTTGACACTCATCAACCCAAAGATTCACTATGATCCAGTCAAAGTGGTCAAGCTACAGACGTCCTGCAAAAAGCCTCAAGATGAAGCAAAACTCGTAGCAACATGCTATTGTGAAGCAGAGTACGAGACACCCATACCAACACATCGATTGATCCTACTGATCCGACATCGATCGACCAGCCAGTCATCACATCGATCGATACAAGCAACAGTTTTCACTCCACATCAATTGATAGTACAACTATGTACGAAGTTGATCACTTTCCAGGTGACTACTTAGACGGGAGTTGGGAACCAGACTACTACCAGCCTACATGTGCAGTAGAGACAAGAGATGTTGAGTATGATGAAGATTTTTGGGAAGAAAGAGAGATTGAGTACTCTTTCATTCACAGAGATGAAGTGCCCACCCGATATGTTTCCCACCCATTCATTCCAACAAGACCGTATTCATCAGCCTACAAGGATGACACCAGTCTCAATCAGATCCCAAGATCAGACAAAAGGAAATCGATAGACACCAGTATCTACACATCGATCGATACGACAGTTTCAAAGACGCGAGATGATTGGCCAGCACACTGCTATCCAATCTTTTCCCTACGAGCTACAACACCTTTCCAATATATGGAAGAATTCAATGAGAACCGCAAGGAAGAACCAGCTACAAACCACCAAGGAGTTCTCACTAGAAATGGATCCAGATCACATGGAACCATGCTACCAGAATCGATCGATGCAACACCGTCAACATCGATCGATACGACAGTTTCAAAGGCGAGATGATTGGCCAGCACACTGCTATCCAATCTTTTCCCTACGAGCTACAACACCTTTCCAATATATGGAAGAATTCAATGAGAACCGCAAGGAAGAACCAGCTACAAACCACCAAGGAGTTCTCACTAGAAATGGATCCAGATCACATGGAACCATGCTACCAGAATCGATCGATGCAACACCGTCAACATCGATCGATACCGGTCCAAAACGAGGGAAGAACGAAGAAGAATCGACCGACATACATCACGACGTATTGATCGATATGAGTCAAACCGACATTGAGAAAATTGGAAATCTCAAAATTGGAAATTTGGTTGATGAATACTACTATAAAAAGAGCCACGGGGTAGAAGCAGTTTCACAAACCCTAGAAGCAGACAAGATGCATCAGCCACCTTCAAACCCTAAGCCATATGGAGAAGAATTCAATTGCAATTTTCCCCATCAGCTACACAACACGAAATCGATCGACGAGCATTCTACCGCATCGATCGATATTGAACCCTTACCATTCGATTTACATAATGATAATAAGTTAGATTATGGATATCTAACACCTGATGAGTTTGGTATTTTCAGGGATCCAGAAGGCAATAGAAGAGCTATGGATGGCCGCATCCTACAAGTATCCAAAGAAGACATCGCAGACATTCTTGCTATGGCCAATGGACCAGACAACCTATTCTTCAAGCAACGTGACGATCCAGAGTATCAGAAGATGATAACCGACGCAGACTATGCAATAGCCTGCAGGAGAGAGCCTTACTTCAAATACAACTATCAACTAGAAGATGCGAAATCGATCGACGACAACACCTCCGCATCGATCGATAAGGTACCTCCCGAGTACTAGGAAGAAAAGGATAAGTATGGAGTATACAGAGACATGTATGGACGTCCACGAAGCATCACAGGAAAAGTCATTCTAGTATCCACCATCCACATTAGAGAAATCCTGCAAAGAGCTTAGCTATGTAAGCCATCATTCATATGCTTACCAGAGCATCGGGAAGAATTCATTCAAGCTACACCTTCAGATCCAAATCCTTACAGCAGAGCAGAGATGGATGAGAGGCTCAATGATATCTACACCGTTCAATATGATTCAATGAATGATTTCAAGTGCAAACTTGATAGTGCCTACAATCCACTCAATGACAAGATTACATGGTTGACCAAGACCATAGAGCACCTTGCAGACGACGTCACCACCATAATAAGGCAGAAAACACAAGGAGTTTCAGCAAGGAAGCCCTGGAAACCTTCGACATCCAACGAGTTTCCACACCACACATCGACCGATGACAGATTGATACCATCGACCGATGCAGCTTACCCAAGATCGATCGATACCAACTTCAAGATCGATAGACGCTTTACAAGATTGGAAGAGAACTTATATTCTTTTGAAGAAAAATTTGGTAGTTCCTACTACCCCATGAGTGATGATATGAATGCACTCAAAACACGAATGGATGCTTTGCAGCAAGAGATGGACACGATTCGGAACCAACTTGATTTTCACCTGAAGACATCTCCATCGATCGACAGGACTACCCGCACATCGATCGATCATTAGCAAGCACCAGCAGAGAACCAACAACCATCAAGACAGATAACAAATGGGAAGAACAAGCCTTAAAGGAGAAACTTGATGTGTTCTACTGCAGCCTCAACAGCAACATAATTGGGTAGCCAAAAGAGATGAATTAATGCAAAAAGAATTGGATTTGCTCCGCAACAAGCTGAAGCAGTCACCATCGATCGACACAGACGACACCACATCGATCGATATGGAGACAAGCGAGCACAATGGATGGAATACAGAGTTCCATTACAAACCAAAGTATGGAGTTAGAGCTGATGATACTTATCAAATAAAGAAGAGAAGCTGGACAGACACAACAGAGGATCCAGCCACTCAACGAAGAAAAGCCACCTACACCAAGAAAGAAGTTGACAAGATGATAGCTGAGATCTATGACAATATTCAGAGGATGAATAGTACAGGAAGTTTGATGACATCTATTTTCCCTTCGACAGCAGCATCGAAGCTCTGTATTCACGGACAGAGGGGATAGACAAGGAGATCAAGGCTATTCAGAGACAACTTGCAACTCGCCCTTCACCCTACACATCGACTGATATGCCAACACGTGCATCGATCGGCGCGGGCACATTGAAGCAACAACATCAATCGATACTGATACACCATCAGTCCAACAGGAAACCATCACGGACGGACAGCGTGTGCTACTTTCAATACATGAGGAACTGTCAGAGCCATCAGCGTATGCTTATAATAAGCTTGGAAAGCATCAGTTCAACATTGAGAACTTTGAGAGGAGGCTACAATTGCTGTCAAACGAGTTAGCCGATATGCAAAATAGATGGACCAGATCAGAGGATGCCACAAGAAGCTTCACTGAAACTCAGTCCACAGAATAAGAGGATCTTTGCACACCAGCAAACAACTTCTTTCACACCAACTAAGTCATTCAACCTCCAAAGTCAAGCTAAATGATTATAACAAAGCTCTGAGTGAGAGGTAACCCACTATTAGGTAATATCATTTATTTTATTCATTATTGGTATTTACTTTTGCTTTTATATTTATGTAGATAAAAAAAAGATCCGAGTAGACGTTTGTCATCTCTATCGACCGATGCGACCAAGTCGACATCGATCAACAACACTACATCCGCCATGATCGACACGCTTTCTTCTACATCGATAGATATGGTATCGGTCAGGTATAACGTTCTAACTTGTTCAATTTCGCCTTTATATTATGGTTTTTATAAACTTCGACTGTTTTACACTTGGGACAGTGTAATTTAAGTCTGGGGGGATTAATAATGATTATCTACTATATTGAGTCTTATTTTTATTGAGTCAAGAAGGGGACAATGATCTTATCTAGATTTATTACTTGTCATTTAACCACTTTCTAGACCAGTCTTAGATTCACTGATTACAGAAGTACTAGAGATACTAAAGTGGATCAACCTGTCTACTATGTTTGCACCTATTGAGAGTGTTTGAAGGAACCAAAGCTGACCTCCAACCTAATACTGACATTACCTGCTTGTCTTGGGGCTTGGTATACATTGGATCGGGTTCCTCCTGCAAGTCTGGAAGGTAAAAGTCTGTGTGTTTCTGGTTCTCTTCTCTCTCTCTCTCTTCAAGCACCCTAGATATAAAAGATTGAGATGATTTCCTGAAAGATGCAGAGGGGTAGGAGTGTCTCCAATGACCCCAGTATTCTAATTCTGAAATGAATGATCACACATTGTGGAAACGAGGGGTAAGAGTGTCTCCTGTGACCCCATTATTCGCTACACTTTGTCCAAATAAGAGCTACAAAAGTAGAAAAGTCCATAAGATGAACAAGATAGACTGCATCAGCATCACTGTTCATTGAAATTGAAACTATAAGGATTCAGAGAAGAGAGAAAGAGGGACGAAAGGGATCAGAGAAGACTACCTATGTGTTCAGAAACTTATTTGAGTAAGAACCCATGTGTCATTTGATCGATACTCCCAAGGTAAAGCCTACACTTTTATTTTATGCAAGAAATGAGGTTAGTAGAGGGGATTATCAGACATGATTGGTTGAGTTGTTAACTAGGAGAACTTGGTTGCTACACTAGGATATGGTATAATGTGCTTATGTAGTTAGGATGATTATGACTTGGCTTGCACTACTAGGAAGATATGACTGAGATCTTTAAACTTTGTGAGTCCCTACTGTTTTCAAACCTTTTCCAGAGAGTCTACCAGTTGTTTTTGCTTGAGGACAAGCAAAAGGATAAGTCTGGGAGACTTGATATACCATTAATTTGACCCGATTTTAGGCATGGTATATAATAGTTTAGGATATATTTAATTTTATTTTGGAGTCTAGATAGCATATTTACAGGTTCAGGAGCAATTGGAGGAAATATGATGTTTTTGGAGCATTTTGGAGCACTTTTGAGATTTCACCCGAGATGACCATATCGACCACTCGAGGTCGACACAGAGAGAGACGCGTCGATCGATACACCTTCAGTGATATCCATCGATATTAAACACACAGAAGTCAAGTTTGGTCACAACCGACTTGAAGCCCAATACTCCATCTATTTACCAAGATACCCCTAACGACTTTTAACCTAATTATTAAGTATTTATGTCTTGCCTAAGTGTTTTGGCAAGAGAGAAGTTTTTTTAGACATAGTTCCTATCTAAAGGTTTTTCATACCATTGTTTTGTGAGAGAGAGAAATACAATTGAGAGTTTTCTTGAACACCTTTATTCTCAATTCATTCTATCTATGCAGTTTTATTTAATTGTTATGATGTTTTGCTTGGCTATGTTTGAGTAAACAACTTTGTTAGATTTAGGATTCAAATAGGTTCTGAGGGATTATCCCCAAATATGAATACTTGAGCATGTGATATTCATCTTAGAAGATTGTCCTTAATGCTTGTATAGGAGTAGCTAACCTATACATGATGACAGTGGATATTATCCTTGGATCTATCTTCTTTGAGTCAGAATTTTCTAGGCGCAAGCGACAGCATGGTCTCGCAAATCTCTGGTGAAATGTTATCAACCCACGCTTAAAGCTTACTAGAGGCGCATTGATTGATTCTCCTATAGAGACATCGATCGATTGATGCGAGGCTATGTTGATCGAGACGTGCGACAGCAGGTCGATCGATGCCTTCCTGATTATGACCTGCACTAAGTAGTGAATAATTTGTTGTAGTAATAGATAACCCAGAAAATGATAGTGGTACGGTTATTGTTACCGTTGGGTTCTATAATATCATTCAAGCATCTCACATAGGCATTCATACTATTATAATTCTGATAACCTGAATAGTAATCCTAAGTCTAACGCCTTCATCATATCTGTTAAACCCCCTAATCAATCACTTGAGTAATTGTCTTGCTCACCAGTTTTAAGTTTACTTGCAATTTACTGCTTTGAAATCTTCAACCTAGCTTAGTTACAATAAGATCTAGTGTCTTCCCTAGCTCCCAGTGGATTCGATCCCTAAGTACTACAACTTGACCTCTTTTGATGAGAGTAAGGTTGCTCTAGGGTAATTTGAGCATGTATCAGGTGGCCTATAAATTGGAATACTTCCTCTTTCTCTTGGATTTAGGAGGATCTCTTCGTGCCTAAGCAGGTTTCCTTGTGTTTCCATTTCTTCTAAGGCAGGAGAAATCATTTGGCCTGGAAACTGGAAGAGAAGGTAGTTCCTGAGGTTGTTCTTGAGGTAGTTTGGAGGTAGTTCCCAAGGTAGTTCCTGAGGTAGTTCCGGAGTTCTTTATAGCGGGACCTGGAGCATTCTCTGGCGGGGACCCGGAGGTCTGGGTCCTGGAAGCTGGAATAATATCTTCATAGAATATTTTTCCCCAACAGTTTGCCCCTTATTTTCTGGTTTCATGTTTGAAAGCAGGAAATAACATGATCTTCTTCATAGGACTTCGTGAGTTTCACTGTGGTATCAAGCTCCGTGTTGAAGTAGGACGTCGGCTTGTAGCTTGGTCCATCAAGCTTCTTGTCAGTACTGCTCAGATGTACTTGTGCTTGGTCTGGTTGGCATGATGTCGTGGTCTGGACCAATGTAGACAGACTTACAAGCGTGCTTCAATGGGCATGTGGATGTAGTTGTACCCTTGATTCTGATGACGTGGTAGTGGATAATAAAGAAAAACCACCATGTAAGACCTACTAAATGTTTGAATGGCGGATAACGCTGTCGCGCGTGATGTAAGACTTTCTTCTTCTCCTTTACAAAGATGATATGTTGCCCCCATTATGGAGATTAGTCGTAGTTTGGCCAGAAGTTTGATGGAGAAGCTGGGAACGTATGCATAAAGGGTGATGCTCCTGCTCAAAGCTCAGATGCTTATGCTACTCCTATAGCTACACTAGGCCTTAGTCCAGGCAGGACTTCACTTTGCATTTCTTGTGGCTCTCTGGTTTCATGAATCATGTGGAGGAGTGTATGGGTCAGGACCCATGAATTCTAATAGGGAGAATCTTGGCGAGGCTAAGGATTAAGGGTACGAGAAGGTTTAATAAGACCCGGATGTCGAAACTGAGGATCCTCATGCTTGATTCAGCTAGCCTTGCTTGCGCCTCTTGAGTTGGTAAAAGACGTAATGGACTTTTATTCAGGTCTTCGTTGCTTGTCTCCTTGATGCTCCTTGAGGTTCTGATGTTGTAGCTGTAGCTTCTTGCGTTGTCTCAGGATTGTGTCTTAATATCTGGCAGGGAGGACCTTCGGCATGTGTAGTCTCAATATCAAAAGATAACCTAGTTGATTCTTGGTACCAGAGTAGGACTCTTGGACACGTTGTTTGCGGGGAGCAGTAGCGTCCGTGCTTGTGTTGCGTTTTCCTGGAACTTGGAAACTTCTTGCTGAGTCTTCTTTTGCAATCTGGAGGTTGTATGGATTTTCGTTCAGGGACCCATAGGCTGGATGGACTCTCGTCCAGGAACCCAGAGGCTGCAGGGTGGATCCCTTCTTTAAACCAGGAGGTTTTATGATGTAACTCTTTTGGACCCGTAGGTCCTAAGGTGTTATATCGAGCTCTGCCCCCATGAGTGAGCCGCTCCTAATCTTGTGTGACATTGCATTCTGCCCCAGAGGTAAGCCACTATCGATGCTTCAGTAGCCTTGCATCACGCTTGCACAGTATTTCATCTATGAACTTGGAGGTTGGATGCACTTCCATCCAAGAACCCAGAGATTGTATGGACCTTCTCGTTTATCTTGCTGATTCGAAGTAGCC